>CM052026.1:19394945-20812445 GCA_028476575.1 Platygaster robiniae
TGAAATTGTTGGGAATTTCCAAAATGAGTTAAAATCTCAATAATATTTGTATATCATCAAAGGCAATATTTTCTCCAATTGAGGATTTGTAATTTATCATCATTCAATTATTTTAGAAATATGGAAATTAAGAAATTTAAGGAAAATGATCCCAATTTAAACATTCCAACAATTTGTCAAAACCACAAAAATAATTGTATATCATCAAAAGTAATATTTTACACAAGTTCAGATTTGTAGTTACTCATCATTCAATTATTTCAGAAATATCGCAATTACAGAATTTTCGGAAAATGATCCCTGAAATATAATTATATATAATCAAAAGCGATATTTTTTCCAAGTTAAGATTTTTAATGTATCATCATTCAATTATTTTAGAAATATCGAAATTTTGAAATTTTTGGAAAATGATCACAAAAATTTCAAAAATCTCTTAAAACTGCAAAAAAGTAAATAAAATAAAAAGCAATATTTCCACCAAATTCTAGATTCAATAATTAAAGAATCATTGCTTGAATATGACGAATATTATGCATCAATTACTCTTTACATTATTCGAGAAACAACTGGCCGTAAATTTATAATACAGAGCGAAATATACGAAATGTACTATTTTAGAGAGTTAAGGGTTTTACTGCATACGGAGGATTTTTCCATAAACTGGGATGAAAATTGTATATTTATGTCCCCAAATGAGTTGCGAAATTTCAAACGAAATATTGTATCGCCAGAAATCACTTAAATGATACCTATGTTTTTCGAAATATTGAGATGAGGTGATTATTCAGGTCCATAAAATGCAAAGATATTAATTAGAGTAATGCTGTTATACTTACCAAACTATTCGAAGACTCACGCACGAGATCCCTGCACGATTCACTGCACGACCACGATAATAATTTTTACGACTTGTTCAATTAATAACAATATATTAATGATATATAAGTGAAACAGCGCGGCAATGTTGATATTTATACTCTGACAGCTGACTGCGCCAACAGAGAAATCAGGCTTGCCAGCTTAACATGTTATAGATGGCGCATACTCTCGGCCCCTATCTTTCATATCGACACCATTTCATTTTCGTGAAAACTTATCAGGTGTACAAATTGAAAACCGCCGTTTTTTTTCAGAATTTGAGGTTTTATTGGGGGAAAATACTTATAGTTTCACTCTTGAAAATATTGTCCATTGCTTGATACAACTTTTTCCCATCTTTCTGGCAACATATGAATTCCGCGTCGAAAAAATTGCTCGTTTTTTGATGCGATCCATGTATCTACCCAATTTTTTATCTCTTCGACAGAACGGAAGTGTTGGTCAGCCAGGCCATTAGTCATTGATCGGAATAGATGATAATCAGAAGGAGCGATGTCAGGTGAATACGGCGGGTGAGGTTGGATGTCCCATTTCAGTGTTTCCAGATATGTTTTGACGACTTTAGAAACATGTGGCCGAGCGTTGTCATGCAGAAGAATCACCTTGTCATGTCTGTCTTTATATTGTGGCCGTTTTTCCTTCAACGCTTTGCTCAAACGCATCAGTTGAGTTCGGTAGAGGGCTCCTGTGATGGTTTCACCGGGTCCTAACAATTCGTAATACACTACGCCGAGCTGGTCCCACCAAATACACAACATGACCTTGGAGCCATGGATGTTCGGCTTGGCTATCGATGTTGATGCATGGCCAGGGGGCCCCCATGATTTTCTTCGCTTTGGATTGTCGTAATGTTTCCACTTTTCATCACCAGTGACGATACGATGCAAAAAACTTTTTCTTTTTTGCCGTTGAAGGAGCTGTTCGCAAATTAAAAAGCGCCGTTCGACGTCTCGTGACTTCAATTCATGTGGCACCCAGTGTCCTGTCTTTTGAATCATTCCCAAGCATTTCAAGCGATGGGAAATGGCTTGCTGAGTCACGCCTAGAGAATTTGCCAGTTCTCGTTGCGTTTGACAAGAATCTTCTTCCAATAAAGCCTCTAATTCTGTGTCTTCAAATTTCTTCACAGCTCCAGGACGCTCCTTGTCTTCTACGTCGAAATCGCCATTTTTGTAGCGTTGAAACCACTCGCGACACGTTCTTTCACTTATACAATCTTCACCATAAGTTTCTACAATCATTCGATGCGCGTCGGCTGCAGATTTTTTTGAATTAAAGGCGAAAAGCAAAACCTCCCGCAAATGACGCTTATTCGGCTTGAATTCCGACATTTTCACAGAACGAAACAAGGAAGGAGAATTGATACTTGACTGATGTAGTGATTTGTAGTTGTTGACTAATGCCTTAGCTGACAATTCAAGTTTTCTGACATGATTTTTTAACCGACTGTCAATGCTGGCACCATTGAAAGAAAAACGGCGGTTTTCAATTTGTACACCTGATATTTTTTCCGAAATTATTTATTTCCTATCCTAAAATTCAACAAAAGTTATCAACGCAATTAACAGACAATACTGTGCTCGCGGAAATCATTTATTCGATAAAAAATAAGGTTTTTCCCCCAAAAATCGCTTGGTCATCGCCTGGTCATCGCTGGTCATCACTTTGGTCATCGAAAGTGATGACCAGCGGTAACCAGCCGCTTTGCTAGGGGCTCGAAGAGTTATACCACACACGCCGTTAACCGGCATTAACCGTTAACCGCCAATTAAATATTCAAAAAATATCTCAAACTGAATATCTCCAATAATTCAAATACTTCAAAATCTAAAAACGTTTACAATTTCCATGAATAAATATTCCACAATTGACACATTGAAATTCAAAAACTTTTTCTCTCATTCTAACTTGATGACATTTGTGGAATTTCTTGAATTATAATTGATTATAAAATCTTTTGTTTCTCAACTTACTTTTTGCTCAAATGTTTCTCAATTTTTTTCCTGGAAAATTTTGATTTACCAAAATAAATTTTCCAGCATCGAAAGAAATGCAGGCAGCAGTCGACAGCCGGAAACGACGAGCCCCCCCCCCCCCAAGAAAATAATTGAGCCTGCATCAAATATGTCTGCATTTGAAAATGATGAAGAGGGAAAAACTAAGAGACAGAGTGACGAAGAAAATGATCTTGATTTAGATGACGTTGTTGCCATAAAGAAAGCCAAAATCATGATGAGCAAAGCGTTAAAAAAAGAAAAAATTGAAGTAAGTCTTGTTTTGCGTGATGTTTTGAGAAACTAGTTGCCAGCTTTTTTCTATGACACGTCTAATTATATGTTCTTATTTTTTGTTGTAGCTGTGTAAGAAGAGTGATAGAAGTAGTAAAACAGAAATGGAAACAATATCGTTACTTGACGAACCTACTATCAAAACAAATCGAACAGCAGAAAGTACAAGTCAAATGCTCAAATCGATAAAATCACCTTCGCATGATATGTTTGAATTTACAGAGGTAAATTTTAAATGTATTTATCTTTGATTCTGAGATTTATTACTTTTCGAGTCTTAAATTTTTTTATTTCGCAGTGTCGAAACTGGTTTTTTTTTTTTTTTTTTTTCATACAATTTCATTATTTTGAATTTTTTGGAACAAGAATTGAATTCTTCCTAATTGTACAAAAGATTTTTATATTTTTACATTCAATTGAATGCGACTTTTTATATTCTGTGGACTTTTTCATACTATAATGGATGAGCAATTGAATTGTTCTTGTAACTAAAGTCGACAATTTAATAAAATAAATTCAATATTGTCGATAAACTTTATCAAAAAGCTATAAAACCAAAACTGAAAGATTCAAGTAGTCGAACTCTGAAATTGTAATTCATGCAACCAATGCTTTGAAGAAGATGCATTTAAGATTATTTGAAATAATCAAATTGTAACTCTCAACTTAAGAAGGAAAAAAAGTATCTTCAATTTTGGAGTTTGCTGTAGAAGAATTTTAAATGTATCCATCTTCGATTTTGGGATTTATTAGTTTTAGAATCTTAAAATTCTTGAATTTCGCAGTGCCAAAATCATTTTTCTTTCTATACGATTTTGTATTTTTCATTTTTTATCCAACAATGTAAAACAGATTTTCATTTTTTTACATTCAATTAAATGTGATTTTTTAAAATTTTGTCAACTTTTCCATTACATGGTGAATGATCAATTGAATTCATCTTCAAACTAAAGTCCACAAGTTCGTAAAATAAAATTCAATATTATCAGTTATCTTCTTTAAAAAACTGTAGCACCAAAATTGAAAAATTTGAATAGTCTAACTCTTGAATGATATCGAATTGAATGAAATTTTTAAATTTCGTTGGACCTTTTCATTTTATGGCGAACACGCAATTAAGTTTTCCTTTAAACTTAAATTCAATATTTTAGGTAAATGTGGCAATGGATCAAATTCAATTTAGTATCTACCTTCTGTCACGTCCCGGTGACATGGTAATTTAAATATAGAAAACTTGTAAGAATATTCTGGAATAGTTCATAAAAGTGAACATTTTGTCATTAAAACGATCAATTTTTGCCTTAATTGCAAGTAGACATTTAGATAGCGCGTAATTACGATTCCCAATTGCAAAATAATGTACTATTAAGACTCCCGAAATGTGCTTTTTCCGGTGAGCAATTGCCAGCTCATCGCCTTATCGTTCTCTGACTTTTGCCTATGCCCAAATATGGTCATGTTGTATGGAAAATCGTACCTATAAATACCGGCTCATCAGGCATTGCCGCGCTTTTGAATTCAGGAGTCCTTCTAGTAAACTTGCAAAGATGTAGAAACCTATTGTCGCGTCTGAGAATTCTTATCGCGGAGAATTGTATTCGCTCACGGAAATAACCTGTGTCTGAGTATAATAAACTAAACGTGTGTTTAAGGAAATTTGAGTGATTTATCGTTTTTGACCGGTCCCTGAAGGTAGCGGTTCGAACTACACGACCCGAAACGTTACACCTTCTTAATTATTATTTTTTTATTAATATGAAATGAAACAGTTTACACAAATTTCTATTTGGGAATATTTTCGAGAACATTTCGTTTGACCGTCTGGGTGGAGAACAGTCAACATTATTTTGACAAATTAACTACAAAGTCTTGTAAAAAGCTATCATTTTTATAATAAATGATTATTGTTACAGAAAACTGATCAGCATAAAGAGAAATGCAGCGACGGGAGCAAGAGCTTATACAAAACTCCTGTAACACCTAGAAAAACTAATGTTCTTGGAAGTTCTTAGGATCCACAAAATTTTAAAAAACTGTAGCACCAAAATTGAAAAATTTGAATAGTCTAACTCTCGAATGATATCGAATTGAATGAAATTTTTAAATTTCTTTGGACCTTTTCATTTTATGGCGAACACGCAATTAAGTTTTCCATTAAACTTAAATTCAATATTTTAGGTAAATGTGGCAATGGATCAAATTCAATTTAGTATCTACCTTCTTAATTTTTTTTTTTTTTATTAATATGAAATGAAACAGTTTACACAAATTTCTATTTGGGAATATTTTCGAGAACATTTCGTTTGACCGTCTGGGTGGAGAACAGTCAACATTATTTTGACAAATTAACTACAAAGTCTTGTAAAAAGCTATCATTTTTATAATAAATGATTATTGTTACAGAAAACTGATCAGCATAAAGAGAAATGCAGCGACGGGAGCAAGAGCTTAAACAAAGCTCCTGTAACACCTGGAAAAACTAATGTTCTTGTAAGTTTTTAGAAGCCACAAAATTTTCCCTCCCTTAATGTTTTACAAATGTTTTGTTCCTCAAGTGTGTTGAGGATTATTAGGAAATCTTAAAAATTCTCGAATCATTATGTAAGTTGTAATAATACAAAGCTTCTCGTAATTTCGATATTGAAGAATTTTAAAATTATGTGTATAATAAATACTTGGAACTGAGAATTGTCTTTAAATATTTAAAATGATAGAGAACTTGAAAATTATGCGAATTCCTACAGCTTTTTATGATATAATTTTGATATTCTTACTATTCATTATTTTCATACTATTATTTCGAGATCCATGATTTAACATATGTCCAATATGTTTCAAGCTACTGTTGTTTCATACTTGAATAAAGTTTGGCATTTATGTAATTTGTAGATACCTCCAATTTCGCAGAAGTTTTTTTGATGTTGAACATTGTTCAAGTTATTGAAAGTATTAAAAGTTTCGAATGAATTACAAGTTTTTTTTTTTTTTTTTTTCAATGAAACTGGTGAAGGTAGTGGGAAAATATTTAATTATTATAGTTTTATAATGATCGATGTTATCATCAAATATAAAAAAATTCTTTCCATCTGTAATGGATTGTAATTGCATTCATCTGCAAACTAAAAATTACCTTAAATAAGCAATAAAAACCATTCCTGTATAAATGAGAATAGCGACGAATACTTTTATTTTCAGAAAAATGTGCCACGTACAAATAAATATTTCAAAAGCATTAGTTATATTTAGTAATATTAAAGCATTATATAGGATATTTTCTGAATATTTTAAAAAGTGATAAAGTAGTTTGAAATAAAATTCAACAATAAAAGTTTCAAGGCACAGAGAAATAAGCTAAGCTCTAGGAATTTTTGAAAAATAAAGATCAAAATCATTAACACTTGTATTAAAGAAATGTAATCTTAAAATTATTCAATCTTGTAGCGTAGTGAAAATGATATAGGTTGGGTCGTTATTTTACACGATAGAATTAATTATAACAATTAGCATGTGTTCGCAGAGAGAAATGAATTGAGAAAAATGAATAATAAATTATTTTTAATGTCTCATTCGTTTGAAATATTCAAGAAATTGTGGATTGTATCCAATAAAGATTGTTTTTCATAACAATAAGAAAATGCAACACTATGCATTTTCTGGAATACTTGAGAACTTATAGTAATTCATGAAGTTATGTTATATTTACAAAAACCTACGTTTTTCAAAGTAATCGATTCATTAATTGTAAAACACATTTTATTATTATAGGAAAATGACAAAAATGCGGAAGTGAAACGGGAAATAAAAGCATTGAAAGAACGTGTGAAAGAACTGACGGAAAGGAACAAAAAATTAGAAGGAGACCTTGAGAACGAAAAAGAGTTGAACAAAACATTTAGTTGTTTAAATGTACAATTCTAAAACGATGTTGTGGGATTTTTCCAAGAGTTAAGAGGTAATCACTCGAGGTACAGTAGGAAGTTTTCGAATGTAGTATAATAATTAATAATTTTGCAGAAATCGTTCAAGACCATACGAGAAACGAGGAGAATGCCGGGCCAAATGCTGGTTTCCCCAAAATTGGGCACATTCGCAAAAGCGATAATACGGTATGGAAAAGAAACATACAAAACGCGAAAATTGCAACTCATAAAATTTTTTCCATTTTTCAACATGTGGCATTACAAGAAACAAAACGTTAATTTTCCAAACTGGAATATTTCGATGCAAAAATCACGATGAAAAATTTATTGGAACTGAGTTAAATTAGAAATATAGATGTATTCAATGAAATGAGGTTATAGTAACTTTGTCTGCAAAGTAATCTATTCTACTCTGAAACAAAACTATATTGAATGCATTTGGCTTTTCTCGAATTTTATTAATGAAATGATCAATATTTTCATTTTTCTAATAAAATTTATTACACAGTTGACACTTTTATGGTGTTTTCCAAGCAGTCAAGTGTGACGTTTTCTGAAACGATTCAAAATAATTACTGAACAGTTTGAAAAAATACATTTCAGAAGCCTTGTACCAACATTGACAGTTGGACATCAAATAGTGTAAAGAACATTTAATGTTGACAGTTGGAAAAATGTTAATTATTATTCTAATTTTCAGACACATGTTGGCCAAGGTTTATGGGTACCAACGCCCAAATTCCAGTCTCTGCTCAACAAAAGGGAACCAGCTGATTTTGTGCGAGGAATGATAAAAATCATTTTCGATACAGAAACGGAATTACTGCAAAGTACAATCTCCGGCAAGTGCAGCAACAGACGGAAAAGTCAATTAAAATATGAAGAATCCTCGTGCGTGGAGCCGAAGCAGCTCGATCCGGTGCGAGTGATTGCAATAGAAGGTTAGTTTTAGGCTGTTGTTTGTTTTTTTTTGTACCTATATCATTTTTGTGCCACTCCATTTAATCATTTCGTTGGTCAAGCATATTCGTCATGCTTGGCAGAATTTCCTAATTTTCATATGGATATCAAAATGGTTATGCCACTATGTTTGCCATTTCGATAATTCTAGCCAAGCTGTATGCAATCTGACAATATATTAATAGAACTTCATTTTTCTGTTGTGCAGAGGCATACGAATTCTATCTAAGAGACAAACGCTTCAGTGGCTTTTCTGCGCAAACGAAGAAAAATTTAGTGGGGCGCACAAAGGCAATCATTGGGGCGTACATTTCAAACCTGAAGAAAAACAAGGACAGAAAACCGAAAATCAGCACCAAAAATGTTGAAAATATGCAGAATTCGACGCTGGAGCCAGTGGAGCCAGAGGCTATTGAAGAAAATGAAGATAAAGGTTTGAATCTTCAATTTTTTTTCCTTTACATAAAAATTTACTTTGTGATACACAAATTGTAAGTAATGCTTATTGCATTTAATTACAAATGTTTGTTTTTCTGAAAATTGTTACATACTCGATTTTTTTACTCACTCCGAAAATTTAATAATTAAAGAATTTCAAATATGCCAAAGAATGTTGAAAGTACCGTGACATTGAAATAATTTTTTGAATACCAGAATTAGAGCATGTAGAAAAATGAAGAATATTGGAAATATTGTAATAATGAAATAGTTTGAATATTGCATATATGTTACTGAATTACAAAAATGTAGAGAATATAACGAATTTTGAAAATACTGTGTTTTGCAAGTGTTACAGAATGTTGTAAATGTTCAGAAACAAAAAATATGTTGATATCATTCGGTGTAAATGATGGAAGACATTTGAAAATGTCGAAATTTCAATGAATGTTGCAAATATCCTGATATTAGAGTAATTTTTTGATTACAAGAATCTGAATTTCCAAAAATGTAAAAAATACGAACAATCTTCAAATGACTGTAAGAATCGAATGATTTGAATAATATAGAATTTCAAAAATATTAAAAGTATAAAGAATATTGGAAATATCGCGTTTTGTGAAAGTATTGGAATAATTTATTGATGACAAGAATCACACAATTGTAAGAAAGTAAAAAATATAGAACAACTTGAAAATGTTGTAGTTAAGAAATATTTTAAATAATATAATACACTATTTCAAACATATTCAAAACATAAAGAATGTCGGAAAATTGTGCTTTTGAAAAGTGAAAGATTGTTGTGAATGTTCAAAAATAAGAAATATTTTGTTATTTTTGATTGCAAGAATTGCACAATTTCACATATGTTCAAAATATGAAGAATGTTTAAAGTAGTGTGACATTGATTTAATATTTTGATTTAACAAGAATTGCAGAATGTGAAGAATATCAAGAATGTCGAAATTATTGTAATAATGAAATAATTTACATTTTGAATGTATGTAACAGAATTTCAAAAATGTCAACGATATGAAGAATTTTGGAAATATTTTATTTTGCTAAAGTCGGAGAATGTTCTGAATGTTAAAAAATCACATTTTTTTCAAATTCAAATAATGCAGAATCTCAAACATATCAAAAATGTAGAGAATGTTTGAAATATTTGTTTTTCAAGACGTCGTGACATTCTCGATTTTTTCACTCAATCAAAAAATTCAGTTTATTCTAAGAAAAAAAAAAATTTAAGCTTCCTTCTGAAAAAAAAAAAAAAATTAATTTTGTTCCTTGCAGAAATAACATGAATATTCTAGTTATTTCCAAAATACTTATAATTCTATAGTTACTCTGAAAGTAATGAATGTAATATTAATATTTTTAAAGAAAAAAAAAGGTAGAATGATGTCACATTTGACTGAATTTTTTACAGAAAACGTTGGGTTCTTATTCAATCATTTCAGCCTCTGACATTTCAGGATCTGAAAACGACTGAATAAAGTATACTTGATACTGTATACATGACTGTATAAATGATACAATGATAATAAAACATGTTCGATATACATAACCGTAGTGTGTGTTATTTACATGACCATTAACTTACTATTAAAAAACTTTGGTCTATTAAAAACCATTCTTCAATGGTTAAATGTTGACCATTCAGAATGGTATCCAAAAGTTGAATTTCAATCAAACCATTAGAGACGATTAAATCTTATTGAAGAAAAAACTGACCTGATGAGAACTGCTGACAATAAGGCATATCGACTATTGAAACCAATTAAAACTCGGTGATATTCGTCAATAGGCGCCAATAAGGCATTGCCTGGTAAAATGTTCTCATTCAAATCTATAGAACTATTACTTAATGGTATTCAACGGACCTTTTGCAGCAGGGCCCGTTTCAAGTCAATCAGTCAACATAAATGTATAAATCTTAAAACAAAATGAATTAAAAATATTTAAGTTTATTCTCAAGCCTTTCCCTACACTTACCCAAGATTCTGACCCTGAATCTTGCACGACACTTGTGTGTGTCTTGTGGTCTTATTTAATCCCAAGCCTTCCCAAAGATTCTGGCCCAGACTCTTGGGCAAGTCTTGTGTGGGTCTGTTGCCACAGTCTCACCCTAGTCTTGCCCAAGAGTCTGGGCCAGAATCTTTGGGAAGTCTTGTTCAAGTCTTGACATTGTGTCATTATAACCTGAATCTCTTGGGTAAGACCATGTCAAGTCCAACCCAAGAATCTTAAGGCAAGAATCTTGTGTGCATCTGAAAATTTTCTTGACCAAGATATGGTTTTATGGGTATGCAGCTAAGAATATTCATATCCATTTTCATTCCTCAATCTTTGTGAAATGTTTGCAAAAAAAATGGCCAATATCTTGCCGTTATTAACGAGCAATAATTGTAATGCAACTGCTGCAAATTTGGGTACAAACTGTTATAGCAAATGCGTAACTTCAAAATGACTGAAGTTTTTCGGAAATGTTTTTCGTATTATTATTTTTGTTTATCTGCTGCCAATTTGAGGGCAAACTGTTAGTGATAAACATATGGTCATATACTAACTGATAAACTAACTGAAATTTGTAACGACAAAGAAGAAAGTTCTTTATCGTTTTTTAACAAACGATAAAGAAGAGTCTTGTAGTAGAATTTGTATGTATTTTTACTAGGGATACAACCTTTTATTCTTAACAAAATAGCATGGTGAATAAGTGGATCTTTGGTCATTTTTTCAAATATAACGGATCCATACCCAGTTGGCACAAAAAAGTTCAAGCAACGTTACAGAAACATTTTTTCTAAAACTTTTCTGGAAAGTTTCTAAAACCTTTCAATGTGTGGTTTTGAAAGTTTGTGCAACGTTTCTGAAACGTTCGCCAAAACGTTTTTAGGACGATTGTAAATCGTTCAATAAACGTTGTACTCCAAACCTTTGAATGTAATGTTTCTGTCATGATTTAAAATCGTTGTGGAAAAATTTTTATAATAACGTTTTACAAGCGTTTGAAAACGTTTTAGTAACGTTTTCATTCTTTAAACTAGTTTAATGAATTTTTTGCAATTAGTATTCAGGCGAGTGGTTTATTCATTTTTCAGAGTGCTATGAAAACTTTGCCGGGCTTCGGAATTTCTTTAGCTGGCAAAAAAATGACTGCCGGAAATCCAGGCTTTTAAGATTACAAAGTTATAAATTTAACTTGACGCGTAAAAATGAAAACATTTAGAAATGAGTGTTTCAAAAGTTCTAGAGGAAGAAAAAAATAAACGGTTATAACTAACAGACAGTTTCGCGCAATTCAATCTGAAATAAAAGCAAATATTCAAATACAAGCATCGGCTCAAAAATCGTACTCCATTGCACCATGTGTCAAAAAAAAAAAAAAATAGAGATCTTTCATCGAAAGAGTCATCAACTTCTGGAACCAATCGAGTACCTGGTGTATCAGAGGTCATAGCAGCTTTCTCAGTCAATGAACAGTTGCGAAGTTTAGACGATTGTGGAAATTCAAGTGACTCGAGCAGTTCAAGTAGTCGCACTTCGTTGTATAATATCGATTCTGCAAATTAAAGTTCATCAGAAACAGCGACGCTTCCCAGTGACGCGCCTTCCGAAAATGACTCGGATGACATTGATAATGACGTCAATATTGGCTCTACGTCTTTTCGTGAGGACTTGCGTGAATGTTTTTTATCAAATAGAGTAACATTACAGCAAGGTACTGATATTTTTAATGTTCTGAGAAAACATGAATGTTTCGCAAAACTTCCGAAAGTCTGTCGAACGTTGTATGCAACTCCTCGGGGTTCTGTCACTTTGAAAGATGTTTCACCTGGTAAATATTTGCATATCTGTTTGCAAGTCGGTATTGTGAATACCATATTCTACAAAACTTTGAGTTTGAATCGTTGCCGTCATTTTTGCAAGTTGACTTCAGCACTGATGGTGCACAAGCGAATAAAGCTGGAAGGTCGAGTTTTTGGCCTCTGCAAATTAGAATTGCTAATCTTCCTAAATGTGAGCCGGAATTCGTTGGTATTTATCAAGGATCAGGAAAACCGAATGATATAAATGAGTTCCTCGAAGATTTTTTCAAACATGCGACAGACGTGTATCGTGAAGGTGGAATAATCTTCAATAATCGCTTATTCCCGATGGCTTTCCGAGCAGGCATTTTCGACGCAGTAGCTCATGCATATATCGTGAATCACAAAGCACATACGTCCAGGTTTCCTTCTTCAAAATGTAAGGTAGAATGTGTAACATGTGAGCAAACCGAAAAGGAACGCCAACAGAAGAAAAAAAAACTCTCGTTTTCACTTCAGTTGGCGCTGCACCTCGAACACACGATGAATACATTGCACGAAACTTGGAAGACTCTCACTATAATGCTGGAAAGAGTCCATTGGAAAATTTGTTTGACGATTTTGTGAAACAAACTCCGTTCGAATACATGCACTTGGTATTGCTCGGTATTACGAAGAAACTACTTTCAGCTTACGTTGATGGTGTCTTCAAGAAGAAAAAGAAGATAAATTCCAGACAGCTCGCGGCTTTGATATTCAGACTTTCTGTTATGGTGCAATATTGTCCTCATGAGTTTTCTCGTCCGCCGGTGTCGGTAACCTTCTACAAAACTTTCAAAGCTACAGAATTCAGATTGTTTTTGATTTATACTGGGATCGTGGCTCTGTACGGAATTTCGGATTTTGAAGGATATATAAATTTTTTTCTCCTCCATGCCTCCATCAGGTGTTTAACAAAAAAAGGATTGAGCGAAAGCGACTTTCAGTTCGCTGATCTGGCTTTGAAAAAATTCATCGAAACAAGCATCAGCATTTATGGCAGTAGATTTGCTTCGTTCAATCTCCATGGTCTTTTTCATATCATAGAAGATGCCCGCATGTTTGGTAACCTTGACAACTACTCGGCCTTTCCATATGAAAATAATATGCGTCTATTCGATAGATATCTTTCGAAACCAGGAAGCCAACTCGTGCAAATATACAACAAGATGTGCGAACGAAAAGCTCTGCTGAATAATAAACATCAGCAGAATTACCGATTGAAACACCTACATCGACATGCAAAAGGTCCACTTCCAGAAGAATATACGGGATTCACCCAGTTCAAAAGTTGTCGAGTTCCAGGGCGTTCGATTGTTCGTGTTCGATTCAGACAATTGTTGTATTCTCAATGACCAGAACGTCGTGGTGATCAGAAACATACTTTCCAAGGGAGAGAGTACGCATCTAGTTGTAAGCGTCTTTCGATCAGTTTCTGATTTTTACAATGTCGGCATTGGATCCATGACCAACGGGGTCCTCAAATGCTCTCAATTATCAGAAGAAATGTACGTTGTTCCTATAGATGATTATCGCTCCAAGTGCTTCCGTCTTCCATTTTGGGAAACATATTACGAAAGAGAGGTACAAGTATTTGGTTTCAGTAACAGCGACCTTTCTTGCGATGAGGAACAGATGGAATTCAACGATTTTATTGATCGGGAGCCGGTACCTGGGATGTTCATCGTTGTTGAAATGTTATAATGTTTTAATCCAATAAGTAGCAAGATATTTGGAAAGCGTTTCAAGAAAATGAACAGTCAATTGAAAACATAATTTTAAATATCTTTATCTTCCGATATATATTTTTCTACGACTTTCCAGTTTCAATCGGAATGAGAAATAAGTGACTTTTATTAGAGGAATCGTAAATATATTTCGACAAAAATTATCCACTTTCACCGTTATACCGTCGGTCATAAAAAAGTCTCAGACATTTACTGGATATAAATTAACTGTCTGTAGGTATAAAAATATATAGATTTTTGAAACACTCGTTTTGAATTGAAGTTTCTACTACAATTTGCACTTTCTTTTTTATCTTCTGAGCCATGGATTCTTGTCCGATTCACACTTCTTGAGTGAAACAATAAAAAAATTAGTGAGTCGCCATGATTAGCTGTGCTATTCTAAAATTTACCATATTTTGTAGTATGTGATTTGTTGTTACGAAGGGTGAAATGTGATATATTCCGTATAATAGCTGAACGCTACATGTAATGATCAAACACTTTAAATTAATAACCGCCAAATAAATGTTTTGCATTTCGCAAACATTTTAACCGTGCCATGCCCTAACGTTTTCTAATTAAAGTAAGAGAATTTCGGAGGCATTTTCAGGAGTATTAGAGTACCCATAAGATAGTGTCAGAGTATATTACTTGGCGAGAACGATAACTGTGCATTTTTGAGAGATAGCTTTTCATTTTTCAGATAAGAGATAGATTGTCATTTTTTGCAGATAACGCTATTGAAAGATAGCGTTATCTTCTCAAAGATTTTGCTGAATTCAATCTATCAAGATAATAATCACGGCAGTAATTCATATTCTCGTTCACGAGATGAATAAATTTGCATTAATTTTTTTTCAGAAACGGGATGCAACGTTTATCATCGCGAAAAAATAAGGGGAAAAGGCTGAAGAAATATTGTACTACTTCCAGTGAAAATGAGACCCAGGAACAAAAAAAACGAAAAGTAGTGAGCAACATTGGAGATGTTGGAGATGCAATTCTGAAAATAAGGAATGCGATGACGCACAAAAAAGAGATGTCTTCAGCTCAAGATTCGAACCGTTCGGATGGAGTATTTTCTATCGCTAAACCTTCACGGCTTCTTGGAAGCTACAACCGAACTCTTAACATAACTGCTCCACAAAAAACGGTGGGTAGAAAAGAAAATGACTATGTCAAAAAATTTAAATACGCCTTGATTGATTGACAAAACTTTTCATCAAATACTAATAACGTATAGATATTATGATTTCAATGATAATCGAAGAAAAAAATGATTATGAAATTATTTATGATCTTAGACTACTACACTATACTTCGATATACAATTTTACTATATGATTGAATCACTAACAGTAAAGTAAAACTCGTAACCGATCTAAAATAAATGTAGCTAATTTTCAAGGCATATTATTATAATAATCAGTTTTGTCTGATATTAAACGTCGTACAGTTCTTAGATTATTTTTAAAAACATATCTTTAATATTCGATTTTGTCTCCTTTCCTCACAAGGTATAGAAAGGCCATTCTCCGCATCACTCCCAATGTAAAACAAGGATCATTCAAGATCAACGTTTCCACCATCCACAATCGCTCCCGATTCGTGTTTTAAAAAGAACATTACCTATGAATCTTCGTTGAAACAAACTGATAAAGAGAATGGCAATTTCTTACAAAGATGGAAACCTTTTGATAACACGTTCTGGGAAGCTTAGAAATCAGACGTACCATCAAAGATTGCCACGATGTCTACTCCTGATCTACCGCAAACACTGAAACCTGCTTTGAATCCTGTTACGACAGCTAAAACTACTGTAACTCTCGAAAGCAATTTGAGTTCAATCGAATCACAACAACGACGTTCAAGGTCGACTATCTTGCAACAGCATTCATCGGAGTCAAACACCCTACAGAAGCGTTCAAGGTCGATCAGCCCAAAACAACATAGTCCACAGTCGAACACTCCAGAACGGAAAAGTTCAAGGTCAAGCACCCCAGAACAACGTTCGAGGTCAGGAACCCCAGACAAACACCGATCAAGGTTGAGCACCACAGAACAACGTTCGAGGTCAGGAACCCCACAAAAGCACCGTTCAAGGTCGAGCACCACAGAACAACGTTCGAGATCAAGAACCCCAGAAAAACACCGTTCAAGGTCGAGCACCCCAGAGCAATGTTCAAGATCAGGAACCCCAGAAAAACACCGATCAAGGTCAAGCACCCCAGAACAGCGATCGAGGTCAGGAACCCCAGAAAAGCACAGTTCAAGGTCAAGCACTTCAGAACAGCACAGTTCATCGTCAAGCACTCCGAAACAGCTCGATTCGGACTCAGCCAACCAACAACGGCAGTATTCGAAATCAGAAACACGACAACGACGTCAACCAGTGTCTCCCCACTCCCCACGACAGCATGGAGAAATTAACGTGGAATCTGTCTATTTGCTTTTGCTGGACAACAATGAAAAACTAAAAACCGTGATTCATTCTTTGCAGTAAGAATCCTCAATGGTTTGATCTATCAATGTATTTATCATTTTTCATAACAGCATTCTTCGTTTCATTATCATTTTTCGTCTTGTCATCAAAAAAATTTTAATTCTTAGAATCGATATTCTTT
The DNA here is from genome assembly GCA_028476575.1 of Platygaster robiniae. NCBI lineage: Eukaryota > Metazoa > Arthropoda > Insecta > Hymenoptera > Platygastridae > Platygaster > Platygaster robiniae. Next base: position 19,411,639 of record CM052026.1, read on the forward strand.
TTGTAGATTGTAGAGTCGAAAATGCTTCAAAATAGTTGGATATGATGACATTGAACATTAATAATTTTTTTGACTGGTAAAAGTTGTTTTTGCAATGCATACGCATATTATGCTTTCATTCGAAAATTTTTCCGATACCCACATATCGTAAAATTCAAGTAAATGATTTACTAGGACATGAACGTTTTTTAACAACAAATGCAGTAGAAAAATCACGATGACTCCTTATCATAAAATGAGAACATTTATTTCGACTGTCAACATTGTACATTTCTGTTTTTTAAAACGGATTTTTAGAACTGTAACGAGCAAGCTTTCGTCAACCAACGTTGTTGAATGTATTTGACCGAGACCCGCGTTGTTTTTGTTCCTTGTCTTCTTCTTACCGTTGGCTAGACTTAGGCTCACTTGTCCAGAGAGGACCCTAGAGAAGACTCTGCCCAAAAGGACCCTTTAAGGGACTTCTTAAGGAGACCAGGAATGTTTAAAGAATAATAACTGTATCTAATTCTATAGTACAAGATTTATTAGTTTAAACATTGTTCCATACAATTCAATTTACAATATTTAAATTTGCAATTCGTATTCAATTTCACGCTCAAACATTATTTCGGGTGGTTCGTTTCACAAATCTGTATTTCATGTTACTCGCATTTGTTCTTTATTGACTTTTAAATTCCCAGTAATCAATCCTCATTCGTCCCAATAATCGCATCCTTAAGTATTTTTATTCAAGGTTCACATTCATTATTTAATATTTATTTCTCAATATTTTCATTCGTAATAATTCAAAATAATTCGCATTCACGTTTACAATTATTCGTATTTCCATCCATTCATATTCTTCAAATATCTTTACTTCAACTTTATTTCGCATTTATTTCAACATTATTCATGTTCTTTAAATTTCGCATTCGGATAGTCCGAACGTATTGTAATCCTTCACTAAATGATTTTGATTGTCGCGTTTATAACTGATAATAACTAAATGATTCTGACAACGTTCTCTAAAACCATATTTTTCCTATGTCTGCCAATTCTAATTTTAATGCTTCCGAAGGTTCTATTTTCTGTATTTCTGTTTCTGCTCCAATAAACGCAGGTGTTTCATCTAGTCTTGTCAATACACTCAACTCTTGATCAACCGGATCCAAATTCAGGTTATTGGTCTGTTTGCGACCACAATATTTGCAGATCGTCGTGATCCGATTTTCAGGGGCTACCAGTGTAATTCCAAATTGTCGTGAGGCTTCCTTAGCTATCTCGTTGTCTACTTTTTCCCAGGAAAATGGAGTTTTAGGATCTAACTTCTTTAATATTCTCAGACGATTATACAAATTCAGTATCCCCTTTTTCTTGAACACATATCTCTTCTCACTGGGCTTTACTCTTTTCTGCCTTATCAAACTTTTGATCGTCCAGATCAACTCTTCTACCACGGGCATTGCAAAAACGATGGAAATGTCCTTTTATATTCTGCTCGAGAATTCTACAAATTTTCACTGGTTTCCCATTCCAATATGCTTTTCTTAATGATCTCTAAATTCTAGGTCTGCTACGTTGTTTAAAATTATTTCTTTCATACTATCAAATTCTCAAAATGTTTAAATCTGACGTACTATTAATTCCAATGGAATCTTATTATTCCTATGTTTCGAGATGATACCCTTCAGGCCCCTAATGTTATATGCATATCCAATATCAAGTTCCTCTAGTATAGTTTATTTCCTTCTATCATTCAAACTATTCATTCTTCTCTCTATGTCATTCCAACATCATTACCGCACAAAAACAAAAGGGGTAATTTGTAAGTGATAAAAGAGAAGCTACAAGAGTAATTGAGTTCGCCTTGAAACGAGTTGCCCTGGAACTAAAGCTAAAAGGGATAAATCCCTTTCGCTCGAATCTTGGCTAATCAATATTCCGTAACTCCAAAGATATAGCTTGCTTACTTGTTAGTGTATTTTATCCTCATGCAGTTTTGATTTTTGGACCTGGAGTACAACTCCGGTTTCTTATCGAAAAGCACTTGGCAATAGTGATGGGGCTGAAAGGTCATCGTCAGGTCAGACCTTTACTAGGGCCTGGGGAAGAATTCTTAGTTTTTCGGGCTTCCTTTTCAGACTCTGGAGGGAGCTTAGAGGAGACTAACTTCGAGTTTCTTAAAAATACTGACAAAATTCGCGGGTTTATATACGCTTTTCAGACAAAGGGGTAACAACAGAAATCGAAAGGAGGAGGCAAAAACGGGTTCCGTTTTGGCCGTCGATTTACAAGAGTCGATAGATATCTCTTTTATTCGAAGAGGCTAAATTGAAGTTTTATTTCGAAGTCGCTATCACGGGCCAATTTTATCCCGTTCGCATCCGCTTATTTTAGAAGTCGTTAGATATCTCCAAGAGGCTAAATTTAAGTTTTATTTCGAAGTCGCTATCACGGGCCAATTTTATCCCGTTCGCATCCGCTTATTTTAGAAGTCAAAATTGCCGTGATTATGATAATGCCGCGCGTTATTTTATTGTTGCAAAAATAAATGTTTAAAATTTTCTCGACTAAAATTTATATATATATTTTTTATTATATGAAAAATATAATAAATAAAAAAAAGGTAAAAATGGAAAAGACGAGGGGGAAAATACCTCGCTCGTCACAAGAACATTTTATCAAAAATCAGTGTCGAGAAACATGTTCGACAGAATTTTATTTGTATAGACTGTCAGAATCACTGTCAAATGACTTGTTTTTTCTATTTACAGAGACTTGACAGAACGCGTTATTAACATCGAAAGGAAATTCAGAAGAACTAAGGATTCGTCCCGAATGCCAACACTTCCTAACCTTTTGCCAATAACAAGCAAAACCAAGTTTGATGCATTTGAAGTGGAACTTTTAACTTCTGAGGAAAAGTTTGACGAAGTGGTATGTTCTATAAATGACTTTATCTCCTTGACGACATCTTATTCACCGTGAAAAACGATGTATTCTCCCAAAAATTTCGATGTATTTTTATTGATGTTTGAAAAAAAAGAGAAATTGAAAAAAAATAATCATCAGCATGTCAAGCATGTTTTTATTACAAAAAATCGAGCCGCTGGAAATGAAATACTTAAAAGAAAGAGTTATAAATTGCAGAAGTGATGAATTAGATGGTTAAATGTAATACATTAGACGTTTTATAATGGAAGTTATCAAAATGATTTTCGCGAATGTTCAAAAATTCAATACGGCAAATCCGATATTGTCACAGAAAATTTGGTCTATTTCGATACTAAAAATTTTGATTTTGTGAAAATCGAGAAGTTATTAGAACAATAAAAACATTATTTTATAGTTAAAGGAAGCATGTACTTTTCCTACTTATTGCGTAATGGGAGAATTTGTCCACTTTGTAACGACACAAAATGAAATAATTGTTCCGTTTCGAAAATGAAGATGATCAAAAAATCTACATACATTATGCAAAATACATAAATTTTGAATAATCTCGAGAAAGAAATTTTTAAAATCTAGAAAACGAATACGTCCCTGAAACTTTACGTTTCAACAGTTGTCAGTGAATGATAATGAATAATTTTCGGTTTGAGCTTTAAAATTTTGCACATTATGATTAATTTTCCATATTTTTTCAAGGTTTCCTATCTGAAATTCTTGAGGGGTCTACGGGCAGAGGATGGAATCAAGGAAATGGTGAAGGAAGCTATTTCTGATGAAGTGTGCAAACAAATAACTGTGTTGGGAAAAAATGATACTGTTAAACTAATGGACACGGAGTTGATGCACGTCATATATGGTAAACCATTGTGAATTCAAGTTGACAGAAATACTATGGTTTTATAAAAGTATTAATCAATACTTGTTTTTTTCAGCGGCCATGGAAGGTGCGCCTTACCCTCGTCCTGTACGGGATGAATTTTTGAAATATTTGAGGATGGCCCTCGAAAATGCAAAGCAACGACACCGTGAACTCGAAAAAAGGCTGCACCCCGTCAAACCGTTTAACTCCATCGAATAGTGTTAAAATTTTTGGATGCCTAGCAAAGGTTTTGGGTCAAAGTCGGCTCAAAATCGGGTCAAAATTTGACTCGAATTTGACTTGATTTCGGGTTCACACGAAAATCTTGCCTTAGAAAAGTTTATACCGCATGAATTACTTTCCGGAAAAATTTTCTCTTCATACCAGGTGTACTCCTAATTAATTTCCGGTTTTTTTGCAAATAAAACACATAATTACAAAAAAACCGTAACCTTTATTTTATTCAAAGTATTTTCCATCGCTTTCTACACATTTTTCCCACCTTTCTGGTGAATTGTGGATACCACGCCAGTAAAACTCATTGCCTTTGGAGGTGAACCACTCGGTGAGCCATTTTCGTACATTTTCGTACGAGTCGAAGCGCTGCTCAGAAAGGGCATGGCCCAACGAGGCAAAGAGGTGGTAGTCGGATGGCGCCAGGTCTGGTGAGTAAGCCGCATGATCAAGCACTTCCCACTTGAGCCTTTCCAGCGTGTCACGAACGACTTTCGACTTATGCGACAGCGCATTGTCGTGGAGCAAAATCACCTTCTTCTGTCGTTGTTGATATTCTGGTCGGTTTTCCACAATGGCTCGGCTCAAATCTTTCATTTGCTGTTTGTAGCGAACGGCATTCACAGTTTCACCAGGTTTCAGCAGTTCAAAGTATATAACACCGGACTGTTCCCACCACACACACAGCATGACCTTCCGACCGTAACGATTTGGCCGTGCCGTCGATGTCGATGCTTCACCTGGACTCACCCACGATTTGTTGCGCTTAGGGTTCTCCAGGAAAATCCACTTTTCATCACCAGTAACAATACGATACAGGAAAGACTTTCTTTTGTATCGTTGAAGCAGCATTTCACAGGTCACTTTTCGATTCTCCATTTGTCTCTCGGTCAGTTCATGGGGCATCCACTTTCCACACTTCTGAATTTTTCCCATGGCTCGCAGACGTTTGGAAATTGCTTGCTGTTGAACTCCCAACGCATCCGCAAGCTGTCGTTGCGTTTGCGTGTTGTCTTCATCTAATAATGCTTGCAATTCGGCGTCATCGAACGATTTTCGCTTGCCGGAGCGTGCGGCGTCGTTCAGGTCGAAATCTCCATTTTTGAACTGTCGAAACCACGTTTCACATGTTCGAAGTGTTAATGCACGATCACCATAAACTTCCACAAGCGCACAGTGGCTCTCGGACACTTTTTTCCCCTGATTGAACATGAAAAGCAATGCATGGCGCATATGCTCAAAATTCGGTACAAAATTCGACATTTTTGAAGCGCAATAAAAACTTACTGGAAGATTTTTTCGAGAAAATGTCAACGCAGTTCAAGCACTCGATATGACTGACCAAAATGACATATGGTATGTGTTACCAACAGCGGTACAAAACAGAACGCCATCCATTGAAAAAACCGGAAATTACTTAGGAGTACACCTGGTAATTAAGTATGTAGGCTGCCAATAACATTTTCTGATTTCTCAAAAATCATTAATTATTTTTTATTAGTATACTAAAGTCACGAAAATATAACAGAGCGAAAGTATAATAGAAAATATAACCCTAAACCTTTACTAAGGATACTTGTTTATTAATCCTTTGTGACGTGAATTTTTTTTTCATTCGTATTTTTTTTACTTGTAGCTTTTTATAAGTTTTTGGGGTCGTTGATTCCGATTCTGACGTCAGAATTGTACAATTCAAAATGGCGGATCCAATTTGGCGAGTGTATTAGGATAAATTTTATGTTCTTTTTTCTATCGGCCTAAAACGTATTGATTAATATTTTTATAAAACCATAGTATTTCTGTCAACTTGAATTTACAATGGTATACCATATATGACGTGCATCAACTCCGTGTCCATTAGTTTGACCAGTATCATTTTCCCCCGACACAGTCATTTGTTTAGACATTTCATCAGAAATGGCTTCCTTCACCATTTCCTTGATTCCATCAAGGAATTTGATGAATCTTCATAACTCTCATACCCCCTAATAATAGGGGAAGATATTATTAGGGGCCGTATTATTAGGGAAAAATGGTTGCCATTTTATAGGCGCCATTTTGAATTTTTAAATTTTGACATCAGAATCGTAATTAGCGACCCCAAAAAACTACATAGCCGACTTTAATGCTCATTGATAAGTTATCTCTGTCTCTCAGAATCTTTTATAGACCAACATAACAAGAAACTTTATTTTTGCATATTTGGAAAATTTTTTTGGAAAAAACTGACCTACGAAAAATTCTGCAAAAAATATATTGTTCAGTTCAATGTTAGAGATCTAAATTCTTTTTTGCAAATATCTCAAAGACTTGTAGTTTAGACGCAGCCGAATTTATTGTGAAAAAAACGAGATTTTCGAGTTTCCATTGTTGTCATGTCAACGCAAACTAGAAATCTAATAAAAACTTAGGTGAAGTATGTGTAAAGTAGGTATAAGATTCGCGTGTAATATTTTGTAAACTAATGAACTAAATGCATTGAACAAAAATTTTCTATAAGTGGAATTGTAACATTGGTTTTCTTATTACCCCCTTGTTTATTCTCATAGCATTCAATTACTATTTTTCATATTACGTTATGCTGAACTAATTATGAAAAAAAGGTTCAATTTACATTTAAGAATATACATTACCTTATATTCGCACGAACATTTTTTCATTAGTACCTAGATTTGTCCCAGACCTGATCCAGGTCCTGGTACAACAGATTTATAAGTAGACAAGTTTCTGGACCACGCCTGGACTAAATCTGGAGGTTTCAACTGGACCAGACTCTGGGCCCAGCCTGGATCCTATATGCGGAAGTAGAAGTACCCCAGATTTGACCAATGGTACTCAATAATCTGGGTCGCATCTGGGGCCAGTCTTGTACAATTTTTTTTTCTGGGAACACGTAAAAATTACTAATAATATGCATATATTTTTTGTGGTCGTTGCATTTATACATTTTTTTTTATTTTTGTCATTGTTTATAAGTATGGCGCGTTGATTTGAGTGCAAGGTGCGAATATTAAGACCTGGCCACGTTGCGGTAGGTTAGATTTCCGTCCTCGTGTTTTTGTCTGACTCAATATGGAATGATTGCCGGTGGTGCTTATTTTTAATCTTCTACGTTATGTTCGGCACAACATGAGTATAAATTTGCGCCATTTAATTTTTTCAGTTCATTATATTATATATTTTATTATTATTATAATTTATTTTATTATTATTATTATTATTATTATTATTATTATTATTATTATTATTATTATTATTATTATTATTATTATTATTATTATTATTATTATTATTATTATTATTATTATACTTTATATTATAATATTTACTTCAGGAGCATATAATTGCGATAGTATGACGTCAAAATTAATATTTTGCCCATGGGCAGTAAAGGCATGACATTGAGCTAGCTTGCATCATATTTGTAGTTGTTTCGCTGTAACAAACGCTTGTCGACGAACTGCCGACCTATCGCGTCTGCAATTGCTGCCAACTTGGCGCCATGCATGTCAAAGAGCATGCAGCAAATATGACTCAAAAATTGACTGCGTTTGGCTTTCTGGGTAGAGAAGGAAAACCGAGGCATCGTTCCCCTCGTGACGGGCTCCGAGAGACTTCCGAGAGAGTTCTGAGCGAATTCCTTCGGAACTCTCTCGGAACTCTCTCGGAACTCTCTCGGAAATCTCTCGGAACTATCTCGGACAATTGTCCGAGATAGTTCCGAGAGACTCGCATATGCATTTCATAGTTTTTTATGTCACTGATCATGAATCTGAGGTCGAATTTGGAAAATTATTTTGTTTAAACAATTAGTACTAACAAATTATGGAAAACAAATTTACTAAATGCATATGCATTTCATAGTTTTTTAGGTCGCTGATCATGAATCTGAGGTCAAATTCCGTAAATTATTTTTTTTTAACAATTTGTATTAATAAATTATGAAAAAAACAATATTCACTATGATGCATATGCATTTTATAGTGTTTTAGGTCGCTGATCATGAATCTGAGGTGAAATTTGGAAAATTATTTTGTTTAAACAAGTTGTTTTAACAGATATAAAAAAAATACTTACTAAGGTGCATATGCTGCTCATGGTTTTTCAGGTCGCTGATCATGAATGGGAGGTCAAATTTGGTAAATTATTTTTTTTCAACAATTTGCTATAAAAATTATAAAAAAATACTTACCAAGATGCATATGCTTTTCATGGTTTTTTAGATCGCTGATCATGAATCTGAGGTCGAAATTGCAAAATAATTTTGTTCAAACAATTTGTATTAACAAAATGATTTCGCAATTTCGACCTCAGATTCATGATCAGCGACCTCAAAAACCATGAAAAGCATATGCATCTTGGTGTATTTTTTTTTTCATAATTTGTTAATAAAAATTGTTGAAACAAAATAATTTTTCGAATTTGACCTTATATTCATGATCAGCGACCTAAAAAACCATGATAAGCATATGCATCATAGTGAATATTGTTTTTTTCATAATTTGTTAGTAAAAATTGTTAAAACAAAATAATTCACCGATTTCGACCTCAGATTCATGATCAGTGACCTAAAAAACCATGAAACGCATATGCAAGTCTCTCGGAACTATCTCGGACAATTTCCGAGAGAGTTCCGAGAAACTTCAGAGAGAGTTCCGAGAGTGGACTCTCGGACACCCGTTGCCAGGGTCACAAGGAGTACTGCAATTATACCTATAAAATAAATATAGTAATTGTAATTAAGGTTTAATATTTTGTACGTGAGTTATCAATGTTAAATACGTGTATTATACCAGCGAAGTGAGAATTTGGATATAATTTATATTTTCAATTTCCTGTTTTTATATTAAATTATTTGATGTATGTTCGAATTCGCAATAACCAATCACGAATTTGTAAAAGAATTTTTACGGTTGAAATAGCTAAAGAGTCATTGTGATTGCGGTCCATTACTAAACTGTTTCGAGAATGGCAATCACTACTGGACAGGGAACTACGAATGGTATATGATACTTTACTTTTTTCTCAGTACATAGTCCAATAATTACAAGGTTACTAGCAATTAATATAAGAGTATCAAAGCATCTAAAGTGAAAATTTGTTGTGCCTCACGTTTTGATCAAAGTTGACATTGTAAAATATCATAAACATAAGTTTGGAACTTATGTGACGCGATTCGAGAAAAGGGACCTACTAGTCTAAAGTGAAAGTTTATACGGAGCACCCTGAAAGGTGCTTAACTCCTATTTAAACTCATGTAAAGACTTTTTCATATCAATTTTTAATTTGTTAAATAACTGAATTTTTAGAATTTCTGATCACGACCCATGATAGCTCAGTTGAAAAACTTATGGAATCAATCATAATCCGAAAATCGATTTTTTTCAAAACACGCTCTAAAAAGACGCTTCTAGCACCTAAAAAGCAACCTAGAGGATGTACATTTACGACCGGAATTTTATTTCGACACGTGCGTCGTTCCTCTATGCTGACAGGTGTTCCTCTATGCCAATACCCGAGAAAAATTGTCGAATATGCATTTTAGACATAACAAATCGTATAGCATGCAAATATCGGGTTCACAAGATGCAAATTCGAAATCGCAAAGTCCTTCGATCGCCAATTTAAATAATTTATACAACGTGAACGCAAAAGACCACTTTTGCGTCCGCTGCGCGGAAGAAAAGTGGTCTTTTCCGTCCTTGCTGCATAAAATATCGTATGTTACTTGGACGTAAAAATCAGAAACATAATATACTATTATAAACTTATGATTCAAAAATCGAATGTAGAAAAATGAGACTCAAGAATTTTACGTATTTGAATATTTAATTATAAAAATGTCGATGAATTGCCGTACAAACCATTTGATTTTGATAACTTTTTAGTGCATTAAAGATTGTTTATGGTTAGCAGAAGTATATCAACGAACAAAATGACGATACATTAGAAAGAATCACTTTAAAATAAGGCCCACGTCGTGATTTTCGTACTATCTGAGTTTAACCTTTCCCAGTATTTTGTCAATATTTGGGATATGTAAATAATTTTTATCAACATACATCGAACTAACATGAAGCCATGAACCTTGCGAAGCAGTTAACACAACCCATGATTCGTAAAAATGTGTTTAGTGAAAAAATAAATGCGAATTTACGAGGCCCTCATTCGGAAAAACGAAAAATGTATATTTTGGAGGGCTAAAACCGTATGATAGAATGGTTCAAAAATTCTGCAAAAACTAGGTTTTGTACTATATATAGTGTTCCACAAATCTGCCAAGTTTCATAATTTTATGTGAATTACAGACGAAGTTATGAATTTTCCAGTAAACTGTGCTAAAAATACGTGTATTTTACATTTAAAACTTCAACGGCCGTGGGGCACGTGTTAATATTAACCGATCGGCTTCAAACTTTACACGAATTTTTTTTTATTTATTCTGAAAGTTTTTAAGGGGGGAGGGGGATGGAAAAAATTCCGACTTTGCCAAAATAACGGATACCCTAATATATATATTTATTTTGGAATAAGTTGTTAATCACGATTTGTAAGTAGCAGTTTGTTCATCACATTTTTTCATTTATGGCTATATGTAATGGTTACGGTTAGTTTCATCAATGTATTATTAAGAAATTGTTTACAACAGTGTACCTAATAATATTTGTGAAAAACAGATTGTCTTGTAAACTTCACAATAATGATTAAGTAATAAAATTTGAGATATTTTTATTTGTTCGTAACAAATTATAAATACGCTATATCTGTTTGTGTAAAAACAATTGAAGTTCGTTAATGAAAGAGGTTCGTTTATCACAGGAATAACAAAAATCATGTATAATTATTCAGTAAAAAAATCTAGAATTCCCACGAAACGAACTGTTTTTTCGATACCTCGCTATTGATGAAAACACTTCATCAAAATTAAATCGATTCTCGATCGCGGCATTGGTTTCAAATATCTGTCACGAAAACTAATGCCTACTGCGGAAGTAGATTGCATCAAGAATTGAGCGATGCCGATTAAAACTTTGATCAAATCTGTGTTCCAACTGGACTTATTTGGTTTTCCGGGTATTTCAAGTAAGAAAGTACCTTCGATGAGCAAATAATTTTAACGGAGGCTTCCCAAACAAACTTCCGATACAAATCACTTAAAAATATTTAAATTTTCTAACAGTGTATACTATACATAACTTCGTTATGGAGGTGCTAAATATCTTCGTCATGCCCTTGTTGTTCCCTGGAAATAATTGGACTACGTGGCTCAACTAGATGTTCCTTGGATATGATCTCTTTCCTCTTTTGCGCACTTCCTTGCAGTAGTATGTAACGTCAATAGTTGTCCGTGCAATTGTACTCTCAAAATTTTGTTTCAAACACTCGTAGCTATAAAGTATGTTCGATCCGAAATAGAGAGCGATGTAGATATATAGAATGTTAAAATACAATGAAATATATGTAAATAATTGCAAGTGCTGTTATCATTCAACCTTACCTGTTGCGTTTTTCGGAAATTGTAGGGTCGGTTATTTCTCAAGATTCAATAGTCAGTCGCGATTCTTACACATTTGACGTGTAATTTTCATTTTCTAAGTTGATTCTTTGATTGTACGTTTTTTCACATATACGTATAAAAATGCAGTGCAAAATTTCTGGTACCCACACATCTTCCTCATAAAGTGTGGAAAAATTGTTTTGTATGACATTTTATTTCGATTGCTTATTCATGTTATGATAGTAAGAACATGTAAATATAATTGTTGTAGATCTTGATGAGGGCCTAAATGCAAGGACTGAAAGTTCGATTAGCAAGATAAATAAATGAATCGGATCAGTATACTCATTTTTCTTCAAATACTATTCATGACTGATCATATCTATTACTGATAAATGTAATTTATTTATAAGATTTTGTATCCTCACAAAATTCCTCGTGTCTTGTGAATCGTTTTGAAGTTTTGTTTTGAATTAAAAGTAAAAAAACTGAAGATCGTTTTCACTTTTGAAGAAAAATGGATTCAAAGAATAACGATTTCGACGACAGACCCGAGCAGGTATCGCATCAACTATATCCACAGGCCTCGCGTGCCATTAGCTTTCCCTTCGTTTCGCATCAAAGTATAAAGGAGAGCCATAATGAGTAATGACGAACCCTCAGTATGCTAGCTCTCGTCACATGCACGCTATAGAAAATATCTACGAAATACGAAATACTTGCTTAAAGCAAGTATTTTTACAAAGCAAGTTGCTTTGTAAAAATACTATCGGTTTCTTAGGTTTTTCTCACTTATGAGCATGCAAACAAAATAATTGGACGAATCCGAGAGTGTGCTCACTCGATCGAGTCTGGCCAAACAAACTTGTCGAAATAGTAATTTTTTTGCATAAAAAACTATTGCAATAACTTCCTCTATTGAAACACGCGAAAATGGTATTTACGTTTTGAAGCTGGACATGTGCATATGCGAGATATTGATGATGTTTCAATTTATGAAATATTTATCAATTTCATCAAATAGTCAATACGTATCGATTGAAAAAAAAAATATACTCTTCGGCCACTGGAAATTGTATAATACTTGTTCAACCCAATTCTCAAATGCATAACAAATATATCATGAAAAGTTATCGAAATTTGATATTTTCGAGGACCATTTCTTTAAAAATGCCGATCTTAGCTTTAGGAATTGTAACTTCATTTTTCATGATATTAGTTGATACAATGGTTCACTGACAATGAGTACAACACTTTGCAATGTCGCAAATATTGATACCCATTTGCACCGCACGCTGGCAACCACGAATGGTTAATGTGATAATTAAGGTAAGCAATTTTTTTCAATTATTCCTATCAAATGTTCCTCCTATTGAATGTGTATTCATAGAAAAACAATTATTTTACAATATATAATGAAAATTATAACTGCAATATACAATTAACTCTTACAAGTTATTGGGAAAGATGATTATGGCATATAACCTCATGTTACATTTGAAATTGTGAAAAAAGTATAATCCATAGTGACTCGATTTTACAACTGACAAGTTAAAAGCACAAGTATGCAATATGAGTATGTAATTCTATACAAACAATTTGATTTTAACAAATAAATGATCCATATAAACAAATTGACTTTGCAGAAGGACGCAATTTTTTAGTTTCAAAAAATTAATAAAAATATCCCCAAGTTTTGAGTACATTTAAGCTGTATGATCGAAGCGTGTTCTAAAAAACTGCATAAGTTGCGAATTGTTTTGTAAATATGACATATTGAGGCGCGACGCATCTCACAGCAGACGAGAAAATATTGGATGATCAAACCCTCAGTTCCAACTCGATAACTTTGAATACTTTTCATGTCGGCACTTTGATCTTTTATGGAAAGTATTCAGAGTCATCGAGTTTGAATTGAGGATTTGATCATCCAATATTTTCTCGTTTGCTGTGCTTTAAGCTATCGGTGAGTGAAAAATTAATATGTCATCGCAAATACTACAGTTTCATTCCAAGCAACATAAGTAATCATATACATTTTATAAGTTAAGGGAGAAGAAAATAAAGAAAATAAACAAAATCACAATTAATAAGTCGTTCCTTCCCTGCTAACTTCCCATGTAAATCAGGGCGCGTAAAGTCACTCAAAGATGCGCCGCGCCTCAATAGGCATCAGATTATGACTACTCACGCAACAATTTACAAAATCATTCCGAACTTATGCAATTTCCTAGAGCGCACTTGGATCAAATATTCAACAAAATGTGCGCATGATTTGAGGCTTTTTTTAAAAATGCAATTTGTTCAAATGAGAAAAAATAGATCTCGTTACCAATTTTTTTGTACAAATTATTTGAAAACATATTGTCTGATAGGCGATTCTAGCGTACACGTACATGTGACATTTTACAAATGTTTCTCTAGTTTTTTTTTTTTTTTTTTTAATAAGTAAGAAATTAAGAAACACGTAGTTTTTTTTATTTTTTACTGTACGATTTTCGCAACAATTCATCAAAAAATTTGAAATTTTTTCATCACACTGCGGCACTTAATGCGGGCCATAAAAAATTTCTGGACCGAAAATTCCTAAAAACATAGGCCATGACATCTAGAAACATATGACAAAAGGTTTTCGCGACTTTGGCCACCGTTATCGAGTAATGACCATTGTATTTTTTTTTTTTTCTTTTTTTTGCAATTTTCTTAAAATTGGCCTATTTTTGAAAGATGGAAATGAAAATGTACGTTTTAAGTATCGCTGGTTTCATTTTTTAACTTTGTTTCCGCAAAAACGATTTTTTCACTGAGTTGAAATTACGAAAATTTTATTCTACTAAACAATGGTTACTTGAGATAATGAACATCTAAGCGTAGCCAAAGATTCCCGAACTCGGAAACCTGTTTATGGAAAAAGGGAAAATTCATAAATATTTTTTTAATATGAATGACATGGAGAAGTATCGGCTAAATGCCTCAGCATATAGGTCAACAGAAACTCCACCGGAGCCACTGCCAGCGGCATACTGAATGTCGCCTCTTCGGCTTTCCAACGCAACGCCAACAGACTTGTAGTTCAGCAACCTGCCGCACGATGGCTGACCCTCGCGGATCCAGTTTTCGTTGTAAAATCGTCGAAAATCGTGCTTTTTCAACTTCTAATATAATCTCTCACAAGCTCGCAAATGATTTAAATCCAATTGAATTACATCCTAAAAACTCTTAGCTTTCGTAAACATGCAATAACATGTTGCTTCAAGTAGTTTATATGCGAAAATTCGGGCTTTTCTTGCGATTCCCAAATGGGAACTTTTGGGAACTTTTGGGAATCAAAATCGATTCCCAGCGATTCCCTGGCGACCGCTTGAGTTGGATTGTTTCCTAAACTTAGTATCATTATTTTCCTACGAGATTTTTTACAGTGTAGATCGCTTCTGAATTTAGGGGATTTAAGCTTGTTTTGTTGGACCGGTCCAACAGAACAAGCTTAAATCCCCTAAATTCAGAAGCGATCTAATGCTGCACAGTGTACGAGAACTAGGGGAATTTGGGGGTTGTAGGCCTGTTTTTTTGGCACGTACCAACAAAATAAGCCTAAAAACCCTAAATTTAACGATTTCTACTACGATAAAGTTTTCAAGAATAAGCCTCCTGGACACAACATAAATTAACATAAATTGACATTGATTGACATAGATTGACATTAATCGTTGAGTAAACAATCAGGTGTCTGAAACTCAATGCTTTAAAAAATGCTAGGGGCGATTTCAGCCATTTTTTATACATTTACCGCCATCTAGCGAGGGATACATTTTGAAGAGCGGGATTTTTAAAATCACAAACTCGTTTCCAGTAGTAAAATGTTCTCAAAGATATTACAAATGATAATTATTGAGTTTGAAACTAAGTTCGTTCGGTTTTTCTCATTGATTGTCTACAGAAAAACCGAACGAACTTGGTTCCCAACCCAATACAATATATGTTCATTATGATGTAAAATGAATTAAATTCCGAATGTACCAGGAACACTTTTTTTATTCAATTTAATAAATCACAGGTGGTTTATGGTTACAAGTTGAAACAGAAAATCATTGTGCATTGTTAGAATTACAGATTTCGCTGAATATAGATAAATTTGCAACTTTCTAACCATTAAAATGCTTTCTCGGTTGGTTTAAAGTCTCAAAAGTAAGCAAAAATGTCGACAACTATAATACATGCCAGTTTTTACTGGGAATAAGCTGTAGCGATTTAAGAACTCAATTTTTGTAGAAAACATTCATATAATTAATATTCACTTGAAAATAAGAAAATAGAGTTGGGAAATCGCGATTCCACTCATAAATAGTCACTATAAATGAAAAAATATTGGATCGCATTGGAAAAATGTGCTTCTGAATACCATCCAATACAAATTCTTTACAAATTGTACTCAGAACCAAAGGTTGTGAATACTTTTTTAGTTAATCCCCTGCAGTTGCATTCGAGACCTTGATTTCCCTATGTGCCTGAAAAATATAGAACATCTTGAGTATCTGCAATGTTTACGAGTCGTATTCGAAGCACTCTACTTCTTATACAAAAATGGTTAATGTTAACCATAGGTATTGCAAGATAGTGTTTCGCACGAAAATTTGTTCTATACAACCTTGAGACATTGAAAGACACCGCTTTTCTATGACTAAATATTTAATACTTTCCTAGAACATTTATTGAATATTTCAATGAATACTTTATACTGCGTGTTACATCCAATGTGCAGTACAGATATTCCCAATAACTTTTTTCAATCTTTTTCGATTCTATACTTTCTGATAAAATAACTAGCGTCTCTGCTTTGCAATGTTTGGAAAAAATGTGTTTTTTGTCACATTTGAAACTTTTCTTGGTATAGAAAAAATGTTTAAAAACACATTTTAAAATGATTTCAATGTTACACTGGACAACATGATTTATTATATGTATTCACTGCGAAGATGTATTCGTGCAAAAAAAAACATACTATGTGAATTATTCCGTGTACTTAAAAAAGCTTTTTTTTTGTTAAAGTGATTGCACAAATTTTTAATGCAATTTTTATTTTAAAAGGGGAATACAAAATAACGCAGAACAACCACCCCATAAACCATCGTTGCCGAGAAAACTATAAGAAATGTTTGACAGAAATAATTTCAAATTTCTTTCCATTTTTAAAAAATCTGTGCTAGCAATCATTTCCGTATATTATTGTTGACAGCAATTTAAGAGCAATCCTAGAGAAATCGTAGCTGCATATCTTTCTAAATTATTGGCAGAAACAAAGACCACAATATAAAACAGGAATCGATATTTGAAAATGTAACTGTATTTTTTTCTGCAGTTATTCATTCAGAATTTATCACAACTTGCTAGAAAAATTTTGCAGAAACTATTTCCAGTCAACTAGCATTGTCGATACCATACATACCAAAAAACCAAATATTGACATTAAAAATTGCTCTTGAGCTACGATTTTTCAGTGTTTTTTGAAAGTTTTACGTCTTCAATGTTAATTTATCCGTATATACATATAATATTTTTATGCAGGAATTGTTTGTAAACTATGATTTATTCTTTATTTATAAACAACAAATAACGTCATATTATAATATAATATTCTTTGCCTCGTTAAAACTTGCTTATTAAAAGATGAGTTAAAACAATATATCGAATTTTTTGGTCAAATTAGTTTGTAGCTGATTATTCATGAACATTTTTTAACAGCGGATCGACATCTCATTAGTAAAAAATTTTCAGATTGAAACGAATATTGAAATTAGAAAAGATGTTAAAGAGTTTTATAGAAAATTGTGTTTTCACGATTGATGAATATCTTTTCAAGTCATTACCCAAACAGCACACTTCGTCCCCGGACGTCCCTGGGACTTAAGGACATCCTAGGGACGTCCCGAGGACGTCCGGGGACGAAGTGTGCTGTTAGGGTATTGACTACTTGAGTTCACAAATGTGAGTATCTCCCGGAGCTCAAGTGGCACAGTGGAATAGTCGTTGGAATTTCACTCGGGCGACCCGGGATCGAGCCTAAGGAGATGCAGAGTTTTTTTATTTTTTAAATAAAATTCAAATACTCTGGAGAGCAATAGAAAATGACGCTTTGGCAATACAAACTAATATCTTTCACAGGTATAAAGATTTTGTATTCAGAGGCGCTGTCTCCGAATGAGCTCCAACGTTTTTTCATTTATAGTGGTAATCGATAAATTCAATTAGGAAACGAAGAAATTTATTTATCATAAACTAAAAACTAAAACCAGAGATGGGCGCCAATCTATATTTTTCGGAATTACAGTAAAAAGTTATGCATTAGAGGTTCCTTGCACCTTAATTACAGAAAAATTTATTTTAAATTACAAAATCTGTAATTTTAACTAGGTTTTCTGTAATTAGGGTGTAACGAACTCTGTAATCAATACTTTATTACTGTAACTCTGAAAAATAGAGGAAAAAATACAAATACTGACAATTTTTTATAGTTCTGTGACGAAATGAAGATAGTTTTTATGCAATATGAAAATAATCAAAATGCAATTGGCGCCCATCCCAGCCTACAACTATACTTCTAACATACATCAAATAATTTAATATAAAAACAGGAAATTAAAAATATAAATTACATCCAAATTCTCACTTCGCTGGTGTAATAAACGTATTCAACATTAATAACTTACGTACAAAATTTTAAACCTTAATTACAATTATTATATTCATTATATGGGTATAATTGCAGTACTCCTCGTGAATAATGCCTCGGTTTTCCTTCTCTACCCAGAAAGCCAAACGCAGTCAATTTTTGGGTCATATTTGCTGCATGCTCTTTGACATGCATGGCGCCAAGTTGGCAGCAGTTGCAGACGCAATAGGTCGGCAGTTTGTCGACAAGCGTTCGTTGACAAGCGTTACAAGTAGGACATCATTAATAATGGCAGCAGGAAGAAATAAAAATGTCAAATGTTCACAGATCTGAACATCGATGGACATGATTTATTACAAATTCGAAATGCCTTTTACATAGTTGAGTGACGCATAACCTATAAATTGTAATCAAAACAAATGCTTAATGACATCATGTGCTGCACGTTTGAGGTGTTCACTAAATTTTTTCGAAGCGTAACATTTCCCTACCTATAAAATTATTTAAAAAAAAACATTATAAGAATATAGAAAAATTATTACATTCGTGTTATTATCATGTCGTCATTGACATGGTTCAATTGTCACTCACTTGCATCGCACTCACTGGATGAACCGGGTTCGGATAGCATTTTGACTGACTTGATTAGTTATTCACCTATACCCGGTAGGATTTTTACCAACCTCTTGTCGATTTACGACCCTCTTATTTTTTTTTACGAACACATCGTTAGTTTCCTAGACATGGTAAAAAAACTACACTCAGCGTAGGTCGGATTGTTTCCTAAACTGAGAGTCGATATTTTACTACCTGGTAGCTAATCTACCACTAGGAATTTTACTATCCACACTGAATGTAGTCGATTTCTGAGCCTCTCGTTATTTTCTTACCTCGTGTATGAAATAGACTACACTGAGTACTAAAATAATTTCCTACCCGCTAGATTTTTTACGAGGTGATTTTCTACACTGTAATACTTGCTATAGTGCGGTCTGCGTGCAAGTTCGACTTGACATGGCTTCTAATCTAGTCAGCGTGCCCGTACCCACGCTGATTCATTTTCTTTGTCTGACGGAATGAAAGGAGATAAATCTGTATTTTTCTACTATGGATTTTTCCGTAGGATCTGGAAGCCTTGCCCATCCACTATTCAGTGCAGGGCTCGTACACGGCTGGGTTATTCGAGTGTCCGGTGAAGCGTCACGGTGGTCAAAAGGACAAACTTTTTTGGCTATGATGTATATCTATATATAACGATTGTCAGCGCGCGGTGGTCAAAAAGCCAAGCTTTTTTGCCGCATGGACACTTTCTCCTCTCTCGTGTACGAGCCCCGATCCAGTGTATTATACATATCAGTGCTCAGCCATGGTTTTGTTTTATGTATTTAATGTGCTGCCATCACACAGCGGTCCTTGAAGGATGCATAATTAAATTTTAAAATTACGTTACTATTGAATGACACATCTGCGCAATTGTTATTAAATGTTATTCGTGTTATTAATCAAGTATTGATAATATTTTAGGCTTTTGAGTGTTTTGAAAAGAATAGCGATTATAAATTTTGATTGCTGTCTCCGCTTTTAGCCTGTGTAAATAAAAAACGAGGTATTTTTCAGTGGCCGTATCCGTATCATCCGTTGCATGCTCCTAATTTGCACGAATTTGCAACATTCAATTTATTTCTGTGGCTTCCCGGCGTAACACACAAAGTCATACATACCATAAAATCTAAAATTTTATCAGAATACCATGTAAAATGAACCACTGTTCCAGTGGCGTAACTAAGCAAGCGTGCGCCCCCCGGGCGCACGCTTTAACAAGCCTGCAACATTTTAACGGCTTCTTTTTATAAAACTTCAAATATAATAGGTTTATCTTTAGATGTTAGTAATTTCGTTTTTAATAACTTTTTATTTGTGTTACGTTTTTTACTATTTTATAATTTTTTCCGCTTAAAATCATACACATAGATTGGTACATATCATAAATTTTCTCAGAAAGTTTTGATTATATTGTTTGAGCAGAACGAGTTTCGGGTAAAATTTAGAGTACAATATTCAATTTTTTCAAATATGTACCGGTTTCGATCACCATTTTCTCTTAGGTTTAATATTGATATTGCTAGCGAACTACAAGTTGAAAAAACCTGTACGTTTTTTATCGCAACATAATATGTTAATATTCTATTTGAATCAATTCTAATAGCAATTCATGTTCAATTTTCAGAATAGATCGATGACTTGAATGCTCTCCGCTCCTTAGTTGTGCGTAAAAATGTCCCAATTAATTTATATTTTGAAGAAAAAAAACGCTTAGCCGAAGCAAAAGAAATTTGTAGTGTTAAATATAAAACGGAATACCGTGCACATGTTTCGTGAAATTCATATTAATATTTTTTTGATAGTCAACAAACAGTATCCTTGCTAAATCTGAAATCGATAGAGGATTTGTCTTTTTTTTCTCGTAACAAATGACTTCATCTACTCAAAAATTTTTCCAATTTTTCTCGTATTTATGACATAATCTGTATAATCGTTCGACATATTCAGAAGTTTCTTTGTCATTACCTATTGGAAAGTATTTTTCAGGATTAAGAAACCTCTATTGTTCTTAATTTTTCCCAATCCTTCAAAGCAATTCTCGATTCAAGCTATAAAAACATCCAAAGATGCATACCCTAGAAAACGGCAGTCATATTTTTGAAATAAATGAACAAATATACAATCATATCACAAATCACAGAGCTCCTCTCGATATTTCTTCACTTTCGAGAACGGCTGCTAACAGCCACATGAGAGAAAAAAATTTCGAACGACCAATTTGTGGGGTTTGTGGCAATATGTTCAACTTCTATGTCATTTTAATGTGGAGGCAAAAAAAATTAAATTGATCTTTACTATTTCAAGCATTTTATTACAAACATCTTCAAACCGTATTTAAAGTTTTTGTAAATTTGTCAAGGCTGAATTTTCACTGTGCATGACTTTGTGTTGGAAAGACAAGTACAACAATAAACCCAAACCGGTTAAACATGTTCTGAATATTTTATTCAACTTTTCTCTTTGATGTCAAAACCATTTTGGATAACACATGCGTTTATGACTGACGTAAAATGAAGTTTGATTAGGACCAAAATTTGACGAATCAATGGCCCACGGTCGTGGGCCGAGGCGAGGGCCCGCGACAGCACCATTATTATCAAAAAATAAACACACATAACCTCAAAATTTTGTTGCCTCTACTTTTTTTATATTAAAGACCCCATGATTTTTTTTTTAAAAAATCGTAGATTCTTAATTCTATCATACCTTCAATATGTACACTTCAATTTTCCTTATTTTAGTTTAATTTTTTTCGATACCTCCCAAAACAACTTTGTCGTATTTAGAAAGTTTCGCAGTAGGAAGCTCAGCTGTGGTCGGAGATTTTTGACAGATAAAATTCGGAAAAAATCAAAATCGTGACACAGCTGATTGCTCGAGCACCTGTTTGTTATTATGTATTGTGTTGTGTTTTGTGTTTGTCAGTGTTTGTTTGGCTCTAGCAATTTTAATTGTTGATTGAACTTATCAAAAATCAATTTATTTATCATGTGTATTGTTGAATAAAATTGATTTTTCATTCACACTGGTTTTGTTTATTACACTGGATTACATTTCCAACTCCAAGCAGTATATGTATAGATAAAGATAAGGTTTTTGCTTTCATGTGATTTTTCGCCCGTTTTCGTTTGCTCACACCGTGTTTTCATCAATTTCATCGTCGTCATCGCTTTTCCCTCGAAAATTTTTTCGGCACATAGTCGAAGTAGTTATATTCAATTATATACATTAATGATTATTAAATGGGTTTTTTTCCTTTTCTATTAAAATAACTATCTGATCATATGATTTAGGTATAATGTAATGAATATAACAAATTGGTAAAATAAATTATTATTATGATGTTGTGATAATGGAGTATTTGATGTTATGAAATAAAAACTGCAATAATAACTCTTTGGCATTATTTTATTAATTCACTTTTCATATATCATGATGCCTTATTTAGATCTATTATTATATATTTATAATGGTCGCACTTATATAATTTTTTTGCTCTTACGTATATTTATCATCATGCTTATGTAGATCCATTTGCTCATATTTATCATCACTCTTTATTTAGATCTATCCTCTCATACTTATTTTCAAGCTTTATTCAAATTTCTCTTAAACAGTGCGTCGGCCTTGAAAGTGAAAAGCAAAATTTTTTCAAGTCTAAGATTTTTCATGAAAGATATAGGGTAACAATTTCAGATGTGAGATATATGGTACAAGCTACACCTTTTTTTTAAAATCTCACCTTTGCATACCTGAACCCGCTACCCTATTTCTTTCGTGAAAAATCTTGAACTCAAAAAAATTTTGCTAAATTTCATTCAGTTACAAAAAAATTACGTTGTATAAAAACTATTCCTACTGTATATTAACATTCTCGAATATTATAATTAATTATCGTAATGAAATTTCAAACAATTGGTTTTTTTTGGAGTACATTCATTTTAAAGTGTTTTTACGTTAAATATTTTATTTTATTTTTCTTTACTTCCAAAGCAGACGCACTGTATTTATAATAACACTTTATTTAGATCTGTTTTCTTTGTATTCAAAGTAATGCTTAAAAATTTTTTTTTGTTTTTTAGAAAGCAACATTTCCTTCGTCATCGTCGTCCTCGTATTTTTTAAATCTTTTTGGCTCGTAATTACCATCACAGAATGCATGTAAATATTTCATTATCTCCCTCCTCTTCCTGACCATCCGGCCACCTCGCTTTCCACGGTCTGAAAAAACATTTAGTTTTATTCATAAGATTTATTTTCTTGGTGGCATTCATCATTTTATTCATTAAATTGTTTATTTTTAAAGAAATTTTTGGATTCTAAATACATTCTTAGATTTTCATATTAAAATATTATGATAATTTTGTATGTTTTTTTGTATGATTTTTTTAATATTTATTATTTATTACTCTAATAATTAGAAAAATATAAATATGCATTTTTTTTTCATTCGATAAGTCGTTTTATTTTTCGAATTAGATTTATTATATGAATTTAGCTTACATCAAAAAATATGCGTTTTTTATTTTAATAATTCAAAGATATGCATCAAATAAATAAATTCGATTCGAATTGGATATCACTACGATTAATGCAATTGTATTGAATTTTAAATTCCTATTCAATTTCCTTTTTTTAAGATAGTTAATGAAAGAACAGTTTTTATTTTTTATTCATTTATAATTTAAGTTACTTGTTATTATTATATCTACACGGATATAAAATACTATTCGTTTATATTGAATATTACTTAACAATACATTATTTTAATTTCTTCATTTTCAATTCCTTATTTTTCACAATTATGAATTTTCACAAAATTCACATGCATTATCTTCAATTCTACTTTTTTTTTTTGAATTCTACATCGTACATACAATATTATTTTATATATAATTATAATGAATATTTTAATTATGAAGTCATATGCTTTATTGGAGTAAATTATCTCTTATTAATTTTAATCAATTAATCGTTATATAATTTCAATAAAAAATCTTTTACGCTGTGGTTGCTGCTCATTGACTCCAGCCCCTCGTCGACCTTGAGCACCCCCTTGAACTGGCCCTTGTGCAGTAAAAGCTGTAAAAAGAGTATGGAAAAAAAAACAATAATAATAATAAAGCCATCTAAAAAATATTTTAATTCTATAACCTGTAGTTTTTATAAATATAAATAGAAAAATATGAAATAAAATAACAAATCAAATCCCCCATACAAAATGTTAAGAAATGAAATAAAAAATACGAAGTTCTCCTGGACAACAAATAAAAACAATTCGAAAGACACAAATAATCGATGAATATAAACAAATAATTAATTCGACACAAACTTTTTGTATGAATACATATTATGTTAAAAATAAGTAAACCGAATTCTAAATTGAAATTGAATGTATTCGAATCAAGCATTGCTAAAATATTCTTTACTATAATTAATCAATTTAATTTATTAAAATACATGTTTCGAATGCATACATACAAATTATTCATTAAACAAGGAAACTTCCAGATCATGTTTAATATACATGAACCAAATGCGGATAATGTAACGAGTAATTAAAAAATAATAATGGAGTGAAACAAATCATATGGGAAACGAAAATAAAATAATGAAACCATCTAATAAATAATTCAATTTTCCACCTTGAGGTTTCAACAAATTCAAATAGAAAAAAATTTTTGTAACTAACAATTAAATTTTACATACCTCATGTTTCAAAAAAAGATTAACAAACGTAAAATTATAATAAACAACAATCATTTAAAATTCTGATAAACAACAATTATTAAAAATCCTAATAAGAAACAATCATCCAAAATTAAAAAAAAAACAGTCAAATAGATAATTATAACCTCAATAAAAATACTTTACGTCGTATCTGTTGTTGATTGGCCCCAGTTACATGTCGACCTTGAGCCTCTTGTTTTTTTGAAGCTGGTCCTTGGGCCGCAACAGCTGATTGCGATTGACCACTTTGGCGGGTCTGTTAAGGTGACTCGGAACCTACTGCAGTGCGAGAAAGACAAACAGAAAGGGAACCGGTCGAGAGGAAGGAGGACGAAAGGAGAACGTCTTCCGAGTCACCTTAAGCCGGCGGCAACGAAATAGAGGTTCCCTCAACTTAAACTTCTTCATTTTGTTGAACCTATGGCTGGTTCAACATTTTCGATGGGGTTGGTGGCGACATTTTGGGTGAGGGTGGGGGTTTGGGGGTCAAGATCATCGTCCTAATTATCGGTCATATTCTAAAAAATAAAAAAGATTCTCATTATTAATTTATTAATTTCATCTGGTTAGGTTGCGCGCATATGCAAAAATTCTAATTTCAAATGGAAAAATAAATGCAAATGGTAAAATAAATGCAAAATTATGGAGAAATATTTACCGTTTTCTTCTCAGCCATCCCAAGGATCGTTAGCGACGTTAGCCTGCGTTTTGCGTTGAATCGAAAACTTTCGAAAACGTGATTAGCAGTGATTAGTTCTTTCCAGTTCTTTCCAGCACTTTCACGTCCCAAGTCAGGAGGCACAAGCCAGCACAAGCTGCCCATAAGAAACGCCATCTGGATCTGCACCCGACTCGGGAACTAACAGTGGAGAGTGAGAGTTTCCGCGCGCGATTTAATTGGTCTCCCCCACTACACAGTAAAAAATAAAGTTGAAAAAAAACTAGCCCCTACCGATTTTTTCACTACGCCCAGCGCATCAAAATCACGATCCGTTCCTGCGAAACTTCAATACGTAGTTTGTAATTTGGCGTTACTGCGAAAAAAAACCACACCCGCTGAAAAAATTCTGAGTGCTTGTGATTGTACGAGATGATTTCGTAATTAGACTCGTCCTATTGTCATGTTATTTATATCAGTGTCAATTAGTTGATCAGTGTTAGCCACAGTTAGTTAACAGTTAGCCAGTGTTAGTGCGTGCTTATCAGTTCGTCAAGGTAAATATTTATCTTAAAAAATTCTGCTACAAATGACTACTTAAAAATCTTTTTTTTTTTTCAAATATACCTTTGATTGTGAAAAAAATGAATCCGGTGGTGGCAAGGTGGTTTTTGAATTTTTTATTGTATGAAAAAGGAAAAAAAGTGATAGTGATGCTCCTTCTGTGTTTCGGTAAATTTGGGCGCATAAAGGTCGATCTCCATCTTTGAAAATACTGGAACGACTCACTTGAGTTGTTTCTCGTTTAAATTTAGTCCATTCGCAATGTTAAACAATAGAGTTTACATGTAAAAGTGATGAATTATAAAAAAGGGAAAGTGAGGTTACGTTGTTGTTGACAAGTGTCAAAAGTTGCGCGCTTTGGCGGGATTGCCAGATGCTGTTGATTGTAGAGAGACTCAAGGGAGAGAGTGGCCATTGAGCTCGCTCCTGATTGGAGACGTTGGAGTAGTGGCCATCTTGGACATCTCCAATCAGGAGCGAGTTCAATGGCCACTCTCTCCATTGAGTCTCTCTAGTTGGTTGCTGGAATGAATATTACGGCGCAGGCACGTATATTGTCATCTCTTTGCACTCATTCACTGCTAGTATGGGAACAGTGCGCTTGCGTCAATTCCCCTGCACTCCATGAAAAATTTGCGCATGCTCAGAATTGAAACAATAGCAGTGCGTGAGTACGACGAAGATATTGTTCATTCCATCTCCACTTACATGCTGAGATTGGATCATAGACATTATATACATGGACTGCTCGTCCTTATTGTTTCTCCGATTTTCTTATGGCAAAACATCTGGAGCTAGCCGGTAGGTCAACCAGCACCGTATTGGGCGCTATGTGCATGAGATTAAAGTTATGTAGCTAGTACTGTGAAAGCCCCAGCCATAAATAAATCTTTGAGTTTAATTTTGAACCATACAGAATGCAGAATGAATTGTTTTTAATGCTCTCGAGTCCCTGGTGACGGCGCTTCGAGGGACTTTCGAGAGAGTTCCGAGAGACTTGCATATGCATATCATGGTTTTTTAAGTCGCTGATCATGAATCTGATGTCAAATTCCCTAAATTATTTTGTTTAAACAATTTGTATTAACAAATCATGAAAAAAACAATATTCACTATGATGCGTATGCTTATCATGGTTTTTCAGGTCGCTGATAATGAAACTGGGGTCAAATTTGTAAAATTATTTTGTTTAAACAATTTGTTTCAACAATTATAAAAAAAATACTTACTAAGATGAATATGCTTCTCATGGTTTTTCAGGTCGCTGATCATGAATCTGAGGTCGAAATTGCAAAATACTTTTATTTAAACAATTTGTATTATCAATGTAATTTCGCAATTTCGACCTCAGAATCATGATCAGCGACCTAAAAACCCATGAAAAGCATATGCATCTTGGTAAATATTTATTTTTCCTAATTCGTTTATACAAATTGTGAAAACAAAATAATTTTTCAAATTTGACCTCAGATTCATTATCAGCGACCTGAAAAACCATGAGAAGCATATGCATCATGGTAAATATTGTTTTTTTTATAATTTGTTATTACGAATCGTTTACACAAAATAATTTTCCAAATTCGACCTCAGATTCATGACCAGTGACCTAAAAACCATGAAAAGCACATGCAAGTCTCTCGGAATTATCTCGGACCAATGTCTGAGAGAGTTTCGAGAGACTTCCGAGAGAGTTTTGAGAGTGTACTCTCGGACAACCGTTACTAGGGGTACTATATCAATAATATTAACAAAATACCGAATTATTTTACTGTATTTATAATACTCTGTTTACAAGCAATTGAAAACCTGTGAAAACGTTAGACTGCTTCGGGTTCAGTCGTGCATACTCAGACTTCTTGGTTTTGACCTACCGACTAACTCTCGCTTGCAAATGTTTTGCCACGGAATTACGCCCGACTACCAGTCCATGAATATAATGTCTATGGATAGGATGCTGGCAATATAGAAGTATTAAATATATGGGATTTACTTGAGGTGATGTCTGATGATGTACGCAAAGTTACCATATCAGACATATACTGCATGTCCCAGTGCCGTATCATCTTTCGTCACCTGACTTACTTTCAACAGTAAAAAGCATATTTAAAAAAAAATTTTTATCTCAAACTTCTCACACAAACAAAATGACTTGAATTTTCTGACTTCTTATAGATGAGTGATAAAATCTTAATATTTTTCAGAAATAAAATAGTTTTTTTCATTTTTCTGGAGTACAATAGTTTTTTTAATATTCCAAACTGATTTTATTACACGTTCGAGTTTCTATCTGCGAAAGAGATCCAGTCACCATTTTCCTTTCCTTTCCTTTCTTCACTTGTATCTGGCTGCATTTCGCGCCAGTAAGGCTGCCTTGTGCGCTTTCAAGGCCGCCTTGTGCGCCATATAGTTACTTTACGAAAGTAAATTTTGATAGAAGATTGCTGTCTGTCTGAGTAGCGAGTAAATAATCCTTTTTGTATTCGAAATTGACATTGACATCTCGTCATGGACGACGAAGTTTCCTTGAAGTTTTTGTTTCAAGAGGACGAAGATATTATTTTACAAGGCAGAGACCTTGAAGAGACTCGCGTTTTGTTGTTTCAATCAATCATGAAACAATGTGCTCCATACAGACCTTAACGACCCGCTATGTATGAAAATATAAAGCTCATTCAACCTGCATCAAGGAATATGGACTACATACAAATTTTGCATCGTAGGTATCCGACTGGAATATCCAATAGATTTATGAACCACTGGATATGTGTTTATTATGACACAAAACGTGTTTTTGTTTATGATTTATTGAATAATGGTACGATTCCTCATGACCTTCGAGTATGTTTATCAGCTCTTTTCCCACATGTTGATGATAAAAAGATCTGTTTCCCAAAAGTTCAGTCTCAGAGAAACAATGACTGCGGTGTTTTCGCGATTGCTTTCGCGATTTCGCTACTTTTCGGAATTAAACCAGAAGACGTTGAATATGAATACTCATCGATGCGCTCCCATTTGCTAAAAATTTTAAACAATTTTCAATTACATCATTCTCTACAAAGTCGCACGCGACCATTCAGAAAGGTTTCACTTTTAGATAATGCAATTCGTAAAAGACTTCAATCCTACGGGCAAGAAACTAAAGGTTCTATCCAGAGCAAAGTCAAAATCTGTCAAAACGTTCAACCTGACAGTACCCATCGTCAATCTTGCACATAAATTCGACGGAAAATCAACTCGATAAAAACGTATTGATAAGCCAAAAAAAAAATCAAAGTTAAAAACTCGAATTTATTTCAATACGAGCACAAAAGTGAAATTTTCCATGGAAAAAAACCCGATGGAAACGCAGCATTAATGATGGGTAAAATCAATGAAAGAAAAAGTTCAACATCACTTACAGCATGTTCGCCAAATTACAATACAATTGAGCATTCAAAGATTGAACAGCCAAAGAAAAAAAATTATAGTGAGAATATGATGATAAACGATTTGATATTGGACATCAAAACTTGTAGTGTTAATCAGTTCGAAAAACGTGCGACTTTGCATGCTTTATCTGATGTTGAATCATTGAAAATTTTGAATGAACAGTCATATTCCATAAAAACTAAGCATGATAGTATATTTTCCATGTACAGTAATAGTTTATATGAGAGTTCTGAAAACGTATCAGAGGTAACAAAAATATGTGAATCTACTAAAACCGATAATCGCAAATCACGAACTCGTACATGGCAGGGTTTTCCTCGCTTGAAGCCTATGTATTTGAGTAAAAAAAGACAAACGAATCCTTATTAAGGCGACACAGAGGCCGTTTTCTTCGTCTCTTTCTTCCTCTCATCCGCTTTCCGTTCTGTGCGTCTTTCTCGCTCTTCAGCAGCCTCCGTGTTCTCTTAAGGGGACACAGAGGCTGCTGAAGTGCGAAAAAGACGCATAGAACGGAAAACAAATGAGTGGAAGAAAGAGGCGGAGAAAACGGCCTCTGTGTCCCCTTAATAACGAATGTTTAAATGATAATCATATGAGTGCATTCACGTCACTTGTTTAAAACGCTACTGAATATTTGCCCTATGAAACCCTTCTTTTCCAAAAACTCTAGAAAATTAGGCCTGTCCCTGATAATGTGAACCATATTCAAATTCTTCCAGGTTGCAATCATTGGGTTTGTACACTTTCTACAATTCGAAGAAGAAATCTTTGTATGTATATGATTCCATGGGTTCTGGAAAATAAGACGAACAAAAAAAAAGTTGTGTTGCTCAATCATATACCAGACTACTTGAAAAGTCTATTTTATTTCCTGAAGTTCAAAAACGAAACAATGATGTAGATTGTGGAGTTTACGCTATTGCTTATGCTATTGCAATATTGTGTGGAATATGTATGTATATATTGTGTAACCAAATTGCGCAATGGTCAGGTTCCGCCCACGAGCGTTTTAAACAACATTCACGTTGATGCTATTCCTCCCCTGGCGCTCCGTGGAGACCGTAAGATGGACCGTAAATTACGGTCCCTCTTACGGGTACTTTGTGCAAAAAAGACCCGTAATAGAAAACGCTCGAAATAAAACATTTGAAACACAATAACACACAAAAAAATATGTAAAGATTCATTTTGTACCAAATAGTTTTAAGGTGCCAGTAGTATTACGTATTATTTATTATTATACTGTTTAAATATGAAAAAATGAATCCAGGCTGCTTACGTGAGCCTATTTAAATCAATCTTTCATTAACGTAAACGATTCATAAGGTTGTTGAAATCTGGAAAAACACAAATTTGCTTATTAAACATACAGTATTTGTTTCTTTTTTTGTTTAATGACACGACTATTCACCAAATTAAAGCTGGAATGTATCATGCCCTAAATTTTTCAGATCTTAAAGTAAAATTAACTGCAGGAAATTTTTTAAATATGTTAAAAGAACAAAATATAGAGAGATTTGTGAATACCATTTTTGCCAGAATACGTAATACTAAACCGTACTAGACAAAGATTCGAAATGATCTTGAATACATGGTTGATTTTTATGGACCTGCAACATTTTTTATTACATTAAGCCCTTCGGAATGGTTATGGACTGACATGATTGAGTACATTCTTGAGGTAAATTTACCCTTTCTAGACAAAATACCAGCTGCAGAGTTGATTGCTAAAGATCCAGTATCTACTTCACGTTTCATGGATAACAAATTTCATGCTATGCTAGCTTTCATATGTTCTGAATATGCACCCGTAGGAAAAGTAGTTCATTACTTTTGGCGATGAGAGTATCAAGGTCGTGGCACCCAGCATTACCATATGCTTTTCTGGATTGAAAATGCACCTATTCTTGGTGAATCGACTTCAGAAGAGGTCTGCGAATTCATCATGAAAAATGTCACCTGTAAAATTCCTGATAAAAAAGCCTTTCCTACTCTTTACGAACGGGTTTCTTCTCACCAAAAACATACACATAATGATTACTGCATGAGAACTAAAAAAACTAAAGCCGGAAAATTTTAAAAAGTCTGTCGATTTGGTTTTCCAAGACCAGCTACTAACAATTTAAACATAAGAGATGCTGCATGTGCAGTGGCGGGTCGCAAAACTTAAAAAGAAAACAGTAGATTCTATGATTTGCCTAGAACTGAAGAGGAAGGGAACATAAATGATTATAATCCCAGCATTTTGACCGCTTGGGAAGGCAACATGGATATCCAGTACATTGGTGAAAAAACTGGGATAGCGTCCAACTATGTAACTAAATATGAAATAAAAGCAAGCGATATGAGTTATTTAGTAGATGCTTTTCGTGGAATCGACTTAATTAAATCTTTGGGAAGTAAACTATGGGCTATAACGATGCAAAGTTTAAGTAATCGAGAATGTGGAGCTCTGGAAGCAGCTGATACTATTTTGGGAGTACCTTTGTATGGGAAAGATCCCCATACAACAATCGGATGGCTGGATGTAAACGAATTGACGAGCAAAAAGTTGAAAAAAAGAACAGATATTGAAAAATTAGATAAAGATTCTGAAGACATTTTCTGTCAAAATTTCAGAGATGACTATTATCCTAATAGACCCACAGCTTTGGGAGATTGCTGTTTGTACGACTTCGCCATGTGTTACGATATTCAAACTTATAAGCCGAAAGGTGAAGACGTCGAAATATTTCCATTAACTAATAATCGCTATTTGAAAAAGCGAAAAAATAAACGTTTAAGTAATCATTACAAGTACAATGCTGATACTTGTCCAGAAAAATATTTCTTCATGTTGCTTTTACTTTTCCAACCATGGAGAAACATAACAGAGTTGAAAAATTGTTGTGAAAGTTACGCTGAATCGTTTCATCACGTAGCACCCCAGCTTGAACGGGCTCAAAAATATTATGAAAAGCGCACGGAAATTAAGAAAGCTTTCGAAGAGGCTGAAGAATTAATCAGAGATAAAGTAAAATGCAACATACAAGAAGATTTGGATAATGACGAAGCTCCACCAAAAGGTGATCTGTCGGATGCTTATGAAGTTATTAAAGATTTCAAAGACATCGATGATAGAACTGAAGCAAAAGATATTTCAGAGTTAGTTTCTCAGCTAAATGACGATCAGAAAAGAGTTTTCAATCACGTAACGGACGCATTACCAAGGGAAAACCCTACATTAAGATTACATGAGAGTGGGGAAGGTGGCACTGGCAAAAGTTTCCTCATTAGCACTATAAGGTGCTGGGTAAAACAAAGCATGAATAGAAGGGTGGCTGTTACTGCTCCTACAGGTATAGCAACCTACTCTATTGATGGATTGACGATTCACAGAATGTTTCAATTGCCTGTCGAACATGGCAACACCCCGAAGTACCGTCCGTTATCCGATGCAGTTTTGAAACTATAGCGCGAAGACTTGAAGGATGTTGCTTTGATTATTATTGATGAAGTATCCATGATTTCCAATGTTACTTTCCTCTACATTCATAAAAGACTGACTGAAATTTTCAATACCGAAGATATCCCAGATAGTTGGTTCGGTAAAAAGCACGTTCTCCTTTTCGGCGATTTACTGCAGTTAACCCCTGTACTTTCACAGCCTGCTTATGAATCACTCTCCGCCAAAGAGATACAAACGCTTGTTGGTTGCATCGGCAATACAAATTTGTGGAAAAATCTTCTTGAATACTATGAACTGCCGATTAACATGCGGCAAAAAGGGGACACATCTTACAGAGATATGTTAAGAAGAATGCGCGTAGGTTGCACTACTCGAAACGACATAGATTTGTTAGAAAGTCGAAAAATTTCTTTCTGTGAACGGACTATTCAAGGTAAGTTACACGAGCTATGTGATTTTGTATCAAAATTACCATCCGACAATGTTTGTTTGTTTCCGACGAGGCATATGTGCAATGTTTTCAATGAAGAAATGTTGTCACGTTTACCAGAAA
Source organism: Platygaster robiniae (assembly GCA_028476575.1). Lineage (NCBI taxonomy): Eukaryota > Metazoa > Arthropoda > Insecta > Hymenoptera > Platygastridae > Platygaster > Platygaster robiniae. The sequence goes on from CM052026.1 coordinate 19,444,816, forward strand.
AAAAATTGATTTAATTGCTCATGATTCGTTGGAATTCAAGTCGCAAGTTTGGAAAAAAAGGTCGAAAAAATCTTGCAAACTGACGATGAAGATTGTTCTCGGACAGGAGGTCTTCCTCGAATCGTCACTGTTAAGATTAGAGCAAAGATTATGATCACTCGTAACATCGATGTTTCTCTAGGTCTAGTCAATGGAACAATCGGTAAAATAATAGCGATTTAGTGCAGTGTTGATGATGAAAAAGATATTCAAACGGTGACAATTTATTTGTCTTCTACTAATGAAGAGCGTTCTATAGAAAGAGTGAGTTCAAAATTTGAAGTGATGCCAAAAGCTTATGTCATTCGCAAGCAATACCCTTTTTCCGTAAGCTATGCTATTGCGATTCACAAATCGCAAGGGTTGAGTCTGAAAAATGCAGTTATAGACGCTGGCAACAGAATGTTTGCAGAAGGTCAAGTTTACGGAGCTCTCTCGAGAGTCACTACAGTCAGTGGTCTGAATTTGGTCAATTTTGATTCTTCGACAATAAGGGCAAGTGAAAAAGCAATTAATGAATATAATCGGTTAAGGAAAAAATATAGACCAAATCTTTCTGCTTTTCAAGTTATTGAAAAATTAGCTGAAAAAGTCATTGATACTAAGAGGTTTGTTTTTGATGAGATAATTAAAGTCCAAAATTTGTCTAGTGAAAAACTTGTTGTTTCATCAATTCCAATTATTTTAATAATATACTACTTTTAGTTATGTTAGAGGATTGAATAATGATGATGGTGTATCATGCTACGCTAATTCAGCTCTGCAGTGTATTTTCACTTGTGAAAAAATCAAAACTCTCTTGCTTGGTTTACCTACAAATTACTTAATAAGGCTGGCACTGGATAGTTACCTTTCGAAAAATAATCTCGTCGATGTAACGGCAGTAAAGTATCTTGGGGAACGATTTTGTACAACTGAGCAACAAGACGTTGCAGAATTTATTGATAAATTCTTAGAATCTCTTCCAGAAGTAAGGAATATTGTACAGTTCGATATCAAATACTCAAAGACTTGTTCGAATGATACATGTACGTATACGAATTTTGAAACAAAGCCTAACACGTTTGTCAGATTACCAGTAAATATTGCTGAAAATAATACTGTCAAGCTTCAATATTTGTTCAATCAAGTATTTAATAAGCGAGAGCTTGTAACTGCTCATTGCGATGAATGTGGGAATGAAAAAAAGTTTCTTAAACTGGAATTTGTATCCGTGCCATCAATGTTATTTGTTCAACTTTAGATTTTTAAGTACGATAGTAATTATATTGAAAAGAAGATAGAAAAATGTCGTATTAAAAGTGTTCCTACTGAGCTAGTTAGGCTTGGAACTATGCAATAAAAAGTAATTGCTGTAATATGCCATAGTGGCAGTAAGACTAAAGAAGGTCATTGTTATTGCTTACTGAGGCACAAAACAAAGTGGCTGAAAATAAACGACATCAAAGTAAACAAATTTAAATGGCAACAAAATTCTAAAGAAGCTTATATATTTCTCTTGAGCAGACAGTGATTTTTATGAGAGTACCTAAGAAGGTTAGCATAATATGTCTAGCCTAATGATTCCAGAACGCATTAGATCAAACTTCAATAACGTGTTTATTCAACATTTTCTAACTAAAGTTATAACAGTTTCTGACTATGGTTAGAAAAGGTTACTCTTTTCTACATATAATACATATGTATAGAATATCTCCAAAGATAGTTGTCTCAAAGAAAACCTAATACGCACAATTAGATAGACTCTCGTGGTAAAAAAATAACAAAAAATAACCAAATCCTCTCAAAAAAACATTTTCCAATGAAAAAAGTGGAGGTGAGGGCTTCGTTTGTCATAGCAATCAACAAAAAAAAACCAAATCAATTACATGCGCTTAAGTGAGTTAAAGCAAGTAAGTCTGCATCGACAGTTCTATGTTTCAAGTTCTGTAGGGAAATCCGCGGATGACTCCAATAAATTAAAAATAAATTTTTAATTTTATTATCATTTTTCGCCTTTTTCTGTGTTACAGTACTTTCTGAATCCTTTTTTTTTTACGCAGCCATTTCAAGTCACTCACCTGCCCACTTTTTATGACAATTACTGATATTAGTGTAAGCATAATCGATTGCCCATTTTTCTAACTAAACGCTTTTTAAAAAATAATTATAGTACTTTCTGAATGAGAAGTCGAGTAACGACCAAGAAGTGGCATAAGGTGAAATACTTTCACATTTAAAAACTTTTTAAAGAAAGAACATTTCCTACGAAAGTATTCTGAAATAAAATTTTTCTATTCAAAGTATCAAAACAAACGAAACAAGGATACTAAATGCAAGCCGCACCCATCGTCTCGACGATATTCTGTCCGTGTTAAAAAGCGCTTCGAGTATACGAGTCGAACATCCTTATTTTAGTATCCTTGGTGCGAAATTTTAAAATGTGGTTCGCATATACCAACAATTTATCTTATTCGTTATCTTATGATTTAATTTCATATAAGTGGGCAAGTGAGTGACTTGAAATGGCCGCGTAAAAAAAAAAGATTCAGAAAGTACTGTAATACAGAAAAAGGTGAAAAATGATAAAATAATTAAAAATTTATTTTTAATTTATTGGAGTCATCCGCGGATTTCCCTACAGAACTTGAAACATAGAACTGTCGATGCAGACTTACTTGCTTTAACTCATTTAAGCGCATGTGATTGATTTGGTTTTTTTTTGTTGATTGCTATGACAAACGAAGCCCTCACCTCCACTTTTTTCATTGAAAAATGTTTTTTTGTGGGGTAATGCAGCTGTCACAAACCTACACGGAATAAGTCGGGACAAGGACCTGGAACTGCCAAAGCATTCCAAACTCCGACTTTCTCTATATTCAGTCAAGCCGAGAAAGTTACGGTATTTTCGGAGTGTGGATAAAGGGTTCGAAATTAAAAAGCAATCATAAGATAACAATAATATATAATATACCATGTATAATATAATCTACCATATGTATATAAATGTAAATGTCTGTACGTTGTGCGCTAATAACTTCAAAACTACTGAAAGAAACGTCCTGAAATTTTGCACAGTTATTAGCAATGTTCGTCTGAAGGTTATAGGCATGTTTTTATCAACGAACTGATATGGCCTACTCCCCTACCTACACCCCCGCTACCCTTTTGAAATCACACACACACACACACACGCGCGCGCACACGCACGCACACACACACGCACGCACGCACGCACGCACGTACGCACGCACGCACACACGCACGCACGCACACGCACACACTCACGCACGCACACACGCACGCGCGCACACGCACACACTCACGCACGCACACACACGCACGCACGCACGCACGCACGCACGCACACAGTCAAAAAATTATAAAATTTTGCGAAATTCGCAAAAATTTACAAGAACAATAGTCACAAAAATATAAAATTATGCAAAATATCACGAAAAGTTACAAAGTCACAAAAGTTTACAAATTACAAAAACTCATAAAAACTTACGAAACCATGAAAAACAGTGTCCTAAAATCAGTGGATCTACCGAAAATCATCAATTCCTCATAAAATTCTTAGATACTTTATCCTTTGCATTTTTGAAAATTTGCAACATTTGAACAGTTAATATTAATTCAATTTCGTCTAATAATTTTTGAAGAGTATCTTTTCTTTCATAAAAGAGATTCCGTCTCTTTCTTAGCTCACTCTCATGGGAATCACTGGGATCACTGAGGTGTGTATAATAAAATGGAGCTTAATCGCCTTTCTTATCTCTCTTTTAAAAAAATTAGAAGATTCTGCATTGTAGAGGTGACAATTGAATAAAAGCCGTAGCAACGGCGGTCCGAGAGCTTATTCTCGGAACTGTCTCGGAAACGTCTTTGACGCCCTCGGAGTGAATTGTCGCTACTTGTTCGCTATTAGATGTACACACCACTGTCGGTGACTGCCGGATTCGTCGGATTCATCAAATCGATCGTATTTTTATATTTATCGAAACAATCACCGAATGTTTAAACAATTTCTAGTGAAAAAAATTTCTATGACTTTTTCGTTTCCATCAAACGTAATGAGCACTTCATATCATTAAAGCGTTCTGAAATTCTGTTCAATGCGACAAAAAATTATCCAAACAATTAAAAAAAAATATTATTTTCAAACCAGTAATAAATTCAAACGAGGAGTTTTGTATTAATAGACAGGAAGCATTTTTACAAGAGCGAAATGTTTTTTTTTTTTTTTTTTTCAAATTACTCAGAACATTTTTTTTTCACGAGACCTAAGATTTAAGTCGCTTTTTACGGCAAACTGCAAAGACCCTGTAATTTCTCACCGACTGTCCTTTGTTCTGCATATTGCAACCGTTTCACTCAACGTCTTAGAAACAAGAAGTTTTTCATTTTCAAAATCTATATGTCCAAAATAATTAGCTTATTTACACTAAATTTTTCTTTCGAAAGATATTTCAGGAATGCAGACTTTTTTCGAATAAACGACGTGACTTCTCAGAAATTCGATAATCTCTACTATTCTCTAGGGTATAGGCCATAGATCTTAAGATCTATGGTATATATGCGTATCACGCATGTATATATAATAATGAAAAGTAAATTAATTATCATGAATGAAATCATTGTTCGGTATTTTATAAGTATTAAAAATTTTACATATGTTATAAAAAATTTTTATAGGTTGTCATAACGGTCCTTAAGTACATTCTAAACATAGCGAAGTTATGATCTTCAAGCAAATGATCAGAAAACAAGTTATAAGGTAGGTCGTATAAGAATGGTAGAAAAAAAACTAGTGTAAGCATTATTTGGTACATCACCTTGGAAATAAACATAAAAATTATTATAATAAAAATATTTTAATACTATTACATTATTATTCAATTTTATTTGGATTTTACATTCATAATTCAGATATGGAAGAGCGCCCTTGGGCCCCTCCGTAGCTCCTTCAGTGGCTGTGCCACGAATTAAATTTACTCATGGCGCATGCGCAAAAGCTACTCGAACTTTTACATCAGGTTTATTATTTAACTTGACTAGAAATATTTTCCCTTAAAATTTGCACTTAAAAACAGTACTTTTGGTTAAAGTTATATTTTTAGAGCATGTTAACAAAAATTTTTCAAGAATATGTTGTTTTCGAAAACAAATTGGAGAGTTATTCCTTGACCTCGACATGTTTTACGAAACAATTTTTAAAGGCAACAATTGTCAAAAAAAAAACCCCGCGAGATTGAAATTATTAAATTTTCTTTGACAGACAAGCATACAACTGTTAAATATTCATGAAAAAACGATTAAGTACCAAATCAATATCCACCACACTTTTACTACACTTTTACCACACTATAGCGTGGTAATTCGTCCGTCAGGGATGTTATTTAATATACATATTGGGGTGGTCTTAAAAATGGGTTCGGTGGGATTTTGACTAGGACGACCCCTAAAATGTTTCTGATAATTCTAAAAAATTCCCTAAATTTTTTCAGATTTTCAGAACAATGTTAAACCGTGACACACAAATCACTCTAAAAATCGGTTCAGTGCGGTAATTTATCGTTCATAGTTATGGCAAACTACAAAAAAAATATCAAGTCTTTAAATTAATATCTTCACCGTGAGTTCGAGGTCGAAGGAGAAAAAATCATACGTATTCCGCATTTTTTCGATGAAGTACATGATTTTTGCGAAAATTTGATTAGCACTGTGCAAAAAACGTTGAAAATTATGTTATTCTATGATTCTTGATATTGAAGATCATTCTACGATTGTACTTACTCCAGTGTTGGTTGTTTAAAAAATACTCAAAAGTTATTACAAAATTATATAAATAAATGAATATCTGAGGTGTCTTTCCTTTGAACAAATTTTTTGGCGCCAAGTTTCACATATTACAGTGGAATATATCCTGTGAAACGATAAAACCAACTAATAAAATCTGAATCATAATAATTACTATTCCTACTAGGAGCTGACCAGGACCACCCCGAGGAGCAGGAGCCCGAGGAAATCGACCAGGACCATCCCCAGGAGCAGGGGCCCGAGCGTGCCGCTGAAAGAGGTGACCAAAATCATTCACCAGAGCGAGCACCTGACACGTCAGACAGCGAAGACAACTTCTACTCCGATGACCGACCAGGGGCACGAGGTTAATGCACAAAGATACATACAACTTGAGGAATCGTGCAGAAATACGCCGCCCCCAAAGGTACTTCGACGCCATGTTATCTGTTTCAGAATCCAATGAGCCAGTGACTTACAAGGACGTCATGGCATCAAGGGCAGCCTAAGACTAGAGAGTTGCCATGAATGACGAAATGGAGTCCCTCCTGGAGAACGAAACTTGGACACTGGTAAATCTGCCTCCCGACCGACAACCCACCGATTGTCGTTGGATCTACAAAATAAAGCAGGACAACGATGGAAATATGACACGGTTCAAGGCCCGACTGGTGGCCAGAGGTTTTCGACAAACAGCTGGAATCGACTGCGAGGAAACTTTTAGCGCAGTCACCAGGTTTGACTCGATAAGAATAATTCTAGCAATTTCAGCCTCCAGAAATCTTCATCTCGAGCAATTTGACATCAAGACCGCCTTTTTGTATGGAGAAATACAAGAAACCATATATATGCAGCAGCCGGAAGGTTTCGACGACGGCAGTGGGCGAGTCTGCCAGCTGAATCGCAATCTCTACGGATTGAAACAGGCGTCTAAGTGCTGGAATCAGCGACTTACAGCAGTACTTTGCAAGCTCGGCCTCCAACCCACGAAGATGGACCCGTGCGTTTTCACCAACAGCGAGCTTGACGACATCTTGATCTTAGCAATTCATGTGGACGACGGGCTCATCGCCACTGCAAGGAAAACCACAGCTGAGAAACGGATGAAGGAGCTCGAAAAGGAGTTCAAGGTGACCTCTGAGAAAATTGACACGTACCTGGGAGTACAAATCGAACGACTCGACAATGGATCCATTTTTCTGCATCAAGAGGGATACATAAAGAGAGTTTTACAGCGTTTCAGAATGGTGGAAGCCAACCCAGCTGCGACTCCGGCCGATCGACACCACGAGATGAACCCAACAGTACATCAGAACGGGGACAAGGACGTAGCTGACGTACCGTGTCGTCAGGTTGTTGGGAGCTTGATGTATTTGTCAATCGCGACAAGGCCCGACATAACCTTTTCCGTCAACAGTGCAAGCCAGTATGCTGAAAACCCACAAATGATACACTGGAATGTCGTGAAAAGGATCTTGAAGTATTTGAGAGGTACAATGAGACATGGTTTATTTTTCCCAGCTCAGAAAAAGGATATCGTACAAGCATTCAGCGATGCCGACTACGCCGGAGACACCGTGACAAAGAAATCCACTACGGTTCTTGTTGTGAAACTGGGCCATGCAACAATTGAGGCCGCGGATTTTATAACGTCCTGAGCGCTCGAAAATACGGAGAAGTATTGTCCGCACGGTGACGTTACGTGTCAAAATCAAAAGTCCGAATTTGAAAAAAACAAAAAATACTGTTCGATAGCTATTGAAAAATAAACGTTAGTCTCCGTTTGAACTTTATTTGTAAACGTCGTAGTTTTTGTTAAAAATAATAAAAACTGATGCTTTTGAATCGAAAAATCAATGCTTTTTAAAACTTACATCGCCGCTGAGCATTCATTTTTCAACGTATTTACATAACTTTTGTATACTTTTGTTCGGAAAAGTCTAGCGATGAACACAGTATCAAAATATTTATAAAAAATTATTAACAACTGACTTTTTTTTTAACCCGACTGAAAAACCATGTTTTCTGACATTTGCATTAAAAATGTATCGAGGGAATTTTCGTTTTTAATGAGATTTTTACGCTTGTCATAATTTTAAGTGTATTGTCGAACTTTTTGTAAAGTTTGAGCTCTCTAAAACTATTATTTATAAAAAAGCCAGCAGGTTGAACACAACGTGCAGCGCGAAGTGCTTGAATTTTTCGCTGGTACGACTAACTACACTGAGAGAAAATATGAACTTCTCGATCATAATGTTGTCCGCCGCGCGAGGCATGGCTCCATCGATGCTTGAGAGCATGGATTCGATACATCCTCTGCACAGACGCTTGATTTAGAAGCGTGTGTCGTGCTCGGAGGAGATACTTTCTAACGTTTGAAGGTCGTCACAGCGCGCGCTTCGGACGCGCGGAGCACTGCCATGCTCGAGAAGTTTACTTTTTCTCTGAGTGTACGGAGCTCGTGCGCGTAAAATTCTACCTTTCTCATGGTTGACAATATGAGCGCTGTGAAACTCATCAAAAACCCCGCGTTTCACAAGGGAACAAAACACATTGATATAATTACACATTGATATAATTAAAAGCAGGCGAGATCGAACGAACAGATTTATGTAACGGGTGTCAATTTCTTGGTGGGAGTGTTAGGTTTAAAGAAATCAATCAATTTTTTTTATTTTGAATTATCCCGCCTCAATACTGTCAAGCTAAACCGTGCCAACGCGGTGCAAAGGTGTTCTTTCCCCTTTCACTTTTTGATTGTCTCTCTCTCCTACTCCACACCAATGACTCTTTTTGTAACCGGAAATACGAACACTCTGCACTTGACGACTTGACGAGTTAACATCTCTGAAATAAAGTCTATATATTTCCAAACAATCGTCGCGTATTACTCGTTTTCCGAACTGAAATTTCACAATATCATACTGAGGTTGAGTGATCTACATAACTTATAAAAGAACAGAAAAACAAACAATGTATATTGAGCCTCAATAAAATTGCGAAATCCACACAAATATTATAGAAATACTTATACGAACATAAACCCGTGCAACCCTGGTGACGGGGCTCCGAGAAATTTCCGAGAGAGTTCCGAGCGATTTCCCTCGGAACTCTGTCGGAATTCTCTCGGAAGTCTCTCGGAACTCACTCGGACAATTGTCTCTCTCGGACAATTGTCCGACAGAGTTCTGAGAGACTCAAACATGCTTTTTATAGTTTTTTAAGTCGCTGATCATGAATCTGAGGTCAAATTTGGAAAATTATTTTGTTTAAACAATTTGTTTTAACAATTTTAAAAAAATACCGAGATGCATATGCTTTTCATGGTTTTTTAAGTCGCTGATCATGAATCTGAGATCGAAATTGCAAAATAATTTTGTTTTAACAATTTGTATTAACAAAATAATTTCGCAATTTCGACCTCAGATTCATGATCAGCAACCTAAAAAACCGTGAAATGCATATGCAAGTCTCTCGGAACTATCTCGGACAATTGTTCGAGAGAGTTCTTAGAGTGGACTCTCGGACCCCCGTTACTAGGGAAGTTAAGCAAAAATGAGTGTCACATAGGTGGCAATAATATCCATTAAAAGAACTGAATGAAACTGAACTTGAAAGGAAATTATTGGACATGAAGTCGGTAATTATGATGAAAAAGAATACTTAAAACAATAATCGTAATTGGAAAATGATAATAGATATCATCAAATAATAATTGTAAATTTTACGGTTGATGATTATTTTAAAAATAAAAGTATAATAATAATCATAATTATAATACTAATAATAATAATAATCAAATTTTTTTAAAGGAAAAACAACAATTTCAGTAATACTGATTATAATAATCCTAATAATCATAATTATAAATAAAATTGTAACAACAAAAAAAGCAACAGAAATAAAACACTCTTTTAAATACTCTACAAGTTGTGAAATTTAAAAAAATGTAATTGAAATTTGTTCAATAATTGTATGTATTACCGTTGCGAATCAATAAATTTAATGAAGTATAAGTTTATTCAAAATGAATTCTTGGGAATTATGCAGAACGAATAAAAATCAAATTTAATCAAATTAAATATAAATCAGAAAAAAATGTAAAAATATGAGAACATACATTTTTCATATTTAATAGAAAACAATTTATTATTGCAAAAATCATATTTGTTTCATAAAAACAGTAATTTTTAAAAAAGATTATCAGTCACTCACGAATTTCATAATTCATGATTATTTTAAAAGTAGAGATGCAATAATGTAATTTACAAGAACAACAGCAACAAAAATACTAATAATTAATATAGTATTTATAGTAATTGAAATTAAGGCGATAATAATAATAACGAAAATGTAACATTTTCTTTAATTATCCGAAAAATTTGAGAATGAAAAAATTTAATTGAAATTTGTTCAATAAACTTAATTTTTAACGATGAAAATTGATAAATACATGTAATGGAGTAAAAGAACATATATTCAAAAAAAATTCTTTGAAATAATTCAGAACGAAGAAAATCAAATTCAATCTAATTAAATGTTTATCAGAAAGAAAAAAAATTGGATTTTACAGTAATGAAAAAATGTTCATATTCAATGGAAAATAATTTTTTTTGTACAAATTATATCTATTTATTGGAAACAGTCATTTTGATTAACGAATAACAATAACTCAGATTTTCGAATATCAATGAAGCAGATTTCAGAATGCCATTTTTTGGGAAGTCAAAAAACCCAAAAAAACAGGCCACAGATCCAGACCGCATGAGAGAAGCGGTGAAAGACGTTATGGAAAATGGAAAGTCAGCTTATGAAGCAGCTCGTTTGCATGAAGTAAATCGTGTGACTTTAGTTCGATACGTTAAGAAAGTTAAAAACAATGAGGAAACAAATTTTCAAACAAATCATGTTTCTTCTCAAATTATCTCACTTGATGAAGAGAACCTTCTCAAAAAATATTTGATCACTTGCTGCAAATTACATTATGGCTTTTCTGCAAAAGCAACCAGAGAATACGCATATCTGTTGAGCTGAAAAGAAGATTTACTCACCTATACCTACCTGAACTAATAATTGTATTTTTGAATCCAGCGCCATCGCGGACGCACAGGTGCACCAACCTTACTTACTTGCACGCACTTGCACATTTATACTCTTTCACTCTATCTCCCTCTCACTTATACTAACTGACTTACCATGATTGTCATTCGTGTTCCCACACTTTCGAATCCGCCCGCGCTCTGAAAAGCATGTAAAAGAGCCGCTCTCGTTTTTCTGTATTAATTCCAAAAGCGAATCCGAAATCCGTCTAAATATTTATTCGATCCATACCTAGTTCAACAATATCAATATGCTAAAGAAATCGGGAAAAAAGTGCCTGATGTGTGCGAAAAAAACAAAACTGCAAGTTATGATTGGCTTCGTGGATTCATACATAGAAATTCAACCTTATCCTTGCGAGTACCTGAAGCAACAAGCTTGGCAAGGGCAAGTGCTTTTAATAGAACGTCAGTGTCTGAGTTTTACATATAATAACCTCAAAACTGCTTTAAATGCACACAATTATTCCTCAGAGAACATTTACAACATTGACGAAACAGGCGTCTGCACAGTTCAGAAGCCAGGCCAAATCCAACCTCATTTGTAAAATTTTGGAAAACTGAAAACATGTAAATTTTTTCGTACTTTGATAATACGATTTTATGCTTTTTTGATAACATTACAGGGAAAGTAATTGGTCCTAAGGGCCAGAAGCAAATTTCACAAATGACTTCAGCTGAAAGAGGACCGATGATAACAATGTGCTATGCTATTAATGCCTTGGGAGGAACAATACCACAATTTTTATGTGTTTCCCCGCGAACGAAAAAATGAACGGATGCTGGTTGGTGCGCCACTTGGTTCAGGTCTTGGCGTCCACAAAAGTGGCTGGATAACGGGCAATAATTTCGAAGAATATTGACTCCATTTCATAAAATATTCCAAGTGCTCCAAAACAAATTCAGTCCTTGTTGTTTTAGATAATCATGAGTCTCATGTCACACCCCGAGGTCTTAAAATATGTAAAGAAAATGGTATCACTTTAGTGATATTACCTCCTCATACTAGTCATAAATTGCAGTTTTTATAACGCTGCCGTGTCTGGTTATTTAGTTAATCATCCAGTATGTACCATAAATATTTGTGCATTGCCTACATTGACTAGTGATCTTTTCAAGCGAGCATTCACTCCTAAAAATATCGAGCAAGGATTCAAATGCACTGGAATTCATCCTTTCAACAGCGTGATATTTTCCGACGAAGATTTTTCGAGCTTCTATGCAACGGATCGCCCTAACATTGATACGGATAAATCTCAGAACGTTCTTGAAAATCCAGCAAAGTTTGGAGAAAAAACCCTTCCAAAACTGATACCGACTACTCCGGGTAAACAATGCTCGTAAAATCCTCATAGAAATTGCAGATAAAAGCAATAAATTATTTATCAAAATATTTTATTTGTTTATAGAAACTTTGGTGAGCAACTCTTCTTTGCCAAAAACTCCTGAAGAAATCCGACCACTCCCGAAGGGAAACCAAGAAAAAAGACGACAACAAGGCAGCGAATAGTTAGCAGAATACTGACTAGTAGCCCAGTTATGGAAGCAATTACTGAGGCCCATAAAGTTCACACATCAAAGCGAAAAATTGTTGAAGAAAAAAAACAGGCGAAACTCGAGAACCTAAACAGGCGAAACTCGAGAACCCTTACTATGAGAGGTTTGAACCTACTTTTACAGTTTTAGTAAAATACAAATCGTTTTGTATCTGCTACAGATAAAAATTCACAGAAATTCATGAACCTTCCATGAGGTATAACGGTATCGTTTTACACCGCAAACCTCCAATTTTAAATTTTAAGCAACAATTACAGCTATTTATATGCGAACATGCTCAAACCTCCCTAGTTTCCCCTATCAGAAATTTTCTGTAACTTGTGTTCATTATAACATTTCTTTAAAACCTGAATAGTTTACTGTTGTTTCCATTTTTTAATCACTGTCTGATAAACTTAAAAGAAATCATGAAAAGACGAAAAATCTTATGGAATAAAACGAAAACGTATGAAATCCTAAAAGTTTTTGATAGTTTGAATTATGTTCAAAATTTCGGAAATAAGGTTAAATAAAAATTCTTGAAAATCACAAATATCATCGACAGTTCTATGTTACTCAAAAAATTGTAGAACATTGAAAAATACGTTCTTCAATTTTATTGATTTTGATCATTATGATTCTATGGAATATACATGACTAAAGTTTTTTTTCATTTTCAGTTCAAACCTGTATAACTTGAGAAGTTTGAATTATCCGGATTACGTCTGAAATATGAAAAGTCTGAAACGAAAAATATAGTAGAACTTCGAGGATTGTCAATAACTGTACGAAATTCAAGCAATTTTAATCATTCCAGAACGGATTAACATTTTTGGTAAATTATGTTCATTGCCTATCATATTCTTTCGAAATGCGTATATGACGTTTTTGATTTATTTTTTGTTTCGAATGCAAATCCGTGAACCTTTAAAAGTATCAACTAATAACAAATCATGTTTTTAAGTTTGTCGAATTTCGTGAAAGTATGAAGGTTTTAAATAGTTAGTATACTATGTTCGGTAATGTAAAAATATTAAAAAATTTAAAAACATTAATAAATCCAAAGATCATCAATAATTCTAATGAATTCAGATAAATAATAAAATAGGAGAAAATATTTAATCATCTTGCCGATGGTGTTCATTGTTACATTTCTTCGATCTGAGTACATTTTTTTTTTTCGTTTTTAGAAAAAAATCTGTAGATCATAAAGAAACATACAAAATTACAAAAAATCTTTATGAGTTTCGAAAATTTATGCTAAATTTTTGACGTTCTTAAATATATGTCTTTGCAATTTTCTAATTTTTAAAACATGAAAACAACATTGAGATTTTTTAAAATTGTCAATAATTCTGATAAATTCGAAATATTTGTTGAATTTCAGGAAACGGTAAAAAAATTTTTTAGATCGTATCCATTATCATTTTTCTTGGTTACATGTATAATGTTAATGTTTTCATATTTTTTTCACTTTTCAACCAAAAAGTGAAAAATCTAGAAGGCATCGAGAGAACGTGAAAACCTGCATACGAGGGGGGACCCAAAAGTAACGGGAATTGTGTTACAACTTTTTTATTGACAAATTTTTTCACACACAATTTTTATCACCTTCAAAGTAACCCCCATTGAATGTAATACACTTGTTCAATCTTTTTTTCCAGTGTTCAAAACAGTTCTGAAATTCATTTTTTTCAATGTTTTTTAAACCTTCCAGCGATTTTTGTTTCACCTCTTCTACAGTCCCAAAACGTTTTCCTTTCATGTCCCTTTTGAGTCTAGGGAACAAAAAAAAGTTACAGGGGGCAAGGTCCGGTGAATAGGGGGGGTGAACAATCGGTGTCATGCCGTTTTTGGTCAAAAATTTCTTCACGGACAGCGCTGTGTGGGCAGGTGCATTGTCGTGGTGGAAGAACCAATCTCCTGTGCGCCAAAGATCCGCTCTTTTCTTCCGGATGCTCTCCCTCAACCTTTTCAAAACCTCCAAGTAGAAGTGTTGGTTGACCGTTTGGCCTGGAGAAACAAATTCTGCGTGCACAATACCTCTGCAATCGAAGAAACAAATGAGCAATGTCTTGATGTTGGACTTCACTTGGCGTGCCTTTTTTGGACGAGGCGAGAGAGGTGTCTTCCATTGGCTTGATTGCTGCTTTGTTTCGGAGTCGTAGCCATAGCACCATGATTCATCGCCAGTTATAACCTTGAGAAGAAAATCTGGGTCTTCATCCAACTGATTTTGCAGCTCAAGACAGGCCTGAAGTCGACGCTCCTTTTGATCGTCGGAGAGAAGGCGAGGAACAAATTTGGCTGCAATCCTCCTCATGCTCAAATCTTCAGTTAAAATCCTCTGAATTGAACTCCATGACAATCCAGACATCTCACAAAGTTGATCGATGGTTCGGCGACGGTCTTCATGAACAAGAGTGTTGATTTTTTCAATGTTTTCGTCCGTTCTTGAAGTCGAGGGGCGCCCAGAACGAGGTTGGTCTTCTATTGACATCTCTCCATTCTTGAAACGCGAAAACCAGTCGTACACACGCTTTTTACTCAAAGCATTATCCCCATAAGCTGTTTTCAGCATCACAAGGGTTTCCGCCGGTGTTTTTCCTAACAAAAAACAAAATTTTACAGCCGCGCGTTGCTCTCCGGACTCAGCCATTTCACGTTTTCGCCGAAACGGAAAAAGTCGTTTCACTAGAAAAATTCTTACGGACGAACGAATGCACTCACAGCAAATGAACTTTGCACACTGACTTGGGAGAGTAGCAGCTTGGAAGAGAACCAGTGGAGAACCCAATCCCCCCCTCCGCGGTCCTCCCACCACCTAATTCCCGTTACTTTTGGGTCCCCCCTCGTAGGTTATACAAATTTTTATAACATTTGGAAAGCTTTGACGTGTTTGTATTATGTTCGAAATAATAATATCGTTGAAAAATTATAAACATTAAAAATTTTAAGGATTGGTTTTAATTCTTGTAAATTTGTTAAATTTTTAAAACATCAGAAAATACTTATGAATTTTGTGAAGATCGTTTTACATCATATTTCTTCTTTATATTTATTGTATCCTTGTATCGAAAAAAAAATCGTTTAAAAAACAGATAATGTTTTATTCTTTTACTTTGTGATTAAAACCTTGAAAATTTAAAAGCATGGTAAAATTACATGCAAATTAATATTATATTGTCGATATGAGCACAGTTTTTCTCCAATTGATCAGTCAAAACACTTCGTAGTTTAAAACTTTTGAACCACTTAAACAAATAATAATTAGTCCTGACTATGTTTATACCACACAATTTCTTTTATTTTTCGTAACTGATAAATCGTTAAAAACAATTCGTTGTTTTCAGTACAATATAAATTTGTCGTTTTACTATAAGGTAAGAGAAGAAGAGTATTTTGAATTCTCTGAATTTAAAGGCCTTTAATTCGGAATCGTGAATTCAACGACTCAAAACTTCAAATAATATATTTTTTAATCAATAGTTTAGGTTTCATAAATTCAAATTGAATTAGCCAATATATCGATGGATGATCTGGAAAAGAGAAACAAATAAATTCCAGAATGAAGAATGCCATTTGAAAAATCGGAGAAAAAAACTGATAATTTACGATTTTTCCTAAGTTCATCAATCAATTTTACAATATGAAGTTATTGAAATTAAAGCGCCGCTTAACATATAGGCGTGCAATGCAAAGATATACTTACACCCACCATAAATAAGCGAAAGACTTGTCGTATTCGCACGATGTTTGGAAATTTATTGTTGTTCGTCAATTTTCAATCAGATCAAAAGTTATAAACTCCACTTTTCCGTCTATAGTATGCGCGTGCAAAATAGTATTAATGCTTAAGAAGATATTTAGAACTACTGTTTTGATTTGCACGTTGTTTGCAAAATTGGCGGTCCCTAAAAAATATCTGTAAGATGAGAATGAAAGAATACTGTATTTCCATTCAAAATTATTGCGTGCAAATCTCGCATTAGACAATGGCAATCGATGTTAAGATTTGCACGCAGTTTTTGAATTGTTTGCAATTTTGCCGTGTGCCAAATTCACGTTTCGACTCGCAGAAAGTGATATTCGTGCCAATCATTGATTTCCTTACGAGATAAAAAGGTGCAAACTTGCGCAATCATACAATAGATATTGGCGGTCATAAATCCTGATTTGCACGTTTTTTGCATTTTTGTCCTCCAAACTACAATGATATTAAACAACAATTTGTTGTTCAATATGTTCCGATGAACAGAAAATCGTGCAAACTTAATACAAGGTGAGAAACGTCAAGCGATGCATTTTGGGAAATTTACACGTTGTTTGCAATTTTGACTGAGGAATTTTACGTGATTGTACATTTTTTGCAAAATAACAATGTTCCGCATATCGCAGAGACGTGTGAAAGTTTACAGTTTAGATTTTTTATGAAATCAAACAGAAATCAGAAGTTTTTGGATTGTTTGTAATTATTTTCAAGTTCCTAGCTTCATTGACTGGCCTACGGACGGTTTCGGCTACGGCGAATCACAGCTCATAAGAGACGAATCTCCATGCGTTAGGTAGATGGTGTGGAATAACGTTAACGGTCCAAAATAGCGTAAATTTACGGCCTTAACGCATCGAATCTTACATTTTACGTCAGCGGTATTCAATAGCGACGGATACCGTTCAAATGATTCGTAAGTGAGTAGCCCCTCGTTAAAAACCATCAAAAGATATCTTTATAACAGTAAAGCTAAAAGCATTGGTAAACCTATCATGTATGAGGCATATATATTTAACTATACTTAAAATATATCAACCAATAGTATTTCAGTTCCTCTTTGTTTTGGAAATAAAATTGAAATTCTGTCAAAAAATATTCATTACTTTTGTTTATCGTATTTTCTTACATACCAGATGAGACTGTAGAATAAATAACTTATTATCTCGATCATGCCTGCCTAATATCTGCCATTGACCCGTTTTTCTGGATTTTTCCATTATTGGAGATGATGAAATTTAATTAAATTTCAAGATTTTTTTTACTCGGTCACAGAAAAAGTCGTCAGTTGTTGGTTTTCCGTCGTGAAAAAAAGTGAATAGCTCTGAGTGACAGCGCCGTAACTAGGCATGTGCAGGCGGTGCGGCGCACCAGGGCCCCCGGCTCCGAGGGGCCCCCGGCTCTGAGGGACCCTCGAAAACCTTTTTTTTTTTTTAGAAATCAAGTGTGAGGAGTACTCTAAGAAATTTTTTTTTATAAATCAACTTTTCGAAGAGGCCTGTATAAAATTTTCTTTTTTTTTTTTGGACTTGACTGAAGGGCCCCCAAGGAAATCATGCACCAGGGCCCTCGAGACCCTCGCTACAGCGCTGCTGAGTGATTTTAAACCATTTTCAATAACTTGATTCATTTTTCGGTCGTTACATGAGATAATTGCAATGAGTGTTATTGAAGAATATGAAATGCTAGTGCAAACTAATTATAATGACACTAACAGACTGATAGAAGATGATTCTGAGTAATTGTGAGATAATAAAAAGTGAACTCAAGTGAATCATCATTGTAATTGAAAACTTGCGGTTTCAAATTATATATGTTGAATTAACTGCTGCGACGTATTTTTTCCCATAGAAAGAATCATTATCAAAATTTCAAATTACACTGAAAGGAAAATATTGACTGTCCAACTGTTAAAATATTGTAAACCCCACAGTTAATACGTAGTTCGTCTCAACAACAACCAGTACAATTATTGTTACTCCAACTACGGTTCTGCATGCTTCCCGAGAAAAGTTTAAACTTGCATCTACTATAAATTTACAGTTGGACTTCCAATGCATATGGTGTACGATGCTTTCTAAGAAAAAGTTAAAGTTGCATCTACTATAAAACTACAGATGGAAAGTTTGTTTATTTTTGTCGCAAAGTGAGGTTAGGAAAAAAAGTTGACAGCAACGACAAATCGTCTTAATATTACAAAAGTACGTTATCTCGTCATTGTAAAAGATTTTTTTTACAAAATAAATATGTCAATTTTTGATATTTCGTACCTTTTTTCTCGTAAATTTAGTCGAAAATGCGGTTGGAAAATACAGTAGTCAACAACTTTTTTTAAGTGTCATTCATATGTATGGGTGCATGGTTCTCAACTCAGCAGAGGGCGGTCATCGTATCAGGGCCGTGAAATTATCGGGTTCAGCATGAAATTATCGTGTTTCCATTTTTTGGCTAAATTTGATGATATATATGTAAAAAAAAAACTATTTCCAAAAGTCCACAGCTGATGGTAAAATATTACTATTCTGAGAAAAGTAATTTTACTAGAGAAAGTAAATTTAAAGCCCAAGATGGCAAACTACATTATCCAAACTGAGCACAGTGATTTTAAAGAAATATGCGAGCGACTTGCAAACTGCAACTTGCGCTGTAATCTATTGCGCAGGTTTCAAATAAGTCTTCAAACCTGCGCAGAACAGATTTCTGCTTTGCACATCCAATCAGCAGCAAGCAACGCAAGTTGCAAGTTGCAAGTTCAACCTGCGCAGAACGAATTTCTGCTTTACGCATCCAATCAGCAGCAAACAATGCAAGTTGCAAGATGCAAGTTGCTCGCATGAAACCAGGGCTTCAAAAGCAGGTTGCAACGTTATAGAATTCAGTGCTGCGATTTCACCACTACGTTAGGAAAAATGCATGGTCGAGGTGGTAAAATTACTGTACTCAGCATAGTAAAATTACATATACGGTATTGAATGTAATTTTAGTAATAGACAGTGAATTTCATTTGGATTTTTTACATTGTACCTCGTATCCTTTATATCATGCACAGATGTACATGCTACCAACAAAATAAACGAAAGTTCCCCAAACGCCATGTACGAAAATTTGGAAAAATCCGTATAGTAAGGAAACACGAAATTATCGTGTTTTTGTCTACTATCGTACAGGCGTTATGTGACCTGGTCCAAACGTTAAAATTATGTGACATGTACGATAATTATCGTACGGTTGAGAACTCTGAATGGGTGGAACGTATCAGCGAGTTCGAGCGCGCGCGATTTAAAAAAAGCATTTACGTGCATGAATATTATTTCACAGTAAGCCACTTTATCAAGTAAAATAACATTAAAAGTTCAAAATGAATGACTTACCTTTCCTCTTCGAGACAAAAACGGCAACTCACTGTCACGTTTCTTTTCTTGTTTTAGCTTTTAATTTTATGTGATTTTCTAGAGGATATTGTAATTGCCTCGCGTATCTTTAAAAAAGATGCAACAACTGTCTCTCGAAAAGCTCGCATACCTGTACGGCTATTCGAGTAGCAACTTGAATTTACAATTGCACCAACTATAAAATAATTGTAAGTTAACGAACTGTGAATTTATAGTTAAGCGTCAACTGTGGACTGCAAACTTAGAATACCTTTAATTGCAGTTGTCACAACTATATTTTCAGTTACTCCAACTATAATTCCCTCAACAGCATGAATACAGTTAGGGTAGCTATCAACAATTTTTTTCAGTGCAGAGATCTTTTTTGTCTGAGTGCGAAATACTTCTTTTTTCGTAATTTTGGCGTAACCTTGGTAGGCCGGTGTTACGTTCAAGTTGCACTAAAGTTGTATTCAAGATGCAGGTCGTTTTCAAGTTGCACAAAGGTACTTTTAAAGTTGTTAATGAGAGTCTTCAACTAGGATGCAACAACACAGCAAACAAGAAAATATTCGATTATCAAATCCTCAATTCAAACTCGATGACTTTAAATATTTTCCATAAAAGATCAAAGTGCCGACATGAAAAGTACTCAAAGTTATCGAGTTTGAATTGAGGATTTGATCATCCAATATTTTCTCGTTTGCTGTGAAGTAAGCAACGTTGAAATTGGGTCTTTAAACAACTCAATCGCAACCTTTATGCAACGTTGTTACATAGTTTCTTTTGAGACAATATCGAGATGAGCTACTCAAACAAAACTTCTTGGTTTTCTATTATATATGGACTGATTTTTTGCAATTAAAAATCATATCTCCTGATGCAGTAGCATTTACAATGCATCTTTTTTTATTTGCAATTGAGTAGAATTTTATGCGTATTTAGTGACAATTTCTTATGTGCGTGAGCAGATTTCTTGCTCACTATCAGGACGAACTTCAGTAGCCCAGTAAGGCATTGACGTATATTATCAGAGTACTAGATTTTTCATTCTTTTCGATTTGCTTCGGGAACTAAATAGAGTGAAAAAATCTAGTTAAATACCAATGTACTGCGAAACCCTATTGCAACCTCATTGCAACTTGATGGCAACCTTACAGTGATTGATGTGTAATCGTTATATGGAATCAAAAGGTGAACCCTCACGGGAGAGTCAATCAGCACAGTCGAGTAAGCTGCGCGATAACTGCCTAATAACGGTAAAGAATTTATTTTTAGTATAAATCGTTTTTGACGTTAAATACTGGGCCCGTAGCCAGGGGGGCAAAGGGGGCGAAACCCCCCCTAAGTTCATCGTTTGCCCCCTCTGAGATTCTTAAATACTCAAAATTTTTTCCAAAAGCAAGTGCGCAGAAAAATTTTTTCGAGTTTTTTTTTGAAGCTAATGGAACGGAGTATATTTTTTAGCTAATTTGTATAGTAAAAACAACATAAAATTTCATACAAGTTTGTTTGAAAAATTATAATAAATAATCTTTCCTTCCATCAAATTGCATTTTTTTAATTGGTTGTTGGAAAAAATTTCGCCGCATTTAAAATTATTTTTGCCCCATCTACCGTACAGACCTGGCTACGGGCCTGTTAAATACTCTTAAATGAAAGTGCATTGTTGTAAATTGCGTATGGTATATATGTAAGTAAATTAATTTATACAAAGTTACAAAATATATGAATAGGAAAAAAGAAAATATAGGAATAAAATAAATACATCTGCGACTGAAGTGCAACGTGAAAACAACCTTAAAGCAACCTCATTGTAACCCGATTGCAACCTCATTGCAACTCAATGGCAACCTTACGGTGAATGATTCGCAATAGTTAATATTGAATCAAAAGGTGAACTTTCACGAGAGAGTTGATCAGCACAGTCTGGTAAGCTGCTTGATAACTGCCTAATAACAGTACAGAATTTATTTTTAGTATAAATTGCTTTTGACGTTAAATACTCTTTAGTGAAAGTGCATTATTGTAAATTGCGTATATATGCAAGGCAATTTTTTGATGCAAAGTAATTAGATATATAAATAGAAAAAAAAAATAAAATTTCGAAATAAAATAAATATATCTGCGACTGAATCGCAACGTAAAAACAACCTAAAAGCAACCTGATAACAACCTCATTGCAACCTCATTGCAACCCATTTACAGCCCGATTGCAACCCATTTGCAACCTCATTGCAACCCGATTGTAACCCATTTGCAACCTCATTGCAACTCGATGGCAACCTTACAGCGATTCATGTGCAATCGTTATATGGAATCGAGAGGTGATCCCTTACAGGATCGTCGACGAGCACATTCCAATAAGGTGCGTGATAATTTTTAGGAATAAAATGTTAAAATACAAATCAACTATCATTTAAATATCTGTTGAATGAAAGTTCTTTGTTGTAAGTTTTCCAATACTGTGAATGGATGTAATAATTGCAAGTAAAAAAATATGCAACTGAAATTTCGATATCCATTTTCAAGTATAACATTAGAGTATTTATCATTTTACATACTGAGTTCCATAAGTCACACAAAATAGAATGTCATCATGCACGTACACCGTACACTCAAGGTTTTTGAGTTGAAAATTTCTCTATGGATTCTGAATAGTGTCACAACATAGACGACAAGATAAAAATCAATATTGGTGACTTTTTCAACGCCTTAATGAATACGGCTTCATAAATAGACAGCATGGAAATATACAGCCTAATGAACATTCACATAATCGGGTAAGTGGTGATTTTGCAAAAAATATTCGTTATTTATTTTGCGACAGCTCCAAGATACTTACAGATCATGTGGTGGGGAAAAAAACACGATATTGCTGTTGCAGGTGATTTCAGCATGGAATCAATAATTTTCAGGATTTCCGAAATTACACGCAACACCAGATTGTATTCAAAACAAGTTTTTATTTTCGAAACATTCAGTAGTTATAAAGGATTTTTGTGAACGAATTTCGATAATAGTTTTACAAACACAAGTATTCATAATTCCTTTTATAAACAATTCAATAGGATTAAAACATTCCTAGCTGCACTTACAATGAAAAATTGTGATTTTGTTACGGAATATAAAAATCGAACAACTTATGCATGGATATCAATGGAATGCTTAAATTCCATTTCGAGTATAGGAGTCTTATGCAATACCGCGACAATCGACAAGGAAGATATTATTAATTTTGAACAAAGCTTGATTGCTTTTTGTTTTATAATCCTCAAGAGAAAAAGGAGCAATCACAATGGTCGCGGCCAGTTATATGCTTACTTCAATCCTAATTACAGGATTACCCCAGGAATTATCCCTGAAGTTGACCGAAGCATTTGAATTTGAATCTTATATCTAATGAAATTTCATTTTATGTTTGAGTTTATTCGAATTGATATCATTTATTTTAATAAAAATTAAATATTTGAAATCAGATTCTCGACTGTGTAGTATATTTTCCTTATGACATTGTATATATAGTATTTGAAAGAGCTGAAAATCCTATGTATTAAATAAATAACTAGTTTTAAAACAGGAAAAGCCGGTGAGTAGTATAATGAAATTCTTTTGCGAATGTTAAAAAAATGGGCAAACCTTTTTCTTTATATAAATCGAAATCATTACTGTTTTTTTTCAGTTTTTTAATTAAGGCGCATTTGAATGACGATGTCATTACCACGTGAAAATGGCTTAAAACATGTGCCAATTTCAAGAGATGAACTTCACCTGATAATTGGCTTTTATTTGCGAAGAAAATGCAAGTTAAATGAACGCGCGTAGCGCGCTACAGTATCTAGTCCTACAGAGAAAAAGGAGCAACCACGATGGGCGCGGCCATTGTCCTGATGGGTGCGGCTATGTTGAACGCTCACTTCAATTTTGTAATTCCCTGAAGTTGACGAGAGCATTTGAATTTGAATTTTTTGTTGAGTGAAATTTCATTACAGTTTGCTTCATTTTAAAGAAAAATTCGACTCTTGGCCTTGGAATCCCCATTGTCAGTTATTTTTTTTCTTATAACATTGTATATAGTACTTGAAAAAGCTCAACAACACTCAACAATAAGCTGGGATTCAATTAATAAATAATTAAGTGTTTCTGAAACAGGAAAAGTCCATGACGAAGACAATAAAAACTTTTTGATAGTATTGAAAATATGAAAAAGCCAGTTTTTTTTTTATGTAAATCGAAATCATTATTGTTTTTTTTTTTTTTTTTTTTTTTAATTAAGGCGCATTCAAATGACAGTGTTATTACCACGTAAAAGTTGCTTAAAACATGTGCGAATTTCAAGGGTTGAACTTTGCTTGAAAATTGAATTTTATTTGCGAAGAAAATACAAGTTTAATCAACGCGCGTAGCGCGCTACAGTATATATGTAGGTACTCTTGTGATACCAAATCAGGATACCAATAATTCACTCACATGAAATACTTAACACCAGAAAAGATTTATTATTTACAAAAAGTATCTACAGATTTATTTCATTTTACAAGTTGATTTTGGATGTTGAAAATCTCGAAGCACGACGCGGTTGATAAGAAAGTTAGATTGATTGTGTGGAGAAAATGTAAGTAAGTCGATACGTTCGATATAAAGACGGGGAGGTCGCTGATTGGCCTAAACCTCTGCTCCTGCCATTGGTTGAGCTAGGGACTTTCTAATTAGTTATTTCAGCCTGGTTGTTTTGTTGTGGCACCCCTGGCAGGGTCGCCACATTACTCCCCCTCGAGTGACATGGATGCGCGTGCTGTTGGTAGCCGTAGCGCCCGTGTCACGATTGGCTGAAATTCCGCCAATGGGGTGAAGGCTGAAAATGGCGTTTGTTGACATCTGAAATTGCTTGGAATTGCTCGCAATTTCCGCAACTCGGAAAATCGCGAAAACTAATGTCCTCCTGCAACAAAATAATGAGGAAACGGTCGGGAAAGGATGGGATTTATTGGGAAATGAATCTTGACGTCATCTAGCCGAGGTGACGAAGGTGACGCGTCTGGAATGCCCGAAATTCCGCCCGTGATATTTCTTTAGGATTGACGGCTTCCCTGGCTGCGTTGTTGTCAGGGTCGTGGTTGTTGAACCTGGTGCGGGTTGTGTGGTCAGCTTTTGCCTGTGTTGGTGCTGTGGATGAGGTTTGTTTCCATTTTCCTGTTGACGCGTTGTTTCTTGTTTGGCGAACTTTGAGCTGCTAGTCGTTTTGTGTGCAGGTTGTGGTAGGTCCGGGTCAATTTCGAAAAACGCCGGTTTCAATCGTTCGATGCCAACGTTCGACGGTTTTCCCCGAATGTCGATGGTGAAAACTCGGTCTGATAGTCGGTTGTGCACCTTGAAAAGTCCGTCGTATGCAGCCCTGTGCAACCAGTGTGCTCGGATCTGAAACCGAGACACCTACTTCCACATGCGTACGGCGAGCTGTCCGTGTGAGGAGAGATGAGTGCGACGAGTCGCGACAACGTCCGCGCCGTTCGCACTTCTCCCCACTTTCCCCGCTCCTTTTTTCTTTCATAGCCGTCGCCAAGCATTTCATTCCCGATTCCTATTCTCAACCAGAGAATCAATCTACTCGACGACGCAAAGGGCAAAATTTTTTTTTCTTTTTTTGTAAATAATGATTTTATTTTTACTGCAAAACCGTAAGGAAATTTTTTTATGTATTACACTATAAAAATTATGTTTAAATTCTATAAGATGAATGAGACATTAAAAATTGGGTTTAGAGCCCTTTTTAAGGTAAAATCATGCAATTACGAATATTTATTAATAATAATTACTATTTATTATTAATTATTAATAATTAATAATAATTATTTTTTATTAATAATAATTATTAATAATGAAATTTCGAAATTTATGCTCAAACTTCTTTTTTTTTCATTAAAAAAAATGTAATCCAAAATTATATATACACTTTATACTTTTTTTTTAAATGTTGAAACATTTTCAGGTTTTCAAATAACTTTTTCGGTCGTGCAGTAAAACAAAGTTCACGTTTTTATTCAATCACATTTTTACAGAAGCGCCGGAACGTTCCAAAAGCAGGTGGTGAATTGAGAGTTTTTCACCCCAAGGTATGATAGAGGGGTTAGGGTGCCTATTCAAAAGTCGAAATTTTAAAGTAAGACATGATTTATTATGAAACTGTTCAAGAATCGTATGAACAGCTATTTTCCGGTTTGTTAATAAATATTTAAATTTTGACGATCATTTTAATTGAGCAACAACTCTGTAGATCGCTTCGAGTGAAAATCTTGCAAATTAAACTCTTGACTGAAAATCTCACTCTATTCGAGTGAAATTTCACTCGTATTCGAGTGTGATTTAACTCGAAAAAAGTGAGTAAAAAATCCACTTATTTTTCTTGAGTGGAGCATCATCCAAGTCGAGTGAAATTTCACTCCATTTGAGTGAAATTTTCACTCGAGTTTGATTTTCAGGGTATTCACTTGATTCGAATGAAACTTTCACTTGAAGAAATTCAGAGAGAATCTTTTGACAAAGCGAAAAAGTTTGTTCTTTTCGCTTTTTTAACAATGACTTCATTCATAATTTGCTCCAAATCTTATTTTTCCGCTAGCTCGTGATGAATAATATGTAAAATTGCAACATTTTTCAATCGTTTTTGAGCAATAGTAGAGCGCAAATATGATTTCAGTCTTTTAGAGTCAAAAAACTTTTCTCATTTGAAAAAAAGATGCGGGAATAGTCAATAATAACTTCACGAATTGACTCATTTCAGGGACAAGGCTTTTACACCATGGATTTTCTTGCATAAAAACTACGTTTTTCCCAAGATTCTTACATTGTACTTCTTTAATGCGAGCCAAATCTAGACATGTGTTTTTATTACTGAGAACTATATCTTTTTGAAAATCATTTTCATAAAACGTGATAATTTTATCACTTCGCGTATCATCGCCTAGTACAAACGCCTCAAGATCCCGAAAAAACTTAGCTGAATCTCTTCCGAACCTAATTTTCAGAGAAATTAGAGAACTTGATCGTACACTTCGTAATATACTTTTCTGTACATATCTGTTGGATTTGAAAAAACATGGTTTTCTGCATTTAAATTTTCATGTACAAGCTTAGGAATTCCCAGTGAACCTGTGAGCTCGCAAAGCGTTCATAATTTCTTCCCTGTTTCAAACTAACCGCGAAACCGCGAGCTCGCAACTCTCTCGCTGCGAGTACGCTGTGAGCTTACCGCGATTTTTTTGAAAATTTTCTCGTTTTTCAAAAAAAAACTCATTGTAAACTCATAGGGAAAGTTTTTTTTTACAACGCTTTCCGAAAAATTTTTCACCTCCTTTGAAGCTCGCTATGAGCTCGCGGCGAGTAGTTTGCGAGCTCATTAGCTTTAAAAAAGGTAAAAAATTTTTTTAAAAGTCTTGAAAAAATAGCTGACAGGTTCACTGGGTTACTTTGTTTTGTCATAAGTTAGTAGTAGTCACTATCTATTTCACAATTTTTCGGATGGTGTTTTCGGGCATTTTACAGAAAAGCGCGAGAAATTTCCCGTGGTGAATTCCGCATGGGGAATTTCTACGCGTGTTAAGCAATCAACACACGCAACAGGTTTTCTGGCGCCCCTGCATTTTTGTATGCAAAATATGTTTTATTCTATAATTACAAAATAAAACAAATCTCTATTTACTAGAAACGTTCCGGTGGAAAAGTTTTCGCCAAAAATCAGTTGAGTAACTTAAAAATTTTATGTTCTACAACAAACTTTATTTCACACGATATAAAAAACTGAAGTGAGTTCAAAGATGGAATGTGTTCGAAACTTAATGTCTCCAAAACTGGAACATTATTTGAAATTTTTTACTTTAATGTCACAGTTGTAATTATGTTAAATCTCACTTCAGTTTTTTCGATCGTAATTTTTTTACCTCCAAAGAAAGTAGGTACTTATAACGAAAATTGACATTTTTAGATTTCAAACTTGGTCAACATATTCTCGTAAATAATTAAATGCACTTACAAAAATTTCCTATATATTGTATTTGACTTATATAGCACGTATTCAAGCCGCATTAACTGAATGATTATCGCAAGACGGAAACGCCTTACTTTTCGCAAACAAATTTTATCAATATATAAAATATATGCATTAGATTAATGAATAAGACTCAATGGGAAAAAAATTGAACTATGATGTTCATAGTAGCATATACTCATGCAAATAGCAAATGTTTGACACACGCTTCGGTCACCTATGTTTGCGATAATAAAGAATGATTATTCGTTCATGCATCTTTACGTTATGAGATTGTGGGTATTTTATTGTGTGACTTATGAATGGTTTTGCACATTAAAAGTCAAATCGTGTGTCGGATAGACAATCCGGAATTGATAACATACACCCAGTCACTTATACGCATTTTGTTTGAGGACTGTTAAAGTGAAATCACCAGTTAATTTCTCAGTGCGTATTCTTGTAACCAAGAGAAGTGTTTTTCTGTTTGGTGCATAATTGTGATATCAAAACAGCATTGAAAAAAAGGGCTTGACTATGAATACAGTGCTGTACTATTGGTGACACCACAAAGCACATTTTCTATGTATGCAACAAAATAGGATTTTCCCAACGCTTCTTTGAAAAATCATTCATTATTATAATCAATCATAATGCAGATTATATTTTGTTAAATTCATGTATCACTGTGCTATCTGGGTACACAGACGAAAAATAATTCTCCCATTTTTTTTTTTTTTTTCAATAATCTACTACTATGTCGCATGAAATCATATTGATTATGAAACAAATATTGAACCTTTTTTATAAATGCAACAGTGCAAATATGACAATGTTTAATCTAGATAGATAGAACATTTATAAAATATATACAATATATATATACAAGTTTTGGCATATCCAAGATGAATGTCCCTATTTTAAAAAATGACATTGTTAAATTTCAAGCTGAATTTTTTTAATACATAGCTTATACTTTTAATGAGCTAAAATTCTCAAATGGCCCGTTATATGAACATTCGTCTTAGTTACGCTATTTTTATTTACGAGAAAAGGGATATTTGTTACATAGGAATTTCGTGTAATTTAAAACTCATTGAAATCAAGTAAAAAAAAAATGCGAAACAGAGTTTACTTCACATTTACTTGCTTATGAAAGAAAAAAACACTGGAAAAGAGGAACATATGTATAAATTATATAAAGTCTGGTTTTTCAATGAAGAAATTAGTTACAGACAAGGAAGCACACACAGAATTCTGTGACGAACAAAGCATTTATCATTCATTTACTGTCCGGGTGCAAAGTCAAAAGACTCGCCTTTTTCTCTGGCGGTTGATACACATTTTTTGCCGACATCAACGACAACTGATCCTCAAACGTGGCGTTTTCAGCAGACCTTTCCCTCAGCTTCATTGCTGATTGTACTACAGCTAAAGCACTTACCGATTCGTTAGAAAACCTATTTCGCTTTTTAGTCAAGATGTCTGGGAGCATAGAAAATGCCCTTTCTGCAGACGCATTCGAATGCGGCAGGGAGCGAATGCACCCAACTAACAATTTTAAAAGTGGAAAAACATTATTTCCTTTCGAATCTTTGCAAGAAAGAACTGTCTCCGACATGTTATCAAAAGAGAGCATGTCTAATTCTGGTTGGGAAACGAACTTACGGTAAAGCAATCGCCATTCACTTCTCAAAGCAGCTTTGTCATATTCCCCAAACTTTTCCGAAACATTCCAAACATTAAAAAAAGTGACGTCTCTACTTCCATCAATTATAGCAAGCTTTGCGCCGAAAACAGTCAAATCGATAAAAAATTGATCGCGAATGTAGTGCAGCCTTTCCAAACTTTTTTTCACGGCTTCAACATCAAAGGATAAGCAATTTTCTCGAATCTCTTTGATGATTGAACTATTACATTCCATATCCCTTGACAAATCTTCGATTATATCATTACAATTCGGTCCCAAATCTACCGCATCCAATGGCTTCTGATTCGTTGGCGAAGAAAAATCGATTTTCCCTTCGATGGAAAAGGGCAGCAAAGCTTCCTTCAAAAAATGTCTGGCGATTTATTTTGTTGAAAAATTCAAGAATGTAACCGAGAAATTCCAGATAAGCCTTAGTGCGCGGATCTTCTAACTGACTTTTGATTTGATCGAAAATTGTACTCTTTTCGGTGAAACACAATTCATGAAAATAATATAAAAGTGAAGGGTACAATTCCAGTATTCTGGCAATGCAAACATGACGACCCAGCCATCTCGTTTTCGCGTAATCAAGAATGATTTTCTCCGTGTTTTGAAGAGATTTCGTGATCTGCGCGAACGCCTCCGATCGTTTCGTACTGTTCATGTGATGAAAAATTGCATACAGAAGCTTTTCAATGTACGGAGGGATTTTTTCGCAAGCATCTTTAGCAATTAACGCGAGTTTGTGGCAAACACATGGGATAAAAATGATGGATGGATTTTCGCGAAGCATTAATGTTTTGAAAGATCTATTGCACCCCACCATGACCGAAGCGTTATCGCAGGAAACGGATAAAATACAGGGTGCGCCATTTCTTATGTCGGCATGTAAACATTGAATAACTTGAAAAAAAAACAACCGATTTCTGTAAATGAGGTATTTTTATTTAGTTTGGTCCTTTACAATTTATTTAGACTAGTTTTTGAACACAACATCAATCAAGTGGCCGCCCTTATTGTTCACAGCAAAATATGCCCTTTTTGCGGCGTTTTCCATTACCTTTTCGAGCATCTCGGGTGGTATAGCAATGATTTCGGCACGAATATTTTCCTTAAGCTCTTCAATGGTCTGCGGCTTGCTGGCGTACACTTTACTTTTCAAATAACCCCACAAAAAGAAGTCTGGAGGGGTCAAATCTGGAGATCTGGGTGGCCATTCAATGTCGCCTCTTTTTGACATCAGACGTCCAGGGAATTTTCGTTGCAGAAACTGGATTGTTTGATTCGCAGTGTGGCAGGTCGCACCATCTTGTTGAAACCAGTAATCTTCAAGACCTTTTTCACGCATTTGTGGGCAGACATAGTGAGCCAACATCCACCGATATCGGTTTCCATCGATCGTTTGGTTCTCTTTGAAAAAATAAGGACCAATGATGGTTTTGGCGCAAACGCCGGCCCAAACAGTAACTTTTTGGTCATGCAATGGCGTTTCATGGATCTCGTGTGGATTCTGCGTTCCCCAAATGCGGCAATTTTGCTTATTAACGCCTCCAGAAAGTTTGAAATGTGCCTCGTCGGTCATTAAAATTCGCTTCCAAAAATCAGGTTCAGTATCAACTATTCGAGCGATTGTTTGTCCATATTCCAAGCGACGTGGATGATCTGTAGGCAATATTCTTTGTGTTAATTGCATTTTGTACGGAAACAAATGCAAATCATCTTTCAAAATGCGCCGTAGAGTGGTTCCACTGATGCCGAGATGCTGAGCGCGGTGACGATATGAAACTTTTGGGTTTTGGGCAACGCTCTCTCTGACAGCTTCAATCAGTTCATTTGAACGTCTTGGTCGTTGATGAACGGGTTGTTCGCGATCTTTCACTGTCCCGTGGTCACAAAAATTCGACACCAAACGACGAATAGTGTTGTCAGATGGTGCCTGTTTGCCAAGATATTTTCGACGATATGCTCGTTGAGTTAACACAACTGAACGACTATTTTCAATGTACAAAGTAACTATTTCAGCGCGTTCTTTTGGTGTGAAGCGATACATGGTTGAAATTGTACTGAATTGACGTTTCCAAAACAAGTGAAGTCAAGTAAATCGGTTGTCAAATGTTTAAGTTATTCAATGTTACAATACCGACATAAGAAATGGCGCACCCTGTATTTGAAAAAGGAATGTTTTTATCGGTCATGTACCTCTTGAAAACCTCAAAAATCCCGTCTGAATTAAGTTTTGTTGAGTCTAACTGTATAAGTTTCGGTAATCCCTCCGCACAATCAAGAGTTTCTGCATCAACGTATTTTACCAAAAACGTCATCCACTTCACAGAACCATTTGGATCAGTTGTCTCGTCGACGTGAACTGAAAATTGAGTTTTGCGAAGAATTTCGGCTAATCGAGATTCTTCGCATGGCGCTAAAACATTTCTAACTATACCCGAAACTTTCGTTGCACCTGCGGTCATACTTTGAAGGATTGCAGGTTCGGTCTTTTGAAAAAATTCAAAAATTTTGGCAACGTTCTATATGGCGTGTTGGTTGAAACTCCCAATTGAATATACTCTATTTCCCGCTGTTTTAACTTATCTTCGAACGCCTTCCCGGACTCATATATAATTTCCGCGGGCATATCATCGACAGTCATCAAACCCCCATCTCTACATTTTGAAACGTGCTCTTCTTTTTCCGCGTGTCGCAAAATGTTGCCAACGCCTCCTTCGCAAGAACCATCAATCTGACATACAGTGCAAGGGAATTTGTATTGATCTTTGGGTAATACTTGCAACCAAGATTTAAAGCGGACGTCTTCTAACCACTTCAATGAAAAATTACGGCTTGTACGATTTGTCACATGATTATCATCTGAATACTTCAAATGATTTTTTGATTCCAAATGGATTTTCACGTTCCTCGAACGCGTCACTTTAAAACTTTGATTGCAAGTAGTACACGAAATTCTACTACTATCCTCTTCATGGCGTCTGAAAAACTGATATTGTCCCAGAAAGGAGTCAATAAGGGAGTTTGAGGGGTTTGGGGCGTTTGCATCCTCACTATTATTCAACATGTCTAGTTCCTAACGAAAATTAAAAAAAAAAAAACATACTCGTAAGTCACAAAGAAAATCGAAAATCATAAAAAAATAGTTTTTCAAACATGTTTATAGTGATGAAAGCTACTCAAAATAATATTTTGAAAATTCAAAATATGATTTTTCTATTTCGATACAAACAAGCTGGATTGAGAAAGAAAATTCTTAATATACCTGCATACATTCATAAATGGTGAAAATTCGTTCAAGTTGCTCGAATACGGTTCCGCCGCTGCTGAGGTGCTGGTACCAGTTAAAGGTGGAATATGTCGAGGGAGGGCAAAAAGTAATGAACACTGTTTATAGAAATTTTATTTAATACTAAAAAAAAAAGAAACGAAGTGAAATGATTAAGTTGTACGTTAAAGAAAAAAAAGGGAGCACAAGTTAAATGAAGAAATTGAAGAATTGAAGAAAAAACGCGACGCGACCGAAAACAAAAAATTAATTTGGAATTATAAATTAAATGCCAAAAAAAATTGTGTAGCTGAGAAGCGGAGGATTTCTCTGACACAAGTTAAATGGCGCAAACCATAGCATAGGGTTTTTTTATAAACTATTGTGAAAAAGGGGGACGGAAGCTAAAAAGTAGGGATTTAAGTTTCTAATTTGAGATTGTGGGTGAAAAGTAGGAATTTCGTTCCCTGATTGGGTACGAAAATCTCTCTCCATATTTTCTAAGAAATAATAAAATGAAAATTCCATTACTGAACTGTAACCTCGAGCAAGTCGTAAACCAGCATGTACTCCGAAAACCTATCATGAAATTTGAAACTTCCGTGTGTTGGAAAAAATAAACTCCTTTGTTACCAAATTGTTACAATGCCCGAAAATTCGGACTACGTATGTGCTATAAATCTTATCAATTGGTTATACATGAACGTGGCCTGGCGACAGCATCGTCCCAGATGCCAACACTCATGTGTACTTCCTTGTCTGTAACTTAATTCTTCATTGAAAAATTAAACTTTTATATTTATTTATACATAGGTTCCTCTTAGTCATAGTCATAGTCCTCAAACAAAATGCGTATAAGTGACTGAGTGTATGTTATCAATTCCGGATTGTCTATCCGACACACGATTTAACTTTTAATGTGCAAAACCATTCATAAGTCACACAATAAAATACCCACAATCTCATAACGTAAAGATGCATGAACGAATAATCATTCTTTATTATCGCAAACATAGGTGACCGAAGCGTGTGTCAAACATTTGCTATTTGCATGAGTATATGCTACTATGAACATCATGGTTCAATTTTTTTCCCATTGAGTCTTATTCATTAATCTAATGCATATATTTTATATATTGATAAAATTTGTTTGCGAAAAGTAAGGCGTTTCCGTCTTGCGATAATCATTCAGTTAATGCGGCTTGAATACGTGCTATATAAGTCAAATACAATGTATAGAAAATTTTTGTGAGTGCATTTAATAATTTACGAGAATATGTTGACCAAGTTTGAAATCTAAAAATGTCAATTTTCGTTATAAGTACCTACTTTCTTTGGAGATAAAAAAGTTACGAACGAAAAAACTGAAGTGAGATTTAACATAATTACAACTGTGACATTGAAGTGAAAAATTTTAAATAATGTTCCAGTTTTGGAGGCATTAAGTTTTGAACACAATCCATTTTTGAACTCACTTCAGTTTTTTATATCATGTGAAACAAAGTTTGTTGTAGAACATGAAATTTTTAAGTTACTCAACTGATTTTTGGTGAAAACTTTTCCACCGGAACGTTTCTAGTAAATAGTGATTTGTTTTATTTTGTAATTATAGAATAAAACATATTTTGCAAACAAAAATGTGATTGAAAAAAAACGTGAACTTTGTTTTACTGCACGACCGAAAAAGTTATTTGAAAACAAACATTTAAAAAAAAAGTATAAAGTGTATATAAAATTTCGGATTTCATTTTTTTTAATGAAAAAAAAAGAAGTTTGAGCAAAAAATATTCGTAATTGCATGATTTCACCTTAAAAAGGGTTCTAAACCCAATTTTTAATGTCTCATTCATCTTATAGAATTTAAACATAATTTTTATAGTGTAATACATAAAAAAATTTCCTTACGGTTTTGCAGTAAAAATAAAATCATTATTTACAAAAAAAGAAAAAAAAATTTTGCCCTTTGCGTCGTCGAGTAGATTGATTCTCTGGTTGAGAATAGGAATCGGGAATGAAATGCTTGGCGACGGCTATGAAAGTAAAAAGGAGCGGGGAAAGTGGGGAGAAGTGCGAACGGCGCGGACGTTGTCGCGACTCGTCGCACTCATCTCTCCTCACACGGACAGCTCGCCGTACGCATGTGGAAGTAGGTGTCTCGGTTTCAGATCCGAGCACACTGTGTGCAACTTGTGTAGTTCTCTCTTCACGATCTTACCACGGCTGCTTGCGCGCGCTCGCGCTCAACACACTCACACACATAAACTGTCGTGTGCAACAGTCATGTGCAGTCGTGTAGGTCGTGTGTTTATTCCTATCGCAGCTGTCAAAACACAGTCAAAATAAGCATACCGTATTTTCGCTGTAAAATGAGTTGAATTTTTGTCAAACGTCTGCTAAACTGCATCGATTTTTGAATTTTTTTTTAGTATTACTAGTTCATGGTTTCTAGTGGCGAAAATGTTATAAATTATAGATTACGGATATCGATATTAGAGGTACTTTAAAGCTATTTTACTTATTCAGATACTTTGCTCAATTTTTGTTTGCAAAATGTAATACTGAGGATACTTAATAGTGATTCTTATTATCTGCAATGAATTTTTTTTCAACTTTTAGCAAAGCCTTTTCGTTTTTATAAAATTTATAATGGTTGTTGAAAATATATGTATGTACATTGATTTGTTTTTATAATAATTTTTTTTCTTCTGATCAGTTTTTGTATTATTTTTTCTGTGTGCAAAGTATGAAACTTATTTTTATGAACATCCTAATTTTACAGCTTTAAAAATATATCTATTATAAAAAACTTCAAATTTTCGACTTTCTGAAAATTTTAATTGCCAAGTTTCAAGGGTTTCTATAAGAATCTCGTTTGTAAATTATAAATGAGGCCTTGTTAGTAAAATTTTTTCAAATGTCTAATACATCCAAAGTCACATGACAAAACTTAATCATAAATAGTTATTTTAATAAAAATATAAATATTCACTATCTACATTTTATAAAGCATTTTTACTACTCAGTAGTGCAATTTCCAGAAATGAAAGGCGAATGAAAAAGTCTTTTTCGCATTTATGTCATTTCAAACACTCTGGTGATTAGGCGTATACAGAATCTGGTGCATAACTCAACGCAAGGACAATTCGACAACCCTTTTGAAATAATTTGCAATAACAAAACTTCTTGAGAAACTTTCTAGAACAATTTTACTTAAAATTTCAGGAAAAAAAATGTTTCAAACTAATTTTATATAAAACTTGTTGAGAAGGTATTATGTAATAAATGTAATGAATAAGTGTTATTGTAAACCTCCGCTTCGCCTCGGTCTACAAACTTCACACTCTTAAATAAAAAATTTATGTCCGAGGTACATAATCTACAATTATCATTATTATTATTATTATTATAGTTTTTTAGATCAATTGTCTGATTGCATTTTTGTTTAATTTTGTAGAGTGAATTCTCGACCCTGGAGATGTTTTCAAATATAAAGAACAAAGCGTTGGTAAATTACTGAGGTGTCATTCTAATAGTCCATGTGCCTTCTCCATGCCTTGAAGGACGGAACAATTGTGTATATCTATATAATAATTTGTTTACTGAAAATACACGATTCGAACTCTCTGACACTGAAATTAGAAAATGACTCATATTTATGTTGATAAAAAATCAAATTAGTTGTAGCATTTTTTTCTTTTAATACATAATGATAGATCAATGAATAAGTAAACTTATGTTTACTCAGTCATTGATTCCTTCAATAATTTATTGCTGAAAGTTCAAACTTTTGTACTAATTAATTGTTTTTGTTTACCACTTAGTAAAATGAAATAATTACATAAAAATGAAAAGAAAGGCAAAAGTCACTAATTATTATTGACAAACGCTAAATAATTAGTGAAAAAAAAGTAGCAGTAAAATTGTCTAGTATTAAAAAGAGTAACGGCTTCCGACTTTTCACTAATTTACTGTAATATAAAAAATGTAGGCGTGTTTGTAATTGTCTGATTCACTTTTATTCAATTTCCTTGTCACATTTTTTTTTTTTTTTTTTTTTTTTTTTTTGAATTTCTGATCAAAGCATTTTTAACTCAGTTTGCAGTGAATTTAGCTATTTTTTTTTTATGCTGATTTTGCTTCTCCTCGTCTTTTGAATCTTTCACAGCCTTCCTCATCCTGATCATCAAAAACGTTTTGACCACTTCAGTCATCACAAAAGTCTTGTGTGGTTCACATGGGTAATTTGGAATACCTAACTCCAATGCTTCGTCTATGACGTTGTAGGCCACTTCTGGAGATGAGCAATGCTTCAAAAAACAAACTTCTAAAGTCTTTACAAATTTATAGAGAGCAATATGAGGATAAACAAGATCCTCTTGATCTTCACCAACTGCATTATCACAATTTTGATCAGTGAAATTTGTTGCCTCTGACAGTACGTGACATGCACGATTCGTCAGAGCAGTTTTGCATGCTGTGCAATGTGTAAGTGTTTTACACTCAAGCAACATTTTGCACATTCTTCCAGTGACATAGTATGAAAGGCAATCAATCTTTAGAGGGCCACAATAGTCATGCTCAATGGCATCGAAATAGTCCCATTCAACATTCGTAACAATTTTATCTAATTTTTCTCGTAGAGATTGAGTAAACGAGCGACGTTCACTCGAGTTGGACATTGATTTTATGTCTGACAATTTGATCAGTGGAGTAGTCGGACTTTCTTGTGAAATTGAACAATTGCCAAACTTTGGGGGTTTCAAAACTGCAAAAGTGGACAGGATTTTGTATATTTGAAGGAATGTTGGGGTACCTGGATGGTCGTTACTTCCGCCTCCTTGCCGAATACAGTCAAAAAATCTCTGAAAACATTGCCCACACAGAGACACGTTAAAAAAACACACAATTAAGGATTTGTTTATAAAATTATCTAAGAAGGAAGTATATTTTCCGACAGAATACAACAATCTTCAAACACGAAAAAGTTCCACTGTCTACAACCCAGTAAACCACTTGACGCATGCAACGTACAGGCAACATACCGACATTGCCGTCACGTTACGGCGACGTTACATGTGAAAATCTGGTTGATTGGGAATATCTTACAATAAAATAATAGAACATGCCTTACAAACAATACCAAATCCCCTTTTCTAATTAAATTAATGCCGTCATTTCATGCAAAAACCTTCGAAATCCCAATACAAGTAACTTATAGTTCAGATGTGTAGCTTTGTCAGTTGATACTGTTGGCATGAAAAATGTGGACTCGATCAATTTTCGAAATTGTACTTTAATATCTCATTAGAAATATAAAGGTGCAATTTCAGACAGTGTAAATAGAGCAGATTTTCAAAATAATACGCGGAAGAAAAAATTTCAGTTTCAGCATTCGAATGATTCAGTCCAATATAGCTATAATTAAAAATTGCAATCTAAATTAGATTTCCAAAACCTAAACTGTTGTTGTTGTATCCGAAACTGTAGTGGAACCGCATTTAAACAAATTATATAACTCTGCGGGATCAAAAGAGGTATGTTCAGTAAAAAATCTAGACTTATGAATATTTATGTAAGATCTAAATGTGGCGTGGACTGAACAATAGGCAGTAGTAGCACCAGAAATCGAATTTGAGAGTCAGTGACTGTGAATAGAGAAATCTTGCTCTATCAAACGAGTCTACTCTTAAAAATGTATAATTTTTTTAGTATTAAATTCTCATGAAAAATTGAGGTACAAAATTGGACGGTCCATGTTACGCTTAAAAACTTTCCCTTCTTAATCTCGTTTGTCTCGAAAAGCTGCGAGGTGCTGTTAGTACCCTTTTTTCAGTCCACACCAGATCTAATTATGTCTTATCATTTCATTGCAGTAATGAGAAATATCTGCTATCTATGTACACTGCGATATACAGAAGATACTCTGTAACGTGAAAAAAAAATTAATTAATTAAACAGCACACAGAAGTGTGGCGTTACGCAAAACTACGTCTTTATGTCACATGCTAATGTCAAGTATATTTAGAAATTACATTTGATTTCATGAAGTTTAACACAATTTCGTGATATATTTTTGTGAAAATATACTCGGCTTCTTTCCAGACCTCCTTTCATGACACATTTTGTGACATTCTACCCACCTCCAGACCTCATCTCCGTGCCACATTTGCGTGACATTCTACGATGCCCGCTATTGACCAACCGGGAAAACCCATAGATTTTTTAGTACATGGACTGCTTTTCCTGCGAAAAAAAGCAGGGCCAACATATTCGTTCATTTTGTCGAACTGTCAAAAATAGGGGAAAGTGAATCGTGTCAGTGTGTGTCAGTGTTTCATGAGCTCGTACGAATTGGCATTTATGCCACGAATGGAACATCGTAGAACATTGGCACGATTCGGCCTCCCTTATCTTTGATATCTCAACGAAAAATGTTCCTGATTTGATATGCTGAGAACAATATGTGATAGCAGTCCATGTACTAAAAGGTCTATGGGGAAACCATGGAAAACCTCTTGGCAAGCAAACGGTTGTGAGCTCGAATCCACCCGGAAGGCGTGGATATTAGAAAATCTCGACGCCCTGCCTCCCAATAATTTATTTCCTGGGAAGTAAAATCTTGGGCCCTAGGCAGGATTCAAACCCGCAACCTTCGCTTATGCAACTCGGTGGCATAACTACCTGACTACAGAGGCGGTCTGTAATGATATGCATAAGAAACGCATATAGAAAATGGTAAATGCTTCGTACTTAATGAAATTCTCGTATCGGAAAAAAAGTTAGCCTACAAACGGGTACTGGAAACTATAGTTGGTGGTCAACTCTATGGCAAATAGTAGTTGTTAATGGGGAAAATTTTCTTTTAATATGGGGTTGGGGATATAGTTTTGTACAAACCTCCAGGGCATCTTGATTTATTCTTCCGGAGAGAACGCTAGAAAAACCATGATTTTTTATCAAGTCAATGGTGAGATCCTTCATGGCATGAAGTGTCACCCTCAGACCTTCCGCAGTTTGTCGTGTTAAAAATTCATTGTCATTAATCAGTCCATTTATTTTAAGTGTCTCCCATGAGTCAAGCATTTCGATGGACTTTTCAAGAACCTGTACATTTCCAAACTGTATCACAACTCTTTGAATCTTGATTTGAAAATAAAATTCACATTTACTCAGTGTTGCAACAAACCTTAAAATCATCATTTCCTGGTACAAAACCTTTGCTAATGTCGATTCGATTTAGAGCGTCAAACATGCTATTCATCATTTCGCAAAACTTTATTGTCCCATCTACATTAACCAAATCTACATGAGACCTTTCGTATCTTCGTAGGCCTTTGGCGACCGAGTTACTTAAAACCTTTAGAAACGAAATTTTTCAACGAAAAAGTTTACGAATTAACACTAGCTGTAACATATACTTGAGTAAATAAGTATAAGAATATAATTTAGTAACCTGTGCAGCAAGTGAAACTTTCATTTTGGTCGAAGTTTTCAATTCGACATGATTTTCTGTCAATTTCGGACAGATCCGATAAGGCATGATTTTGTCGACATGGTATAACGCTCGAATATGTTTCATTGAAGCAGGTGGCACTCCCAAATCAAACTAAAGAATAAAGTTTATTTTGAAACATTTGCAAACCTACATTAATAAATCATTCTTATCACAATACTATTAAACGTGGTTGTTACCTGCAAATCATGAGTAAGCATTCGATTTCTTATAGTCTTTAGAAGGTGAGGGGTATCGGAAAACACGAAAACTTTCATATTTTCGTGCATAGGGTTTTGAAAAAATGGCTTGACGTCTCCAATGCAGCCTTTTACTCCCAATTCTGTCCAAAATTTTCTGTTAGTTGCGGCACCATCCGTGACAACGCCATGGATTTTCACACCTATCTTATCTAACAATATTATGGATTTGATAATCAGTTTAGCGAGACTTTCTCCACTGACTGATCCTTTTGAAGCGAACACTGCAATCGGCTGCGCTGAGTGAACGTTATGAAGTGGCTGGTACATTATAACAAGCCCATGATCAGCTTTTTCTGTGACGTTTTTCGCTTTGTAGCCATCATGACCGAAATCAACTAACCCAGAAATAGTTAGGGAATTTGACCGGACATTCGTACTGACCTGTGTCGACATTTCATCTAAGAGTAAAATGCCATGTCTTTCGCTCTCATGTTTTTGAGAAATAGCACTTTCAAAAATTTTGAAAAATTGGTCATCGAAACGGCAGTTCGAATCGATGTATGAAAGGTACCTAAAAACGTACAAAATGAGCACTATAGAACAAGTTAATGAAATAATTGATTTTTAATTTCAATCTACCACATAATTTTGCGAAATATATAATCGTAAAAATTTTCTCAATCAGTAGACTTTACAACAAACTTTTTTTTGACAGCTTTCTGGAGAACGTATTGAAGATTGAAAAGAAGAGAATATTTTGTACATACTTTTGTACGTCTCTAGGCTAAAAACGCTCGTTTTCGCTCCGCTCAAACTTGCGTTTTTTCCCGTTGACGTACAAAATCTTATGTCTACCCTGCTGAAAACTTCCAATTGGTTTTACAATTGGAAAACCAACTGGAAAAATGGCCGTTTTTCTAATTGGTTTGACTAATTGAAAAACCAATTAGATTTCCAATTGGTTTTCCAATTGGTTTTCCAGTTGGATTCTTCTATTTGAAAATTTTTTTCCAAAAACTTCCTTCACACATACAATTGTACTTACATTTGGAAATTCGAGTTTACTATTTAGAAAAATTGTTGGAAAAAATTTTCAAATATAAAATCCAACTGGAAAACCAATTGGAAATCTAATTGGTTTTCCAATTAGACAAACCAATTGGAAAAGCGGCCATTTTCCCAGTTGGTTTTTCAATTGGAAAACCAATTGGAAATTTTCAGCAGGGTACCTTCAGGCATTTGCCATCCTTGGACAAGGACGATATTTTTCTCTCCTCTCAGTTAGTACCTCGGACGAAAAATTATCGTCCTTGTCCTCGGAAAAGCAAAAATGCCCGGCTGTAAACAATATATTATTTATGCAGCTATGCTTACTTGCGTATCGTTCGAACACATGGTAGTGGTAGAACTCCCAATTCTCTTATCGTATTGTAGGCTTTGGGAGAACGCAAGTGTATCAAAATACATGTGAGCAACCAGTCTTCCGAATATCTTTTGCCTTTTGGAGACGCTTTAGCAGTTGCGCAAATTTCATTGACAACTTTTTGGAGACTATCCGATACATTCAAATCTTTCATTTTTTGTTGCAAGGACTTACTTTCTATCTCTTGTATAGTTTGTTTATCTTTTTCAATTTGTTCTTTTAGTTTTTTGATGTTGCTGTCGAGTACTTTGCATTTTCTTGTTTCATTACTTTTTTCTTGGCGCAAAACATGAACATATTGAAGAACGTTTTCTGGAACAGAACTTTCATTACAGATTCTGAAACGCTTTGAATTGCTCTCTGTCTCATTTTGTCGCATTTTTTGACGATCGAAATTTCTGGATAAATTTTTGCAATGTTGACAACATTTTGCATATTCAGAAATGACGAGGGTGCAATTGTTGTGTCTCCATTTGTTTCCTGTGTCTTTGTATGCGACAGAGCTCGTTACCAACAAATCTCCTACATCGCAACCTCTGCATACTGGCTTGCTATCTACGATTGATATCAATGCCATAAGATCTTCAGCAGAAGAAATTCGATCATATCTTCTTCCAAAAGCAACGAGGTCGACTGGTTGGCCTAAAGGAAATGTTTTTTTTTTTTGCAAGTTCGAATCATTGTTTAGAATTGTGATATCTTGAAATATTAGTATCCCGACCCAACTAAATTTATACTCAAAACATTTAAATATAAGGGAGATCTGCTTGTTACAGTCTGTTCAACAAGAGCATGTCTTCGATTTTTTAAAAATAAAAATTGTTGTTAACTTGACGCTGTGAAATATGGCGGCAAAATTTTTAGATGACGTCAAATCATCAAAGATACGCTCTTCTCGAACAGACTGTATATTGAAACCTAACATCTATACTTTTTAGTTCCATCAATTTCCTAAAACCGAACGGGTTATTTTGTTATAATTGTTTAACTTTTTTATTTTCCTACTTTATTATAGTTCCAGTAAGCGTTTCAACGCTATCACCTAAATTTTCTTTAATATAATAGAAAATGGTTGTAAAGAAATAAATGAATAACTAACCTGATACTCTTACTCGTACAGTC
Organism: Platygaster robiniae; assembly: GCA_028476575.1. Taxonomy (NCBI): domain Eukaryota; kingdom Metazoa; phylum Arthropoda; class Insecta; order Hymenoptera; family Platygastridae; genus Platygaster; species Platygaster robiniae. Next base: position 19,487,635 of record CM052026.1, read on the forward strand.
AAGTCAGAATAAACAACAATTTCTTCTAACCACTCAATCATAACGTCGTTGTTTTGAAATTTTGCGACAGGTTTAGTGAACAAAATGTAAGGCACATTTTCGAAATTTAACTGTTGTTGAAGCCAACTTTTAGGAATGTCCAATTTCAAATTCAGTAAACTATCAATACTGAAACTATCGCACTTTTCGGGTGTGTCAAAGTCATTTGGATCTTGGGGAATTGTTTTCTACAGGATCCACCTCTTCCTGACCATTTTCTGCGTTGATCGTAATTTCATTTCCCTCGTCTTTCGAATTGCTTTCAGACCATGGAAAAATTGTGGGCCTAGCGTTTTTTTGAAGACGAACTCTTTGCAAAGGTGTCTGAACAAAAGCAAAGTATTAAGCGTTTTTATTAATTTTACTTAAGTAACGCTTTAGTATAATAAAGAAATTTCATGACAATTTTCAGGGTTTGGAAATAATGCGTCACTCCGAAATGTTACATTTTCCTAAATATATATTTTTCGAAAAAATTCGAACAATTCAATCAAGCTCATAATTCTAGAACTCGAAATTTTTGTAATTTGTAGAACATTTCATCTAAAAATACTGAAAACATGCACAAATAATAAAAAAGTCTGCAACGTTCCGTCGTCATAAAAAATACGAATAGTTTCAGAAAAACTTAGAATCCTTACAATTGCAGCAAAAGTGAAAAAGCGAAAAAAAAATTAAAGGGAATGAAAACCTACATAAATACTAGTTGCTAAAAAAGTCTTTCAATAACGAATAATTTATCAAACTTGGAATATTAGAGCGTTCAATGCCTAAAATCAATGCCTTCTGAGCAGCATTGATAAAAAATTTTCTTAAATCTGTGTAGATAGAAAAGAGTCAAAAATATAGTAAATTTTCACATTTTTCCTGGTGGCTTACATTTAATAAAATGTCAAACTCACAATTTTTGTCCTAAAAACAATCTAAACATGTGAACAAGCTGATTGATGTTTTCTGCAGGGTCAAAAATACAGATTAATAAATGGTTGGGGTACACTTTTCCCCGAAATTATTTTCGCCTAATATTTTTGTTCCCTAAAAACTCCTTTCCCATTGTAAAAAAACCCAAACAAAATTTTTTTACAATGTAAAAAAGTCCAGTTAAAAATTTTCAAAAATTACTGCAATCGACGAAAAAAAACTTATTGAAGGTAATAATTTATATATCGTATTATAATAGAACTACATTATATTTAAAAAAAAAATTTTACTTTAAAATCAGGTAACTGTATTTAAATTCTCTTATTTTAGTTAATTATCGGGCTGTCACTTATGTCGTCTAATTATTAAACTGTAAGAAACATGAAAAAATATATACCATCGCATCGAAATACCATGACTTCGTTGAGGGAGAGGATGTTATTACATATTTGAAAATTCTAGGGCCGTATTTGGTTATGTGGAATGTTTGGTGATAAATCAATCATTGAATTTTTGAGAAAACTATATAAAAAAATGTAAATATCATATGAAAAATATTTTTTTAGGAAATATTTTTATTGCGAAAACTTGTATTTGGAAAAATCATTTGGGAAAAATTTTTTTTTTTTTTTAATTATATTGAGACAAAAATGTTGGGAAATGTTTTTGGGCAAAAATTTTTGTGAGAAATCGATTTCGGGAAAAGTGTCCTCCAACCTAATAAATACCTAATGTATTTCTTTGCTTAACAAATTTTCATGGAGGGCTTGTCCTGAAAAACAACAGGTCTCAAAAATTTGATGTTTTGTGTGAGCAAAATATTAAAAAAAAAAAAAAAAAAAAAAATGAATAAAATAAAATGCGTGTTATTTTTCCATCTTTCATCTTGTTACTATACATGAAATAATCAGTTTCTAGAAAAAAACCACGACTACATTAATAATGTTTTTTCATTCTCAGTTTTTTAATGTATTGTTTTTTAGATTCGATCCATTTAAAAAAGTAACGTAAACATAATGCATTACATTATTTTAAGTAACCTTCCAAACCCTGAAAGTTTTTAGGAAGGAGAAACTGGTATGGATTTTGTATAATAAATAAACAAACACTTCAATATGCGCCAAATACACCCATCTTTATTACTTTCATTTTCAAACAAAAAATGTACATACAAAATAAAAAATAAATGTAGCTAAAAAAATGAGAAAGAAATATATTCTGTCTGTAGAATTCACGAAAAAAAAGAAATATAATAATTTACCAAGTACAATAATGACAAACATGTTATTAATATATTAAAAAATTATAAACATGTGATGTGATAATCAATTAAGGTACATGAATAAATATTCAATAATGTAATAATAAGAATTGTTTCATACTTTTTTTAACAGCAGCTATGAAGTCTTTTATAATTTGAAAATTTATAATAATGAATTTGAAGAATATGAAATATATATAAAGATTGTACATTTTAAATAAAATGTTTTAATATTAAAATAATGGTGATAATAACAATTTAAAGATAACAATAACAACAACAAGAATGGTAACAGTATAAGAACAATAACAACTTCAATAAACTAACAATTTACAGATAACTATAACAACAAGAATGGTAACAGTATAAGAACAATAATAACTTCAATAAACTTACAATTTACAGATAACAATAACAAGAATGGTAAAAGGAAAATAATAATAACTCCAATAAACTAACTTCGTTCACTATTTTCCCATACTTGTCCATAATCACTTTCGTTCGAATTATATTTTTTTCTTCGAAATGATTTTCGCAAACTCTATGCGAAGATTTTAACGACTTCAAACGACACGCTTTAAGCCACTCATCCGATTCGGAGGGATTTGTAGGGAAGCGAAAAACACGTATATTTTTCCCAGAACAACTGAGTACTGAGCACAAATGTCGTGAACTCATTTTTTTTTAACTGCGAATAATATAGAATACGATTCAACGACACTGTCCAACACGTTTGTATGATTATAGTGGATTATAGTAAACACGGATCAGCTGACTGCAATAAGCCGCATCAACGGCATCAGCGCGGCTAAGAATATACCTATATATTCTTGAGTGCGGCTTATTCTGCGGCCTAGACTGGTGGCGCCTTCAGAGTGCCGTTTACTTTATGTGAATCGGGATTTCTGCGCTTGGGATACCAAGTTGCACAGGGCTGGTCGTATGGCATTTCCAGAGGCTTTTTAACCCTGTCCAACCTGAGGAAAACATGTGAGCATGAAAAAATCCCCTTATGGAGAAATGCCTTTTTTCTTGTGTGATGTGCTGTTGGTGTAGGTCGGACTCTTCGCATGTATTGACGGAATTTTTCGACGAACATTCTGGGGTGTTGAGGTTGACTTTCCTCGATGAAAAATTCGCCAGGTAGTCGTAGGGTGGTCCCGTATACCAGCTCAGCTGCTGTCGTGCCAATGTCCTCCTTGATGCTGGTGCGCAATCCCAAGAGGACCGTCGGTAGTATTTCGACCCAGTCGTCCGTGTCGTGACACATTATTGCAGCTATCATTGATCGATGCCATCGTTCTACCATCCCGTTTGATGCTGGATGATAGGCGGTCGTTCTGATTTTCTGCGAGTCGACGAGTTGCGTGAGTGTTCGGAATAGGATAGCTTCGAATTGGGAACCTTGATCAGTCGTTATTACTGTTGGAGCTCCAAACCTTGAAATCCAGTAGTTGTAGAATGTGTTTGCAATTGTTGAAGCTGTGATTTCTTTGATTGGTATTGCTTCCGGCCATCTAGTGTATCGGTCTATCATCGTGAAAATGTACGAAAATCCTTGACAGTTCTTGAGAGGTCCAACCAAGTCGAGGTGCACGTGAGAAAAACGTGAGTCAGGTATTGGTATGTGTTGTGGAGACAATTTGGCATGTCTGCCTGTTTTACTGCGTTGGCAGGGGATGCAAGTACAGGCCCAACTTGTGATGTCCTTTGCCATCCTCGGCCAAACAAATCTTTTGGAAATCATCTTTTTGGTTGTCCTACCGCTTGGATGTGATAGGCCGTGGGTAGTGTCGAAAATTTTTCTTCTTAGTGCCTCTGGGACGTAGGGACGAATTTCCTTTCCAGAGATGTCACAGTATAGGTAATTGTCCGTGTTTCCAATTCTCAGTCTTCGCATTTCCAATCCTGTGTCCGATGTTAGGAACTCTTGAAGCTCTTCGTCGGTTTCTTGTGCTCGTGCTAGGTCCTCATCGGTGAAAAGAATCGGCATTTGAATTTCTTGTCTCCTGGAGAGTGCGTCGGCAGTGACATTATCCTTCCCAGGGATGTAATTGATCCTCGTGAAAAATTGGCCAATAATATCCAGTTGTCGTAACTGTCTTGGCGATGCTTTTTCAGGTTTCTGATTGAATGCGAATGTAATTGGTTTGTGGTCGGTGACAATTTGAAGTTCTCGCCCCTCGACCATGAAACGAAAAAATTTTATTCCACTATAAATTGCCTGTAGTTCTCTGTCGTAGGTACTGTAACGCTTTTGTGTTTCCGTAAACTTTTTTGAAAAGAAACCCAGGGGTTCCCAGGTACCGTCATTGAGCTGTTCGAGGGAGGCTCCCATTGCGTCGTCGGAAGCGTCGCAACGGAGTGTCAAAGGAACGGATTCCAGTGGGTGGTGCAACAGTGTGGCCTGTGACAGCTGCTCTTTGGTGGCTTCGAATGCCTGTTCCGCCTCTGGTGTCCATTGAATTGGAGTCTTGTCTTTTTTCTTGGCTCCTCGTAGGTACCCGTGAAGCGGTGCCTGTGTTGCAGCTGCTTTTCTCAGTGAATTTCTGTAGAAGTTCAACATCCCGAGGTAACGCTTGAGTTCGGCGACTGTGAGTGGCTTTGGAAAGTTTTGGATTGCCGTGACTCGTTCAGGTAGTGGCCTGGTGCCCTTCGTGTCTATAAGGTATCCCAGGTACTTCACCTCGGTGGCTCCGAGTACACATTTTTCCAGGTTGATAGTCAGGTTGAACTCGCGTAGTCTCTGAAAAACTGCCTCTAGGTGTCGTTCGTGTTCCTCAGGAGTCCTGGAGAAAATCAAAATGTCGTCTATGTACACGTAAAAAAAATCTAACCCTCGGAGTGCAGTGTCGATGTAGCGTTGAAAAGTCTGAGTGGCATTACAAAGTCCAAAAGGCATAACTTTGAATTCGAATAAGCCAAATGGAGTGATGACGGCTGTCTTAGGCACATCCTCTGGAGCAACTGGAATTTGATGGTATGCCCGGGTGAGGTCGAGTATTGAAAAAATCATGGAACCACTGAGCCTGTTGGAAAAATCATGTAGATGAGCGATAGGATATTTGTCAGGTATGGTGTTGGCGTATAGGCGTCGATAGTCTCCACAAGGTATCCATTGGCCATTTCCTTTGGGCGCCATGTGCAGCGGGTTTGCCCACTGGCTGTTCGATGGTTGGTAGATTCCTTGTGAGAGCATGAAATCGAACTCCGCCTTTGCAACCCTGAGCTTTTCCGGAGTCAGGCGTCGTGCGCGTTGGGCGATGAGTGGGCCTTCGGTTATGATGTGGTGGAACACCTTCTGCTGACTGTGACTCTTGACTGTTGACGGGTGTGTGATGTCTGAGTATTTCTTGAGTAGATTCTTGTAGGCAGACTGGTTTGATATTGTTGACACTCCCTGGCCTGGTTGTGACGTAGTTTCTGCTAGGGAAAAAATATTTGTCACTTTGTCAATCACCTTTTTGTTTCGCAGGTCCACCAGGAGGCCGTAGTGTGCCAAAAAATCTGCACCTAGGATGGGCTGTGAGACTTCTGCAATTGTAAAACGCCAGCCAAGTTGTCGTCGTAGTCCTAGATCCAGAGTCATGAGTGTCTGGCCAAAAGTCGTGATAGGTGTGTTGTTTGCTGCAAAAAGTTTGAAGTCAGTGGTCCGTGGGTTTCGTCCTGCTGATGCACGAGGTAAGACGGAAATGTCTGCTCCGGTATCCACTAGAAAACGCAGGCCAGATTTCTTGTCCAGGACAATGAGTCGGCTTTTGCTCAAGTCCACGTCTCCGACCGACTGAATGCGGGACGCTGTACTTAGTTTTCCGACTCTCCAGATTTTTTCCAGGAGCAAGGAGATGTGCATTTCTTAGCTTTTTCACCGAAGGTGTCGTGGTAGTAGCAGAGTGACTCATCCCGGGTTCTGGATTTGCTGCGAGAGCGGTCCTGGAACCTGTCGTAGCTTCGTGACCTTGATTGGAAAAACCGTGTAGCCAGCTTGTCCACCTTGAGTTCCAACCTGGAAAGTCGACCAGTCAGGGTGCTGTCGTGGTCTATTGGTCGGGTAGGTTCGTACTGGGACTGGTTGCGTGGGTGTTTGATTTCGGAGAGTTCGCACGTGCTCTGCCAATCTAACATCTTGTCCGCCAAAATTGCCACTTTGTCGACGTCGGCCTCGGTGACGATGCTCAAAACGCCGCTCACGTTCTCTGGAAGCTGTTCCAATAAAAGCGTCCTGAGGATGGTGTCGTTGATCTGCCCGCCTCCTGTGTTTCGCAACTCCTGTAAGAAATGTGAAGGTTTTCGACCTCCGATGTCCCGGCCTTGGAAAATCCGCCTGAGCCTCGTCTCCTCGGATTCTGCGAATGCCTGAATTACGCGATCTTTGATTGCCTGGTATTTGTCACGCGATGGAGGTTTCTTCACCAGGGAGATTATGTGTGGGTACATTTCTGGCTCCGCGAACTGTACCATGTACTGGAACTTCGTGTCATCGGCCACGATTCCATTTGTCGCGAAAATAGCTTCAACCTGTTGAAACCAAAATTCCGGGTCGGCGCAGTAAAATGGGGGAAATTTGGTTATCCTTGTCGCTTGTACAAAAAGGGGGTTGGTTTCAGAGATATCGTCCTTTTTCTCGTGAGACATGACGTGGTTTTAGGACTTACTTGTCGAATTTCTGAAAAATACTAGTTTCCAAAGTTCGGTGGTTGGTGTTGTTTGATTCCGTCTGGCCGTTTTTTCCAGGTAGATGTGCGATGGTACGGATGTTTCTGGATTTCCTTTTTTTATGGTCGTTGGCCAGGTTCTTTGAGGTTGGTTTGCGTCCTTTATCTTGGGGTCACCAGTTGTAGGTACTCTTGTGATACCAAATCAGGATGCCAATAATTCACTCACATGAAATACTTAACACCAGAAAAGATTTATTATTTACAAAAAGTATCTACAGATTTATTTCATTTTACAAGTTGATTTTGGATGTTGAAAATCTCGAAGCGCGACGCGGTTGATAAGAAAGTTAGATTGATTGTGTGGAGAAAATGTAAGTAAGTCGATACGTTCGATGTAAAGACGGGGAGGTCGCTGATTGGCCTAAACCTCTGCTCCTGCCATTGGTTGAGCTAGGGACTTTCTAATTAGTTATTTCAGCCTGGTTGTTTTGTTGTGGCACTCCTGGCAGGGTCGCCACATATACTGATTTACATACCAAAGGAACCCTCGCGGTTCCTCGATCAGTTGATACACGTGGGTAGCTGCAGGTGCAAGTGAATACACGCGTGTAAGCTCTGCGGAACTCCGAGTTACTATGACTCAACTCTGAAATCGAGTTTTAATTGCGAAAACTGATAAATTAAGACATGTTACATGAAAATGTGGCATGTTGATGCTGAAAAGTAACATAGTCAAGAGCAATACGTCTACAAAACATATTTGTTCATTGCGGAAATCGAAAAAATTGCAATGTAAGGAGATGATCGCGAATCGCATGTACAGCACTTAAAAATAAAGAAGACGATTGTTGAAAAATTGAATCCGCGGATTTCACGAGTTTTAAAGTATGGATTTTATTAAGAACTGACTGGCGCATGGTAAAACAACTATGTGCAGTTCGCAAATACCTATCTTACCAACAACTGTGCTTATATTTTTTTTCTTTGTTTTGACATACGGGTTATGTTTACATAAACGTAAACAATAAATATACAGAAGTGCAAAATTGATTGTTTAAGTTGAAATTATAATTTCAACTTGAATTTGAAATAGGAGTTGTCATGAATTTTGGGCAGTGCATTAATTTATACAAAGTTCGATCGATGCTTACATTACTTAATGAATTTGTTGGATTTTACAAAATCTATGCTGTAGGTTTAGTTAATAATATTTTTTTTTTTCGCGATTCCAAAATTCAACATGTTTTATGATAATATTGATGGGAGTTTTGTACACACTGATGTTAAAAAAGTGGTAAAGCTGTTTAATTTTAAAAGCAACTAAAAATTTTTTGAATAATTATATATATATATTTTTCAAAAATTAAAATTTTCCAATATAAACAGAAGTGAATATGTTTTACAATTTTTTATTTGAAACTTTTTCTAAGAAATCGACATGTATATATATTTCATACATTTTATAATTCTAACAAAATTCTTGTACTTCATTGTTCAACTTTCAGTCGAAATTGTTTGAATTTTTTAATTTCAAAAATTTTCTGAATAATTTAATAATAAACTTAAAATAATTAAAAACATTATTTGATGAATAAAATTAACGAAATTACATGTCTGCCATTTAAGCACTTACAATAAAAATGTATCGTCAAAATTGACGATGAATAAAATGTGTTATCAATTTTTATAGGTGTATTAATTGAAACAAATTAATTCGCTTTTTTTTAATAAATGAAAACATTGTTAAAACTGATGATTCATAAAATGTAAAATTATTTTTAAAGATTATTTAGAATTTTTCATTTAATTTAAATGAAACTTCATGTTCAATAAAATTGATTAACCAGATGAATTTGATTTGAAAAACGTTTCTTTTAAAAAAAGTAATATATTAGTTGGTTTCACAATAGTTATTATGTATTTCAAAAGAAAAAGAAACTTTTTATTAAACAGAAATTATGGAAGTTGAAAAAAAAGACTTCGTAAGATGAAAGGATTAATAATAAGTAACTTCAAAATTAAAGTAAATCAGTAGCAGTTGATAGTGATTTATCAAAAAATTTCCAAATCCCCAAAAAAAACTTTTCCAATGTAAAACTTTGGAGGTGAGGTGTCGCGTCTAAAAAGCATACCGAAAAAAAACTAAATCTTTCCTATAGTTCAGTAAGGGCTAATATCCATTAGAGTGAGTAAAGTGATGTGGTTTCGCCTAAAAATTTTTCTTTAAGGTTTTTTACATTGAAATTATAACATGATCATACGTGGCAAATTTCATTTTCAAAAAATCTGGACTCAAGCATTCCCAGTCACTCACCTGCCCGCTTTTCCTGACAAATTGTAATCTTCAAACTTTGTTGTTTTTTCGTTAATAACTTGTGAATACGTATAAAAATTGAATATGCTATTTCGAGTTTATTCAATGTTGAATTCAGAATGATTGTTATTGAGAAACAAGGGAAAGCATAAAAAGTTGATTAGCATGTATACTTATCACTCAGATAGCAATAATATTTTATTCTACACTATTGTGAACCAAAAGTGAGGGGTCGAATTTGGCGGTGCTTGTGAATTTTTCAAAAATTATAATCAAAAAAACATTATTGTTTTTTTATTGTCTTTGACAAGGAGCGAGAGAGAAATAGGATTGTGATTCAAAATTAATAATTTGTAATTATGATGAAAAATATTGTTTTTATCATAACACTATGATACAGAACCCAGTCAGGAAAGTGCACCCGTAAAACGTCGAAATGCTATCTTTTCATACCCGGGTGCGAGTTTGGGTGCGGTTGAGGTGTACCAATAAGACTTTGGCACTGCTTACACCCCTAATTTGCACCCCTGCCACTACCGTCGTGCTACTGTTGTAATTCATATACGCACTTATGGGTGCGCACCTGCCCTATGCTCACGACGCGCTACAGTAGCACCATGTAGGTGTACTTCTGGGTGCGCAACCGTCTTTGGCACACAGCATGCTACCGTTAGTTACTTTGAGTGCATTGTTGGGAGTATTTAGTTTCTTACAACCATAGCGCTACCAGGTGCATATGATGGGTGTACTCCCTTCGGCACTACCGTAGTGTTACGGAAGGTGCACTGATAGGAGCATTTAATTTCTTACTACCATAGTTCTACCAGGTGCATACGATGGGGGTACTCCCTTCAGTACTACAATATTACGCTACCTTACATTATCAATGAAAAGTCATGGATAATTGCACACAACAGTTTATTTTATAAATTTTTTACAATTATATCGTGCATTACGTTGTACATAAGGGATCCTTATTAAAATTCTTCGATGCTCAGAATTCGGGCGCATGGGACAATCTCGGACGGTGGATCGGCTAACCTGAAAAAAAGCAGTTTTTGTTTTTACAAGAATACTTAAATTTTACTCTAAAAAAATCAAAAATTTACATCACATTTTTTAATAATATTTTCTTGTCATCATAATTTCTATAAAATAATAAAAAAAAAGGTTGAACATAAAAATTTTGACATTGCACCAGTTTTATTTTCCTTAATTTTTTTGATAAAAGCTAAAACCTAGGTTATTCAAATAAACAACATCCAGTATTTATCACTATTACTCATAAAATAACTTACACAGTATGACGTATGTTGAATTGAAAAATTTTAATTTTTTTTACAATTAAATTAATTTTCGAAATATATCAAATTCCAAAAATTAATTTTCTTCAAAAGTAAGTCCTTATTGATCAACGTAAACGAAAACTGTGATTTAACCAGTTTTGATAAAATTAGAGAATTTGAAGGACATGACGCAGAAAAATAACTGTAAAATGATACTTTAACTTTAAAAAAACCTTGTTACCGAACAATAAATTTTAGCTAATAGAGATAAACAACAAATGATATTCACTGAACATACCTATCATCAAAAAAAAAGTGAAGGGAAATATATGCTGATTAAATGTTATAATTTTTCTGTGTTTTTTCTACAAATCATGATTGCAAGACAATTTTTTCAGAAAGCTTGAGTTTAGAATCTTATTTTTTTAGATGAGTGAAACTTTATATACGAAATAAGGAAAATATTACAAACATTTGATTGTCACTCTCTCTGATGCCCCGTGAAGTAGACGGCTTGGAGACGTCTTGTTCTTCAGCCAGTAATGTTTCAGTCAGCTTTATGCAACTCTCTATGCTTCTTATCGTTTCAGTTTGTTGTTTTGTTGGGGATTTTACGTGGTGGTAGCGCTTCCTGACGGTATTGAAATTCTTGAACCAAGCCGCTACCGCTTGCCTTCCCAGTTTTTCATCCCCAACAAACAAAACTGCTGTAAACCTTTCTGAAATTCGAGTACGTGTTACAAAAGAACCTCATTCAAATGTATCATTATATTTACTGCCATAATATGTTCACCAATTATGCATTTCATGATATTGGGAGATTTCAATTCTTTTTTCCCGAGCTATTTGTCTCCCCAGCTATAAATGGCAGCAATTTTATCATGGAAAATGAGCCTCATAGCGTCTCTCAGCAATTTTTGGTGGTCCTGTTTTTCAAGATCCTTGGAAACTTTTAGGTTCATACATTCGCCCACATACAAACTCTGCAAATTGAAATCAAGGGTTATAGAGAGTCAATGGTTGTTCGTTCACGTTGTAGTTTTTCTTCCAATCTACTTACGAAGTCCAATCGGTTTTTCTCCGTTTTCAGAAACTCTTCGAATTTCTCGAACAACTCTTCACTTTCTAATGGAAAATTGTGAGCCTTAGGGTTGAAGTTCAAATTCGAATTCCTACACTGAAGTTGATTCATCGTGAATCGATGGTTCAAATTTGATATAGCCTCAGAATTCCGTTCTGAAACAATAGAGACGTTACAGCATGAGATAAAAACAAATTTTTATACTTTTTGCTACATGTATATTAAGGAAGCACGTTTATAAAATAAAAATATCTTTGAAGCATACATAACATTCTAATATTTTCTTTTATTTAGAGTTTAGGATTTCCTGTGCATTTTAATTATTTTAAGTTGAATGATAACGATTAAAAAAGCAAAAAAAGTAAATTATAAGACTTTTTTGATTTTATCAACTTCCAAGTGTGATAGAAAATCAAATCGAGTCAAACAAGAAAATTTCTAGCTTTTTCGGAAAACTTACGAATCTCAAATGATGTACGATTTTTTAAACACCTTGTTGATATTTTCACAATAATTATGGATTATTGAAGGTTACATACTTTCTCCCTGGAACAGATATATCATCCCCATCGCCAAATCTATATTGGTTATCACGTCCCCCGTTCTGAAAACAGGAAACATACTGTTTTTTATTAGACATTCTCATATTTTTAATGTGCATTAAGATCGTTTGACTTACTGAATTTTTCTTTGTAGGGACGAGAAAAAATTCTCGGCAGACCCAGGCATTTGCATGGTCCTATTTTCTGCACTGGGATTATCAATCCTCTTCTCTGGACGTGTTTGAGTGAGATTTGAATGTGTACTAAGGGAATATTAATATTAATTATTTTGCATATACTATAAGTTAATAAGACGTATCACTTTTTTTAATAATTAATGTACTTACGGAATTTTCCTTTTACGTAGAGGAAGTGTAATTGGCGTTTCGTTCTCATCGGAAACTTATTTTTCAATGTCATAATCTTCGACATTATCAATTATCACCCAACAAGTGGTCCATCTCATTACACGGATTTCCAATACTATTTGAGTATTGAACATCTTCCATTGCACGTGAGGTCTCCCAAGTTTCGTCCGGCTTCGATCCATTTTTTTCTTTTAGGTACACATCGTTCCTAAAAAAATTTCAAAATAATATTAGGATCTGTCAACAAACAAACTGACAATAAACGAAACATTATTCATCTCCTCTATTGCTTCGTTTTCATTGCATTGCTTAGAACCCTAGTTCTCTACAGTTTAGTGGAACACAATATGTATGTTTAATTTTTTTTTTTGTGAAAAACAAATTACAAATGGCACAAAAATACTTCTCTAAGTATAATTTATGGTTTATTACAAATTAATTTGATCAATATGGAATACTAATTTTCATACGAAATAAAATCGCTAGGGTATTACAGCTACAATCATGAATACGTCTTTCAAAATAATAAGGATTTAGGCAATTTTAGAGTATCTACAGTACGAAAATGTACAATATAACAGCATAAGCAACACTGGACACGTTTGCACTAATATAACTCACTGTTTTTGTCGAAAATTTCCAGCATAATTTTTCAGGCTATTTTCAATTTTCTTTTCTGCTGTGGCTGTCGTAGAAAATTTCCGAGGGTCCACGATTTGGGAAGTAATTAACTGATTGTTCCTAAAATAACCGAAATTAAATTTGTATTAGTTGTTTTATAAATCCGACGGATTGAAGTTCTACTTAAGACTAACTTTTTGTCAGTCTTAATACTCCGTCATTTAAAAAATTTTTTGAAGCTTTAGTTTCAAAATCGAAATTAACTTTAAGTCTTATCCTCAATTACTAAGAGAGTTATCAAAAAAATATAAATAATTCTAGCATCACTTACAAGCTGCTTCCAGAACTCATATTTCGTCGCTTAGCAAACCTGTAATTAAATTAGCAATAAGAATACTTTCAGGCTCCTGCTACAAAAAAAATTTCACTTCGACATGGACAAGGTTTTTTTCGACAAACTCATTTTTTCGGCCTCTCCTCTTCTCTCTCGCTCTCTATTCTATCCGATAGAAACTTTTTTGCTGGCCCCAACTTATCTGAGTAGAACCGGAAACAATGAATCATGTTAAAACGCTACAGCTAAAAGACTAAAACTGATGACATGATGGCATGTTGGAATTATTTTCACTTATTCATGACCATCAATATTATCATATTGTTGTCTAAAGGTGCTTATGGTAGCAGTCAATAGCTTACCATGGGTATACAAGATTTTTCCATACTCGGCGACTTCCCATGTTTCATCGGCCTCCACATTATTAATTAAAAACTGCTCAACCTTCCTGGAATTGACTTTTGACGGCCAAAGGAAGGTTTTACCAGTTTGGCTAATAATCCATTTACTTCGGATTATCAAAATACTGTTAGAACCTGATTGATCTGTAGGTTCTTCAATCACAACATCCGCCTTCATGCTCATCAAATTCGACATTCTAGGAAAAAAAAAATAGAGTAACTTGTTTAGTAACACAGGGGAAAAAATATTTGACGCAGAAATACATATGCAGCAAAAAAAAATTTTACTGCTGGGTAAGAATGGCACAATTTGGCATTTTTTTATTTTTCGGCAAAAAAACTTTTTTTATTCGTTTTGAGTTTTTTGTCTTAAGCTGTTAAAACTGATGTTTTTAGTTACCTGACAAAAATTTTTTTTAATTTCTGTAACTTTAATAAAAATTAACCGATTTCGACGAATTTTGTTTCAGCATTTTTCTAGTTTCCACGTTGTAATTAATAAAACCAAATATTTTGAACGAAAATTCATGACGGATGAACATCATCAAAAATTTCAATTTTTTCACGCATTTAGGACAAAAAATCACCAAAATTGGTTTAAATTTTTTTAAGTGAGAGATACAATGAAAATTTTTGTCGAATAAGTTGAAACTCAATTTTGAAATCAACGGAAGAACCTTGCTCTCGAAAAAATGAGAAATACGTGTTAAACTAAATGGTTTTATGAACCATACATATTTATTTCAAGTGAAATAAAAAACTTCAATCTGTAAAGTTTACTCGAATGAAAATTGAATAGGTGAACTTTCAACACTGAAATGTAGAATTTTTCACTTTTTTGAGAAACTATCATCCATAACTTACAATGCAACAGCTTGGCGAAAACCATGCAGTCGTCTTCGATTGGAATGGGGAAATATTTCCCAGTAATGTCACAGACATTTGTAAAATATAAATTGTCTACGTCAGTTGGACGAGCTACCTCATAATCAACATACCCGGAATTGTAAGGAATATTATAGTAAAAACCATTTTTTTCTAAAATGTTCCCACAAACGAAGAGCTTGTTCGTCGTGTGTTGCAGTGCAAAGTAATGAATCAGCAATATATTGTCATTTTTGATTTGGCAGTACCTATCGGCTAATCGATTTCCTCGAAAGGTATATTTTGGGGTTCGATAAACCCAGAAATGTGTACAGTCAGATGGCAAATCGTTTGGTACAGCTACTTCTGAAGCAATTACTTGGTCTAATTCATTGCGGGGCTTTTCATCATAGACGCCAAAAACATTGATTTCGTGCAACCTTTTTGCAACTTGGACTGCCGGCCATGCAGCGTTTTTCACCAAAGTACTAATACGACCAAGATAACTTTCAAATTTGTATGATGAGTAGGAAATAAGTGTCCCATATCGACGTACATCATCAACAGTGTGGAGTAATGAATGAACATTGTAAGACATCAAATAATCGTAGTAAAGAGTTGAAAAATCTGCCACGAAATTGTAGAGCAACTTTTCAGCAAATATCAACGCAGTTTCATCTTTCACCATTGACTCGCTATTCAGTATCCGGTAGGCCATATGCAATGTAATGAAATGATTATACAAAGATTTTGGCAAAATATTTTTCAATATTACTGGACCAGTGTACAATAGTATGTTCCGGAACTCCTTGCCTTTGAAAAAGGACAACTCTTCAAGAGATCTTGGCTTTCTTTGAAATTCGACAGGAAAAAAAGGCGCCATTGCTTGCAAATTCATTGAAAGAGCCTGTTTATTCGCAGGACTAAGACGACATGATTGTAGTTCACCATTCCACCACAATTTGAACAGTTTTCTACAAACTCCAAGATCAAATGTATGCAAAGAATCGGACGGGCAATGCGTTACAGGGTTAAACTGCGGTATTTTCATCAAAACGCTTTCCTCATCCTCTCGTAAATATTCGGATTTTTCAAAGTCCACACGATTTCTCGGACAAGCGTCCATATCAGTAAAACATATACGATTTTTGAAATATTTCCCTTGCACTTCACATTTGTAACATCCTTGGCGGGAATTGAAGTATTGTACATTAAGAATGTACGATCTAGCTGGACTATCGAAATGTATCCCTTCTAGTTCGATGTGGTACAATTTCCCATCAATCGTCAAACTATTTAGGCTCAATTTTAAATATTCAGAAACAAAATCCTTCAGAAACTTATTAGAATTCAGTGGTTTGGAATTTCCGTAATACAGAGCAATTGTAAAAACAGGACTGTCGTCAAACTGGCCCAGAATCGGCCAAAAACCTTTTTTCGGTGACTTTCATTCCATCAATGAATATAGATAATGGCAATCGAGATTCGTCACGATTATATTTTGCAGAGTGATTCTTCATACAGCTTTGAATTCCGAAATAAATAAATTGGCTATCGGTCGAACATTTTGTGACTTTTTCATCAATGTTTTTAATTAGAGGCTCAGGGTATTTCCCTACAGCAGTGCGGAAATTTTTTGGAAGAAGATGTATGTCGGACGAGTTGGAATATTCTCTTAGTATGTTCAGAATTTTATCCTTAGAAATTTGAGATAACCCGCATTCAGTCAACACTCTAAATAAGTCATTATTCGCCACATAGTTTTTTTCGAGATTCAGGGTTGCCAATTCTCCAAAATCCTGATCTGTAAACAAGATTTTTCAATCTTACTTCATAGGAAGTAGTATAACATTTTGGAATTTGTTCTTTAAATAACTATTATTTTCGGCAAAATAATTTATATTGCTCGGTTAATTGATAAATGAAACTTCTCTTCAATGAAACGGTCACCTGGAGCGAATAACGAAAGAAGTCAATAAAGTTTTTTCACCTTAATTTTTCATGCAAATGTTGCACTTTTATTTTAAAAAGACATGTTTTCTATATATTTCGAGAAAATTTTCAGGGCAAATCGAAAAAATATGCACATTTTCATGAAAAAATAAAATACAAGCTTCGTTAATATAATAAGAATTTTAAAGTTAACATTGTCAAAAAAGAAAGTTATGTATACTTACAAAATAAGGAGCGAAATAAACGAAAAAAACAATCGTTATTATTACAAACATTATGATCGCAACATTGAAAGTAAACTTAAGAAGTATGTTCCAAAATATGAATACCAATAAATAATGACTCTAAATTATACAATACATTTTTATATAAACGTTTTTTCGTGTACTTACATTTTTCGCTTAACGTCAAGAAATGCTAAGAGTGTTTGGCAAAAAATGCAAGGTACGAACCGCTCACGTAATCAGTAGAAAATCTAGTAAAAAAATCGTGTTCACAAAAATAATCAATTATGGCATTGCTAAAAATCTTATCGTTGATTGAATCAATGTTTTCAGTTTGTTTATTCTTTTTAATTTTTATAACCATCATTTTCGCAAGTTATCTCTCAAATATCCTGTCTCTACGATTTGAAATGTTCACATTGCTCCAACGAAAGTCATGTTCAAACTGAACTTTGCGTTGAGAAATAAAGTTGCGTTTATTCGGATCGAATGTATGATTGTTCGGGTGTTTTTTACTCTACTTCCTAATTTTCTCTTTGTTTCACCCATGTAAATAGAGCAGCAATCATTGCATGTAATTTGATCAACAGCACCTTTATTATCTTCTTTTGCTAGAATATAGTTTCCTCTCCTTTTAACTTCATCGTTTATTCAATCTGTTTCAATTTATTGCATGGTCTCAAAATAGACCGAGACTTGACTGTTCAAAATAAAAGTGTAACAGTCACATTCAAAACTACGGTGAAAAATCTTTATTGACATTTCTTGTTATTGGTTTTGGGTGCTCGTTTTTGAAAAACCATTTTTTATTATTAATAATGTGAGAAACACTAAAAAAATTTTTTTTACTAGTTGAATCGTCAAGTTATTCCTAAAGTTATTTTCTGCAATGTTAAAGAAACATACAACTCTTTTCGAGTATGGAAGATCCATCAAAACCATTCTCGCACATGTAATTCTCGTCAAAATTGAAGACATCGGACAAAACTTCCAATTCTTGTTCTTGTAAATTTACTTGTTGGAAATACGATTGTGCAGGAATAGTTTCGCTGTCGGGCAAACTCTGTAACCCACAGCAAATTTTAAATTTGAGTGGATTGAATTTTTTGAGAAAGGAAAAGCACATATTCGAATGAGATTGTGAATTAAATTTTTCCCGTGATAACCAGTATTTGGAAGTAACGCGTTACTCTGAAACGTTACATGTTTTGCTGTAACGATAACGTAAAGCGTTACATTAATTTATAAGTAACGATAACGGGAACGATTCACTTTTTTTCGGAAAAGAGTAACGAAAATCCCGTTACTTTTCACGTTACTTTTATCATTCTCATGAATTTTTTAGTTTTATACGATTTTTACGATTTGTGTACAATACGGCAAACAAGTTTTATTCCTTACGAATACGTTGACAAAACAAGCGATGGAAAAAATTACGTTTTTCGTTGCAAACTGTTCGTAATTAAGAAAAATTTCCATACAAGCACGACAAGTTCCTCCAGTTAAAAAAAAAAACATTTAAAGGTGAAAAAATTGATTTTGCATTTGTGTAATAATAACAAACGCCTGTTGCTTTTTTCTCATAATAATCTGTCTTTTCGTGATTTATGATTTTTCCATAGTGATTTTGATTCGTATAAGAACCTTGTAAGAAAATGAAATTTCTTATAAAAATTTAATTTCTTATAAAGTGACCTTATAAAATCCTAATGAAAATTCAATTTTGTATAAGGTGACCTTATAAAAACCTTATAAGAAACTAAAATTCCTTATAAAAGTTTTTTGAGAAATTCTTATACGAAGAAAATTTTATAAGATTTTGTAACAAAAGTTATTATAAAGAAATTTCGCTTCTTATAAGGTTTTTATAAAGTCACCTTATAAAAAATTGAATTCTTATAAGGATTGCATAAGGTCACTTTATAAGAAATCGTATTCTCATAAGAAATTTCATTTTCGTATAAGGTTTTTATAAGGATCAAAATCACTAGGGCTGAAAAAATTGGTGATTGAAATTCTGTCTAGATTAAAATATAGGTAATTTAAATGTTTTCCGAAATCGAAATGTTAATTTATAATTTTTTGTTTTTTTTTTTCAGAGTTTGAAAAAATTCTTATTAATTTTTCTAAAATTGAAAATTGAGTGCTAATAGAATTTGGTAACGAATTCATTA
Source organism: Platygaster robiniae (assembly GCA_028476575.1). Taxonomy (NCBI): domain Eukaryota; kingdom Metazoa; phylum Arthropoda; class Insecta; order Hymenoptera; family Platygastridae; genus Platygaster; species Platygaster robiniae. The sequence continues at coordinate 19,506,676 of CM052026.1, forward strand.
AATTTTAAATTTCTATTTTATGTTTTCACTATTATCATTTTTGAAGCTTCATTTTTTTACTTATTCACTAATACTTCATAATTGATTTTTAGATTAAACAAAACTTTTTATAAAGAAATTTTTTATTTATTGACAGTAGTCAGCTTTTAAGTCATTTTGCAAATCCTTCGAATATTTTATATAAAGTTCATTATATAATAATAGAAGACCATTTTTCTCCTTGAAAAATGAAACAAAATGTGTTAAATTGAATCATATCTGAAATAAACAGTTTCTAAAACAAAACGAGTACGTTGATTTCGTTTTTGCGTCCTTAGTTAATCGATGTATTACTTATAATCAATTTTTTACTAGAAAGTAACGGAACGTGACTGTTACTTAAATAGTTACGGTAAAGAGTTACCGTTACTGTTGAAGTAGTAGTAACGTAACAAATTACTTTTTTTACCTAACTAACGATAACGTAACGCGTTACACTTTTCTGGGTAACTTTCCAAACCCTGGTGATAATAATAGTAGTTTTCAGGGGACGTTCACACTTGATATAACGGATTAGAGAGAATCAATTTTTTTTAATATTTAAAATAAATATGGCAAGTACACCGTCATTAGTCATACTATTTTAATAACGTACTTTTATAGATTCTTTTAAACGACCAAGAGAAGGAGAAAAAATTTTAACTTTTTTTCCCAGCTTAGGATGTCACATATGGAGGCCCAACTTCGATGTGTTACTATACATATAGTTATATTTAAATCGTAAAAATCGTATAAAACTAAAGAATTCATGAGAGTGATAAAAGTAACGTGAAAAGTAACGGGATTTTCGTTACTCGTTACCGAAAAATTATATTATATGTGAAGAGTTTTAGAGCAACAGAAACTTGATAATAACTCACTGTCTTGCGCAAGCAACGATAGTAGGTCGATTTAGATACTGTTCTGCCTTGTATTAGTATACATTTAGTCGCTGCGTCACAAAAAACGCTGATAGAATTTCAGAGTAACAAAATCTAGGTTGAGTTTCGTGCAAATTCTTGTGCTGAAAACAGGCAAAAATTCCGAGGCCATAAGTTTTTGAAGGATCTTTTTCGATCATTACGGTTTTAATATTTGAGTTGGAAGAAGTTAATTTTAAAAGAAATTCGCGATTTCGAGCCCTTGTTAGTGGGAAGTTGGAGTTGAAATAAATAAAACATCGCTCTTCAGACTTCTTGAGAGTGACAAGATAAATAACAATATACAAGGAGTACCAAACTCCTCGAGTCAAAAAGAAACCTAATATTCCTCATAGAATTTCGAGTCGTAAAGTCCTTAACCCATTGTTCATAAAACTCAAAATTTAAAAAGTTGCTCACGCCAGAAATTTAATGCATCCAAAGTTTCAAAGTCGCTAGTTAATGTACTCATGACCAGGGCTAACCAAAATATTTACGTAAATATTCAATATTTATTTAAATATTTTGGGCACATTTGGGAATAAATAAATATTTTAACGATCTGCGGCTTTTCGTAAATATTTTGGCCTTTTTTTTACATAATTTAGTGAAATTACATGTATATTATTTCTTCAAATCAACAGAAATGCTCAAAAATTGATTTATCCTAAGAAATAATTTCCAGGCAGTCCCCTGGGTCCAATGATTCATTAGATTACGTACGTCATCTCATGAATCATGTATCTATGGACTCAGGGAATTGTCTGGAAGCGATTCATTTACTTAAACTGCCGAGTAATGTGTTTTTTCTGAAATCCTCGAGTCAAGTAAATGACAGCGATAAGTGACTCAGCACTTTCCCGACGATGAAATAAGTACAATAGAAGTTTATTTTCATTTTTATCTATCCGACATTTCTGGTGGAGATGGAGGCTACTGTATTTCTAACACAGAAACATGCAGTATTTCACGAACCGATCACTTCATAGTCGACTCTCAAAGTATGTGCATCGATTAACATCCGCAAAGGCTGAATAATGCCGAAAGTCAAAGAGCCGTTAAACGTATTTTTAAAACGCGTTACCGCAGATCATCCAAATGTTTTTCGATGTGATGATTCGATTCTGTTTTGTTTAACGTGTAATCAGAATGTGCCAGCCAAACAGTACAGTCAAGTGAACCAACATATTAAGTCAATAAAACATTCGGCAAGCGTTATGTGAAAAACAAAAAGTGAGAGTAGCAAATGTCAAACCCTTTTGACAACATTACAATCACCTCATCAAAATGAAAGTGCTAGTGGCTTTGCAATTGACTTGACCAGAGCATTTTTGAGAACAAACATTGCATTGCATAAAATTACCAATCCAAGCATCGTGGAATTCATCAAAAAACACACAAAATTCGCTGCTCCGTCACAAACAACATTGCGTAGAAAATGTGTCCCTGCATTGTATGGAGAATGCATCGAACGAATGAAAAACATCGCTGCTGGCAAATATATTTGGGTATCGATTGACGAAACAACGGATTGTGAGCAACGTTATGTTGCAAATTTCGTTTTTGGCGTGCTTAGTGAACCTGATCGTTGCTATTTATTTGCATCGAAAACGCTAGAAGTTACGAACAACAGTACGATTGTCGCTTTTTTTGACGAAACAATCAATGAATTATGCATTCCCAAGAAAAACGTTTTACTGGTGGTGACAGACGCGCCACATTACATGGTATGTGCCATGAAATCATTGAGAGTACTTTACCCAAAAATGTTGCATGTGAATTGCCTTGCTCACGGCCTACATCGCGTCGCAGATTTCATCAGAAGCCAATTCATTGATGTGAACGATTTAATTTCAAACATCAAGAAAATTTTTCGAAAGGTAAACATATTTTTCAAATCGTGTCGATTTACTCACATTTTAGAAATTATACATTTTCTTATGTTTGATTCATATTTCACATACAGACTCCGCGACGAAAAAATCAATTCAAAAGCATGTTCCCTGAAATTCCCACACCACCGCAGCCGATCCATACGCGGTGGGGCACATGGATTGATGCAGCCATCTATTACACAACTCATTTTCAAAAGATCTCACAATTTTTGGATCAATGTAATTCCGAAGAAGCACAAAGTATTGAAAATGCTCAAAAGACTGTCGCTCTGCCAAGCATAAAGAAAGAATTAGCATTCATTAAATGCAACTTCGAATGTCTATCGACCGCAATCACGAAAATTCAATCTAAAGGTAGGGTTACCATGTCCTCTTTTTCTTTCTTTGTCCTACTTGAAGAAAAGCATAAATCTGTCTTTTTTTGTCCTCCTAAATACGTCACGATCTGGTAACCCTAATCTAAAGGTGGACCGCTCACTGACGCAATCGAAACATTCGATTCAGTCCGTCGGAATTTGGAAGCCATTCGGAAACGCAGTAAATTTCTCGAAAAACTAGATTTCGTTGAAAACAAAAACACTGAACTGGCAACTTTGCGGAAGATCATACAGTTTTTAAGTGGCGAAAAGCTGAACGAAGTGGATGAATACATCGACAATCTGACACCGTCCAAAATCGAAACATTCAAACACGCTCCGGTAGTATCATGTGATGTAGAGCGCTCATTTTCCGGCTACAAAAGAGTACTAGAGGACTGCCGGCGATCTTTTACATTTGACAATTTGCGAAGTCATGTAATAATTCACTGTAATAATGTTGTTTGACTCATGGACCATGTAATTCAAGAAAATAAAGTTTTATCGTACATATTTATCTCAAATTCTTCGTTTGTTTTATCGTAAATAATAAATAAATATTTCGGGATTTTTCGTAAATATTTTGGTTAGCCCTGCTCATGACAATTGATTCAGACCGCTTGATTTTCAAAAGTGCAATGATCCATAGTCATAAAAAGAATTATGAATTTTAAAATATCAAAGAACTTTTTTTCGAAACAAAAGTACTGTACATTTTTTGTAAAGTTCAAAACGAATTAATTTTCCATTTACAAAAGTCATTAATGAACTCAAAAATTTTGTGATTGAAAATTTCAATTTTCAAATTCAATATCTGAGAGTAAAGAATCCTCAGTAAAGTTGAAACGTTCATACAAGTTGGTTATAAAAACTTGTAAGTTTGTAACAGAACGTAAGAAGTCTTAAGATACTTATTCAAATTTGAAGTATATTATATCAAATTTGTATGTAAATTCCAAAAAAAAAATCCCATATCAAAAAGCATATACGATTGGAATTATAGCTGAATCAGTAATTTATATTAAATTGTGTACTGTTCTGCAATTTATAAGTCCAAAAATGGAAGTATGCAAACCTTGAAATGTATCAGAGGAAAAACTGTAAATTTCATGAATTATATTTCTTACCTTCGGAATTCATTAGCTGAAAAATTGTAGTGTTTCAACATCAAGAAGTTTTAGGCTAACATTTGAGAAGTTATTAAATTTTTGTTCGAGATCCACTGACAATTAGTGTTACATAAAAAATTTTTAGTTTTGAAGATCAGATTTTCTTGAATTGAAGTTTCAGTTTTGCTAAATTCAATATATCAACATGCAGAATAATGAAAGACAGCTGTATTCATCAAAGTTTTCTATTTTTATGGTTGTTATTTCATTTGAAAACCTGAAAAATGACAATTAAACGTGATTTTTAAAGTTTCTGACAAAAATTTGAAGATGACTTATTTTTAAACGTCTAAACCTACAAGCGATACAAAAAGAATATACTGAAATTAAATTATATGTATATACTTTGAATCTGAAATATGGTTTGAGAGAAAAAGCAGTCAGGTAGATATTTTGTCTTCTTGCTCTTAATAATACCTACCTTTGCAATGACTTCTATATTCATAAAAATATTAAAAAAAGTTAATAAAGGAGCAAATACTGGTATAGTCATAGTACTTCTGACTCGTGACCAGTATACACTACATTCACAATAAAATGTTTGATGTGCGAAAAATGCATTCTATGCTTGGCCTCGACATCGGCTAGGTAAATTTTTTGTGTTTATTTTTTTTCCTCGAACTTGTTTCAAACTAAAGAATCATTTTGCATTTAACATTTTTTTTCCTAACTATTTCTATAAAATCTATATTCTGAGGATTTTCTAAAGTCAGTTAACGACTTTCGCGAACAACTGCCGATGAAATGAATGAATTAATTATATAATTAAATTTTACTATTATTTAAAACACTGAAAAAAAAGAAAACAAGAAACAAAAAATACTGAAAATGTGTATAACAGATACTGTTCACTGAAAAATCAACAGAAATACCTAAAATCTTTGAAATTATGTCGATTTATCCATACAAATACTAGAAATCTATAAAAATAGATACTACGAAATAGTTTGAAATTCTTAAATAACATGCAATACGAAATTTCCAGGATTCTATGAAAGATCTACCTAAAATCTGTGTTATAACTTATAACTGTATCAAAAATCTATCATAATTTTAATTGTAACAATTCCGAGTTATGTATGTTGATCAATACACATTGATCCATATAATTTTTATCATAATTTTATAATTTCAAAATTTAATAATTTAATAAAAACATTGCCCTTTTTTTCAAATTCGTACTCAAAGACAAGTTTCTTTGTTCTTTCATGACTGCTTTTTTTTAAAAATAGTTTCTTTTTTTTTCACAATATTTACTTCGATTTTCTTCAATTTTCGAACATGTTTTGACTTTTACAAGTATAAAGAAAGATAGGTTTTCGAGAATAAAAATCTAAGTAACATTCGTTTCTCAAATTTCTAAGTACATTTTAAAAATGTTAAAGTTCATTTTGTTCTTTTTAATACATATGATATTAGAAAAGTATATTTTGGGTATTTTATGACACATTTTTTTTGAATTGTTACATTCGTCGAGATTACTATGAACTTAGGTTTTTTTCGATTGCAGGAAGTATGTGCAAAAAAATTTTATTTCACTTTTTAACATTTTGAAAGTGTCCTGTGACGATATTCCAGGAATTCGTATGAAATATTTTTTTCAGTGTTTCATCAATATTCTATAATCTAATGTATATACAAATTTTTGGAATTGTTGCAAGTAATAATAATTTTATTGTTTTATTCTTATAGAGACATGAACTTATGATAGTTTTCAGCTCTAGGTTTAATGTTCTAGTAACCTTATGGTTTACAGGATGTTTATTATATTTCCTTAGAGTTTTTAGCAAAATGTTCGTAAAAAAATGAAATACATTTTTTTAAGTTAGAAGATTAAAAGAATGCACTTCTATTTATCAAAAAAATTACGGTTCCCTAATTAAAGCTTCATTTTTTTGAAATGAGATAAAAAATTATGGATACCTTAATTTTTAAAAACTTCCTTTCTGTAAGGTTATCTAAAGTTTTCTCAGTCGAGTATGATAAAACGTTGAAAAATTTGATATGGGAATCTAGATAGATTTTGTCGAGTTTCGCTGAACAACTTTTTCAAGTATTTCGAAATTACTCGTCCAGAAAAAACTTTTGCGGCTTCGGAAAAAAAATATCAATCATATTTGGAAACAATGATTCTCGATTTGCTTGATAGAAAAAAATTTATAAGTGTCAGCTAAATGTCGATGGGTGGCAACCCTGAGTCCCTAATGTTTTTACAGAATGCGCACAAGTCATTAAAGATCGTTTTTTGTTTAAACCTTTGAATGAGAAAAATCAGAATTCGCACAACTTGACATCTTGTGCAATTCACCACAAAAATATTATTGTTTACATTGTGCACTTAGTTCATCATGGATACGGATTCCGATAATTATGAGACTGATGATGAAAAAAATGATAAAAATTCAAAAGAACAGCAAAAGTAAGTATTTATTATCCTTGATCGTTTTTTCCAACAAGCGTTATTATCAGATCAAATTTTATATTTGTAAACAAAAATTTTCATCCATAACAGACGAAAAAATTCTACAACTGGTGCGAATAAGCGATTTAAACGGCGTCAAAAATTTAAGGACGAGTGAAAAAAAAATTCACCTGGCTGAAAAAGTCACCGTTAGGTAAGTATTTGTGGATCATTATGCATTATAGTTCAATCAAGCTAATAACCAAAGATTTAAAAAATTAGCAATTTTTTTTTGCAAGTATTAAATGTTGATCAATGTTGTATTCTCTAATTTTAAACAATAATTACATAAAATAATTATTTACAATGCTTTGTCATATTTTCTACCACCGACGTTTCATGATTGTGACCTTGCAAAGAGTTTAAGACGACTCGGAGTTTACTGTAGCGCAAGAAAGACGCGTAGAACGGAAACTGGTTGAGAGTAAAGAGGACAAAAAGAGTCCGAGTCGTTTCAAATCACTGAAATAAGACATATTTTAATACATATTTTTTGGGTAATATTTAATTCCATAAATTTTTATAAAAAATTTTATAAACATTCTTTGCAACTTTTTAATCTGGTATTAGTTATACAAAATTCTGAAAAATGTTTAGGATAATGAAAATAAGTTAATTATATCATTTGAGAATAGTTAAAAATTTTTTTTGTGAAATGAATCACTGCATTATGAAAAATTTATTTACTAAGCTGAATAATAAATGAATTTCTATAATTACAAATGAAAAACTATTAATGATTTTAAACCTTAGTGCGATGAAAATGCAATGATATTTAACTTTCACAAACATTTGTAATATGAAAAAATATAGGTCACAGGATAAAAAAATCGTGAAAAATATTATTTAAGTGGTTATCTATACATAATTTTTACAATTAAGAATTAGCTAGTGTGTAAAAAGTGTTGAAAGCTTTTTTTAACATGAATGATGCATGATTTTTTTATATCGTATTTTTTATTTCAACAAGAGAATATCATTATGGGTGTATTTTTTGCTGCAAAGAAGACTACAGCTGTGAAAACGACGGAATCACTGCGCTTAAGCACCACGAAAAAACTCTAAAGCACCAGCAGGCGGCAAGATCAGTCGAAAATTTAAATAATTTATTTGATCTCTGCAAGAAACAGGACGATGTTTCCACTCAAGCGCGAAAAATCGAACTTCAAGCCGCTATGTTCATAGCACAAAACAACTTGCCGATCGCAGTATCTGATAATCTCATGGATTTGCTGAAAAACATGGATATCGATACGAATCTTCAGAAGCAACTAAGCTGGAATAGGACAAAATGTATAGCTCTCCTGCAAAACGTTATTGAGAAATATAGTCTTAATCAGCTGATAAAAATTTTGCAAAATAATTTTTTTACGCTGATTATCGATGACTCTACTGTGACGTTTCAACGACAAAAAATTTAGTCGTTTATGTACGGTTTTCGGACGATGTGCATGATGCTTTCCTTGCATTTTTGACAGTATGTGAATTTTGAAAGCCCATTTTGCAGAAGTTCCGAAGTTTTAATAGGTTTCTAACATGTGGCAGTTGGCACTAATGTTATATAAAAAACAGTTAATCAGCTTTGACAGGCTCATCCAAGACCTTTTGCCTTTGAATCCGCCGACTTCGGAACTTCTGCAAACGTATCAATAATTTTAAATAAGACTCATTTTTCTGATATCATTGCAAGTGGTGTATTACATTTACTACCCGATTTAAAATTACAGTCCTGATTTAAACATGATTAACCTACAACGACAGGTTTAAGATGATCAAAGCATGATGTTCGTTTGTATTAAATTAAATACGAATTTTGAACCTTATTTGAACCTTTTACCTAGTAGTATTTTCTTTTCGGACTTAAAATGTTCAAATAAGGATCTTCTTCTGAGAAATATTAAGGTGCAAAATGTTCAAAGAAAGTTCTTTTTTGAGGAATATAAAGGTGCAAAATGTTCAAATAAGGATTTCGTTGAATGCATTCAGTAGGTTCAAAATGCACGAATAAAAATGTGCTCGAAATATGCACATGATCCCGAGCAGATTGTCAGAAGCAGAATTTTTTTTTGTTGAAATCTGAGGACCCAATACGCGCGCGTTGGACTCATCCTAATTGCGATCTTTATTACTGCAGCTTGATGTCGGCGATTGATTGCGCGGTTGAGATGCAACAACTCCATGAGATCCTATAGTTTCCAGGAGAGTTACGATGGGACTTAAAACACCCACGTATTACGTAACATTCAGCTCGTCAATTTTTACCAAAGGTCTGGGAACATATCGTTGGCTTACAGTAAATAGTGGGGATTTAAATATGAAATGATTTTTAATTCCTTTTTTCACACAAATATTGGACCTATAGCATTTTATAATAGCACGGAGGAATAAAATTTCGTATTACCTATAGTGAGCTAAGGACAAACATAGAAATTTGATCCTCGCACAGTGGTCTGAAACGTCCAAAAAGCTGGCCAAAAATGTAAAAGTTGGTAAAACAACTTGGAATTTTGTAGAAAATAGTTTTGAAGATCGGATCATACAAATGTAAGGTCGACAATGAAAAAAATTACGGATCTAAAATGGCGGACAGATTTCTAGAAAATTATTGTAAGATTCGTAAAAATATGTTATCTGGGGTTTACTAAGTCGAAAATTCCGAAATCGAGGTCAGATTATGAAGAAAAAATCATAGCCTTCACAATAAAGCCAGCTTCATACGATGCAAGTTTTGCTGCTGAATTATCCAGCAGCCAATCCAGCACAGAAAATAGCACTGGTTCTATCACGGAAAACTTACATCTCAGCCAGCAGCTTACCCCCACCCCCACTAAAAATGCCAATCCAGCAGTAAAACTTGCATCGTGTGAAGCGGGCTTGAGGGTTTTTTTATTTAAAAAAAATTGATGTCACGCAGCGGAATTCTCCAAGGCTAACAAACATTATAATTTTAGCACTTTTGGGTCAAGATATTGGGAGTATATAATTTTCTCGATTATAGAAATAGGCCGTTTTTTGATGATGGACTCCCTTTATAAAAAAAGGCTTTTGTGGAAAAATATTCTATTATCAGTAAAACATCATCAACTTACAGTTAATTCTTGAAAAATATTGTGTTTAATTTTATTTTCATCATTCCATGAGCAAAACAAAAAAATTTTCTTCTTCTTTATGAAGTCACAATTCTATTTCATCACCAGAATATGATTCCGAGTCAAAATCCAAAAGTTTTGGTGAACAAGCTTGGGAAAACAGTAACAATTATAGTACTTTCAGACTGAGAGGTTTACTTGTTTCCAGGTTTTTCGGCCGGATTTATTTGAATTGAATCATTTTACATTAATTATATTTTAAATACCTCCCCTTACTCATAAAAAATGACAGTGCGACTTGACGAGACGAGATGCGCTGATATGCGTAGTAGGACAGGGCCCCTAAGCGCCTGGTCCATTGACGTTCGCGCGGATGAAAAAAATTCATAAAAAGAAATGGGGCAAAAAGGAGCAATTTTTTCCTCATGATTCCGTATCTTTAGACCTTTATCTTTATATTTCTATTGAGATTGTCACCAATGGACACCAACGAAACAACTAACGGGATATTTATTTAAAAGTTTTTAGTCAGGTTAAGACTTTTGATACGAGCAGTTGAATATCAGCCTATATGCATATAACACGTGCATTTCTAACATACGAAATAAAAAAGTCAATGTTCCTACCCCCAACAACAGTTTCCATATCGCAAGTTACTAATAACACTTTATCATCGATCGGAATATTATTTCTCACTGAGCTCAAATTTTGACGTTTTGGGAATTCTTGGGAGGCAATGAAAACTCGGTGAAAACATTTGATTTTTCATCTGTTCGTAGAACTGGCGTAGGCATAGTAATGCTCTACATTTTCAGCTATTCGTACGAAAATAGGTTCTCAATGATATATCATATTCGAAGTTTGAAAAAAAAAATTTTCGATTTTTGATTTTTGGCCAGCTTTTTGGGCGTTTCAGACCACTGTGCCTGCTCCTGCCATTCCAGTTTTTTATCTGAATTTGACCCGAAAATTTTTTTCCGTGTGGTCAAAGAAGGTTTTTGTTTGAGGGACATTAAGGTGCAAAATTTTTAAATAAGGATTTCATAAAATGCATTAATTAGTTTCATCAAAAATGTAGAAGACTTACCAAATTTTATATTGAATGCGTTGCAAAACAGCGGTATAGAATAAAATAATCGTTTGATTTGGAAGTATTTTCAACTGTTGAAAGATAACAAGTTGTATATGTCGAGATTGTATGGTACGTAAAATATTACAAACGGAATCATCAGTTGTTGAATTCTATATGGGTTAAGAAAAGATGTTAAGTATTATTCAATGTTTTGTAAAAACATTCAGATGTGTATGCGATGCTGATGCGTGCGAATGCTTGAGCCAACATTATGCTATACACTGTCAGAAATTTTCGAATTGATTTTAATAAACTTGTGTTAGAAATTTTTTTACATAACCGCATGTTTAATTCAATATACGGTGTTCTTAAAATTGCATAAACGTTTTTGAATCTCAATAAACCTGCTAGCGGATTTTAATAAACTTGTATATAGAATATTCATATACAAGTATGTTGAATTTCATATGGTTTGTCAAATTTAATAATCATTTGATGCATATTCTCTTTAAACTTTTAAAATAATAATAATAATAATAATAATAATAATAATAATAATAATAATTTGATAGTTTTCTTCTGTATATTTTACTACAAGCTTTCGAAAATTGCGAAATAACTCCAGCCTATACGTTTTGACTGATGAGCTAATGTCACATCTAAGAAATTTTATTTCTTTTCAGATCATATATGAATTCAAAGGTTTAATACACAGGCTTAGAACTTTCAATTAACACTGTATAGTTATTGAAAATTCATAACACGTTCAAGTAAAAAAAATTATCACATAGTTGTTTTGAATTAATTATATGCTGAAAGATAATGCTTTTATTAGGAGTTCGACATATGGTACATGTTTATAAATTTCAAAGAATATGCATATTGATATAGAATTCGTACATTGATGAATCAATTTTAATATACCTTTATACATTAAAGTGTATGAAATTTAAGCATAGTGTGTGCGATTAGAATTAAATGTATAATTTTAGCATTTCTCAGAAACTGTCTAAAAATTTCAATAAACATGTATTGTTCCTAATACAAAAGTTCATTAATAATATATACGTGTATGATTATAATACATGTATAATAATAATCAACACATGTTATATGATCATAGTAACTTGAAAAGATTTTTCTTATATTTAAAAAGTTTAAAATGTGTACGTCAGACAGGAACTTGAAAGACTGATATATAATATGTTGCACTGAGGATCAAATCGATCTGAAATGCTCAAACAGAAGGACTAAAATTTTTACTCGGATATGATCAACAGGCCTGAAGAAGGTTCTTTCTTAATGTCAAAAGTTTAAAATATTCAAATAAGTACAAAAAGATCCTAATTTTCCAATCAGAACTGAAAATTTGACTCGGTTATGATCAACAGGTCTAAAGAAGTTTCTTCCTATACCTCAAAAGTTTAAAATATTCTAAGCAGGAGCTACAAGGCTTACAATGCTCTAATTAGAACTAAAAAGATCTAAAATGTTCAAATCAGGACTAACATTTCGACTCGGGTATTGTTAAATTTTTGAATTTCAGTAGTGCTATGAGTGCTGCATTTTTCATGATTTGAGAGAGTATTTGTTTTTGGCATGATTTTTGTAGTGAATTTTTCAATAAATTTTTTAATAAACGTTTTTTCTTCGAAAATCAATGTCGTTCGGAACTAACATCGCCGAAACTCAACTAATATTCAATCGATTTCGATGAAATTTTTTTGGCTGCATTCTATGAAGCTATACTCGCCACCGAAAGCAATCAATATCCAGAAAAACTTTAAATTATTATTAATAATAATTTATTTATTAGTAGCGGTTTAAAATGATTTAATTTTTTTTGTCATGCGAGGAAGTTTTTCCCTATAGAAGTTAGAAAAAACCTCTAGCGGAGAGTTTGGTCAGGACGATTCAAAAAAGTTTTTAAAAAGAAAATTATGTTGATCGGATCAATACTTCATGAGAAATCGATGTTTTATTGAAAGCGCGGAACGCACTTCGACGCGCGCGCTTAACATTGTCGCTCGCGCGCTCGTCGTTCTCGGGCTTGTTTATGAAGGAATTCATTGTTTTGCATGAAATTTAAAGATCGTCATTTAAAAATTAGTTTTCAAAATTTCACATGCAATTAGAAATAATTTTTATCAGTTAAAAAACCGCTGAAACTTACCTTTTCTCGCTTCTAATCCTAGTCATAATATTACAACTTCTGACACCGCGAAATTCGAAAGGCATCGCAAATTATGCAATATCATTGTAACACGCCTCTGTCCTGTTTTATATTTTTCTTCAGAAATAGTTTCCTTATCCACTATTAAATGACAGACGTCATTAAACTCCACTATCTTACAACGACCGATTGATGAGCGCTTTTGAGGTAACGAGCTTGCTCAAATTACTTACTTTACGTCGGCTATCTCTTACAGACCTCATTTACTAAAATCTCGGCAATTTTACATTTTCATGTACGATTAGAAATTTCATTTTCTTTTTAAATTGCTATTTTAAGTAATTTCCTTCCTCCACCCAAAGATATCGCTGAATATTCGGGTATAAAAAGGCTTGCCGTTCATGAAGTTTTTGCATTCGATCTGCACGAAGCCAAGCGGTTTAAACAAATTGCCCTTTGAAGGAAAATTTGCCGGCTGTCGCCAAAATTGTGCTGCGCCTTTTGGCAAAACCGCCCTCTTGAAGGAACTTGCCGGCTATCGCCCTATTGCGTGATACACTATCATCTGCACTGTTACAGGATAACACATTTCTTTAAGGAGTAATTATATATCTTTATTATACATATTTTCACTTGCATTTAATTAACTTTAACTGTAATATGATCCTTTCTTATAATGTATAAAAACCTGAGCATTTTCGCGAGATACCAACGCGGGTGCGCCGCTAGGGCTAGGAGTGCTAAGCGAAAAGAAAACCCTCCAAACAAGGATAGCCCGCATTTGAAAAGGTTCTTAATTAATGAGGAAGGCGACGCGCTCATCGTTTTAGATGGGTGCAGGGCCTTTCGCAAACTTAGATTAGAGCTACCAACTCCAGAACCATTCTGGACCCCAGCTAGGATAGAAGACAGAGAGAGGGGAAATCCAGAAAGGAAAAGGCCAAGGGATATTAACGATCAGGGATGTTCAGATAGTCAGGATTTGAGGGGACATATGTCAGAGGGATTCGGGGATAAGTTCGATGAACTTTTTGACAATACAATCGAGATAGGGGAAAACCTCCCGAAAAGATTTAGAGCAGAAAGTGTAACAGATACTGAGATAGAGAAGATTGCTGCCCTTTTTCCAACCCTCCCAAAAATGTTACCTCCGATCATATAGAGACGTTGCCAGATGTTTAACAATGCAAATGAATGTATGTGGAATATTAGGATTGTGACGTTCTATTTTGCAAATAATAACGCTGGGTACCAGCATTCCGAGCATTAAAAAAACTGATTTTGTTTTTATTTAAACCCTTAAAGCACTTCACACCCATCATACGGGGTCAGGCAAGGCCGTCGCTCTGCATTGGTCCTTTTCTGCTCACCGTGGGACTAAGTTGGTTCTCCCCAATCGGGGTCTTGCGTGTTGCATCATTTAAAATTAATGTTTTCCATGCCAATAGGTAGAGAAAAAACAGAATGTTTGTATCTGAAAAATTATTTACTACGAACTAACATGTTTTGTAGGTACATCAATTTATATTCCTTATTTATATTCGTTCGGAAAATAAAAATTAGCTTGGTGCTAAATATTACGATAATTCAGGTAAATCAAGCATCAACATCCTTTTTTTATTTATTTTACTTTTACTTTGTTTCTGAATATTAAATAATGTGTCTTATTTACATGACATTCACATTTTTTCTGCATTCCGCTTGTGAAATATACTGAAAAAGCGATATTCATTTATTTTATTTAATAAATAAGTTAATACATATGTGTTTGAGAATCATTCAAATCAACAAATCGTGAAACTTGTTGTTTACATGTCTACGTTCAGGAAAATTTTGTGTATCCGAATCTGGTTCAGTTTTTTTAGTTTTGTGACAAAAATTATTATTTGTTTATTGTGTAACAATGGCGAATCAGTCGAAATTATCTAAAAATACCGGGAGAAAAAGAAAACGAGATGAGACATCATGGATTGGGAATCAAACAAAAAAAAGACAGAAATGCGTTATTTTCTTCATGAAATTTTTTTTTTGAAAAATTCCGAAAATTCATCGAAGAATTCGAGAAAAATTATGCGTAAAAAAACGTAAGAAAATAAAAAAAAAAGAGGAATAGATATTTATTCAACGTAGTGCCAGTGTCGAGTTTGGCAAAGACGAGGATTCCGGCCCGAGGCGAAGCCGAGGGAGTGAATCGTCTTTGACAAATGAGAAAATTGCACTACGTTGCATACAATATTTTATGCCACAAAGGCCGCAAAACCGTTTCAAAGTTGCAATTTTGAGGTTAGAGTGACATAAATAAACTTTTGCAACATAAAATGCAAAAAAAAAAATGCGAAAGTAAAAATGAAACAGTTTTTATCAAAAACTCTAATACGTAGTTCGATGTACATAGTTTGTATTGAAAATCGAAGCGTTATCTGGGATCGATTGCCGGAATATTTCTCACATTGGAAATTGTGACTTTGCAACGAATGTGAAAACATAGAATATAAATTGATGTACTTACAAAACATGTTAGTTCGTAGTAAATAATTTTTCAGATACAAACATCCTGTTTTTTCTCTACCTATTGGCATGGAAAACATTAATTTTAAATGATATTGCATAATTTGCGATGCCTTTCGAATTTCGCGGTGTCAGAAGTTGTAATATTATGACTAGGATTAGAAGCGAGAAAAGGTAAGTTTCAGCGGTTTTTTAACTGATAAAAATTATTTCTAATTGCATGTGAAATTTTGAAAACTAATTTTTAAATGACGATCTTTAAATTTCATGCAAAACAATGAATTCCTTCATAAACAAGCCCGAGAACGACGAGCGCGCGAGCGACAATGTTAAGCGCGCGCGTCGAAGTGCGTTCCGCGCTTTCAATAAAACATCGATTTCTCATGAAGTATTGATCCGATCAACATAATTTTCTTTTTAAAAACTTTTTTGAATCGTCCTGACCAAACTCTCCGCTAGAGGTTTTTTCTAACTTCTATAGGGAAAAACTTCCTCGCATGACAAAAAAAATTAAATCATTTTAAACCGCTACTAATAAATAAATTATTATTAATAATAATTTAAAGTTTTTCTGGATATTGATTGCTTTCGGTGGCGAGTATAGCTTCATAGAATGCAGCCAAAAAAATTTCATCGAAATCGATTGAATATTAGTTGAGTTTCGGCGATGTTAGTTCCGAACGACATTGATTTTCGAAGAAAAAACTTTTATTAAGAAAAAGATGCGATTTATCAAGCGGAACATGATAGTATTTTTTGTTTTAAGTTTTTTTGAAAAAAAGTTTTTTCGCTTTGGTTGGAAGAATGGACAACATTTTCACCTGGTTTCGAGCGGAGAGGCCCTTATTGCATCGGCGTGCTCAATTGGTTATCCATCTAGTCATTCCATTTAGAAAATTTAATGGATGACCCACGAATATCTATATTGGTCGAATCATTTGGAAAAATCATTTAATTACTTTTAGCTGGGCGACACATGTACAATATATTTATTTTTGGAAGTCTGATTTTTGTCTTATTTTACTAACTCTTTTGCGCTTTTTCCTTCCTTGATCAGTAATGCGTTTGACAATTTCATCACACAAATTATCCTGGGGCCGCTTTTTGATCGAACTCTCATCAGAAAGGTCACTTGATTTCTAAAAAAGCAACAAAAATCATTTAAGTATTGCGTATAGTTTTTGTTAAGTTTTCTGCAAATAAATGCCTCTTTTTTACATTGAATCACTAAAAATAAAATTTTCTTAGTTGATTCCTATCTATTTCATTTTATTTTACATAAAAGAGTAAACTCAAAGTTGCATTATTGGGTCTCGCAGGTTTGTAATGAAAAATGTTTAAAAATATCTTACAATTTAGAAAGGATTTTTTTTGGTTATCATTAATTTTCATGTAACAAAAAAACTTGGTTACTTTTTGTTTTTCGTTCCCCTACACCATGGACAGACCACTTAAATGTTTTTTTCATAACTTCGTGGCTGTTTTGTTTCGTTGTCTCGATGACATCTTTTTTAAAGTGTGTGACGAGCGAGATCGGGGAAAATTAATTTATTATTATTATAAATATTTTTTTTTTTTTATATTGTCAGGCTATGACCCCGGGAATTATTATTCCTTAATCTCGTCAAAACGGAAAGGACCCTCCATAGACAACGGCCTATGGTGACCCCTAGTTCGACTTTTTAAAGGGAGTCGAGGAAATGTTTAAGGATCAAAATGACAATGCAATTAGAATACAGTAAAAAAAAAGTCGTTGGGCGACATTATTATTATATCTCTTTTCTTACATGCAGCGATTGTACAATATTTCATAGTTTAAGTTGAATCAGTTATTTCTTTTCTTATAGTGCGTAACTCTTGAATGTATGGCTCTGGCAGATCGTTATCTGAATCCGTTGAACAACCATATCCCTCTTCCAAGGAATCGTAGAAACCCTGATCCGCGGGTTGCGATTCTTTTCGCGGGGAGAGTGCGGCCCTGATTTCTTTATCTAAAGGGGTTTGATCCAGAGAGATATCTTGGGTTTCCTGACAACCCTGACATCGGAAGGTTATTTTCTTGTTGGGAGTAACTAAGACTATTCCATATTCTTGGGAGGCTGTTCTAGCTATTCTTTCGTCTACTTCCTTGAGAGAAATTGGTAATTTCGGGGGGAGAGTTTTTAAGATTTTGAGCCTATGGTAAATGCTCAAAAGGGCCCTTTTCTTGAAATCGCGTTTCCATGCGCTGGGTCTGAGGTGGTGTCGCTTCACTATACTCCTCAAATTCCAAGTTAAAGTCTGAACTGTATGCACTGAGAATACGAAGGGGTTTTAAATATTTCTAGAATCTCGAGAAAATGGCGTAATAGTCACAAGGTTGTTTTAATTGGCAAATTCGACGTTTATATTTCTAAATTCCCATTTAAGGTTTTCTTTCATTTCTTTCTGAAATATTTTATTTGCTTCTTTTATTTCTTAGAGTTTGAGATAATAATATAAAGAAAACCAACGGGAATAAATTCTCTATTCCTTTTGATAAATTCAATTTTTCTTATTTGAAATTATAGTCTGATATATTCCATTCCTTTTACTTTGAGAAATGATCTCGTTACTTTCCTTTGTTATTCGTTGTCATTAAACGAGTTTGGGCTCGGAACTTGCCCTGCCAGAGATCGAGTCTCGACACTCATTGTAATAATGTTGAATATGGTTCAAAGGAAGGCGATAGAGAATTTTAAGTTAAATATGGTATATGGGCTTACTCTTTATGCTTCGTTCAAGGTCCACTGGGCCTCGAATACAATTCGGGCTAGGTACTCTTGAAACCAAGCTGGTGTTAGGATGAGTCGATATAGCCGTCTTAAGGTCGGGCGTTCGGACTCTGGATGGGTGAGGAAAGGTTGGGTGGCTTTTTTTGCTCTTGGAACAATTGGACCTCTAAAGGTGCTTTTGGTTCTAGAAGCGGGTAGCGACTCCGAAGTTCCCTCGGTTTGCAGGGGTTTTTATACCAAGAAAACTAGATGACTAATGTTTGAGAAAGTGGAAGGAGTACCACGTAATAGCAATTTTTTTGGTAATTTTGAAATGACTCGCCCACATTGATTGGATTTACAGTTGTTATAATGAGTGTGATAAAGGAATGAAACTTAAATTAATGCTTGTTCTAAGAATAGAATAGTTTGTGATTAATGTTCAATTTCCGTTCTTATCCTATTATTCTTTAATATTAAGTTTAATGCTGAAATGTGAATTGTATTTAGGTTTATTGATTGTTCCTCAATTTATTTCCAAAAATAGCTTTACGTTAAAAGAGCAGGTTCAAATTGTATAGTCTCATCACTGATAAGACTGAGTGCGTCATTATTCGTTTGAAAAGAAATAGAGTCGTTAACTTTAATGTGAAATTAGATGATAGCAAGCTTAAATGATTCATTGATTCATTGTTAGAAATGATTCCGATTTTATTTCTTATTATTTATAATTCTTAAATAGTGGAAAAATTCAGGCGAGTGTTGAAAATAAAATTTGGGCGAGTGGGAAAATGAAATTTGGGCGAGTGGGAAAATGAAATTTGGGCGAGTGGGAAAATGAAATTTGGGCGAGTGGGAAAACCTCGCTCTTCACATCTCCCCTCCCCTGGAAGAAACTCATCGTCTGAAGACGGTGATTTCTAGAACCCAATGTTCTTTAATTATAACGACTTTTTTACTACGATTTTTATCCCTAGGATCCTACCGTGATGCTTGTCAGAGCTCGAAACCTGCCTATTAAAATAACATTTCGGGCGTAACGACGAGTAAATGGTCAAATTAATCTTTCAATTTTATAAATTGAACGGAGTATGAAATTTTAGTTGATCGGAAAAAAAAAAAGAATTTTCCCGTATTATGACGATTTTATTTAATTAGTAATATTCAAAGGAACTTGTAAAATTTCATCTTCCACTATTGTGGGGTGTGAGTTTTCTTCGTAAAGGTGAGTTCTTCTCTTTGGATTTGTTGTTTGTTGCGCATTCACCTCACGTTTTGCATCTTGAATTTTTGTATCCAGGAGTTTTATTTTTTTGATTGCCTTTTTACTTTTATAGGCCATTTCACGTCGAATTTTTCGGGGCAGATTTTCGAACTCCAACGAGACATCCCGATGATTTTCGAGCCTCATTTCCTTAAATTTTGATTTGTATAACCTTCTTAATGTCTCGGCTTGATTGGGGTTGAGTTTCCCAATATCTAGCTCCGCCTTTACTATTATACCAGGGGTAACTTCCATTCCTTTAGGAGAAAAAAAAGGGTAGTTGTGAGAAAAAATTTATTCTTGCTTGGATTTCTTCCTAAACTCCTATCGTTGATCGTTGAAAATAATTTCTTAATTCTTTCTCCCCTTTTAAAATGTTCGTTTCGAAACTAAGTTTTTAGACCTTTCCAATTTATATGGTACAATATTTACCTAGTATTGAATTGGGCTTTATTACTTTCCGCAAGTTTCACAGGTGACAACCGTTTGATCGACAGCACTTGTCTGCTGGTTTCGTTTTTTAGAATGACTTCAGCTTGCTAGAATAGTGATTTCCTTAATTGTTCTTGCCGCGGTGCTTGAAAGGGACTCACTTAACTACGTGTATCATCATTAAATAGAAGTTAGTTCAAAAATAGAACATAATTATACCCTGCTTGAAACTCTCGTAACTCGAAAACCTATTTCGTGCGCACAAAATGAGGACTTTTATATCTCATACTAAAAATCATTTGAAAATTCCTTTTTACAGCTAGCTAGGCTGAAAAAAAAACCTAATTTATAGTAATTTGTTACGCGAGCGGGGCCATAAATCCTATTGAACTTCTTCTAACCAATTCTCTTCCTCTTTTTCTAAAATGCATGCTTCTATTCACTTTTCAATAGTTTTTCAGTAATTTATCTTTATTAATTTCACCCCTTTTGTAAAATTTCATGTATTTCCTCTTTCTTTTTATTCTATGTATTCTTTCACGTATTCATCCTTCTTACTACTCATCGTATTTATTTTGATATCTTAGTTTTCTAAACCAAGTTTTATTTCTTTTGCTTATTTATTTCTTGTCACTTATGTATTGCATCTTATATATATATATATTTTTTTGAATAGGTGACTTTGCCAGAGCCATGACATTAACAATAATAGAAAAATGCTATTCCTTTTTGCATAATAAAATAATCGGTATAGATCGCGATATTCGCTCAAATAACAACTGTTCGTTCTAGTCGTCATACCTGTTCTTATATACAATAGTTTTGTGATACATCCTTCAATTCTCGTTTCGCATTTACAGATTTCAAAATTCGGGGTTTTTATGGTTTACCCGTGACTTTTAAAAAAGGAACGTTCCAAAAGAGGCGGAACAAAATTGTATTCGCAGTTTAAATAAAATGATTACCGTATTACGCCATATATTTTTTTTTTCCTTTTTTTTTTTTTTTTTTTTTTTTTTTTTACATACATCGTTTCTTTTCTTTTCGCAGTTACTGTACGTTTCGTAAAAGAAGTATTCCTGCAAGTTAGTGTATTTATACAGGATTTAGTCGATAATTCGCAACAAGACATTTTTAAGTTCAACTTCATAGGAAATGATTCATACTCAGAATAAAATAGTCTCCGTCTTACGTTCTAACAATTTCTTATTTCTAACTGATGTGTATCGGTTTGTATATTTCTGATATCGTATCATTTTGAGATTTGAAAGAAAAGAGGGAAATCAACCAACCTACCTCACATTCCCTTTTTCCTTCCTTATCTCTTAACGCAAATTAATTTTTCAAATAGTCTTTATTAAATAAAATTGATTACAAGAATTTCTCATACATGATTAAAATATATATATGGCTTAAACTTCTCACCTTAAATCTATAGTTTATTTTTGGTCTTTTTCTTTAAAAAAAAAATTTTTTTTTTTTTTTTTGTAGTAATATTGCTTAAATCTATTGTTTTTTTTTTTTTTCTTTTCATATTATATATTTTTATTACATTTTCCATTTTTCTTTCTACATCATAAAGGTAATAATATTATAATTATTCGCGCGCAAGGTTTGCTTTTCATCCCCGAAGTCCAAAAGGTGGTGATTCTCGATGAAGTCTTTCCAGCTCGTTGGAGGGGTAAATTGTTGTCATCATTCCCTTGGGATCAGTTTCGTCTTCAGGAGCGCCGGGAGAGATAATGCTCATGGGGGTGCCTGCTTCCACGTCTTCGCTTGCAATTTTCTGACATTTCCCTTTTGGAGGAATTCTCACATGCAAAATAAGAGTTGCGAGGCTATCCCATATGGCGGTGAGGAGGTAGATGAACCAGCCGAACACCGAATGAAGGGCAAATAGGTGTAATCCTATATCGAGGAATCCTTTGATAAACTTCAGGAGAAAGTACATTCCTAAAAATCCTGCGCTGTAGGTACCAAACAAGGAAAATTTCCACCACATGCTATCCCATACGTTCTTGGCTATGTCTTCGATGCTTAGTAGGTTTTTCATGGAAAGGCCTTCTATGTTAACTGGGTCTCCTAATGACCCTTTAGCTATCGTTTCTAGAACTCCAGCGCGATCCATAGGAAAAAGGGTATCTTCCCGGAATTTCTTCAAATCATCTTCAGTGTAGATTCCAGAGGAAGCGAGGTTGGCAATACTGTGGTATTCCCACGTGGGCCTTGACAAAGGTTTCAACCGTTGGGGTGCCGTTGTTTCTACTGGGTTGGGCGTAAATTTGTACCATTTCCCGTCGATTTCGTGCGTGGCTGGGGTCAAGGAGTTGCACGAGATAGGCGTTCCTCTTCGTTTCAAGATGTGAGTCTTTGGCGTCAAGTAGAAGGTCTTATTGTTCGCTTCTACGAGGATTTCCTGATAGCAGTTCTGAGTATTTTTGACTCTAACTATTATAGGAGCACATTTTAAGATGTTTATAATCTCTCCAGAGATAATAGCCATATATCCGGGTCCATCCATGAGGTTGTAAGCGAATTCATCTGGCTTCAACGTGGCCAATACCAGGGAGTTTCCAAGCACTTTTCTCTCCAATTTACAGCGCCTTTTTATCACGTCGTAATATAACGTTTCAAACTGCCTTTTCATACGTTTTTCTATGTAGATGAATTTGGAATTTGTATAGGCAAGGGTATCGATGTCTCGAGGGTTAATTTCCTGGTTTGGAATAAGAAATCCTCCTTTCCCAGCTTCAAGGATGAATAGTCGGGGGTGCTCCGTGGAATAAACTTCGTATCCACACACAGAGAGCGAGTCCTTTTTCATTAAAGCGAAAGTCGTCCCTCTTGTTTCCACTGTGTAGACAGGTTTCATCTTTTCTTCGGAGTGATCTTCCAGTCGGAATCCAAATCCTTGATACAATACGGAGTATTGTTGGTAGTTACAGAGTCCTTGGGATAAAACGTCCCAGAAAGCGTAATCTCCATTTGTCATCGAACAAAATTGTTTTTTCATCGAACATCGAGTACCCGAGTTGAAGAAAATTTTTCCTTCTTTTGTAGAAACTGGTGCGTAGTAATCCTGGAGGGTAATCTTCACAGTGGCCTGTACTGTGACCTTTTGCCAGTTGCCGAATCTGTCTCCGTAGGTGGCGCCCTCGCAACTACCGTCGACATTCAAAACTCCTGCAAGTGTGACGGTTCTAGTATCCGTAGCGTTAGCCCTAAAATCCGACAGGGTAGCTTGATCCAACTGTATTCGTCCTCTTTCATGGAGATGCTTACATTGTTCTCTGGTGGGTTCGCGAAAGTATTCAGCTAGGCCATTTGAGACTGAATGGTCAGCGAAGAATCCGCAGCGAGTTACCAGACGCTTGACTTCAATTCTGCATAATTGAACGTATAAGGTTCCGAACTCGTTCAATTGAAGCAATTGCAGAGGGATTTTTGTTTTCACAACTTGGGGGCGGGGAATATTACACTCTCCCAGGTCCTTCAGACTTAAACGCGTGATGTTGGCATCTAACGTCCCGCAATCGTATCCAAGTAGTCCCGTGGTAGAAGGGAGAAGGGTGACGACAACGAGCGCAATGAACATTTTACAATTATTTTATAACAAAAACGAAATCTCTTATCTCTATGCGTTTACATTCTTGTCATCACTTCTGATTCCTGTACGAACTAATCTATTTGTGGAGACTATTTTATCTGTATTACCGATTCTTATCTTGGTCCTATTATCATCAAGAATTTCCACTATCTTAAATGGTCCATCAGTATAATTATCGAATTTGCCAATCTTTATTCCTTTTCTCAGGAACACATAATCATTCGCAGAGAGTGATACCGGGTTCAAACAGCGATCATGGTACTCTTTGTACCTTTCTTTAGCCCTTATCAGATTTTCTCGGGATTCTTCTCTGATATTATTCAGCCTAGCCATTAGTTTAACGAGGTATTCGTCATAAGTTTCTAACCTATCATAGCTTGGTAGTGAATGACTGGAGGGCAAAAGACCGGTTTTTCCAAAAACTAATTCGTAGGGCGTACGGCCCGTGGATTCATGAACGCTAGTGTTGTAGGCGAACATCGCCATTTCTATCCACTGGTCCCATTCGGAATCTTCTTCTTGAAATATGCGCAAATAATGGACTAAAGTAATGTGGGTTCTTTCTAAACTACCATTGGAAGAAGGCCTAAATGCACTAGTCTTAAATTGTTTTATGTTAAACCTTTTTGCTACTATCTTCATGAGCCCTGAGAGAAAGTTGGTTCCCTGATCAGTAAGCACGGCTTTTGGTGTTCCAAAAATGCAAATTAGTCGCTTAATAAAAGCGTCGGCTGTAGAAACTGCACTTGCATCAGGTAAGGGAACTCCTATACAGTATTTTGTCAAAAGATCTTGCATAGTGAGGATATACCTATTTCCGTTTTCGGTGGGTGGAAAAGGACCCACCAAGTCTAAGGCAACCTTTTCAAATGCGGTGCCGGGTGTATCTGTGATCACCATAGGTTGTTTAATCCTTTTACGAGTTAGTTTCTTGATCTTGCATGTTAAACATTTCGAAATAAAATTCCTAACATCGTCTCTCATATTTTCCCAATAGTATCTCGATCGTAACCTAAGGTAGGTCTTATTATGCCCTTGATGACCTCCAATAGCAGAACAATGAAATTCTTCAACTAAATCGTATCTTCGTGAAATCGGAGGAATTTCTATTTGCCCAGTGCATATAACGATTTGTACTTCCTCATCTTTAAAAATTCTATTTATTTCGTTTTCAAATTGTTTCCAAGGGATCTCATTTAATAATTCAAATCGAGGGAGATTCATCTTGCGAATTCCCTTTTCTATGATAATCTGTTTCAACTGTCTCAGTCCCTTTTTCAGGGGTTCCCAACTAACCATTTCATTAAAATCCGATGAGTTGTCTTGTATACAGAGAGCAAAACAATAATTTTTCCCAATATTACTATAGTTCAAGTCACCAAATTCCAGTTTCTTAGATATTTTAACTTCTCGCTTTTTGAAGAATTTCTTTGAATTTTCATCTACAGGCTTATTATCAGTGTCGAAGAACAAAAGGCAACTCCCCTGTTTCATGAAGAGGTGGTCCTTACTCTCAAAAATATTCTTACTAAGTATCAATTTTTCCAAATCGTATTCTTCGTCACTATTTTCATCTTCTGTCGAGTCGCTATTTTCAGAGTTCGGGTTATCTAACTCTAAATCTTGTTGTATTGGTATGGATTCTGGTTCTTCGCCTGTGATTGATTTTTCAGTTTCGTCCTCTGAGTCAGGCTTCCTGTGCTTTGTGGTTTTTCGAGTAGATTTTCTTGGAATAAATTTTTCTTCCTCTTCTTCTTCGCTACTAGACTCGCTCGTATTTTTCCTTACCTTCTTAGGTCTTCCACGTTTTGGCTTAATCTCTATTGTGTTGGATTCAGTATTCTCGTTATCTTTTGCTTTTTCCTCATTCTTCTGACACACTTTTGATTTTTTCTTCAAACTTTTCCTCTCAATTTCTTGACGGTATTGCAATCCTTTGTTAGTAGCCTCTTTAATTCGAGTAGAGCGTCTGGGCATAATCAGATGTATGCTTTCAGATAGTATATCTTCAGGGATGGGATTTCGGGATAAAGCGTCAGCGTTGATATTTGTTGCTTCCGCCTTATATTGTACATCATAATCGTATTCTTCAAGTCTAAGTTTCCATCTTGTAAGGCGGCTGGTTGGATCTTTAGCTGTTCTCATCCAACACAAGGGTTTGTGGTCAGTTAGGATAGTGAATTTCCTCCCATATAAATAAGGGCGGAAATGAGAAACGCAGAAAACTATGGCTAATGCTTCCTTTTCGTATGTACTGTAATTTTTCTCGGCCTTATTCAGTTGACGTGATACATATGCGCAAGGGCGATCTTTACCAATTTTTCCTTGACTGAGTATTCCTCCTATGGCGTATTGGCTTGCATCGGTTGTGAGGATGAATGGTTCATTGAAATTCGGGTATTGAAGTACAGGGCTGCTGCAGAGTTTATTCTTAAGATTTATAAAAGCTTGTTCATGATCATTATTCCATTCAAAAACGATGTCCTTTTCCAGTAATTTTGTCAAAGGTTTAGATATTTTTGCAAAATTTTCAATGAATCTCCTGTAATATGACGCCAGTCCGAGGAATTGCCGTACATTTTTAACGTTTTTAGGCCTTGGGAAATCTTTAACTGCCTCGAGTTTCTTTGGGTCAGGTTTTAATCCGTCTTCTGTAATTCGGTGCCCTAAAAATGTGACGTCGCGTCGTAGAAATTCACATTTATCTGGTTGTAACTTTAAATTTGCACTGCGCAGTCTTTCGATCAAGAGTTTGTATTTCCTTCGATGTTCACTCAAATCTCTGGCATAAATCACGATGTCGTCCATATATACAAATAATTCGGTTCCCTGCAAGCCAGAAAGAACTACGTCCATCAATCTCTGAAAAGTGGCAGGGGCATTTTTGAGCCCGAACGGCATTCTTGCAAATTCCCAATGTCCATGACTCGTTGAAAAGGCTGTCTTTAAAGCGTCCTCTGGTTTCATTTCAATTTGATGGAATCCAGAAGCTAAGTCAAAGATGGAGAAATATTTGGCTCCTCCTAGTTGGTCTAAAATTTCTACAATATTTGGTAGAGGATATGAATCTCCGACTGTCTTTTCATTGAGGGCCCTAAAATCGAGAACCATTCGCCATCTTTTGTTTCCTTGGCTATCCTCCTTTTTCGGAACTATCCATACTGGGGTGTTGTATGGCGAAAAGGATGGTCTAACTATTCCATTCTCAAGAAGTTCTTCTACTTGTCTGTTCAACTCTTCTTTTAATTTCGGCGGAAATCTGTATTGTCGTGCGTTAATGGGCTTATTATCTTCAGTGGAAATGGAATGTTGGTGTAAATGCGTGCTAGTAAGCTGCTCATCTGGTAAATGGAAGCAATCAGCCGAATCTCGAACAAAGTTACTTATTTCATCTTTTTCATTTTGACTCAAATCATCTAAACGTAGTAAATCTTTGACCTTTTCAAAGCGTGTCCTGGTAATAATTTGAAAAATTTTTGTAGTTTTTTCATTCTTTTTTCGTTTTCTCCTGAATTTCTTCTTTGGTATTAGATTCGATTTGAATTGTCGTTCATCGATTTCCAAAATCTCGTGAAGTTCTTGTTCTGGTAAATCGATTTTAATATCTTCTTCTGTACTGTTCGTGAAGGGCAAAAAGGTTTCTCCTTCAAAATTTCTAACGACCGCTTCGCCAGCATACAACCCATTTTTAATTTTTATCGCTTCGATAAATCCCACTTTCAGAGGCGTTGGCTTCAGGTTGATACGAAAGATTCTTTTTGATCTAGCGGGAATAGTGAATGAAACCTTTCCAATAGAACTTTGACTCGTAGTGGTTCTGGTCGAGTATTGATTTAAAAATGGTACCTTGAGGTCTTTAATTTCGAAACA
This sequence comes from Platygaster robiniae, assembly GCA_028476575.1. Taxonomy (NCBI): domain Eukaryota; kingdom Metazoa; phylum Arthropoda; class Insecta; order Hymenoptera; family Platygastridae; genus Platygaster; species Platygaster robiniae. The sequence goes on from CM052026.1 coordinate 19,534,242, forward strand.
TTGGTCTTTCCAATTAATTTTTGAAGAATTCTTTTGAAAAAAGGTGTTTCCCAAAATTGCATCATGAGGTTCTATTGGGAACGAATTTGGTACAATAAAAAATTTAGTTGGTATTCCAAAAATATTCAAAATGACTGTGCCTAAAGTATCGACGTAACTTTTGGTGATACCTGTTAACTGCATTTTCTCGAAATTATTGATAAACTGGTTTCTAACAAATTTCCTTTTTATAAGACAGATACTGGCTCCAGAATCTAACATGAAATTTAAGTTTTTATTTTCGATTTTTAATTCAATGCATGGAGTGGTTGAATTTTCTGTAGGAACATTATGAATTTTTACTTGGTTCGTGGGCTTGGTGTGGGCTCGCCTCCCCCATGCGGGAAGCTGTTCCCGTTTTTTGACTGGGAATTTTGAGAATAATTCTGTTGGTTCTGAAAGTTCTGGGAGTTTTGTCCATTCTGGAAATTCTTATTCTGAAAATTTTGGTTTTGATGATTCCGATTCTGGAAATTCTGTCCATTTCGATAATTTCGATTCTGAAGATTCCGATTTTGGAAATTCTGAATTTGGTTTTGGTAATTTTGGAAATTTTGATTTTGGAAGCTCTGATTTTGGTAGTTTTGTCGATTTTGAGTTCGGAAGTTTTGATTTTGATAATTTTGCCGATTTTGGACATATTGATTTTGGAAGTTTGGTCGATTTTGAAAATTTTGATTCTGACCATAATTGGAGAAATTCTGGTAACGCAGGTTGGGAGCAGAATTATCATATCGGGACAGTTGTCGATCGTAAAAATTAGGGCCATTGTTGATTGGTCCAGAATATCGTGCATAATTGTTGGTTGGCTCTTGAATTTGGACAATCCTGATTGGTCGGAACTGACAGTTTTCTATCGTATGGCCTGTCCGTTTGCAGTATCGACATCCATGGTTCTTCGTGGAAGGGCAGTTTGGAGCCTCATGCCCGGATGCTTTGCATAATTGGCATAAGCTTTTCTTCTCGAGGTTCTTCATTATTGGGCAGTCGCTAGTCTCGTGGTCATTAGACTTGCATAAAAGGCAATTGGTAACTAGTTGCTTCAGGTTATCACGACGCTCTAAAGTCTTCTCTATTTGAATCGCTTGGGGCCCAGCGATGGCCAAGTCGTTGGTATTTGTCATGAGAGACCTTATCTCTGTTTTTAGTCCATTCATGAAGGCTTTGCAGGCTTCAAGATCGATTTCTGTTTTCCTGGCAGGAGTAATTTGGCCATCATTTTCGGACTTGATTGTTTCTATTATTCGATTTCCCAAATCTTGTATCTTGTAGAAGAAGGCGCTGACGTCTTCATTTGAACTCTGCACCGTGCGTGCCATGTTCCCACAAAGTTCAAAAGTGCTCTCTAGGGGAGCAAGATTTTGTAGCGTTTTCAGAAGTGACTCAATCGTTCCAGGACTGTCGCTTTCAAAAGCTCTAGCGGCGATTCCTGACAATCTCATGGAAATAAGTCCAGCAAGGCTACCTTCAAGTTCGTTCGGCAACATCTTCTTTGCCTTTTGGCATGCTAGGGCAAATTCTCGGAAACTGGGCCCTGTCGTTCCTCCAGAAAAGCGGGGAATAATGTCTATGACATCTCGCAATTTAAGTTGACTAGTAGCCATTTTGAATTTTTCAATCTTTTTGTTTAATGCGTTTGAATCCCTAACTATTTCTTCTTCGTATCTTTGTTCTGAAGTATCAGAGATTATTTTCTGGCGAGTTCTGGTGTCTGGAATTTGGCGATTTAGGTATTCTTGTTTTTCTTCTTCAGACAACTTATCAAAATTACTTCTCGTTACGTGGGACCGTTCGTAACTAGGATTAAAATTAGACATTTGTCTTCCTGCAAAATCCAAGTACTGTCCCTATTTACGCAGAACTCCCTATCTTTGTTTTGTACGAGCTTAATCCGTCAATCAAAATCGCCTCTAATTCCCATGCATACGAGGTCTATGACCAGTCTAATGCCTTCGGCTATTTGAAATGTATCAAATCTTTTATTGAAATAACGAGCTACCTGGCTACGTAGATCGTGGATAAATTCCCAAGTAAGAGTCCTTCCCTCAATAAAAATAAGAATTTCGTATGCCCACTGGGCTATACAATCTGTATATTCGAGACCTTCCGGGATCCAATTTTCTATCAACATCCTTTTTCGATTATAGAAAGGGGAAAAATCTAGATTGTTTTACCAGGAAATATTTTGGTGAGTCTTTTTAAGGTTCATGATGACCATTGAGTAAGCAAAGGAAGCTTCGACTGTGTGATATTTCTGATTAAGGTAATCTAAAAGTCGTTTAAGTATACTCTTTATTTCGTCGTTTGAAACTTCGTTCTTATCTAAAATATCGAGAATAGTTTCAGTACACATTCCTATTTCTATTTCAACGCGACCCATATTATTTTGATAGCTTTGAGTTCCGTTTCGGGTTTGGTTAATTATCTGGACTTTGACGAACTAACTTCATTCAGTTTTATTTTCAACATCCTAATTTTGCGATTCAAAATTTTCCGCTCGTATTGTAAATAATGCCTTATTGATTTCGGTAATTCTTTGAATTCTTCTGGGGTGTATCCGTTATTCAAAATTTCCTCTAAATTCCTAATTTCACCCAAAAGGCCTTGTTTTTGGAGATCTAAATCGGGGGTCACTTCTTTCATTATTTCCCTTACAAAAATGTATTTAATAGTTCCAAAGGGCCAGACTCTTCTTGATGCTTTCTCGTAAGTTGGGAATATTTCCACAAAATTTCGAAATCGAAATCACATCCAAAAACCAGTGTCAGTCGAGCCAACCCGTCCTAGACATTAATCATGGGATGGAGAGAGAAAAATTTAATTTCTAGGATCGATATTGGCCGAGCCATCCCGTTCCAAATATCAACTCAGAAATATCCTTCCACTAGAAGGTTGAAGATTTATTTAGAAAAAGAGAAAACACGCCAAAAGTTCAAGCCCCAAATATTTATAATTCATTCCAAATTTAAAATTTCAAACTTGATATCCTCTGTATGTAAGTAGACACTTCATTTAACAAAAAAAAATTGTCAATACTGCCAGAGTCATTCATAATCAATTTTTAACCCTTAAAGCAATTCAAAACCCTGTTCGCAGCGCCATTTTTTTTCTGTGACGAGCGAGATCGGGGAAAATTAATTTATTATTATTATAAATATTTTTTTTTTTTTATATTGTCAGGCTATGACCCCGGGAATTATTATTCCTTAATCTCGTCGAAACGGAAAGGACCCTCCATAGACAACGGCCTATGGTGACCCCTAGTTCGACTTTTTAAAGGGAGTCGAGGAAATGTTTAAGGATCAAAATGACAATGCAATTAGAATACAGTAAAAAAAAAGTCGTTGGGCGACATTATTATTATATCTCTTTTCTTACATGCAGCGATTGTACAATATTTCATAGTTTAAGTTGAATCAGTTATTTCTTTTCTTATAGTGCGTAACTCTTGAATGTATGGCTCTGGCAGATCGTTATCTGAATCCGTTGAACAACCATATCCCTCTTCCAAGGAATCGTAGAAACCCTGATCCGCGGGTTGCGATTCTTTTCGCGGGGAGAGTGCGGCCCTGATTTCTTTATCTAAAGGGGTTTGATCCAGAGAGATATCTTGGGTTTCCTGACAACCCTGACATCGGAAGGTTATTTTCTTGTTGGGAGTAACTAAGACTATTCCATATTCTTGGGAGGCTGTTCTAGCTATTCTTTCGTCTACTTCCTTGAGAGAAATTGGTAATTTCGGGGGGAGAGTTTTTAAGATTTTGAGCCTATGGTAAATGCTCAAAAGGGCCCTTTTCTTGAAATCGCGTTTCCATGCGCTGGGTCTGAGGTGGTGTCGCTTCACTATACTCCTCAAATTCCAAGTTAAAGTCTGAACTGTATGCACTGAGAATACGAAGGGGTTTTAAATATTTCTAGAATCTCGAGAAAATGGCGTAATAGTCACAAGGTTGTTTTAATTGGCAAATTCGACGTTTATATTTCTAAATTCCCATTTAAGGTTTTCTTTCATTTCTTTCTGAAATATTTTATTTGCTTCTTTTATTTCTTAGAGTTTGAGATAATAATATAAAGAAAACCAACGGGAATAAATTCTCTATTCCTTTTGATAAATTCAATTTTTCTTATTTGAAATTATAGTCTGATATATTCCATTCCTTTTACTTTGAGAAATGATCTCGTTACTTTCCTTTGTTATTCGTTGTCATTAAACGAGTTTGGGCTCGGAACTTGCCCTGCCAGAGATCGAGTCTCGACACTCATTGTAATAATGTTGAATATGGTTCAAAGGAAGGCGATAGAGAATTTTAAGTTAAATATGGTATATGGGCTTACTCTTTATGCTTCGTTCAAGGTCCACTGGGCCTCGAATACAATTCGGGCTAGGTACTCTTGAAACCAAGCTGGTGTTAGGATGAGTCGATATAGCCGTCTTAAGGTCGGGCGTTCGGACTCTGGATGGGTGAGGAAAGGTTGGGTGGCTTTTTTTGCTCTTGGAACAATTGGACCTCTAAAGGTGCTTTTGGTTCTAGAAGCGGGTAGCGACTCCGAAGTTCCCTCGGTTTGCAGGGGTTTTTATACCAAGAAAACTAGATGACTAATGTTTGAGAAAGTGGAAGGAGTACCACGTAATAGCAATTTTTTTGGTAATTTTGAAATGACTCGCCCACATTGATTGGATTTACAGTTGTTATAATGAGTGTGATAAAGGAATGAAACTTAAATTAATGCTTGTTCTAAGAATAGAATAGTTTGTGATTAATGTTCAATTTCCGTTCTTATCCTATTATTCTTTAATATTAAGTTTAATGCTGAAATGTGAATTGTATTTAGGTTTATTGATTGTTCCTCAATTTATTTCCAAAAATAGCTTTACGTTAAAAGAGCAGGTTCAAATTGTATAGTCTCATCACTGATAAGACTGAGTGCGTCATTATTCGTTTGAAAAGAAATAGAGTCGTTAACTTTAATGTGAAATTAGATGATAGCAAGCTTAAATGATTCATTGATTCATTGTTAGAAATGATTCCGATTTTATTTCTTATTATTTATAATTCTTAAATAGTGGAAAAATTCAGGCGAGTGTTGAAAATAAAATTTGGGCGAGTGGGAAAATGAAATTTGGGCGAGTGGGAAAATGAAATTTGGGCGAGTGGGAAAACCCCGCTCTTCACAAGTGTCACCTGCATTCTGCTGACTTCTTCCCATGCTTCAGAATGAAAAAAAAAATCTAAATTTAGTTCATTATTTTAATAATTCAATAAGATATAATAATTTTATATTCGATTATAATATAATATATTATATTACAATATGTAATTATAAATATATAATACATATAATATTCATTCAGGTGTTTATACAGAGTGTACTCATACTTAGCCTATAACTAACCTACAAATACCACCCCCACAAAGATACAAATATATCTGTCTGTGGACCTGATACATACGAATCATTCACTTCTAATAAATGAGAGAAAAAAATAATAATAGAAAATCAATAAAAATAATAATTGAAAATCAATAAAATATATAATGTAAGTTCACAATAAATAATTCTAAGACGAAGTAAACAAAAATCTTCCTTTCCATCTTAGATCAGACCCCATGATTCATAATTACATATCTTTCTAACTTCCATTTCTGTCAGTGTCAAAACCCATCTCCTTAATATCCCATTCAATGTAATCTTTGAGATCTGATCCAGTTTACAATTTTTAATCCCATCTGGAAAAACATTAAAAAATCTGTACTTCATACATGTGCTGGACCTACTATAACTCTCTTTCTTCATTATTGGCAATTTCAGCCTTACATTCCTAGTATTCCTATTATTTACAATCGTAGAGTAGTCTCCTTGTAAATTTACGAACTCTTGAGATAATATGTTAAACATCAAAAGCTTATCCATATCCAAAATCCCGTACTCCGAAAAAAGCCGATCCACGGGGTAATCCCTCCTCTTATAAAAGATCAATCTCAAAACCCTCTTCTGTAAGGATATAATAGGCCTAATCGCGTTCTTATTTTCGATCCCCCAGGATATAATACCATAATTCAAAACCGATGAAAATAATGCATAATAAATCGAGAGTAATTGTCTCTATGGAAGTACTAATCTTAATCTATAGAATAAATAAACCTGGAATCTCAATTTCTGTAACAAATAATCAATATGCACTTTTCATTTCAAATTCTGATCTATAAATACTCCCACATACTTAACATTTGTAGCTCCACTGATGCGATTGCAATCACATGTATCTTCACCATCACACCCATCAATATGCACTCTCAATTTAAAGTCATCAGGTATACTATCTTTATAAGAACCAAATGTAATGAACGTAGTCTTATCGCAGTTCACTGTCGAGAAGTTCCTATTGAACCATTTGAAAATAATCCTTAAATATCTCTCAGATATCAATTTAAGCTGCTGCCATGTATGACTCCTGAAGAACAGGCTGTGTCATCTGCATAAATCATAATTTGCCCAGGATGAAATAGTTTAAAAATGTCATTCATGTATATTATAAATAAAATAGGACCTAATATTGTGCCTTGTGGCACTCCACATTTAATGTGTAATATATTACTTCTGATTCCCTTTATTCTGACAACCTGTTCTCTCCCACTTAAACAACTTCGGAACAATTGATACGAATTACCTCTAAAGCCATTGTTGTAAAGTTTCCTCAATAAAATGTCGTGATCTACTGTATCGAATGCCTTTGCTGAATCGAGAAAAATCGCCAAACATGGTGTAGAATTATTCATAGCATCATGCACGCTTTCTGTAAGACACTTTATTGCATCTGTGGACGATTTATTCCTTTAAAAACCAAATTGCATAGAATTAATGATACCCTCTTTCTCTACATAATCAATGATCCTTTTCTTTATAATCTTTTCAAATATTTTAGCCAGATTGGAAATTAATGAGATAGGTCTGAAATTTGTTAACAGTTCAGGATCACTAGATTTGTATATAGGGACAATTTCACTCCTTTTCTAAATATTTGGCCAAATTCCCATTTCCATCGCCTTATTGAAGATGAAAGTCAGAGGGCGTGCTATAAGGAAGTGATTATCTTCAATATCCTAACACTTATGTGACCCGTACCCGCAGCCTTATTATCTTTCAATCCATTAATTATACCAGAGATCTCATACATATCGGTTGGACACAAAACATAAAAAGATCGTGTTCCCCGTGAAGGTATCATTACTTCCGTCACTCTCAGAATTCCGTATTGCATTAGCTAGTGTCTGCATTAGTAGTGAGGCCAACTCCAGTGTAAAATTCATTAAACTCATTTACAATGTCAGTTGTATCTGTCAAAATCTGAGAAGTCTTGTACGACCTTATACTGTTTAACAGACTATTTTTCTTCGTCCTTTTACCTACCAGGTCATTAACATACTTCCATATTCTTCTAGGGTCATGTTTGATACTGTTCAATTGATTCCTAAGGAAATCATATTTGGCTTTCTTGATGTTCTTATTCAGTTCATTTCTGAAATTATGAAAATCCGTCTTGTATTGTCCATTGTTTGGATGCTTAATCATCCTTTTATACATCGCATCCCTCCTCTTACACCTAACAGCCAAAGTGTTAGTCATCCATTCCTTCCTATTCTTCATCCGTTTCCCCGTAATGAATGCTTTACTTGATTTATGTAAATAATTCTCAATGATATAAACCAAATCCTCAGCCATACTATTAACATCAATTCCCTCATATATAGTCCGCCATGACTCCTTAGAGACTAGCATAGATAATCTATGGTAATCAATTTTTGTAAATTCAATTTTATCATTATATACATTTTTTCCGATTGAACCTCTATATGCAATAAAATAGAAAAATTATCCGTAAAAGTTGTTTGTAGAATGAATGGAGTTATTTTATCTATCGGTAACACAGTCCTACCAAATATGTGATCTATACAAGTTTTCGATTTCTCTGTGACCCTCGTGTAGTTATTAATAAAAGAGAGATATCCCCTTTGTGAATAATTGCCCAAATACCTATTGACGATTGTTGAATCTTTAGTTATATCCAAATTCATGTCACCTATTACGAAATGGTTATAAACATCACTATGCACATCCAAAAAGTCCACCAAATCCTTAACAAATTGATTCCCATTAACAGTATGCGGCCTATAAAAAGCTGTCAGTAAAAATGTAGACCTCTTAGTTACCTCTATATTGAAAGCATGTATATTACCTATTTTAATCTTTGAAAATGTATATTCACATCTCTTTGAAATATAGACCACTGTTCCTTCATTTCTATTGACAGCACTATTTATATAAAACATCTCATAACCTTCCAACTCATATTCATTCCCGAGAACTATTTGAAATGATTCCGTACATACTATTATATCCAGCTCAATATGCATATCGTATAACGTCAGTTTTAATTCCTCAAAATGTCTCCGGATACTTCTTATGTTAACATGGTAAATGAAAAGGCCAATGTTCCTGAGAAAAATTCTCTCAAGCGTTCATAAATTTTCACAGATGTTTGTATCAATACCACTATCACTAACTATTCCATTAATGTCATCGAACATTGAAATCCAATTTGCCCGTAAAGGGGGAAATGAAAATCATGATCTCAAAAGTCGCTACTAACTAAGTGATCCGTCCTGTTAATTCTGCTATTCCTCAATGACCGAAAAGTTGAACAGGCCTCTTCGTCATTAGCACAGTGGTTCAGTTGCATTAACCTATTATACTTCCTACTCGCTTTTTCACAATTAATACATCTCCTAACGTTCCTGTCCGTGCACTTACTACTATAATGTCTCCCCGCGCAGTATATGCATCTCTCTTCGTTTCGACAATTTTTCGCTCCGTGAAAATATCCGCAACATTTACCGCAACGTCGAATGCCGAAGTCTTCCTCCACTCTGCAACGTTGCCATCCAATGTAAACACTTCCCTGTGTTATCAATTTATGAAAACATTCAGGATCTTTCTCAATGAAGGCCATGCTTGTCTGGTTCTTGGTGTTGTGGTGAATGTAATTGACCTTGATTTTCTGATGGTTCTCATTCTGTAGATTATCGAAATTGAGTTTTATAATATTTTCTTTTAATTCTTCTATTGTCATCTTTTCGTTCATGTTTATTATCTTTATCTTCGGTTTGAATTTTCTTTCAGATTCGATGTCATAATTATCTTTCAGACATGTGTTCAGTTTTTCCTTCAATTCCTTTGTATGGTTAGCATCTGCACATTTGAGTTTAACTACTCCATTCTGTATTTCTCTAGTTTGTAAAATGTTAAGTCTCGATTTGTTTACCTTCACATTTTCCATAATTTCATTTTTCGTAATTTTTGCATCTTGGTTGATTTTTGGCTTAACAAAAATCCACGGAGTATTCTTTTCTTCGTTCATTTGTGGGACAGATGTTTTCGTCGATGACAATTTCTGTGCATATGTACTGTTTACGTTCACTTTCTGATAAATCTTTGTGTTTTCTTTCATCAAATATATCTTATCTTTCAGCAATTGGTTACTATTTTCCTTTCCTTCAAGTAAAACTTTCAATAATTCATTTTCAGATTTCGAAATTTGAAGTTTCTCTTTCAATATTCGTAACTCATCTTCCAATCCCCTTGCAGTTTCTGTTGCATTTCTGTATTTCTCTGATAATTCTTTCTTTCACCGACTGGATTGTTTTGGTGAAGTAGACGAAGTTTTGCTCTCGCAGTGGCATTTAAACCTTGTGTCGTCGATTTTCTTCGCTTTGGGGCAGAACTTTTCCAGGCAACCAGAATGATAAGCTTTTCCGCAATCTATGCAAACCAAAGTTTTGACTTCCTTCTTATGTTAACAACAGTTGTAGAATATGATTTTGAGTAAAGCATTTCTAAAACCATCCAAAGATCATATAATTAGAGTCCTCACTTACCTTCTGATTAATTTTTTTCCCATCTCATATTAATTTTTGCCCGAATAATTTAACTTTTAGCAAATTACAGATCAATCAATTGACCTTGAACAGGCGGTGGAGTATGCCTAATTAATGACAATGGATACTATCCATCGTAGAATATTATTATTATTTTTTGATGAAAAACATTTTCTTAGATAAATAATATATGTAAACAACAGTCAAATTTTGACTGTTGACTGTCAAATTAACTGTAAGACAGTCAAATCGACTGTAAGACAGTCAAATCGACTGTAAGACAGTCCAACTTTGACTGTTGACAGTCAAATTAACTGTAAGACAGTCAAATTGACTGTAAAACTGTCAAATTAAGTGTAAAACAGTCAATTTGACTGTGAAACAGTCAATTTGACTGTAAAACAGTCAATTTGACTGTAAAACAGTCAAATTTTGACTGTTTTTTCCGTAAGGGTACCGACAGTAAGTCTGATCGCGGTTGTGGATTTCAAACTTCGGTCTCTCTCTAGTATTTTTCTCTGTCTTGTTGTCTCTCTTTTCTGTCTTGTTCTAAAGTTCGCACGTAAAATATTACATCGCAACGATCATTATTTTGCAAAAAATATTTTTAAAAATCAATGCGGTGCGCTGAGATTCTTTCGAAAGTCGACACCACATGTAGAATCGATAGTGTAGTGGATAGGACACCCGCCCCGTGATCGCAAGGTCGCACGATCTAACCCCGACTGGAGTAATTTTTGCTTGTTTTTCAAACACAACAATATACAAAACTTTATTATAGTAATGTAACTTTCTCCTAATACTATGATTTTCTTAATCGAAAAATACTTACATACATAATATAATTTTTTGATTAAGCCACTCGTCAAAATCGAGAAAGATACAATTGTGTGAAGAGCGAGGTTGCTCTTCCATAACAGTCAAATATAATGATGAAATAGTAGATGACGAAATGCGATTCAGCGTTTCGCGCATCTCTTTCGAAAGAATAATAATCTTTTCATGATTCTTAACATTTATCGTTCGAACTCAATTTTTAAACGTTGCAAATTTAAAACAAAGAAACCAACAATAAAAGAATAAACTCTTTTCATAATTCGCCTTTTGTGATCTTCAAATTGTTTCATCATCTTCTCTCCCACTAACATAGTGACTTAAATTTTAAGCAATTATATAAGATCGCGATTCGAGCGGTTAACAAAGTTAGTTGGTAGTTAATTAGTTAATTAGTTATTAGTTAATTAGTTAGTAGTTAATTAGTTAGTAGTTAGTTAGTTAGTTACCAGTTAATTACATATAATGTAGTAGATATTTTAATTATAAATATTGTATTCATAAAAGTGTTTTATTCTGAAAAGCCTATCTTTTCTTCGAGCTCTACAAATCATCGAAGGTTCAAGGGTCTGGGAAAGGTGATTCCTTCCTAAGGTCCTCTCTGTACGAGTCCGCTCGTCACAATTGTTTAAATATACATAGTTCAATTATATAATTCAGAATTGAAGTACGAATTTCATTTCATTTACACAACAATAGTTCAGTTCAATTCTTTTCGAAAAGTCAAACATATTTTCAAAGATTGCAGCAGTGAGGAAAATATTTGGGAAATTTATGTATGTAACTACACTATGAACTCTAAGGAGTCCGCCTCCTCGATCATACCGCGTCCTGCTGCGATTTTACCGGGTAACACAGGGGAACACGAGTTTCGCTCGAGAAAGAGATCGTGCTCCCGACCCTTCCAGTGGCGTAACACACAGGCAATACTAGCCGATGAAATTTACGAAGCATATGTAGCCATGTTTAGAAGGAAAAAATTCGACAGGCTCTACGCTCATGAGCTGCTCATGGCGTCAATTTCTCAAGCGTAACGAAATTAACGATCGCCTCGATCATGTCTGACTCTAGACTTCTTAGAGTTCCTAGTGTATTAGCTTTCACAAAATATGAATAAAAATTGGGTTGTTTACAATATGCATTTGCTTTTTATATATGTCTGGAACCCTGATCAGAAATATGGCATCAGACGTAGAAAATTGATTTGTGTAAACTTTTTTCCATCAGTTACTTGTAAATTTGAAGTAATTGCAAGATGCATTTGCTTTTCATGGTCTTTTGTGTCGCTGATCATGAATCTTGTGCCATGTTTGCATCATTCATTCATTCAAATATTTGCTTAAACAAATCACTTATAACAATGGTATTATTTCAAAGATGCATATTAGCTTGTCATAGTTGTTTGATACGCTGATTGCAGATATGGCATCAATTACGGAAATACATTTATTTTAACTTTTACAGCAAATATTTGCATAGTGAAAAATTTTACGAGTTGCATATGCTGCTTATGATTTTCCGGGTCGCTGATAATAAATTCAGTAGTAACGTTTTGAAATAGTATTATTAAATGAGCTTTCAAATACTATGTCTAGAAATAGAATCGTTCGCAAGATGCACATGCTTTTTTCGCTTTCCTGCCAACTAATTACAAATTTTGCACCTTTTCAAGAACTAAACCGTTGAAACTTCAACTAATATTGCGAGCAGATAGTTAGGAATTGAAATTCCATGGAGTTAGATATGCATATACAGTACAACCTCTAAATAGGGCGTCATTCAATCTTTACTCACACTCATAAGGCGTTAATGAAAATAGAAAAAGAAAACCGACGCTCTATCCAGAGGTTGTACTGTACATTGTTCTTGTTGTTTCAAATCGTTAGGCTAAATTCGATTTTATTATTCATGAAACACATATTCAATAGTTCACACAGCACTCCTAAGTCGCAGTGTTATACCACTACTAAACAAAGACAAGCTTATGTTTTTTTTATGCTAGAAAGAGAACGATAATCGATACTTGGGGACACTTAGTTCGCAGTTTACTTCGCGAGTAACTAATAGTACACCTTTCTAGAGAATATTGTAACAATAGATAAATATTTCTATTAGAGTAATTACATAATAGTTTATTGACCTGGCAACCAACAGTGTATAAAATACAAAAATTTGTTATCAAAAATTTGGTAAATTTTCAATACAAGTATTGGAAGTTTTTTGAACCATACGCCGTATATCACTTTTTCCATAAATAGATCCGTAAAATTTTCCATCCGCTATGAGAATCCTTACATGAATATGGAAATTTTTCTACCATTTATGGAGGAATCTTCAAAAAACGTATCTTCATAATTACATGCAAAAAATTTTCCAGATCTATTCATCCGAAAAAGTCAAATGCAGAATATGGCTTAAAAAGTTTCTTAACATGATGGAAAATTTACTACCTTTCCTTAACATTATATCTATCTTGCAAGAACTTCTCAATTTTCAGCGAATATGCAGTGATTTTATTTAAAATAATTTAACTTTGTGAACTAGATGCTAGATTCGTAATATGCAGGCCAAAAGAACTAAGAAAAACGTTTGCATGCTACAAACTTTATCCATAATTTGAATAATTTTGAGACACAACTTCAACTGGTGATTTTTTCCGAACGGATGATTTCGCAGTTGACTATGTAGTAGAAGTAACAGGCTTAGTGAGAAAGTTTTACTGTATTCTTTTGATAATTTTACTAGATTAACCAGTGTCTCTAATTATTCAGACCGATTCAGACTGGATGTAATAATTTCACCAAGAGATTTCTTACCAGGGGGGTGCAACTTCGGCCTTTTTAAATGGGCTAGTTTGTACCGCTAAAGTATATGGCCGCTAGAGGCGCTGCAGTCTTGCCAGGCTCTTTTTATTGGTTCCCGTCATTTGCCGCCTTCCATATCTTCCGAAATATCAAAAAAACAAGCAATTGCCCACAAAGTCAAACATGCAACAAATTAAGTACATATCTTAATAACTAAAAATATTCTGGGATTAAAAAAAAGTGTTGTCAGTCAAAAGTCATTGATTTTTCAATGATTTCTGAGAAAATATTTTCTCATGAAAGCTGTCTATTTCTCTCACCGTTTAAAGCATATTTTAAACCAAATATTGGAAAACTTTTTCATGAAAAAACTTATCCACTGACAATTCTGGAGAAAATATATGTTATGAAAAACATGTAACGTACTCGATAATAAATTCTTGCTTTAACATTAAATTTACAGTACACTTTGAAGAATCGATTCAAATTTTCGTGCGAAAAATCGCGCCTGGCAAGATCGCAGCGCCTCTAGCGGCCATATACTTTAACGGTACAAACTCTTAACATGGAGTTGCACCCCCCTGTTTCTTACTGTGCCCCTGAAAACAATAAAAAGCATATCCATCTTATTTTTGTCTTATCATATATGCATAGCAATAAATCAGTTACCACTGATTTAGAATTTAAAATGTGCCAATACTGAGTTTCTCAAGCTAAGGCTTAGATTGGAGTAGGAATAAAACTCATAGTGATTACATTTTTTCTCATCGTTTTGTGAAGAACAATAGTGAGAGTAAGAGTAGTCCTTCTATAGTCCACAAACACCACTTTCATTTTGGCCCCAGAACTTTGATTAAAACTTTTTCTTTAAATGAAAAAAAAAATGTGTGAAATTAGAAGTGAAATCCTCCCCTCCCCCTCTCACCGAACATCGCCAATGTATAAACACCAGAATTGATAAAAATGGAGTGGAATTCCGATTGAGAGAAAACTTTATGAAAAGAGTAACATACAAAAGTATTGAGATCAGGAATGAATCAATATACAAGGAAAATATTTCATTGTAAAGTAATCTTGAAATGGCTACAAGATAATAATAATTGACAAATCTTGAAGAGGCAAATGGCCTGAAACGTAAATAAGTCATAGCGAAAACAGGATTCCAATTTATTTAATGATACACGATCATACTGAAATAATGAACAAAAAAAATTTTTTTTTCAACATCAATTCTTACAGTTTCATACGAAACTCAGATACAGTCAACTTTCTAAAATAAAGTTTCGTGAGAATATAATAGTCTCAGAAATAAAATTAGGTTAAAATTAATTCGTGGGCCGCTATACAAGAAACAACCTATTTTATGTTGTTGATAATTTTTGTCAAGACATTGAATTTTATAATATAAAACGAGTTTTATCACTTAGCTGAGATTATTGATGTGTATTGCTTAACAATATAAAACTAAGATATAACTTGATGATGAAATCGGTAATTCAAAAGTTCGACATGATTTAGTTTTCCGTGAAAAACGATATCCAATTGAAAATGACTAAAATAATGCGAACACCCCGAAAGTTGTATGTACTTGTTGAATGTTACTGACGAACATTTTCTATTATTGAATGTGATTTAGTTTAAGCAATACTGGTATACGACCCAGGTAATTTTGATCCTCATGAAAACCTTATAAGTAAATAAACTTTACCATAAGAATCAAATTTCTCAGAAGATCACCTTATAAAAATATTATATGAAACTAAAATTTCTTATAAAGAATTGAGCTAAAAATTGTTATACACTCCTTCTTCTTATACGATTTAATAAAATACATAGTTATAAAAAATTTCAGCTTCTTATAAGGTTTCCATAAGGTCAATAAGGTGCACCGTATAAGAAATTGAATTCTTATCAAAAATTTCGTTCTCTTATAAGTTTTTAAAAGGAATAAAATTACTAGGAGAACCAATTGTTGCCTTTTAATTGAGTGTCTCTACAGCACTGTCAAGAAGTTGAATCACAAGTATAAAAGTTGTCACCTTTTTTATTGATAAAATGAATAACATAAAAATATGTAAAGAGTCTAAGGAAGATACCACGGCAATAGCAACTATGCCTCGGTAACTTTGCACATAAATTAGTGATTGATATGAAACTTGACGGCAGCCCACGAATTAATTTTAACCTATTTTTATTTCTGAGATTATTATATTTTCACGAAACTTTAATTTTAGAAAGTTGACTGTATCTACATTTCATATGAAACTGTAAGAATTGATGATGAAAAAAAAATTTTTTTTTGTTCATCATTTCAGTATGATAGTGTATCATTGAATAAATTAGAATCCTGTTTTCGTTACGATTTATTTACGTTTCAGACCATTTTTCTCTTCAAGATTTCTCAAATATTAATGTTCAAGATAATCCTCGTAACCATTTCAAGATTACTTGAAAATCGAATATTACCCATGTATATTAATTCAATCCTGATTTTAATACTTTTGTATTTCACTTTTTTCATCAAGTTTTCTCTCAATCGGAATTACACTCCATTTTTATCAATTCTGGTGTTAATACATTGGCGATGTTCGGCGGGAGGGGGGAGGAGTATACCTTTTCAGAAAATGATCATATATTCATATTGTGTTCATTTGATGAATGAATTGTGTTGTTTAATTTTTTTATTCAAGGTTTTGACTAGAGTAATTTTGACAATGTTTCGAGAAAAAAATCTTCAAAAAAACGGTAAAATACAAGTGTAAAGGGAAAGTGGGGGTTTATCACCTTGATTACCATACTCCAAGAACGGTTCTACCAATATCAGCCTGTCATTTTCAATAGGGTTTAACTTTATGTCCGTTTCATTTACTTACATACACCGAAATTTTCTTTTCGATGCTAAAACTCTTTATTGATTTCCGAAATTTTTTCTTGCATTTCTAGAAGTTCAACTAAAATGCATAAAATGCGTCTTTTTCAAAAGTATTATATAACTATAAATATATATAAAATTATTTTATGTGATGACGTCAACACAAGGGGCGGGGGGGGGGGTATGCGGCATGATGACGGTTGATGACATGGAGAGGGAGGGAGTCGAAAATGGGTAAAAAATTAATTACGTAATATGTAGTCAGCCCCTTATAGAATTAATAAAAAAAAAACGCCCGAAATAAAACAGAACTGTCAACGTCAACTAAGAGTATATTAACAAATACCACTCGGGGACTGTGGATGTTTTGTGTCCCGTCTACCACTTTTTTCAGCATACTATGCTATGTACAATTGGTATCGCTTTTTTTCACAATCAACATAATATACATCTTTCCTTTGAAGATTGCGCCTAAAATATTACGTCGTAACGGTCATTAGTTTGCGAAGAATATTTGAAAAAATATATGCGGTGCGCTTGAATACTTCAAAACGTTACCTTTTCATATAGGATCGGTAGTGTAGTGGGCAGAGCGCCCACCTCACGAGTGCATTTTCGCTGGTTCGAGACACGGGGCACACTCATTACTCCGAATTTTCAAAACACCGGACTTGCCATATGTCCGAATGACGAAACTCCGGAAATGCAAAAACCATAAAAAAAATAGTACGAAACCGCATCGCTCCGAAATACGATTCCTCCGATTTTTTATATCGCCGCGATCGCGTGGAACCGAATATGGATAGCGCCGATAAATAAAAGCTCCGTGAATTTAATTCACCGACAATTTTTAATCCCGATTCAACGAAATCCCGGGTTGTCGTTTTTCCGCGAAAATATAAATCCGATTTTTCGAAACACCGAAAGTTCAATTCGCTGATTTTGTTTTTTTCCGTTTCCTAAAGTAACATTCTATTCGGTTCTACGAATCGTCGTTTGACCGAACCCGCATTTTGCCGATTCTGAAAATATCCGATTCATCATACTTCCGAATAATTAAAAATCCGAAATATCAAAGCACCGAAAATTAAATACTTCAAATCGCTGAAATAACGAGAATTCAAATCGCCTACTTGCCAGAGTTCCTATCTGTCGAAGTCGCAATTCATCGAAAGCTCGATCTGTTATTTAACAGAAACGTCAACGCCCAGATCCGTCACCCCTCCGTTGCCGCGGAAGACCGTGGGCAAGGAACACCGAAATTTCAAACCTCCGTGGATTCATTCCTCCGTTCAGTTTGGGAGAGAAGTTAATACAAATATATCTATATATACAACTAAAGACAAAAGTCTCCAGAAAGAGATTTATTTTTTTTTTCTCTTCAAACATGATTATACAAGACTATTATATATATATATATATAGTATTTTTTTTTATTTCTACGATTGATTCTATTAAAAACTTACATCATTTGTGTACGGAAAGTTTCGTTAGAAATGCATGAAAGTTCACTATTCATATAGTATCTTTTTTTACATAGGATGTGATTTACCGATAAAAGCTATTGAAATTCGCTATTAGCTACGATTCGAAACCTCCGGTACATCGGAACCATGTGGAGCATCGTACAACAATGCGCTTACATTTATAAATATTTTTTGCAAATTATAGGCCATTTCAATGTCATATTTTACAAGCTTTATGACCCTCACAGAAGAAAAGTACCAATTTTGGTCGATATTCACGCTCTACACCATGCCCTGAGCATTTATCAGGCGATCTATGGCTTTACATTCAAAAAAATTATGTAAATAACTATTTGTTTAAACAAATAAATCATTGAAATTATATATTCTGCAATGTGCAAACGCTTTCTAAATGTATTTGGTACTTTGATCACTAGTATGGCATCAGACATTGAAAATTGATTTGTTGAAACGTTTTATCAATGTTATTTGCGAAATTGCAGTTTTCGCAAGATTAATATGCTTTTCCTAGTTTTCTAGGTCACTGGTCATGAATCTAGTGCCAGGTTTAGATAATTCATTCATTGAAATGTTTGTTTAAAAAATTACGTAAAACAATAACATTGTTTCGGAAATGTATATATTTATATTTCGCGTTGTGAAAATAATCGTTAGTGCCCTACAAACCATGTCGGCGACAACATTTTTGCCGACAAATTTGTCGACACCTAATATGGCTTATATTTACACTCGTTTACAAAAATTATTCTTGATTATATATCTTGAATGTTTTACATAATGTCCAAAAGCGAAAACTTTTGATAAATCATAAAAAAACTGCACTCCAAAATTGTCGACACAGCATGTCGACGTTGATGTCGTCGTCAACATGTTCACCATCAGAAACGTCGACATGCTGACAGTCTGAAATTATCTTCAATATCAAATAAAAATTACTTTTTGATATTTTATAACCGTAGTTCAAAACAGTAGTAACAATGAATTCAAAAAATATTTATTTTATATTCATCAAAACATCATTTGCAGATGTCGACACAGCATGTCGACGTCATTGACGAGCTCGTCAATTACGTCGTCAGCAACGTCGACATGTCGACTTAGGATTTATGTCTCTGGAAATGATTCATGTCGAGTGGGTGATGATCTCTATATTTTACAGTATGCATGAATTTGAAGTTTTTTTTAAGGCTGAATGAAAAAAAAATGTGAATAACGACGAGACAGCATGTCGACAATTCTGACGACACCAACATTTTTGTCGTCAAGTTGGTCGACAACTTATTTCACCTATCGGCACGGTTTTTTAAGAAATTTTTTGTTTCTTTCATACGCTTACAGTATAACATGAGTTATACATAAAAAAATTATTCGTTATCAACTAGCGATTCTCACTCGAGAATTGACGACACGGCATGTCGACGTTAATATCGACGTCAACATATTCATCGTCAGAGCTGTCGACAAACATCATAACAAAAATTACCGATGGTCATTGTCCACGTCTATAAACTGAAGAATATGGTACATAATAGTATCGAAAAAACTTATTCAAGTCGACTGACAAAAAGTCGTCATTAAAAGGAATGACGTGGCATACGTAATTGTACTCTTAAAGAGCGCCATTTTGTCGCGTTCATGTATGGCATCTCTACGTCACTCGCGTCACTCTGCGCCATTTGATGGCCTGCACCATACACCATTGCGTACCCATAATCCATATACCACACTATACCTATACAATGTACGACACCGCCAGCTGCTTATGTGTGAAAGGAACCGCCATATTTACGCTGACATTGGCTGCCATTTTCGTGTGTTTTCGCGGTCATCACGAGTGCATTAACATCAATATCAAAATTAATCTGTTTACATCGACGCTGATCAGCATCAATCTGCATTATTTGCAAACTTATCCGAAAAACGCAAGTTTTACCCAACAAATTCAATATATATTACAGGTATTTTTTTTCCTTCTTTTTAAAATATCTATCAAAATCCCACCCTTGCAGAAATAGTTTACATAAACAGTGTTTACGTAAACTTTATGCAAACGGGACATATAAACATCCTGTAAACTTTACGTAAACATTGTGAAAACAGTTTACATTAACTGTTCACATGCTTTTTACATTAAGTTTACGCAAACATTTCTTCAAGGGCACATAACCTAAAAGCAAAAAATCCGAGAAAAGTCAGTCTATTGTAATTGCACCTTTCAAATATTTTTCGCTATTCGTTCAGGATCACGTACAACTGGTACAAAACTTCCAACAGCTGAAACTGTTTGAAGCATGTCCTGACTGAAATCAACTGAAGTGCGTGTATTACATTGCAGCTGTGGCCACATAAGCATTACAGGTATTGTTAATCGTTTCTCTGAGAATCTATAATATTCACGTTTTTATTATTCTTGATTGTTTCAATTACAATTATTTTCGGATTAACTTAACATCATGATTTATATATATAATGAGGATAATTGTTTAACTTTTTCAAGTAAAAATTATTTTCATGGCTATTACAATTTTAATTATTCAAATTAATATAATTATATAGTAACTGACACTAGTAATATTAAAAATGTCCTATTAATTATATTTCAATAATATATGTTCCTAAACATGCAATCGTTTATTGATTTTATTGTTATTGATTCATATTTATTTATTTTAGATTTTTTATACAATTTAATATCAAGTTTCATTTATTTTCCAAATATATAATGTAATTATTTTCATTATTTAATATAATAGGTATATTCCAATATTAATAATTATTGTAATGAATATATTTCATCACTTTTGTTAAGTTACATGTGCACTGAAAAGTGACCGAATTAATGTATTTATTGGTACTGATTCCTTCAATTTTGACAAATTTTCTCAACAAATGTGTAATACTGAACTACTTACTGAAAAATGTTCTTGTTCTTTGTTCTCCAGTTTAAGTTGTCCTTGTTCTAAAATTTTTGAATCAGTAATACAAAATGGAATTAAACATATTATAATTTACTTACATTAAGTAATCGTAACTTGGGATCCTTGGGATTCTTGAATAATGGAAAAATTCAATTCCATTGCGAATTTTACGTGTAAAGTTTTGAAATTGTATTTCTACATAAAGATGTATTACTTGACATATTTGATCGAGTTATATATAATTTTAATACTATCAGATTAAATAGCTACAATCTTATAACTTTAAATTATTAATTTGAAAGTTCCAATTTTGTTTCCAAAGTTGCGATTATGAGGTTAGAGTGGCATTAATTTTTTTATTCATAAATTTAGATACTGTGTTTTTCAATAAAATTGGTACTTCAAAATTTGTTGAAAAAAAATATTTGGCATATTTTATTCAAAATCATGAAAAAAGATAATATCTTTTATTATCATCCCATTATCTTAACACATTTAATTATTATCGATAAAAGCAGTTGATTCAAGATATAACTATCTCACATAGTAAAAAATTTATTGAAAAAATAACACTCGTATAATGAGTCTATTTAGAAATGGGATTAATTGATTCTATATCATTTCAATTAATATCAAAAATAATATTTAACGTAATCATACTGTCTTTATTATTTTTCCATTATATTATCATGTATTAAATCATTTTTATTTTGTACAATAATATCTTCATATTAAAAGATTTTACAATAATATCAACGTTATAACATTTCATAATTCAGTATTATAATATTTTATAATAATAATTTAATATTTTATCATGATTTTCAATAATATTTTACTATTATATTATTTTTATATGTTACGGTTTTAATATATTTATTTGCTTTATTTCGTTTCATGAAAATTTTTATAGATAAAATTACAATCTCATTGCAATAAAAATATCTAGACTGAGGTATGATTATATTTTTGAAATGCTGTCAAATTTTTCAATCATTGTCATCATCAAGATTTCTCAAATATTGAGAAAGAAATAAATTTGTAGATTTCAACAACTTTTTAACAGACCCGTTAACCCGCAAAAAATTTTCTTGCACATTGTATACGCCTTTATTTTCATTTGTCAAACATTATCATGTGTCACGGAGCACTAACAGCCAATTAGAACTCATGCAGCAAACATCACACTCGTTTGAAATCAGCTGTTTTCGCCCCTGAACACACAATGTACTATTTCTCCTAATAATAAATTTATTAATTTCAACTAATTGAAGTTTTATGACAAGATAAGATAAATTTTTTATCCATTCACTGCACAATAGGGTACTAATAAAATGTAACATTGAAAATTTTAAAAATTTGATTATCTAAGAAAAAAGGTAAAAAGCGTAATTACTATAGAGAACAAGTATTATAAACTTTCAACAGAGTTATAGAATATTCGGAATGAAGCGAAATCAATAGAAAAACTCGATAGGCGAGTACCTGAAATTCAATATTAATCAATTTTATTGATTTATGGAAATTAAATAACCTTCGATCATTGAAAAAACTAGATTAAAAGAGAATAGAGATTGACCCAGAGATAGGACTGAAATTTATTATTTCATCATTAAGAAAACAAATAACAAATAACTGATATAGAAACGAAAATAGAAAAATGATATTGAAACTCTGAAGATGATTCCCATGAGAATGTATTTAAAAAAAAAAATTAACTTCCACTAACAAAAGAATATTATGAAGAAAACCTGAAGGGACTAATAAATTTTCACCTTACAAAAATACCTCTTGGTTTGTTTGTTTGTGTTTTTTTTTTCACGATTTTCAATAATTAATTTCTTCACAGTTCTTTGGTACGGTTGACGATAGATTAAAATTCTGAGTTCAGTTTTCGAACATTTATTTGATTCGAATCAATTTTAATAATAGATCATATGTAATTGAATGTTATTTGCTGATACAATTCAAATAATTTTCGTCGATTGTAGACGTTTTTTTCAGTTTAAATCGAAAATACATGATTATACTACTTTTCAATTTTAACGAATATATTTCATGCGATTTCTTGTGGCGATAAAATCAGAATTCTTTACCTTTGTAGAGTAACAATCACTAGCATGCACGGCAGGTTCTACATTCCGTATCTTACTCTGAAAAAATGTTTTCTACAAAGCAAACGTAGCTAGGGAGAGATAAATAGATAATAAAAATTAGGTGAGAAACTCATCTGATCAAGTATATTTCTATCATTCTTCGTCGTTATTTTTAGATGTTTGCCCACTTTCGCGATCACGTTTAATCATTACAGAAATAAGCTTATTGCAATTTCATAGGCGCCGGAAGGTAATTTTTTTTGGGGGGGGGGAGGGAAAACCTAATGTGAAAATTTTTTTTCTCACCTAACCCAATGTAATGAAATATGACGGTTTTCATGTATACTGGTAGAAAAGGTTGTGGAATGGTCAGTGAAATGTGCAACTTTTCGAATTATCGGTACTGTGTGAGCTTTGTTGATCAATTTCAAAATATTTATTCAAACTAGAAACGCGATTGCTACATAAAAAAAAATAGTCCACGCTCAAAATATTATTTATTTTTTGAATATAACAGAATGAACAATTTGCGAGGTACTTTACATTGAAGTCTATATTTTACCAAATACAACTGATCTGTCGTTGCGCGAAACAAATTCTGTCATAACATCATGTAAATCGATGGCTGCCGTATCTTCTTTATGAACGTGAAGCAGCATCACGTGGTTCAATCTTTTTTGGGTCATTGTTGTCCGAAGATATGTTTTCAGACGTCTCAAAGCGCTGAATGACCTCTCCGATGTCGCCGCAGAAACTGGGACTGTCAGCAACAGTGTGAGCAATTTTGTCACTTGGTTGAAAATATTCTTCGTAACAGTCGATACATTTCGAAAAACATCAGCCAACTCGACGCAAGATTTTATTCGTATTCCAGGCAAATTTTTCATCATTTTCAATTGTGTATGGAGGTCGTCAATATCAAAGTCCTCATCATATTTATCAAGCGCTCCTCTTAGATCTTCCATGGTTGGCACCTTACCTTCACAAGCATTGAACAAAACATTTTCCAACAACTCTATAGCTCTCAAGCTTTGTTGGTCGAATCGAGATTCTAGCTCATTTTTTACAAGATCTATCGCCTCAAAAAAACTTTTTCTCAATCGCGTTTTCATCGTCAAATGAACAGGGGGTTCAGGGTTTTCAGTGTGTTCTAATCTCTGTGGTGGTTTTCTTTTCCTTGGTTCGGATGGATACTTCAAGTCTAACTTATCGGCAAGATCTTCAACCTCATTATAAATACCTTCAAATCTTTCATCAGAACGAAGATCTTCGAGTCTTTTTGTCAATAATCTGACCCCTTCCAATGCGCCACTTGCAGTCAGAACTGAGCTTTGAAGAGATTTTGCCAGTTGCTCGCATGGTCTGAAAATGTCGATACTGACGGTTAAAAAAAACATCGTTTCGAAAGAATCTAACCGTCGAAGAAAGCCTCTGATACAGGCTTTTTTTCAGGCGTTGCTGCACCTGGATCGTTCAGGATAGCTCGGAGAGTTTCTCGTACTCTTGGAAACATTTCCTTATACCTGTAACACAGCAACGTAAAAATGCTGTGAGCTATGTACATTGAAAGAATGGTTTAATTATCGTATTATTTTCATTGCATATAGCGAAAATTAAGAGTGGAAACAAACATCTCAAATGCGAACAGCGAAGTAAATTTTAGAACCATTAAAAGAAAATTATTACGATATTTCACATTTACATATATACAAAATATATAAAATTCGTAGTACATTCACAAAACCATGGTTTGAATTTTAGCACTGTTGATATGAATCAGCAACACCTCCAGTAAGCTTCACTCTCAGGTCAAAATGTTGAAGAACTAATCATTTTTAGTGACTGATTTTGCTCTTTTCAATAAACTATGTAATTATTTTGACGATTATTGGTGAATTTTGACCAATAATGTCTGAATTATAAACACTATGTAGGTAGTTAAAAAATAATATATAAATATCTAGTTATAAGTGAAAAATTACTTATTATTAGTTGAAAATTACTAGCGACAGAAGATAAAATTACTGGTTTTTCATCAAAAATTACTTTCTAAAACGAGGAAAAGTTAGCCGCAAAAAATCAGCGATTTTCTATAATAATTAATAGACTTGGTTGGATGATCATTATTAATCTAAAATGAGCAGTGATTATTATGACACCTGTCAAATATAATAATATGATTCTTTCATAATATGACAAGATAATAATAACAAAATATTTGTTTGATTTTATTATAGTTTTAAATTTGCGAAATTTTACCTGCGGAAGGATTTTTCTTTCACGCACCACCTTGTAGGGCACAAAGGGATGAGTTTCTTCGTTGGTTCTAAAGTACTATCTCCAGTCATTCGGCAAGGTGGTATGACGACGTTGGAATACATGCTCTGTCTTTTCGCTGACTCAAGAATGATGTTGCTCGAATCTTTCACAAGTGAAAGCACTTCACAAATTTCTGCGATATTTTTTGCGACTTCTTGTAAAGCAAGATCTGCAGCGTGGTTAGAATAATGTACATACAAACACTTCGGTTGTAAGTCACTAATTTCTCTTTGGACTCCTTTCACATGCCCTGACATGTTGCGACCACCATCATAACATTGAGAACTTAGTTTAGAAATTGAAAGATTTAGTCTCAAAAGAACATCTCGGATTACAGAAGCTAGTGTTTTGCCTTTTGTATCTTCTGGGTTGTACATGCCAAGAAACGACTCGTGAATATTAAAATCTTGATCTACGAAGCGGATACAAACTGAAAATTGTTCACGACCCTCTATGTCGGTTGTGCCATCAGCGATAATGGCGAAAAAATGGGCATCTTTTGCTAAATCAGCAATTTTGCGCAGTACTTTGAAGGCCATTATTTCGATTATCTCATTTTGGATTTCTGAACTTGTGTAAGTGTTCGATTTTTGAAGCCATGAATGTAATTCTGGAACATCTATCTTTCGCTCTTCAAGGAGATCTTCAAAGTTGCCACTGTCTTGGAAATGCCCGCGAACTGCCAGTCCAGAACGCATTAAAAATCTGAGTGTACTGATTATCGTAAAAAGGCACTTTCTTGCATTCGTTTGTTCAGTTTTGTTTGCAGATAACAATAACTCATGAATTGTTTGGGTGTTCTCTCTATCAAGTATTAAATTTAGATTTTTGATATGGAATCCACTTTTTTGGTGAGTTGCGAATTTCATTGTAGCTTTCTTCCAATTCCGAAAACCGATCGATATGAAAGCCTCTTCTGCACCGTTTTTCCAGCTGCTATCGGAATTCGCGATTATATGAAATGCTTGAATGCAAGAAAAACATAACACGCAATCTCTTTCCTCGTCATAATGCAACCATGGGAAATTGGAAAACCACGAATAAATACATTTTCTTCTATTGGTAACCGGAAATTTGAAATTTTCCGAGGGTTGATTTTTCGCCCCAAGAACAGGAACACTTCTTGACACAGCCTGCGATTTATTTTGAGCTGGCGACCCTTCCACATTCCCAACTTCGTTCTTATCCATTGATGCATCTGAAGATAGATTTTTTTTTTTTTTTAATGTTGCCTGAATTTCAGAGTCAGTTAATGTTTGGGCAGCATAAATAAAAGTGGAAAAAATCGAATAGTGAAAAATATTTCGTTAAGAAAAATTTACTTTGTGTCAAAAATATAATTCTTGGTTCTTGAATTTTGCGATATTTAAATTAATGTGATTTTTGTTAATGTATTTTCAATTCGTAGTTTCAGAATTGAGAAATAAAATATGATGAAAAATATCCCACATCTTTTGTCAAAGATTTTTTGAAGATATTACAGACACAATTTAATCCACTTGATCACATTATTTGATACTTTTTGATATACCTTCATAATCTGAAGACTTCGAAGTGGCTTCATGATGCCCACTATTATTTTGATTTTTTACTGAAGATGAAGTGGCACCAAAGAAACCAGATATCTTTTTTTGTGCCATTATGATGTCGATCCAGATTTAAGAAATCCCTGTAATTGGTAGTAATATGAATTTTACATTCTTATGTTGCTAGGATTTACATGGATTTGATCAGAGTTGGCGGTAATCATTAGTTTTTGTAATCAAATACATGTTGATTACAAAATACTTTCAATTGAATGGTCAAGAATAACTTGATTGAACGTATTAGAGTATTTCGAAAATTTTAAGTACGCAAATACATTTATTTCAGAACACCTAAAGTATTGAGATACTTACGATTTAAGATAAGATACTCTTGATGTAATATTAGTATTATTCTTTGCATGTTTCCTCATAGGCTATTTTGGTATTTTCTGTATCAGATTGGGTACTTCAATTATGCTGCATTTAATATAATATGTTTGTTAAATAATCGGTCATTGTTTCAACAATTTACAGTGATCGAAGAAATTTACATAAAATTTTCAATAAGATCTTACGTCGGGGGACTTTTGTTGATTAAAGAGTTTTAAATTTTGTTAACAAAAAATTTGAAATATTATAAATAGTTTTTGAATCAGGTAAAAATTCAAAATATAGCTTTTATATTAATTGACAGAAAGCATTTATTAATGCGTAATATTTTTTTAATCAACTTTTAGAATTATTATCTTATCAACGAAACCGTTAGTGATGATTTGTTTACCAACTTGTTATATACCTGCAATTGATTACAACTTGCCGTTTTCTTAGCATATTGCAAACGTTCTAACTTACACTTGACTTGAATTTTGTTTTTCATATTTATTTAAACAATCATCGAATGTTTCAACAATTAAGAGCTGAAATGAAATTTCTATAAATTTTTATGTACACCAGACGTAGTAAGCACTTTATATAATGAGAGTGTTTTGACATCTTTTTGAATGTAAAAAAAATTGTTTAAACAATTAAAAAAAAATTTTTTTCCAATTTCTAACCAGTAGTAAATTTAACCAGGACCTTCCTCTAGAGGCAGGCAGGCAGATTTAAGAGAGCAATTTGTATAATATATATGTTAATAAAATTCAAAACTCTTTTATCAACAAAAGTCCTCCGACGTAAGATATAATTAAAAATTTAAAAATTTTATTAAAGCAATGAGCGATTATTTAAACAAACATATTATAACATATGCAGCATGATTCAAGTATCCAATCTGATACAGAAAATAGCCTACGACAAAACATATAAAGATTAATACTAATATCACATCAAGAGTTACACATCAAGAAGGAACATTAAAAAAATCAATAACATTACATGATTATTCAAGTACGATTATTCCAGCAATCACAGTTAAGCATTACTCAAATACAAGCATCGAGATACTTTGGGAATAACGAAATACAAGTATCTCGATACTTTGGGAGTTGTTAAATAAATGAATTTGAGTATTTTAATTTTTTGAAATACTCAAATACATTCAATCAAGTAGTTCTTAACCATTCGATTGACAGTATTTTGTAAACATCAATCATCGATTATTTATTAATTCTGCCTGTCTTTGAATTCGATACATAAAATTTTTTTTTTTTTTTTCTACAAATTGTGACAAAATAATACTGCACGTAAATTATTTTCCACGAAAAATTTATTCAGGCATAAATATATTTCGTATTATTTATACTTACAAGTATGTATCTTCCCTTTTTTCATTACCGATTTTTTCTATGTAGACGAGTTGGAAATGTTTCAACCTATAACATAGAAATGTGTGGATTTGGGAAAATTAGAAAATATCTTTGAAATTTTTAAAAATCACTAGTCAAGAAAATATGTTGATTTCACAACTGACACCAAGACGCTTATTTGACGCGATTCGCAATAAAAAATTGTTATTATTTTTCCTCCTTTTCAAAACAGATAGTAACATCTTTATTTTATTCATAAACATTTTAAAATTTGATTGTCATTTTTGTTGCAAATGATGATTTTTATAAAGATTTTTTTCACAAAATTACGTAAATTTCATAAATATCTTACATAGATAATTTCTTCCATAAAAATATTCAAAGCAACAACTCGAATACCCAATGTTTTTCTTTTGCTCAGAAAATTTCTATTGACAAGTAGGGATTAAAATTTCTGACATGTCATCAGCAAAACTATAGAAGCTTCTTCCCCTCTACGACACTGAATTGGTATAGATCACGGACGTAGGATATGTCTATGGTCAAAGAACGAGTTCTTTGCTATGGTATAGATTCTGGTGGTAGTATGATAATGAAGAGAGAGAGAGAGAGAGAGAGAGAGAGAGAGAGAGAGAGAGAGAGAGAGAGAGAGAGAGAGAGAGAGAGAGAGAGAGAGAGAGAGAGAGAGAGAGAGAGAGAGAGAGAAAGAGAGAGAGAGAGAATTCAAGCAATTTTAAAGCCACTGTTGAAAATTGCTTCGTTTTAAAAAAACTATTTATTATATTACATTTTCCATGGTGCAAACGATTTTTTTTGTCATGGCGGAAGAAAAAGCCGATTTGTGCGAAGCAGGCAAAAATGTAGGCTTTTTCGACCGCCTTGATGAAAAAAAGTTTTTCTGACAACAGCATCGTAAAGAGCGATGTTTATTTGATGTAATTCGCTTATAATGCCAGAAACGATTTCCGGACGCTGAGGTCCCTTTTCTTGGAGAATTCAAAAAATACAAGAAGAATATTACTTACCTTGCAATATAAAATTGACCGTGTTAAGTGATTCAATCTTAACGCCACGTTTCGGTTGATTGAGCAAGCCAACAACTGATCACAACTGAATAACTGATTGTGAGTCAAACTCAGTCAAACTGTCAAAGACGAGAAATATACTACGCACACTACGAAACCAGCACATACGTATTCCCCCTTCCACCATCGGGCTCCTCGAGCCCTTGGGACGAAAGCTCCTAGCTCTTATTCACTCCTATTCGAGTTGATACACATTAGATGCTAGACATTTTTCTTGAATGAGAATTCCCTTTCTCCCGCGATTCAAATAGTTGGAATACTTCAAATATTCCAGAATATTCGATTACGCATGATAGGGCAGTGACATAAGCAATCACTGCAGTGTATTTATTATAAATTTTGTATTATAAATTTTATAACTTTTATTACAAATTTTTTTGCTCCTCAAAAACTGGGGGGGCAAAAAGTATAATTTGCCCTCCTGTTTTATAAGTGGGGGGGGGCAAGTGCCCCCCCTGCCCCCCCGGTTCCGGCGCCAATGTGCAATTTAACAATTTTCAAATGAAATTTAACAACATAGCTCGACTTGTGTGCGAAATTTCAATACCAGTCAATACATACTGAATAAAAAGATGAAAATATACATATGTCAACAGATAAACTGTAATCGACTTATGGTAAGATTGCTCGCGGATCAAGTTGCGTCTTTTTTTAAATGAGATGTATAGATGTTGTCGCGAGGCGGGAAAATACGTGAAGTGAAGTGAAATTAATTTGATTATTTAAAGTTCGTTCAGAGGCTAGAGGAGCCAATAATCAATTAATTTTATGAAGTATTTCCTGACGTTATTAGATTTTAAGATTATACCCCTAGCAAAGTGTTCGGATCACTGAGTGATCCATTTTTGGTCCGGTTTGATCCAGTTTGATCCGATCGTATTTTCGTCTTCTATGGTCTGTGAATAACTTTCATATACCTTGAAAGTTGATTAAGGTTGCCCTATCGTAATAAATGACACCTTTTTTCACTACTTTAATATCATTTTTTCCAATAATCCAAGATAAACCTAAGTTATTTTCTAAATATAAAAAAACCTCATTTTTGTGACGATATTAAATGACTGGCGATATTAAAATGAGCAAGCTAAACATTTCATGCAATAATAACTGCTTAGAGGTAAATTTTTCGTGTTGGATCATTTTCGGATCAATCCGGATCAAATTGGACCAAAAAATGGTCCGAATTTGGTCCAGTTTTGATCTGAACACTTTGCTAGGGACGCTATCAGTTGTAGTTCTCATTGAAAATTTTTTTAGAATTACTTCAAAAACTCGGAAAATCAATTCAGACATTAAAAAATTTTTCTGAAAATAAATATAACGCTTTCAAAAGTTTTGCCAATAATTTGTGATATGTCTCCCAAATCAAACGTTTTTAATTTTATTAGTTTTCTCAATCTTTCGATATTTTTAGAAGATGTTTAACAAATTCATATAGTTGATTTTGGATTCATTAGAATTCTAAAAATATTTTACCAACCTATAATTTTTTTAACATATATCTAAATCGTTTCGAGACTTTATTTGATTTACAAAATTTTCAAAAATATTTCCATTTTCGAAATTCCTAAAATCAATCACGATTTTTGTAAATTAAAAAAATTGTTCAATGATTTAAAGCTGTTTTATGCACTAAGGTCCTCAGTACTAACTTTAGTGTTCTGTTTTTGATTTCTAAGTAGGTAAAGAGGACCAAATGCATCTAACAGTTTTTTTTCGTGGAAAGTGGGTAACAGCCTCGTGGTACTGCCGACAGAAAAAAAAAGTTAACATCAACATTGATGCAGTATTAACGTCTGGAAGCGAAAACGAAAATGAAAACGTATCAGGGAACTGTTTAGACGCCAATTCCTTTGGCAAAGTCATAGAAAACGCTTGTACGATTGGAGAACAAGTCACACTTTCCCATCAAAGTACAAGCATTGAAGAAGAACAACATGTAGAAGAGCCTTTAGACACAATTCGCGAACCCCCTCTTGAAACTCGTGATTTTAAGACTATGTTAATCGACTGGTCTCTAGGCAACAATATTGCAATGTCGGCGGTTACGCAATTGTTGCATATTCTGAAAATGTCACCATCTGTTGATACTATAATTTTACCTTCTGATTGTCGAACTTTGTATCATACTCGAAGAGGTGTAAAGATAGACGGTATGGGTGATGCTTACTTCTATTATTTCGGGTTGGAAAAATGGTTCTCAATGGAAAAAATCAAAAATTATCTTGTCCAAAATATCGTTGACGACGAAATCATGATTTCTTTTAATATTGATGGCTTGGATATACGAAAGAGTAGTAAAAAAACAGCGTGGCCCATTCTTTGTCGGATAAGGAATGTTCCTGATGTTATTATTTTTGTCGTCCAAATTTATGTTGGTACTCACAAGCCATCAAATTGTGAAATTTCCCTACAACATTTTGTACAAGAAAGCAATGAGTTGGTTTCAGACGGTATAACTCTTGAAAATCGAGTGTTTAGAATTCAAATAAATCTTGGAATTTTCGGTGCCCCAGCAAAGAGTTTAGTCAATAACTGTAAAGCTCACAATGCATTTGGTTCTTGTTTGCGATGTCACGTTAAAGGATACAGATCAATGAATCGAACAAAATTTAATGTGAGTGAAAAAGACTTGGTCAAATGTAAGTTACGGAAAACTGAAAAGTTTAAAAAATTCCAATATAAATCCTTACAACATGGACCCTCTCCTTTATCAGGTATAATGGGTTATGACCCAATTTACGATACAGCATACGATTATATGCACCAGATTTGCCTTGGTGTAATGAAAAATTTGCTCAGACTTTGGTTGAATCTTAAAGACAAAAAATTTCTAAATAAAAAAATGTATACCTTCAGCTACTTGAATGTTACGTCCATTGACAAAAACATGAAAAATATCCGTAAATTGTGCCCTTCTGAATTCCCAAGAAAATGTCGAGAAATTACTGAACTAGCTCACTGGAAAGCAACAGAGTTCCACCAGTTTCTTTTGTACGTTAGTCCGATAGTTTTATTAGATCGAACAAGTGCAACTGTTTACAAGCATTTTATGTTGCTTCATTTTGCAGTAAGATTTTTATGTGATCTAAAGTCAGACTTCACAATGCTGGATACGATTCATAAGTATTTGATAAAATTCATCAGAGGACACGCTGTCATATATGGGGAGCATTCGATTTCTTACAATGTACATTCCTTGTGGCACGTATGTGATGATGCTCGAAGATTCGGGAACCTTGATAATTTTAGCGCTTTTCCATTTGAGAATCATTTATTTCAAATTCGTCGCAAAATTAGGGCCGGATCGAACGAATTGCAACAACTGGTTAATCGAATCGAAGTAGACGGACTTTTAGATAGCTTTTCAGGCCATTAAAAAAATTTCACTGTCAATGTTCACGTATCAAAAAAGCACGGGTCAGGCCCGGTTCCTGAAAATATAGACATAGGTCCATTTTTTCAATTCAGTGTCTTGAGTACTAAAACCTATGTTTTTAATTGCCGAAAAAAGTCTGACAACATTGTCATTTAAAAAAAATGAATCTATTTTTCACGTCGATAATATTCTGGAAAATCATATTACAGGGCAAATTTATCTTGTAGATCGTTTCTTTTCTGATATAAATGATTTATACAAATTTCCCGCGCCTTCGTCATACCTTGGGATTTTTCGGGTCCAAGAATTAAGCAAAGAACTGGCAGTAGTCGATTTAGAAGATATTTCATGTAAAGGGTTTTACGCCTGCAGTGAGAAATATTCAACCGTATGCCGAATTCTCCATACTGATAGCATCTAGAACTGTGTTTTTGTCAATAAATCATGTGAGTGATAATATCTGTTTGTTTTTTTAGTGAGGTTACTTGAATAATTTTGAGAAGAAGTTATGTATTCAATATATTTTTATGAGATAAAGGCTTTCGCACGCTACGGAAAAACGTAAAAGTACATTTTTTCTTCCACTATAGTAGTCACGGAATGCTTAGTAAACATTATTCTACAAGGGAATTCCATCAGCCAACCCTAATAATTTTAAACCTTATAAAAACATGAGAAAATTAAATTTTTTATCAGAATTCAATTTCTTATAAGGTACACCTTATAAAAACCTTATAAGAAACTAAATTTTCTTATTAGAATATATTTGATTAAATCTTAGAAGAAAAAAACCTTATGAAAATTTTTTGATTACTTCCTTATAAGAAACTTCAGTTTCCTATAAGGTTTTTATGCGGTCACTTTATAAAAAATTAAATTCTGATAAGTTTTTTCTAAAGTGCACCCAGGCCCGTCGGAAAGGAATACGAACCAACAACTGGTTAATCGAATCGAAGAAGACGGACTTTTAGATAGCTTTTCAGGCCATTTTTTTCAATTATTTACTCACGGGCCCCCATATAACCCTGACAGTCTTGAGGCAAGTGAAAGGCCATGAAAAGGGAATCGCCCCGATGGCGAGATAACCTAAGGGAATCAAAAGGCAATCATGGCGATTGCCTCGAGACCGCGTCAGGGAATAAGAAATATTTTTCGACATAACGAAAATCATGTTGAGTTCTGTTAATGTATATGTAACGAGCGAGCTGTTAATCACCAACGATAATGTAGAAACTGTGGAAATTTGAGCGAGTCCAACGTTGTTTTCGTTCTCGTTTCTTCTTATCGCTGGTTAATTTTAGGCTCACTAGTCCAGAGAGGACCCTACTGGAGACTCCGCCCAAAAGGACCCTTGAAGGGACTTCTAAGAACTAAGAATGATCAAGGATAATGATAAAGCATATGAATATAATTTTACAACATTCCATTTATTATTTCTACCATTATTTCTATTACAAGTGTCTTACAATTCTCATAAGTTGTATTCAAATCATTCATACTTAAAACCACACTTCTCCCATCTCTGCTAATTCTTCTTTTAACGCTTCTGAAGGATCTATCTCTTGAGCAGTAGCTTCTTCCCTTTCAGTTGTATTTAGTTCGTTAAGGCTAGATGGTTTTATGAGGTTGGTCAAACCCTCTAACTCTTGGTCGATCGGGCTTATTCTTAATTCATTGGTCTGTTGGTGACCACAACGCCCACAATTCGTGGTCACTCTCCTTTTTGGAGTCACTAACAAAATCCCGAACTGTCGCGACGCTTCTTTTGCTATCTCGTTGTCCAAATCTTCCAACGTGAAGGGAGTTTTGGGGTCTAATCTCTTGAGTATCCTCAATCGATTATACAAGTCCAAAATTCCCTTTTGTTTAAATACGTATTTCTTTTCACTTGGTTTTACCCTCTTTTGCCTAATTATACTTCTAATGGACCATATTAACTCCTCCACCAAAGGCACTGCAAGGGAACGAAAAACAGGGGATAATTATATTAAGCCTTCCTTTAAATATTCCTATCTCTGAAATATTTCCTCTCTATTATTCATTCTATTAAAATTCAAATCCCTTCTTTTAAATTCTAATCCAAAATCGCTCGCACAATAGTTCAAGTATCTGATTCTGAGTAAGTTCTCAAAATAACAGTTGGAAAGTCTCAAATCGAGTTGCCATGGAAACTGTAGCTCAAAAGGGATAAATCCATTTCGCTCGATTCTTAACTTTGACTGTTAAAATATCTGATCTGCTTAGGTCACTTCAATTCTAATTCAAAAATAGCTTGTATAATAGTGTAAGTAATTTGATTTTAAGTAAGTTTCACAATAACAGTTCGAAGGTCTTAAATCGAGTTGCCTTGGAAACTGTAGCTCAAAAGGGATAAATCCCTTTCGCTCGATTCTTAACCTTGACTGTTAAAATATCTAGATTTGCTTACTTAAAATGTTTGATTTTCTTACTTTTTGAATGATATAATCCTCGTGTAGATGGATATAAGGGCCTGGAGTACAACTCCGGCGTTTATCTAAATACACTTGGTGAGCGATGAGGCTGTAAGAGTCGTCGTCAGGTCGGACTCTTATTAGGGCCCGGGGAAGAGAATTCTATCGTTTTAGGGCTTCCTTATTGGGCTCTTTGGGGAACTTTGGAGGATTGCTAACTTCGAACTTCTTCGACTTTCTGACAAAATCCGCGAGCTTATATACGCTTTTCGGCAAAGAGTGGGATTTTGTTAGAAATGTAGAAGAGGAAAAAAACGGGTTCCGTTTTGGCCGTCCATTTATTCATATTCTTATTATCAAACAATATAATGATTCGTTTGAAAGAAATAAATGTTATCACGGGCCGATTTTAGCCCGTTCGCATCCGTTCATTATTCGAATCGTTAGATATCGAAAAATGTGTGGAGCAATCGGTTGCAAAATGACGGTGATTGTGATAGCGCCGCGCTATCTTAATGTTCTCTAAAATGATCCCTGAAGAAAAAATAAAATATCTAATGCCTTCTAAATCCTTCATAGAAACTAAACCTTTTCTATAATATCATAAATGATGTTCTATAAAATCAGACGAGTGATTATATCTCGCTCGTCACATATAGATCCATATATAATGTATATATACAGATGAGCAATAAGAATTCTGTTTCAGAACTTTGCAATGAATTTTTTAAGTTTTCACCAAAAATGCGGGCCCCTCTCAGAAGTCCGGGCCCGGGGGAACCCCCCCCCTGTCGCCGGGCCTGAGTGCACCTTATAAAAAATTTAATTCTTAAAAAAAATTTCATTTTCTTATAAGGTTCAAAATTACGAGGGAATATGTATCACAAAGTGAGTTAAGCGTATTATTCGAATGTTTTTTTACAGTATCTATCACTATGAAAGGAAAAGAAAGAAAAAGTAAATTATTTTCCGTGGTTGCTCACGAGGAGAACGATACCGTTGAGATCGTCTATCTCAACGATTTTATCTAACTGGATGAACAAGGATAAGAGATTTTTTTACTATCCGCCCAAAAATTGCAAATCGGCCGTAAACTATTTGGAGAAATGTATCTCTCCAGATAATTCGACATGGCCGAAGTTCAAAATTTACAAAATGTACGAGGATTCCATAAGTGCGTTTCATATTTTTCGACAAAAAATATCTAAAAACTATAAATAATGTGTTCACTTATTTCAGAAACTTTCAAAACTGCTGACTCAATTTCTCGAAAGTACGCGAAAAATAGTTCTGGAGAAACTACTGATTATTCTGATAAAAAAAGAAAGGCGAAACGTCCAAAAAAATATTCACCTAACTCTTCTTTTTCATCTTCCGAAAGTGAATCGAGTGATTCGGAAGAATCGAAATCGTCCACGTCATTTCCACCACGAGAAAAAAAGGTTAATACATCTACTGAAAATGCAGGATCCAAATCAAGCAGCAGCAGTTCGGAGGAAGAGTCTTTTTTGAATGTCCCTAAGTTCCTACCATCAGGTGATTTTTTATAATAGCCTCTTTAGATCACAGTCAATAGAGTAACTTATGAAAAACGTAAACATTTCGTTTAACGAATGCATGACAAACGTGCCACTTAAAACTGAAAACATATATGGTATATCAGTCCCTAGATAGTTATTCTCAATGTTCGTCCTCTATATATGTATATGCATTCCCCAGCATTCACGCGAGAATACTTCCTTTGCAATTTGTTATAATCATGCAAAATGCTAGTTATGCAAAGTAGATTTTAATTTATGATGTTATTATTCCTCTAAAGAGACATATTCATTGGCATGTTTTAAGTAAAAATTCAATTTATGTTCATAATGAGTAACTTTTTTATTGTAAATCAGAAGACGGTCTCAAAATGTTTTAATATTTTTTGTTCCATGTTGCTATTCATGGCAGACGGAACAACTCATCCAGCTTAATCTACCAACACTAAAATTTCTAAGAAAAGTCCACCCGTAAGTTCAGAGGTTTCACCAGCAGGTAAAAATGAAGAGCCGCAACAGAAAGAAAAAATTGGTGGTTTAGAAGTTTCACCAATAAGCGAAAATGAAGAGCTGCAACAGAAAGAAAAAATTGGTGGTTCAGAAGTTTCACCGATAAGTGAAAATGAAGAGCAGCAACAGAAAGAAAAAACTGGTAGTGAGGTTGATGCACTTAAAGAAGGAATTATTAATGAATCTCAAGGCCAAAATGACGAGGCTACTGTCTTTAACGGAGACTACATTCAAACTACGTTTTTTTGCTGTATCAATGTCAGCTAGTAGAGTAAATTCATTTAATAAGGTTGCAGTTTAGGAAAGTCTTCCAAATTAAGCAGTCCTAAAAACCTGAATAAACTGTTCCTAATTTAAGTAAAATTTGTTAAGTATAGTGAGAAAAATATCATAAAATCAAATACTTTTTTATAATATCGTGAGGATATCATGAACCATATAATTAGAAAAAGTAAATTGCTTGATGCAAAATCGTGAGTTGGAGTGAAGAGAGGTATAATAATAATTAAAAGTCAATAACGAAAAAAAATGATTAGTAGGAAATCGTGAAGATGATTATTATTATATATTTTATAATTATACTTCTATTTAACTATAGTTTCGAAATAAGTGAAATGAAAATAAAACTTGAAATGAAAATTGATGGAGCTAATATATATAAAATATCCCAGTGACATAATTTTAACGCAAGCATTGAAATTCTGTTTTTCAAGATGACCATTCAAGAAAATTAAT
This sequence comes from Platygaster robiniae, assembly GCA_028476575.1. Lineage (NCBI taxonomy): Eukaryota > Metazoa > Arthropoda > Insecta > Hymenoptera > Platygastridae > Platygaster > Platygaster robiniae. Next base: position 19,572,499 of record CM052026.1, read on the forward strand.
AACAACCTACCATGTTACTGTTTCATGCTCAAAAATTTTGCATATTTAGGTACCGCTAATAACATTATTATTTTATACAAATTAATATATTTGCATTATTTTACATTTTAAATATATCAAAAAATCTATATCTTTACGTTGATCTTTTTTTAATTTACTACCTAATTTTTTTCATCTTCCCAATAAAAAAATACTTTAATTCAAAAGAATAAAAAAACTAGATTCTTACATATAAATATGTATGTATGTATGCATTAACTGAGGTAATGTCGAGAATTGTAAGTGGCAAATATGTTGCAGAATAATATTATTCTATATGTAAATATTATTTATCACAAAGTAGATAATAGTACGCATGTGACGAGCGAACCCAAAACAGATAGACAAACCAACGTTGAAATCCAATTATAGAAAACTCCCGAATTGGGTCCACTTTCACAGACTAGGACCGTTGTAGGAGGCTCTGCCCTACACGACCCTAGGTTCCCCATATATTTATGGACCAGAGGAAAAGAAATGTATTGAGGGTTTATCAATGAAACTCAGGAAAATGTTTAAAATGCCAACATGCGTTAGCGTATATTGAATCGAAGTTTCCAATTATTTACCATTACACATTACAATATCTCAATAGATCAATTCACAATGCTTTCTTTGATTTCCAATAATTATTTACATAATAACATAACTGATGGCTCTGACAATGCTTGCTGAAACAATTATTTCGAACTTTATCTAATACCGAATCTTAAACACTCCCAAACCTTTATGTGATGCACCAACTCTCCAGGGTTACACTATTTTAATTTAACTGTTCTTAGTATTTTTATTCACAGTTAAAAATAATTTATTAGAACTTTATCTATCATACTTTTATAAAACAATCGATCAGAAAAATGTTGAAATTAACTTAACTTAGAACTTGGAAGAATACTACTGTGAGTGCCGAATTTTGAATAAAGAGCTGGGTTTATATACGCTGAAAATGAGTATCGTGTACTGATAACATGAAGGGAAATACGTGCAGGAAGTCACGTATTTCGTCATGTACGATTTTGCGATTATTGTTGCAAATATCTAAATCACTTTCCTGTTGTTCGAAAAGTAAAATGAGTAATCGATTTAGTTATGAAGACTGATAACAAGAAATACATGGGAGTAGTGACGCATTTCGCAATTCGTGATTGAAACATCATTTTAGAAAAGATATCATTAGTTAATAGCGAAATGATAAAATATATAGCTCTCATTATTTGGTTCGTGCACCGGACGTGTCATTATGATATAGAATAATTGCTACATTAGGTTTCATGATTCAGACGTCGATTATGAAACTTTTAATATTCGAATGAAAATTTAGTTTTTACATGAAATTTTGAAATATTGATACATGCTTTTATTTTATACAGGAAAAAGAAGAGTGGGTAGTTGCCCGCTCTTGACAACGCAAAATAGATTACAACTAAATGATGTATGAAAAAACTTAACAGATATCACATTGAATAATTTTATAGATAATCGCATGATGCAATTCTCTTGATAATTTTACTACATGAAAACATTCAAAAACAATGAATTTATAATGCATTTATTATTATTTGTTTTATATTATATTTTATGAGATATTACTATATCGTATTATGGCCGAGAGCTTTCTATGGTATCTATAATCCTGATTGTTAAAGAACGTAGTAGTTCTACATCACAGATTAGCTATCGTTGTACTGACGGCTGCTGGTTTTTGGCCTTTTTTTTAGAAATTATACGCTGCGAGTTTCAAGGCTTTGAAAACAATATAAAATCTTGGATGTAAAAAGAGTTAAGGGAGTCACTTGTCAATTCAACAGCTCTCATCTTCAATGATGAGCTTGCAAAATACCTCAAGAGCAATATGAAAATGGTAAAGATTTCAGCTCTATCACATTAAAAAAATTTTGCTTGGTTTTTTCAGTAACATTTTAGGCAAGAGTTCATGAATATTATACGTATAGTTTCCCTGGCGGAAAAATGTTCAACCAATGAAAACCAATAAAAACCGACTATGGTTTTCATTTGTTGAACATTTTTCCGCCAGGGTTTATAAATTGACTTCGAATATATAATTTTTTAGTGATATTGTATCACACAGAATCCTAGAATTAGACAGCTCACTGTGGGCTCACAGTATGCTTTAATTTTATTTTTTTTAAAGTCTTTCAATAGTTTGTAAAAAATCAAGCAATAAATTCCTCCATCATTTGCATGTATTTAAGCCTACATGTTATGAGGTAGCAGTCGAGTGTGTACAATACTACAGTACTTGACTAACGTCAAGGTCTCTTATATATATTGAACCCAAAATGATCATGTAATGAGCGTTGTATACGATATATTTATATTCTCATATTTTCAAAATATATTAAGAGGCGACAATTCTGAAGTGGTGTAGACATTCTACTGCTTCCCCTTAACATGCGGGTTTGAGTCTACTCGAATTGTTAAAAGTTGTAGTTAAAGTATCTTATGTCTGTTATAGGCATTGGAAACTTGCATACGCCCATCGGCTGAGGGGAATGCGAATGATGTGTTTGATATAGAACCGGCCACTGAAGAACACCAACAAGAAACTACAGTCACCCATTTCAGGGCCGGTTCTCTTCCATTAAACACGTATCAAGAATTGGAAAAGTTTGAAAATGATCTCAGCCAAAAAAACTTCAAACAAAAATTTGTAAGTTATACTTGTTCAAATTGCGAACTCTCTTAATGGCGATATTTTAAAATTATTTTGTATTTAAATGACGGGGTTTTCAGGTCCTATACATGAAAACAAGACGGCAAAGTGATCTGAAAAAAACAGTCAATTCGATGGTTAGTTCTGTCGTCCACCAGCAAGTAGAATGCATGTTCAACATGCAGGGAAGCCATGGGAAACTCTGTTTTGAAAAAACGAGAGTTCGTTCCGTTATACAAAGTACGACAATTATATATCTATGTCATTTTATCATCTTGTATAATAATTGTTTCTTACAATTTGTTTATAGCAATCGTGCAAGAATTCTTCCCCATTGCCTCAGCAGACACCATCAACCTATTATCAGTAAGAAATTGAGAGCCCTCAAGAACTCAATTCATAGGCGGAATGGAAATTTGTATAAAGAGGCGATGAAGAGCCTGGAGGCTGTAAACGAGAAACAAAAAAAAAAGAAGAAGAAGAAAAGACACCAGCAGACGAAGAACCTGCTATTGAAAACAAATGAAATGAATAAATATCAACTCATGTAAGGTTCGTGAATATATCTTTTTTTGCATACAAACTTTTGAGTTTTATTTATAATTCTACGTTCATTTCTCTTGTCAAATTAAAGTTTTGTTCTGTTTTAGTATAACTATATAATAAATAGTATTTGTTTTTATTCATGTGTATGTCGAGGATCGTCAAAAAAGAGTTTAGTCAATATTGCAACGTTTTGAAAGTATAAATTACGATGATGATATAGTCTCTGCAAGTTTGTCTGCTCAGAACAATCTAATAAACTCGAGAATTAAGTATATTTCTTACAGGATTTTATGTTTCAATCTCAGAAAACTTACGTACGCCGCATAAAATGCTATCTAGCTAGATTTAGATGTATTTTTAGACAAAACTTGTCGCATTGATTTTTTTATTTTATTGATTTTTTGATTTTTTCAATCAAAAAACTTTAATTCCATAGTGTCATTTAAAACGTTTTCATATTATGAATTTTATACTAAGAGCATGCAAAAAATATTCTAAGAAATCTTACACAAAATTATCACATTTTCACAATGGTAATGTCCATATTAGTGTCAATATAAAAATCGGTAAAGACGTTGGCAATATCATCGACGTAGAAGTTGACTTGTACGACTAGAATAGTATTGTTATGATCGTTATCATATTAGACATCAACATGGGAAGCCTTAATATCAACGCTGGCATCGGCGTCGATATCGATGTCGATTTGAACATCCACAACAGTGTTGATATCGACGTTGATTTCAACGTCTACAAAGACATCAATATCTTCGTCGACGATAGTGTCGTCATATATATCAACAACAGCGTCGATATCAACGTTGAAAATGGCGTCGATATGAACGTCTACAATGGCGTCGTTATTGTCGTCGACGATAAAGTTGACGACGCCGTCAATTTCAACGTCGACATGCATGTCGATTCCCACGTCTGCAATGGCGTCGTTATTATCGTCAACAACAGCGCCGACATAGATGTCGATTTGTACGTCTACGATGGCGTCATTTTTATCGTCAACAACAGCGTCGACATACATGTCGATTTGTATGTCTACGATGGCGTCGTTATTATCGTCGACAACGGCGTCAGTATCGTTATCGTCGACAATTGCATCGTCATATTAGTCGACAACGGCACCAATATCAACGTCGTCAACGACGTTAATTTGAACGTCTAAAACGGCGTCGTTATTATCGTTGACATTAGCGTCGATATAGACGTCGATTGGTATGTCTATATTATCGTCTACAAAGGCGTCGACAATGGCGTCAATTTTAATGCCGACAACGGCGTCGATATCGACGTCGGCTTAAACGTTTACAATTGCGTCGAAATTATCGTCGACAAAAGCGTCGTCAAGCATGTCAACAATGGCGTCAACATAGACGTCGACAACGGCGTTCATATCGACGTCGACAATGTTGTCTACAATGGCGTAGACAATACGTCGACATTTCAGCAACGTCAACAGCAACGTCGTCAACGACGTCGACTGACGACAAATTTGCTGCGTCAAAAAGTGACGTGTTTTGACATGTCAACATTCTTGTCAACATTTGCGTCAACATAGTTTGTAGGGTGCTAGTGTAACGTACTGTCGAAGTCCGCCACACTGAACGCATCGGGGGTTTGAATTTAAATTTCGCTCTGGCGAGCGACGTCAATCACGAAAAAAACTACAATGGCGAAGGGCCCGGACTCAAAACCAGGAGTCTCAAGTCAACACTGACTGAATGACATTCCAGACGTTGCTGGCGACGAAAATTTGCCAGTCAACTGACCTTGACTGGCTATACAAAGGCTTCTCTCTTCTAATCTCTTCGCGGTTATTATAGGGAGTACGCTCTGGCGGAGTTCGGTGTGGCGAAATTCGACAGTATTTGCCTACGCTGTAGGAAAAAAGCACTGGTTTTTGTGCCCCGGAATTTATCTGAATTCATCAAAAATAGTGAAAGTAAGCAGTGTTTTGATTTCGTTCATAATTCGATTATTGTTGGAAAATTATTTTCGTAATTTTTTTCAGAAGAAAGTAGTCTGTTTTGACTGTTTTTCAGAGTGTTTTTTATGTTTTAGATATTAGAAACTCATTCACATGTTCTGAAAAGTGACAGGTAGAAAAATGTCAATGTCAAGGAATGATTGGATAGGTATTGTTACTTTAATTAATTCTCTAAAAAAAAAATTGTCATTGTTATCTATTTTTATAGACAGACATCTTTTTCAAAGAAAATACAGAAATGACAGCTCTGAGCGACGATGTATTTTCGACAAATTCAGGTGAATTCCAGGGCAAAAAAACCACTGCTTTTCTCCTGCAGCGTACGCAAAAATGTTACACTAGCACTGACAATTATTTTAACAATGCGAAATATAATTTATCGAGATTATTTGCCACGCTTTCGTCCGATAATTGCAAAACTTAATAATAAACAAACGACTGCAAACGACAAAATGGCGCTCAAGAATACCTACGTATTTTAGTGCTCCACTATAGTCCACAAGCACCACTTTCATTTTGGCACCACAACTTTTTCAAACCAATTAAAAATTTTCTTTACATGAAAAAATGAGTGAAATCCTCTCCTTTCCCCTCCCACCGAACATCGCCAATGTAAAAACACCAGAATTAATAAAAATGGAGCGAAATTACGATTGAGAAAAAACTTGACGAAGAAAGTAAGATACAAAAGTATTGAAACCAGAAATGAATTCATATACAAGGAAAATATTTGATTCTTAAGTTATCTTGAAATAACCACAAGGATTATCTTGAATTTTAATAATTTACTAATCCTGAAGAGACAAATAAGCTGAAACGTAAATAAGTCAGCTAAAACAGGATATCAATTCTTTAAATTATAAGCCATTATACTGAAATGATAAACATGAAAAATTTTTTTCAAACATCAATTCTTACAGTTTCATATAAAATTTAGATAAAGTCAACTTTCTAAAATTAAATTTTTGTGAAAATATAATAGTTTCAGAAAGAAAAGTAGGTCAAAATTAATTCGTGGGCCGCTGTACAGGAAACAACCTCTTTTATGTTGATGATAATTATTATAAAATAATAAATTTTATAATATAAAACGAGTCTTATCACTTAGCTGCGATCATTGATCGGTATTGCTGTATAATATGCAACGGACAGATAACTTGAAGTTGAGATCGGTCAGGCAAAAGATCGACTTGATGCAGTTTTCCGTGGAAAACTATATCCAATAAAAAATATTTAAAATAATACGAACACCACGAAAGTTGTATATACTTGTTGTAAGTTACAGACGAACTTATTTTGTTATTGAATGGAATTTAGTTAAAGAAATACTGATATACGACACTGGTAATTTTCATCCTTATAAAAACCTTAGAAGAAAAAAACTTTACCATAAGATATAAATTTTTCATGAGGTCACATTATGAAATTATTATAAGAAACTAAAATTTCTCATATAGAATTGAGCTAAAAATATTTATCAAGTTCTTTTTCTTATACGATTTAATCAAAAACATGCTCATAATAAATTTCAGTTTTTTATAATGTTTTCATATGAAACCTTATAAGAAGTATCATTATAATTAGGTGCCTATAAAGTGCACTGTCAAAGAAATAGAATACTTATAAAAAATTTCGTTCTCTTATAAGGTTTTCATAAGGAATAAAGTTACTAGGAGAAACAATTATTGCTTTATAATCGAATGTCTCTACAGCACTGTCAAGTAGTTGTATCACAAGTATAAAATTGGTCACCTCTCTAATTGATAAAATAAATAACATGAAAACATATGAAATTGCAATTACGCCTCTGTAAATTTGCATATAAATTAGTGATTTATGTGAAACTTGACGGCAGCCCACAAATTAAATGTAACCTACTTTTATTTCTGAGACTATTATATTTTTACGAAACCTTAATTTAAGAAAGTTGACCTTATCTGAGTTTTATATGAAACTATAAGAATTAATGTTTGAAAAAAAATTTTCATGCTTATCATTTCAGTATAATAGCTTATCATTGAAAGAATTGATATCCTGTTTTAGCTATGACTTATTTACGTTTCAGCTAATTTGTCTTTTCAGGATTAGTAAATTATTAAAATTGAAGATAATCCTTGTGGCCATTTCAAGATAACTTAACAATCAAATATTTTCCTTGTATATTAATTCATTTCTGATTTCAATACTTTTGTCTCTCATTTTCTTCATCAAGTTTTTTCTCAATCGGAATTTCGCTCCATTTTTATTAATTCTGGTGCTTTTACATTGGCAATGTTCGGTGAAAGGGGAAAGGGGAGGTAATATACATTAGCAATGTCTGTATGGAGGGAGGGTTCAAAAAAACGGCAAAATACTCAATACGTACTCTTGACGAGAATATTTTTAGTGGTGTAGAGTGTTGGCTCAATGCTCTTCGTCAAAATGTGTATGTCAAATTAATATGAGCCTTGGCAATCAACACATGCAAAGCCAAAAGACATTTTACTCCAGGCTAAGGATAGTTAATAATAGGTTTTAAATTTTTTAATTTGTTCTTTTCAACACTTACTTACAAAATTTAATTTATTTGCCCATTTGTAAATGAATAGTTGAAAAAGTATAGCTTCCGCGGTATGCTTGTTTATAAAATTTTTCAGGTGCCTTGGAATTAATGTAATTTTCATTTATCAATTGTGTTAACAAACGGTTCGAACAATTCGATTTCATCAATTTGACATCAGACTTATGATTAGTGCGCCAGAAAACCATGGTAGGCATCAAGCATACGAATCTTGGGAAAACTTCAAATTCGAAAAAAGTTGTTGGAAAAAGTTCAAACAAATCAATTTTGATAATCTGACACCAGATTCATAATCAGTTCACCTCAAAACAATGGGAAACATATGCAACTTGCAATAACTCTAATTTTTCAAGTAGGGGAGCATGGAGCATAACGGGGTACTTCGTTCTTTTTCTCAAAACATTTATTTTCATTGTTAATAACTGCATGAAAGCTATTTACTATTAATAAGTAATAGAGTCAGTTGTTGTGGAAGGTATTTTCATCATTTAACTATATTGACAAATGACGTATCATGAAAAAATTCTAGAAGAAAACCTTTAAGCTTTATAGGATTTCTTTTGACTTTGTTTTTAAATTTGAACTTTAGATTTGTGATAAGTAACCTCAAAAATAAATATATTGACTTTTCAAAACAGGTAAATGAAGAACAGCTTTCATCATTAATTACATTTGGAGTTTGCTTACTACAGTAGATAGTACCCCGTTATGCGCCTTCCGTTATGCCCTCGGAAAAACTTGTTTTATTTACACTCGCCAAAAATAAACTAACGCGTCGAATGAAAAATGCAAGTATGCAATGTAAACCTGAAACAACATATTATAGCTTACACGGAACCTGTTTTTTATGAAACATCGATAAATATTACTAACTTGCATGTGGAAAACCTTGAGACTTGTAATTTGACCGTAAAACACAGCACTCATATCATAAAAAATATTTTGATGTAACTATTATGCCGGATTTACTTGCAAAATGTCGGATATGAGGTACAACTATGTACATGTGAATTTGGACAAATGACACAACATTGTAGGAGAGATATTAATTTCACCTCGTTATGCCCCATGCTCACCTACTTGTTTAAAAAGTTTGAACAAATTAATTTCGTGAATCTGTCACCAGATTTAATATCAACGTCCCGGAAAACAATGGAAGGCATGTGCATTTTGTAAAAACTGTCATATTGCAAGTAATTGTTTAAAAAAGTTCAAATTAATCAATTTTGCAAATCTGACAGCAGATTCATTATAAGCGCACCTAAAAACCATGGAATGTATATACGTTTTACAAAAACATTAATTTCGCAAGAAAATGTTGATATAAAGTTTGGACAAATATTCATAATTTGAGTCTATTATTTATTATCTCTAGGCTTTAGTGAGATAATTTTTGGTTTTGGGTCAATTACTCAGGCTCTTTCATTTTAAATTTCAGGTACACTCGATCGCCGAGTGAACGAAAAGCTTCGTCTCTTTCTGTTCTCATCCCTTACAACTAGAAACGAAGGACAGAGAATGCTCGTTCACTTGACGATCGAGTGTACGTATAAGCATTTTAATGAAGGTTTTAGTGGAGGATTAAACTATTCGAAACAATGACTCAAACAACTAAATAATTGAAAGATAATAGTACAATATAAAAACCCTACATAAAAAATTTTTCGTAATGATGATTTCTATTCTAAAGTTTTGGGATTGACATGTAAGGTAAGGACGATAAAAACCCCACATGCCAGTCGATTTAGGAAATAGCGTAGTGGTTAGGCTGCGTGCGCACAGTTTATAAATGCGAGCGAGAGAAAGTGAGTTCGAACCCCAGGATAGGATAAAATATTTCAATTTATAAAAAATCGTGTTTTCAGTTGCAATCTGTACCCACATGAATGTAACATTAATATTAAGAAATTTTTAGCAATATTATTCAATAAAAATTGTTTTCCATATTTTTTTAAAAATCTATTTCGAAAATGAAGTAGTTATTCACGTCAATATCCAAAAAATGTATATAAAGATTCAAATTTAATGTACCGAACAGTAAAAAAGGGTAAGTTTCCACATTAAATTTAAGGTGCTGTGCATTAAAATTGATGTAAGTTTGAGAATTACAATTACCGTGCCTGACGTTTCGCTCTAAGCATACCTTGAATTTTCAGTATGTGATCTTTATATTTAACACGCGCGAGTATTCAATATTTTCATTCTGTTCACTATGAATTTACAGTACGGTGCGTTAATACCCGGTCCGAGGGTGCTTTAAAAAGGATTGAATTTTATGGTACCGACTTGAAAAAAACTTTCAGCACCTTTACTTAATTTGTCCCGAAAGTTTTTTATAGTGTATATTTTTGTCACGTAGAAGTATTGTTTTCCAAAAAGAATTGGCGATTCCTTATTCCGAATATACGATTTATTACAACGGGACGGTGAAATTCGTATAGCTTCGTTTGGCGTCTCATTGTCAGTTAGCTTTCATGTATAACCTCATGAGACAGGGTAAGTTTGACATTTCAAACAGCTTTGGATCTTCATTGTATCCAGAAAAAAGTTATATCAACTATGGACGTGTCAAATATGAGTTTTCGGTTTGTAATTTTTTAAACGTATTTAGAGATGAAAGCTAACATCAAAACAAAAATACAGCTTATAGCACACTTGTTCTTTTACTTTGCAATTACTTTTGTTGACCCTACTATTTTGATCGATATTTGTCGGGTGTTATTGCTATTCATCGAAATTGGTTCTGACTTTTTTGTATGATTCATTTTTTATGGTATTTGTTTTCACAAATGGTGTGCCTGTTATGCTCAAAATATGAAATTGAACATTGGAAAACCCTTTGATTAGTCCATCATGGTTTTGGTCAATGTAGAAATATTGCTGCTTTCCATTCAAGTTTAAATATTTTTTTAAATCAAATTGTTCTCTTATGAAGTCTTTCAGAATGTAGGTATAGGAACGATAGGTCTAGAAACGACTCCTGATAATTCTGTGATGCTTCGATCGATCTATATTTGCATCGATGGATGTTCGAATTGAATTTTTTGACAACAAGTGAACTAGTTTGGTCATTTTTATTACTAAAAAAAACCACCATAATCATCAGAATCCTCTTTGGGATCGTATGGGCTGTAGTTGGGGCTTTTGCGCTCCTTCTCTACCATCAAAATCTCAGCACCGAGGCTTCAGCCAATCGTATGTATCCCCACGAGTCCCAACAATTTCCAGCAGTGGCCAGCAACAGCCAGGAATACTACTACAATACTGGGCTCACAGTTGCTCACAGTTATTCGCGATCTCGGGCCCCGCTGCGTGCTCTCTCCCGGCCATATTGTCAAGACCCAGATTTCAGGGCCCGAGAAAATTCGTGCCCGTGTTGAAAACCACCGAAAATTCGAAAAAGTTTTATCCATATAACCTCGGGTCCTGAGTTTCCAAAAGAAGCGAGTGTGAAAATTTGGTCCGTGAAGAATTTTGGGACTCACGGCGGAAAAAGCGCGCGCTGTATCCGGTGATTTCAAGGCTCGCTCGGTTCTGTCAACATCAGTCACAAGTTCGCGATCCACAACGTGACACGGTTGGTATATCGCGATGAAAAAGCGCAAAGTCGTGATTCCGTGTACTCGCAAAGCGATAAGTTGTATGTAATGCCACTTGACGTGATTGCGGTTTTATAAGGCTTCGTTTTGAGGGAGAAGAAAAATTCTCGGGTCCCCTGGTTATAGGCGGTCCTGTGTGTCTGTCCAAAAGAAGAAATAAAATATGGTGGAGTGATTAATGGGAAAATGGTGAAAAATGGAATCGAGTGTGGTGGGGGGTCGTGAGAAAGTACGAACGAGGTGATTAAACCGGGATAATGCGAGGTCAAAGGCTCGGAAAGCATATTACGCCATGGGGATTTCACCCAGATGGAACTGCAATGGAGTGATGGTTTCAGATGAATGATCGTTTTCAGAAGGGTTCGATTTCGAATTTTATATTTAAAAGTAATAAAATTAACGCCCTACCTGTTACAGGTTGGGGTGTCATAAAATTTATAGGCGCTCAATGATATTTTTTTATGGATTTGTTGCAAACAGTGATACAAATTTGTTTATATATCAATGGTTGAGAAGTTTCTTATCTCGAACTTCGAAGAATCAAGATTATTGAAAAAAAATTCGGAAATTTATGGATGTAGAAACTTTGTATTTTAAAGTTTCCGGATGCTGAAAGTGAATTTTTTTTTTTTTAATATTTATAGAATTTTTAAAATATTTCAATTGAAGTTGAAGTTGGTTGGATGCTTATGTAATTTTTTGTCATTACGAAAATTTTAGAGCTGAAAAACTTCGAAGAATTTTATACATTTTGCAAAGCAAACATTAAAATCATGGTTTCTGAAAAATTTCAATCGACAATCTGTGTTTCGAGGAAATTTATAAAACCTTATTTTACTTTTTATAAATAATTGAAAAGATAATCGATGAATCGAAATTTGACATTAATCTATCATTTTTAATTTTTAACAAATCATTTTTACATCATAAAAAATTTTAGAACAATCATTGATTCATGTTGGAAAATTAAAAAATTCGCCTCGATTTTCAAGTCCAGATTCGAAAATTTCAACGTTACCAAATTAGAGAATTCTCTAATTCAAATGTGTAAAATAATGATTTAATTATTGTATCCTAGGCTTCAAATTAAAAAAATTCTAGAGTTCATTAATTGTACATCCTAACAAGACAAAAATTGAAAACCGGAAATCATACATGGAAATATCGAAAGGAGTGTCATTGAAATTTCAAAAGTTCAAGGTGATTGACAAGATTCAAACGGAAATCACAAAACGGATTAAAATTTTGTAAACACTTTCAAAGTTTGATAGTTTCTCGCGTTTCTTACAAAGTTTACAAATATTATGAAATTTTTCTACATTTTTTTCACTTTATTCTTTGATTCTTTCATTTTGTGTTGATGAATCAAAAAATAAAAAACCTCTTCTGAAACACGGGTTTCGATAATTCTCAGAAGTATTTACCTATCCTCCCCCCCATATAGGAATTGCTAATGTAAAGGTCGGCCGTCGCTTGTAAGGTTGTACACCATGACATTTTTAAAAAATTTTCAGAAATTTTGGCGTCATTCTCGGATACCTTATATTTTACATAACACATAATTAAAAAGCCATTATTCGCAGAAGTAAATAAGAGCTACACTATGACATCAAAAGGATAGATTTAAAAGTAGTGATATTGCAGACAACGTCGCTCGAAAAAACAACAACAATTCAACACCAGTCATATTTTGTGATCACATAATGAAAACTATTGATATATGAAAAAGCATCACATTCCTAATTAAAGTATTTACAACTGCAAAACACAAAATTACAAACGCAAAACGCTTCTTTCGACGTCACGCGCAGAAAAAAAAAAAAAAATACGAAATCAATTGTGCGAATAACAACAAACAAACGAAAAAAAAATGAAAATGCATTAGGCGGCCGTCGAGCGCTTTCCGACCCATAAGTTTTGAAATGCAAAAAGTTCGTGTTTTGTATTCCGCTCGAGTTATTAAATCGAAGGGTGACAAAGCGAAATTGACAAATTATCGTTCAAGTTCAACGAGAAATTTATGACTTGAATGTTATCTTACCGACCTTTGATCCATTTTCATTATGACTGCTCATTTTTTGGATACACCAGTTGAAAATACTTTAATTAGGAATGCGATGCTTTTTCATATACTAATAGTTTTTTTTTCTGTTAATTATTCCCCTGAGGGATTCACTGGGGTTTTTCTTTAATAGAAACTTCTAAAAACTGTTGCTCGATCTCCCAGTCAGAATTTTTCTTTTTTTCGGTCAACGTTTCGGTCACTGGTGCGCGACCATTTTCAAGATCATTTTTTCCACAAAAATATACACATCATAGATTCTTTCTCTTTACAATAAAATTTAAACAATCGCTATCACAACTACATACCAATGATAATTATAAAATCCTCAATATTAAAAACTTAACATTTGAACAACGCTGAATGTCTTTCCAATAAATGACAGGTATAACATTTTAACACAGCGTAGTGTCGCGTCAAAGGCATTGTTCAGACTAATCATAACTTATGATTTCAGAAGTCACTATCGTCAGCTTTATATAAACTTTATCTCTAAGTGTCGATACGTGGGAACTTTTCTATCTTGCTAAACTCTTTCCTGACTAGCGGCAAAAATTCAAAAGTCCATGATATATGATATTCCATCTATTTAAATCCTTCTGTCTATTTAACGAACGATTTCCTTCTTTTTTAATGAAAACTTTTTCAAAAAATAAGCGTTGTAAATATCCTCTCTCTTTATCAATAACCTTCACATTATCCATGTTCCCCTTTCTCATCCCGGAACATCCGATGTTCTCTGATTACTGATATTTCTTGACCAATATTATTAATATTCCTTCTATGTTCATCAACTCTTTTTTGAATATATTTTTTAGTTTGACGAACATAATTCTTATCACATTTCTGACACTCAATTTTATAAACTACGTTATTCTGTTTTGAATTTTCTATTATATCTTTACCCTTTTTTATCAATTTTCCTTCAAATTTGTCCGTTGTACTCTAAATAATATCTATATTAAATCTTTTCATTCTTTTTCTAATTTTCTCACTCAAATTTTTAATACATGGTAAAACAATTACATTTTCTTTCTTTTCCTTCAACTTTTTATTCTCCCCATTGTCTTTTTTGTCCCGTAAAGTCATTAGTCTTCTCTTAATGTGTCTGTCAATAAATCGACATGGATAAATATTTTTCTTCAGAATATCCTTAGCTATCTTCAAATTGTCATTCTGAAATATACTGTTTGATAAGAGAATTGCACGATCAAACAAACTTGTAATGACACTTATTTTATGTTGCATCGTGTGATTGGAATGAAAATTAATATATCGTCCAGAAAAAGTCGGTTTCCGATACCAATTCGAGATCAATTCACCATTTTCCATCCTAATAATTTCAATGTCTAAAAAGCTAATCCCATTATCATTTTCGGTCTTACATGTAAATTTTAATCTTTCATTATAATTATTAATAATCTCTAATGTCTCATCTATCTCATTCTTCAGAATTATTGCAATAATATCATTGACATATCTTTTAAACATTGAAATCCTGTACTTCAATCTTTTTAAACTTTTTATCTCTAAATCTTTCATCACAATATTAGACAGAACTGGTGAAAGTGGAGAACCCATCTGAGTGCCGTGCGTTTGAGAATGATATTTATTTCCAAATGGAAAAGTCGTCGAATTCAATAAAAAATTAATAGTCGTAATAAAATCGTAAATTGGAATCTTTGTGACTTTACTAATTTGGGCCCAATGTTTTCTAATTCTCTGAATAACTAATTCATTCGGAATGATATTCGTAAATAGTGATTTAATGTCTAAAGAAATAAGGAGTTCATTATCTTTTATCTTTTGTTGTGTAATGTATCTGACGAATTCCCAAATATTGTTTATGTTTGATTTTGGTCTTTAAATAGCTGTCTCCAAAATATTAGCAATTTTCTTAGCAAGATTATATGTCGGACTGTCAATCGAGGAAACAATAATTCTTAAAGGAATATTTTATTTGTGAATCTTTGGTAACCCATAACATCTGGGAAGATGATGGTTACCAACCGGCGACCTTAACTTCCTCGATTCACACTCGTCAATATAATCATTTTCAAGCCATCTGTTTATTATTTCATTAACTCCTTTCTGAATCAAATGAAATGGGTCCTTCTTCAATTTAATGTAAGTAGTATCATCATCAAAAATATCTATCATTTTTCTATTATAATCTTTCGAATTCATTATGACCCTAGTTTTACTTTTATCAGCAGCGGTTACTAATAGATCTTTATTCTTTCTTAACTATTCTTTACTCCCATCAATCTCCTTTTTCAACTTAATTTGAAATAAATTCTGTCACTAAGTATCAATAAGTATAAAAGTATGTATACTATTGGTAAATTTCACTCTCGCTTCATTCTTTAAATTTTCATCTGTTTGATAAATCCCATTCTCAAAATTTTTAATTAATTGTTAGACCGGTACATCCCTCTTTCTATTAGTAATAGGGCATCCAAATTTTCTTCCCAAACTCATATGTGTATATTTTTGTAGAAAAAACGGTCTTGAAAATGGTCGTGCACCAGTGACCGAAGCGTTGACCGAAATAAAGAAAAATTCTGACTGGGAGAACGAGCAATAGTTTTTCGAAGTTTCTATCAATAGTTTTCACTATGTGATCACAAAATATGACTGTTGTTCTTGTTTTTTCGAGCGACGTTTTCTGTGATATCACTACTTTTAAATCTATCCTTTTGATGTCATAGTGTGGCTCTTGTTTACTTCTGCGGTTAATGGCTTTTTAATTATGTGTTATGTAAAATATAAGGTATCCGAGAACGACGCCAAATTTCTAAAAAAATTTCACAAATGTCATGGTGTACAACCCTACAAGCGAAGGCCGACCTTTACATTAGAAATGTCTGTTTTGGGGTGGGGTGAGAGGGGATATCACAACTTTTGTCAAGAAATAACGTTGGCAGTAATCCACTCATTTTATGAAAAATGTAATATACATTAATTACATTCTTCACCCCGGCGGAAAAGGAAGAACTGTAGGAGTACTATAGAAGGACTGTTTATAGTCCAACTATAGTCCTCCGCGGGACGATGTGAGGACTGTGTGATTTATGTGATCATATGTGATAAGCCAGCTGCTGGGCCTGCTGGGACAATCGAAAAATACCCGGTAAATTTGAAATATACTCATAATGTGTGTTATAATTAGATTATATTATGATGAAATTATAACTATATATATCATGATTATCTACAAGTTTCTATTATTCATCGATCATTTAAAATAGTATATATAACAATATAATATGAAAAATATGGTGTAAGACAATATAATATTATGATATATGAAATTATATATTATTTCATAATGTAATAACATGTAATAAAATATTTAAAAAAATATATTGTTATGTAAAGTATTATAATAAAGTATAATTTGTAGAAGTATGATACATTAAAATATGATATAATACTATAAGATATAATATATAATATAATACAAAATGATG
The DNA here is from genome assembly GCA_028476575.1 of Platygaster robiniae. Lineage (NCBI taxonomy): Eukaryota > Metazoa > Arthropoda > Insecta > Hymenoptera > Platygastridae > Platygaster > Platygaster robiniae. The sequence goes on from CM052026.1 coordinate 19,589,451, forward strand.
TGATATTATATTATATTATATTGTATTATATTATGTTATGTTATATTATATTATATTATAGTATATTATATTATATTATATTATATTATATTATACTATATTATATTATATTGTATCATATCATATTATATTATAATTTTATTTTACATTTTTATTTCAAAATAGTGCCTGTATATACATAAGTCAACAAAATCGAAACGTTTTTATTTTTGAATTTCCCGCGCTTCAGCACATTCGAGCAGACGAAACAGGGTTGACAATGAAACTTTCGACTGTGATTTATTTAATGAATAATTAATAATAATGGGAAAGAAATATGCATTTTCGTTAATTTAATTTTGCAAAGCGGGTAATTATTCATACATGGAAATAGTTTTTTAATATTAAAATGACAGTATTTTGCTAGAATTAGACTTTAAAAAAAAGTCCATTTCAGAGGACTATAAAAGGACTATAGGGAGGACTATCTTTCGTCCTCCCTTTTCCGCCAGGGTCATAGGCTGTAGCACAATCTAAATCTTATTTAATTGAGCCTCTCTAAAAATAACTTATATGCATTATGCGCTGATCTAGGCTAATATTCTTGGCACAGTAAAAGATCATCGACTCTATCTATACCAATTTTTGTTTTTTTGGATACAATCTTTTGAAAATGCTGTGTAATAGCCACTGTTTATTGTATTCGTGCCATGCCACCAGTGGCACCCGAGATGGCTGTGTCACCAGTGGGACCTGCAATACCAGAAAACCAGCATCAAGAAAATGAAAACCCTATGTATCATTAATTTATACATAAACAAGCAATGAAACGTGGCAAACTTTTTATTCTTGTGGTTTTATCTTAGTGTTCAGTGCTATGAAAATTCCTAAATCTAAACATTGAAACTGTAAAATGTGTGGTTTACATCCTAATAATGTTTGTTTAATGTTTATTTTTATAAATATATATTTACATTGATATATTATTTACATTATGATCTACACCTAAATTGAAATAGTTATACATTTTTCAAGACGTTAGAAAAATTTTAAAATCTGAAAATTTGAAGTCGAATTCCTATGCGTCTTCGATGCTTTTTTAAATATTTATAATTATATTTTGAAAATATCAAATTTTTAACTCAATACATTCACAATATCACGATGATTTCGGGGTCTTTGAATTTATAAAACGAGATTTATGACCATCATCAGCATATGTTTTTTTTTTTTGAATTTTAATATTTTTTTAAATATATGTAATGCAGTCTTATTCGTGTATACTATTTATTTTTCTGTGAAACATAAGAAAGATGATATTTCTTTTATTTTAAGAAAATAACTTTTATTCCCATTTTAGAATCGAACTGTCATTCTTTATTCACACCCAGATGTTTTGTTTCTTTCTTATATTCACAGATTATTGGAAATTTAAAAACTCCCTAATTCGAACTTTGAATTTTTTTTTCGTCATAATGTAGTTCTTATTTTGTATATTCATAGATCATTTTTAAAATGTCAACAAAATTTTATAGCCTTAAAATTTCATTCATTATTATTATCATAATTCTGTATTTTTACCGATCAATAAATAATTCTTTGACCAGTCAATTCTTATCTTTTCTGTGATTTATATATCCCACTTTTCCACTTACGATTACGTCTAGTTATACCTACAGTTAGGAGAGCATGGGGTATAACGGGGTTATTTTATATTTTCATTTTTTTCGTATATAAAAAATGTCAATACTGTACAATTTTCTTTTCAGAAATTTTAAGTTACACACACATATATATATATATATATATATATATATATATATATATATATATATATATATATATATATATATATACAACTATGAAAGTTAAAAGATCATGTGAAGGAATCATGTTTTTTAACGATTAAAGATACAAATTTTTATAACCCGTTATGCCCCGAGCATTAAATCATTAGAGCATTAGAGGTATTTATCCCCCCTCCACCACCCCCACCGAAAATTTCCAATATGAATGCTAGAATTAATAGAAAAAGAGTGCAATTGTACTTACGAAAAAACTTCATGAAAAAAGTGAGATACGAAAGTATTGAAATCAGTACTGAATTAATGTATGAATAAGGAAGGTATTTAATCGTTATGCAATTATTAATGTTTATGCAAAAACGGGATCAGAATTTATTATATTATATACGCCATTATACTTGAGTGGTATACAAAACAAAACAAAAAATTACAAAACATCAGTTTGTAGTTTTTCATAGAATACAGATATGGTAGACTTTATCAAATTAAAGTTTTGTAAAAATCTAATAGTCTGAGAAGTGGAAGTAGGTAAAAATTAATTCGCAGGCTGCTGTCCAGATTGATAAAATTACTGTTTTATACGCATAATAGTAGATGCGTAGTGATGGAACAATTGCTGTTGTATTTTGTATTTACTCTACAGATGTTTCTTTTACCTTTTTTTTTTTTAACTATTTCATCTATTCAAAAATTTATAACTTCACAAATTATGACACAAAACTACATCAAAATGCAGTAGAAACACATGATTTGAGAGCAACAATCGGTTACTAAATCAGTATTGTGCTAACTGGATCTCATTCAATAAAGGGAAAAGCGTGTCAGTGAATTTCAACGAATATATACAACTCTCATGGTATTCGCATTATTTATGTCGAATTTTTTATTAGTTATCATTTTCCACGAAAAAATGCATCGAGTCAAACTTTTACATTACTTATTATGTATTCCATTTCCAAGTAATCTGTCAGTTATGAGTAAAAATAAAGTAATACGGATCAATAATCTTAGCCTCGTAATAGAGCTTGGTTATTATTATGAAATTTATTGTTAATACAAAAATTACTGTCAACATATGATAGGTTTTTTTTTGCACAGCAGCCCACGAATTAATTTTTACCTACTTTCACTTCTCAGACTATTAGATTTTTACAAAACTTTAATTTGATAAAGTCTACCGTATCTGTATTCTATGAAAAACTGTACAAACTGATGTTTTGTAATTTTTTGTTTTGTTTTGTATACCACTCAAGTATAATGGCGTATATCATATAATAAATTCTGATTCCGTTTTTGCACAAACATTAATAATTGCATAACAAATAAATACTTTCCCTGTTCATACATTAATTCAGCACTGATTTCAATACTTTTGTATCTCACTTTTTTCATGAAGTTTTTTTGTAAGTACAATGCCCAACAAAAACATTTCTAATGTAAAACTTTGGAGGTAAGGGGTCGCGTTTAAAAAGCATACCGAAAAAAAACGGAATCCGCCCTATACGCTCAGTAAGGGCTTTTATCCATTAGAGTGAGTAAAGTGATGTTGTTTCGCATAAAAATTTTTCTTTAAGGTTTCTTACATTGAACTTATAACATGATCATACGTGGCACATTTCATTTTCAAAATATCTGGACTCGAGCATTTCCAGTCACTTACCTGCCCGCTTTTATGACTTGTATAGGCAATGTACACTAGTTGGTTGATCTACTGTATTGTCATCTCGAATAGATATTTTGCATACATTTCGATTAATTTAGAAGTGCCACTCCATTCCTTCCTTTTCTTCTGTATCATAGTGTGATGATAAATACAATATTTTTCATCACAATTACAAATTATTAATTTTGAATCACAATCCTATTTCTCTCTCGCTCCTTGTCAAAGACAATAAAAAAACAATAATGTTTTTTTGATTATAATTTTTGAAAAATTCACAAGCACCGTCAAATTCGTCCTCTCACTTTTGGTTCACAATAGTTTAGAATAAAATATTATTGCTATCTGAGTGATAAGTGTACATGCTAATCAACTTTTTATGCTTTCCCTTGTTTCTGAATAACAATTATTCTGAATTCAACATTGAATAAACTCAAAATGGCAAATCCAATTTTTATACGTATTCACAAGTTATTAACGAAAAAACAACAAAGTTTGAAGATTACGATTTGTCAGGAAAAGCGAGCAGGTGAGTGACTGGAAATGCTAGAGTCCAGATTTTTTAAAAATGAAATTCGCCACGTATGATCATGTTATAATTTCAAAGCAAGAAAGCTTAAAGAAAAATTTTTAGGCGAAACCACATCACTTTACTCACTTTAATGGATATTAGACCGAGCATATAGGAAAGATTTGGTTTTTTTTTTCGGTATGCTTTTCAGACGCAACCCCTCGCCTCCAAAGTTTTACATTGAAAAGTTTTTTTTGAGGATATGGAAATTTTTCGATAAATCACTATCAACTGCTACTGATTTACTTTAATTTTGAAGTTACTTAGCATTAATCCTTTCATCTTACAAAGTCTTTTTTTTCAACTTCCATAATTTCTGTGAAAGAAAAAGTTTCTTTTTCTTTTGAAATACATACTAACTATTGTGAAACCAACTTATATATTACTGTTTTTTTTAAAGAAACGTTTTTCAAATCAAATTCATCTGGTTAATCAATTTTATTGAACATGAAGTTTCATTTAAATTGAATGAATAATTCTAAATAATCTTTAAAAATAATTTTACATTTTATGAATCATCAGTTTTTACAATGTTTTCATTTATAAAGAAAAAAACAAATTAATTTGTTTCAATTAATACACCTTTAAAAATTGATGACACATTTTATTCATCGTCAATTTTAACGATACATTTTTATTGTAAGTGCCAAAATGGCAGACGTGTAATTTCGTTAATTTTATCATCAAATAAGGTTTTTAATTATTATAAGTTTATTATTAATTATTCAGAAAATTTTTTAAACTGAAAAATTCAAACAATTTGGACTGACAGTCGAACAATGAAGTACAAGAATTTTATTAGAATTATAAAATGTATAAAATATATATACATGTCGATTTCTTAGAAAAAGTTTCAAATAAAAAATTGTAAAACATATTCACATCTGTTTATATTGGAAAATTTTAATCTTTGAAAAATATATATAAATACCTTAGCAAACGCCCCGGTTCCTAATCGGTACTTTAACGGTTCCTAATCGGTACTTTAACGGTACCTTATAAGGTACCAGTTAGGTACCCCTTAGGTACCAGTTGAGTACTTTCCCAAATATCTACTCCTTTTCATTGAAAATCGGGGAAACTTATTTTACCTTGTAAACAAAGTGTTTTTCTTCATTTTCCAGTGGTCAAACATCCGAAAAAATGGTGCATTAATTTTAAAAACGAAAATTAGACATACAAATTGTCAGATAAGTGTAGATACCGCACTTGTCATACGCTAGATAACATTTAGATATAATGCACTACGCGGGAAATTTGAAATGTGCCATCAACACAGTTGTTCTCACAGGGGCGTACGTAGTCGGGGCACGTCAGCTCGCGATTATGTCATGTTAGATGTCCGGACCATTGCTCTGACAGATTACGTTTTTCCGTGATGGACGTTTATACTTTGATTTTTATTGGTCAACTTTGAGAATGTTTCATATTTGTATTTTGGTGACCTTTTTGTCATGCTAATTTGACAGTGGTTATTATATAACCCAGTATTTATTTATAGCGATCAACTATTATATATGGTCACTTATAAGTTGGATTCAGAATTATGTTATGTGAGTAGGACTTCTATTAATTCTTTTTCTATTTATTTAATATTTTGTTTATGGTTAGATTTTATAATTGTAACAGTCCTGAAGAGGGCCTAATTAGCGGCTGAAATATAGAAGATTCCTTTACATTGAGTTTCTATTGGTTTTTGTTGTGATTACATAACCTCTCAACTTGGCTCCGAGGGATCAGGATTTGATATTCTTCATATTTTTTATGCAATTTTTTACATAAAAATATATAACTGATCAATATTTTTCACTTCAATCAGCTTTTAAAACTACTCATTTTGAAGTTTGATTCACTTCATTTCATTTTAAAAGCCTCAATCCCAAGGCATATCTTACCAAACTTAACAACCACTGCGTAAAAGACCAAACAGGCTAATTTTGTAAGACATTTTTACAATCATAATTTATTTTCCGGTCGTACTTCCCAGCATAGAACCGTTTTTATTTTATTTTATTTCGTTTTTTTTTTGAGCATGTGGTGTGCGGCTTCGGGATTTCTTAGAATTCCAACAGTTACTCATGAATAAAACTTAAAAAAAAAAAAAAAAAAAAGATTAAATAACTATTACCGTTAGGGCTCGGATTGGCATGGATTGGCAGTGGCAGGGCTAATTAGATCCTTCGAGTTATGTTTTTAATGGCTTTCAGGTTCCAAGTTGAAGAGTTTACTTTTTCCAGTCAGGTACAAGTGGGTAGTGGATACATGACATTTTTATTTGAGTGGCAGTGAAAATTAAAATACATGTATTTTTATTACTCGGAATGTAATTATTTGCATCAGAGCATAATTTCTTACTCGTGTTTACGTAGTTTACTCGTACGAAACTATGGTGATATATATACAGGGTGCGCCATTTCTTATGTCGGCATGTAAACATTGAATAACTTGAAAAAAAAACAACCGATTTCTGTAAATGAGGTATTTTTATTTAGTTTGGTCCTTTACAATTTATTTAGACTAGTTTTTGAACACAACATCAATCAAGTGGCCGCCCTTATTGTTCACAGCAAAATATGCCCTTTTTGCGGCGTTTTCCATTACCTTTTCGAGCATCTCGGGTGGTATAGCAATGATTTCGGCACGAATATTTTCCTTAAGCTCTTCAATGGTCTGCGGCTTGCTGGCGTACACTTTACTTTTCAAATAACCCCACAAAAAGAAGTCTGGAGGGGTCAAATCTGGAGATCTGGGTGGCCATTCAATGTCGCCTCTTTTTGACATCAGACGTCCAGGGAATTTTCGTTGCAGAAACTGGATTGTTTGATTCGCAGTGTGGCAGGTCGCACCATCTTGTTGAAACCAGTAATCTTCAAGACCTTTTTCACGCATTTGTGGGCAGACATAGTGAGCCAACATCCACCGATATCGGTTTCCATCGATCGTTTGGTTCTCTTTGAAAAAATAAGGACCAATGATGGTTTTGGCGCAAACGCCGGCCCAAACAGTAACTTTTTGGTCATGCAATGGCGTTTCATGGATCTCGTGTGGATTCTGCGTTCCCCAAATGCGGCAATTTTGCTTATTAACGCCTCCAGAAAGTTTGAAATGTGCCTCGTCGGTCATTAAAATTCGCTTCCAAAAATCAGGTTCAGTATCAACTATTCGAGCGATTGTTTGTCCATATTCCAAGCGACGTGGATGATCTGTAGGCAATATTCTTTGTGTTAATTGCATTTTGTACGGAAACAAATGCAAATCATCTTTCAAAATGCGCCGTAGAGTGGTTCCACTGATGCCGAGATGCTGAGCGCGGTGACGATATGAAACTTTTGGGTTTTGGGCAACGCTCTCTCTGACAGCTTCAATCAGTTCATTTGAACGTCTTGGTCGTTGATGAACGGGTTGTTCGCGATCTTTCACTGTCCCGTGGTCACAAAAATTCGACACCAAACGACGAATAGTGTTGTCAGATGGTGCCTGTTTGCCAAGATATTTTCGACGATATGCTCGTTGAGTTAACACAACTGAACGACTATTTTCAATGTACAAAGTAACTATTTCAGCGCGTTCTTTTGGTGTGAAGCGATACATGGTTGAAATTGTACTGAATTGACGTTTCCAAAACAAGTGAAGTCAAGTAAATCGGTTGTCAAATGTTTAAGTTATTCAATGTTACAATACCGACATAAGAAATGGCGCACCCTGTATATATATATATATATATATATATATATATATATCACATCACAGAAGGCTGAAAAAAAATTCTTTCAAATTTTGAATGCTTATGAAAATTCTGCGAAATTTTTCGACTCCAGGAAATTCGAACTTAGTTCTTAGGTGTGTAAACACTTCAAAAATATTACAGTAACTCTACCTACATAAAATTTTTTTTGAAGTTCCAAACATTTTCAGTTGTTGTTGAAAAGTTTTCGGAAACGCAATTCGCAATCATTACCAACTAGTAAGGGGCCGTCCATAAATCATGTAAGACGTTTAGGGGGGGAGGGTTTAACCGGATCTTACGAAATCTTACGAGGGTGGGAGAGGGGGTCATGGAAAATCTTACATAAGAAAAAATACCTATTTTCCAATAAACTCGTCGTACCCTAAGGGAGATTCTGTAATACTTTTCCAGTGTATTAAGAAATGACAAAAGTCCCTATGAAAGTATTAGAGCAAACTATTTTTAAAAATATTTATTGCACGAATTTTTTGTGTCTATCGCAATATCAAAAGAGTTTTGAATGATGTTTTATAAGTTATTTAATACGCGTTTCATTGATATGACAGTAATGCCCTATTTTCTATGTTACAAACGATGATTTAATAACTTTTTCGTCTTACGTAAGATTTCGAGTGATGGGGGGGGGGGTTCAACTGAATCTTACGAAATCTTGCATGGGGCGAGGGGGGGGGTCCAAAATAGACATAAAACGTCTAACGTAATTCATGGACGGCCCCTTATGAGATTCACGCACACGGAAAATTTAAATATATTTCAAAAATTCTCAAAAAATTTCTAGAAATTCTTGGCACTTTCAAAAAGCTTCGTGAGATTGATGATATTAAAGAACAACTCGAAAATTCTTTGAAAGTTTTTTTCGCTATTCTTGACTATGTTAAAAAAATTGAAACATTATGTATGAATATGAATAGCTTTTTTTTAAAAGAATTATAATAACTATCATTTCACAAATGAGAATACTATTATATATTTCTTTAAAATATTGTTTTTGGAAAAAGAAATAACCAATGATTAAGATTGTATTGTTTTCTTAATGGTTCTCAAACTTTACCCCTATAATAAATTCATCAAGGATGATAATCACTTAAAAATATTATGTAGAGAAAAAAAATTCGTTCCAATCTTCCAACATTCAAGAATATTTTAAAATTTGTCGAAGAACTCTTACAGTTCCACATTCATGAAATCAGAAAATATCGAAAAAATCAAACTCTCGAAAAATGTTTAAAAATATAAAAATATCTTGAAAATTTCCGAATAGTTCCAAAAAGTTTAAACGGATACAAAGCATTTTTGGAAATCCTACTGAACGCTTAGTATTCAAAAAAATTCGTAACAACTGACAGCATTAAAAAAAATATCATAAAAAACTCCTGAAGAAAGTTCAAGGATTTTCAAAGACGTTACAAAAATTTCGCCTCTTTCTCGTTAGGTTATCAAACCCTCAAAGAATTTAATACATTCCCTTAAAATTCTTGAGAATTCAAAGCACAGCCTATATTTACTTCGAACCATTACAACCCTATAGTCAAGAAATCATTCATTATACAACTCAGTAGAAACAGTACATGATTTTTCTATACTGCGGTAAATTATTACCCACGCTTTTCCCGTGACATCGAAAAAAAATTATCCTTACCCATCAAACAATGCCGTCACTTACACATGTTACTGCAGTGGTGAATTAAATCGATCTACTAAGTTAGGGAAATTGAATTATAATCAAAGCAAAAATCATTTTGTGTGGAGAAATATACAGCTTATTATTACAAAAAGTTTTACTTTTATTTAAATATGTGCCAAATTCGCTGATTTACCCCCCCCCCCCTCCCCCCCCCTACTGAAATCACGCTACAATACTATGTAAACCAAAGACATTTTCATTGATTGAAGGCTTTAAAATTTTGAAACCACATCATTCTTCTCACGTATTTCATTTTAGATCGATTTTGCAAAGTTTTGAAAGATAAAGAATGACAGAAAATTTGCAACTTTCATTAAATTTGAAAAATTTACAAAATATAAATCTTTTAAACTGTTGAAATCATTGCCAAAAAAATTTCGGAAGTTTTGTATTTTTCAAGATAACATGAAATTCAAAATTCTACATAACTTCGAATTTTACATAGCATCGAAAATTTTGATTTAAAAGAATATACAAGAAATTCACATGCCGTAAAAAAGGAAAAAATACGGAATAAGGGAAAGAATTTCGATAAATGTAAAAATTGTAGGGTAATAGTTTCATCTGCGAATCTTCGGAAAACCTTAATGAAATTTAGGTAATACACTGGAAATTCTCTATTACGTCCTTCTCTTCTACGTCCGCTCTCTATTGCGGCGAAAGATCGTTCCGCTTTACGGCGGGATAGCCCGCCTACCTTATCCCCACCGCTTGACACAATCTCTCTCGCGATTTTCGCGAAAGCACGTAAACATTGTGAAAACTACGCGACTTTCGTCTGCGCCGTAGATCAGGTGACCCGCCCGACATCAACTGGCCCTCAGGGTCAGCTGAGAGTGGGGAGTCGTGAGGAGTAGTTCGCTCTCCTTTTTCCAGCCGTTATAGAGAAAGGCTCGAGCACGCGCGCGGACGTTATAGGGAGAGTCCTGTGTAATTTTTTGACAAGCTGACCTTACGAAATTCTTAAAAGAAAACGAAAGCCTTACTTTGTTACTTTTGACAGTAGCGATATTTTTACGATTATTAGAATAATTGTAACTATATAGAAGGCGCTACAGAAAAATTGATGAGTTGAATGATTTTGCACTATTCCATGCTAGAAAATATCGCAAATTACAGAAAGTAGTTGATTACGCCCATCCTTGGTTTTTTTATTTTTTTTCTCAATTATTTTTTTTTTGCGCAGCTACATACAATTCACCTAAAAATTGTCGGCATTGACTTTATCCGGCATAAAATGTATAACCGAACACAGCAAGGAATGAGAAAATCAAGGAAGAAAATCAAGAAATGAGTCAATGTCTCCTATAAAAATTCGCCCATTCCCCCTATAATTAGCAAAAAATAAAAAATAAAAAATTCTAAAAATTAAAGGGACCGAGAAAAAATTTGCGTTAAAATACTCTTGTTATTATAAACCAAAATTTTTAAAAACAAGCCAATTTATTATAATAATCTATTATATGACATACTGATGAATGCAGTAGACCTTCAAAAAATTAATTTTCCATAATTGATGATAAGAATAAATTACATAAAAAAATTTCTGGCACTTTTTGCAATGACAAGCGGAACGAACCTGATATTACATTGCATAAAGTAACGAAAGAATGACGAGCTCCTGGATTTCCGTACAAATGTCAAGATTAATTTTACGGAAAAAACGAGCTCAATCATTTAAGCACTATGTAAATGGCGACTGAAAGTTCATCACTCCTCCACTTACCCTACGATGTATTTGTGTTCAATAATTTTAAACCTCATAGTTTCTCATGTGATAAATGGTTGATTAGGGTTGTATGCATAAAGGCGCTGGTTAGAAGTGATAGGGAGAATATGGATGGAGGGGGAGGGGTTTGGTGTGGAAAGTCCAGAGTAAATTCGATAGAAATCGAAAATAAGTGCAAGAAAAAAATATAGTATACAACAAAAACATTTGAAGACGCGGATCGGACCTTTTAAACGGTCCGGTCCGGACCGGACCGTTTATCTCGAAAAGCGGCCCGGGCTCGGACCGGAACGTTTAACGGAGCGGCTTAACATCCCTGAATTAAAGGTAATTATTGGCAAATTAATTCAAGTTAAAAAAAATTTATCGCCTTTTTTATGTACAAAATATGAAGGTGTGTGCCAGCTTAAGACTTAAGCTAGCACACATGAACTGTAATTAAAAATTATCGATTTTTTTCGACGAATTATGATTAATTACAATTAATTACACACAAATCGGCAAACAGAAAAATTTTTTTTTTCAAAAATATGGACATGTGTGCCAGCTTAAGATTTAAGCTAGCCTACGTCGGCCTAATATGTAAATTTTTCTTTTTATTCGATACATAATGACTAATTACAATTATTTACACACAAATAGGCAGATAGAAAAATTTTTTTTTTAAATATGGACATGTGTGCGAGCTCCAGACTTGAGTTAGCTCACATCGACCGAATGTAAGAAATGTGAATCTTATTCGATAGATATGGAATAATTTTTATTAGTTACGCAAAAAAAAGCGTAGAAAAATTATATACTATCGATAAGAAAAAATGAGTGTTGCGCCAGTATATGCTTCGAGGTATCACACATCACTAAAAAGTGGTCATTATTGATTAAATTGAAGAAATATGATTCAGTGAGAAGTTTGAATTGAATTTTCTTAATTGTGATAAATTATAAATAATCACACAAAAATAAGTGAAACAATTTTTTTTCTCTATTGACTATTATAAAAGTGGTTTAACTTTTTCTTTACCTTTAGACACACTCCAAACTTTCAAAATTGACTCCATTAGCCACAGAAGGTTCTATAAATGTTTGAAAAATGTTTTTAGAAAGATTTCATAAACGTTTAAAAGGTCAGTGAAACGTTTGTACAACCTTTCTAAAAATGCTCTTGAAACGTTAATAGATCCTTATGTGGCTAATTAGGCGTTTACCTTTGAAATTTTGACTGAGGTGTATTTTAGGTTACATCAACGGTATGAGACTAAGAAAGTCAATCGACTTAAATTAATCAAAACGATGGAAAATATATCCGTCTTGAAAAAAATTCAATTGATTTGAAAAGTGAAGGAACATAATACATAATAGGCATTAAGTATAGACAATCTAATAAATTTTCAAAATTTGAAGTTTTACAGTTTTTATTTAGTCTACCTATCTTATAATGTGAAAATTGCCATCAAACATTTTTAAAAACAAGCAGACTCGGAACGACCTTTAATGTTTCTTTGCACCTCTGACTCTTGCCCGTTGTGTCGTCATACTGAATCCAGCTATTACCTCTTTTTACGATCGCCGTGTAGTGGCCCAGCCGGTTCAATGACGAGTCAAAGGTGCAACTTGACTTTCCGTCGCCCATCGATGACGTCCGTGTTTTTCTGATTCCGATTTTTAAATTTACAACACCGACTAATCTCATTTCTTTTTTGAAATCGAGCGGACTAGCCATTTTGCTCGGAAGCGCCTTGAATGGAACAAAAAACTCTTCCGAGCTGGCTACATCAATGACGAATATTGGACCTGTAATCATAAAAAAGCACGTAAATGCAGAGGAATATTTTGAGTGTGTACTACTTTGTGCTTATAGTTATTTATGTTTATGGTGGTTTGATATAGTTAATGTAGAATCATCAGTTATACCCGTGTTTTCCAGAATTATTTTTCGTTTCCCGCAGCATTCAGATTTGGTGCAGCATTTGTCCTCTCCCGAAATGCATTCAGCTGCCATCTTTGTCGCTGAGTCTTCTTGTAGCAACGTCTGGATAGACAATTGCTTCGTTGCCAAAATTATATCTCTCTTCATACCGCATTGGTCACAAGTTGGAGACTCTGTGATGGTGGGGCAGTGTTTTAGTAATTGTGCAACTAAGCAATTTACTACTACTGCACAACCAAGGTTGTAAAAATTCAATTTTTCGTTTCTACGTTCTAGCTTGAAAATCGTCATCAGGATTTCTGCTCTCGTTTTATACGTCGAAACGTTAATTCCACTCGACAGTACCTGATTTATGAGTTGAAACAATGGAACGTTGTTTTCTCTGGAAATGAACTAAAAGAATTTTCGCATTAGGAAACACTTTGATTTATTTGAAAATGTTACCTTATAGACCTTTGTTAATTACTAATGTTTACAGAAAAATCAGAATCACAACGTGAATTCTAATGCAAGAAAATTACATACAAAAATGTTTGCGATTTTGTTGTTTACAAATTCCACGTCAGAAAATGTGCAGAAAATTTATGATGATGCACAGTGATGACAATTGGCAGTGTGAAATTTTCAGAGATTAAAGAATAAATAGTTTGGCTGAAATAGCCAAAAAACAAAAATTGCAATAGCTATCTTTACTCATTAAATATAGCGGTTACGGACCTAAAAATTTTTGAAAACTCCTTTTTCTGCCAAGAACTTTTATATGGTAAATGCAAAGCTCCATATGGTTTGGGGTTATTGGTTATTGTATATAATAATAGCTCACCTCATTTAAAGACGGGTCGTCAAATGCAGCCACTAATAGAATCTGGCAAAATGCATCGAAGGCACACGTATTGTTCAAAGAAATAATTTTACCATCGATGCGAACTAGAGGCAGCTGCAAACTGTTCGCATTTTTGAAAATAGGGACATCACCTCGATTGGCCCAGGCAAGAGCTGAATGCACTTTTTCTTTATCGTTTCTAAGATAAAATCCACTTGACTCTTTTTGCTTCGCTAATCCCCTCCAATTTTCGACTAAACGCAGACTTATGGCAATTTTTGAATTTCTATAGAAAACGTAAAGGTCATAGCCGTTCTATGGTGATATAAGAAGTTCAATATTATAACACAGCGCGCGCGCTTGTCCTACTTCAGAAATGAAAAAATTACATTTCCTTATTGATGATCAATAATCTCAGTTGAGATTAGTAGAATTAATAAAAAAAACAACCAAAATAAACCTACTGCCCACGTCAACTGAGACTTATACATACAAAGACTCCCTCGTAAGCGTGGATTATCAATTTTCCTTCAGAATTAGCACGTGTTGTACCTAATGTGTTACCTGTAGCGTTTAGCTATCACGTGCTATAGCACTCAAGGAATGGTATCGCCGATTTCTGCCGCGAGGCAGCGCGGCCAACGCGCCACCACGGCACTATACCGGGTGTACTCCTAATTAATTTCCGGTTTTTTTGCAAATAAAACACATAATTCCAAAAAAACCGTAACGTTTATTTTATTCAAAGTATTTTCCATCGCTTTCTACACATTTTTCCCACCTTTCTGGTAAATTGTGGATACCACGCCAGTAAAAATCATTGCCTTTGGAGGTGAACCACTCGGTGAGCCATTTTCGTACATTTTCGTACGAGTCGAAGCGCTGCTCAGAAAGGGCATGGCCCAACGAGGCAAAGAGGTGGTAGTCGGATGGCGCCAGGTCTGGTGAGCAAGCCGCATGATCAAGCACTTCCCACTTGAGCCTTTCCAGCGTGTCACGAACGACTTTCGACTTATGCGACGGTGGATTGTCGTGGAGCAAAATCACCTTCTTCTGTCGTTGTTGATATTCTGGTCGGTTTTCCACAATGGCTCGGCTCAAATCTTTCATTTGCTGTTTGTAGCGAACGGCATTCACAGTTTCACCAGGTTTCAGCAGTTCAAAGTATATAACACCGGACTGGTCCCACCACACACACAGCATGACCTTCCGACCGTAACGATTTGGCCGTGCCGTCGATGTCGATGCTTCACCTGGACTCACCCACGATTTGTTGCGCTTAGGGTTCTCCAGGAAAATCCACTTTTCATCACCAGTAACAATACGATGCAGGAAAGACTTTCTTTTGTATCGTTGAAGCAGCATTTCACAGGTCACTTTTCGATTCTCCATTTGTCTCTCGGCCAGTTCATGGGGCACCCACTTTCCACACTTCTGAATTTTTCCCATGGCTCGCAGACGTTCGGAAATTGCTTGCTGTTGAACTCCCAACGCATCTGCAAGCTGTCGTTGCGTTTGCGTGTTGTCTTCATCTAATAATGCTTGCAATTCGGCGTCATCGAACGATTTTCGCTTGCCGGAGCGTGCGGCATCGTTCAGGTCGAAATCTCCATTTTTGAACTGTCGAAACCACGTTTCATATGTTCGAAGTGTTAATGCACGATCACCATAAACTTCCACAAGCGCACAGTGGCTCTCGGACACTTTTTTCCCCTGATTGAACATGAAAAGCAATGCATGGCGCATATGCTCAAAATTCGGTACAAAATTCGACATTTTTGAAGCGCAATAAAAACTTACTGGAAGATTTTTTCGAGAAAGTGTCAACGCAGTTCAAGCACTCGATATGACTGAACAAAATGACATATGGTATGTGTTACCAACAGCGGTACAAAACAGAACGCCATCCATTGAAAAAACCGGAAATTACTTAGGAGTACACCTGGTAATACATATAGTGTATAAGCGTACACAGCAGTACACATGTACTGCCTATAGGTTCACTAAGGACCAGGGCTCGTACACTCCCGTGTTAAAAGTTTGTCGCCCAGAATTCCACCGAGCGCAACGCCATCACCCGTTTCCGACAAGAACCCTAGAAGTATGTGTATGTGTGTGTACATGCGTGTGCAAGCGTCTGAGTAATTTCTTCACTAGCTTCCCAGTCGGAAACGGGTGATGGTCTCACGACCATTTTTTCCCATTAGAGTGTGCGAGCCCTGCTAAGGACCCCGAACTTTTCCGAACTTGCCCGACCGCGCCGGATGTCGCGCGTTCGCATATAATTATATGTATATATATATATATATATATATATATATATATATATATATATATATATATATACAGGGTGCGCCATTTCTTATGTCGGCATGTAAACATTGAATAACTTGAAAAAAAAACAACCGATTTCTGTAAATGAGGTATTTTTATTTAGTTTGGTCCTTTACAATTTATTTAGACTAGTTTTTGAACACAACATCAATCAAGTGGCCGCCCTTATTGTTCACAGCAAAATATGCCCTTTTTGCGGCGTTTTCCATTACCTTTTCGAGCATCTCGGGTGGTATAGCAATGATTTCGGCACGAATATTTTCCTTAAGCTCTTCAATGGTCTGCGGCTTGCTGGCGTACACTTTACTTTTCAAATAACCCCACAAAAAGAAGTCTGGAGGGGTCAAATCTGGAGATCTGGGTGGCCATTCAATGTCGCCTCTTTTTGACATCAGACGTCCAGGGAATTTTCGTTGCAGAAACTGGATTGTTTGATTCGCAGTGTGGCAGGTCGCACCATCTTGTTGAAACCAGTAATCTTCAAGACCTTTTTCACGCATTTGTGGGCAGACATAGTGAGCCAACATCCACCGATATCGGTTTCCATCGATCGTTTGGTTCTCTTTGAAAAAATAAGGACCAATGATGGTTTTGGCGCAAACGCCGGCCCAAACAGTAACTTTTTGGTCATGCAATGGCGTTTCATGGATCTCGTGTGGATTCTGCGTTCCCCAAATGCGGCAATTTTGCTTATTAACGCCTCCAGAAAGTTTGAAATGTGCCTCGTCGGTCATTAAAATTCGCTTCCAAAAATCAGGTTCAGTATCAACTATTCGAGCGATTGTTTGTCCATATTCCAAGCGACGTGGATGATCTGTAGGCAATATTCTTTGTGTTAATTGCATTTTGTACGGAAACAAATGCAAATCATCTTTCAAAATGCGCCGTAGAGTGGTTCCACTGATGCCGAGATGCTGAGCGCGGTGACGATATGAAACTTTTGGGTTTTGGGCAACGCTCTCTCTGGCAGCTTCAATCAGTTCATTTGAACGTCTTGGTCGTTGATGAACGGGTTGTTCGCGATCTTTCACTGTCCCGTGGTCACAAAAATTCGACACCAAACGACGAATAGTGTTGTCAGATGGTGCCTGTTTGCCAAGATATTTTCGACGATATGCTCGTTGAGTTAACACAACTGAACGACTATTTTCAATGTACAAAGTAACTATTTCAGCGCGTTCTTTTGGTGTGAAGCGATACATGGTTGAAATTGTACTGAATTGACGTTTCCAAAACAAGTGAAGTCAAGTAAATCGGTTGTCAAATGTTTAAGTTATTCAATGTTACAATACCGACATAAGAAATGGCGCACCCTGTATATATATATATATATATATATATATATATATATATATATATATATATATATATATATATATAGTAGTGTTACATACAGTGACTGTACTACTATAAACAACTGCACACAACTACACAGAACTGTTCATTTGCGTGCATTTGCGTTCATCTTATGTATCGAAAGTCGAAACGGTTATGATTTCATGATTTCGCAGGAAATAAATAAGCACGGCGTGGTATATTACTTCATTTACTCTCATTTCCGTAATGGAGTAGTAGCGGCGTAGTGGAGAGAATGCCCGCCTCAAATTCCAAAAGTCCCTGGTTCGATCCCAGCCATAAACAATTTTTTTTTCTTTTCAAACATGATATCACAAAACTTTAATATATATATCGTATTTTTTATTTATTTCTACGATTGATTCTATTAAAAACTTACATCATTTGTGTACGGAAAGTTTTGTTAGAAATGCATGAAAGTTCACTATTCCTATAGTATCTTTTTTTATATAGGAAGTAATTTACCGATAAAAGCTATTGAAATTTGCTATTAGCTACGATTCGATACCTCTGGTACATTGGAACCATGTGGAGCATCGTACAACAATGCGCTTACATTTATAAATATTTTTTGCAAATTATAGGCCATTTCAATGTCATATTTTACAAGCTTTATGACCCTCACAGAAGAAAAGTACCAATTTTGGTCGATATTCACGCTCTACACCATGCCCTGAGCATTTATCAGGCGATCTATGGCTTTACATTCAAAAAAATTATTAACTATATGTTTAAACAAATAAATCATAGAAGCTATATTTTCTGCATAGTGCACACGCTTTCTAAATTTATTTGGTACTTTGATCACTAGTATGGCATCAGACATTGAAAATTGATTTGTTGAAACGTTTTTTCAATGTTATTTGCGAAATTGCAGTTTTCGCAAGATTAATATGCTTTTCCTAGTTTTCTGGGTCACTGGTCATGAATCTAGTGCCAGGTTTAGATAATTCATTCATTGAAATGTTTTTTTAACAAATTTCGTGAAACAATAACATTGTTTCGGAAATGCATATATATGCATTTTATAGTTTTTAGGTACGATGATAACAAATCTTACACCTAGATTGCAAAATTAATCCGTTTAAACTTCAGTTAGTATTTCTAGCAGATAATTGAGGAATTGACATTTATGGAAGATGCATATGATTTATGTTTTTCCAAATTGTAAGGTAAGAATATTTATTATAATTATTGAAACACACATTTAATATTTCGGAATTCAGCTTGCGGATAATCAATAATATGATTATTCTCTTCTAAATACCGTAATAGAATAGAGAACTGTAACAATATTCAAATATTTTTATTATATGTAGATATTTAGTAATATATCTAATTATGGCCTGTTGACATGGAAAATCATTTAAGCATCTTGCAAGAACTCGAATTTAGCGTGAATATGCGTCCATTTTACTTTAAAAAAAATATCTTAGCGAACCAGACGCCAAATGTGTAATAAGCAGACCAAATAAACAATGAATCATAGGAAATTAGAAAATTAGGAATAAGTAAAAAATATTCGCATGTGACAAAATAGTATATTGTTTACCCCGGCTTATTATTACTGTTCCGAGGACAGGAAAATCTTATAAGATATATAAATAATAAGATAAGAATAAATATCGGAACCTATTTGAACGGAAGTTCAAATAGGTAATAATCATTTCATATTTTGCTTTCTTAAAGTTAAATCTAGGTAGACAATTATCGCAAGAAGAAGTGGGGAGATCCAAATTAAACAAAAAGTTAAATTAAGCATTATATTCATTAGTAGAAACTATGGGATCGACAAGTACGTTTTGAGAAAAATTTGGTAAGTCAGTGAAAATCAAATCTAGAAATTGACCATCTGATTTCAGGGTACTGTTCATCTCAAAAAGATCTAAATAACCCACTAATTTTTGTACCTCACTCGCCGCTTTTTTAATAGAAGTTGATGCCCTTGAATCATGCATGAAGTCAGAAAAAAACCCACCACAATGCCAAGAGATATGGGGCAAATTATAATCACCAGCCAAGAGATAATATGCTCCCTCGTGTCGCATCGAAATCTTAAATTATGACCTAACATAGATATCATAAACTGATAATGGACTAGACGGTGGAATGTACACAGCGCTTATAATAAGTTCTTTCTCAGGCAAAGCAATCTTCATACATAGATGTTCGAGCGAAGTATCCAACAAAGTAATTCCAGATACAAAAATCGATTTACGCACAGTCACTAATATTCCCAATCAAGGAAACCCAGTTCATTATTAGAAATACCATTATGGAGCCATGTCTCAGTAAAAATAGCGATATCATGTACCAGAATTTAACAAAGAATCCCTTAATCTGACTAATTTTGATCTAAGGCCCCTCACATTCTGAATATGAACATCAAGATTGAAATTCTGTTCAATGGAAATTGAAGTACCACATGGTTCCCGAGAAATGCCCGTTCCTATTCTTTTTTTTTTTCGCTTTGGTGGGGACCCCACGTACACACTTAATAGTGAGGTCATTTTCCCCGGATTCAATGCGCTCGTTGAATTCCCTGCGTGAAGCGGATAGATATTGCCGTTGCTCGAGTGGCTCAAGTTTCAACTTTTTCAGCAAATATTTGCAAAATTCAAAATTTTGCGAGTCGCATATGCTGCCTATGATTTTCCGGGTCGCTGATAATGAATTCGGTGGTAACGTTATGAAATAATTTTATTTTATGAGCTTTCACATACTATGTCTGGAAATGGAATCGTTCGCAATATGCTCATGCTTTTTTCGCTTTCCTGCCTACTGATTACAAATTTTGCACCTTTTCCAAAATCAAACCGTTTAAATTCAACTAATATTGCTAGCAGATAGTTAAGAAACTGAAGTCCCATAGAGTCTGATATGCATATACAGTACAACCTCTGAATAAGGCGTCATTATGTCTTTACTCACACTCATAAGGCGTTAGAAGAAATATAAAAAGAAAACCGACGCCCTATCCAGAGGTTGTACTGTACATAGTTCTTGTTGTTTCAAATCGTTAGGCCGAACTCGTTTTTATTATTCATAAAACACATATTCAATAGTTCACACAGCCCTCCCAAGTCGTAGTGTACTACTAAACAAAGACGAGCTTTCTTTTTTTATGCTAGAAAGAGAACGATAATCGATACTTGAGGACACTTAGTTAGCAGTTTACTTCGCGAGTTACTAATAGTACACCTTCCTAGAGAATATTGTAATAATATTTAAATATTTATATTATAGTTATTAGATAATAGTTTGTTGACCTGGCAACCAACAGTGTATAAAATACAGCATACATTGTTAGAAAAAATTTGGTGAATTTTCCATACAAGAATCAGAAGTTTTTAAGCTATCCTCTGTTTGTGACTTTCTTCATAAATAGATCCGGAAAATTTCCCATACGCTATAAAATTGTGAGAATGACAATTTTTTTTCTTATATATTGTACGGTAAAATCTTATTAAACAAAAAAAAAAATATTCTTTTTCATTTGTTACAACTAACTTACACCTCATATAATATATTCAATGCAGTGTGAATAAAAAATAAATATAGTATGTAAAACATTAATTTGGATGCAAAAAATTATTTTCATTATTTAGTTTTTGCTATGCCATTAAACTTAATTCAAAGTAATTTTAATTTAGTAACACTGAAAAATAAACTAACGAGAATCACGTATATAATATCAATTAATAAGAATAAAAATATCAAAAAATACGAAAATGTATTATCTTGCTATTGTAGATAAAATATTTTCCGAATAATCTACGTCTATAATGCATTGTAAAACCAGGACTCGACCGAAGAGATATTTATAGATAATATTCGAAACGCTGCAAATTCATGTGTAAGAAATAAATAAAGAAAAAAGACTTCATTTAATAATTATGTATGAATATATTTAACAAAAAACGAACGGATTACATAAAGAATGAATGATTTTCTCAGTATATCAATAAAAAGTTAATTATGATTATAACATATAATAGTATGATACAATTATACGATTATGATAAATATATAACCTTAATTGACAAAAGTGATATCCTCTGCCACCTCCCTTCACTCACCACACACCTTGCCAATGTAAAGGCGGGCCGTCGGTTTTATGTGCCAACAAATCCATTTTTTCCTATAAGAAACCGTTTGTTTCTTCTCTTATAAAACTTTTATTATAAATCACCCGTATGAAAGTTGTGATATCTGACAATTCGTCGATTATCAAATAAACATTACACAAACTAAAGCTGTGATATCTACAACGACACGTCGATCTACATTTTTAATGTTAATTTCTTTCCCTGAAAAAGAATAACCTTTCAACAAAAAAATGACAGAAATATTAGTATTATACCAGCAACTGATTATTTAATGTTCAAAGGCAAGCGACGGCCCGCTTCGAATACTGCTTTATAACGGCCTTGCAAATTGATTATGATAATTTTTTCTTGACGAGAATGTATTTTTAATCATTTTTCACTGTGATGACGCATAAAATCGAAGGTGTTATATGAATAAATCATCGAAAGTATTCAAGGGTTTTTTTACTGTTATTAGCAACTTAGTGTGTAATTATTGCTTGAAATGACTTTTTCTATTTGATATGTAAACTTTGTGTAATACAATCTTTTGGGATATATTCATGGTTTGAATAGTAAATTGTGTAGCTAGGGGCAAAAACAGCCGATTTAGAACGAGTGCGAGGTTTGCCGCCTAACCTGAGCGAAGCGAAGGCGGCGATCACACGAGTTCTAATCTGCTGTTATTGTTCCGAGGTACACACGATACTTTTTGCCTCGAAAACAGTAAAAAAGAGCGTATCAAAACTGTTTCGACATGGCGAACGAAGTATTAAAGGTTAACACGGAGGCTGGAGAAAATGATAGTCGGCAGCTTGCGTGTTGGCCAGAAATACATCATTTGTTTATATCGAAACGTGCTTTGAATTGTTCATTTTTGCTGGTTAAGAGGCAAAAAAGTAATCTTTTCAAGTGAATTGAAGAAAACGCTTTATATTGTTTTCTTGCACCAACTACAGTATTGTTTAATGATTTTTTAAACGAAACCTACTTAATACTTCAGATGGAAACTGCATGTACCTTTATGACTGCGATCTTAATCAGAACCATATAGCAGTCCGGATTTCCTCAAAAGATATTTGAATTTATGAGATTTTTTTAGACGCCACCTTCAGAAACGTATTAAGAATAAATTCCTAAAAATATTTTCATACGTTCATTCTTAAAAATCTATAAATCCTTGAAAGATTTGCATGACGTTACCTTGAAAGGATTCAAAATTTATACACCTAAGACTGATAAGTCTCGCAATCGGACGCAATGAACTGGTTAGTCATATTTTTCGACCATCAATAGCACTCTGAACGCACTTATTATATATTATAAGTTTGTCGAAATTTGCTATTGAATATTTTATTCATAATCTGGTGCATAGTCTTCGTTAGCAGTTCCGATTATCAGCAAAACGTGAAGTCAAGATTCTAATACTTCCAGCGACATGCATGCATGCACATGAAGAAAGTGTATTTTATTTGAATAAAATTATTATCCCATCCGAAACAGAGTAAATTCATCTTCATTGAAAAAAATACTCGAGTGAAAGATTTTGATTCAAAAGAGACAATGTTATCGATTTTTTGCCTGTTTTACTGGCAGAAGAAAAATTTATTGCTGGGAGTATTAGATTGTTAATACAAGTGATTAGGCGAAAAGCGTTTAACAATTTGTTTTTATAAGAAAACTAGCTGGCACCCGCGGGCTTCGCTCCGCATCGACACTCGGTTTGGATTTGGTCACTTGAATATTGAGTAGCATTCTTATATCTTAAATTCATGGATTAATTTTTATCATCCGTCAAGACGAAGGTTGGAAAAGGGAAAGCGTAGTCATAAAGAAGATAATTCCAGTAATAGTTTGATGTTTATTCGACAATGTGAAACCCTTAACTCTTAACAGTCTTTTCATGTATTGCTTATAAAATTAGTTCACTGAAATACCAACTAACCTTAATTAACTTCATTTTCAAGGAACTTTGTGAAAATATGTCCTGATTTGACAATGCATTTCATAACACAATAAACGTCGATCTCGTATTTCGATAATGTGTTTTCAAGTTTTTCAAGTGTTTTTATCCTAATGAAATTATTAGTCGAGTAAATACAAAATTCAGTCGATATGATTACATGTCTCAGGTTATTTAAAGACAACTCTTTATAGGCTCGTATTGAACTTAAAAAATATTTAGATCCAGTAATCTTCCCTTCGAGCGTACTTGACTTAATGAAGACCTTAACGTCTGAAACGTAATCAACCTAATTACTTACGCTAATAATTTTTTTCATAGGTTTAAAAGTAATAGTTATTACGTTAAAGATTGTTCTGATACATACCATTTACTTTATTTAAAAAATTCATGAAATTTCCATTAATCTGAGGAGAAGTGAAGAATTTCATAAAGGTAAAATAAACACGAATAACACCAATATGATTTTTCATGACTTAAAAATGAAATAATCATAAGCGATAGATGAAGTTTTAATCAGTTTAATTCACAAAAGTTGCAATATAAAAAATTCTTTACTCATACTTATCCTTGGTATAATTATTGATAATTGGTATAAAAATGACTTTCTTTAAAAAATCTATTTCTTGTTTCATTACCACCATCCCGTTACTTAATCTGGATGTGTTGAGCCAATAAGAGGAAAATAGAATTAATTCGATTTTTATGAATGTCGTCAACCTTAAAAATGAAAGTTATTGTTTATGAAAAAATGTGTTGTCAATGAAAAAAATTACAATACGCTCAATGCCATAAGAAAAAAAGTAAAATTATGGTGTCGCGGATTTTTCCGCGAAAAGAAAAAGAAAATTTTTTTTCAAAGTCGACGTACGTCAAAATAAAAAATTTAAAACAAAAAAATTTTTTTGGGTTGTTCAAGGTTCCATTAATTTCTAGCTACACCCTTGCTTTACACATATGAAGCTATGTATCGTGTTATTTGTTTGACCAATGACATTGCGTGCTACTCAAGTTACAGTTACAGTTTTGAAAAATCACTGAAAAAAGAAAACTGTTACAGTTTTATTTTTTCAGTTCGTTTTTTAGAAAAGCCGTTACACTTAAGCACACATAAGTATAACCAGAAAAAATTTAAGAAAATCACAATCTGTTTTCGAGTTCTTAAAACACAAACTTTTAAAAAAAACCGTACAGTTACAAAAAATATCAAAAAGGATGTAAATGAAGAACAAAAAAGTTAATTCTACTTACGACTGGCAGTATCAAATTCGATATTCAACAGAATTCTACTCCACAATTGCACTTTTTTTTTAACGATAGATAGATGATCAATAGATTATCAATTAATAGATGATCAATAGATTGTCACGTATGTTATGTATTTCTGTTGCTCTGTACATTTGTTTACATTTTACAAATCACGGACAATCAATAGAGTATCTGAACAATAATTGATATATCGATAGTGTTCTTTTCAACATGGTCAATACCGTCCGCCATATTGCTCAATGTATTCCACACGGAAACTGTGATTGATTATTATAAAAAAACCATGCAAAATTATGACTAATGAATATCACGTTGACACGTCTTGGAGTCATAATATGTATGCGAAATTTCATGACGATCGAACGTGGAATGTGGATTTGTACCCTGAACCAAGTTTTGAATTTCACTTTTATATAGTAAATTTGCGAACTTTAGAAAATTATGTATTAATAATTCAGTTTCGGCCACTCACAATTCGGAAAGGCGCGGTTTTTGATGAAGACCCCTTCTCTCTTCACCTCTTCCCTTTCTAAGCTACTCTAATAGAAAAGTAGGGGGTAATTGAGGTGTGTTATGGAATTTATAATAATGATGTCTCTTATCTTTAAAGGCAATTTTGAGACAAAAAATCCTATGAATCAAAGTTTTCGTCGACTCGCCTTCATTCTAGTTAATGTTTTATCCAATCGTCACCTTAACAATGCAGTATCTTCTAATTTTTTCAAAAGAGAGATAAGAAAAGCGATTAAGCTACATTTCATTATACACACCTCAGCGATCCCACTGATCCTCATGAGAGTGAGCTAAGAAAGAGAAGAAGTCTCTTTCATGAAAAGCGCCACCTCTCCAAAAATTAGTAGACGAAATTGAATTATTAATATCTGTTCAAATGCTGAAAATTTTCGAAAATGCAAAAAATAAATTGTTCCAGATTTTTATGAGGAATTGATAATTTTCGGATGATCTGCTAACTTTAGGACACACTGTTTTTCATGGTTTCGTAAATTTTTATGAGTTTTTGTGATTTATACCTTTTTGTGATTTTGTGACTTTTCGTTATATTTTGCATAATTTTATGTTTTAGTGATTATAGTTTTCGTAACTTTTTGCGACTTTCACAAAATATTATAATTTATTATAATTTACTGTGTGTGTCTGTGCGTGTGTGTGTGCGTGTGTGCGTGCGTGCGTGTGTGTGTGTGTGTGTATGCAGCGTGGGTGTAGGTGGGGGTGTAGGCCATATCAGTTCGTTAATAAAAATATGCCTATAACTTTCAGACGAACATGGTTAATAACTGTGGAAAGTTTCAGGACGTTCCGTTCAGTAGTTTGGACGTGATGAGCGGACAACATACAGACACTCTTCTTTATAGATAAGATTTTCGAGTAAAACGTAGTTGTTTTCCATCAAAACAATTCTTATATTGTATAATAATCAACTAGTTATTCTAAAAGTTACTATAATTATCCTTTATTTTCCGTAAAAAATTGCCTAATACATACACAAAATTTTCGGCAAAAAGAAGCGCAGCGCGAATAGTGGTAAGACATTCAAATGAGAAGAATCGAATATTGTTTGGTCAGTCGTTTGGAGTTTAATCTCTGATTACCTGTCTAATTGGAACATTTCAATTCCGACTTCAATGTATCTGAAAGTATTAATATATGAATTTCTCGACATTGCTTGCAAATAGCACGTATCACAGTAAAAAATGATTAAAAATACATTCTCGTCAAGAAAAAATTATCATAATCAATTTGCAAGGCCGTTATAAAGCAGTATTCGAAGCGGGCCGTCGCTTGCCTTTGAACATTAAATAATCAGTTGCTGGTATAATACTAATATTTCGGTCATTTTTTTGTTGAAAGGTTATTCTTTTTCAGGGAAAGAAATTAACATTAAAAATGTAGATCGACGTGTCGTTGTAGATATCACAGCTTTAGTTTGTGTAATGTTTATTTGATAATCGACGAATTGTCAGATATCACAACTTTCATACGGGTGATTTATAATAAAAGTTTTATAAGAGAAGAAACAAACGGTTTCTTATAGGAAAAAATGGATTTGTTGGCACATAAAACCGACGGCCCGCCTTTACATTGGCAAGGTGTGTGGTGAGTGGAGGGAGGTGGCGGGGTAAGGCACACGCAAAGTTCTTCTTTATACGCTGAGTACGTGCACGGCTACTGTGGTAGTGTCGTTTGCAATGTGGACACACACTACGCATTGATGAAGTCGAAGTCAACGCCTTTGCACAGGCGGGGTGGATATTCCCCGTCTCTGTCCCGCACATTGAACTTGCATCCATCTTGAACTAGCGAGATGCACGAGACAGAGCCAATCAGGCACGTTTTCGATGTTGTGGTTAATGAACTGTGGCGAACTGATCTTTGGGATTAGGTATACATTGACTTGGAGAAATCGTCAAATTCTTGAAAAACTGCAGTGCCTAACTCGATAACTCCACCCACTCTCGATTCACGCAACAAAACCACAACTTTGGCAACCCTTCGGGCTCCAACACACTTTTTATTATGAAAAACAAGTAAATCGAAGTTCCCGAGTGACAAAACTCGTCCGATCGCTTATATTTATGTTGGAAATTTTCCCAGGAGCTTTGTTTTTTTATAATTTTGGGTCAGGTGAGGTTAATTAACGACACGAATAGTATTCCGTTTCACTTTATTTATTTATTATAAAACTATCTCCAATATTACACAATTGTATTTATTTATCACCCGCGCGCTATTGCTCTTACGGCTCCGACCGTAAAGGGTACTCGCGTAACTAGAGCCGACCGTACTTCGTTCTCTCTCACTCTCGCTCGCGTACACTCGACAAGCTTCGGGTTCGCTCGATATTCACTGCTCGGAGTATCAACGCGGACTGAACTGTCACCAGCAGTGCGGCCACCGCTTATATAGGGGAATCGGTCGATTGTTCTAGAACTAGGATTGTTCGCGCCCCTCCTAGAAAGTTCGAACCCGTTCGATAGGAGTCTCTAGAACTCTCCGGATGTTTCTAGATCATTCGAGTACAATTGATAACCTTCGATCAATTTCTAAATCTGTTTACATATTCCTAACCTAAAATTAAATCGCTAACACCATATATGGAATACTTATTACATATATAATTTTTTGAATTGTTTATCATATTACAAAAATTACGTAGTGATTTACGAATGTAGACTACCTTGAATAGACTTGTGTCAATTTTTTTGAATATTATTGATAGTATAGTCCGCATGAGTTTCAAACGATTTATTCCGACTTTTTGATTTGATATGAACTTTTTCAAAACGTACATAATAAATTTACAGAAGTCATTGAAAGCACCTGGAACCGTTCAGAAACTTAATATTGCAAATAGTCGTTCCTCAGTTATGTCGAGAAATCATTGCTAATGGATACTGTGACCATACGTCAAATTTCAAAAGATGATAGTAATCAACTAATGAACTTTTAGTTTCTTTATCATTTTCATGTACTTTTTGGTGAAAATCTAATTAAAGACGTCCATTTTTCAATCACGTTGAATGGTAAAGTTATTTAGGGAAAATTTGCATCAATAACAAGAAGGTTTGGGATCAATTTGTTTGCTAGTCGTTACTTTTTCGTTTCGGAAAAATTACAGTTACTCCAAGCTGGTTTCATGCAAATCGTTCGAATAATTACACATTCCCTTCGACCCTCTATTCGATCTTGGAACTAGAGTAATCGACTTCAGTTCTACCTTTAATCGGTTGCCATCGTAGACTACAAAGTCTCTTTCACGGTACTTTGCAAATTGAATATTCTAATGTGCTAAGCTACTAACGTAAACAGTAATTACTGAAGAAATCTTTTTTATTTGATTTTTGAACGAGCTGAATTTTATTTTAGTAACACAAATCTTTATATTTTATCACGCCCTTTTTCTCCTACACGTTTTTCAGAAATATTGAAATCATTAAAAAATTTTGTGATTTGTCAATTTAAAATATCACAGAGAAACTTGACTTTGCGTGATGGAAAAACACTTTGCAGGCAATGCAACCAACCAATATAAGAAAGAGTATATTGTTTACCGCTGCACATTATTGTTGTTTCGAGGACAAGGACGATAATTTTTCGTCCGACGCGCTAGCCAAGGACAGGAAAAAATCGTCCTTGTCCGAGGATTGCAAATGCGCCAAGGTTAACATAAGATATTGTACGTCAAAGGGTTAAAACGCCAGTTTGAGCGGAGCGAAAACGAGCGTTTTCGACCCGGAGACGCACAAAAGTAATTTATATTTCAGCGAAAAATACAAGCATTGCGTGTATGCTCGACAGGGTATTAATTTGATGAAAAAAAAGTTTTAGATGATTGACCTCAAATTAGGAAAAAATTCTGATGCATAAAAGTATGTTTCAATCATCATTTTAAACGTTGCAAACAACACTGAAGAAAACATGTAGTAATTTCTACAATACTATATAGTAATCGGTAACCATTCTGGCATATTGTTCTTTTTGCTTGATATACATAGCAGTTTTTGTCATAATATAAGTTGTAAATATTGTTCAATGATATTGTAGTTATAGATATATTTGTGTTACAAACTCCTATACATATTTTGTTTTCCATGTACTGTACTTTTCGCATTTTTTACAATATTGTATTGTAATTCCTGTTAATCCAGATTGTTCAAAATTTCATACAGTTTTTTCAGTATACAGGTCTGTATAGGTTCTATTTGCAATATTTTTGTGTACTTTTCTTGGTTTTTAGTTCGTCATATTGTAATATGATACGATATACAAAAAAGTTAAAAAAAATAATGTAGTTTTTTCAGGGAGAAGAGTTTAAAAGTAAAAAAAAGATCGTAAACCTAAGTCCCTTCATCAGTTTTTATCACACAAAATGTGTTTTTCACCTGAGGGCCAGCTTCTTTGGGTATATTTTAATGCACGTGCAAGTAAATTGCGGGCGAGAAAAAATACGGTCGCTATTCTTCTCCAGTTGGCTGAAACTCCGCGTCTGCGCTTTATGTATAGTAAAAATTACAATTTGTATAGTAAAGTTCGCATTGGAAGATTTTAAACTTTCCGAAACTATCTACTAGTAAAAACTGGCATACGTATATTGCCATTTGTACAATATAACGGTTTTACTATACAATATTGTAATGAGTAAAATACAGATCGCAAAATTTGCAATAATATCGAGAAAATTACAATAACATAGTAAAAACTGCAATATTATTGTAAAACTTACAATATTATTGTATACACGGAAAGAAATGTTTGGTTACAGCAACCAATTATATAGTAAAATATGGACCCACCAAAGTTTTTGGCATATCTTTCAAAGTTTTGGTTATGACAATCAAAGTTTTCGTTATTACAACCAGTATGAAATTTTTATAACGAAAACTTTGGTTGACACAACCAAAATTTTGGTTGTTAAATCAAAATCTTTGGTTGGTCTATATTTTACTAACTACTTTGGTTGCTGGAACCAAACATTTCTTTCCGTGTACTTTTCACAGTATGTATACCAGATCGATTACTAGACTTTTTTTTCAATAAAGGAAAATGATTATGTATATTTCTTGAAAGGTTCATCGTATAAAACGAGATATCGCAGCCTAGGTCCTCGAAATCAAATAAGAAAAAGAAAAGCCAAAATTTAAGTACACTAACCTTTCGTAGAACATAACCGGAGTGTACAATTTATCGGAATTTTTTTTAAATGAGACGATTTTCAGAAACATCAAAGATTGTGCATATTTTTGTTTCAAATTTTCTAAATACTAATTTTGATACCTTTTTTTGAAGATAAGGATAATTGTATTTTCTTCTTTGATGAATCAACAAGAGCTGCTTTATTTGAGATTTTTTAAATGTGACAACAGTTTGTATTTACAAATAGAATGAACTTGCTTCAAAATTTTCAAAGAAATTAAAAAGTTTTTCAATAATACTGATTATACTTTTTTTTTTACTCATCCGTTTTGGAAAATTTTGTATGGTTCGATAAATTTTCAGGAAATGTATGAAATCACCATAGATTTTTTATAATTCTATGAACTTTAAATAAATGTTTAAACTTTGTAAACTGAGTTATGAGATTTTGAAAAGATTATTTCATTTTCAAAAAATTTGCTCTGGAAAATATATTCTAGAATAATCCTAATCTTCGTAAATTCCTGCAAATATAGAGGCCATATGCAATATGATATGCACGAAGTACGACTTATAAATATTATACTTGTCAATCATAATTTGTTAGTTTATTTCAAAAGAAATTAATTTAATAGATCCTGATTCTACTCAAACGGAGAATAAACTGTCGATCATAGTTGTACTTTAATTGCAATACCATTAGAAATTTTTAATATTAGAAGATATTACATTTTTTCTATACATACACAGAAATGTCCATTTTATCGGCACGATTTGCGGGAACAATGTCCTCTTTTTAGGATACCCGTAACGGAATTTTTCAGTGGGGGCAATCTCTTGATTAGCAGGGATACCCTAATAAAAAGTCATAAAAGATCTCCTTGTAACTCATATTTCGTTGGCTAAACTAGAAAACATTAACTTCAGATCCTGATTTTCCTCCAAAACTGTGAGTGAAACAAGGATCGCATTTGTACTTGAATTTCAATAAAATCAGGGATTGTCCACTTTTTGTCGATGATAAATTTACTTCATGGGGGGATTATCATATAGGCCGTCGAAATCATACTGAATCTTTGCACGTGGTTAAAAAAAAAAAAAGTTTTCAAGTTAAAGGCTTCAAATTTCGTGCCCGTTGAGGATTTGATTGTACATTGCATTTTTACTTTTATTAAAATATTATCGTTCATTCAGGAGATATTAGCCTTCAAAGTCAACCATGTGCTCTGTGAAAAAGTAAACGGCGTACACGATTTGCTTGCTAGTAGTTGATAAAAAAAAATTAAACTGATTTTTTTTTTTTTTTTTTTTTTTTTTTTTGTAATTTGTTGTCAACAATATAAAGCATAATGAAAAATTTCCAGCTATGAAAAAAACTGGAGCAGTGGATGTTGAGTTTAGTATTTTTTGTTAATGTTTCTCAGCCGAAAATTTCTGGTAACAAATTATATTCGTAATTACACTAGTTTACAGCGAAATGTAGCCACATCAAATTTCAATGGTTTCCTTAGTAAAACGACTCGCTGAATCCGAAAACGCAGTCCAAAAAATTCCCCGTAGGACGGATTTCGCGGTATTGCGAAAAAACTGTTTTTCGCATATAGAGAAAAAGTGTCTTCAGTCAATCGCAAATATCTCCGGTTCTACTTGAACGATTTTGATAATTTTTATATCAAAATGTAGGTAATTTAATAACCTATAAATTATTTTCCTGAAGTTTTACCGTCACATTCACGGTTTGGTTGCTATTCCGACATTTGTATATAATTTTTTGTCATTTTTGTTAATTTTTTGAAAAAAATTCAACTTGAAGCGAAAATTAAGCCGAAAAAAAATTTTTTTTATCACTTCAATGAATGGATGTTGAAGCTCAATCGATGACAAAAAAAAAGAGTGGTCAGTTATCAAAATCAATGGGAAAATATAGAAGTTATAGGTGTTTTTCCGAAAAAAGGCAAAAAGTCCATTTCTCTCAACTTAATAGCATTGTCAATTTTTATTGATATTAAGTCACAAAAAATGAAAATTTAAAAATGAGTCAAGTCCGATCGTCTTTGTCGCTTGTGCATGTCTTCGCTTTCTCGAATCAAAAACCAGCAATAATCGCCCATCATTGTTTCATCCCAAAATCCTTGGTATCGTCTTTCCATGTTTTTCATTTGCTGATGGAAGCGTTCGCCATGTTCATCGCTTTCGTCGCCAAGATTTTTCGGGAAAAAATCCAAATGCGAATGTAAAAAATGAATTTTGAGAGACATATTCACACCTGTCACCGAAAAAAAGTGAGAAATAATTAGCATAATTTAATAGTATAGAAATGTAAATTTATATTAAAAACATACCTATTTTCTTATAATTCACTAGCAAATCTTGGATGATTTTCTTGTAGTTCCGACTTCTTGAGTTACCCAAAAAGCCATCGACGACAGAACGAAACGAATTCCATGCTTTCGCCTCGTCTCCTGTCAATGTTAAAACAAAATTGGAATCGCTGAGAATTTTTTTTATCTGAGGTCCCACGAATACGCCTTCTTTTATCTTAGCATCAGATAAATTCGGGAACACGGATTTCAAATAATGAAAAGAATGACCGTCTTTTCGCAAAGCTTTGACGAAATTCTTGAAGAGTCCAAGTTTAATATGTAATGGTGGAAGTAGAATCTTGTCTTTCTTCACTAGAGGATCGAATTTCACATTTTCCTGACCTATGGTGTAATTGATTCGATTCGGCCAGTCTTTTTTCACATAGTGTTCATCTCTCGCTCTGCTGTCCCACTTACACAAAAAACAGCAGTATTTTGTGTAGCCTTGCTGCAAACCAGTTACCATGGCAACAACTTTGAGGTCAGCACAAATTTTCCACTCGTGATCTTTGTACTTAATCAAGTCCAGTAACATTGCCATAGATAGATATGATTCTTTCATGTTGACAGCATGGGCTACAGGAAGTGAAGGCTTCATGTTTCCTTGATGAATCAAAACTGCTTTTAAGCTTAATTTGCTGCTGTCAATGAACAAACGCCATTCGATTGGATCGTAATTTACACCAAATTCAACAAACAAACCAGTGATATCATGACAATAACAAACATTCTTTTCCCTCGAATAGTATTGGGCAAATCGTATATGCCGATCTCTATAGTACGTCACCTTCACGCCCGAATCCAGTAAGTTCCGTTCTTGCAAACGTGATGCCAAAATCTCCGAATGATATTTCGTCAGATCTAAGTCTCTTATCAAATCATTAAGAGCGAATTGTGTAAAAGGCTTTGAAACTTTCATAGGCTCTGTGTCAGTCGAATTGGATTCACTTTCTTCTGATGATGGTGTGTCGATTTTTCTTCTCTTCTTAGGGCTTACTGGATACGGAACGTCAGTGGAATGCGGAACTGGTTTTGTTAACGATGGTACATGCGGATATACAATTTTGCGATGACGTCCGTGTTGTTTTATGTTACATAAGCAGAAGTAACAGTCAACCTCGTGATTCGTTGGCTGTCGCCAAATTGCAGGTACATCGAATGACAAGTAGCGACTACGAAAAAGAAATCATATGAACGTGGTAGTATATTGAAGGGTTAAAATCAGAAACAGAATAGATGAATATATATTTATACGTACTTGTCACCTGCCATCCACAAAACCAAATTTGTTCTACATGTGTTGCACATAGAACTCGGTGTCCATGCTTTGTCAATATTTTCAGGTGAAACTTTGAAATACAAACTGTACGCATTTTGTAATGCATCCATGAAATTCCGTGGTTTCGCGAAAATATATTCTGCACAAGCATAGCAGAACTTATTCGGATCATTTTTGCACTTGAATCTACGTTTCTGGACACTCATCCTTCAAATTTCGATTTAATTTTCCGTGCCTAAGGTACCTTTCTGGGTCAAGCCAGCGCACCAATCAGAGCGCAGTAGGTTTTCCCGCGGGTTTTCCCCGGATCAACCAAGCGCACAAATCATAGTGCACCGCGGGCTCCGCCACGGAGCGAGCCAGCGCACCAATCAGGGTGCACCGTGGGTCTACTTGACCTACGTGTAACACGCTTATGATGATAACCATTGTGCACTTTTGATAATATTTTCAAAAGTGCACTTTTTATCAATTTTAAAGTGTCCTTTCGATTATTATGCGCTTTTGATACGCAGCCATTTTTAAAATGATATTTTATTTGATAAATAATAAATACGTAAATGTAATTAAAAATTCATATGTACTATCAAGGTATTTTCATCGTTTTGAACGAGTAGATCCCCAGAAATAGTCTCTTACTAATACAATTTTAAACTATATTATATGAATTACTTTCTCATAAAATTTTATAGGAAACCAGGAACAGTAAATTACGAATCTAAGGAAAATGGACTTTTTACCTTTTTTCAGAAAAACACCTATAACTTCTATATTTTCCCATTGATTTTGATAACTGACCACTCTTTTTTTTTGTCATCGATTGAGCTTCAACATCCATTCATTGAAGTGATAAAAAAAATTTTTTTTTCGGCTTAATTTTCGCTCAAAGTTGAATTTTTTTCAAAAAATTAACAAAATGACAAAAAATTTTATACAAATGTCGGAATAGCAACCAAACCGTGAATGTGACGGTAAAACTTCAGGAAAATAATTTATAGGTTGTTAAATTACCTACATTTTGATATAAAAATTATCAAAATCGTTCAAGTAGAACCGGAGATATTTGCGATTGACTGAAGACACTTTTTCTCTATATGCGAAAAACAGTTTTTTCGCAATACCGCGAAATCCGTCCTACGGGGAATTTTTTGGACTGCGTTTTCGGATTCAGCGAGTCATTTTACTACGGAAACCATTGAAACATGTAGAGGATACAAAAATTTTTCAAAATTTGTAAACTAGTGTTATTTTTTAATTAAATTGAAAAGCTGAAAATTCCCTTTAATTTCATATTATTATCATAATAATCGATCAAGTTGTTTCTTTGCAATCTTGCACGCCGTTTACTTCTTTATAGAGCGCATGGACGCCTTTGAGCGTTAATATCTCTTAAATAAACGAAAATGTTTTACCGAAAAAATAAATGTAACATGTTATAATAAAGTCTTCAATTCGTGCGAAATCGCAAGCTTTTAATTTAAAAACTTTTTTCCAATCACCCGCAAAGGTTCAGAATAATTTTGATTGTCTATATGATAATCCTACCTTTACAGTTAATTCTACGAACTTTAACTTCTAGGATCGTTAAGACGACTTTTTGATTATAGTTGGATTTCTTATTATTTACTCCTAAATATTTAGACATATATATACCAAACAGCAAAACTTGATTTATCAATTATTTTTGTTGCAGTGGGTAAAAACACGTCAAGTGACACCAAAATTTTTGCATGATCTTTGCAAATTCCGTCATAATTTCATGAATGTGAAGGTATATAAATGTAGAGTCTACATCATCAAAAGTTTTCTAAAATACCGGTCTTTGTTTCTGTTATAAGCCATTGAAGTCGTAGGTGGGTTTATTTTTGCAAAATTCATATTTCTCCAATCGCTTATAATAAAAATCTGAAATTTGGTATGATTATTAATAGATAGGAAGGTAAAACCTTACTTAATTCCTCGGTTTGATATTGTTGAAAAAAAATTTTTTTGTATCACTTTGTTTTAAACAATTGCAATTTTCAGAAACATATCCATCTCAGTTTTCAACGATACTAGCATCAAAATATGCGGAATTGAATAGCTTTTCAGAATCTGAAAAAATATTTTGGTGCACTCTGTTAAATCCAGAGATGTTAAATTTATTATGGTGTTGCGCATGGCCGGCAGAGAAAGTTTTGCTATGAATAATACCAAATTCATAGGTTCATGAACTCAGTTTAAGTTACTGCAATCTTTCGAAGCTTTGATCTTGAACGAAGCTTTGAACATGATTATACTTAAAATTATGAAATATATATAGTGGGAGTTGAATGTGTCGATATTGATATTTATGTGGTTGTGACAACCGTACCGTTGTTTCTGTGTAATATAATGGATATCCATCTCACGAAGTCGCGTCATGCGTATAATATTGCATAGGGTTTAACATATTTGTTACATTTTTTATTTTGAAATATTTTTTCTAAAATATACTTTTACTTCCGTAAAATTTTTCAAAAACGAAATGATGAGCTTGTGAAAATTCTTTTGCAAGTTTTTCAATGTTAAAAAATCTTAATTTATTTTTAGTTTGCAGAATCCCTACGAATCTTTGAAAATCTCTGAAATGTCCTCAAAAGTGATTTTATCGCAAAAAAATTTCCGAAGCAAATAAATCAGGCAAATTTTTCAGGTATCAACCCAGTAAACATTCGTGTTGACAATGAGACGGCAAGTGGTTGTCACGCCGTGATATAGAATGTCACGTATGACGTCTTTTAACTGTCGTTTGCCTCGTCATATACTCATCATTTGTTGAGCACACGTGACATTCCTCCACAAGCGCAGCGCAGCGCGCATGCGCGTAGATTGATTATGGCGGGAAATTTTTAAAAAAGCCTTAGGTCGGGCAATTTTAATATACAAGTAAATACGAAATAAAATAGAAAGGATAGGAAATAAAACGATATAATAAAGCAAGAAAAGGCATTTTTATTAGCATAAAATGAATATCAGAAAAGAAATGTTTTTTTTTCACAAATTCAACAATTTGACAGTGCGCATTATTGGTTTCATTGTTGTACTCTTTTTAAAGAGTAATTTAACATTTACGGCGTTGGGTAAAGAAAAAAAAAAAAAAAAAAAAAAATGATTATTTAACTCCGTACAAGGTGAGTTGCGCAGTCGAAATAGTAAGAATCCTGCTGAAATTTTAAGAGGCTTTTTCTTTCTGATATATTTCCCGAAACTTACAATCGAATTAGATATTCAAATTCTAAATTTCACCTATCAATATTCGAATGTAAAATTTTAAAAAAATGATAGGTTTAAGCTTTTGATTTAAACGTTTTTTTCGATTTTAAGTTTTGTAAGAAATAGCGTTGAAAAAATCGTCAGAGAATTTCGGGAGGATTCTGCAGTTTTTTAGTTTTCTGAGACAGTATTAAAATGTAATTTACATAATTTATGTGCTAAAAAGAAATCGAACGGAAAATTATTATTAGCTATTGCTGTTTAATACTCTTCATCGTCGCCTTCGTTCCCGCTGAATTCTGGGTTTGGGGCGTCTTCTTCATTCGCGACCCCATTTGCCTCTTCTTGCAGACGTTCCAACACCTGAATCCGTTGCAACAAGTCGTTGCCCTCGGGATTGGGCATGCGGTTGTAGTGCCTCATTTTCGAAGCCCTCAACGACTGTCGCAACTCTTCGTCAAACGCAGCAGTTGACTTTGCCATACTGAAAAGCCCCGACCTGCTCGCTTTTGATGCTGCTTCTGTAAAATATTTTCAATTAGTATGCAACATCACAATTTTTTCTCAAACTGGGGCACAATGAGAACGCCATTGCACCAGAGTTAAAGAAAAATCATAGTTGGGCGCCCCACACATTGATCATGTATGTTTTGCAAAAGAAGAAAAAAAGTATACAAAAATTATTTTATGAGCTAGACAACCTTAGAGGTTGTGTTATGGAAAAAATTTTGATTTGAAATTTAACATGTAAATTGTATGAAAAAAAAAAGGATTTTTGTGACGACAAACTCTGAGACTCAAGTTTTACAGCATTTGCAAATATGCTTATAAATGATAATGGCGGTTTCATTAACTATATTATGTAACTCATCGAAAAACAAATCATAGTGCTTTGTGTCCTGGAGTTTCCTGTTTCCACGCAGCCCTTTCACACTCAAGCAGTAGGAGAGGGAGTCAGCAAAACACTCTTTCAATGAGAGAACCAAAAATCCTCGGAGCGTGGTGCTGCCCATTTGTACTAAATATTTCTTCTGCATAAAAAGATAATTTCACCATTAAATAAACACCCCATGTAAGAAGGGAGAAACCAAAAAGAGAGCAGCACGCATATGATAAGTATTGGAAAAAGGTGAATATACCTTTATGGGGGGAAAAAATTCATCGAATGTGTACCGCTGTACAATATTCCATGAATATGGAAGAAGAAAGGATATACAAAATCAAGGAATTATGAATCAATAACAATAATAGCCAATTCAAATACCATCGCTTCACGGACTTCAGACTTGTCGTTTTCTTCAGCTGCCCGAAATTCTTCAAGCGTTTTCAGAGGATACAAGTCCGGCTTTTTGCACCTGACGTTGTTGTCGTCGACCGTGACTTTTCCCACCATCATGACTATACGATCGATTTTTTCATCCATTACGCGTTGTTTTTCTTTTATTTTAGCTATGTCGTGCAAACCACGGCTGTAAAATCGTGATAAAACAATGAAAAATATACTTTATGATTCTCAGATACGTCAGATTTCCCCAAATGTTTCATCTACATTTTTGATTACTATTTTCAATTTATCCTCATTCTCACATTTGTAGGCATACTCATCATCTAAAAAATAGTATATTATTGACAGTTTTGGAAATGCTTAGTTTGAAGAAACGAAAGATTGCAGCCTGAGGCGAAGCCGGGGGTTGTAATCGTTTCGTCAAATAAAGCAATTTCCAAAACTGACAATACGATATTTTACTCACAGTTTGTTAATAATTCACGTCCAAATGTTCGATTATTAGCAAATTGTGAGTAAAATATATTATTATTATATTACAGTTTTGACATTAGAACGACAAACGAGCTTTCTATGCCAAAGGTACATGAAATGTTTCTTTTTATTGGAATTGTTGGCCTGTTTATCATGTTATCATTGAAAAATAATAGACACGAATTATTTATATACATACATATAGCTAACTGACATAGGTTGCTAATTACAGATTATTGGAAAGAAAATCCTTAATAAACATAGAATCAATAGAATTTATACATAAACAAGGAATATTACAACAGGTACAATTGAGGACTAAATTTAGCAAATGATGAAGGAGCTTAACTGCATGTAATACTTACTTTACTTTTTCGAGAATTGCTTTCAACTCAGACGATATCGTCCCGCCTTGCGTTGCCGTTGTAGGCTTCAGGGCAGTCCTGGTTGAAAAGAAATTATCTTCATCAATAAAAGTTATACGTGACCAGGAAGGTGTGTAAGGAAAAAGATAAAATAAAATGAAATTTTGCCTGTAACCACCACGTGAAGATTGATTAAATTTTAAACGGCAAGTGTCTTTTACATGGAATTTTCTCAGTTAAACATCAAAGCAATAAACAATTGACTAAAAATTCTTTCAACACAGTTATTGCTTAGTATTTTCCAAAATTATTTTAAAGACTTTTTTTGCTCTGTAATTATCCTTTACATTCAATCATGAAATTTAATATGCTTCCTGTAACTTAATTTTGCTCATTGGTGACAATCTTTTTCCAACTTACTTTTGCACATTGCTGATCATCGAAGAAATGGGTGATGTTGCCTCATGTGTATCAAAAAAGTCATCATGAGTGGACAAATCATTTCTGATCAGGTTGATTGACTGGCTTGCATTTACGCACTTCGACGAACTTGGGTTTCTGTCAAATAACATTTTTATCAATAAAAGTTATCTGCAACCAAGAAGGTGTGCGAGGAAAACATACAATAAAGCGAAATTATGCTTTTAACTACCACGTGGAGATTGATTAAATTTTTAACGACACGTATCTTTTACATGCAGTTTTCTCGGTTAAGCATTAAACCAATAAACAATTGACTAAAAAATTTTTTTCAACACAGTTATTGTTTAGTATTTTCCAAGTTACTTTAAAAGATTTTTTATCTTCTATAATTATTCTCTTCATTCAATCATGACATTATTATTAGCTTCTTTTAACTTCATTTTGCGCATTGGTGACAATCTTTCATGAACTAACTTTTGCACACTGCTTATGATCGAAGAATTTGTTGATGATGCCTCAAGTGTGTCAGAAAAGTCAACATGAGTAGACAAATCTTTTTTGAACAGATTTCTCGGCTGGCTTGCTTTGACGCACTCCGATAAACTCGGGTTTCTGTTGAATAACATATTAACTTTTAACATATTTAATAACATTGTGTGTAAGAAAAACTCTGATAGCTGGGGTTACGATGACCGGGCTAAAAAACCCGCCCAAGTTGACTCAGGTTTAATTAATTATGTCAATGAAGTGCAAGATATTCTCATGACCGTTCGTTACATTACGAATTTGTTATTAATTATTGT
This sequence comes from Platygaster robiniae, assembly GCA_028476575.1. Taxonomy (NCBI): domain Eukaryota; kingdom Metazoa; phylum Arthropoda; class Insecta; order Hymenoptera; family Platygastridae; genus Platygaster; species Platygaster robiniae. The sequence goes on from CM052026.1 coordinate 19,630,265, forward strand.
TTGAAAGCACGATTCTTGCTTTCATCAGTTGTTATATTTGAGTAAGTAATAAAGTTAGTCAATTTATTACGACAAAGTAAAATGCAAAAATCCATAACGTTTCAGCGAAAGTTTAAAAAAGTCGAAAAGGTTTAATTGTACACAAATAAACCGGGTTCAAATGGCACCAAAGTTTTTCAGATTCGAGCTAAGCCCCACCACCGGAGTTTTGCTGACATGATGAAGAGTCAGATAATCATTATCTTACGAATTTGATTGTAGACGATTCGAGGGTTTTTTGGTTACTGTTTTTAAAGCAAGCTCTTTTAAAGCAGATAACTCCAAAGCAATTTGGTGATTGTTCAATTTCCGTTGTTGTGGTTGACTGGCAACCTCATCTATCCCTGACCCAGATGTATAATCATACAAGTGTTTCGGTTTTTTAGAGGACCTACCCGATTTCGTTTCGACGTTGTCTCTCTTTTTCATAACGCTTTTCTCCTGCGTAGGTTCCATTTGTCTGTTAAGTGCAAAAACGTTGAAAAAAAACTTGATGACAAAAAAAAAAACTTGTAAGCATGCAACTTTTCTAATATTTTCAAAAATTGACAGATAGTCTTTCACGTAAAAAAAAGTTTTTTAGTACTCCTTTTCCCCAGGAATCTCAAAAAAATGTAGGGTACTTGAATCGAAAATATCATTCACAAATATGTAAGACCTTTTATTTCCAGTAATATTCATGAAGTATAGATGTAAATTCACCATCATCTGATATTACGAATTACATAGCAATATACATAAAATAATACATAATAAATTAACTTTCACAATTAAAACCTGATATAGCGAACGAATACAGTTTCCTGGCTTTGTTTGACAGTCTGATTTCTTTAAACGAATAACTTGGTACATAATTGCTTGCGAATCAGATTTGTAAAAACTATTGAATCATCTGCAGATGCGACCCTATTTTAGTGATAAATGAAACACAGACAAATTCATTAGCAACTGTAGCTTCTTCATGGCCTTCCACGGAATTCCACTTGGGCATTAGGTAACACTTTCTGTCGACTTCTTCTATGGGAACCGTGAAAAAAGTGTTCGAAAGCTGCCGACAGAAGTACACCCCAACAACATCAGATGAGCCACATACATCGTACATTGAACTCCTCTCTGCAAACTTTTGAACGATTAAAATCACGTCTTCTTGTGATCGAATTATGTTTCTGATGACACAGACATCAAGATTCTGCAGAATGCAACAACAATCTCTTTCTTGTACAGATAAAACCGTTTGACCGATTTGGATACGTTCGAATTGATCACAATTTTGGCAATTGAAACCACCACAAAGGGGACCATTGAAATGCATTTTGGATGTTGCAATAACTATGGCATCACTCACTGGCTCTTGTAAGTTGCAGCGTTCAATTACTCTCTTGTAATATTGTTCCAAAGGTCCACGCGGTCGCCTAGTCGCAAGATTTCTAACGCTTGGCATATTATTCTCATAACAAAATGCGCTAAACGATTCTAAAGGCCCCATTTCACGGACATCATCAACAATGTGAAGCAGCGCATGGACGTTGTATGATACAAATTGCTGGCCGTACAACTGCTCAGAAAGAATAACGTAGCTTTCAATGGCTGCTTGACAAAAATTCAGCACTTCCTCGCTTTGTTCTTCGAAACTGAGAAAACGACAAACACAATGTAGAACCATCATGTGTTCATAGTAACGATCATCTAGAACATTTTGGAAAACAGCTGGTGAAACGTAAAGCAACAATTGCCTAAATTGAGTAGCTTTGTAATGATGAAATTCTGATAGCTGTTGGAGCTGGCGATTGAATTCTGAGGGACAGTACCGTTGAACTAGCTCAATTCTGGAGTCTAAGATACTGCTTTGTCGCGCAGACAATCTCCCAAGCCTAAACTTTCCCTGAAGCAACCCAGTCAACTTTCTTTTAACAACACCTAAATAAACGAGGTGCATTGGTTCGAAGGGTACACTTGTGACGCAATCGAGAATCTCCAAAAGAGGAGACCGTCCTTTATGGTGATTTCTATCAGTAAATGCGCGATACTCGGCCTCAGTTCGCTTCTCATGACCAATGCCAGGGAAAACCATTGTTGACTCAAATCCGGGAGTAGTACAACGAAAACCAACCACTTTACACTTCGAACACGGTTGTGCAGAGTTGTGACATTTGTGGTTCAACATTAAAGCTCGCGCTGGTCCATCAGCGATAAAACCTCGAATGCGAAGGGGAATAGTTCGAACTCTGATTGTTAAGCCTTGACGAGCCCAGATATTGAGTATCTCTGTACGAAGTGGATCTAAAAATTCAAAAGCGTTTGAAGGCTTCGATTTACCAAAGAAAAGGCCAGCGACCATGGGTTTTACATTTACAACGTTGACTATTCGAAATTGAATCGGCCAGAACTGATGTACACCGGATCTATACAATTGTCCACCATCCGTGCTTAGGTCAACGACAACATCATTCGGGAGCATGTTTTCAGGTATCGACAGTAATCTCCTCTCGAGATTTTCTTCAAAGCCCAAATGAATGTATTCCCCACCACCACTTTCAGTTATCATGTTTCGAACAACGAGAGACGGTGTGTTTTGCAGCGTCCGAGAATCTTTGGGAAAAAAGTTGTGTGGGAGGAAATGCGAAAAAGGAAATTCACGCAAAGCTTGCAGCACTTGGTTTTGTTGAGAATGATTAAGATTTGCATTCAAAAATGCGTATTTGAGCTTTCTACGGCCTTCTTCTTGGAGATGTTCAGGATCAAGCAATTCGTCAACTCGTAATAAAACATCTTCGTGACCGTCATCTTCATGAACGTCCTCTACTGCATTTTCCACACCATCTGGCATGACTTGCTCTTGGATGTCTTCATCAGGTCTTTCGTTGAATAAAGCATCATCTTCATCAAACCCTTCGGAAGGTCCAGCATCGTCTTCATCGGGTTCTTCGTTAGATACAGCGTCATCTTCAGGCTCGTAGTTAGATACAGTATCTTCGTTGGATACAGAGGAATCCGAATGAGGGGTGGCGGGCTGTACGGCCGGGACTTCGAAAGAACCAGCACTATTGGATGGAGTATCGCTATCGTCACTGTCAAATTCTTGTTGATTTTCCTCTAGTCTTTGGTTTCGCAAACGTAACCTGTGTTCCCGTTGTCTCCGTGATAGATTTGTGTACGGTTTCCATTTGGACATTTTCTACTCAAATTCGAAATTAACCCCCCTTAAAATCTTTCAGAATAATTAAAAAAAAAAATTCTTACAAAGTTTGAAGCTGATCGGTTAATATTAACACGTGCCCTACGGCCGTTGAAATTTTAAATATAAAATACACGTATTTTTAGCAAAGTTTGCTGGAAAATTCATAACTTCGTCTGTAATTCACATAAAATTATGAAACTTGGCACATTTGTAGGGCACTATATGGAGTACAAAACCTAATTTTTACAGAATTTTAGAACCATTTAATCATACGGTTTTAGCGCTCCGAATTATACATTTTTCGTTTTTTCGAATGAGGCCCTCGTAAATCCGCCTTTATTTTTCTACTAAACACATTTTTACGAATCACGGGTTGTGTTTACTGCTTCGCAAGGTTCATGACTTTATGCTAGGTCGATGTATGTTGATAAGAATTGTTAACATATCCTAAATATTGACAAAATACTAGGAAATGTTGAAGTCCGATAGTACGAATATCGTCGTAAAATCACGACGTGGACCTTATTTAAAAGTGATTCTGTCTGATGTATCGTCATTTTGTTTGTTGATATACTTTTACTTACCATAAACAATCTTTTATGTACTAAAAAGTTATCGAAATCTAATGGTTTGTACGGCAATTAATCGACATTTTTATAATTAAATATTCAAATCCGTAAAATTCTTCAGTGTCTTATTTTTATACATTCGATTTTCGAATCATAAGTTTCTAATAGTATATTATATGTCTGAAGTTTTTCAACTGAGCTATCATGGGACGTGATCAGAAATTCTAAAAATTCAGTTATCTAACAAATTAAAAATTTATATGAGAAATTCTCAACATCAGTTTAAATAGGAGTTAAGCACCTTTCAGTGTGCTCCATAGAAACTTTCATTTTTACCTAGTAGGTCCCTTTTCTCGGATTGCGTCACATAAGTTCCAAAATGATATTTTACATGTCAACTTTGATGAAAACGTGAGAAAAAAATTATCACTTTAGATGCTTTGATACTCATATCAATTGCTAGTCACCTTGTAATTATTGGACTATGTACTGAGAAAAAAGTAACTAACTATGACCATATTTCTGTCATAGTTACGTTCGATATTTAAATACATGACGGACTCTTCCAAAGAAACGAATAGGTGGTGCATAAACACAAATAAGAATTGAGCGCACGACCGAAAAATATTGCGTCCACGTATGAAACACCTCCGTCGGAGACACAAATAGCTGACATGATAAACATTGTTTGTAATCGTAAGTTTTCATTTCTAATAGTTTTATGAATAACTAGAGTATAGTGATATTTATCTTATCACATAGCAGTATTGTTTAATATTTGCTTCATTTTAGATGCACATTAAAATATAACTTTGGTGTTGAAATCCTGAGTTTCCTACTGAAAGTTTGTATACTATTAATTAAATTAATCAAGGTATATACAAATTTTTTTTCTTCAGTTTGAGAAAAATGTAACCATATCATCACTTGCCTCTAAGCAACGGAAATTTTGAATGAGAAATACGTGCATATTTTCACCTACATTAGTCAAGATTTTTTTATCCCATATGAATTTGTTAAAAAAAATTCAACCTTTGCTTTTATTGTTGCGCATAATGTTTTTTTGAAATTTTTCTATAATTTTTCCAAAAACTGTTTCCTTACTTTTAAGCTCACACTCAACAACCAGTTTGGTTGGCTAAACAAACGTTTGGTCGATATACGACCAAAAAAATATTTGGTTAGCTCAAATAAATTTTTGGTTGGAGCAACAAAGTTTTATTAGGCTTGAATATATTTTTGGTACGAACAAACACATTATATTTAGCAGTGATTAATATTTGTTTAACTGAAATAAAATTTGTTAGAGTCTAATAAAATTTGTTTGCCTATACCAAACATTTATTTGAATCAACCAATTTTTCTTTTCTTTCACTCCGGACTATGTGTAGTGTCAGATAAGAACATAATTAAAAAAAAAAGCTATTGAACATTGAAAGTTTTTGATTTATACGAAAACTCTCCGTTCTGCCCCGCCCTTGGGGCAAAACGGGGAGAAAACTACTTTTTTACAAAACTCGTATAACTTATTGCTGCAATGTGATATGAATTTCTTCATTTTTTTATAAGTGCGATATGGTCTACACAAGAGATTCGCATAACAGTTGTTCGAATATAACTAATTTTTGTATGTGAGACAATTCGTTAAACGTTACGATCCCCGTCTTGCATTGCAATTAACATTATCGATAATTATTTATAAGAAATAAGTAACTCGGTCAATCACTGAACTTGTATTTGCAAATAAAAAAAAAGTTCATAAACATATTTATTGGTTTTTTCTCTCATTTCATTTTATTCTATGATAAATTTTGCGGTACTTTTTATAAAATATATAAATTTAAATAAAATATATTCTTAAGGCTTGCCACACGCCCAAGATTCTTGTGCAACACTTGAGCATGCCTTGGGGTCTTATTTAATCCCAAGCCTTGCCCAAGACTTGCCAAAGATTCTGGCCTAGACTTTCTCAGACTTTTGGGCAAGACTTGTGTGGGCCTGTGGCCACAGTCTAACACCAGTCTTGCCCAAGGTTCTTGATTATGTCTGGACCAAGTCTTGCCCAAGTCTTGACAATGTGTCACTGACATCGCAATCTCTTGGGCAAGAATATCCCAAGTCTAGCCCCCCTGGCAATCAAACTTCAACTTTGACGGCTGTAGTTTGGTTGAAGTTGGGTTGTAAATTTTTAAATGGAAAATATAAGTCTTTATGTTTGATATTTTTGCAAAGAATGGTATCGAATCATTATTTTTCATCATTCATTGGCAAATTCAATCGTCAAAACAATAAATTTTTGCCTTAGATTGTCATTTTTTTTTTCCAGGCATAAAAGAAGCATGAGATATATATATGCCTGGAAAAAAATAAAATGAGAATTTAAGGCCGAAATTCATCGTTCTGACGATTAAATTTGCCAATAAATAATGAAAATTGATGATTTGATATCATTCATTGCAGAACTATCAAACTTAAAGACTTTTTTTTTTTCATTTCGAAATTTATAACCCAACTTCAACCCAATTACAACCTTCGAAGGTTGAATTTTGGTTAAAGTTTGTTTGCCAGGGCCAAGAATCTTAAGAGAAGAACCTTGGGTACATCTGGGAATTTTCTTGGGCAAGACATGGTTTTATGGGATAATATATTTCATACAAATAATAAATGTAATAAGAAACATCGATAACATGTTCAAAAGAACAAAACATATATCTTTTCATTTTATGAAGTTTTTGATAATTTGTAATAATTTGCTCAGCTATGCAATTACACTGAAACCTCGTTTATATCCTCTCTTTCTTTCTCACTCTACTCTTAGGTATATCCAAAAAATCTATTGAAATCGAAGATATAACTGAGAGTAGAGTGAGAAAGAGAGAGGGGATATAAATGAGGTTCCAGTGTATACCTTAAATATTTGAAACTCACAAAAATACAAAGTAATAATTTGTGATTATTATCTATTTTATATATTATATTTTTAACATGTTATAATGCATAAATGATATAATAATGAAAATATTATTTGAAAATATTTATTATACACTCTCAATTCGAAACATGGTTGATTACCAAAATACAAACGAATACTTTAATATAATAGATTATTTATCTCCTTATTCTTTAGGACTACTCAAAATTTGCAATGATTGGCAGAATAATTCTTAACTCCACCTCAGTGACTCCCTCATTACTTATTTTATAATCATTAATTTATCTGAAATTGAATGTTAACCTTGTAGAAGAAATGTAAGTAAAATGAAAAAATATAACTGTGCAATATATAAATAACATTTTTTGCAAAAACACGCAAAAAAGTTGTACTTCGAGGACCTGTATGGCCGCATTGAACACGACCTTTCCCACCTGCCAGATGCTTCACTCCCTGAATACACGCACTCAAGCAAAAACACAGGCACTGAGTCATTTCTCCAGCTCGTGCCTCCAGAGACTGAAGCATCTGCCAATCGGAAAGGGCCGTATTCAACACGGCCGTACAAGTCCTCCAAGTACAACTTTTTTGCGTGTATTGCAAAAAGTACCGTTTGTACATCGGACTGTGGGCGTGGCTTTGTCCTCGGACCAAATATCAAGCCTAGGCTACGCCTCGGCAGATAAATTGGTCCTCGCCCTAAAAGCAACGTCTAACGTCCTCGGTACAAAATACACTATTTTTCAATTATAAAATTTTTTGTTGGTTTTGTAGCATTCTTGATAATTTGCAGAATTAATTGATTGTACCCCATATGAATTGGTTTGCTTAAATAAGAAACACCCTAATGATAACACTGTGTAGCCATAAAAATTCCAATACTACAATTACGTGCAACATATTGGTATAGGTCAGCAAAGCAAACGTGGAAAAGGGTTGAAAATGCATAGCAGTAATTTGCTAGTAATGTCTTCTTACTTTTCATATAGCAAGTAATTCAGATTCTATATTTTTTTTCTGCTCTGGAAATATAACAAAGATATAACACGTGTTTTGGTTTCTCAAATATTACAACAATTTTTACAGAATTTCGATCGCATAGCTTTTTTATTCCGTCATTTTCCTCATAAACCTAATGATTTTTCTGGTCATTGTTCCCTTTTGATCCGTAATGAATGTCAAAAACATGATGATTCAGAAAGAAAAAAATAAATAAATAAATAAAAATGGCTATTTACTCAACGCTTACAGAAGGAGCTTTTTTAACGAATGTGAAGTTTGCAACACGAGCCGAATGCGAGTTTTGTAATCACATGAGTTAAAAAAGACCTTCTGCAAAAGGTGAGTACAATATTTTACATCACAGCGTGTTGAGAGTAAAATTTTTAATACGCGAAGCGTGTAGAAAGTGCCTACTTTAAACACGCAGTGATGTAAAAGAAATTTACTTGGAAAATTGAATTGAACAAGATATATAAAATTAAATGAAAGGATAATTTGGATAAAAGTAAGAGTACACAAGGGTGGTTGTAAAAATAGGCTTGATGAGATTGTGATAGAGACGTCTCCTAAATTCAACTTTAAAAAACTCATGTATCTCAAAAAAGCGATGCTTTTCCTCACCATAATTTTTTCTTTACATTCTCGGAATCTTAATATAAATACCCAACAATTTTCACTCCTTCTTAAAATTTATTTGACAAAATTTTTCAAATCTAGTTTGCACGCTCAGAGCTCATGCAATTAATATAACAAGTTTGAAAAATTTATTCATATAACTTATTTCACGATACTTCTAAAATATCATTATTGGTTCAGTTTGCGTTTGCCTTAAAAAAAAAAAAAAAAAAAAAAAAAACACATTTGGTATAAGACAATTCATTTTTCAAAAATTACACTTCAATCATAGAAAATTAAAAATAATATCAAAATATCGATCAAAAGGATGGGGGTACATTGTAACAAAAATTATTGTTACATGATTTCAGGATAATCTTGAAAAAAATCATCATATCTTGTGTGAATTATTTATCCAAAACTCCTATGATTTTCAGAGTATCTCAATATCAAGCTTTGAAATCAAAAAATAAAAAGATGTATCAAAATTTCAAGTATACTTTTTTTCTTACCTCCACTGTGGTTTTGGTGTTCGAGTCTAGTGCTGCACTCCAGGATTGAGATATTTTATTCTTTTTCTCGCTGTCTGGCGGCAATTCGTCTTCCAAAACACTTTCGGTATCTCCCAAATCCGCTTGTGAATCCACTGGGAGTTCTTGGTCAGAAACTGTTTCTGTTTATAGTTCCTTACTAACAATGAAAAATCGTTAATTAAGTATGTAAAACATCATTTTCATAATCAATTTCAACAATATTGAAATAATGGGGGTTCATTTTTCATTATTAATAATCATTATTATTTATTATTTGCTTTCACTTACGAGCACATGCCAGGTACACGAGGGTTTGTTTATTTACCTTTTTTGAGGGTTATGAGCAATCCAGAGCAGCAACACTGAAATAAGCGCGCGTGCGCAGTGAACAATGGCGCGCACTACAAACACATCACTCGCGAATGTTTAAATTACACTTCAAAAATAGCTGAATTTAATTCGCTATTTTACATGGACTTTTGGTAATCGTGACGTATGAGTAATATTAAATTTATTTTTGACACCAAAATCGATTATAAATCAACAAACAATAATTTTGTTTTGAGATGTCATCCGCGAGTCACGTAGTGATTTTAGAATATCATTAGGGCTGCACTGCGTGACAAAAAATGACAAATGACATCAATGTAGCATCACTAGAATGTCACTTCGTGATATTCACGATGTGACATAACATGATTATCACGAATGTTTACTGGGAAAGAACTTTGCTTCATTTTACAATATTATTTTTACATTCCCGCTGCACTAAAAATATCTTACACAAGCACGAAAAATTTTTCAATAATTTTTTTAACTATATGGTAAAAAAGCTGGTAAATTTTCCCATTCCCGGTATCGTAAATTTCCGAAAATCTGCATTTTTTATACTTCATTCGACACTTTTCTACGACCATGGCTTATTTACTATATTATGCTTATGCATTTTCAAGAGACCCGGTAGGGTCGAGAAGGCTGAGGTAAAAAAAAAATAAAAAAGTCGCTTGACAGCTTACCGGGTCTCTTTCCCCAGGTATAGCGATTCTGCCGTACCGACACTCACATTTTGAGAAATATTTCATATCCACGGAAGTAATTGAGTACCATGTAGTACTAATCCTGAAACTAAGATTTTTTTCCCTTCATTTGAGCCCTAACACTTAACAATCCGCTCCTTGGTTCACTCAGGAGACAGAAAAACAGTTTTTTTTTTTCACGAAAACAACGAAATTTGTTCAGACTAAACGTGAATATTTCACTGCGAGACTTCCGTTTCCGGCTCTACTGACGCACCTAGCGGACGTTTTTGGAAAACCTGTTTTTGATCGATTTGGCTCAATAATTCATTATATATCTTGTTTACGTTACTTAAAAAATAAAACGTTAAATAGAATATCACACAAAAGTAGCAATGCATTTATTTATCAACATAAAATAACGATTGTCATTGCTTTCGCTTTTTTTGAGCCGAATCAAAAGTCATTTTTTTGAGTTTGTTTGTGTGTGACGTGCGTGTGTATGTGAAACATTGTTTACTTCTGCTTATCATCTGCTGTCGTGCTGTCGTCAGCAGCTATCATCAGCTGTTTATTCGTTTGACGTACTTATAGTCAAGGGCGTAGTCAGGATTTCTATTAGGGGGGCAAAAATTTTTGTCATAGAACGAACTTAAAAACGATATCATTTCTCGTAAGGATAAGTTCCATTCGTTCCATTCATTTTACATTCAAAATTTACGTTGAAATTTTTATGAGTTTCTCATTTTCTTATGAAAAATATGAATTATGAAAATCGACCTAAGAAATGAAATGAAATACTTTTCTTCTGTTGGGTCTTTAAAGAATGCGCGTAAAATGTTACATTGAAACGGTCATAAATTTGCAAAAAATATTTATAAAAATTAGTATTGTGCGGGAGATACTTCACATGCAGTAGATTATATAGAAATAGCGTGGCTTAGTTGATACAGCGTCAGCGTGACAATCGATCACCGTGGGTTCTCAAATCCTCGTCAAAGTAAATTTTTTTGTTTGTTTTTTTTTTTTTTTTTTTTTTATTTATTTAGCATGATCCTGCTAGCATTTGGCTAGCAGCATCAAGGTACTTGTACAAAACATTGGCAAGAGTAGGTCAAGAATCTTGCACAAGAATTTTGTCTAAGACTGGAGCGGGACTGTGGCCACAGGCCCATCCAAGACTTTGGCAAGAGCTCTCAAGATCTTGCTTTAGTCTTGGGCAAGTCTTGACATCTTTCGGTTTCATGAGACGTGTTGTTATTATGCAATGTCATGCAATGGTTTCAGGACGATGTTTATAAAGGGTGCAAGTGCAAAAAAAAATTTCACTATTTACAATCCACGGATATATCCAATAAACAGTAAATTCTGAATATTTTAAAATTGAGCGCTTACATATTTTAAAACTTGTATTGATTTTCGTTGATTAAAATTTCTTTTAAATATAAATTACGAGCATAGAAGTTCTAAAATTCAAAATTAATAAAAAAAATGCTCATGCACATTTTCAAATTCAATTTTTATGACATTTTTAATCACTTTCTTTCATTTAAAAATTTGCTTAGTAAATTTATTTGTACGTCTCCGGGTAGAAAATCTTATGTGAATCTTGGCGCATTTGCCACCCTCAGACAAGGACGATATTTTCCTGTCCTCGGCTGGCGCCTTGGAACAAAAACTATCGTCCTTGTCCTCGGAACATCAATTATGCGCCGTGGTACATAATGTACTATATTTATTTTTTCATAAATTTTTATAATAAATGATATATTTGATATATTTACCAAAACAAATTAGATTGATAACGCCCAATTTCTTTCAGTATGAAAGAAATTTGATCATCGGTGAAAAAAGCAGTGAAATTAACACCTCCCTCCACTATCGAACATTAAAATGTTAAAAAATGAAGGCCAAGGTCAGTAACCCAAGTATGATTTCGGATGCAATCTTTATAAAAAAAAAAAAAAATAAAGGCAGATATTAAATAATTTTTTTTTTCTTTGCAAAATATTCACAACTGTAAAAGATTTACAACTGACGCCTTTCTTTTTGACTTACGAAGGCTGTGAAAACATATAGCAATTGACAGTCATACAATTATAACATTAGAGTAATAACACAAATCTGACCTGAGAATAATAACAACCTGTATGAGAAAATTTTCCAAATGATGAAGTGACCTTCTTATACGAAGAAGGTATCTGATAGGGTATTTTCTCACAGTGCATCATAATGTGGAGCGTGTGTCATTGTTAGGACCAGGGTTTTAACTTCGATGATAATAGTTTGTATTCCGATGATGTAATAAACATTGATACAAAAATTTGACGTTATAATATCCACTGTAAAAAATTTCAGCTGAAATATTTCCGTTTTTGACTGAAAGTCATTAACCAGTTAAATTCTGGAAATTTTCTGTCATAAGTCACAGAAATAATTCAGTTAAAATTTACGGGAAAATTTCTGTCGTAACTGGAAAATCCCTGTAGTATGGATAGGAAAGTTCCAGCATCAACGGCAAATATTCTGTTAAAGTGCATGGAAAATTCTCCGTGTTAACGGGGAAAATCTCTGTAATATAGAGTTAAAATTGCAACGAGAGTGGAAATTTTTCCTTCGTGACGAAAAAAGTGATAGCGGCGAAATTTCCGTTTTTGACTGGAAGTCATTAACTAGTTCTATTCATGGAATTTCCTGTAGTAAGCACAACAATTGGCAATTATATAGTTAATATGTACGACAAATTTTCTGTCAACAGCTGAAAATTTTCGTAGTGCAGCAGAAAAAAGTTTCAGTACTAACGGAAAATATTTTGTTGATGCACACGGAAATTTTTCTGTATCAGCGGAAATATCTAAGTAATATAAATTTAAAAAAATATTAAATTTTGTTCTAAAAAGTTGCATAACCATGACTATATGTATCCTGCCTTTGTGGCGAGAGTAGTGAATGATCTACTACAGGAATGATCCTGTGAGGTATGATTTTAAACTTACTTTGCTCAGAGACATTCACAGGACTTGAGCATTCTACACAAAACTTAAAATACGTGAAAAAAAATCCAGGAGCCATCTGGTGAGTGTTTGGAGACACGCGCGAGTTTTTAAAATTTGAATATGAACTGGTCTCCAAACACTCAAAGAAGTAAATTTACTCTCAAATACTACAAACAACTTTTATTCAACTATACTTTATTATTTTAAAGTTTCACTCGAGAATAGAATTGTTGTTATTATTATTTTAATAATTATTTTTACGGCAACTACGAGAAAATTCAGGACTGGACTGCAATATTTCCACATCAACGAAGTTTTTCGTCAGTGAGAAGAAAAATTCATCAGAAATTGAAATTTTCGGACATGAGCAAAATTTTTTGTCCGAAAATGAAAACTCAGTATTGAACTCGAAAATTTCTGCATGGCTTAAATTTAACTGGAAAGAAAGAAAAATTCATTACTGAACTGAAATATCTGAGCACGGTCGAAATTTTTTATTTTTAAAAAGGAAAAATTCATAACCCAACGGGAACTTTCCTGCTCTGTACGAATCTATCCATACGAGGCAGGAATATTTCCGTCAAGAGTTTATAATTTCCGTCAAACTGAAAAATTTCCTTCCACTTTAACAGAACAAATCCAGTTTTGTTTTTACAGTGTCGCGCATGTGATTGCTTTGGCATAGAAATATCGAATAAAAATTGGTTACGTTTTGGCTGGAATTTAAATAAGCTTTACAAAACAAGACTGCAGTCTTCGAAATAGTCATTATAGATTGACGATGCAATTGGTTATGTAAACTAATAGAAATTTCCGTTCAAGACTAAATACAAAATTTAGTTAACCACTAATTCCACTAATTCATTTCTCTCAGTGTAGTTTTGTAATAACCACCATTATTATCATACAACAAGCGAGTTGTCAGGCCTTTTTGTGAATTTTTGAATAGTATGCAATGATTAATAATCATTAACTTTTAGTGAAACGTATTCCATCGATTGCGTTTTGTAAATTCCTTGTTGTTACTTCACGTTTCTTACACAACATAAAAAAAATATTTGAAGTATTTTTGAAATTATGGAGGGATTTCCCGCCGATTAGGTATCACAAGTTTTTGTTGATCACTAGTGTATACCTACATCATAAGTCAAAGGTTTTATGTAACTTTCTGTCGTTGAAAAAACCTAAGCTCTTTTTTTGTAATCTTTCGCTACATTTATAGAAAATAATTTTTCCTGTAAGCCCGCCAACTTTTTTTTTACTTTTTCAAAGTTTTTTTTTTTTTATTAGGTACACTGGTATACGAAAATTACTATCCCTGGAATGAGTTAATTGCTTCCAATACCGGTATGGGAAAAAACCATAAATTTTTTTTACAGTGTATGTAAAAATAAGTGAAAATAAGGGACTGATAACTGACGTAAGTCAGGCCGGTGGGGGGAACATGTGAGCCGGATAAAGAAGAAAAAACAATATTTTCTTTTAAACAAAAATAATGATTTATTAAAATATAGTAGTTTAATTTTAATAACGACGTTTACATTTTTTTCTTTTAATTCTCTATGTAACAAAATTCATTTATTATTAATAATAACACAATCCGTCTCGAGGGATTTTTAATTGGATCTCTTTATACAAAGAAAAGGAAAGTCTGCAAGTCCTTGAGTTGTTGGAATCATAAAAAATAGGGAGAGCCGATGGCGGCTCCCAAATAGGAGAATAAGGGAGAGCCGATAGTGGCTCCCGGCAAATAAGAAGATATAAAGGAGAGCCGATGTAGGCTAGAGTGAGTGAATGGGGAGAGAGAGCCGATGTACGCCAGAGAGTTTGGTTGGGAAAGAGAGCCGTTGGTGGCTCCCGAATGAAGGTTAGGGAAAAGAGCCGTTGGTGGCTCCCAGACGAATGCTTAGGGAAGAGAGCCGTTGGCGGCTCCCGAGCACTGATATGAATACTGGATAGCGGATCCCATTCGCTTCAACGTTGAGCGGATTGTCGCATTTAGAAGCCATTTCGTAAGGGGTCCAAGGTTTAAAATGGCGCGAAAATTTGAATTCAATTTTTCTCTTTACATTATAATGAATTCAGGAACGTGGTGAAGTTTAGTAAATGGATGTAATAATGATATGAATCTACAAAAATTTCGTTTCAATGATATCATTTGAAATAATTACAATGTATTCGAAAATTCTAAACATAATATATGTGAACAATAAATTTGAGAATTTATGAGTAGTGAATATAAATATTAAATTGAATTAAAAAGTAAAACAAAATTTTTTTAAACATAAATTCAATCGAAACGTACATTTTTATATTTTTTGAAGGAGAAAATAGCATTATTAGAACACACCCGAAATAGTATGTATATTTTTTATACAATTAAAATATAATTGAAATTATTTGCACTATTTTCAAATTGTATGTCTGATATGAGTACTCAATTTGGAGATTGAGGAATCACAGAAAACGTATTCAAGTGACAACCAAAAATCTGCTGCATTTAAAAATATACTTTCAAATGACTATATTCTACTTGATGAATTACATTTACGTTTTGAAGTAATAGACGGTTGCTAGAGTAGAGAATATATAAGTGCGTAATAATGGAAAAAAGCATGTCATATTTCAAACTACAGTTTATCAAAGTCATTTATCAAAATCATCTCCTTTTAGAAGATAATTTATTAGACGTTTCTCTCGAATTAGAGTGAAGCACACCGCGGTCGTGAGTTACAATGTAATAAATAAAATTAAAATTAATATCAACATATAATGTACATAAGAGTTGATGTATGGCATAAAACAGTAAATGTAGCAAGCGAATTTCCCTTTTTCAATCACTACGTATTAAAAAACATTGGTTTTTTCACTGGTATCGTATAAAAATGCATGAAAAAATTTGAAAATAAAAAAAGATGCAAGTAAGTTCATGCTGGATGTCGATTCCTGCTGCAGAGCAACATGAAGGCATCATTGACTTTTTGTATGATGTAAACCCAGTTATCCACAGTTTCATTGTTCAGAATTGAGTGCATTTGCGTTAACTGAAATCGACAGACAAAAAATGGCAACAACATCAAGTAAAGTAATTAGTTTTTTAATTATATACACAAAACAGAATTTTTTTATAAATTACTTTTCATTTTCTTACATATTAAATTGTCAGAACATCGAAATACTGTTCACTTAGGTATAATATAAATTATATTAGTTATAAGGTGTTGGAAAAAGTATATGAAAAACGCAGAGAAAATGAAAGAAACGTAGAGGTCGATTAAGTTTCGAGCAAATGAAA
Source organism: Platygaster robiniae (assembly GCA_028476575.1). NCBI lineage: Eukaryota > Metazoa > Arthropoda > Insecta > Hymenoptera > Platygastridae > Platygaster > Platygaster robiniae. The sequence goes on from CM052026.1 coordinate 19,646,440, forward strand.
TACGATATCTTATTACTGATATGCCCAAATAATTTTTCGCGTGAAATCGTGTCGAATTTTTTGGCCAATTTTTTTTGCAGACAAATTTTTTGTCGCGGCGTGCATCCGTAATTCTATGTAAGTTTTACAAACTGTTTTTGCAAGAATGTAAACGTGGTTGGCGTCATCCACAGCATCATCAAAAAGATGTTCATTTAAAGACTCAAATAAACCTTCAGAACATTGAAACAAATCATACAGTATCCTGCTGCACAAAACGGACGTAAAATTTTGCTCTGTTGGGAGAACATTACCTGCTCTACCTAATGCCTGACGGAGTAACATCTCTGTATGCAAGCAAATTTTCAAAACGGAATCACTGGGAAATAATAATCCACCCTCATTTTTGAAAGCGATCAAAGCAAAAGCTTCAAGATATTGCGAATCTTCACCGCCCATCAAGGCTAAACATGTTTCGCATCGAATGATAGGCTTCTTTTTTTGTGAAATTTTTTTCACGACCCAGCCGGCTATGTAGGCAACGGTCCCCTGACTAAAATTTGACAGCTCGGAAAGGGTTACTTTTTGGATTTCACTAAAATGCTGCAAAAAATCATGAAAATCGATTTGTTCTTTCGAACATTCTTCCAAGCCATATTTTTTGGCAACTCTTTTATTTGCAGCATCTTCTTAAACCTGCGCATCGTAACGATCGTATGTAGGTTTTGATGCTTTGGATGAAACCGTTAGAATTTTCGTTTGATCCTGAGCCTCGACATTCCCGTTTGTTGCACGAATTTAATGCCTCACTAAGAGTCGTTTGTATTCAATCACAAACTGAGCGCATGTCGGGTTTGGACACCAGCCACCAAACCGACGAATGGCACAAAAGAAAAGCTCTATGTGATCTTGACTTAATTTGTAAGTTAGTAAATATTGAAGTTGAGAATTTTCTGCTTTAACATGGTCATCGAAAATGTTTATAACAGCTTGAATAGCACTCACGAAACCTACGAAGCCAGTCGAACGTTTACATTCCGTAAGATATTTTCCCGATTCGTCAGCAAGATGTAAATTTGCTAAATAATTCATGTCTATTTCCATTTGAGGCCTCCAAATTGCTTCATTTGACTTACGGAGCGGAGCTTTGAAACGTTTGCCATTTATATGGTGAGAATTCAGAAAATCAAATACTCGATTGATGCAGCGAATAAAAGCAACAGTAGTTTCACTGCCTTTGAATAGGTCAAGTTTCAAAACTTTGTTGCAATATTCGATGCTATCTGCTACACTGTCACTAAGGGTTTGAGCGGCTAGATGAACTTTTATTTTCATTTTGTAAAAATCAATATGAGCCTTTCTAAGTTTATTACCTGCTCGAAGATCCTCGCGTTCTTGGACCTTCTCGAGATAGACAACATACTTCCATTCAATTTTGTTTCCATCATAATCTAGGAAATATTGATAATCTGCGAGTGTATTTCTAACGAGTTTAAGCATATGACATGCATCGAGGATTACACATATTTTCCTCCCGGTTAAAGGGTGAAAAAAAAATGGCTGCAGATTAGATATTTCTAACGACACTCCCAGTTATTTTAAAACGCTTTTATGAGTGCTTGTTCCATCCATTGTGCAAGAGATGATTTCAACCCCTATCTCGTGCAATCGGAAAAGAGCGTCACTAATCAAACCCTGGAGAGTGTCTGCGTCCATACCATCAATTAAAAAATATGCGATCGGAATTTCCCAACGACCATCAAGTCCGACGACCATAAAAACAAGAGCATCTTTTGCCATTTTCGTTTCATCATCATTGTCTACAGAAACACCTACGTCGACATATCCTCTAGTTACACCATTGGGAGTTCGAATCAGATCTTTTTTTATACCCATTTCATCAAGAACAAGAGAACCTAAAACTTTGAGATTTTTTCGACGCATTCCATTTACTCTACTCCGCAGCGTATCGAAACTTTCAGCTGTAAATCCAGGTTCAGCGTTTATAGAGGAATACCAGGCCCTTATAGTCGTAACATCGGGCAAAGCTTTACAAAATTTATCTCGCACGTACCGATAAGCCTTTGGAGAATAGAAGTGCAATGTGAGAGCAAAAGACCGTAGAGCAGCAGAGTATGCTTCGCGAGAAATAGTTTCATTTTGTGAATTTTTCAAAAACCTATTCAGAAATAGAGAAACGTCTTCTTGAGCAATAGATTCTAGAGGTCCTATAGCGTTTTGTGGAATGCGATGTTCTTTTTTGAGTACACTTACAATATCTTTCAAGCTGGTGATAGTGTATGACATGCGGGCTATCTTTTTTTCTTGAGATCTTCTTTTTTTTCGCTCTTCGTTCAGCTTTCGACGGAGTTCGCTTAATTTCAATCTCAAGGTATGTGGAGAGTCCTCATAATTATGCTCCATTAAAACAGTGCGGTTTGCCGTTTTCTTCTGTGGTGTTGTCTCTGTGACAGCTGACGTCGAACCAGTAACGCTTTTTTCTAGGTCCATATTTTCATTGTCCAGACATGTTGAACGTTCTGGTTGTGGTTCTTTGTCTTCTGTTTCAAAATTACATGCAGTTTTCTGGCCGTCTTCATGAGTAAAGTCATCTAAAACAATCATAAAAATCAGTAACCATCGTCACAGTTGTTATGAATTAAAGTTTTATGAGTTATGAATAAATATTCTGCATGACAATTTTCACTTAATTTTTCCAAGCAAAGTAACACTGAAATTTCACTGATATCCCCTTAGTTTTGATTTTCATGATATTTATTGGCTGTAAAAAGTGAAGAGCCTTTTTAGATATAATAAATAAAACTCAAAATTTTGTTTCACTTTGTGGGGCAAAATGATCGTTAAAAAAAATGGAGAAGTTTGTAAATAAAAATAAAAAATAAATTATATTTCAAAGTCATAACATTACCGGAAAAATGTGTTAATTACCGATAAATTGTAAACACTCTGGTTGTGGTTCTTCGCCATCGGCTGAAAAACTACATACAGTTTTCTGGCCGTCCTCCGTGGCACTCACTGAAGTGTTTGGCATTTCTCGTTCAGATACACGAGTGAATTTATCTGAAAAAGTCATGGAAATTAGCAATTAGCATCAAAATTGTTTTAAGCGAAGTTTCATTGGATAAGAATGAATAATCTGCATGACAATTTTAAAGTCATATTTTTAAGTGAAGTTATCATTGAGAAATAATTAGAATTTTACTGATTTGCCCTCTGATTTCATTTCCAGATATCTTTTTTTCACTATTCAAAATCTTATGTACAAAAATTTGGTCGAAAATACCGATACAGCTACAAAAAGTTTTTTCAATATTAAATAAAACCAAAAGTTTTGATGAAGCTATTTTTACAATAGTATATATGAACAGTATGAATACTTAATTATAATTTAAAATGTAAGAAAGAGTGACAAAGTTTGTAATTGAAAAGGAAAACAATTATATTTAAAGGTCTTTAAATAAAATTAAAAACGTATAATTATATTATTTTTGCGGATTCACCGAACATTTCTGAAAAATATGTGTTTTACCAATAAATTTTGAACGCTTTGGTCTCGGCCCTTCATCGTTGGCTCTAGGCGTATGCGCATTAGTAGAGTTGTCTGCGGAAAATCGTGGATATTAAAAATCAGTAGCTCTAGAATCTCAAAATATTTGAAAAATCTCCTAATCGCAATGGAAAAAAATCACAAAACTTTGTAATTTTTTTTTTTTAAGAATCATTATACTCCAGACTTACAAAATATCACCTTACATTTTAATTAATATTATTCGATTTCCTGGAAAAACTTGACTCTTATTTTAGTAAATTCTGGTAAATACTAAAGTTTATGGTGGATATTGGAAATTATTTAATAAATTTATTAATATTTTAATTTTTTTTTATAAATATATATTATTTTATGTTGTTAATTTATTTATGTACTTTATTCTATTTTATGTTTCCATTCATTCGCATATATATACTAATATTAATGTATTTCATAATTATAGTGGATATTAAAAATGCGTGGCTTCAAAATATCAGAAAATATGGAAAAATTTCCAAATCCTAACAAAAAAAAATCAAAAAAGCATACCAGTTGAACTTTCCACTCGATCAAATATGGTGGGAAAAGCATCTTTTTTCAGTTTCCCAAGTTGTTGGAAACATTTTTTTTCGAAATGTTTTGAATACAGATAGCTTCTCCCGGTTGGTGTAAAATTGGGTAGTGGCAAATTTTCTAGCCACTTTTGGAGCCTTTTTTCATTGTTTATGGGAAATCTGTTTCACAAAACCAGTAAAATTAAATTTCAGTCTATTTTTAAAATAAACGAAGGCCGGTGACAATTTTGGTTATTAAAGAAATTCGTTGATGGATAACTTAAAAAATTTTCCTTCATTATTAAAAAAAATATAAATTTTAAAGAAGCTTTCAATTTTTCTTTTACCTATGAAAAATTTTTTTAATCTCTACAAATTTAAAAAATTACAAGAATTTTCAACTAAAGCATTTTTTACATTGGTTTTATTACAATTTTCAAAAGTTCTGACAATATTTACATATTATTTCAAAACTTTTTCACAATTGAAGGAATACTTTATATTGTTTTTTATTGTTTCATACTCCATAGTTCTTAAAATTAAAAAGCAAAAATTTTTTTAGGCTCGTATTCAACTGTTCAATATTAAGTTTATTACAACAAATTTTTCTTTGAAGGTCTACAAAATATATCTTTTTCAGAAAATTATACAAGAAAAATCATACATTTCTCTCACCGATGGAATGTAACATTTTGGCTATGTTTTTTTCGTGACTCGCAGCAAACACAAGTAAATTTGGCAGTGTTGAACAATGCTGGCACAGCATTCGAGGTCAAAAATGTTCTACTGTCTTTTTTCACGATAAATTTTTCATCGAAGTGCTCTGAACAAAGCCTGCTGTTGGATGAAAAACTTTCCGCAGGAACTCCAATATTTTTTGCCCATTGTAATAGCCGTGCAGGTTGACGTAACGAAAATCTAATGTAAAAAAATTTTTTTGTGAACTATTATACTTATAGAAATAATATCAAAAATTTCAAAAGTGCAACCATGACAAGATTTTTTAATACTACTAGAAATAAGGTAAAAAATTTGAAAATTAGTCGTTTTAAAAATCTGTAACAATAATAATTTGCAGAAGACATGTCGTTTTTTTAAATAAAGAAATTTACATTCATCACGACAAAAGACTCAGATATTTCAATATAATTTTTGATAGGGACAAAAGTTCTTTTTTGATTTGTAATATAATTTCATTTAATTCAATTTATGGGAATTGAGTTACAATTCATTTTTCAAAATTTACTCCCAGTTATAGCAGATATGAGAAAAATTTTTTTTTTTTCAATTTCAGTGTACAAATAATTGCAAGCTTACAGTATTCATATTATTTATTTTGTGTTAAACATAAAAATATTTGGACAAACGAAGAAAATCGTCACGTTGAAAGACTTACGAGAAAAACGTCCTGTCACCTGAGGTTGACTTGCTACCACAGTAAAAACAACACTTGACCATTTCTGTGCCGTTTGTTGTTTTTTCACTCACAACACATTTTATTTTTCACTTGAGCATTGGAAAAAAGAAACCCTCCTTCCTCAAACGATTGGTACTTGACAGCTTGACAGAAATTATGTTTTGTTTTGATAGTTATGATTATACAACCTTAGACCCCTTACAATATGGCTTCTAAGGTGGACAGGTGGCGCCAGGGGCGTCCGCTATCCAGTATTCATATCAGTGCTCCCGAGCGAATGCCCTATGTTCATGAAAAAAATCTCTTAAAGTACGTTCTCGGTTCCAGTCTACGCACCAATCAAAGCGCTCGAGTAAAAAGGGGGTATTATCTCTCTTCGCGGTGGACGCACCAATATAACGCTATCGATCGCGACTCCGCCAAGTTCCCTGGGGAGCGCGGGGAAAAGAATACTCACTGAACGCGCCGCGCTATTTTTAGAAAATCGGAAAAACGCGTTTCTCTCGCGTATTCGAATTTTGATGAAATAATCCAGCCGTGTGGAAAAACTTTTCCAAGTTTACGCCAGTTATTATAACCGACGTACAACATAACTTTTCACGTAATTTCTACTCTTTTTCTTGTTAGAGAAGCTTACACTATTGATTCGAACCACGAATATCCGACCTTACTAATTAGTGTACTTATCAGTCGATCAAGTCATTGCTTAGACCAGCTAGTAAAATGAGATACGACGAGGAAGTTACAAAGTTGTTGTGACCAACAAGTAATTGTTAAACTAACTTACTCAAATTGGCTTACAATAATAATCATAAATAACAAAATTTACTTTCTCTTTTCAAAACAGCTATTTTTGAACCTCTGATCTTAATATTATAAAACCTGACTGTCTGCAAAGTCACCGTTTATTTCAGAAACTTAAAAAAGTTGTGACACCCAAAATACCAAACTAGACCCCAACTAGTGATAATAAGGCCAAATAATACAATTAACGCGGATTATAGAGTTCACGGAAACTTTTTGACAAAACTTACTATTCATTCCAACTACTTTCCAATTATCTGAATCAACTCTTTTCTTCTCCGAGTGGGCATTTAATTCGACTTACATTTTCCGAAAAATCTTCGAAAACTTCGTTACGAGAAATCCACATAGATGAGATCCCCCTCGAAACTCGTCATTCGTTTTCTGTTACGAAAGGTCAACAAGGGGGCCGAGAAAAAAAAACCGGAAACGTCGCTGCAAAAGGAGGGTTCGACCCAGATTTCGCACGGTTCGAAAATTTCACGGGACGACGTGCGGCGCGTTATGAAATGGGACGCGGGATCGCCTGGAGCTGAATAAGCGGAGCCGTCATGTCCAAATCGCAGCAACAGACGCAGCAGCAACAACAGCAGCAACCAGTGGAACAGGTGCCGCCGCGTTATCAGCCGCCTCCGCAAGCCTCTTCGGGCATCCTTAAAAATCACCCGCACCATTTCGCCCTGACGCCGGGCACCGCAGTGCCGGCCAATTTGAACGCTTTGACGCATCACCTCCTACAGCAACCACCCCAATCCGCCCAGCCACAGCAACAGATTCAGCGTGGGCCAAATCAAGTCAAAGGGGTGAAGAAATACTTTTCTTTCTCGATTTTGAGTTTACAAATACATAAAATGACGAAAAATTTATAACATGATGTTCACTTAAAAACCCGGAAAATAAGATGAATAAAGCAAACTTTGAGCTGGAAGAAATCGATGTTTATGATTGACATTATGTCCAGGATGTTCCTGGAAAGTTCAGCACAAAATTAGAAACTCGCCCAGTGTCAACGTCGAGCCTGGGCGCGGTCAAGGGTCAAAACCATCCATATATTCAGGGAAAGGTCACCGCTCAAGGTCCATTTCTGCCACCGACGAGCCAGTACCCGAACTCGGGGCAACCACCGGCGCGACAGAGAATCAACGACGACGAGTTTTTCAGGCTCGGCCCGGTGGAAATGCTGAAATTCGTCAGGAAAACTGAGGGTGACATAGCTTGTCTGACTATTGAACAGAACCGTCAGATTCAAAATCTGGTAAGAACAAATCAAAGATGTACATAGTAAAGCTGGTTCACCAAAATTCAAATGTGAAAACAAGTCATACAGGGTATAAAGTTTACCAACTTTTTGGCTGTTTTCAACATTGATAAGACTTGTCAAAAAACTTCTATAGCAATGAAATCGATGAAAGGTATTTTATAAGAGTGATCAAAAAAAGTTTCATGTTTGTACTTTACGTATTTCTTATAGAGAAGATTATTGACGTTTGTCGATTTTATGACTGTAAAAATAAAGGTTATATTGTTACTTGAACCTAATCCTAAAACTTTTTACAATTGGTATTTCAATAAAATTTTAGAAAACAGCATATTAGATACCTAGTGTTTTAGAGATTTCTATTACCGTTAGCATATTTCAGTGTTTATATTGTTGAAAGATACCTATTCCGTGTGTTTTCTTAGATTTCTATTTCATTTTGTATGAATTATGAGCGATTTAGTAAATTTTCGAGAAAATTACATCTACGTGAATTCATACTATATACAATAGGGTGGTCCGTGAAATGGCTTTGGTGGAATTTTAACCGTGACGCCCCCTAAATCTTCTCCAAATATTTCAAAAACAATCTTCAAATTTTTTCCGATTTTTATCTCAACGTTAACCCTTGCCTACACAGCCCTCTTTTTTCCCATTTAAATAATATGGGATTTTTTTTTTATCTGACAATGAGTCTCTAATATTTCGTGGGTGCATACGATGTCTTAAAAATCAGTTTGACAAGTCAAATTATAGGCAAGTGTTGTATTCAACTGTAAAAAAATTTCAAAACTGTACACTAATATTTCGCGCGATAACTATCATGTAGATAACCGAGTTTTTTGAGAATTATTGATATTTTCCGAGAAAATTTATGTTTTTCGACAATTTTCGACGGATCTTCTCCGGTTACAATGCAATTTTTCTCAATAACGAACTTGTTGATACATTAGGGTATTATAAGAGTGAAATTTACAAATTCATAATTGTTGTAACCAAATGTAGCTTACTGTTCATGGAAAAAATAGATAAATAAAATAGAAAATACTGACTCATTCAACAAATATTATATATTCTATGAGTGAACAAAATATTTCGACATGAGGGGTATAATATATCATTGAATGTCAAAATAACATATTTCTTGAATACGTAAGAAAAATGTAGAAATGCGTAAGATACAATACATTGATAATTCCATAAAATTATTAACAAATTATACATATCTATCCGTCTCATTATGTTGCTAGTTATTTTTGTTGTTGCTACTGTTTCAATTTCAATTTAATCACCATCAAACAGCATATCAGCATCCCTATTTACTTAGCCAATGAATTTTTATCTTTGGGTGTTCATTTTTATTGTTTATTCAAGAAGAAAAAATTGATTTCAAGGAAATACTGTAAATAATTCAAGATAAATGATTTTTTTCGGATAGATAATACGCTCTAATTTGATAAGAAAAATTGCGGATTCCTAAATTTTACTTTTATGGTATTCTAGTGTATCAACAAGTTGGCTATTGAAAGAAATTTGCACTGTAAATGGAGTTCAGTCGAAAACCATCAATTTTCTCGAAAAATATCAATAATTCTCAAAAAACTCGGTTATCTACATGATAGTTATCGCGCGAAATATTAGTGTACAGTTTTGAAATTTTTTTACAGTTGAATACAACACTTGCCTATAATTTGACTTGTCAAACTGATTTTTAAGACATCGTATGCACCCACGAAATATTAGAGACTCATTGTCAGATAAAGAAAAAATCCCATATTATTTAAATGGGAAAAAAGAGGGCTGTATAGGCACGGGTTAACGTTGAGATAAAAATCGGAAAAAATTTGAAGATTGTTTTTGAAATATTTGGAGACGATTTAGGGGGCGTCACGGTTACAATTCCACCAAAGCCATTGTAAGAACCACCCTAATACACATAGATTTCTGATATTTTCAGATTTTTTTTTTTTTTTTGAATAATAATAAAGTTATGTAATACTAATTGTTTTTTTATGAACTCCTATAGGTAACTTTATGGAATTCGATACTTACAAATTTTAATCTATATACATCGATTAGAAGTATTTTCATAAACTTTTGAAGAAATCATACTTACAAAGATTTTTAGAATTCTAAAGATTTCCAGCAGGCCCGTAGCCAGAAATTTGGTTCGGAGGGGGCCCAGAATGTATTTATAAATTTTGGGGGAGGGGTGGTGGGAGGACGGAAACGCTTGAGGGATGTCTTGAATGGATATTTGTTATCAAAGTTGGACTCATTAGTGAAAAACTGCTTCCCGCCATCCTGAAACCGATTAAGTGGCGAAACTCCGATCTATGCGCTTCATTCTCGGATACGCCTCGTAGTACAGTAAATAAAGACATAATATTAGCGTTAACTTAAAAAAAATACGTAATAGCTGAAATTTTGAGAAATCGTTCTGAGGCATCTCCTGATACTAAAACTAAGTTTTCGTATCCGGGGGGTGGGGGAAAAACTCAACCCCTGGTCTATTTAGGGGTAAGTTGGTTTTTATTTAATATCGTCATTTCTATTGCTCGTGCATGATTTTTTTTCAATCCAAAATTGTTCTGCATAAAATTATCTATTCAACGATACTTAATTTATGGTTATAGATTAATTAGGTGCGCTACAGTAGCGTATCAAAGATAAATTATGTAGGGTAGTTTTCGGTTTTACCAAAATATGCTCAAAAAAGCGGATTTTCTTTTATTCCTGTACAAAAGTTTGAAATATCTCGTAATCACCTAGAAAATGAGTGGTCAACCATTTTTCTACGATAAATAGTTCTCTACCAATAACTGAAAAACTTGCCCGCGGTCGCCAAAGTAATACTACTCCGCGACTCGTGCTCACGGCGCGAACTATTAGTACCTAAGGCTTTACCAATTCTCTAGACCGAAAAAAACTTTGTGTAAAGCCACTTAACATTCGATGAAAACATAAAAATTTCTTTAAATAATAAGCAATTAAACATCAAGTTTTACCACCCGTGCGGTTAATATTGAGAGTTCGCAATGCGTGTGAACTGTATACAACGAGCACTAAGAATGAAATCATTGTTTCCAATAACGAGGTAGTGCAATCAATAATGAGTTGTTGACCCAAAATATCAATGAAAGCTGTTGAATAAATTATGCAATAATAAAACTAAAAATCATATAAATAATAAATATTGAAATCATGTATATAGTACAACCATTATCGTTTAGTTTTTTTTAGATATAAGTAAAAATTTGGCTTTTGCTTTTTTGTATTTTGTATAATTCTTTTTTTTTTTTTATTTATGTTCTTATTGGTTTTTTTTTTTATACTGAGGAAAACTTGCACATGTAAAACAGGTTGTGGAAAAACATGTGGATGCCAGAAAGTGGGTCTGAAGTGCACTGTAATTTGCGGGACTTGTAGCGGTGAAACGTGCACGAATATCGCACAATCTCGAAGTTTGGACGAAGACAACAAAGAAAATGAGTGGACAGAATTGGATAACACTGAAGATGAAGAAACACGAGAAAATAGCAAAGCAATCAGAAACCATAAACAGGACAGGAAAATAAAAATAGCAATCTAAAGAGTGCAAAACTGAATTCCAAAAATTAAAATACGCAAGTTTTGAAACACAGATCAACACTTAACGTGCAACAGTCGAGGATTTAAAGGGTTTTAGTGAGTAGGAGTCTCACACTATTCTAGAAGAACAAACCTTCCCGTTTGTCCATGATGTATTTCCCGTTTTCCTCAGAGTAAAAAAAAAACAAAGAAAAAAAAAAAAAGAATAATACGAAATAAAAATAAGCGAAAGCCAAATTTTTACTTATAAATAAATAAAACTAAACGATAATGGTTGTACTATGTACATGATTTCAATATTTATTATTTATATGATTTTTAGTTTTATTATTGCATAATCTATTTAACAGCTTTCATTGATATTTTGGGCGAACAACTCATTATTGATTGCACTACCTCGTTATTGGAAACAATGATTTCATTCTTAGTGCTCGTTGTATACAGTTCACACGCACTGCGAGCTCTCAATATTAACCGCACGGGTGGTAAAATTTGATGTATAATTGCTTATTATTTGAATAAATTCTTATGTTTTCATCGAATGTTAAGTAGCTTTACACAAGGTTTTTTTCGGTTAAGAGAATTGGTAAAGCCTTAGGTACTAATAGTTCGCGCCGTGAGCACGAGTCGCGAAGGAATATTACTTTGGCGACCGCGGGCAACTTTTTCAGTTAATTGGTAGAGAACTCTTTATCGTAGAAAAATGGTTGACCACTCATTTTCTAGGTAATTACGAGATATTTCAAACTTTTGTACAGGAATAAAAGAAAATCCGCTTTTTTGAGCATATTTTGGTAAAACCGAAAACTACCCTACTTAATTTATCTTTGATACGCTACTGTAGCGCACCTAATTAATCTATAACCATAAATTAAGTATCGTTGAATAGATAATTTTATGCAGAACAATTTTGGATTGAAAAAAAATCATGCACGAGCAATAGAAATGACGATATTAAATAAAAACCAACTTACCCCTAAATAGACCAGGGGTTGAGTTTTCCCCCCACCCCCCGGATACGAAAACTTAGTTTTAGTATCAGGAGATGCTTCAGAACGACTTCTTAAAATTTCGGCCATTACGTATTTTTTTAAAGAAAAATGTCCTTATTTACTGTACTATCGCCGTAGTTACGAGCGAATGTAGCACATACGGTTTCCGGAGACTGAGCCGGCTCGCCGCAGATCCGGCATGTCGGACAGTGAACGCAACAGTTCATCTCTCTTCCTTTTCTAGCGCTCAACGTGACATAAGTCTGTCCTCGCGCGCTCGCTCAGACGCCAAAAACGGCTGTCGTTTAATCTGGCATGCTGGATTTGCGGCGGGCCGCTCAGACTCTGGAAACCGTAGGTGATATACTCGCTCGTAACTACAGCGAGGCATATCCGAGAATGAAGCGCACGGATCGGATTTTTGCCACTTAATCGGTTTCAAGATGGTGGGTTCATTATTATCATAAATATTCTCACTGTAATTTTAATTGTCAATCAGTCACATGCATATCAACTGTTAAACAAAAGCGTCAATTTTAGTAGACAAAATTTTAAAATTTCGCGATTGCCTTGCTGCCATAAGCTCGAGAAGTTCATTTGGATCGACACCTTAGTTTCCCTGAATTGACAGTACGGCGAGTGCCCTGAGTCTTTCATTGCCCGTCGAGTTACATAATTAAGTTTTGATACTTTTCAGTATCGAAAATGACCTTTTTGTCGTAGTAGTCTAAAAAAAATATTTGATTGTTGGAAATTTGCTTCTGTCACGAAAATCAAATACTTGTAAGACCACGGCATCTTTCTCGAGTCCCGATAATTTCTCACGCCACAATTTATACTCTGCTTTTACATCGGATTCTGAAACTCGATCATCAAAGTATGGCGAAATGATGCAAGTCATCTACTTTTCCGAATGTAGAAAATCCAAGGAGAAGTATCTGTAAGCTTGATAAGATTCTTGTGTTCTCATTAAGAAATTTGTCTGACTAATTCTGAATCAGCGTATCGCACCGCGAACAAAAAATTGTTGAAGGAAACAAAATAGCATTTAAACCTACTGCGTTTCAATACTTTTGGTGTCGGCACCTTTATTCTCACGCACAAAGTATTGAAATGCTGTGCGTTTAAATCCTATTTTGTGTCCTTCAATAATTTTCTGCCTAATTGCAGTGTGAGGCAAGGAATAAAACAGCAGACTGAAAGTACGATTCAACATAAGCTGAATTATAATTGAAACGAGTTATTTGCTTCAACGTGAGTCTCAGAACTTTCAGCATCATATCGAATGTGGCTTTTGCAAGCTTTTCAGCTGCTATAAAAATTTCGCTGAACGATACTTCTGCAGTTTTTCGTTCTTCTTGAAGCATATTCACGATTTTGGGAACATGCTGATGCCAAATCACATGACTTTTCTTGCAGTTGAACTGTGACATAGGAAGCGTGAAGCTGAAAATTTTGTTGAAAACCAAGAGACTGACGAGGAACTCACTTTTCTGAACTGATGCAAGTAAGCAGGCCGCAGTTTTCGAAATAGTCTAAGATTTTCTTGAAATTTTTTCTAATCCCATGTGGATGATTTGGAAAAGTTCAATGAAAGATAGTATGCTATCATGTCGTTCGATACATCTTGTTTCGCAAAGACGAATAGCCTCTTCTTTTTACTCTCTGGAGCATATTTTTGGATGAGATCTAGAAGAATTTTTGTCGCATACGCGTGGTTTCTAAATAAGTTCACGATGTCGTTCACAATCTCAAGTCAATAATTACGAACAGGTGGGACTGACATGGCTTTTGACAATGCGGGGTTCAAACGATAGCTATAAACAATGAACGTACATCATCAATGTGTACAGATTCTTTCTTCTCGCCTGGATGCCTCTGACATGAACAGACATGTTATGTGCTCTATCGTAACATTGATCGCCGCATTTTTCCATTTTGAGGTTCAACTCTTTAAAACTTTTCTGGAAAGCTTCAGTTATTTTTTCAGAAGTCCGGTTGTAAATTGGTACGAATCCTACAAAACCTTCACGAATAATCAGTTTTTGCAAGTCTTTGTCGAAGTCGAGGTATCTGAGACCCTGGCAAAGGCCCGACGGAACTCCTTCCTCCTTGCGTGCTCCTTGCGTCCTTTTTCCGTTCTATGCTGTTTTCTCAGCAATTATGATGAAAATCACATAAATTTTTCCCGGACATGGCTTCTTGTTGTGTTATGTTCATAAAGAAACAGTTTTGACTTGATAATTTAAGAATAATTGAATTTTCCATGTCAAAATATACGTATAAGAATACAATTATTAACTATGAAATAACAAAGAAATGGACTATTTTTATTATTTATAATTAGAAAATAATCAAATCCTTAAAAGTGATCCCAGGAGCCAAACCATCAAAGGAAAAATCTTCCAAACATCACTTCAATAATTTATTTTCAAGCTTTCGGCCCTTCAATTAGGGCCCTCATCAGGAAAAAATCTTTCTCCATTCAGTCATGCCTCATCATCATCAGAGAGAAACCTTCCAAGTAAGATCTTCCAAGAAAAAGGGGGGAGGGGGTTTAAGCCCCTTGAAACAGCAAGTACATTTCACGTCAAATACCCTTAATTTTAAACAACCACAAACATAAAAACTCGAAAAGTATTCGAGAGTAGTATTTACCATATATCGCCTCCACGTTCGGCGATAGAATGAGATTAGAATAGTCATTCTATCGCCGAACGTGAGGGCGATATAAAGTTGATTGGTCCCGTCATACTTTTCGAGTTTTTATGTTTTTAGTCGTTTAAAATTAAGGGTATTTGACGTGAAATGTACTTGCTGTTTCAAGGGGCTTAAACCCCCTCCCCCCTTTTTCTTGGACGATCTTACTTGGAAGGTTTCTCTCTGATGATGATGAGGCATGACTGAATGGAGAAAGATTTTTTCCTGATGAGGGCCCCAATTGAAGGGCCGAAAGCTTGAAAATAAATTATTGAAGTGATGTTTGGAAGATTTTTTCTTTGACGGTTTGGCTCCTGGGATCACTTTTAAGGATTTGAAAATTCGAAAGAAGGAGCAGTGAAAATAAGAGACTTTTATGAATTAAAAATAAGAAACTTCAGCATGCAATTCAAGAGAACTTATCGAAGGACGAAAAATAGACGGAGTTGGAACGCAAGGGGCACGGAGTTCCGTGCTTTTTGCGTTCCTCTTGCATCCCCGAGCCTTTGCCAGGGGACTTACTGACATTTTTTCAGTGCTTGATATATCCATATTTTCATCTCCGAGCAAGGTGAAGCATGGTGCATTATAATTTTTTGGAACAAATATTTTTTCATCATATAATCATGTCGGGGAAAGCTGGGCAAAGCAGGGACATTTCGGGTAATGATACTTTTTACATGTTAAATATTTTTATCGCTGGACACTTTTCTCTTTCATATCTTTAATGATTCATAACCTAGCTTAGAGAATTTTTATTTTGATGGATGATGACTTTAACTTATTGTTTAATACGATTTAAAAAAAAGTTTTTTTACCCCGCTTTGCCTCATTCATGGGGCAAAGCAGGATACCTTATAATATCTGAAGATAATGTTGTCAGTCAACATACACAGATGTTTTGCATATCGAAACTCAATTGGATGAACGTCATAAATGATTTTATTCCATCAAAAGAAAAAAATCCAAAAGTTACATTGAAAAAAAGAATCAACAATTGCGTGCTCATTGCTACGCTGGCAGCTAATGACAGTCTACCCATAAACTTTAACTAAAGAATAAATCTCTTTTTTGTGCATCATAATTGCATCAGGGAAAATTACCAGACTTTCATTAACAAAGGCAAAGTTAGATATTTGCAGCATATAATATGTTGTACCCCCCCTCTGGGATATTCTGTAATAGGCGTAATGCCTATTACAGCTATTACACCGAAACTTTTTGTACAATGTACGTGAAGTTAGTAGATAGGCTAGGGGGCTATCCCCCCCCCACTCCTCGACCCATCGCGTCAGCGGCGGCGGCGTTCCGGGAGGTGGGGTGGGGGAACCATGCGCCTATCACGTCCCATCACGTGACTCCCCGCCCCCTCGGTCCCCTCGTAGGCCCCCTTCCCCTCGTCGGTAATGTAGAATTCCAAGATGTCGGCGGTCGGTGAAACAGGAGCGTGTCTACTATCAGTAAGGTTGGGGTGTGGTCGATAATACCTTCTATCGGTAATATCTCCTGTCGATAACACCTTTTTTTTTCTTTTTTATTTTTTCGTTTGTTTTGTTTTTGTTTTTTTTTGTTTTTTTTTGTTTTGTTTTTCCCGCCCCTCATCATTTCTCGCCCCTCACCATTTCCGTGGTTTTTCAATGATTTTCCAGGTTTTTCCCCGATTTTTCCGGGGTTTTCCGCGAATTTGCGCAATTTTCCCGCAAATTTCCTAGAATTTTTCCCTGAATTTTCCACGAATTTTCCGCAGTTTTCCCAGATTTTTTTTGGAATCTTTGCGATTTCTCGCTAATTTCACGCAAGTTTTCTCAAAATTTCCCGGAATTTTCCACGAATTTCCCGCGATTTCAACAGTTTTCCAATCCTTTATCGCAGTTTTCTACCCCTTTTCCGTTGGTTTTTGCAAACTTTTTATACCCCTTATCGCGGATTTCCTCCCTTCAAAACAAGATGGTGGACAGAATAAATTGAAAACAAAATGGCGGTTTGCTAGGCATGATGGCAAACAGAATAAATTAAAACGAAAATGGCGGACTTATGAAGATTGAAATACTTACCTTTGTTGTATTTTTTCCCCAGAGTCGGAACGTTGATAGCACTTACACGCACACTCACACACGCATACACATACCCATGCAAATTAATACACAGAAATTTTACATTTTACAAAGGGCCAACCCCGCCCTTTGTTGTGGAGCACAACCAGCTAATTTCTCCTCCATTTTTATTGTTCAGTTTTTTACAATTGTTCTTACAAAAACTCACAAGCATTGAATTTACCACCGAGGAATCGGAAACTGACTGTTAGCTCTGACTTCACAGCGTCGACAAGTTTTTGAAGCTGATCCGAATCCTCTTGTAATGATTTGCCAAGCCTTGCCGGGAGAAAAATCTCGAATTCCGTATCCTGAGTGATGAGGAATTTCGATCCATACTTGGTTGTAACGGAGCGAATGTTGGTGACGGTGTAACTTTTATTGAGTTCTTAAATTATCTTAGAGGGATAGGGAGATTTAACGTTATAATGAAAAAACAAACTCTTTAAACAATTGTGACATCATTTATTAGAAATTACATTTTTTCTTCAAATTCACATAATCTTAATTAGTGAAAACAATTACACTTCCTGTACGGTTGTTTGATTTTCCTGTTTTCTATTCTTTTGGACCTCCTCCTTAGGATGTCATCCTTATTATGTCTATCCTCTTTCCGACTTGTAGCTGCAGTTGTTTCATCCATCAACTGCTGCAGTGCTACCCTCGTATCCTCCATTCCTATATAGTATGCGTCTACGGCTGTCTTTTGGAACGTTCGATCTAATTTTTGGAATGTGTCTCGATACCTGTAAGAATCATTACAAAGAACTTGTTAAATAACAATTTATAAAAATCACATTCATTGAATAAATAATCATCGAATATAATTAATAATCATTATTATAAAGTAAAATTCTAAACAATATAAATGAAGTTTTTTAATCATATAATCAATATTTAGGGGAAAGTCGGGTGGAGTGGGAAGTCGGTTGGACAGGAAATGTTAATATTTTTTTAATCAATGAACTTTCTCTCCACGATACAATTTTGAAATATTAAAAAAAAAAAAATATTCTTTTGCATTTTATGTGACATCATTAAAACACTTCCCACTCCACCCGACTGTCCCCTAAACAATTCACAATAATTAAAAAATATCGACAAAACAAAATTGTGAACACTGAAAATTGAATAAACAACGACTTACCATTGGCTGAAATTTTCACCTTCTTCACAACTCCTTTGCATAAGGTAAACTTTCATTGCAGCCAAACTTCGTCCAAATCTGACTGGAAACTCATGTCGACTGATTAAATTTAATTTATTATATCCCATCACTTCTTCATGGGTAACGTTTTGTTTACTCACGAATCTCATGATAAAGCCGTGACTGATTTCATTTCAGCTAGCATCACTTTATATAGTCAAATTTTGTAGGGCAGTCTAATGCTTTCGAAAAATGACCTCTAATTCCTCACTCTCAGAAGTTTCTAATTAGAAAAAAGAAGATTGCTTACATCATATTCATGAATTATAGTTTTGTCCAACTTCTAAAAATCTGTGTTCTTCCGAAATCAGTTTGAAGCGTTTTCCCTTATTACCTCAATCACTTTTTCTGATTTTCAAGGAAAGCGATCGATGCGAGCGTTCACTTTTTAAAACAAATGTATTTTGAAAGAGCGATTAATGTCTCGATAACAAACGCTTGCCTTCTAGACGCCGAGTAAATTAATATATTCCGTAAATCCAACGTGATGCGATGTAGCACGTGTGTCGACAAGAAAGTAAAAGTAGAATCGAAGATAATCCATTTATGTTGCTGAAGAATGCAACGATAGAAAACAGGAAACGGTATAAGATATGTCAATACATTGACCAAGTTCGGAATAGCCATAAAAGACTGTTTCCATGATATCCTCCGCGAAGTCTTAAAAGCATATTCAAATTTTACGAAATTCGTTATAAATTCACTTACGCAGATCTGTTACTCTCGATGAAAAATTTCCATCGAGTTTAAACGCATTCCTTTTTAGAGAAAAAAACATTGATTTATTTTTTGCTGTGAATTAAATAACGTTAATATTACTTCGAAATTCTGTTACGTGATCTATCACTTTAGGCGTTAGATAAAAAGTAGAAACGGTGGCTTATATTTAAAATTCAATAAAATGTGAATATAACTTTGCTTTAAGTGTATTTCATACGTCAAAAATACTAATATGAAATGAAAAATTTATTATGTAATAGAACCTTAAATATTTATTACGTGACTAACAACTCTGAAAAAAATAAGTATCATACAGTATGTAAATTCAAAGAAGAGAAAACATGTTTTCAAGCAGTTGAAAAAATTATGCGAGTATAACTTTGAAATTCTATTACGTAATATATTTTTCGAATGTTATATAAGAAATAGAAACAACAGCTTTTCTTTTGAATTCATGGAACAGGAAACATCAATTTGCTCTTAGCCTATTTTACGTACCGAAAATTAGAATATGGAATAAGAAATATATTATGAAATAGAACCTTGAATGTTTATTACGTAACTATGAACTCTGAAAGTTTGGAAAAAAAGAAGGATCAGTCAATATGGAAATTCAAAGAATATGAAACATAATTTAGCATAAAATTTCAATAAGAAATGAATCAATTCAAAGTATATAAGTTGCGAATTTTCAAACTGGGATCAGAAGTGTGATTCAGAACGTTTCGAAGTTTACACTTTCAAACCATAACGCGAAATCGTCACGGGACATAGTAGCGCGGATAATACCCACAATAGTTGGATTAATAAAACAGACATGTAGATAAAAAATTGTTTTATTCATTTCCGCACCACCAGAGCCCACATGGGGTGGTAGAATATGTGGCGCGTTTTTGGTAACGTGGTATCCCCAGTAGGCCTAATCCACGATAGTTGCATTATTTAATGCAACTGACTGTACATATTTGTATTTGCGTACATATTTACATATATATATTATTCATATGAACGCAGACATAAACGCTCGTTTATTTACAAACATAATCTATTCGAGCTCCATTAATTCAGGTATTTTGTAATGGCCATGTGCCAAAGTGTCTGTTGTGTTTGGTAAAATAAACGTTTGTCATCAAATGGATTTAACGCTAGTTTGTTTTGCTCGACTGTCTGGATTTCATGGAGGTGTGAACGGAAGAGTCGTTGCGAGCGGAATTTCGTTACCTCATAGTACAAACAGCATACATAATCCATGAAATCCAGTGTTTTCGCGACAACAGACATTTTGACACCTTTGGCTCTCTTAATTCTATCCTCACCTTCGACACGTAAACTATACATTTTGCTCCTTAAGCCGACAAACTCTGTAATAATTTTCCTATTACATTCGTCTTTCATGAGACCCACGACTTTTTTGTTTCGTTGTTGAATTCCAAATTGGTTGTCCGCGGGGTAGTCTGATGTATCAAAATGATCAGTATGGTTCATCATCAACTTATATGGATCAAAGTTTTGAATCTCGTAGATGAGACTGTCGGTATCACAATACAAAATTTTTGCTTGACCGTCAGTCGTGGGTCTCATAAAATCATAATGGAAAGCATAAAGACACGTTTTGGATAGATCTAGAACGCTAAAGCCAACGTAAATTGGTTTGTTAATGATGATTTGAAGTCGGGTTAATTTAATCGCAACTAAATTGTCATCGAAAATTGTTCGCGCGGTGAAGTTGGGTTTCGCAATAAGAGCTTCCGCGCCGTATCTGCCTAGCCATTGTGTTACAAGTTTAATATCGAGTCGTTTTCGAACATCCTCCAAAGTTTTGCCGTACACAGCATTGTTCATCAATTTGAATAAATTTTTCTTGAATTCATTGGTTGCTGCCTTACGCATTTCACTGTTGAGGTCTATGTATGATTTTAGCCATTTTGATTGTTTAAATTTGAGGACTCGATGAATTTTTTGAAGAATCAGGCCATGACTCAATGCTTGTTTCAAATTGCGATAATGAATTATATAACGTGTTTCTAAGTCTAGAGTTGTGAGTAATTTTGGATTTTTTGAACCGGGAGGAATTTCGTGTTCAGGACAAAATGGGAGGTCATTGTGAGGATCGTGAAGGTTTTCAGGGTACTCTAGATCAACTTCGAGTATGTACCCCTCTTCAGAGTCTTCCGGAACATCCCATTGAAAATTTCGCTCAAAGTTTTCAACCCATTGGAAACCCCCGTAAGGCAAGCATTTAGTCATTGCCCATCCGTATAAATTATTCACATCATAGTACATGAGATAAGATTCGTCATCAACTAGGTTGTATTTCGCGGGGTAGTATGGGTTGTTGGCAAACGCATATCTATTACTACATTGACTAATGCCTCCACGGATACCCCGCTCGATGAACAATACCATGTCTATGTCTGTGAGAAGTTCCAGTTCGATACATGTATGCTTGAGCATAGCATTCCATGTGAGTCCGGGTGTCGTGTAGTAATGTGCTGGGTCGAGTTTGTACTCTTCCATACATTCCTCCCGAAAGTTCTCGAAAACATCTGCCAGAAGAAGAACATCGATTTTGAGGTAGATGTCAGAGTATTGCCCAAGCGTTGTGACGTTGAAGACATTCCACACTGCCTGCGCATGTTCGTAGTCTGCGTCCGGAATGTCGGTATCGGTGAGGCTGCTGTGGAAATCGTCTTTGGTTGGAAGCTCGTTGTTGTCAAGTTTTTCCCATGAATCAAGGTATTCATAGGGGAAAACGCCTTTTTTCATAAGAAGTTCGAGTTGCTCCTCACTGTAGCCAATGCAGTTCTTTCGGACAATGACTTTTTCGTTAAGATATGAAGCCAGTTTTTCCAAGGATGATGCCATGAATCTGAAGGAGTCGATGAAGCGCAAGGATATTTTACTGTCTTTGATGAACTTGGTGAATGAGATGTAGCGCTCCATCGCCAGGGCTAGCAGTTGAATACGTCCTTCAATGCATTGTGCAATTTTTTTTACAATGAGATGAGCATCATACCCACTGAGGTTGTGAAACACTACCGGGATGGTGGGTGAATCTCGGTACTGCAAATTGCATCTGTTATGAGCGGCTCCACGAAACTTTCCCGTTAGATGACAGTGGTCGCGCACTTTCTTATCCTTGGCGGTAAACGGTTGGTGACAGATGTGACATGAGGGAGCTGTTTTGAAGGTTGTAGATTGTTCCAGAGTGAGCGGTGTCATTGCCTTTGGTTTTTTAAAGAGGTCCTCCACGTTGTGGGCGAGGGTCACCAATTCGTTTGCAAACCATTCACCAGGGTTGTGTCCACGGAAACTCTAATATCTTGATTGCTTGTCGTCATAGCTACACTTTACGTAGTATCCCACGCTGCAAGCCTCATGAATTTGAACTATTTTTGTGTTACGACCAGCTTGTTCATCCACTTTTTTGAGTAAACACTCAAAGTCGGCGTAAACGATATAGGGCACTCTCTCGGAATTCTTGAAATTTTTGAATCGAAGTTTACTGTGCTTCACTTCAGGTAGTTTAACAGCTTGCGTCTTCATTTCATTGCAATCGACTTCATGTGCAGTCAACTTGTCGTTCGTGTGAAAATAATGAAGGCATCGATCACATATAAACTTTTTTCCATCATGTTTGGACAGTTTTTGCTGACAAGGCGAGAGAGGTCCTTTATCCAGACATAATGGAAACGCAGAGGCTCGTTATTCTCTTCAGTTTCTTTCTCGTTTTTCTCGTCTTCTTCGACATAGAAATATTGTATAAAGAGAAGGTTCACGTAAAGTATTTTCTTATGTGCTGTGACGTGTACTGGGAGAACGTCATATCGTCCTTTATTCATCTGAAGTATATAGACGTTTACGGAAACGTCATTTTGTTGCTCGAAAAGATGCACTTGTTCTGGCATCACAGGAAATTTTATTCCGTCAAAGTTGAGATCATTTTCATATTTCTGGTAGTTGAAGAGACGATCGATATTTGTTTTTGCAGGATGTAGCGCCGAAAGAATGGCCCACTTGAAGCACTGATCATCAAAGTTCTTGACATTCACACAAGCCTTCTTATTCTTTATGGATGGAGGTAGTTCCATGTAAGAGCTCCCGTGCATGGGGTTGTATGAATTTATATTCACAGCAAGGCTGATGATGCTGCGCAACGTCCATCCAGAGTCACGCTCTTGGAACTCCTCGATTTTTCTTGGTAATTGAGTCTATACATGTTTGGTGAACCATTCACCCAGGTCCGTTGTTTGAAGGATGGGCGCGTTTTTCGTTAAGAAGGCCTTGATCTCGGTGACTTCCTTGTCGTCCTTGACAACACTGAATTCGACCTCGAGAGAGTTATTCACTTTCAAAGCGTTATAGCTTTCGAGAACTTTTTGAATCTTCTCGATAAACACCGCCTTGGCTTCTTCGAGAAAATTTTGCAGGTCCAAATGCCGAAGGTTCGCAATTAGCCCCGTTTGGAGACGATTGTCGAAAGCTGAATCGACATCCTCCCACTTGACGCACACTGGATTTCGCGCACCAAGATCACCACCACGCACTTTTCGCGCACCAAGATCCCCACCATGTACTTGTTCACTTTGTACATCGCGTACAAGTTTTTCACTTATCAAGCAATTATAGCTCTTCAATTGTAAAATTATTTGCGCGCACTGTAATTTCACTGTTTGTCGTTCACGCGGGATCGCGGCATGATGCGCAAAGTTTTTCAGTTCTGCGATGGATGTGACGGCCTCCTCGATCAAAGTCGTCGCCTCGAGCGGATCGACTGGACGGATCGACAAAAGCCGACGTTGGCGTCGTACAACTTGTTTTGCTGCGTTAATAGACATGTTGACGTTCGTGAGAAAAACTGAAGCTCCCGCTCGGGAAGTCCGTATTTATGGGATGTGATAGCGCTGCGATCGCGCGCTGTTGTCATGGCAACGCCTGCGCAAGGTTAACTGCGTATGCGCATAATAATGCTCTGTAATTGGTTCAAATCAAAGGAGTGGGGTTGTGATTGATCGATCAAGTTCTAAAAATAGATGTGCGTGTTAAGACTTGTCGTGATGACGTCATCGTTTCCTAGAATAAACATGCTTAAGCTTGTCGAGAATTGTTTAGTCTACGCATTCTAAATATATCATTTCAAGGTTCACGCTTGCGTGTTTAAACTTGTCGTGATGACGTCATCGTTTCCTAGAATAAACGTGTTTAAACTTGTCGTGATGACGCATACTTTGATTAGTCAATCCCCCACTCTCGCACGCTATGATTGGTTGATTCGCGTTTACTACGTCTGCGCAGTTAGTCATAAACTCTTACGAGTATAGAAGCTTGAGCACAGAACATCATTCCGAAGACGATTTTTGAATGAACAATATGGATTTCGCCAAGCTCAACCAAGTTGCTCGTGGAGGAAATTTTCTTCCAAAGAAGAGGCTTGCCGAGATAGAGGTTGACAAAAGCTTGCCTGTGACTGGCATTCGCTCCGTTGACACAAAATTTGGAACTAAATTCATCATTGCCCTGGATACAAAGTTTGAGGTTTTTCTGCCAGAAAGGATCTGCGAGACTCTACGGAAGGAACCGAAAGAGCTACGAAAATTTGAAGCCTCTATCAAGTCTACGAGTCCAGTGAATTTTCGTCTTCTCGGAGGGAAATTCAACGCCTGCGAGTTCACTTTGGAGAAGTGAATGTATTGAAAATAATGTATAATGTTGCATAATAAAGTTGTTTCGATGAAAATTGAATGTAATTGAGAAAAAAAATGGAGGGGCAAATAAAACGGTTGTGCTCCACAGCAAGGGGCGGGGTGGGGCTCCTTGCACAAAAAAAATCAATCACTTCCATAATAATAAATACATTGCCTAGTTTCGCATTGCACATGTCAATTGAATCAGGGTAATCGCTGTGTTGTAGCGACAAAAGTCAAACAAAATCATAGTGCGACACCGTAGCGCTACAATATTATTTTATTGACAGCCACCATTTGTTTTACTAACAGGAAGTATAACCGACATCAGGTATTACTGACCAAGTTCCTACCTTACCGACCAAGAGTACACCCTGTTTTACCGACCGCCGCCATCTTGGTGCTCTACCTTACCGACGCGGAGAGTGGGTGGGGCCTGCGAGGGGGGTCACGTGATGGGAGTAGGAGTGGGGGGGTCCAGAACTGTCTTTGCATATCTACTGAAGTTAAAAATTTTCTACCTAAAATGTTCAAAATGAATAAACTTACAGAATTTTTCTATGTATTTCGCAACACGATATCGATATTTTTCAATCACTGTAATAGGTATTACACTGGTAAAGTATTACGGAATCTCCCTTAGGGCCGCTTTGCCCTACCCCGATTTGCCCCGAGACACATTTTTTCTCTACCTGAAGAAAACAATAGGTTATACTCGAAAATTAAAACATTATACGTTATTGAAGCCCTAAAGCATGCACTATAAAATGCTGATAAACTTTTTTTTCAATACGGATTGAGATTACTCACTTGCAACTGAAAATCTCAGAAGATCACAATTGCACACCAAAACAAATGACATGTACTATAGGTCAGTCAATGAAGCTCGGAAATTGACAATAATTACAAGCAATTCAAAAACTACGGATTTCTGTTTGATTTCATAAAAATCTAAACTATAAATTTTTGCACGTCTCTGCGACATGCGGAACATTGTTATTTTGCAAAAAAAAAACAATCACGTATAATTACTCAGTCGAAATTGCAAACAATTCAAAAACTGCGTGCAAATCTTAACATCGATTGCCATTGTCTAATGCGAGATTTGCACGCAATAATTTTTAATGGAAATACAGTATTCTTTCATTGTCATCTTACGGATATTTTTTAGGGACCGCCAATTTTGCAACCAACGTGCAAATCACAACAGTAGTTCTAAATATATTTTTAAGCATTAATACTATTTATACGCGCATACATTAAGTTGAACCGTCGATTCGATGATTCTCTATTCTCTTCAAAATTTCATTTTTGTGTGTGAAATGCAGTAGTGCGCTCTCTTTTACACTCTCTGGAATTTTCACCAGCCAGTTAGAACCGTTAGATACGGGCGCAGTTGTCAGGTTGTTATATGACTCATAACAAGTCGGTTCCTGTCGAATTCAAGGCGAACTGGCTTCTCATTTGGTTTGATTCGCGATGGCATTAGCATTAGATCTTTCAAAATTTTGTTTCGTTTGTGAAATATACAGTGAAATATATTCATTTAAGTTAATTCAGTCTTTTTACAATTTTCTCAATATTTCTTTGAAAAATGATGCTCGGAACTCTTCTACAAACTTCAAAAAAACAATAAATTCTTTTTTCAAAGATGATGATTTAAACTCGCAACCATTTTATTCAACCAACGAACTTGTCGTACTCTGAAGGTGGCTCAGAGGCTGCTAAAGTGCGAGAAAGGCACGAAGAACGGAAAGCGAATGAGAGGAAGGAGGACGCGGACAAAACGGCCTCTGTCTCGCTTTAATAACGCTTGTACCATCGAGCTATCGCAACCACCAAGTATCCTTGAGTTTATTGTCGATATGAGCACAGTTTTTCTCCAATTGATCAGTCAAAACACTTTGTAGTTTAAAACTTTTGAACCACTTAAATAAATAATAATTAGTCCTGACTATGTTTATACCACACAATTTCTTTCATTTTTCGTAATTGACAAATCGTTAAAAACAATTCGTTGTTTTCAGTACAATATAAATTTGTCGTTTTACTATGAGGTAAGAGAAGAGGAGTATTCTGAATTCTCTGAATTTAAAGGCCTTTAATTCGGAATCGTGAATTCAACGACTCAAAACTTCAAATAATATATTTTTTAATCAATAGTTTAGGTTTCATAAATTCAAATTGAATTAGCCAATATATCGATGGATGATCTGGAAAAGAGAAACAAATAAATTCCAGAATGAAGAATGCCATTTGAAAAATCGGAGAAAAAAACTGATAATTTACGATTTTTCCTAAGTTCATCAATCAATTTTACAATATGAAGTTATTGAAATTAAAGCGCCGCTTAACATATAGGCGTGCAATGCAAAGATATACTTACACCCACCATAAATAAGCGAAAGACTTGTCGTATTCGCACGATGTTTGGAAATTTATTGTTGTTCGTCAATTTTCAATCAGATCAAAAGTTATAAACTCCACTTTTCCGTCTATAGTATGCGCGTGCAAAATAGTATTAATGCTTAAGAAGATATTTAGAACTACTGTTTTGATTTGCACGTTGTTTGCAAAATTGGCGGTCCCTAAAAAATATCTGTAAGATGACAATGAAAGAATACTGTATTCCCATTCAAAATTATTGCGTGCAAATCTCGCATTAGACAATGGCAATCGATGTTAAGATTTGCACGCAGTTTTTGAATTGTTTGCAATTTTGCCGTGTGCCAAATTCACGTTTCGACTCACAGAAAGTGATATTCGTGCCAATCATTGATTTCCTTACGAGATAAAAAAGTGCAAACTTGCGCAATCATACAATAGATATTGGCGGTCGTAAATCCTGATTTGTACGTTTTTTGCATTTTTGTCCTACAAACTACAATGATATTAAACAACAATGTGTTGTTCAATATGTTCCGATGAACAGAAAATCGTGCAAACTTAATACAAGGTGAGAAACGTCAAGTGATACATTTTGGGAAATTTGCACGTTGTTTGCAATTTCGACTGAGTAATTATACGTGATTGTTTTTTTTTGCAAAATAACAATGTTCCGCATGTCGCAGAGACGTGCGAAAATTTATAGTTTAGATTTTTATGAAATCAAACAGAAATCCGAAGTTTTTGGATTGTTTGTAATTATTGTCAATTTCCAAGCTTCATTGACTGGCCTACCATTACAGCAAGTCTTTTGGAAGAGTTCGAGGGATGCTCGATGGGAAAAGTTCGAGGATGCTCCTAAACGAAGTTCAGAATTTTTTTCGGCTGATAACACAATAATCCAAAAAAGATATTAATAACACCCCGCTTTGCCCCAGACTCGCTTTGTCCCAACTTCCCCTATTGAAAAAAATGGATTGGTTAATAAAAAAGTTGTAAGTTATGTTTAGTAAAACGATTTTGTAACTATTTTCTATAGCTTTTTAACAAATTATTTTCAACACAATTTCTACAAAATTTTTTTTTCCACATAATTTTAGGATGCGCGGAATTTCCGGGGGGGGGGGGGCTTCGGGCCCTATGGCTGGCTACGGGCCTGATTTTCAGTATTTCAAAGATTTTTACTCCAAGATCTTTTCGAAATTGAACTCTCGAGTACAAAGTTTCTCTTTCTTTTTAAAGGAAAAAATTCTTTATAAGTTGAATTTTACTCTCATTAGAGCATTATTTTATTTGATAAAAGCAAATAAAAAATTTCTTCACTCGAATCAAGTGAAACTGTCATCGAAGAGCTTTAGACGGTTGTTTTTGTCACTATTCCTCTTATTTTTCAGTATTTATAAATTTTCGTGTGATTCTCTGGTATTTTTCATAGTTTTCTAGTATTTTTATAGATTTCTACATAGATTCCTAGAATTTGATGTTCGATCTTGCGTTTTTCTATGAACCTCCATTAATACCCATGAAATTTCGAGGATCTACTCTGGAAGACTTTGGGCGTATTCTTAAATTTTTTTTTAGAATTTTCTTGAGCTTAGAAAACATTTACTCAATGACAAAGCTTAATATGTCGAAGAGAAAAACATGGCCTTAATAGGGACTATGTAGTTGATACAAATTTTTCCAAGCTTCAAGAAAAATCTAAAAATCCGTGCAATTTCATTTCATCGAAATTGTAGGTTTAGAGTTTTTAATTAATTTGTTTACATTAAAATGATCATCAACTATAATCTTCAGGCCCAGTACAGACTTCTGAATTCTATTGTTGTCACATTGCAAAAAACTTGAAATGTTCAATCACATATTTATAACAATATTTTATGAGCTTCTTCAAAATAAATTTATATTATAACCGGTTTCCAAGGCTCGGGGTGGTCGAAATGCATATACTGTCCTCTGCCCCTCTTCCCTTTACGACTACTTAGCAAGGGCGTGTGATATATACAAAATTTATTACACAGTGAGCATTTTAGAGGTACAAACGTAAAATTTTTGATCGCAGCTTAGTGAACTACGTGCTTTGAAAGAAGCGAATCAAAGGTTAAGTGATGATAACCAGGAGCTTCGAGATTTATGCTGTTTCTTGGACGATGACAGGCAAAAGGGTCGAAAATTAGCGAGGGAATGGCAAAGGTTCGGTCGATACACGGCGAGCGTTATGAGGCAAGAGGTTTCGGCTTACCAAAGTAAATTACGTCAATTGGACAATAAGCAGCAGGAGTTGATAAAGGACAATCTTGAACTCAAAGAATTGTGTTTGTACCTGGACGAGGAGCGAGGAGGAGGCCAAAGGGATGACGGGGACGGCTCAAGTTCAAGTACCAATGCCGAGGAAACAGCACCGACGAGACCAAGGCACGCTCCTACGTTTAACGGTAACGACGGTTTCAACGGCTGCAAGTAAAAATTCAAGATTTTTCGTTGTGTCACAACAAATCAGCGAAAAAAAAAAGATTCAATTCAAGCATTGCCAATATAAGCAATATTTCATTTTTACATTCAAATTCCAAGTATTTATCATTTTCAGATTGTAGATCCTAAAAACAAATGTCTGGAAATGAAAAAAAAAAAAAATAATAACAAACACCCAGGGTTTGAAAAATTACTTGAAAAAATGTCACACGTTACGTTACCGTTACAAAAGTGGAAAAAATAATTCGCTACGTTTCCGTTACTTGAAAATAAATATTAACTCATTACCGTTACCATTTAAAAAAGAAACATGTCGTTACTTTCACGTTACTTTTGGGAATGAATTGAATGTAAATAACAAAAAACGAAAAAACTAAGGCTGAAAAATACAATATAAACGTACTCGTGGTTTTTTTCCATAGAAATTGTTTATTTCAGATACAATAAAAAATGTTTATCCGTACTCTTTCATCCTGAGAAAAAAATCAATCAGCTTGTTCAAATTTTTATATTTTTTTTTTTTCAAGTTCACGAAATTTCTGAATATGACATTTGATTCAATGTTGGCCACAAGGAAACATTTGCAAATTTAATAGATTTCTGAGGAAATCTTAATACCTACCCAGATTTTCAGAATTATCGAACTTTTTTGTATTTTTCAGTATGTACAAAATGTTGCAGGGTTTTCTGGTATTTTTATAAATTTGTACTATTTTTCTGTTAATTGATATAGAGATTTCGAGAATTTCATGCTCTAGAATTCAAAAAAGTTTATTGAGTTAATCTGTATTTGAGAGTATTTTCTAGCAAATAATGTCTATGAAGATTATCATTTCCTTTGATTTTTTTGAAATTTTTTGAATTTTTCTACGATTTTCAGGATTGTTCAGTATTTCTTAAACTATCGTATTTTTCAGTATGATAGAATGTTGCAGAATTTCCTAGTATTTTGACATAATTTTATTATTTTTATAATATAAATCGTTGTACACATTTTTAGGACTTGAACACTTGAATTTGAACATAATGAAATAGTACGGGTTTTACAGGATTTTCCAGAAAACAGTGACTCGATATATTTTTACTTATTCTAGTATGTACCTTTGATATTCCATCCGTTTTTCTTTGATTTGAAGGATCGTTTATTATTTTTATGTATTGCTGCATGAATTTCTGGAATTCAAAAATTTTCAATGTTTTGTATACTTGCACGTATTTTTCTGAACGTATTTTCTTTATGCATTTATAAGTATTTACAGAATGTACATTTTTTACATTCTGAAAATAAAAATTTTTTTTTTAAGTTTTCTTGAAGATATCTCTTTGAATTTCCAGAATGAGATAAAATTGGAGGTTGGAAATTTCTGAAGTATATTTCGATCGATTTTGCAGAAAACAGTTTCTTCATGTATTTAGAGTGCCCTCAATTTTTTTTGAATATTCACAGAGTTATACGATACAACATTTTTCTTATCTTTTTTAGACTTCTATAAACATAAATTTTTTAGAATTGAAGTTTTAATGAATTAAAGTTTTTCGATTCCTCGAATTATATGAATTTTTTGAAAATTAAGTAACGTAAAACTTATCAAAATCTAGTATTTTGATTATTTTTTGCATAATATTTTATTATATTTTTTTTGTATTCATTTGATTCCATAAACTTCTCTAACAGGATCTGAGATCTATACATTTTGGGTATTTCTATATATTTTCATGCGAATTTCGAAAATTCAACGCTTTGTATTATGAAAGTTTCTAATAAAAAGTAAAAAAGCCTATTCTTCGTCAATATTTTTACACTAATATTACTAACATTTCACATTTTTTCATTAAAAATGAATAATACAGAATTATTTATTCAAAAATGAGGAAATAAAAAATTACTTAGAACTCAGTTTCAGAAAATTTCAAGTTTCAAATTGTGCGAAAAACTTAATGAGACAAATAAAAGTAACGTTAAATAACGGGATTTTCGTTACTTTTTACCGAAAAAAAGTAACTCGTTTCCGTAATCGTTACTTGTTAATTAATGTAACGCGTAACGTTATCGTTACAGTAAAAATGTAACGTTTTAGAGGTTACTTCCAAACCCTGCAAATACCTAAATTCGATAGTTAATTCATATGCAACTTTTTCAATAATTAATGGAAAGAATCAACTTTGAAAAACTGTGGAACCAACGAAAATTTTCCAATTTTCGCGAGAACGAAAATAACGAGAGGAACGATCGTGCAGCGAGTGTTAAGTACGAATGCCAAGAAAATTACGAGATAACTGTTTCACAGATCAGACGATGCAATACGTGAGAAGTTTAGAGCAGCGCGTTAAGCAGTTGGAGGAAGACAAAAGCGTATTACAGGCGCGGGTGCAAGGTTGGGAGGTGGCGCCCGGCGAGGTATGGGAAAATACGAACAATCTGGGCGATAATCCTCATTTAGGGAGCCGTCCGGAAGCCGTTGTTCGCGCCCTCCAGGTCCTCGAAGTGCGAGAACAGCTCGAGAGAGAAGGCGTCCACGACGGGGAAAAAGCTTTAGTCCGGGAAATGTGCAACGTGAGGCTCGTTACAGATTTATTGAAGTTACAATACAATAGTTTAGAGTTTCTGGCCTTTTATTCCACTCGTAAAGTTTTTCATTCAACTGCAGTAGAGTCTTCGACAATGAAAATAGAAGTTAAAATAGCTCTTAAGTATACTGCCCATTTGAAAATTTCCGAATTTTTTAATAACGAATTTTACAAAAACTTGTTATAATTATAATGTGCCAACTTCAACTACTCAAACGTTAAAATTCGATGAATTGAGCGTTCAGATGCAATAACAGCCTGAACGCGCGAAAACGCGGAAAAGTATTGTCCAGTCTCCAAATCACAGCAAAAAAAATTTTTTTCAAAAAAATGTAAAACGAAAATACCGTCTTTTTCAGCTTGAAAAATCGCATCTTTTTCTTAATAAATGTTTTTTTTCCGATCATTTGTTCATCCGCTATAAAATAAACAATAGGTTTTTCCATATTTTTGAAAATCAATGCCGTCCGGAACTTGAATTGCCGAAACTTCACTACTATGCAATCGATTTTGATGAATTTTTTTTTGGCTGAATTCTATGAAGCTATGCTCCCCACCAAAGTCAATAAACATTCTTAAAAGGTGTAAATTATTATGAAT
Organism: Platygaster robiniae; assembly: GCA_028476575.1. Lineage (NCBI taxonomy): Eukaryota > Metazoa > Arthropoda > Insecta > Hymenoptera > Platygastridae > Platygaster > Platygaster robiniae. The sequence goes on from CM052026.1 coordinate 19,679,014, forward strand.
AATAATTTATTTATCAGTAGCGGTCGAGATTGCTTCAACGCACTTCAACGTTTTTTCGACATGCGAGGAAGTTTTTCCCTATTGAAGTTAGAAAAAACTTCTAGCGGAGAAGTTGGTCAGGACCGTTAGAAAAAGTTTTTGGGAAAAAATAATGTTGATTGGATCAACTCTCAATGGAAAAACGACGTGTTATTGAAAGCGCGGAACGCACTTCGACGCGCGCGCTTAACAAATTCGTTCGCACGCCCGTTGTTCTCGGACTCGTTCATAAAGAAATACTTTGTTTTGTATGAAATTGAAAGATGGTTATTAGATAATTATAATATACGATACTCGTACATTTTTTAAACAACGTATTTTTTAATTGCAAACAACAAAATAATTAGTCAAACCAACCATTCTACTTAGTATTTTAGGCCCTTTTTTTTAGAACGGCCTTTATTTTATTTTTTTCAATTATTAAATGCACAAGCAAATGGTTACGGAACATTCGAATCTTTAAAAATTGATGCTATCTACTTGCGAAGAAAATTTGTGCCTCGAATTTGACTACGATCAGAATCTTTCGCTGCCTAAATTACCGTCAATGCACAATTTTATTCGCGTTTGATTTGGCTCAACATTTTTTATATTCACGTTCATCGCAGTCATACAGAAAATGACTCATATCGAAGCTTCATGTTCCTATTTTTGGAGGGTTTCTTGAAAAAGGGTGGGAATACAATATGTAACTTTCTATTACATGCTGTAAACTACGAGTTCAGATTGAAATACTACAATCAACTTTTGCTGTTTTCTGACAATTGTGATGGCCAAAATAAAAACTATGCAGTCTTACTTTTTGGGTCGATTTCATTGCAACATTTACAAGTTCCCATTCGAAATTTGTTCCCGGTCAAAAGCCTCTCGTATGTCAGTGTAATGCAAATTTTAGCACTAACGGAAAGAAAAAGAAAATGCGTGAAAGTATAGAAACCGAGCAGGAATACATTGAATTGATTAAAAATGCAATAAACCCTGCATTTACCATCGTAGAATTGACAGATTTAGAGGTAAAAGATTTTGAGTCTCAAATTTCGAAATATTTCAAGTTCAAAAGAACTGAAAATCAGTCAAGCAGTCAAAATTGACTATTTCCCGAACGGAAATGTCGATATATACAGGGATTACACAAGTACACCTGAAACTTCTTTATTGACAAAATTGTTACCTTTCAAGATTTAGAAAATGCGCCACTTGCTGAACAAAACGGCATAACAAAAGAAAAAGAATTGGATCTTCGAACTTTGTTGCGATACGTAACTCCTTCTTCAAGGGAGTATTTCGAAAAATATGTAAGTGAGGTTAATTCTAAAGGGAATAAAACAAGAAACAACGTTTTGAAATCTCAGGAAAACGAGGCTCTTGCTAAAACCAAAAATGCCGTGCTCGAAAAAAGCCTAAAATGACCTAAAAAAAGTATAATGTACTATTGATTGTAAGTTCAATAATGAATCGTCAAAATTTGCATGTAAATCCATTATAAGTTAGGTGTATGAGAATTATTTTTCTTAAATAAGATTGCGGTTTTTTCCTAGAGCAATTGTTCGCATATGGCGTTAATGAAAATTAGTTTGAAAATTGCATTCAAAAATTTCCTTGACTATTATTTATTAATATAATCCTTCCTGTGAAATAAAATTCTACAAAAAACGCTTAATATTGTTGTTTGCGATTAAAAAATACGTTGTTTAAAAAATGTACGAGTATCGTATATTATAATTATCTAATAACCATCTTTCAATTTCATACAAAACAAAGTATTTCTTTATGAACGAGTCCGAGAACAACGGGCGTGCGAACGAATTTGTTAAGCGCGCGCGTCGAAGTGCGTTCCGCGCTTTCAATAACACGTCGTTTTTCCATTGAGAGTTGATCCAATCAACATTATTTTTTCCCAAAAACTTTTTCTAACGGTCCTGACCAACTTCTCCGCTAGAAGTTTTTTCTAACTTCAATAGGGAAAAACTTCCTCGCATGTCGAAAAAACGTTGAAGTGCGTTGAAGCAATCTCGACCGCTACTGATAAATAAATTATTATTCATAATAATTTACACCTTTTAAGAATGTTTATTGACTTTGGTGGGGAGCATAGCTTCATAGAATTCAGCCAAAAAAAAATTCATCAAAATCGATTGCATAGTAGTGAAGTTTCGGCAATTCAAGTTCCGGACGGCATTGATTTTCAAAAATATGGAAAAACCTATTGTTTATTTTATAGCGGATGAACAAATGATCGGAAAAAAAACATTTATTAAGAAAAAGATGCGATTTTTCAAGCTGAAAAAGACGGTATTTTCGTTTTACATTTTTTTGAAAAAAATTTTTTTTGCTGTGATTTGGAGACTGGACAATACTTTTCCGCGTTTTCGCGCGTTCAGGCTGTTATTGCATCCGAACGCTCAATTAAAACCAAACACATTGTGACTATAAAAATTTCTGAACTATTTAACTTCATCGTATTGTCGTGCTATAGTATCGTTCTAATTTTTTGATTATTATGATCGTATTGGTTTTTATTATATACTGTATATAACTATACATAGCAATCAAATTTACCATTTCTTATATTCTTTATATATTATGTTTAGTATGATATATTGATAATTATTATTATTCATTTTTGATTTCCCTTTTTATAATTTAGGAAAATTTTTTTATTATTCAAATTTCTTTCTTTTATATTTCTCGTTATTATTTTTAGATTTTCTGGCATTTAACTTCTTTGTCCCGCATTTTCATTGTTTTTTTATTCGAAAAACAAAAACTATAGTTTATAACATACTATGGCATAAAAATGAAAATCTTATGGTATCATGTACATATTTGTAAGCTACAGAATTATTGTTTCTGAAATTTACCTGAATAGGAAACCATACTGTGAAAAATTGAAATAAGTCAGATGATGTTTTTTTACATGGACAGACGATATTTAAAGGTGTTGATTTTCATGAGGATATTTTTGGGTCCTTCACCCGTCCTTTCGTTTCACTATTTTCTGCAATTCTATGAAATCCTTTCACCAAAACCAAGAACACTTGTGAAATTTCGAAATTTTTTATGGAGTTTTTGTTTTCAATAATGTTATATCATACAATGGTATTTAATGGAAAATGTTTTTTTTTAATAGGTAAACTTTCAAAGGATAAAAAATATTCTAACACGATCGAAAAACAGCGCCCCTGAATTTTTACATTTGCAATAAATGTATACGAGTTATTTGTTGATATTTAAACATTTGAAATACTCCACAATGATTTTTAAAAAAGAAATTTTTATCGCGCTGTTGAGAGTTGTCTAATACTTTTCTCTTTATTTATTATACATGACGTCGAATTTCAAGCGAATAAAACATTCATTCAAAGAATCACGAGAACCTTCTGAGATTTCATTCGGAAAATTTTGCATGATGACATGCTGTTAAGTTACTTATTTAAAAAATAAAATTCCTATGATTCTAATTGTGAGTAAAAATAACTTTTTGCTGTTATAAGTTTTTCTTTCTGTCCACTCATTTGATACTTTCATTGTAGGACAAAGGAATTTAAAAATCTCTTACCTACAGATATTCTATTATCAAATTCGTAATTATGTACAGTATTTTGAATCCCAAAGTATCTTAAAATATCAGGCTTAACTATGTGAACTTTTTAGTTCCCAAATTCACTTACGCTACATTAGACTGTTACAAACATGAAATTTTTCATGAACTACAGTTCTTCAGAAGTGCACACATTTTAATCTTAAAATACAGCTTAAAGTCCCCGGTGACGGGGCTCCGAGAGACTTTCGAGAGAGTTCCGAGCGCTTTTTCTCGGAACTCTCTCGGAACTCTGTCGGAAGTCTCTCGGAGCTCTCGGAAGTCTCTTGGTATTTAATGGGATTATTTTGGATCCATACTGTAGTTTGAAAAACTTGTATTTTGCCAAAAAAGAGAGTTTGTTATCATATATCTTAATGTTATTTTTGTATTTATTAAAGAAGAATAAATTAAAAGGCATATTTGAGAAAAGCTTTTCTTTTCGTATTTGACAATTGTTCGGATGTATCGAAAATTCCGACAGCAGCATATGTCCATCCAGCAAGCAAGAAGGCTGCCGGCATCCGATAATTTGTCGTTTTCGGTCTGAAAACACTTTCCGAGAGAGTTCCGAGAGACTTCCGATTAACTTCCGAGAGTGGACTCTCGGAGCCCCGTCTCCAGGGACGTACAAATATTTATATTCTCATTCCTTAAAAATGTGCTGATATTTTTTTTTGTAGATTGAATATTTCCATAGAATTCACTGTTAGTTTTTAAAGATCGCAATTGAAACACGAGTTTAATAGTACGTTGTGTGTTTAGGGGCACATACAGCCCCTATATATACATATAAGTTTGCCGCCTTCGTTTCGCTCAGGCGGCAATCACACAAGTTCTCATCTGGAAGAATAAATTTCTGATTTTTTGTCCATCGCACATTTTACTATCAAAAAGTTTTGAATAACCTGTAGTCATGCGAAAAATCTAAAAAGTAATATACATAAGCTGCTTTTAAGGTAGTACTAGCGCGAAAGACTGTTCTTCAGAATTTCATCAAAAACTTTGTAGTTTAGTAAATGAATATACTAGGAATGCACTGGCAAAATTTCTAGAGAGGTCTTGTGTCCAGTTTTCGAGATATTCGATGTCTAAGTTTCAATTTTTAACATGGCAAGTATAGGTTACGCATCAAAAAGTAAGACATTTTTTAATTTATATTACCTCTCAAACCGTTCTTAAGAATTGGATGGCAAACTAATATATCGAAAAAAACATGATACCGATGCCGTGAAAAAAAAAATTATGGCAATCTTGTGTTTAGAACTCGAGTAATTTACATCCGAAGTTGGAAGTTTTCAACTTTTTGACAAGACCAAATAATGAACGCGGCAACGCTGTACGCGAGCAGACTGGAGCAGACTACAGCTGGGGTGAAACCGCATATTCGTTCTGATTCGTTCTCAAGCATAAACAATAGCACGAGGAGATGCGACATTGCCAACGCCTCCCTGGTGAAAAAAAATATTTTGTTAATGGCCGCCAGTAGATAAAAGATATCTAACCGATATCTTTCCAAAGATATCTTTTTTAATATGTACAGTATATATTTCTCAAATGTCTTACATTGGATATCTTTACATGTACAATAGGAAAACATTGAAAAGATATATTTTATTGGAGAAATTGTGTCTACTTAACATCTTTCTTAGGATTATCTATCAGACATTTTGCTCTCGACATTGGGAAGATATTTTTTTTTGTATATTCTTCCTCTGAAATTTCGAAGATGTTTCCCCGATGTCTTTTTAAAATATTTTTATTGACATCTGTACACATCAGCTGTATAAAAAGTATGTATGAAATGTAAAAAAATTGAAAAAATAAGTATTTAGAGATGTAAAGGGATAATATTTGTGTTTTTCTATGGGAACTGATATATTTAAAAAAGTAAAAGTTTGTGTATTTTATAAATACAGAATTTTCTACTAATTTCCTAATTTCACTTATAAGTCAATATTTTACGATTTGTAGAATCCACAGCTCAACATAGGTCTTAAAGCACCAACGTGTAAACAATTCGTGATCTTGGAGATGGTGAAAATTCTGGCAGAGGCGAAAAGAAATGAAAAGAAAGTCCATTGTCATAGCCAGTGCTTCATATATAATGACTGAGGAAACGCCGCTGCAAACAAAAAATTATTGGAAGACACAAAAGATAATTCACACGCACAGCATTTCAATACTTTTTAGCGTGAGTTGCGTGAGATCAAAGGCGCCCGACGCTAAAAAGTATTAAAACGCGGTGAGTTTCAATCCATTTTTGTGTCTTCAATAATTTTTTGTTTGCAGTGCATCGACTTTTGACATTTTGACAAAAATATATTATCTGCATATTCAGAAGAATATTTTCACGATAACTTTTTAAAATAACCATCAGATATCTTTTTTAAAACATTTAGCCGATATCTTTTTTACAATGTTTATTCAATATCTTACTAAGAATATCAAGTTGCCGTGACGCAAAGACATCTACTCGATATCTTTCTACGGATTATCTCGAGATATTTAGAAGATATTTACTAGATATCCAAAAGATAATTTTTTCACCAGGGCTCCTCCTGTCTCGCACACAACCGAACAGGCTGCTCAAGTACACGAAATTTCTGTGAGAGTTGGTACAATCCCGACTCGAAGTTTCAAATCGGGCAGCAAGTGGCATGATAGTATTCTACGCATGCCCGGACTCGAAGCTTTTGAGGCTGACTCGTACCGCTAGTACTACCTTAAGGTTATCCTGCAGCTAGGTTTAGCTTCATCATGGTGGTACAATGCGCCCTATGCTAAAGCATTAAAGTTTGAAATCACTGCTAACTTTATGCAATGAAAATTCATATGGCTTGTAACTATATTGTAAGATATATTGCTTTACATTCATCAAATAATTTTACGAAACGTGGAAATTAATAATACTAGCTGTCACCCGCAGGCTTCGCTCCGCGGTTACACGTTCACTTGTTATTCAGGATGAGTAGATGATCATTATGAGGATAATAATAATAAATTTATTAGGGCTGTTTATGATTTGTGACATTGTATGATTTTGAAAAGGATACAATTTTTTTATTATTTACCTGTGTAATATTGTCATTTTTGTAATAATTTATTATATTTTTTACTTTTGCAAATAAGTCAAAAATTATTTGTCATATATTTTTTTTATATATGTTTTCTGTTATTGTTTTTTTTTTTTTTGGGCAAATTTTCAATAAAATTATTGAAAGTGTGTTATGCAACTTCGAACATAACGATTTAAAAAAATTGATGATACGCGAAGAAAAAAAATGTAGCTGGGCTCTGCGAGCCGCGCAGCTGACATCCGCGGTCAGTGAAAGTTAGAAAAATTTCAGAGAACTATGGCATATCGCTGACTTAGAGAGCGCGGCTCGCGGAGCTGAGATGTGCGAGTCGCACTTGTCAGATACTCGGGCTGCCTCGTTTTGACTCACAGATGAAGGCAACCCGGCCCGCAGAGCTGGGATCCGCGATCCGCGCTGTGTCGCACCTTGAGCTGCGCATGTCAGATACTCGGGCCTCAGATTGTTGGAAATCTGTCCGTCGCGGACGTAGGGAGCGCGGATTCGCGGTGCTGAGAAACCTAAAAACTCACGTTAATTTACCATAAAAGAATTAAAATGAACAGCGTATAAGGAAAATTTCATGGTTTTGAAAAGTGAAAATAAATTTTTGATTCTCAAATGCATACGACCCGTATTTTACAAGGGGAGAGATTCACCTTGTCATCGCCGATTTCGATGAAAGTTGGCAATTATGTTCCTTTTGGTACCCTTAATGAAATCCCAAAAACCATTCGTGCTAACGCTGGATAGTTTATTTGAATAATTTTTTGTACCACTATGATCAGGTTTATTGTCTTCACTTGTACAAAGGGGCATAGTCTGTGACCATGACTCAAGTGGTAAGGTGCAAGAACAGGAAACGAAGCTTTCACGGTTCGATCCTAGCGTTCGACATTATTTTTTTTTAATATTATTAGACTACTTTTATTATTTCCGGTCATTTTCACAACTGAAGTGAAATGAATAGTGAAATAAACACTAATAATAAAAATCAAATAACATTTAGAATTTTTGAGGATTTCCAGAAAAAGATCTTGATGTCATTTTTGTACAACGCCTGTTTTTTTTATAATTTATTTATCAATTTTTTGTGTGTTCATTTCACTTTTCATTTCACTCCAGTTGGGAAAATGACCAGAAATAGTAAAAGTAGTTAAATAAAAATAAAAAATTGTTGACTGCTGGAATTGAACCGTGATAGCTACGTTTCCTGTTCATGCACCTTACCACTTGAGCCATGGTCACTAACTATTTTCCTCTGTACGAGTGAAGACTATAACCCTGATCACAGTGGTATAAAAAATGATTTAAATAAACTCTCGAGCGTTGGCACGAATAGTTTTTGGGATTTCATTAAGGGTACCAAAAGGAACATAATTGCCAAGTTTCATCGAAATCGACGATAACAAGGTGAGACTCTCCCCTTGTTAGACGTGAATGTCACAAATCCCATGTGGTCTGCAGCTTCGTGTGTCGCTCATTTGACATCCATTTTTAAAATCCCTGGCCCAAGACGCTGATATGCGCGGCTCAAGGTGCGAGACTACGCGGATCACAGATCCCAGCTGCGCGAGCCGGGTTACCTACGTCCGTGATTCAAGAAGCTGCGACTCGAGGTGCTGACATGCGCGGCTGGCAGCAAGATCGAGTGCGGCTCGCGGACGTCAGCTACGCGAGTCGGGTTGGCTACGCCTGTGACTTGAGAGAACCGCGACCCAAGGTACTAGCGTGCGCTACTCGCGCATCTCAGCTCCGCGAGCAGAGCTCCAGGCAGGGGGTGCTCATTCACGCCGAAAACGTGTCGAATATTTTGAAAGTGTGTGCGTTGTCACCGACAAGCGAAGTGTTAGTGAACGCATACTATAGTAAAAAAAGAAAGGGAAATTTCTCCTCTCTCCACAGTCCTCTCACCAATCCTACAAGTTATAGTTCCCGAGCTGGCATGCCAGATCCGGGTTCGCTTCGAGCGTTTTGGTACTACATGGAATCTTATGGAAGTGAGCACCCCCTGGCTCCAGGGCTTTTTGATCGAGGAGAAATTTGCTTGTCGCGGATGTCAGCTGCGCGGTTCGCAGAGCCCAGCTACATTTTTTTTTTTCTCCGCGTAGCAAGTAAACGTGTTAATGTTATGTATTTCAATTTTGTGGATTTTTTTCAAAAGTTTATTGATTTTCATGTTATAATGTAAATATAGCATTACAATTTAATTTATTGAAATTTGTGGTCATTGAAAATAAACAAAAAAAAAAACTACAGTTATTTGGATAAAATTTGTAAAAAATAGCTAGGAATGGAATTTAAAATATTTGTTTTTTGTGGGGGCATAAGACATCTTAAAAATTGGTTTGACACGTTAAAGTTGAGAAAATTGTTGTAGTTAACCGTAAAAAAATTTCATAACTGTACTTATTATAAGTACCCAATCAACAAAAGGTCTCACTGTGAGCTCGCTATTTCCTCCCTAAATCGAGCTCACTGTAAGCTCACTGTGAGCTCACTATTTTCTTCCTAAATGAGCTCACTGGGTAAGGCTTTTTTTCAAATATGCAACGATTAAAAGTATATACTTCGATTTCATTGTTTATTATAGATAAAATATATAATTGAACGGCTGAGAATAAAACTCGGACGAGTAGAGACACATAGAGATAAAAAACATATAGTTTCGTATCTTTCTGTTTCTTACTCTTCCGAGTTTCATTCTCAGCCGTTCAATTATTTAATCTTATTCCAACAAAATCGGTGGAATTCAGAAAATGCCTCCCAATTTCAAAAAACATTGCGAAACGACTTTGCGTTTGCGCTGATACGAATCATTATGCGTTATACTTAATGTATCAGCGCTGAACTGTGAAATGAGAAAAAAAGTTAGACTTCCTTCTGGTGGCTCTCGCAGTAAATACTGTTCAGGCGCGAAATATTCAAATTTGAGCGCGACATATTTAAAAATCTGGCGCAACATCAGTATTTACTGCGAGGGCCACCAGATGGAAGTCTACTTTTTTTTCTCGTTTCACAAGTTTAATACTGATACTGGGCGGAATTTTCTCAATTCCACCGATTTTTTTGGAATAAGATTAAATAATTGAACGGCTGAGAATAAAACTTGGAAGAGTAAGAGACAGAGAGATACGAAACTATATGTTTTTTGTCTCTATGTGTCTCTAATCGTCCGAGTTTTATTCTTAGCCGTTCAATTATATATTTTATATATAATAAACAATGAAACCGAAGCATATACTTTTAATCGTTGCATATTTGAAAAAAAGCCTTACCCAGTGAACAAGAGGTCTCACTGTGAGCTCACAATGAGCTCATTTAGGAAGGAAATAGCGAGCTCACAGTGAGCTCGATTTAGGGAGGAAATAGCGAGCTCACAGTGAGACCTCTTGTTCACTGGGTAGCACGTTAGCTATTACGAAGAAAATTGAGATAATGCGAGTTATTGGTATTTTTCAAAAAAATTGATTTTTTTCGACGATTTTCGACTGATCTCTTCAATATACAGCGCGAATTTGTCTTCATTGTGAACTTTTTAATATATTAGAGTATGATTATAGTGAAAGTAACAAAGTCCTAATTTTTCTAATCATATTATAACCTACAAGGAGAATAAATTAAAAAGAAATTTTAGTATGGAAGAATGTTATCTACATGTATTAGCAGTAAAAAAGGAATATTTGCGGCAATTACATTGTATTTTGTCATAAGTAGAAGAAAAAGTACCGTGAAAAAAGTAATTTCCACTTTAGATGGGCCAATTTACTTATGATTTATATATTATATTGAATAATGTTTTTGATCACTTGAAAAGTTTTAATAATACAAACTTAATTAGTATGATAAATAAAAAAATATTTCATGTTTTAAATACTTTTATTAAACACAATTACATTGTATTGTAGATAAGGAACCACTGGTCAAAATTTTTTTTTTTTTTGATCCAATAAAACTCTTTTAAGTCTGGAAAAAAATTTTATTTTTAATTCTATTAAGTTTTGATCATTTCCATCGGTTTTAAAATTTTCAAATTTAGAAAATTTGAATGATACGGTATTATTTATGTAAATAGGTACGATATTTATTTTTGTGATTTTTCAATTTTATTTACTTCTTTTTTCATTTTTAGTCTCCTCTTTAGATATTCTTGTTTTTGATTCTGGAGTCATGTTGATTCATTCGACTGCTTTTAAAAAATCTTCGTCCGACATCGACCCCCAGTTTATCGATAATTCAATAATGTATGAAAAATGCTAAAAACTTGATAAGGTTTTACTAAAAACTTGATAAGGTTTTACTAAAAACTTGATAAGGTTTAACTAAAAACTTGATAAGGTTTTACTAAAAACTTGATAAGGTTTCGAAGCTTTTCATTAAAAAATGTATTATAAAAGATTTTTGAACAATTTTTTTCTTTTTAATATGATTTATTTCGGCTGCTTTTGTAGTTTTTATCTTCTAGTCAATGATTTTGAAAATAGCGTAACTGTCCTTTGCTTCAACCACAGTGAAAAATGACAGTTATAGCAATCCAAATAAATTATACACTCCAAAAAAAATTTTGTTCAATAATATTGTTTTGTAAGAGAGAAAAAAATTATTGTAAAATAGGTTGAATAGGTCGCGTATCATACTGCACTGTGAACAGAAAATTATCGGAGACACAAAAACGGATTGAACCTCACTGCAATTTGATGCTTTTGAGCATCGGCGCCTTTGTTCTCATGCAACTCACGCTAAAAAGTATTGAAATGCTTGCGTGTTATCATATTTTGTGTCTTTCAATAATGTCATACTCCTTAAACTTTACCCTGCTGGTGACGATGAATTGAATTGGATTAAAAAAATTTTAATCCATTTAAAAAAAGATTTATGTACCAGATTTTTCATATTGAATTGGATTGGTGTACTGTAATCGAATTAAATGCAGAAAATCTAGATTAAAAGTTAATACGATTTAATCCAGATTTATTTCATTGGATTTAAAAAATTGATAATAACAATAATATACAGAAATTTATTTTATGGTTTTAATTAGTTGCACATATGTAATTATAAAAGTTGATGTTATCGGTGACACCCGAAAAACGCATTTAACTCTATCCTGTAAAAATCCTTGTCTGAGGCTGGTTTCGAACTCGGGACCGCGGCTGTTGAAACCGGTCTACGCAACCACCAGAGCCATTTCGGTACGAATGATTGTTATCATAATAATGTTCTACACCTTATGCTGGCGACGATGAATTGAAATAGATTGAAATGTGTTTAAATTTTATTTATTTGAATCAAAATCAATTCAATTTGAAAAAATTTGCTTCTGGATCGAAATTTTTAATCCATTTAAATAGGAATTTATGTATGTGATTAACGGTATTGAATTTAATTTATTAACTTATCGAATTAAATGCAGAAAATCAAGCTTATAATTTAATGCGTTCCATTCATAAAATTCCTGATAGGAATAATATTTTTCGAGTAAAAAAATCGAGTTTTAATGCAATATAATCCGAGCATATTTCATTGGTTTAAATGCAGTATAATCAAACTATATATAATTAAATTGTATGCAGTTCGATCAAAATAAGTGTGATGTAAGTGAATCCCATTGAATCCAATTATAATAAAAAACCAGTGACGATGGATGGAATTGGATTCATATATTTTTTTTCCATTTTGATAGAGATTTAAGTACGAGATTTTTCGTATTGAATTGCAATCCATGGATTGATTTACTCTTATTGAATTTATTGCGTTTTTTCATGAAATTTTAGATAGAAATAGTATATTATTGACAGTTTTGGACATGCCTAGTTTGCCGAAACGAAAAATTGTAGCCCGAGACGATCGAAGCCGAGGGTTGAAATCGTTTCGTAAAGAAAGGCAATTTCCAAAACTAACAATACGATATTTTATTGACAGTTTTCTAATAATTCACGTTTAAATGTCCGATTATTAGCGAATTGTCAACGAAGAAATTTTTCAAGTAAAAATATCGAGTTTTGATGCAATTCGATCCAAATGTAATACGTAGGATTTAATACAATTCAATCGAATTATATGTCATTCGGTCACATGCGGTTTTATTCGAAACGAATGTAACTGAATCCAATTCAATCCATCGTCACCAATTTTAAAATGTATTTGCTTCGGATTCAGTTGGATTAAATTCATTTCAAATGAAACCGCTTTCGTTTAATGACATATAATTCGATTAAATTGCATTGAATCAAATAAAATACACTTGGAATAAATTGCATTAAAACTGGATTTTTATACCGAAACAATTTCGTTCCTAGTCATGAATTTCATGAATATAACGCATTCAATTTTAATCTAGATTTTCTGCACTTAATCCGATACCAGTAAATTAATCTAATTCAATACGAAATATTTAACTCATCAATCTTTTGTGAAATGTATTCAAAATTTATAAATCCTATTTAAATTATCTTCGCAAGCTTCAAAAAATATTTGGATTAATTAAGATTCAGTTAGATCACATTATGTTCAAAACTGCATTCGATTGAATGATATATACTTTGATGAAATTGCATTAAATTCAATGAAATTCATTTAGATTGAACTGCATTGAAACTCAATTTTATAACTTGGAAAATTTTGTTTCTATTAAAAATTTCATGAATGAAAGGCATTGAATTTCAATGATCATTTTCTGCATTAAATTCGATAGCAGGAAATCAATTCAATTCAATACAGAAAATCCGGTACATAAATCTCTATTGGAATGGATTAAAATGTCGTATCCAAAAGCTAACTTTTTTGGATTAGTTTGATTAATTTTGATTCAAATGGATTAATTTATAATCCGTTTCAATCCTTTTCAATCTACCGTCGTCAATAGAGGCAGTTTTGAAATATATTTGGATTTAATTGGATTCGGTTATATTACACACATTTCGCATTAAACGGCAGTGGACTGAGTGACAAATAATTTGATTTAATTTGAATGAACCCAATGTAATACATTCGGATTAAATTGCAATGAAACTCAATTTTGCTACGTTTAAAATTTCGCTTCTATCGAAAATTTCACGAAAGAAACGGATTAGATTTTAATCTAGATTTCCCGCATTTAACTGGATATCAGTAAATCAATCCAATTCAATACGAAAAATGTCCTACGTAAATCTAGATTGAAATGGATAAATAAATTTGGAATCTAGTTGAATCCATCGTCACCAGTTTTGAAATATATTTGGCTTGAATTGGATTCAGTTCTCTCTCAGTTTGAATTTGTTAAATTCAACAGATTTCCAGTTATATTCAACAGATTCAATAAAATGAAATCGTAACAATGATAATCTGTTAAAATAAAAGATTTATTTTATCAAAAATTGCAACAGATTACCCTGTAGTTTTTTATAACAGACTAATCTATTATTTTTGACATGTCATTCCAGGAGCATATTTTCCTGGTCAACGAATTTCTGAGATTAATGGTTTGAAAAGAGTTTTTGGGGTCGCTAATTTCGATTCTCACGTTACAACAGGTTATTTTTAAATTTGTGTAAACGGTTTGTTTAAGCAATTTGTTCCAACAAATTATTGAAAAAATATATTTTCTGAGATGCATATGTTTTCCATGGTTTTTAGGCCGCTGACCATAAATTCAAAGTCGATTTTAAAAAATTATTTTGTTAAAACAATTTGTTTGAACAAATTATGGAGGAAATATATTTTCTGAGATCCATATACTTAGCCGGGTTTTTTAGGCCACTAAATATAAATTCGGAGTCAAATTTTCAAAATTAATTTGTTTAAACAATTTTTTTTAACAAATTCTGAAAAAAATATATTTTTTGAGATGTATATGCTATCTATCAGAAGACTGTGAAATGCATATTGTAACGAGCGAGCTTCCATCAACCAACGCTGTTAATGTATTTGACCGAGACCCGCGTTGTCTTGTTTCTTGTCTTCTTCTTATCGCTGGCTGAACTTAGGCTCACTTGTCCAGAGAGGACCCTAGTGGAGACTCTGCTCAAAAGGACCCTTTGAGGGATTTCTTGAGGAACCCAGAAATGTTTAAGGAAAATAATAACTGCATCTGATTCTATAATACGAGGTTTATTAAATTAAACATTTTTCCATACAAATCAATTTACAATATTTAAATTTGCAATGCGCATTCAATTTTACGCTTTAACATTATTCTGGATAGTTCGTTTTCAATAATCGACTTTTACATTCTCATTATATACATTTCTCATTTATTCATTTACAATAAATTACACATATTTAATTATATACAATTCTCATTTATTCATTTTAACATTCCCAAAAATCGCATTCTTAATATTTCCATTCAATGTTCGCATTTTGCATTAAATTTTATTCCAGCATTCGCACGTATATTATTAGCGCATTGTCTAACATTATATCCGTATTTGTATCACTCAACTCTCTTCTAATTCCTGCTTCATTTCCTCGCTCAAGTTCCGTATTCATAAACATTCATTTTTATTCACACTCATTCAATATTCCCGTTCGTATTCATATTCCATTTAACATTTTCCCTTTTCAAGAACTTTTAACGTTTATTTCACAATTTCATTTATGATCGCGATTATATTTCCATTTCTTCGCTCACCTCTTTTCCTGATTTAACAATACGCATTTAGATACTGCGTTCCTTATACTTGATTTCGCATCTTTATTTATTCAACAGCCCTTTCGCAATGGTAATTATTAATTTATTCTCTTTCCGATATTCGCATTTAGTCTCCTTCCAAACAATTCACATCTGATCATAATAATCGGCTCTGACAACGTTCCCTAAAACCACACTTCTCCCATATCGGCCAATTCCGATATTAATGCTTCTGAAGGTTCAATTTTCAGTTCCTTTGTCTCTGTTCCTTCAACCGCAATAGGATCCCCAGATACGGGCGTTTGGTCTAGATACGTCAATCTACGCAACTCCCGATCAACTAGATCCAGATCAAGTTTATTGGTCTGCTTGTGACCACAATATTTTCAGGTCGTCGTGATCCGCTTTTTAGGGGTTACTAGTGTAATTCCTAATTTCTGTGAGGCTTCCTTAGCTATCTCGTTGTCTACTTCTTCCCAGGAAAATGGAATCTTAGGATCTAATCTCTTTAATATTCTTAGTCGATTATAAATTCAGTATCCCCTTTTTTTTAAACATATATCTTTTCTCACTGGGCTTCATTCTTTTCTGTTTGATCAAGCTTTTAATTGTCCAGATCAGTTCCTCCACCAAAGGCACTGCAAAACGACGGAAATGTCCTCTTATATCCCGATCGAGAACTCTATAAATTGTACAGGTTTCCTATATTCCCTTTATAAAATATATTTCTTAACAGTCTCAAATTCTAAGTTCACCACGTCATTTAAAATGTTCCTGCGTATTGATATCCCTAGTTAAATATTCCCAATAATCATGTTTCGAAATGATACTCTTCAATCTTCAATGTTATCTCTTTTGTATCTCAATATTATTCATCTAAGTTCTGCCATTGTTAATTGTATAAAAGCTATCCTATCTAAAGTGGTCTATTTCATTCTACCCCGTTATTTTTCTCTTATAATAATTTCTGTTCTTTACGTTATTCCAATATCACTGTCACGCTTTTAAAGGAGTAAGAAAATGAAAAGGTTACAAGAATAAGTGAATCGCCTCGAGACGAGTTGCCCTGGAACTATGACTTAAAAGGGATAAATCCCTTTCGCTCGAATCTCGGTCAATCAATATTCTGTATAAAAATTGGTTAAAGGTAAATAATGAAAATTACTTGTCAAATCTTTTTATCCTCACACCAACTGATACTGGGACCTGGAGTACAACTCCGGCTTTCTATCGGTTAGCACTTGGCCAGTAATGATGGGACAAAGAAGTCGTCTTTAGGTCGGACTTCTATTAGGGCCCGGGGAAGAGAACTCTTTAGTTTTCGGGCTTCCTTTCCAGACTCTAGGTAGAGCTTTGAGGAGACTAACTTCGAATTTCTTCATGTACTAACAAAATTCGCGGGTTTATATACGCTTTTCAAATAAGGGGATATTACAAAAATCGAAAGGAAGGGGAAAAAACGAGTTCCGTTCTGGCCGTTGATTAACTTGAATCATTCGATATTATAATTTCTATTACCTGAAACGAATGTGATAATCCTATTTCATTGTTCGAAAATTGTTATCACGGGCCGTTTTTAGTCCGTTTACATCCGTTCATTATTTAAGTCATTAGATATCTCTATCCTGAAATGATCCTCGTTAGTGTTTCCAAATTTCGAGCATTAGCAAAATTGCCGCAATTACGATATCGCTGCGCGTTATCTTAACGTCTGTGAAAATAGTCTCTTTTGTAACTTTTATGAACGAACATTTTTCTAAAATAAATTTTAGACGAGTGGGTAGAACCCCGCTCGTCACAATATACATATCAGAAAATACAATTCTTTTCATAATTTGTTGAAGCAAATATTTCAAACAAATTAATTTTGCAAATGCGACTCTGAATTCATGATCATCGGCCCATAACACCATAGAAAACATATGCATCTTAGAAAATAGAATTTTTTTTTATAATCTGTTGATAAAAATAGTTCAGGCAAATTATTTTTTCAGACTTGAATTTTAAGATTAATAATCAGCGGCCCAGGAAACTACGTAAAGTATATGTATTTTGTAGAATGTAATTTATACATAATTTGTTGAAAACATAGTTCAAACGAATAGATTTTGCAAATTCAACTTCAGATTCATGAACAGCGGCCTAAAAAACCTGGAAAGGATATGCATCGTATAAATTGAGTTTCTTCATAATTTTGTCAAAACAAATTGTTTAAACAAATAGATTTTGCAGATTCAACTTTAGATTCATGATGAGCGTTCCAGAAAAACATGGAAAGCATATGCATCTTAGAAAAAATACATATTTTTTTTATGATTTGTAGAAACAATTACTTTAAACAAACTAATTTTGCGAATTCGACTCCGAATTCATAATCAGTGGCCTTGAAAACCACGGAAAGAATTTGCATCTCAGATTATATATTTTTTTCATAATTTGTTGAAACGGATTGTTGAAACTATTTAATTTTGCAAAATGGACTCTGAATTCATGATCAGCGGCCCAAATAACCATGGAAAACATGCATTTAATAAAAATTCATTTTTCATAATTTGTTAAAACAAATTGTTTAGGCAAATTAAATTCGCAAAACTGACTTTGAATTCATGATCAGCGGCCCAGAAAACCATAGAAAGCATATGCATATTAGAAAATATATTTTTTTTCATAATTTGTTAAAATAAATAGTTATAACAAACTTACTTTACAATTTAGTACTTCGAATTTGTGTTCAGCGGTCTAAAAAATTATCAAGTACCTAATTTTTCAGAACCCGCTTCGAAAATCGCGAATTGTATTACAAAGACGAACGTATTAAGCGCATGCTAAAAAAAAATACAGAATCAATCTAAGTATGTAATTCAATGAAATTCATTTGGATTGAACTGCATTGAAACTCGATTTAATTACTTGGAAATTTTGTTTATATCAAAAATTTTATGAATGAAATGTATTGTATTTCAATCATCATTTTCTGTATTAAATTGGATAGCAGTAAATCAATCCAATTCAATACTGAAAATCTGGTACATAAATCTCTATTGGAATGGATTAATATGTCCTATCCAAAAGCAAATCGTTTTGGATCGGTTGGATTCATTTTGATTCAAATGGATTGAATTTTAATCCATTTGAATCCATTTGAATCCACCGTTACCAGCAGGGTAATGACATATTCAACGTACCATCCTTATGGTGTTCCATATCTTGATCTTATTCTAAAATAATTGAAAAGCTTTTCGATAATTATTTTCAACATTATAAGAATAGCGGAATTGCAAAAATATTTACTGTTTCTGAAGTCTGTAAATAAAAACAAAAGATACGAATATCAAAGTAAGATTTTCATCGACATTCTAAATTAGTTATAAAAATGTTATATTACTCATTACTTGTGTTATAAAAGAATAGGTAGACTTGATTTTTTGTTCAATATTTTCCAGTTTTGATTGATTCTTATTTTTTAAAAGTAAATAATCTTAAAAAATACTCAATTCAATAAAAATAAACTAACAATGTATAAATACGAAAATTTGTTAACCTAGGAAGAAAAAAAATATTTATATTTAACTACATAGAAACAATTTTTTTTACTACATATAAAAAATTCATTCTTTTTTATCCGGTTCTACAGTATTTTTGATTAATGACTTTAACTTTTTCAAACGCTTACTCATAGGTAAATGTTCGAAATAAATAGTCACGGTATTTATGAATCGTAATGAACTTTTATTATGTAATCATTTGATTTATTGTTTCTAATAAATCATGTAGCCGTAGTTATCAGCTGTTATCATTGTCAAACATATTATAAAATATTTGCTAATTTTTTTTTCATGGTAGTTTTTCTTCTATTTATGACAAAACACAGTAAGATTATCGCAAATATTTCTTTTTAATGCGAATGCATGTACATTATATTCTACGAGGTAAAGTTGACTTTAAATTTTTTCAAATTAAAGGATTGTTTTTTTAATTATTTGGATTCAATTTGGAGGCGGTCACAGTTAAAATTCTACCAAAGCCGTTTAAAGGACTACACTTACATGTTACAGACATTGAGATTTATATATTTAGGTTACACTTTTTGGAGAAATAAGTAATTATAAACAAAAAGTTTTCTGAATATGGGTTTTTGAATGTAAATTATTTCGATAGTCATTAAATTTATTGAATCTTTGTAAAAGTATTTATTTGGTCTAAAATTATATTCAGAACTTTTTGTAAGTATAAAAAGCTTGGAGTTACATTAGGATTTTCAGTTTTTTAAAATGCATTCAACATTTTAATTTTTAAATATATTGTTATTAAAAAAGGAATTCAAAATAATTATAATCCTAAAAAGTAAATGATAAATGATTTTTGGAGAGATTTAAAAAATAATGATGTCAAAAGAAAAAATTAAAATGGATTGAAAAAATTATGTACAAAAATTTGACATTTTTGATGAAAAAAGTAAATTAATATATATTTAATGTGAAATTAATATATATGTACTTACGAAATAAACGGATCGTTTGGGGGTGATTTAATATTCGATGGGGGTGATTCAATATAAAATATTCAATATTCTATATGTAATTCCTTTATTATTCATCAAAATCTCAGTATGTCATTCAAGTTGGGTTAGTGAAGTTTCATGGTTATTAAAAAAACCCTATTATTTTCGAAATATAAATGCCGAAATAAATTTTTCGATTTGGAGGAGATTTTCTATTGAACGAATAAAAAGAATAGATTTTTTTTCGTTCTTGATAAATAAAGGTGTAATTCTTAACTTCATTTGAACGAATCATTATATTTATTCAAATCTTTATCATTTTTGTGTTTTTACATGTATCTGATTTTTAAATATATGAGTGGAGAAGTAATATGAAGAAAATGTAATTGAATTGTTCGAACGTTTTTTATTTACTACATAACCTTCTTTTCCACATATGTACCTGATTAGAAGGGTTTTGGCTGAATTAGGTCAGTTAAGGATTTTTTTAATCAATAAAGGTGTCATTGTACGATTTTACCAAATTATGGTATTTCATCTCTTAATCATAATTTTTCTAAAATTTGTGTGGCGTTCTTCCTAAGATTACTATGAATAGATTTTTTTTCCGCGCGCGCGTGTGTGTGTGATTTCAGAATTGCAGCGGGGGTGTAGGTGGGGGAGTAGGCCATATCAGTTCGTTGATGAAAACATGCCTATAACCTTCAGACGAACATAGTTAATAACTGTGCAAAATTTCAGGACGTTTCGTGCAGTAGTTTTGAAGTTATTAGCGTACAACGTACAGACATTTATATATATAGATTTCACAATATCAGTCATAGAAAAAATTGACAAGCGTACAAGTACGCTTGACAACGTCGCTTTTGCTGTCTTATTGATAAACAACTGCACACTGTTTTCACTCACACACTACGAGCGCGTGAGTGACAGTGCGACGTTGCCGCGTTTCTCGAGTGCAAGCGTTAAATTTTGTGAATTCGGCGACGAAATGCAGCATCCCTTTTTTTCCGCAGATAAAATCTTTTTGAAACTTTGCATAGTACTTTTTTAAGGCTATGGTTTATCATATACTCGTTTTTCGTGGCAACCTCATTTCTGCAAGTAATTATTTTCATAGAAGAAAGGGTAAAAATTCACTCGTTCCCTTAAGAGCCCATGTATTTTTTCTCAACTTTGAGCACTTATTGCTCAAAAACCTAGGACAAAATCACTTTGAAATTTTTGCGAGAAGATATAAGGTGCCATAAATTATCTTCATGCGAAACTCAATCGAATTCTCATTATTCAACCCTAGCTGTAGGACAACCTTAACTCTATTATACAATTTTTTATACGGGAGGGAAGGGAAATTACGTCATTTATTAAATTTACACACCTGAAAACTTGAAGATAAGATGATTTTCGTGATTTAATGAATGGCAAGAACAAACGATGGCGTGTGATTTTTGCCAGAACTCGAAGCTATTTACAGATAATTCAAAATATTGGATAGAAATTTCTTAAGTAACTTAGCGACATGTTAGATAAAAATGAAAATTATCTTTCTTTTCACAGGTTGTTTGGCGAAAACTAGAGGAAGGTTCACAACCAAGGCACTGATTCAAACGTTTGTTACAAACCCCGCGCCACGACTTGCCAATATTCATCTCTATCGATAAATTGAGAAAAACATCATTTCATTTTCATCGTCATTTTTTACCCGTCATTGAAGATAGTATTCTCAGTACAATTTTATCGAGTAAACATACGATATTGACATGTTGTTATATTTATAAATTTTTATATATTTTTACATGATACATAAATGAAACGCGTTGTGAATGAAATTGAACGTCGGAATTGTAAATAAGTTTTATTTTTTATAATACTGGGTTGACGGAAACTCATGTTCAGCGACAAAAATTGTATGTTTAAAATAAAAAACGTCATTTTCGGATCGATGAATCGTTAGAATATCATCATCAACATATTATGGTATTTTATAAAAGGAGAATTTCAATAAAAATTTTATTTTGATATCTATTGCAAGTGTTCCGTATTCCTTATTTTATATTCGTGGGGATAAAATTTTTTACAGTATATCAAGACTTTGGTTTCAAAAGTGGCATGATCTGTAATAAATTTTCGAAATATTTTTGTCATAATCAAATGGTATGATGAACTTTTTATTAAATATAAAATTTACTTTCTTTTAATTTAACAGTTAGATACAAAGATGTATTATTAGTTTCAAGTATTTAGACGTATAAAAAATGGGGACGTAGACTAAATGTTTAATACATATTTTTAAAAAGTTTTCGAAATTTACTACTAAAATGTAAGTTCACGGAATTTTTTGCATTTTTGACTATACTGACTTTTTTTCGGATACAGTATGAAAAAAATGTCATTCATAAGGGCCAAAGCAAGCTCATCTCAACATTAACTTATTAAAGCTTCAAAAATGAATCTCAATTACTAATAAGTTTTAAAAAATTGAAAGAGATTCTCGAAAGATTTTCGAGTGCTTTATTTACTCTTTTAATCTAAATCAGTCACATCCTACTGATTTTGCTGTGGCTGCATTTCTTTTAATTCAGTTAGTCAAATTTGGCAGATCAATCTGTAAACTTTACAGATATATCTGTTGATTCGAGAGATTCATGTGTTCGTATCACAGGTTAAAACAGTCAAAGCTGACTGATTAAACTAAAAGGAATGCAGCATCAGGAAAGCAGCCAGATTTGACAGATAATATGTCATATTTTACTGATTTAAATTTGGAGAGTACAATTTTAATAACAATCGCTAGAATATTGCTCGTATTTCATAACCGATTGTTCTGAATTATAAAGATCCTTATAAGGATGCTATGGAAAATTTATTAGAAGCATAGAAATTTATCAATGTTTCAAAAATTCAAAAACATTGAAAATTTTTTCGATTGTCAACAACTTCGAAAAATTATAAAAATTTGCATGATTTCAGAAAAAGTTGAAAAATTTTTTGAACTTTGGAACATTTTAAAGATTTCATAATACTTTGGAACCTGTATAATACTTTAAAAATTTTTGAAAACCAAAAAATGTTTGATCTTTTGGAGATCGTAGACACATCTAAAAATGAATTTTAAACATGTTCATAAATATTAGAGATAATGAAATCGTTTGAAGATTTTGTGAAACTAAAAAAACTGTGTATTATATGGGGCGTTTCACGCCAGATCGGCCACGATCAACGGGTCATGTCTCCGATATTCTTGAAATTTGGAAGATCGATAGAGGAGTCTGAATGATGATAAACAGTAGAAATTTGGTAATTTTCGGTTCACTATTACGGACTCCACAGAATATTGAAAATTTGCTTTACTTTTCCGGATTGTTGAAATATCAAATAAATAAACAGTCTTAAAATTATGAAATGATGCATTATACTGTGCAACACAAATTTTGATCTCGGAAAATAAAAGCAAAAATGAAATCTACACCAAATATGAGGATTCACGTGTCTTATGATTTTTATAAGTTAGGTCGCAAAATTGGCATATTTAACAATTTGTTTCATCTTTCATCTCTTTCTAGCGCATCACTTTAGTAGGTGTGTCCTTCTCGCACTTCAAGGTTTAAATGGAAAGCTTTTTTGAGCTAATCCAGCGAAACCCTGGAACACGTATGCCTTCAAATTTAGTGTAGATCCCATTTTCATTAATATATTTCCAGATCAAAATTTTATCTGAAATTTGTCACACAGTGTTATAAATGCATGTGACCCTGGCTTTTGAGAATATAATTTTTCGAGAAACATAACCTCATAAACGGATAGAGCAAAAAACACGTTTTTAACAAAATTGATTTTTTTTTTAATTACCCCATCTTCGAAAATTTTAAAAAAATTCTAAATTATAGCCCCAAAGTCCACGCAAATTTTAGTGGTTTAACTTCGATGATACCTCGAAAATTGGACGAGTTATGAATTTTATCGTACAGTGGTGCGCGTAAATTTCTCATGGAACCTATACCAATTTTTGCGAGTCGAGGTTCAGAGAGTATTATTAACGTTCTATAACTAACTTATCTCTACCACTTTTCATAAAAATGAAGGAAAACGAACCCATCGTAGAAAAAGTTTTTTTTTTTTTTCAATTTTGATCAGTGTTAGAGCTATTTAATGCACTAGAAACGGATAATTAGCCAGGAACGTTTACGACTTTGTAAGAATATATCGAAGAATTTTAATTTGCCTTAATAAAAACATTATTTGTTTTAGAAATTCCACGAGGAAAATAATTATACCCAGTAAGCCAAGCGTGCAAATCCAAATCAGCACAATGTCATGGCGTCAATATCATGCAGCTAGTTTGCCCCTATTATGCAGCTAAGAATATTCATATCCATTTTCATTCCTCAATCTTTGTGTAATGTTTGCAACAAAAATGGCCAATGTCTTGCCGTTATTAACAAGCAATAATTGTAATGCAACTGCTGCAAATTTGGGTACAAACTGTTATAGCAAATGCGTAACTTCAAAATGACTGAAGTTTTTCGGAAATGTTTTTCGTATTGATATTTTTGTTTATATGCTGCCAATTTGAGGGCAAACTGTTAGTGATAAACATGTGGTCATAAACTAACTGATAAACTAACTGAAATTTGTCGACAAAAATTTTCTTCAGTCATACATTTTTTTTGCAATAGAAAACTTATGAATTGCGTTTATATGGATAAATAAATGTGATCGTTCTGCAAAATGTGTTAAATAATTTAGTCAAATTATTATTTATCCATAACGAATTATTTATAACAAATTACAAACAATGAATTAATTAAAATTTGAAGGATTGTTTCATGATAATTGTTTACAAACGATTGTTTAAACAATTTTCTAGAAAGATTTGGGGGGGAGGTATCCCCTTCTTACATAATAACTACAGTCAGCTGTGATTTTTGTGCGTTGACTGCACGGTAACGCTATTCGGAACACGTAAAAATTACTAATAATATGCATATATTTTTTGTGGTCGCTGCATTTATACATTTTTTTTTATTGTTTATCATTGTTTATAAGTATGGCGCGTTAATTTGAGTGCAAGGTGCAAATATTAAGAACTGGCCACTTTGTGGTAGGTTAGATTTCCGTCCTCGTGTTTTTGTCTGACACAATATGGAATGATTGTCGGTGGTGCTTATTTTCAATCTTCTATGTTATGTTAGACACAACTTAAGTATAAATTTGCGCCATTTAATTTTTTCAGTTCATTATATTATATATTTAATTATTATTATTATTATACATTATATTATTACATCTACTTCAGGAGCATATAATTGCGACAATATGACGTTAAAATTAATATTTTGCCCATGGGCAGTAAAGGCATGACATTGAGCTAGCTTGCATCATATTTGTAGCTGCTTCGTTGTGACAAACTGCCGACCTATTGCTTCTGCAACTGCTGCCAACTTTGCGCCATGCGTGTCAAAGAGCATGCAGCAAATATGACCCAAAAATTGATTGCGTTTGGCTTTCTGAGTATGAAAGTTAGTTCCAGGAAATTTTACCCTCCGAGGCTAGAGCATTGTTTTTTAAGTGACTCAGGTGGAGAACATATTGTTCGTGCCTGGTACCATCCAGTGCTGCCAGACGAACGGATTAATCCGTACAACACGGATTTTGAGTCATCAAGTTAAAATACGGAATTCGATATGGATTTACGTGAAAGTACGGAAATGTACGGATTTTTAAGTTCTGATAATTTCTTACTTTTTAATTTTTTTATTTTTTCGAACTAACTGATTGACGTGGTCTCCTCATTTACTATGGCGCCAAAAAAGATTGCTGCAATAGAAATCCCATCAGTTAAACCCATATATGTAGTACTTATATATAGTATTACATACATGGTTGAACCGTGTTTCTTTATTGTATGTATGTACACCCAGTTGCAATGATTCGTTTCTTTATTTGCCTAATTTCCCTAGATTTCTCATGTTAAATCTAGGGGAATCAGGCAAATAAAGAAACGAATCAATGTAACTAGGTGTACAAACGTCCCGTATATGAAACAATCAGCTTTCCCAACAAGGTAGTTCGTGACAAGGACAGACTTATGTACAGTTGAGCGCTAGAAAAGGAAGAAAGATGAACCATTGCGAACGCTGGAAACAATGATTCTCGATTTGCTTGATAGAAAAAAATTTATAAGTGTCAGCTAAATGTCGATGGGTGGCAACCCTGAGTCCCTAATGTTTTTACAGAATGCGCACACGTCATTAAAGATCGTTTTTTGTTTAAACCTTTGAATGAGAAAAATTAGAATTCGCACAACTTGACATCATGTGCAATTCACCACAAAAATATTATTGTTTACATTGTGCACTTAGTTCATCATGGATACGGATTCCGATAATTATGAGACTGACGATGAAAAAAATGATAAAAATTCAAAAGAACAGCAAAAGTAAGTAATTATTATCCTTGATCGTTTTTTCCAACAAGCGTTATTATCAGATCAAATTTTATATTTGTAAACAAAAATTTTCATCCATAACAGACGAAAAAATTCTACAACTGGTGCGAATAAGTGATTAGAACGACGTCAAAAATTTAAGGACGAGTGGAAAAAAAATTCACCTGGCTGAAAAAGTCACCGTTAGGTAAGTATATGTGGATCATTATGCATTATAGTTCAATCAAGCTAATAACCAAAGATTTAAAAAATTAGCAATTTTTTTTTGCAAGTATTGAATGTTGATCAATGTTGTACTCTCTAATTTTAAACAATAATTATATAAAGTAATTATTTACAATGCTTTGTCATATTTTCTACCACCGATGTTTCATGATTGTGACCTTGCAAAGAGTTTAAGACGACTCGGAATTTACTGTAGCGCAAGAAAGACGCGTAGAACAGAAACTGGTTGAGAGTAAAGAGGACAAAAAGAGTCCGAGTCGTTTCAAATCACTGAAATAAGACATATTTTAATAAATATTTTTTCGGTAATATTTATTTCCATAAATTTTCATAAAAAATTTTATAAACATTTTTTGCAACTTTTTTATCTGGTATTAGTCATACACAATTCTGAAAAATGTTTAGGATAATAAAAATTAGTTAATTATATCATTTGAGAATAGTTAAAAATTTTTTTTTTTAAATGAATCACTGCATTGTGAAAAATTTATATACTAAGCTGAATAATAAATCAATTTTTATAATTACAAAAGAAAAATTATTAATGATTTTAAACCTGAGTGCGATGAAAATGCAATAATATTTAACTTTCACAAACATTTGTAATATGAAAAAATATAGGTCACAGGATAAAAAAATCGTGAAAAATATTATTTAAGTGGTTATCTATACATAATTTTTACAATTAGGAATTAGTTAATGTGTAAAAAGTGTAAAAAGCTTTTTTTAACGTAAATAATGCATGATTTTTTTATATCGTATATTTTATTTCAATAGGAGAATATCATTATGGGTGTATTTTTTGTTGCAAAGAAGACTACAGCTGTGAAAACGACGGAATCACTGCGCTTAAGCACCATGAAAAAACTCTAAAGCACCAGCAGGCGGCAAGATCAGTCGAAAATTCAAATAATTTATTTGATCTCTGCAAGAAACGGGACGATGTTCCCACTCGAGCGCGAAAAATCGAACTTCAAGCCGCTATGTTCATAGCACAAAACAACTTGCCGATCGCAGTATCTGAAAATCTCATGGATTTGCTGAAAAACATGGATATCGATACGAATCTTCAAAAGCAACTAAGCTGCAACAGGACAAAATGTACAGCTCTCCTGCAAAACGTCATTGTGAAATATAGTCTTAATCAGCTGATAAAAATTTTGCAAAATAATTTTTTTACGCTGATTATCGATGACTCTACTGTGACGTTTCACGACAAAAAATTTAGTCGTTTGTGTACGGTTTTCGGTCGGAGTCGAGGACGATGTGCATGATGCTTTTCTTGCATTTTTGACAGTATGTGAATTTTGAAAGCCCATTTTGCAGAAGTTCCGAAGTTTTAATAGGTTTCTAACATGTGGCAGTTGGCACCAATGTTATATAAAAAACAGTAAATCAGCTTTGACAGGCTCATCCAAGACCTTTTGCCTTTGAATCCGCCAACTTCGGAACTTCTGCAAACGTATCAATAATTTTAAATAAGACTCATTTTTCTGATAAATAAATATAATTACGATTGCAGTTGCATGACGGGACTCGCATTGGCCATTACTCATAATAGTCAAATTTTTCATCAAAAATGGAATTCCTTACAAAGAAAAAATGGTCGGCTTTGCTGCAGATAGGGCAAGTGTCATGTTTGGAGAAAAGAATTCCGTGGCGAAAAAATTCAAGGATGATATCTCTACTTTGTTCATGATCAAATGCATTTGCCACTCGTTGAATTTGGCAGTATCCTATGCTGTGAAAGGGATACCACCTGAAATTGAAGAACTAATGAGCAGCGTCTACAGTTACTTGAAGGGAAGTTTCAAGAGGCAGAAAAAATTAGGTGACCTGCAAAAACTGTTGGACATTCCAGAGCATAAGATTTTGAGGGTAAAATTGATATTTAATTTTCTTTCAAATTTTCCTCACTTTATATTTTAAAAAATTATGGACCGTTTAAAAATATAGTAAAAGTGAGAAATGACTGTATATCATGAAAACGATGATTAAAATATGTTGGAAAAATAAGATAATTTAAAAAAAAATCAAACAGTCGATTTATATTAATAATATAAACATATAATGGTAAACAATTACTATTGTTACAGTAAATTATACTGTCATAAAGAATCGAGTAAAGCCTCTATTAATTTTGTTAATTTTATTCATATAATCAAGTGCGAATTGTAAAAATTCATTCCTACAATCAATTTTTTCATTGAGAAGGAAACGGAAAGAAATTGTTCTTGAGGCGAAAAATTGCTTTTTCATCAATCCAGAAAAAAAGTTTCTCAAAAATTTCCTGATTTTTTGCTATATATTTTGTAAATACATTCGCTCAATTATGTAAATATTTATTTCTCTTTCAACGGTCACTATAAAGTTTGATTGATAAAACGTTTTAATGAAAAAAGCATTATGAGATTCAAAATATAATGCATACGGTTTACTTGACATCTTAATATTTTATGAAATATAGAAAAACGTCAAGGTTTCTGTGTTATTGATAGAGAAAATTAAAACAATTTTTTTTACTTGTGAAACGAATTACTTGAAAAATAAACTTGATAACAAATATTGATAGCATACAGCTAAAATTAAATTTCAAGTCTATTTATCGGGAGTATAATGCTTATTTTTCACGAAACTCCGGGTATTTCTATAATTTTGCTTATTTTAATAGGTATTACTGCTCTATAAAAATACTTAAAAGAATAAAAAATTGAAAAGAAATATGAGATTGAAATATTGTTTTGTCTCTTTTAAAGGTGTTGAAGATTCGCTGGACATCGATGGACTCAGGTGTCAGTCGGTTCCTTGAACAGTATGATCCTGCGTTCCAATTTTTTCAAGACGAAAGCCGTCTTCGAGGCGAAGAAGCAAAAAAAGTGCAGTTGATTTTGCAGCGCTTAAAAAATGCGTGGGCAATCGCGTATCTTCGTTTCCTGAACTACATTTTGCTGATAGTGACGAAAAGAAATCTGGAATTCCAGGCAGAATCTCCCAAAGTTCACATTTTGCATGCCAAAATGACAGATATTTTCAAGGAGATTGTGAGCATGTATATGAAAGAGGAATACGTCGAATCCACTGACCCTGATTTTTTAGAATTTAAGGATCCAGAAAAAGAAGCAAACCAATGGGAACCACTTCGCAGCATTGACCTTGGACCAGCTGTGAAGGTCCAATTACACGAATTGTCAACACGTTTCCCTGTCTCAGAAATCGACAAGTTTCACACCACTTGCTGAAGCGTGTTGGTTATTTTTCTGACACAAGTCTATCAAAGGTTCCCATTTCATGAACCGAGCATAAGGTTGCTAAAAGAACTGGGATTCATGGACCCCATGCAGTTGCAAAGTACTAAAGACATTGCAGTAACAGGAATTTTTTTGGATTTGACCTTCAACCAGTCCACGGGGAATTCAAAAAATTGAAAAGAATGTTCCAAAACAACACAGAAAAAGACATGAAAGCGTTCTGGGCCAAGGTGAAATCGGTCGAATATCCCGATGGATCAAAAGAATTTCCTCTGATTTTGGCAATTGTTGATCGGGTTAAAGTTCTGCCACATTCGTCAGCAAATTG
This sequence comes from Platygaster robiniae, assembly GCA_028476575.1. Lineage (NCBI taxonomy): Eukaryota > Metazoa > Arthropoda > Insecta > Hymenoptera > Platygastridae > Platygaster > Platygaster robiniae. The sequence continues at coordinate 19,709,074 of CM052026.1, forward strand.
TGAAAGAATTTTCATCCAGATAAACTTAAACAAAACGGAGATGAGGAACAGTTTACTGAATGAAACAATATCAGGAATTCTGCACAGCAAATCGCTCATCAAGAAAAACGAGAGAATTATAAAAGTCGATTGCAAGGAAATGGTGACAATGATGAAAAAGAATTATACGTGAAACAAAAATGATTTTTTACGCGTTTTTTTGTATTTTTTAGTAGTTTAATGTTCATTTTACATCAAAGCAAGTTTTCAGTATTAGTTTGTTTGATCATATAATAATATGATTTAGCTTTTCAAATGCATTTCATTGTTTTTCATAAACAAATTGAGCATATATATGTGCATTTTAATACACAATGATTGTTTCATCAATTTTGTGAATGTTAATAAAATTTTTTATTTGGAACAAATTTCTCAATGTTTTACTTCACGCGAGTATATTTTTTTGAAGAACATATTTTTTTTTTTTTTTTTGAAGAAATTTTCTATATATGCTTTGTAAACAAATAATAAAATTTTTATTAGTAACAAACTATGTAAGTAATATATACTACAATTCAAAATTTAAAAATCAAAAATTAGCAAATAATCTTACATATAACCAGGGATGGGAAGTAATGATTACTTCTGTATTTGATTACAGTAATCATTACCACTTGTAGTAATCGAATACTTAATCATTATTTGATTACTTGTATTCAAGTAATCATCAAGAGTTGGAGTGCTCGGATACTTGTAATCATTATTCAGGCTTCTACAGATTACATTCGTACAGAATACTTGAGTAATCATTACTAGTTCGAATAATGATTACATGCAATCGAATACATCATGAGTCAATGATTACTTTTATTCAAGCAATCCAAAAGAGGCAGAGTGCTCGAATACATGTCACATTAATCAGAACTCTACAGGTTCCATCGATTAGAATACTTGAGTAACCAATATTACGACGAGAAATGAATAGATGTAATCTAAGCTGACATGAGTCAATGATTACTTTTATTCAGGTGATCATGAATATTAGGAAAGTCGAATACGTGTCGTCAATTAATCAGGACATTATTCGAGGTGACATTTTTTCAGAATACTTTGCTGACTTTACATATGCCGAGTAGTTAATAAATTGCATTCTGCTCCCCGTAACGCAACGCACTAGGCCATCACCTGTGCACCGATGACTCGGACCAGGGTGACCTGATTGTCGACTCCAAGGAACACGATGCACCAGGTGTACCAGAACGTCGTACATGGTTTTCCTTAGCATTTCCTCGAGGAATTTGCATTCACTTGTGCACCGATGACTCGGACCAGGGTGACCTGATTGTCGACTCCAAGGAACACGATGCACCAGGTGTACCAAGACGTCGCACATGGTTTTCTCTAGCATTTCCTCAAGGAATTTGCTTTTACTCTGATTCTGAGGTTCGATAATTTTTCATTTCGGAGCAATGCGATTACGAACCATTTTTTCCAAGTGCAGGTGAGTTAAATGATAAGTGAAACATAATAGAAGGAATTTACTTCTACTTGAAAAAATAGTTCAGGAACCCATTGTTCCCAAATAAAAATCATCCAACCAAAGAATCTTATTTGACACGCCTAGAATGAAAACGTAAAGCAAAAAGGAGCGTAAGGTAAACAGGAATAGGAATTTGTCGGATGATAATATAGAACGAAAGCATTCAGGTAGAAAATGTGAGTCATTCAGTATCAGGTTCAAAACGTAAATATCATGATGGAACTTGAAAACACCAAAGCAAAAGGCTCAGTAGAAAAACGAGGAAGAAAATTTGTCGAGGTAAAGACGCAGGAACCTGCGAGTCAGAAAGAATATGAAAAATACAATACACGTCTGATGACTCAGCTGTTTGAGGAAGAAGGAATTAGACATTTTTGGACAGTTTCAATACCTATGGGATTTGACCTGCGTTTAAATTGAAAAATGCTGGTCATGTTGTTACTCTGGAAAATAAAAGATTTGAGATTTTTTCTTTCCTTGTGAAAATGAATATCTTTAGGGTTTTTATACTTTTCAGAAATGAGAAAATCTTTAATAATTAGTTTTTTTTGTAACCTTTTTATATAAATTTTTTTATACATACTATTTTTCAATGTTTTCAGTTGGTTGTATGAACAAAAGATTTTTCCTGTATAATTGACTTTTTGTATTATTATCTCGTTTTACGCATTTGAGAAAATTTGCAACAGTTTTTCATGGTTCTGCAGCACAGCAAACGAGAAAATATTGAGTGTATTCAAACGAAGTTACTTTGAAGTCAAAATCTGAATCCCTGTAACAAGTGTTGGTTACGTATTGAAACTATTGGTCATTGAATATCTGCCCGAAGTATTCGAAAGCTGAAAACTTCCTGGCAGTGTAAAGCAGTTTAATACTTGTGGGTTTAACAAGCAATAGGCTGTGAATGTTTCCTTACGACATTGGAACGATATTGATTTGAATATTTTTATACAAACAGTATATTGAATATTATATACTACATACAGGTAATTATTATTTATAAGTAAACAATTATTTTAATGAACATCCCTGGCAAAAGACCTGGAACGCAAGAGGAACGGAAGAAGAACGGAGTTGCGTTCCTCTTGCGTACCCACTCCGTTCTTTGATGAAATTCTTCTAAATTTCACCCTAGAATGTCTTATTTTCGATTATGAACCTAAACAAATGTCTTTTTTTCAATTATTACCTGGTTGATAATTGCATTTTCACATATCATAATTCAAAAAGTCCAAAAATAAAATCTGTCGTTACATGAAAACTGTCAAACATGAAGTCGGTAATGTAGATTACCTATGATTACGTAGAAATTCGCATGAGAGCGTGCGCCACCTAGAAGAACATTTCAGGACTTTTATGAGCAGCTGCTGCTCTTGCTCTCACAGCTCTGACAGCTGACCAGTTATGACACGCCTCGAAGTGTTTGACGTATTTGTGTTTTTTTTTTTTTCGATTTTGAAGCAAGGTTATTAAAGTTGTTTCGAGTGTTATTCATTGAGTTTCGCGGCTCATGCATCAATATTAGTGGGATTGCCGATTTTTCCAAGGGTAAGTGAGCGATATTGATAAGCATCGATGCATTATTTCGCACAGTTTATTTCATGCCTCGTACGTACACATCAGTGTTGAAAAAAACTTGTTGATGTGATTTGGTGAAAATCGGGTATAACTATAATATGATAATACAAATGAACATAAATAATAATACAAATGAAGTATGGTGGAAATCTGCTATAATTTGGTATAAATTATAGGAAGTGCCTATTTATACTCACGTTTAACGTATATGTACGTGTACACGTTAGGGGTTGTACGAGGGGGGACCCAAAAGTAACGGGAATTAGGTGGTGGGGAGACCGCGGAGGGGGGGATCGGGTTCTCCACTGGTTCTCTTCCAAGCTGCTACTCTCCGAAGTCAGTGTGCAAAGTTCATTTGCTGTGAGTGCATTCGTTCGTCCGTAAGAATTTTTCTAGTGAAACGACTTTTTCCGTTTCGGCGAAAACGTGAAATGGCTGAGTGCGGAGAGCAACGCGCGGCTGTAAAATTTTGTTTTTTGTTAGGAAAAACACCCGCGGAAACCCTTGTGATGCTGAAAACAGCTTATGGGGATAATGCTTTGAGTAAAACGCGTGTGTACGACTGGTTTTCGCGTTTCAAGAATGGAGAGATGTCAATAGAAGACCAACCTCGTTCTGGGCGCCCCTCGACTTCAAGAACGGACGAAAACATTGAAAAAATCAACACTCTTGTTCATGAAGACCGTCGCCGAACCATCGATCAACTTTGTGAGATGTCTGGATTGTCATGGAGTTCAATTCAGAGGATTTTAACTGAAGATTTGAGCATGAGGAGGATTGCAGCCAAATTTGTTCCTCGCCTTCTCTCCGACGATCAAAAGGAGCGTCGACTTCAGGCCTGTCTTGAGCTGCAAAATCAGTTGGATGAAGACCCAGATTTTTTTCTCAAGGTTATAACTGGCGATGAATCATGGTGCTATGGCTACGACCCCGAAACAAAGCAGCAATCAAGCCAATGGAAGACACCTCTCTCGCCTCGTCCAAAAAAGGCACGCCAAGTGAAGTCCAACATCAAGACATTGCTCATTTGTTTCTTCGATTGCAGAGGTATTGTGCACGCAGAATTCGTTCCTCCAGGCCAAACGGTCAACCAACACTTCTACTTGGAGGTTTTGAAAAGGTTGAGGGAGAACATTCGGAAGAAAAGAGCGGATCTTTGGCGCACAGGAGATTGGTTCTTCCACCACGACAATGCACCTGCCCACACAGCGCTGTCCGTGAAGAAATTTTTGACCAAAAACGGCATGACACCGATTGTTCACCCCCCCTATTCACCGGACCTTGCCCCCTGTGACTTTTTTTTGTTCCCTAGACTCAAAAGGGACATGAAAGGAAAACGTTTTGGGACTGTAGAAGAGGTAAAACAAAAATCGCTGGAAGGTTTAAAAAACATTGAAAAAAATGAATTTCAGAACTGTTTTGAACACTGGAAAAAAAGATTGAACAAGTGTATTACAGTCAATGGGGGTTACTTTGAAGGTGATAAAAATTGTGTGTGAAAAAATTTGTCAATAAAAAAGTTGTAACACAATTCCCGTTACTTTTGGGTCCCCCCTCGTACATATACTGCGTGACGCGAAATACAAGATTTTTTGACTCTCCTCCCCCATCATGACGCGATTTTCTATATTCTCAATAAATTTTAACATGGAGCGTGACGTTTGATCTGCCCCCACCCCCCTTCCCCTAAAAGCATCACACAGCATACGGATGATCCTTACGTGCACACGTTTCGGGCATAGTCACAGAACGTTAAATTTAGCAGCGTGTGCAAGTAAATACATCTGCACGTTAATTCACAAACTTGCCAGCAATGTCAACATACATTAAAACATTGATGTCATTGATTATTCCACAAATGACAGCACTTTAATATACATTTCAAATTTTATAATTCTTTTAATGACAATAACACTATTTGCTTGACTCAATTTCTTTTTTTTAACAACGTTTACAAGATAATATTTGACATTAATTAAACCCTTTATTTTTCACTTAATTTTCTAACGTCAAAAATTGCACTTTTCACCTTCTGCACTACACCGGCGCTCCTCGGCGCAACGCTTTCATTCATTAGTAATTTTGAACTGATTAATAAATTCAAAAACGAAAACCGTAATTCGGACGTATGCAGGGTGTCCCAAAAGTCGCATAAAAAAATATAAATAAATTTAAAAAATCATGGATTCCTTATTTGATTTCGAGTCGAAAAGTCCTTGACCTCTTTTTATAAAACTCAAAATTTAAAAAGTTATCAAAGCCGGAAATTTAAACAGTACATGCGATCTTACGATAAGCGGAGGTAGATTTAACGAACTAAACTTTTCATAAATTTTCTTTGCCACTTTTCACAGAACTAAAAATCAAAAAAAATAATAGAACATAAGGGTCATTTAACCAAGTATTTGCCACTAAAAAATTTTTTGGGCTGAAACATTTTTTTTAGTTTTTAATGCATTTTTAATCGATACGTGTTTTCGATTTTTTTAAGTTCCAAAGTAAAAAATTTACAACTTCCGGAAATTTTTTATCAATAGTAAAATATTTCATTCAAAAATGTGATATGTTTACTCGATATTAATGAATGTATAAGTTTTATGTATTAATGTAGAAACAGTCATAATTGTTTTTATTTATGCAAGTAACCCCTAGTTTCTTAAACAAATAGAATTATAACAAAAGCGACATAGTAATAATCAAAAATTTTTGGCGTTAATTTTGCATCATACTCTTACGAATATATATATGCAAAATTTCAGACTGGTAGGTTGAATATTTTTTTTTAATATAAATGACTTCTTGGAGTCTTGTCGACTTGAAGCACCGCGTCATGCGTCGAGCGCCGTGCGTTCATTACGAGTTTACCAAAATAAATAAATAAGAAATCTAATTGGTTGGAAATTGTGACCCGAGTATCATTTTTGATTTTGAGTTTCGTGAAAAGTGGCATGGACTTGTCGACTCGGAAGAATATGAAAAAAATTTGGAAAAAGTTTAGTTTGAAGGTTCCCAAAGCGTATGAAAAATTTATACCGAACATAGGTCGTAAACTTTTAATACTTTGATGGAAAATTACCAAATTTCATGTAACATCGATTGAAAAATTATGACTCCACATGAAAATGCAAAAAAAAAGGGTTTTTCAATCCAAAATATTTTGGAATGAATTTCAATTTCAAAAAAAATTTTGGCCGAACAATTTCTGTAAACAATTATATTCAAATTAATTGATTATAATAGAAAATTCAATTCGATTAAAAATGAATTACATGATTAAGTTACCAAACTATGTGCATATATTTTTTTATAAATAATTTAAATAAATTGTAACATGCCTATCCCGGTAACAACATGCTCGTAATTTTTCGACGATAAAAGCACCTGTGTCTCCAGTAGCGGATTTACGTTAAGTGCCGCTCTGGGCAAACAAAATTTCTTCCTGCAAGTGTGATAATGTATCACTTATTTTTCATACAGGTTTTGGGATTATTATATGGACTGCTGAGAGTGAGAAGCAAGGGCGAGCGAAGAAAAATTTTGTGAAATCGGTTTAATTGAACAAAATTTTTTGAAGAAAGGTCAGCACGAGACCTTAGAACAGCGAACATCGTTCCCCCTCCTAAAACACGTGCCGAGTCCTGAAGAGTGTTCCAAAGCAAATCGAAAACTTAACAAAAAACAGTGAAAACTGTTAATTGGCTCCGAAACATCGTTCACGTGAAAGTGTTTTTTTTTTTTTTTTATTTTAAAAGTTTGAAAGTGTCAATCTAAATCTGCCACTGCGTCTCCGTACAATTGAAGTGCGACGTTGCCAGTCTTCATTTACTGGAAACCGTCCACTCCGATTAATCATTATGAAAAAATTACCATTCGACGGAATGAGAATATCCGAGGTAAAATTTTGTTGATAATTCACGTACACTGTAGTAGTTCATTGAGAGTAAAATATTATAAATATATTTATTTGAAGAAAACTAGTCACAATAATCAGTCTGTTTTCCGATACCGTTCAAGCTAACTATTTTAACTTACTTGCATTTGTAACATTTATCAATATTGAAGGACCAGTAAGAGAAAAGAGGCAGATAAATCCGCCACGAAAACTAACTTTTTCGGCAAAGCGAAAGACAACGCGCCAAGCTGTTGATGATGAAAAAGCAGAAGCTAAACAAAAAAAGGCAAGTCGAAACAATTCTCATATATCACGTCATTAGAGTCACTAGATTAATATTAAGGATGTTACAGAAATTAGCTGCAGAAGCTGGCGACCGTGAACAACGCGATGACGATCTAAAGTTACTTGAGGAAATCGAGGGTTTCGACAATTATGAAAATGTAAATACGTTCGTCTATCTTGTATTTAAACTTTACCGTATGATACTTTCACTCTTGGTTGATTGAAATTTCACAAAACTTTTGCACGTATATAGGTTTCTTGTGAGGAGCAAGCTAGAAGTTCAAGTCCACTGCAGTTCAACGACGAAATTGACGCGACAATACCACAGCACATCTCTGAAGTGAGTCAAATACATTTGCTATTTATTCATTCAAATTTTTTCTATAACTAGTTGTTTACATATTGCGTCATGACGTTTCTGTCCAAATTTTTTTGACTAAATTTTATAAAAAACTTACATATCAATGGATAATTTTTTTGCAAGTTCATGCTGACTTTTCCTCAGCCTCTTTATATGCATGAATTTAAATTCTTTAAATATAGATGCAGCTACTCCTTAATATCCGAGACTCAGTAGTTTTATTTTCGTATCACAATATATGTCGCGAAATTTTAACATCTCTTCACATTGAACAAAATCTTTCATTCAGCATAAGAAATCATTAGATTACGTATAAAAAACAAGAGAATTCTCGAAAAAGAATGACATAATTAGTTTTTTGAAATCCCCGCCCTCACGACCGTGTAATAAAAAAAATCAAATATTCCACCCCATCCCCCCGTCATTATTGACGCAACATACGGACGGCCACTTATAATGAATAATAATGCTAAGAAGTCTAAAGCTTTAAGTCTTGTTCGATCGATAGATTTTTCCTTTATTATTAATTGGACACATGATTCCTTATAAATAGAGTCTCGATGCCCCTTCCGTCGAGTCAGAAGTCATCGCTGGATTGAAGACTCAAATACTTCAACTGACCAATAAATGTTCGGAACTGCAGGAGGTCATGCGCGAAAAAGATTTGCGAATCGTTTTGTTGAGCGAACAACTGAAGTTGGCACAAGATATGAAGCAGTCATTGCTTGATATTAATAACAAGATTGAAAATCATTCACAGGCGTCAAAAGAGATACTCAAACCCTGTCAGGCAGGGGACAATACTCACGCAATAGACAATAGTCATCAATAGTCAGATCAGGTCAGGAATAGTCAGTCAATGGTCAGGAATATGTCAGCTAAAAGATAATGGATGTAGCCGTGAACATCGCACATGATTATGCTGACTTCCAACTAATTGCTTGCAATTGTTTTGGTTTCATCGGTTTTATTGATTTTACAATTTAATTACTACAAATTTCGCGCAGCGAAGTTTCGCGAGTGTCTGATGTGCTTTCGTGCGCCTTCAAGTGCTGAGGATATATAGACTTCGGGAAAATAAACGGCCCTTTATTGCCCTGCGCGGGACCTGAGCACCCGTTTATTACCCCTTCGATTTATAATAAAATATCTTTTAATTAAATTGATTAAATTTTAATTAATTAAAAAGGCGACAGTAATTACAATTTACGCTAATAATTTTTTTAAATCAATCTGCAAATAATTATAAGTGATTAGAGTCAGCAATAACAAATTTATCAACAATGCTGAAAAGGTTTTAATTTCCGTCTCAATCACTTTTATCCCAGTGTTGATAACATTGATATGTCATACGCTCGCTGCCCGTTGCCATGGTGGTAGTAATAACATGAATATCATCAAGTCACATTACCTGACTTCGGCTGACACGTTTCTGACCTGACTATTGTCTGTCAATGAGTATTGTGTGAGTATTGTCCCCTGCCCGAGAGGGAATCCCCATTGAACACTGTAATATCTCCCACGACTAGGTGCAGTGTTCGCAACCAGTGAACTCTAAAGTCAGTACATTTGTAACGTCAGTTATATTTTCGATAGTTATTGAATTTTCAATCTTTGAACTTTCGTGATTTTGTCGTTCCAGTTGGTTGAGGTTGGAAAAAAAACTGGGCTTTTTTTGAAAGTTCAAAATTACGAAAAAGCGCGAGATATAAAAAATATGTCTGTCCGGGTAAGAGAAATCATACGTGGCACATGGGAAGAAGATATCCGGAAAAAATTCTATTTCCGAAAACCAGACAATGTCCCGACAGAGAATTTTATAGAGTTCAAAGATAGCGATATTCTCAAAGTTTTGCGTAAGTACTTTCATCGAGAAGGTCAATTTTGAGTGGCGTGAACTACAATGATATTAATTTATTCATTGTAGGATTAGCGCGAATATTCTAGAAATTGGAACAAAATGGCAAAAGTCTCGCCATAGAAATGAAGGGTAAAGGGGAATTGACGGCAGCTTATGTGAGACAAGTTGTTAGTTCCTTTTTACGAAAAAAGCGTTTCACAGACATTTCTAACAAGATAGGTAATGCACGAAATTCCGACAGTCAGCAATTATCAGACAAGGAGGACGATGGAATCGAAGCCGAAAGCATAGATGACAATGCTACTGACAACGTTACTGACAACGCTACTGACAACGTTACTGACAACGCTACAACTGAGGAAGTATGAGCGTCGAGGAGGAGAATTCTATGTTCCGTCACGTGCAGTAGAAAAATCATGTGATAAACTAAATTGTTGTACGTTGTACCAAATAAATATGATTCATTATAAGTCAGTAATATATTTTTTTACCTTCGTCGATGATTTCTAACTAGCAGTGTTAAATTTTGGACTTTTAGAGTTCTGCCAAGTCTCAAAAGTAAAAACTTTAGAATTTTACAGTTTTTTCAATAAAAATTGTCTAAGTTTTCTGTATGCTGGTATTTTAGAGTTTTTGATAATGTACAAGAGCTGTTAAATGAAAAAACAGTTGCGATAAAATATTTCATCATGTTTCAACGTACTTACAGTTCTGAAAATTAAACAAGATTTCAAGTATTATAATGTTTGAAACCTGAGTATTTTCTGAATTTCGTGTATATAAAGGTTCTTAAGTAAAAAAGTTGTCCAATTTTGGAAAGCTCAACGTTTTCGACATTCAAAAATTTCTGTATTTCTTTAACCATGAAGTTGTGAAATCTGACATCTCGTGAGTTTTACAAACCTTGTATGTTTTTTAATCGAAGAATTTCAAATGACTTTTTCACAAACTATTCTTTACGAACAATTCCTTAAACTCAGGGTATGCCATTTTGAATTTCGATATAATTTGTGATTTTGAAGTTATCAAAATTTTATAATTTCCAAGTGTTCAGCAACGTTTGTAAACTCCAAAGTTTCCAAAAATTTGAAAGAGAACATATTATTTGATTTTGTGTTTCATAATTTTTTATAAATTTCGCAATTTGTAAAGTTTTCATGTATGTAGAAGTTTCAGAGTCTAGAAATTTTGATATTTTCATAATTTCACCTTTGTACTTTTGTAAATATTTGTATAATCAAAAGTATTCCTATTTTCAAGTATCAGGATTTCGAGTTAACCATTTCTTTTGCAAATAATTCGCGTTACACCCGAATTTTTCAGGATTCCTGGACTTTCAATATTCCGAAACTTCCCGCGATTTCCAAACTTTTAGGGATTCGAAGACTTTTCAAAATTCCTTCCTGATACGATGCCATATTTTCTGACCCGTCCCGACCTATATGAAATTTTATTTCCCGCACCCTCCCAGCAATTACACAGCTACGCAAAAAACCTCTACTACTTTACCACGTTTTCCATGACACCTATCAGAAGCGTATAAAAACAGATATTTCCAGAGGTGATTTAAGTCTCTTCAAAAACTATACTTTTCGTTTTTTTTGTTGTAAGGAATAAGGAACAATTTATTCAAAAAATTTTGAGCTTGTTTTCATGCAAGTCATACAACATTAAGTTCAAACATTCACTGCAAAACTAGATGCGAGACGGTGATGCTATATAAAAAGTTCTAGTAAAAATGCAATTATGAAAGTCGGTGTAACGAGGCATGAATGTAGACCGTGTTTAAACTAACAGATTTTACATTTAGAATCTTGTATTAAATATTCAGTCGGAATCTTCAATTATGGACCATGCAGAGATGTCCGAAGACTCGGAAGGAAGCGGCTCAGACGTTTCTATGGCAGAATCTGTCGACCTTGCAGTTGATGAAGACAATGAGTATGCTGAAGCGCAGATTTCTGATCCCGAGCCTGATATCATGCCAGAAGTGCAAGAAATCGACGCGAATTTGGAAAACATCGATAACGTTGACGAAGTTGAAGACAATGACCATATTGAGGGATGGCAAGACCCTTTGATCAATGGCGAAGTCAATGATATTGATGCTCGTTTTGCAAGACTTCCGAATTGGGGGGAGGACAATGGACCTCATCTCGATATCAGTGCCCGAGATCACTTTCTGGTGAACCTGACACAAAATATAGTGTCGAGAGAAACTTACTCATCATTAATGAAGCGTTTGAAATGGCTGTCGACTTCATTAAACGAACCGCGGATTCCCACAAATATGGCGTCATTTTGGAAAACAATAGGATTGAACGAAGACTGTCTCTCGTACACTCACAAATGTGAAGAATGCAAAGATGTGATACGCGAAACCAAAGAACTCACTAGAGAATGTCGCTGTGGAAAATGTGGCCCGGGAAAAAAATCGCAACCCCTCGCGACTTATATTCGCATCAATCTAAGGTCGCAGCTGGAAGAGTTTTTTCGGAAACCAGGCATTTCCAGGGATGTCAGATATCGATTTACTCGTGAGAAAGGGATAGAAATTGGCTATAACAATCTTTTTGACGGAGAGGCATATCGAGAATTGTGTGGCGAAGGCCAATTTTTACACGTTCCGGATCCACAAAATTTAGTAACTGATATTAATTTATCATTCACAATGTGGATTGACCATGTACAGTTGACGAAGTCCTCGACGCTCAAGGCATGCCCCGTACTGTTACAAGTAAACGAGTTGTCGCCGAATGGTCGCAAAAAGAACATTTTGTTAGCTGGAGTCTGGGTTTCTAAAATCAAAGCCCCAACCCATTCGCTGCTGGGTCCGGTTGTGCAGGAGCTACTGGATTTGTACGACAACGGCATTGTATGGAGCCCTTCCCCTGGTGTGCAAGTTGTTACCAAATTCATCACGTTGATATTGTGTGCTGATTGCGAGGACCGATATCCAACCTTGCGAGCCATGAGGCGTAACGCTCGCAACGGTTGCACTTTCTGTGAAATCGTTTCCCAAAGGATCAGGGTACAAGGCCCTAATCGCGTATATTCTAAGTGTTTTTATCCAAACGCTGTGGGGCCAATCAGGACTGATCAATCAATACGGACCAACATGCGCGATGCTACCCGAACCAATCAGACTGTTATGGGTTTCAAAGGAATGTCTGCTCTTTATCGTCTCACAGGTTTCCGTTTTGACAAAGGGCTAATCGTCGAACCTTTTCATAACTTATACGAAGGAGTCATGAAACAATATTTTACAATGATTATGACAAAGAACGACATCGACTGGTTCATCGCTGGATCCAGGACACATAATTTATTAGTCGTCAACCACCGAATACCGTCCATAAAATTCCCATCTCAAGTTTCACGTCGGATGCGAGATATAAATACATGGAAGATGTGGAAAGGAACTGAGTGGAGGAACTTCCTACTGTTTGGTGCCATTCCGTGTTTTGAGGGAGTCCTAAAATTGAGATTCGTGCGCCATTTACGCTTATTAGCTGAAGCGACTTTCATCCTTAATAGCGACAAATTCACTCTTCAAGATTTGGAAGGTGCAGAAGAACGCCTGAGACAGTTCGTTGACATTTTCCGCAACTTTTTTGGTGACTTACACATGTCCTATAACATCCACCAGTTGCTTCATCTTGGAAGAACCATTCGGAACTGGGGGCCAATATGGGCAAATTCTGGCGCCATCTACGAGGCTTGGCATCGGCGCATGCTGGCTTACGTGACATCTCCAACATCATGCGCACATCGACGGCAATACAGATATGCGGCACTTTTCGAAAGCTCTGATAAATGGTGTAGAGTATCGGACTCAACATAATCAAGAGAACCGCAGTTTTTGCAACTACATCATCTACACCAGTGACGGCTTTTACACAGTTCATGACATCGTTTCTTTCAACAATCACGGAGCTACAGTTCAGGGTATCGTCGGCATCGTTCTGAACGCCAGAAACGAGGTTAAAGGTCGTCAAATGGTCAAGCCTTTCTACATGGAAGCTTTTCATCCAACAGATGAAAAAGCCTTCATTCTCCCTGATCGTGTTGTTTCCCCAGGATTCATGGTCACAGGCGCGGTCCAAACGTGGATGACGCGACTTCCGAACTGCTGGGAAACCAGAGGAATTAGGAGATGAAACCTTTCGCCATCAAAAATAACGAGAAATCGAATCACTATGTACTTTTTATGGAATAAAAATGTTTATGCATTTATAAATAAAGATATATGCTGAATTCCATAATATTTCAGTTTTCAGCAGATTGGCCTATTTTACTCGCTGTATTCTTGTTTACTCCGTAAAAATGTATGGTGTGTTTAAAAAAATCAACAGCTTTCCTGTAAAAAATTTTCATAACGAAAACGTTAGATGCAATAACAAAAATATGTCCATCATATCAAAACTTTCGCTTTGTCACTTAATAACAATTATTGGTAAGACTATTAAACATCACCAAAAAGTCAGAAACTTTTAGAACCGTGGAACATCTGTCGACACTGTCGAAAATAGTTGAACAGCTAATAAATATTTGAAATTGGTATAGATAAACATCTCAGTAATACTCTTTTTTAATTTTTAATTTTTTAAGTGATTATTTGCCGTCGTTGGTGCATATATAGTTATTTGGTTATTTGGAAGCATCGATATTTACCAATAACATTAGATTTTCAAAACCGGATTACTTGTCGCTCAATTTTCCTCCATTGTCTCTTACATGAGTCAAGCAGGCATATCGTGCTTCAGTTTATTCATAACATTAAACTTACTTCATTTTTTTGGATTTCTGGCGATTACATCAACTACATTATGCATTGTCAGCAAAATGAATGACAGCAAGGTTTGTAAGAAAAAAAGTAAGTGGACAAATGAATTTCTGAATTTTTTCCGGTTTAATAATAAAACATTATGTAATACAATACGATAAACATGATATGATATTATATAATTCATTATAATTTCACAAAATACACTTCTATATACTAAATTATAATACAATAAAATATTTATATACTGTAAACTCGATAACAGAGTTGTATCATGAAATAAAATATGGTATTGGACATTTCTAAAATACATTAAAGTATAATTAGAAGTAAAAATAATGAAATATGAAAGAGGTTGTACCAAAATCCCCGAACTAAAAAAAAAATCTAATATATCATTTGAGTTTCGAATCAAAAAGTTCTTCATCACATTTTCGAAAATTTAAAATCAAAAGTTATTCAAATTAAATTGAAACAACCAATGCCTTCCCTCGACAAGTGAGAATAAAAACCATAGACCAAACTCTACCTACATTTTATTCATATTTTCCTGAGTCAAAAAATTCTCTGCCACTTTTTAGAAAACTCAAAATCAAAAAGGATATTCGAGTTTTAAAATTGAACAAATTTGATTAGTTAAAACTTCGAACTCAAATATCTTTGTTAATTTGAATTTTGCGAAAAAAGGCAAAGGACTTTCCGACCCAAAAATAAAAAAAGAATATTGGATTTCTTCTTGGTCTGGGGATTTAAGTACACCCTGTATGTTATAAAATATTGAACTAGAATGTAGTATAAAATATAAATTATGTATCAAATTTTTTTCTGGTTCCTAATGTTTTGAAAGTTAATTTAAATCAACTAACAATAAGCATATTCCGAAACTGTAAATAATTAAATGTAATGTAATAAAATATAATAAATATAAAGTAATATATTACTGCGCAGTATGAGTGTCATGGGTGTCATCACTTAACATAATAAACTTCAATATACTCAATTATAATATAATATATACAATAAAATATTCATATACAGTATAGTCGAAAATAGAGTTCCATGGTGATAGTGACAAAATATAATTTAATGCAAAAATTTGAATATTATAATTTGATATTAGAATGTAGTATATAAAATAATATTACTAAAATAAATTATGTATCAAATTTTTTTATGGTTCCTAATGTTTTATAAGTTAATTTAAATTAACTAACAATAAGCATATTCCAAAACTGTAAATAATTGAATGTAATGTAATAAAATACAATAAACATATAATAATATATTACTGCGTATCATCGTTTAACATAATAAATTTCAATATACTGAATTATAATATACAGGGTGTACCAAACTCCCCGCGCCAAAAAGAAACCCAATATTCCTTATTGATTTTCGAGTCGAAAAGTCCTTTTCCACTTTTCATAAAACTCAAAATTCAAAAAGTTATTCAAGCCGAAAATTTAAACAATAAATGCGCTCTCACGACAAATGGGGGTACACTTAACGAACTAAACTTTTCCCAAATTTTTTTCATATTTTTCCGAGTTGAAAAGTCCTATGCCACTTTTCACGAAACTCAAAATCAAAAAAGATATTCGGGTTACAAGTTTCAACCAATCAGATTTCTTATTTACTTATGTTCCATTACCTTTTTTGATTTTGAGTTTTGGGAAAAGTGGAAAAGGACTTTTTGACTCGGAAAAATATAAAGAAAATTTAGGAAAAGTTTGGTTTGTGAAGTCTACCCCCACTCATCGTGAAATCGCATTTATTGTTTAAATTTCCGACTTGAATAACTTTTTAAATTTTGAGTTTTATAAAAAGTGGTAAAGGACTTTACGACTTGTAATTGAGTGAGGAATAATGGGTTTCTTTTTGGCGCGGGGACTTTGGTACACCCTGTATACAATAAAATATTCATGTACAGTATAGTCAAAAATAGAGTTATGTGGTAATGGTGACATAAAATATAGTATTGGAAAATTCGAAAATTAATAATAATATAATTTAATGCAAAAATTTAAATATTATAATTTGATATTAGAATGTAGTAAATAAAATAATATTTCTAAAGAAAATGATAGAAGAAAAGAACCTGTGTTCGAATCCCTTCTTGGTGGAACATTTTTTTCTGGTTCGTAATGTTTTCAAAATTTATTAAAATTAACTGAGCATAATCCGCAATTGTAAATAATATAATATGATGTAATAAAATTCAATGATTATTTTATACTTTAGTATCATTTAATATCATTCAACTTAATAGACTTTAATGTATTAAAGTACAACAATATAAGTAAACAATGTGGTTGAAAATAATTATATGATGAAACAAAATATAGTATTGGACAATTGGTAAATAAATAATAATATCAGTGAAAGTAACGATAGTATAACATAAAAAAAAATATTATTATAAATAATATAACTAGCACTTATTTTATGATATGCAGTATATTAAAATTAAATTTTAATAAAAAATGGAAATAAAAAAAGAAATGAATACTAAAAAAAAACAATTCAAAAATATTAAACTCGATGGCAATACATTTCTGATAACAAATTCGTTCACATTAAAATTATATTTTGAAAAATTTGTCAAGAATAGAAAATCTGTTTTGATGCGCAATAAAGTCTGCGGTTTCCATATTCACTGGAAACGCATTTCTTGCCTTATTTTTCTACTGCCATCCACATACAGAACACTTTTCTGCCATGTTTCAAAAGTTAGAGAGCATAAGAGGGTAAATACACATTATTATTCATAAACATATCGCGATACTTTTGTTGCTGACGTGTGCACGGATTTCAACGGATTTGACAGTTTCGAACGCATCAGCTGTCAGCGAAAAGAGTGGCCTTGGGGACCTACCCAACTGCTGTGCAGTCGGTAATGTAGTAATTTGGAATCTGCATCTTACCCAAGGGAGAAACGCAATTGATCCACAATTTATTTTGACATGAAAAATTATTTGTTGTCAAATTTTTAAGTTAAAACTGTTTGTTTATTAACTAAATAACCCAAAAATTCATTTCCGGGCAAAATTAATGAAATTTTTATTATAACTGCTGAAAAAACAGCAAAGAACGGAAGCGGTACGCAAGAGGAACGCAAGGAGAACGGAGTTGCGTTCCGAGGCTTTTGCCAGGGATAAACAGATTCATAATATATTGGAGGTAATTAATAAATTATCCAGAAATAAAAGTTCACAATATACAGCTCATCGTTTTTTATTTATCCTTATTTTTTACAAATATAAAAAGGTGTACAAACTACACATATTTATATAAATATAAGTATAATTCGGATTTCACAATTTTAGTTGTCTGTTTGCCTTTCCTCTACCACAATGAGTGGATCGTCACCATAGACAGAATCTGAAATAATATCAAACTATTTATTAAACATTACACTAAAAGAATTCATGTAATTATGAAACATTGTAATTATGAAAGCATTCTTGAGCAATTGCTTAACAATTAATGAATTTGAAATTGACTATTATATGTAATCGACTGATACTACCATTCCGGTCATCAAAAACAAAATCGTCTCCCGACGGCACAAGCTCAACGCATTCTATGACGTTTAATTGAGCAACGTCGCTTTCTTCATTCTCCGTACCCGGTGACCCACAATCGGGGTGATCCTCGACTTCTGCTGTTTGAGTTCTTGCTACATTTTTGTTTTTTTTTGTTTTTTTGCATAAGGCTTTTTCATCAACTTATCTGAAAAATTCGAAAAGCTTGATTTTAAAAGATTCGAGTTGTGTTACCACAAAAGATAGAAAGAAGTTTGAATAGTGAAAAAGAGAGAATTAAACTTGATTACTGCTAAAAATAAAGATTTCGGCTGATAGTTACCCATCTTTAAGGCAGAAGCCTTTCTGCCGATGTAGTATGCTGTTGTGGCGACTGATTCCTCTACATGAGTCGAGCTTATTTCAAAATTTTCTGATAAAAAAAACGGGAAAATTCCTGAAACAAAAAAAAAGAAAACGTTTATGAAAACAAGTTTACAAATGTTTACAAATGTGATATATCAATAAAATTTGACATGTTTGACAATTAACAAATTCTTCAAGTATTTCAAATATTTTGAATTTTTTATAGATGTTGAACATTAAACTTAATGTTAAAAACATTTGAAAAATTGGAAATGCATCGAATACTTTATATTTTTAAAATATTTTAGCGTCTTCAACTATAAGCCTATTTCAAACATTCTGAGTACTAGAAATTTTTCGAATTTTCACAATTTTGTTAACATTTTAAAATTTTTATAACATGGCAAGCTTTTAAACTTTTTTTCAATTTTTTGAAGATTTTGAATAATTTAATAAGTCCAGAAGTATACAAATTTTTTAATTTTCTTAATTTATCAAATATATCAAGTAGTGTTATTTTTCTATGCCAGTCAATTTAAATATTTTCAATTTTTTCAGATACATGAAATGTTTAAAAAATTGAAATATTTCGAAAACCTTAAGTATTACTAACCTTACATATACTCCAATTCATTCAAACATTTTAAGTATTTTTAATGTTTCATAAAATTACCAATCATACATATTTCATTTGAAATATAAGTCATCATTCAAATATTTCACATTTTTCCTAAACTGATAATTTAAAAATTTTTTTACACAAGTTAAAGGTACATTGTTGGCTTTCATTTGGATAAAGTGTAATGTGTTATGTATTGACTAGTTTACATCTTTATTTAAAGCTTCAGTGAAGTACGAAACTAAATTGCTTTATGTTAATCTAATGTACACTCATGGTTATAAAATATTTTTGACAAGTGAAAGGAAACAAACTTCAACTTCATACATACCTCTAATAGTGTGCACCTTCTCCCTACACAAAATTTTCAATTTTGGGGCGTCAGGGAGGTTTTTTTTCTTTGAAGCGTTGCTTCTTCTTCCAGTTATAGTTGATTGCCGAAGTTCGGTTATGCCAAAAACGGAAATAGCCATGTTGCCAACGAACACCGAAGGCGACGGGAAACCGTACGATGCCATTTCATAAAACCCTTTTGGTAACCAATAATTGTTGCCCATATAAATCTGCAATGATTAATGCATATTTGACATTAATTTCTCTGAAGTACTCTATACTGGGAAAATACTTTTGAAACGTGGAAATTTCTCCTCATAAGAGAGTACATGAGTGATCGCGTTAGTATCCAAAATACATATAAAAAATGATGGAATATTTTTTTGAACATGTAGGAGAAGTTTATTTGTAAAAGATGAAGATAAATAATTGTTTTCCTAGTACTATGATCATATTAAAGTCGCGTTTGTTTGTGTTTTTATCAGTTTTTCTAAAAAAACTTCCTTTTATTTGTTTTATCACTATGGTAACCTTTGGTTTTTTACACCTTAGCTTTCTCAAACTTTGTAAAATAGTATATTTCTCAACGAGTGCAGATTGAGCTTTTTTAGCGATCATATTCGTTAAAAAAGCCATTCTGCACAAGTTGACGACTATATTTTTCATCACAAGTGAAGAAAACTTTTTCAGATTAATGGAGGAAAAAAATTTTTCTTCAAAGTCACAGTAACAATTCATAAATTAAAAAGCTTTGCATTATTCAGTAACTTATTTTACCTTTTCATTGACGACATTTCGATTTTATATTTTTCGTCACTATTTGGCACGATGATGATGCTTCCTTGTGATGGGTTTGCGTCTGTTAACAAAACAAAACGTTTCACCAAATACCGAGTACTTTAAATTTGTTGACAGAAAATATCGAAAAATAAAAAAATAAAAAAATTATTAAGAAGTGCAAACTAATAACTGCAACCTTTCAATTTCGAATATCAAAAATCTAAAAAAAATATTTTTGGATCTCATTGAAAAACGTCATTTATTTGTAAAGAGGTTTTATTTACAGCATATTAAAATATAAACATTGAACATACAGAAAATTTTACTGTAACAATAACGAAAATTTTGTATCACCCGACAAAAAAATTTTAATTGAAAACGAAAAATGTGACTGGAAAATAGCAAAGCAATAACGGCTCAGCAATATTGAAATGTACGTTCCAAATACTTTACACAGTTACTGATAATTAAATTGTAGAATTAAATGACAACAATATAAATTCCAAAAACAATAACAAAAATAAGTTATAAAAAACGCGAAAAAAAGGATGAATAAAAAACCGGTTAAATAAAATACAGAAATAGACAAACAGAAATGATTATCTTAAAATGTTGACAAGTTTTACTTGATTCAGGTAATTGAAGAGTATCCTTTTCACTAGCGTAAGTCTTGTTCTCCTCGTTAAGCATGTCGATGACTTCATCACGGTTGGACACCTCTGTTTGCAGTCTTTGTATATCGTCTTTGAAATTCTTGATCTCAATCTGTAGCCGTTCTATTGTTTCAATTTTCCCATTTAAGTTTTCCCGTGCATCTTTTTGCAGTTGCGAAAGTTGCGCTTCTATATACATTTTTTCAAACCTTTCAGCTTTTTTACTAAAGAAAATTGTTTGCTGAAGAAATGTGCAAAATTTATTAAAATATATACATATAAGAAATTTCAAATTCATTGAACAAGAAAACCAAAACCTACGTTTAAAATGAACTGAAAATGCAACAGAAAAAAAATTTTTTAACTGTAAAATAATAAAATTTATATGCTACTGTATTTGCTAGCCGTTCTTCATTTCCATAAAAAAAATGTATTCTCATTGGCATTGACGATAACACTATGACCAATTCATTAACAGATAATTAGAATTAAACGAATAGCATTGATACTCACATTTTCAGGGTCACTCAAAGATTCGTTACCTTGAAACATTGAGTAAAAACTTTATGAAAAACATTCCTTTTCATAAAGTCACTTCGCATGAAAAGCGGAATTTTATTTTTAAAAAAACTAACATTTTATGCAGAGTTTTATTAAAAGTTTTCAAAGACTCACGTTACTTAACTATTGCTTATAGAATAATTTTTCTCACTGCAACTTGTGTCTATGTTTAATATCATTAATTTATTTAATAATATTTTGTAAAAGGACTTCACAAAAGCTTTTAAGGTCATCGATATTTACATAAGATAAGTAGAAAATCTTTGAAAAACACATAAAATTACGAACTCTTGATTCAGTTCGACACATAATTTTTTAACTTGAAGCAGATATTGGATTTTAATAAATATTTTATGAAGTTATCTTATATTGCCGACTTAAAAAGCATGTATCAAATTTTTACATTAATCAATTGTATATTATACAACAAGGTTATATGTACAAGGTGTTGGGGGGGGGGGGGGGAGAGTTATCATGAGTTTTTTGAGATAAAATTTTCAATAACATAATTGGTTTGTAATTTTTCATATAAAGAATTTTGGTTATGAAATATAATTGAATAGACATTCTCATTATACTTTTATTGAGGTTATGTACTTGAAAAGTTTCAAGTTTCTCATTATATAATCCTGATTGATATAATATTATGTGAAAACTTACCGCAATAACTATTGTCTTTTGGTTTGTTGGATTTCACCCACGCATACTTATTAGATCGCGGTGAATTTGTTCTTATTAAATAAACTGCATGTTAGAACATGCATAAACAGGAACCAAAAATCGTGCCGGGCAATAACGTGCGGTATTATTAAAACTTGTTGGTTTGTTGAATTTCGCCGACGCATACTTATTCAATCACGGATATTTCGTTTATTTTGAACAAACTGTTTGTTAGAAAATTCATCAATCATCAACATATTCAGCTGTATTCAGCATATTTTAACCATTGTAACGAATGGCATTGAATGGCATGGCGAGAAACAGCTGGCAATGCTGACCTGCACAACGCTGCAAAGAGCACGTGCTGGCACGTGCTCCGTATATGTGTCAGTCGTGGGTGCGCGCGTGTGTTCGTTTCCGCTTTCAGGTGCAATTCGAGCAGTGTTGAATTTTCTGGATGTTTCTGGACAACGTGCAATTGCGTGCAACTTTGACTTTATTAAAATCTACCAGAAGTTTTATTGGATTCTATTCAAAGATACTGTATTCGAACTTATCAAAAAAAATGTCGTAGTTTCGTAGAAAAATAGTATTATATGCCCATAATCAACGGTCTATTTTTATTGATAGTGCTTAAGATTTTTTAGGTTACATTTATCTTGTCTAGTCAATTGTTGTTCTTTTTTCTACCATGCACGGTCGTTGATTGTAAAATATGGTTCTAGGTGTTCTAAATTTCAAAAAAATTCGAAAGATTTAAGTTGTGAAAAATTTACGATTAAAATTTTTGAATAATCGAGACATATTAATAATTCAAAACACTTCAAACATTAGGAACAGTGGATATAGGTTAAGTGATTGAGAATTTTAGAGAATATTTAAATATGCAGACAATTTAGAATAATATTACAATCATACAAATTATATGAAATATTCGAAGTATATGATAAATTTAAACATTCTAAAATATTTATAAAATATAAAACATATATTTAAAAAATATTGAAAATTTTTAACTAATAAAATAATAGAAATATTTCCAACAGGTTAATATCGATTATTATTTGAAAAATTTGAAATATATCAAAAATTCTGAAAATCTAAAAAATTCATACCATTTTCAGTATTTTAAGATTGAAAATATTAAAGGGCTAAATTATTCTGTATAGAATTTTTTCAATATAGATTTCAAACATTGTAATTTAACATACTTATCTAGAATCTGCAAAGCAAAAGCGCTTGAGAATAAAATTCGGATTATTCTTCTATAAGAGTTAAACCGTTAAGCTCATCAACTAATTAATTTATTTGTTTTCCTGTTACATTCAAAAGTATAGAAATGCAGGGATCTATAACAGAAAATCTTAATTGATACAACAACTCCCAAATGGTCATAAATCATGCACTTATTCTTTTTTTTTTTAGAATGGATCAAATCGAAAGTACAGAAAACAGTGGTTTGTTTGCCGCGGTACAAGAATTGCAGGGGGACAAAAAAAAATACGTCTTGAGGGAGAAGGACATTGCTAAATTCAATGCAGGAACATTCAAAAGAACAACAAAATATTAAAAAAAAAAGATGGAACACCTATACAAGTTTTGTTTGTTAAAGGTGAAAAAAAAGGATAATGGATTTTATGATAAAGTTTTATATAAAAAAAAGTTTATCATTAGTGTTTCATTTTTTGCAAATATTTTTCCAATTGTCAGCTTTTCTACTCATTTTCAATTTTTATTTTCGTTATACAATTTCAATTTGTTAATTTTAACTAATGTAGGAAGATTATGAAATTATTATATGTTAAGTATTATTTATTTTGTTTTCGAAAGAAAAAGTAGCTAATTTTTAATTTTTCATTCTTGAATAGACAGCTTTGAAGAAGCAGAAGAAGCATTGCTCGCCCGCCGTAGCACCAGAGCTCCATCTCGTTTCATGGAGTTGGCAAGCGAGTCTGAGGGTCCAGACTCGCTTACATATTGCTTCAAGAGCATCTACTAAACCACAGGTAGAGTTCAAAACTAATTTTGTCATTGAACATGACACGAAAGTAATACATTGTCCAACATTATCTACAAATTTCTTCACGCATTTTCATAATTTTAATGTATGTATATTTTTTTCAAGAGCGATGAACAAAAAAAACAAAAAGTTGGACGATGTTGCTACAAGCAAGTTAGCATCTATAAAGGCCCAAATAGCAGTAAGACAAGCTGCTAAATGTCGAAAGAAGAGCGCTGAAGCGCCGTCTGAAAATTCCATGGTCTCACTGTCTAAACGAAAAATCATCGGAGAAGAGAGAGAAATATCTTCATTAAAAAGACGATTTCCAGCAGAAGACGATTTTTCGAATGATGAAAACGAGGTTTGTGTATGAAAAATAAATCCCGGAAGTCCTAACAGTTACTTTCTGTGCCACTGGAACTTTTAGAGAATACATACAGGGTGCGCCATTTCTTATGTCGGCATGTAAACATTGAATAACTTGAAAAAAAAACAACCGATTTCTGTAAATGAGGTATTTTTATTTAGTTTGGTCCTTTACAATTTATTTAGACTAGTTTTTGAACACAACATCAATCAAGTGGCCGCCCTTATTGTTCACAGCAAAATATGCCCTTTTTGCGGCGTTTTCCATTACCTTTTCGAGCATCTCGGGTGGTATAGCAATGATTTCGGCACGAATATTTTCCTTAAGCTCTTCAATGGTCTGCGGCTTGCTGGCGTACACTTTACTTTTCAAATAACCCCACAAAAAGAAGTCTGGAGGGGTCAAATCTGGAGATCTGGGTGGCCATTCAATGTCGCCTCTTTTTGACATCAGACGTCCAGGGAATTTTCGTTGCAGAAACTGGATTGTTTGATTCGCAGTGTGGCAGGTCGCACCATCTTGTTGAAACCAGTAATCTTCAAGACCTTTTTCACGCATTTGTGGGCAGACATAGTGAGCCAACATCCACCGATATCGGTTTCCATCGATCGTTTGGTTCTCTTTGAAAAAATAAGGACCAATGATGGTTTTGGCGCAAACGCCGGCCCAAACAGTAACTTTTTGGTCATGCAATGGCGTTTCATGGATCTCGTGTGGATTCTGCGTTCCCCAAATGCGGCAATTTTGCTTATTAACGCCTCCAGAAAGTTTGAAATGTGCCTCGTCGGTCATTAAAATTCGCTTCCAAAAATCAGGTTCAGTATCAACTATTCGAGCGATTGTTTGTCCATATTCCAAGCGACGTGGATGATCTGTAGGCAATATTCTTTGTGTTAATTGCATTTTGTACGGAAACAAATGCAAATCATCTTTCAAAATGCGCCGTAGAGTGGTTCCACTGATGCCGAGATGCTGAGCGCGGTGACGATATGAAACTTTTGGGTTTTGGGCAACGCTCTCTCTGACAGCTTCAATCAGTTCATTTGAACGTCTTGGTCGTTGATGAACGGGTTGTTCGCGATCTTTCACTGTCCCGTGGTCACAAAAATTCGACACCAAACGACGAATAGTGTTGTCAGATGGTGCCTGTTTGCCAAGATATTTTCGACGATATGCTCGTTGAGTTAACACAACTGAACGACTATTTTCAATGTACAAAGTAACTATTTCAGCGCGTTCTTTTGGTGTGAAGCGATACATGGTTGAAATTGTACTGAATTGACGTTTCCAAAACAAGTAAAGTCAAGTAAATCGGTTGTCAAATGTTTAAGTTATTCAATGTTACAATACCGACATAAGAAATGGCGCACCCTGTATACTACAAAAATACACACTTTTTTGTTCATATATGAACCTTATACTTTTTTTTGTAATGTATATTATTTCAGTCGATAAAAATTTATAATATGAAGATTGCATATTGAAAATTTTCAATTTATCACGATTAATTTCATGGTTAAAATTTGTTTTATGTTCAGTTACAAATGTAAGTTCACAGTTATTTCTATCTATATTTTGTCTATGTTTTCTTATGCTTTTTTGAATATATTTTTCAGTTTCATCAATGTAGAATTTATCACAATCTTTACACTTCATAAAATATATTCAATTACATTGTTTTTCATGATAAACTTCATCTTTTACAAGTTTACTAAACGTGTAATATATTTATTGCTGTTTTTTATTTGTAACTCTTTCACACCAAATTTCCTTAACATTTTTTCTATCATTTTTAAAACATTTTGAATGTGAGGAAAATTAATTCAATGATGTTTGACTTTTTTTTAACAGTATATATTTCATTGCTTGTTATTGTTATTTACTTCAAGTTTCATTTGTAATGTTCGATAATTCCATGAATTCAATTGATAAGAAGGTCAATTATAAATAATATGAATAAAGTTTCAACAAATTATGATGTATCCATGTGATACATAAAAATATGAAAAAAAAATCAATTTTATAAATAAGTCAAGTTTATTATTATAACAATTTTTGTTTTCATCTATTTTATTATTGTTATTTTCAAACTATTTGCATTTACTATTGTTTTACACATATGAAACATAATTTTCAACATTATGTTAACAATTTTTCAAAAAAGAGAAAGAAAAAATTCAGGAAATGTAGGATTCAATTTCTATAATAAATCAATAGACATGAATATATAACACATTTGGTAAACTTGTAAAAGATATAATTTCTAAAGAGAAACAATCAAATTAAGTATCCCAGATAGAACTATGGTAGCGTTAAATGGGACAAGTTGACAGCATTACATGCAGCCTTATTGCGCCATGTTTGATGCCCACTGCGTCCGCATATGTCATAGGTATTGCATGCTTTAAGGTTGTGACGCGCGTCATGTCAAACACGTGTGCATAACTGCACAACGCATTGGACATTGTATCGTCCTTTTATGACAACACCTTATTCATAGCAATACGACAGCTTACAATGCACTCAAATATAAATCAGCTTTTAAGCACCTTTTACGCCAGAATTATATTGTGATATCATGTATGCATCCATATTTACAGCATAAATGCAGCATTTTCATGGTTTTCTACGCATAGCCCTCTTGCATGCGTATCTAGTGCATTAGTCATGAATTGTAAGCATTCAAACGCTCCAAAAATAGACCAGGTAGTATGTTCATACAAAAAATCAACTTATATTATAGATTACTATTTAATTATTCAGGAAACTTTAACTTCCTTCGGATAAAGTTATTTTGAGGATTTTAACTAAAATTTTTCTATATGTATTGGCAGTTTTTTAAATTTTATAAACTTCAATGATTCAAAATTTTTGCTTCCAGCAAACTTTAAAATTTTATTTACTGTCTTTATTTTCCGATTAGAGAATCTTACTGAATTTTGATTTGAATCTTTGTCTTTATGACGATATTTTACATAAAATTTTAGGCAACAGAAAATGCTGACGGAGGAAGTAAAAAAAGCGCCAAAATTCCTTGCCACCGTTTTAATAAAGTTCAGAAAATTGTTTTTCACAATACATATTTATTATTTACAATTTATTGACGATTCGAATTTTCTTCAGATTTTACATATATTTCTTCTAATTTTGCATGGCCCTTAAGACGACTCGCAAGACCTTCTCCTTTCGTCCTTCTTTCTTTCAATTGAATCCCGTTCTAGGCGTCTTTCTCGCACTACAGTAGGTTGCGAGTCGTCTTAAGGCCGCCTGTTCTTGCCTTCTTTTTTCTGCCACTATTTCATTTCTCGACCTCTGCTTGGCGTTTCGCAAAGCGCTCGTGATCGCCGCCTGTAGTTCATGTTGATCAGGAGGCTCGAAATGTTTCTCACTGGACAAAGCTTCTGAAATTTTGAAAATGAAACACTTTAGTGAATTTGGTTTAGAAATTCTATGGTTTCGAAATTAGATGATTTTCATTTCAACATTTTCACTATTATTATATTTTCGTATATAAATCTTTGAAATTTGAATTTTCCAAAACTTAAAATGTATCTTAACTTAAAATGAATCAACGTAACTTGAAAAAATTATAAAAGTTTATAAGTTGATGTTCCAAATCTTTCAATTTTCTTTAAAAAAGAAAGAATGTGTACTTTTAAAAATTGTCACTGTCAAAAATATAGAAAGAATTTTTATCTGTTAATTTCTACTTTCAAAAATAAATTCTTATATAAATTCTTTTCATACTGTTTATTTGAAAAGATTTTTTTAAAATTGATCGATCTGTGAAAACGTTTTTAGAAGTAAACATAAGAAATATATAAACAAAAGATTTCCATCTAAGAATTGTATCACTTGAAAAATTTATTTTGTATATACAACTCTGTAGCTTTTTGAATTTATTCAATTACTGGTTTGTTGAAAAAATACACGTTTGTCAGCTTTGATATATAAAACATGAAAGAAAAGTAAGGAGTAGAGACATGTCTATTTTATTTATTATTTTTAATTAAAAATATTTATAAAATTTATAAATAATATTTAAAAATATAAATATTTATCAATATTTATAAAATTTTAAATTTTATTATTGTTTGAAAATAAGAAGCTCGTGAAATTTTGTTGATCGAATTGAAATTTGGAAGAGTTAGAAAATCTTACGAGGTTTTGATTATAAAACTTCAAACACATTTAAATTAAACTACAAAAATTTATGTACGAAGAATACGAATGGATGCATGAATAAATAACACAGTCCAAAAACTGGATAAATATTTAAATTTCAAAATCACGGAGCACTAAAAATTTATTCCGCAAGCTCAGTATAAATTTGTTAATTCCTGAATTTAAACACTTTAATTATTATGAAAAACTTGATTTTTTTGAAATATTCTTGTTCAGATTTTGACGAAAGAAATTTCTGCATGAAAAACGTTTATAAGATGGCTGAACTGTTAGTGAAATTTCACAACATATTTTATAAAGTATTTTTTTTTTTTTTTAATTCTTTTCTCACAACAGGCAAAAGCCCGAAAATACAAATCAATTCGAGTATACAGATGACGCGAAAAACAAAATATAATACAAATAACGAAAACAAAACACAAAATAAATGAAAATAGAAAACAAAATTATAAAACAGCAAAACTCGCAAAAACAGAAAACTTGCATCATTTAAATCTACTTTCTTTCTTTCTTTTCATTCGTTTTTTAATATCAAAATTAATAATAAATAATTTTGTTAAAAGTTTATTGAAAAACCAGCATTTTGTTGATCCATTTTATACAATTTTTAAAAACGCTGTAGTTATGTAAAAACTGTTGTATAGATTATTTAAAAAAAATGATGAAGTTCCAACATTTCATAAATGTTCTAAATTGGCATTTTTGTAAAATTACTTTTTAGAATACTGAAATTTGATGAGCAATTCAACTCTTCCATGAAAATTCGATAAAAATCAGAATTAGTTGGTTTCGGAAAAATTTGCAAATCTTTTCGAAATTTTTATTACGAAAGTTGAAATACTGAATCCCTACGCTACAAAAACCAATCTAATTTTGATTTTTATAAGGTCTTTGTTTTACATAATTTCTGTAAAAGCGCTGAATACTTTATAAAAGTTCATTATTTTATTTTACTATATGTATTTCATAAAACACTATTCCTATGAAATTTAACATACTATTCAAATTTTCTAAAATCACTTTACAAAACGCAGACTTTTTCAAAAATTTTCATAAAATAACTGTACATTATAAAAAATTTAATAAAAAAAAACTCATTGATTTCATCCAAATTTTTTAAAGATTTTCTAAAAATCAGAATGAATAGGAAATATACTTTCTAAGAAACTTAATCATTTATAAAACGCAAATTATTGATGCAAAGATAAATAACAATTAAATAGCTAAATATTTATTATTACGTACATACCTATTTCACGTCATACTTTTTTTTAATGTGACTCTTGACTCTTCAGTTTGTTAAAAATTTTATTTGTTTAGTCTATTTGATTTCATATTTCATTTATATTTTTTTTATCAACAATTATAAGAGTTTACAAGTTGATGTTTCAAATCTTTCAATTTTTTTTTTAAAAGAAAGAATGTGTACTTTTAAAACTTGTCATTGTCAAAAATATAGAAAGAATTTTAACCTGTTTATTTCCAATTTCAAAAATAAATTCTCATGTAGATACTGTATGTTTGAAACGATTTTTTTTTAATTGATCTGTAAAAACGTTTTTAGAAATAAACATAAGAAATATATAAACAAAAGATTTCCATCTAAGAATTGTATCACTTGAAAAATTTATTTTGATTATACAACTCTGTAGCTTTGATATTTAAAACAAGAAAGAAAAGTAGGGAGTAGAAACATGTCTATTTTTCGAATTTTAGTTTCTGTTTCTTACATTTATACGATTTTTCGATTTTGAAGACAAGTCCTCCAGAAATTGAGAATTTTTATTTCTAAGATCATATATTTTCTTTTTTTTACGTGAAAAATCATCATATTATAAACATAATATAAATTCTCAAATCCGAAAAAAATTCATTAATCATGTAACGTAACTTTGACAAATTGAAAAAAGAATCAGCTACTGTGTGTGCTAAACAAATTCAATAAATGTTAGAGTAATATTACCTTTCCCTCTTCCTCGCAGTTGCTTGTCCATATAGCCTCCTATTAATTTTGTCGTTCGGTATTTGATGTAGTATATCTTGTAGAGTATCAGAAGTTGGAATGAAGTTGAATGAAATACCTTCCCAATAAGCAAACTTCCGGAAAATTGCTGCCAAATTTCCGGATATAGGCAAACAAAATTTCAGTCAAAACCATAGCTTAATACTTCCGCATTCAGCACGAGGAATTGATTGCAATTCTTGCGTTATTCGGAATCCGCAATTTGAGTGCAATCGAACAGAAATCGTTAACGTGCTCTTTGCCGGCAATTTGACCGAAATTTGACATCAAAGAACGTAATGAATAGGTTTCTGCGAAATTGCTGCCAATTCGCCGAAAGTAGGTGATAAAAATTTCAGTCAAAACCGTTGCCTAATACTTTTGCATTCAGCACAAGGATTTGATAGCAACTCTTACGTTATTCGCAATCCGCAATTTGAGTGCAATTTAACAGCAATATCGGTGGTACCCTTTGCAAGCAATTAGACTTGAATCTAAAATGAATTGTTGCAGTTCGGTAGTTAAAATATTCAGTCAGGAATTGACTGTATTTAAGGTAATAAATTATTCATCAGGAGATATATAGTTTCAGTCAGTTTATTGCGAGAAACACATAAAAGTTACAAAAGGTTTTGTTTAATTAGTTGTACAATTTATCAGCTTCATTTTGTAGCGAATGCCGACTGGTAGCCGGATTTGATTTTTTTTTCTTGTTGTTCAACTTCTGCTTGCAATTTTTCAGTGCACCAGTGACAGCAACTTGAAACTCCTCCCGCGTTGGTTTTCCATAATGATTGCTGACCGAGAGAGCTTCTGAAATTTTTGAATTATGTTCATTATTAAATAGGTATTTAAAAATATATTTCTTACATATTCTATGGCGCTACTGTTCCCCCAAGAAGATAAGAGAAATTTTTGATCTACTTTGATAAATTTCTCGATTTGTGGATTCCACATTAGGTTAAATAAAAAAAAGATAACAAAAATGTAATTAAGTAAATTTTCATTTTTAATTCTCAGAAATAAAAGATTTTTTCTGCATTCATTGCAAGGTTTTTGGTCTAAAACATTGATTTTTCTAATTCCGACTATTCCTTATGTGATAAACACAAAAAATTTTCTATAATAATTCTGAAAATAATAAGTTAATTTTTTTTTCAAATATTTAATTGTTCATTCGAATGATATTTGCATTACATAATTATACATAAAACGTAATTATTAAAGATCATTGATTTCCGACTCACTATAAAGGGCCATGCACATCGTTGTTTTGAAGAAGCACAACTTATCCTTTGCTGGATCAGATCCAAACCAAGTATACTTTAAGGCCAATTCTAGCGAGATCCCCTGCTCGATAGCTGCGTACACGCCATCTTTGAAAGTCACGCAGCTTAGGAATTTGAAAAATCGGACCTGGATAAGAAACAAACAAAAAAGTTATTCATGAACGTAATTTTGTATAGACAAATTATTATGATGTAATGAAATGGACGCTTACGACTTCATCGAATTCCGGAGAATCCTTTAAAAAGGAGTTCATTTCTTCAACTTTGCTAAAGGGAAGGAATTTCGGGCAAGTTGGCATTTCCGAGTCGAATTGAGAGTTAATTTTCTTCATCACGGTATCAACTTTTGATTCCAAAAGTCTGAAACATAATTTTTTGGCCTTTCAGTTATAGAGCAATCCAACATGTGGAGTTAGAAAAGGGCCGCCTATAAACCTCATGAAGCAAATTAATTACTAATTAACAGTGCAAATTTATGTAGGAATCACATTTTATTGAAGTCGTAATTTTTCTTCTTAAAAATAAAATTTTATTTATCAATTCTCTTAGTCCGTAAAATTGCGTGTTTTTTTATAAATTATGCAACTTCTTTCGTATAATATACCTTATAGATTCTTTTTGCTCGATGAGCATGTCCACCACCTTTTTGATCGATGGCTCTGAAGATTTTCCACTGCTCCCACCGGTGATGGCTGGCTTGTTTAGAATCGTACGACCATCCTGATCATTACTTTCGTCTGGAGAAGTTTCTGCTTGTAGATTCTCAGGTTCCACTGATGAACCTTGACCGATGTCATCGCCGTTGTCGTTGTTTTCGTGGCTAACTTCGCTTTTCTCATTTCTCGTGTACGAACTGTCGCTTGGCGTACTGTTGTTTTCCTTGGAGTTTTCACTGTTGCGATCTTCAGAACCGTCGCTTTCGGAGCTAGTTTCATCTCGTTTTCGTTTTCGTTTTCGTTTTTGTGGCTCTACTGCAGAGAGCGCCGCGCTGTTCGATGAAGTGCTCGGAATTTCTTTCCCAAACGTCGACTGCAAGTTCTGAATTTCATCAAGGACTTTTCGCTGTGCCAACTGTTCATCGGAGGGTTTGGGTCTTTTTGTTTTCAGTTTATCCTCACTTGATGTTGTTCTGTACCTTCGTGGTTTCTTTACATGTCTTTTGACCCGCTTTGCTTTACTGGAAACATCAATATTATTTACTATAAGAAATAGTATATTGTTAACCAAGTGGGGAAAATAGGAGATTCCCACGAGCATGAAATTTGCCCCGCGAGCGAAGCGAGCGTGGCAATCATGCGAGTTGGGAGTCGACTATTTCCCCACGAAGTTAACATACGATTTTCTTTACACACCGACAAGAAAAATGCGATCTCGGAGGTCTGGCGACAAACTGTCAAAATAATCGATTCCATTATTGGTGATGGGAGCGTGTGGTAAAGTGGTCTTTACTGCACTAGTGCAGTAAAGAAACCACTTTACCATACGCTCTCATTAACGATGATGGAATCGATTACTTTGGCTGTGTGGCGCCAGGTGTCCGAAATCGTATTTTTCGTGCGGGTGTGAAAGAAAAGTTATTTTTCCAGAGAAACCCGAAAAATATGTATTTTTCAAGTGTATGAAAAAAAAAGTATTTTTTGAGCATTAATACTGTGCAAGTACTGTCATTTTATGGTACACAAAAGGTATGCCCTAGTGATTTTGATTCTTATAAAAACCTTATAAACATTTTTTATAAGCATTTTCATAAGCTTGACCTTATAAAATTTTTATTAAAAAAAACTCTTTTTATAAAGCGACCTTGTAAAAACTGTATAAAAAAAATTTTTTTCATAAAATGTTTGTTTTTAATGAAAAATTTCTCACGTATCACAAAAAAGCTAACAAAATGAATACTGTCAATTTTTTATGAAAATTGATGATTTTTTTAAAAATTGGAAAATTTTTCATAAAAAAAATCAAATTTTATAAAAAAGTAAGAGGCTTAAATATTTTTTCATAAAAAATTCAAACTTTTTTTATGAAATTCTCTTTCATTTTTATAAAAAAAATTTTATAAGGTCGTTTTTATAAAAAACGGAATTCTTATAAAAAATTTTGAATTTTTATAAAAATTTGGCCCTTTTTTATAAAAATCAAAATTACTAGGGTGTTGATGTTGATGGTATGCATTTGGCTAAGCAACTACCGTCGAAATAAGAGCAAGAACTTTGCCGCAGGCTTTTTATGAAATGAAAATCATTGATGCCACATACCATCCATGATTTCAGTACTGCCAGAAGTGCATTGCAGATTAAAGCGAAATAAGCAAACATTTGAAAGAATCTCCATTTTGTTTCAAGTAATTAGTTAATTTTCAAACTATGCTCAATGACTGTCATTGTCACCATTGTCATTTATTTATTCATTCACTCAATATGTACATTTAAAAATGAATCAATTTATTATATAATAATCACAACCTATTTCAAAGTTTTTTTCTACATTAATATTTGCACACTAAACAAGTGCAACAATATTTACAGAAGCACTGCTACTGCAAATTTATCTTTTGATTGACGAAACTGCTCAACTCCGTCGACAGAAAATGATTCCCAAGTTGGCATTCGGAAACATTTGTGCGCGACTTCCGTGATACATATAATTTCGCTACTCTCCTGCAATTTTGAACATTTGTAAATTCCTACGTTCGACGAAAGAACCCCCACTTCATAGAAATCAACCTGATGCATGAATTTTTTCACCGAAAGAAAAACTTTCCCACCAAAAACTAGAATGTTGTCAACAATACGAATACTTGAATCATTCAACATCACGCAACTGTCCCGCAAATCTGTTCTGATTTTTAAGGATGCACTTTCGTAGCATTTGTATTGATGGAATCGTGTACCTACAAATCGAGCTTCTGACAATGGTATAGTATAATGTTTGTGTTTTAACTTGACCTGTTCCTGGTCCTTGTATTTCATCATGTCACATTTTTCCCGTTCCACATTTCTGTTATATATTTGAACAAGAGACTTCCCTTGCTTTCGACACATTTTTCGATAAAACCTCATACTGTTCTCGTAAGGAAATGCTGAAAAGTCTTCGCAAGGACCAAACCGACGTACATCATCTATTATATGTAGCAATCCATGGAAATTGTAGGATAAAATTTTTTTGCCATAAATAGAACCACAAAGCATTACGAATTTTTTCATTGCTGCTTCTGCGAAATTTAAATGTTCAGCTGAGTGAAATTTCGGTGATACGAAAATGCGCATAGCAGAGTGGAAAAGCAAAAAATGTTGGTAGACGTAATCTTTCAGAATACCCTTGAAACATGCTACACTGATGTATAACATGATTTGACGTCATTGAGTTGCCTTGAAATCGCCAGTTTCTTCAAATGATTCAACTGCCCGATTGAAATCCCGAGGACAAAACGTCGAGATCAATTTACTCCTCTCGGACATCATTTTTATCTGACTTGCTGTGAGTTTTGTGTTCTTAGTATATTTTCCGGAGAACCACGAAAAAATAAGTTTTTTCATGACTCCCAAACATGCAAGATGCATATATTCGAATACAACATCATTGACGGCATCAAAATTCGGCAACTTTGAAAGTGCACTTTCATAGTTATGGTGATCTTCATCAACTTGTGAATTGAATTCTTCATTTGTCCTCCGGTCATGGTCCACTCCATCGAGTACCACGTACCTACCATCGGAAAATCCCTCGATCTTACACTTTGAACATGGAGCCAAAGCTCGGTGGCCTTTATGCCCTAAAATGTAAGCTCTAGCGGGCGCATCCGCAATAAAACAACGTAATTGAATCTCAAACAAAACGTTCTGATAAACTAATCCTCCTTGTTCAAAAATTTCGAGCATCTCAGATACGAATAATAAGAAGAAAAGAGTAGCGGAAGCAGCTTTCTTTTGGCCTTGGTAGATACCGACCGTCTTGGGAACCGATCTTTTTATGTTGGCAATTCGGCATTGTAACGGCCAAATATTTTTCTTTTTCCCAGTGTTTGTTAATCTTGCACCATCAGTGCTAAAATCGAGTTTCAATACCTTAGGAATTTCATGAAGAGGTATTGTTTCTAACACTTGGAAAATACATTTTCTTACCCCGATGTGCAAATATTCACCGGGGTCTATGGAATGAAGAACTGGAGGCAAACGAGGTGTCGAAAGAAGTGTCCTAATATCTTTAGGCAAATAAGAAAAGCAAGGATGACTTCTGAGCAGCTCTACCAACCTGTTACCGAAACACTGAGTCGAATCTAGCATAAGTTCTGCTAAACGTTTTTGGAATTCTGTTCTAGGGTTTTTTTGTGCATGAGAAGTAGCGTCATTATTATTTTGGATTTGTTCAGAATTTTCGATCGATAAATCGATTCCGATAAATCGGGAATCATTTTCTGTCTCTGTTGTACTGGCAATATCATCTCTAAGAATTTCGATCGTGGATATATTAGTTTGGGATTTTGTTTTTTCATCAGTTTCAGGGATAACAGTCAAAATGTTTGCTGTATTGCGCATATTCTGCTGAATTTTTCTTTTCAGCTGTTTCAACCGTGATCTCAGTTGTCTTTGTGATACCGTTCGTAGTGGTCGGCATCTCTTTGAAGCTATGTTAAGATTTCGCAGGGCCCTCATGATTGTTCAATTTATTGACATTAACTACATCCTGCCGAAAAAATTTGCAATTGAAATGATCACTCCATCATTCTACCATCACCTACCTTTAGTCTTAATACTTTTCATCAGTTATTTCATAATTTACCATCAAAACTAACGTTCGTTCATTTTTAAATCGGTTCCTCGTATTAGTAATTCAGTTATTTATAAGTACGTTTATTCAAAAATCATGCATTTTGTGTGTATGTTTTCAGAAAAGCCATAGAACTCATCAATTCAAATTTTCTTTTTAATTTTCAGTAAACCTTTTACTATCAGTAATTGCAAAAACAACAAAATGAAAAGAAAATCATTCAATTTCAAGTATTGCAAATTTAAAAAAATTTCATAATTTCCTGAAAATCTCCTGTCTAACTATAACAAAATATTTACTGGAAAAAAAAATAAATTTCACTTGATAAGTACAATGGCTTTCCTGAAAATATTTACCCCGTGTAGCCTGACTTTTTTTGACTGAAGCATGGTCAAAGACAAATGAAAGTCAAGTAGGTAGATTCATGTAAATATATTCAAAGTTTAATAATAGACTAACGTTTTCCAAAAAACCGTGCTCTAAAATCGTTCGTAGTTTTTTAATAATCAATTTTCTACAACGGTCATAAAATATAGCATTTTACATGAGAAGAACCCCTTAAAAGAAAAAATCAGATTTTGATTTCCACCGTTTTTGGATTTTGAACGTTATTATTAAACCCCATTTCGCCATTTCTTGTTTTTTTTTTTTTAATCCAAAATTACTTTTTTCAAGTCAAAGGAGATGCTTAACCCTTTTAAAAACAAATTCGTTAAGTTTATTCACCTTTTTCACATCATTTATGACTCTTAAAAAGTTGCCAGTTGGTCTGCACTGTCACTCACTATTTTGCAATTTTAAACAATTTCATAATATTCGAGAGGCGTCTTTTGCAAACGGATTCGATTTTTTTATGAAAAAAAGCACATTTTGAAAAAAAATTTTGTTACACCATTATTTGTAGAAATTCGAATTGATTTATTATTATCTTTTAATTATTGTTATTGTATTTTTATTTATTATTGTATTTATTACTGTCTCTTATTTATTGTTATTTATTATTGTCTTTCATTTACCTTGTCTATTAAGAAAAACTTAAGTTACAATTTTTATCTAACAAATTTAGCTTTACAAACAAGGATATCCATTTGTTAATTTAGAACTTGCACGTGGATGAGTTGAAAATATACTTCGTGTTTTTTAGTTAGGTTGCGTTCACGTCTCATCGTTTGATAAACGAATGCTTTCATAGCTCACACAATAAGTACATATTGCCTGAGTTTTTCTGTACTCCGAGCAATTACAAATGATATTTTCAATATGAAGTTTTTTACTCACTTGCCCGCTCCATGGTCACCGCTCGATTGACCATCGTCAGTTGACGACATATTCCTTATTTTGATTTTTGATTCAAGCGTGAAAAAAGTGGGGGGAACGTTCTGAAAATCCGTACAATTATTAATACAATGCGCACGAGAGAGATAGAGAACAATATGTATGAAATATACGAATGCGTTGGAACTAAAATGACAGTACAATTTTCTTCTACGAAAAAAAAAAAATTTCAAAGGAGTTATATTTACTGTCATTAATACTTGAATCTCGTCACTATTCACGAAGTAAAATAAAAGTTGAATAATGCACATTTAACTCACATATTTTAAAGGCATTTTTATCATTTGTACCATATGAAAAAATAAAATTATAATAATAATGCTGGATGTTTGAGATCAATGAATAATGAATATCTTGACTATATATACTGAAAATAGAAAATGTGAAAGTTATTTTTTATTTCAGAGCTACACACGAACTATTCGCAAGAATTTCATTGTAAAACTTTTAATATAACTACTATTAATTCTCGTCTAAATACTCAACTTCAGTAGCCTTAAGAACTATATATACACCCATAAAACCAAATCTTGACATCAAAATCATCCCAAGATTCTTGAGTATTGAATCTTGAGCAAGACTTGAGCAAATCTTGAGATAAAACCTGAGGATCGAAATCAAGTCAAGTTTCTTGACATAGACTTGATCAATAATTTCCCAAGAATCATTCAAGTACCTTGAGCAAGATCGACTCAAGTATGGGAAATAGATTTAACCAAGTCTTGATCAAGTATCTGGACCAGAATCTTGAACAAGTCTTAAACGAACCTTGATATGGATTCATTATCAATATTTTTTTATGCACATTATTTGTGTTTATTACACCACAATAATTAGGTACATGTAGTTTTAATAATTCAAACTTCCGAAAATCTATAAAATCATATTTGATAATTATTCAATTCTTCCGTTAAATATTGTTTCGCAATCATTTTTTCAATAAAGTAGTATAAATATAATATCTTGAAATTGTAAGCAACATTTTCGCATTCAACCTCTAAATTAATCATCAGGCGCCGAAAAACTATAGAAATAAATTTGTTATAAACAATATGATCTTTTATTAACAATAATATTTTGAAACATTTAAATTATCTGAATCAGCAGACGTTAAAAATAACACAAATAAAATTGTTAGAAACAAATTAGTTTGTTTATAACAAATTAAATATTCATAAACAATATGTTTTACATTGTTGCATATAACCAGAAAATTCAATATGAACATTAGCTTATAACATATATTGGTTAGTATAACATTATTTAACAATGACTTAATGTGTAATATATATATGTATACATATATACGTATCATGAGATTCACGAGTCCGTGCTCCGTGCATTTTGAGGCGGAAAACTCGTGTGACCACATTCCAACCATACGTGAGCCTTCCAACTGCACGTGCACGTGCAGTTGGAATGCTCACGCACACTTACATCTTCGCGCCTGTTCGCGCCCGTGTTCTAAGCGAACATAAGCGAAGATAGATTCAACGCAATGAGGTGAGTGTGCGTGAGACTTCCCACGTTTTCTAAAATGCCACACTGCATCATATGGTTCATACCATACGACTTTGCCTCAATGTGACTTGTTGTCGACTGTACTTGACTATTTTCGCGTACGCTCTGGTTAAATAAGTGAATCGTGGCTCGTGCAACTATAACGCAGGTCATCATCGAGGAAGTTTTACAGCTGCCTTGGCAGAAGCTGCGTACCCGAGGCCAAATAAAACAGCTTTTGAAGAGTGCCTCAAGTACGGCGTGAGTCTACTAAAACAACAAAACCGGGACATGAAAAAAAAATGAATTTTTTCTTAAACTTGTAATAATTATATCTACTTTTAAATAAATGTGTTTCGATAATAATGATTTTGTACAATTATTATACGCATGCTTATCCCTTTAAAATCAAAAAATATTATTGAAAACACCTTACACACGCTCGAACATTAAATAAAAAATTAAAATGATAGATATATGTATGAAAAAGTTCACAGAACAGAAAATTTAACAAATGCTATATCATTAGTGTAGAATTGTGTTCGAAAAACTGACGAAAATGACAATTTACAAATCTTGAGCAAGGCTTGCTCAAGAATCTTGTGCAAGAATCTTGATGAAGACTTGACAAAGTATGGGAAATAGATTTACCCAAGTCTTGCACAAGATCCTTCAAGATTCTTGAACGCGTCTTGACCAAGTCTTGACGTAAGATGGTTTTATGGGCAGTAATCTACAAATTAAGAAATACATATTTCTGATTAGAACCCTTAGATATTTCGATATGTTAATTAATTATTGTAAAATAATAGAGGTCTTTACCAATGATATATTCCAAAGTATTATATTAATATGAAATTTTTCAAATTTCTTCTTTGAAAATTGTACATAATGCAAACAGAAAAAATATTCATCATCTTCTGAATAAATTATTTAATATAGTCGAGTAGTTGATTTTCCATTCCCAACTAAATAAAAATGTTTTCTATTTTTCACAGAACCTTTCAGATTTTCATATTTTAATATTTCTTCATGGTAACCATCAATTTAAGCATTTTTCGATTGTCATTATGGAGGAACACATTGGAGAATAAAATTAGGGTTGATAATTACACATAACAAAACTCTTAAAAACCGTTGCAAAGTTTTCTAAATTTTTTATTTCATAAAATCGTTTCAAAAAGAAGGGTTAAAATGTTTAAAAACCATAAAAACATTTGAAAATTTTGAATTTTTAATGCAACTTCATCAGTAAAAAAATTTCCGTTTTCTGACGATGTCAGAGTCGTTAAACACACAGTTTTTAATTCAGCAACATTCCCTAGTGATTTTGATTTTTAAAAAAACCTTATAAACATTTTTATAAAGTTGACTTTATAAAATTCTTATAAAAAAAACTTTTTTCATAAAGCGACCTTATGAAAACATTATAAAAAAATTTTTTTATAAAATTTTATATTCCGAAAAAATTTTTATCAAAAATATTTTTTTATAAAATGTTTGTTTTTAATTAAAAATTTCTCACGTATCAAAAAAAGCTAACAAAATAAATTCTGTCAATTTTTTAGAAAAATTGATGATTTTTGTATAAAATTTGAAAATTTTTTATAAGAAAATCAAATTTCATAAAAAAGTACGAGGCTCAAATATTTTTTTATAATAAATTGAATTTTTTTATAAAATTCTCTTTAATTTTCATAAAAAAAAATTTTTTATATAGTTTTTTAAGATCACTTTATACAAAAATTGTTTTATATAAAAGTTGTATAAGGTCGTTCATATCAAAAACGGATTTCTTATAAAAAATTTGGCCTTTTTTATAAAAATCAAAATCACTAGGGCTAGGTTTCTGAATTTCGAATTTTCCCAAATTCACGCAATTTCCATGTTGAATCATTTTAATTTTCTGTTGCCTATTTCATAATTTTATATTTTCTACAATAGTAATACATTTATAATAATTATTATTATCAGAAATAATTACTGTTCATATTGATAAAAAAAAACGAATATTACAATCATTGTATAAATTATTGAGAAATTTGTAGAATTTTGTGTCCATTATACACCTACCGAATAATTTTCCACAATACGACATTCATAATACCTTTTTTTTACCACATTGTAGAAAAAAAATCTACAATACTACAATAAGTTATTCAGCAAAAAAATAACAAATGCATGGTACATGTTTATACTTAATCATTTCAAAATCTTTTAGTAGTAAATTTTGTGAATAAAAAATTATACTCGTTGAAACAGGAAAATGCAAAAAAAATATGTATGTATTTCATCCTTGGCAATTCCACGTGATTCCACGTACGGAGATATCTCACGATATCTCCTCATAACCTTACTTTTTATATGAGTGAACTTGTTTTTCACTTACCGTCAAAAATATCTTCTGGCTGCGTCTGATCGATGGCGATTGATAATTTACCAATCAAATTTTGACGTGTAACACAACCAAACGTATTTTTCGTGACTCGTAAATAAGGATTAAGGACGTTTTGGCTGGGCGTGATGCCTTGTTTTACCGCGTTTTTGCAAGTCACGAGTCACGTCTCGAAACAGCTATTGTCCCCTCCAACAGCGTCCCCCCACCCTTAATACGCTACTAGTAGCGTATTAAGGGGAGGGGAGCGCTGTTGAGGTGCGAGAAAGATGTAGAGAAAAGAAAGCGCGTCAGAGGAAGAGAGACGCGAAGGTGAAAGTGAACCCATCCCCTTAATATGAGATAAAGCGCAGCATACAGTTGACGCTAAACAAAAAAATGCTTTCGCCAACGATTTCTGTTCTATTGCGTTCTAATTGCCACCAAACACATCAAAAACATATTTATCAGATATTAGCTTCAGATTAATAAACATTGTTGATGCAAGAGTTTCTGCCGAAGGAACGTAAAGATATGCGGCAATAATTCTACTGAATTGCTCTCTTTTCCCTATCAATGATTTATTATGTTTTCGAAAAAATCTTATGATTGATAATTCACAGTAGATGATACTAAAACTTGGTAAAAAATATTGCCGCATACAACAATTGTTGTCATTCTACTAAAAATGCGTGCAGCAACGATTTTTGCTCTATTGCGCTCTATTTGCCACCAAACAAATGAAACGAACATTTATCGGATACTGCTATCAAATTGGCGAAAATTGTTTCGGCTACAGTTTCAGTCAGGCAAACATAAATATATGCGGCAACTTTTCCAGCGGATTGTTCTCTCATTGCCCATTTAAAATTTCTTATGTTTTTGCAAATATCTTATGAAAATAATTCAAGGCAAATTATCTGCGAATTGAGCAAAAA
Source organism: Platygaster robiniae (assembly GCA_028476575.1). Classification (NCBI taxonomy): domain Eukaryota; kingdom Metazoa; phylum Arthropoda; class Insecta; order Hymenoptera; family Platygastridae; genus Platygaster; species Platygaster robiniae. Next base: position 19,751,611 of record CM052026.1, read on the forward strand.
TGTTGCTGCAACGATTTTTGTCGAATCACTAAAAATGTGTGCGGCAACGATTTCTCCTTTATTGCGCTCTGTTTGCAACCAAACAAATGAAAAAGATATTTTCTAGGCATTGCCATCGCATTGACAAAAACTGTTGCTGCTACAGTTTCTGCAAATTACCTAGAAATAAGTGCGTCAATAATTTCTGCAGTATTGTTCACAAATTGCCTTTTTAAATGTCCGACAAGCGTTTCGAGTAAAGATTTCTAGCAATTTGCAAAAAATTTCAAAGAAATTATTTATAGCAAACATTTCTTCTACATTGCTTGGCAACGTTGGTTTATTGGGTTAAGGAAGGTCAAGATTCAAGAATCCTATTCGAAAATAAAATCAAACAATATTAAAATACTGAAACTAAATAAAATTTTACAAAAATAATTTTTAAAATCAAGAAGTTTGCAAAATTAATTAAGGGATTGACTGTCACTCTCATTTAATTTTTATAGCACATCAAAAATTAGACAATAAAAATTCATTTTCAATTCAATTGAAAATCTGGAAAAAATCAATTATTCGCTTAGTACAAAATTTTTATCAGTAAGAAATAAGGAATGAAATTATTTTTAAACTTTTTTTCCTGTTAGTCACATGGAAATATTCGAATCAACTATATTGAAAAATGAACAATCCATACCTGTAGGGGAATTAATTTTGGCATTAGAAAAACTTTGCCGTTACGAGGTGATGCTAAAAATGATTTAGAATTTATCCTTAATTGAGAATTTCTTCGTTATACAATATCCAATTGATGAAAACATGTAATACCTATGTTGTAAACAATTCTTCAACAAAAATACAAAAATTCATTTCATCCTAATGTTACATATAGTTTATAACATTTATGTTGTTTGCGAATCTTCAACATCTAAAATTTGACATGCAAGGAGTAAGGGAAATCAATTCAACTATGGAATTAGAATAAGTTATAATTATGGTGGATTTACATTATATTTTTGCAATCCGGGAGTGCAGGGGAATTGATTTTGGATTGGAAAAATTGCAACTATTGAGTGATGCAAAAACAATTATAACTCAATTTTATTATATAATTGAGATAGTGACACTGCATTGAAATTTGACAATTGAAAATATGGTAATATTCTAATTCAAGTTCTGAAAAAAAATTAATTATTAATTCAGTATATACAATTCTCATGAGCGAGAAGTAAAAAGTGCATTGCAATTTATTCTTCTCTCCAATTTGCCTGATGAAAATGATTTCGAGATCACTCCGATTCGAAATTCTTACAATACAGAAGTATAAAAAAAAAACTTTTGTGGTAAAAAATATTTGCAGTTACCCAGTGACGCTAGAAACAGTTAACTGTTTTATACATTTTTTATTATATAATTTAGTAATTGGAAAAACATCAATCATAAATATTGGAAACAATTTTTGTAAAAAAAAAAATTCCATCCATTTTTTTTTACTATTCTTCTAAGTTCATAACATAAAAGTATAATTTTAAAATCTCTACAATTAAAATTTCTTCTTTAAACAAGTGTGAATATATAATGTAAGGATGTGTTAAAATTTTCATTCAGTAAATACTACTGAATTTGAAATTGAGTTGGAAGAATTTCATTTTTTTATCATTTAAGTTCTGAAGAAAGTGTAGTATTCTTGTTGTATTGGACTCTTAGAAATGAGTAATAAATTGCAATCAACTGTTTTCACCAGTTTGCCGTATTAAAATTATTTTGAATTCGTCCAAGTTTTAGTTTCATAAAGTAATACTATAAAAACTATGATAGAAAAGCCTGCGTTGTATTAGGACATTTTATAAAATCTTCATAAAAAGTATACAAAAGTGCATAAAGCAAGTTTTAACGGTTTTCATTTTCGATTGTATTTTTGTTTTTTGCCAAATTCAAGTATAGATTCGGTTTATTTTATTGCGCGTTAAAAAATTCGTATTAACTCATGCACGTGGTCAAGCAACCTTGACTCCCACAATCACTTTTCTCCGTAAAAAAGAGTAGATTTTTGCTTAAAAATCACATACGAAAACGAAAATTATAGCAAAAAAATATATGATTTTTATTATACAACGCACCTTTTTTCAATAGCAGCAGACCCGACGAGATTATTCACACGTACTAGACGACACGTGCAGACAGTGTAGACGGTGTAGACGCACAGTTGCTTCAAGTTGCTCACGGTAGCGAACACGCGATCAGTAGCGAGAAGAAAATCAAAAGAACTCTGACGGGATTATTAAAATTTTTTAAAAAACTTTAAATAAGAGTAAACTTTTTTTCCGAGGCGTTGCGAGGATCACGAGCAATCACGAGGATGAAATGAAACGCACTGAACACAGCACAGAACAGCACTGAAATGCACGTGATTCGCGGTCCAGAACATTCCAGAAAAATGACGAAAATCCGGAACAATCCGGAATCGGCGCCGGGGGGCGGGGGGCACGCCGGGGGAACAGGGGCCAATCCAAGCTATCAAACGATAGCGTGACTCGCTATCGTTGGTCCGGTTGGTCGTTCGGAACGGCAACGACTAGTCTGGTCGTCTGATGCATGTTTAAACCTGCATCGACTAGATTTGGATCTTTTTATTTTCGAAAAAATTGCGTCAACTAATTTTTATTAACAACACGGGATAAGCGAATTGATATGAATAATCTGTTTTTAACTGTAAACGTTATTTTCGTTATGAAAAAAATTTTTAACGTTAATTTGTTATTAACAAATTATTGAAAAAAAAACTTTTAGACAATATTTTTCAGAATCAAATTCGAATATTTTATAATAAAATGAATTTTATTACAGACAATTTTTTTATTATATATTATTTTTTAATTACATTATTTCTTATTATCTAATATGATAAATTGTCAATAAAAATACTTCTTCAAAGTAATAAGTAGAAACTTCTCTCAATAGAATATTTCTATACAATCTTCTTTGGAAAAAAAAATTTCCATATATTTTCGTTCATGCGTACAAGTGCCATAATGCATGTTGTGTAAACGACATAAAAGACAGCATGTAAGTGAGAATTTAATGCAGCGAAATTGCTGACTTTCAACGTTGACATGCTTTAGGGCAATAAATGTTCAGTATTTGATTCATGGTAACATGCTGCACAGTCGCGTATTAAACGATCAATTTTAACTCCTACACGTTGCAGCCTTACATGCTGCCATAATGCCGACCAGCTGCGTCCGCTTTTTGCTGCCAATACTCATGCGTTGTAGGTACATTTAACTTGCCGCAATTCAGGTGCATTTTTGGGAGCTTTATGTATTACACAAGTTTGTTTCGGCATGTAATGCTGCATATGGGTACCAAACATGACATTCATATGTTGAAGTCAATAAAATTGCCCAAATAAGCTGTCAAACGATTTTCTATCTGGGATACGAAATCGGATACAAAGATTGTGATAAAATTGTACACGAATCAGACTCAAAGATATATTCGAAAAAGGAAGAAAGAAAATAAAAAAAATATAAACAGAATAAATATTAAACATACATTATAAATAATAATAACTGCAAGTGTAATAAGTTGGTTAAAAATCTGAGTTGGTGTTTAATTCTTCATAAAGCCTATATTTTCCTTTTTTCATGTTCCATAGAACTGATGCAATTATACTCATTAATGTTTCAAATAAAAATCAGGGCATAAAATTGTTTAGCTTTTGAATGATTTACCTTCTCTTTTTCGAGAGCCAATCTTTTTTTCATATACAGGAGCACATGGTCCATAAACTTGATAGCTTCAGGTGTGACTGAAAAAATGAAATTTATGCATTACATACATATGCTGTAAAAAAAATCGAAATTCTTATTTCTAATCTACTTAATTTATTTACCAATAGACATTGAAGCGCAAAAAAAGCTTTCTGTACTCTAAACATTGGGATAGTGAAGTGATATAAACAGAAAGAATTCAAGAGAGGGGACTTACATCATGACAATGCTATAGACGTTGAAAGGAAAGGAATAGTGAGCATGAAAGTTGCCATGAAAGGGCCATGAAAGGGCACATTGAAGGGTAGGGGTATGGTGGCATAATAATATGATACTAATTTCATATTAATTGAGTTCTATGGTATTACTTGGAATATCATCAAGTCTCGAACTCAGAAGGTCTGGGCTGCCTGCTGTTGGTGGATGCATAATGTCCCTGTTTTCAATTTGATCGTCCTGGGAATGTATTTGAAGATCATTCTCCTTATCGCTTCCTTCTTCAGATTCAGATATTTCATCCAAAGAATTTTCATCTACTTCTTTTGGGGTGCCATTCCAACTTTTACAGTTTCTAACTGCCGAGAAACTTTTTTGTAGCGATCTAGATTCTCCTGGCTTGGACGTTTCCGTTTTAGTTCAAAATTTTTTATCAGTGGGCTCTTTGCAGTCATGTCGAGTGCCAAAACTTGCCCCTCTTTTGTAATCTTTAGGTCTTCCAGGTATTTTTTGTTTTCTGTAAATTATATAAGTAGTAAGTTATCAGCACTGTTAAATTGAGCAAAAATGTTGTTTCGCGTTTTTACCAAAACTTCAGCCAAAAAAGCTAAATGTTGTGAAGCACATAAAAAATTTTGAGGTACTTAAATTATATTTACAAAACAATACAAAGTCACTTTATGGTAAAAATGTACATAACAGTCGATAAAAAAGTAGTTTAGAATATTGAATTACAAAATAAACTAACTTCAGTAACTAAAATTGTGGGTTTTTACGATTGTTGGCAAGGAATTTGAATTGTTTTTCTCCCCTTCAAAGTTTTTGATACAGAAAATGCTAGTTGAAAGAAAAAGATAAAAATCATAAAGTTTACGGAAACAACAAACAGAAGGAATGCAATTGTTTGGCAATACAAAGAAGAGAAATTTTGAATTTTACTCTACAATCCTAAAATTTGCATGTTATTTTTCAGTAAAAAATGTTAATTAGCAATAAAAAAATAAAAAGAAAACATGCAGCATTAAATTTACGAAATTTATAGTTTGTATATCAGATATTTCAAACTGGGAATTATCTTTCCTACAAATTTTTTTACTCACTTAACTCTCTCTCTCATTATATGCTTAATTTTGAAAGAGATTGAAAAAGTTTAATATTTTACTCTTTTGAATTTCTAACGTTGAAAGATTATGAGTAATTTATACTCAGAGAAATACTTAAAATCAAGCTTCAATGTGAATTTTATTCTCAGTATACGCGAGTTTCATTATTCCACATATATTCCATATACTTTCTGCTGTTATACATAATTTCATAAACAATAGTTTTTGTTAAAGTGAAAATACTCACGCGAATAAACTATGAAAATTTGTAGCTTTGAATAAAAATTACAAAAAAAAAAAATTAAAATTACAAGTGATTGTTTCGAGAAAGAGAAAATGTACGTGGAAAACCAAGTATTTGATAAATAATTTAGAAAGTCGAGATTAAAACCGGGTTCGCGGGGGGGAGGCTGCGATCTCGCATATATATATACATATACATATACACATACCGGCGATCGGACTACGAATCTTAGCATAAATAGGACTTGCAATGAATGAAAAAAGTGATGCGAATAGAACTAAACAAAGATAAAATGCTGCACTTACTTGATTTTCGCAAAATCCTTCCCTCAAACTCCTCTGCGCCCCAAGGAATTCGTTGCACTGAATCCAACACACGTTTTGGGGGCGGCACTTCCTTCTCATGCAATATGGATGTCGTTTGAGAATCAATCCAATAAATTAAGAACCACATTTCGTCTTGATTTTTAATGATATATGACAAGCTTCTAAACTCTCCTGAAATCGGGGTCTTATTGTGCGTGGTACAACGTGGTATTACGAAATTGTCATAAATTGATAAACATGCAGAGTGCACTCTGCATATATGATGTGCAGCGGTGCAGGCGTGCAACCCGGTGAATGCCGGTGCTGATGGTGCTCAATGGTGCTGACCGGTGGATTTGGTTTAGCGGGAACAAGCAGCCATTTATGTGTTGAATTTAAATATTCACACCAGATAAACTGTATATTTTTCGAAACCGTAGATGAGGGAGTCGTGAATTCAAAATGCATAATCAAGATGGAAATAAAAAATTTTATGAAGCGCATGCTTTCATTCATCGCCAGCAAAAGTAATAGCAATAAATATACTATTTCTTATAAAAATAGAGTGATCGAAATTAATGATTGTATCGACTTCTTTTGAGAATCGATAAATTACATTGTCAGATTGTCACAGTATGTTGTTTCTGATTTACACTGTTAATAGAAAGTAAACAGCTCCTGAAAATTGTTATTTAAATCGAATGTGCTTCAATGTCTTTTTATCGTTAAAAGCGCGCCTGTAATTGTGAACGATGGACAACAGAATTTTAAAGCGTCCTCTTCACCTCGAAGATTTTTCAAAACGAAGTATGTACCGTTTTTTTCGTGATGAGGAAAATCACGATATTGACAGACATTCGCCCACGAGTGATTCTCTGGCAAGGAACATCGATGAAAACCATGAAATCGCAAGGTATGCATTTCAATAAGTGACACTTTTATCTTACAAGGGGACCAACAGACCCTTGACTCACCGATTTCCTCGAAAAAATTTGAGGTGGAAGTCCTATCATAAACAAACTTCCACATAAAGCCATTCGACCGAATACCTATAAACAATCGAGAAAAAAAATCACAAAGTTTACCCACAAATTCCCTCCACGTTATATCCCTGAGTTTTAGTACTAAAGTTCGAAAGTGGCGATGGAGCATTGTGCAGAGTTCCCTCCTCACACTCAAGATGATGATGGGGGTTCGAATCTTGATCGTGTCATTTTTTTTTTTTTCGACAAAATTTTTAGAATTATGCTATTATTTAAAAACTTCGTTTATAAGAAAGAAGCTAAATTCATATTTACTGTAAATTTGAAAAAATCGTTTTTTCAGGCTTTAAAACTATACGTGATTTTTCAAATTCATTATGACAAAAAATTATCAGTGCTTTTTTGGATTACAGACAAATATAATTTATGTTACACTTATGTGCCATGAAAATGAGTTGTGTGTTTGAAGTAAATATGAATTTAGCTTCTTTCTTATAAACGAAGTTTTTAAATAATAGCATAATTCTAAAAACTTTGTCGAAAAAAAAAAAAAAAATGACACGATCAAGATTCGAACCCCCATCATCATCCTGAGTGTGAGGAGGGAACTCTGCACAATGCTCCATCGCCACTTTTGAACTTTCGTATTAAAACTCAGGGATATAATGTAAAGGGAATTTGTGGATAAACTTTGTGATTTTTTTTCTCGATTGTTCATAGGTATTCGGTTGAATGGCTTTATGTGGAAGTTTGTTTATGATAGGACTTCGACCTCAAATTTTTTCGAGGAAATCGGTGAGTCAAAGGTCTGGTGGTCCCCTTGTTAGCTAACAGTATTTTTATAAAGGTATTTATCAGTTTTTTTTTTACAGCAATCAAGAGCAACCTACATCAGAACCTGAAAGTACCGATGGAGAGAACGACGTTTCTGACGAAAATGGTATTTAACAACAGTAAATAGTTTTGTATTGTATGATGTACATGTAAATATTTTCTATATATCACATATTTATGATACCATTTAATCTAATATTATCATTAAAAAATGTAGTAAACTACATTATGTACGATAATGTTGCATATATATTTCATATAATCGTAAAATATGTTCTATAGTAATTTTACATATACATGCATATAACATTATACATAATAGTAATAATAATATCACAATATACATCCACATATATTAAACATATAGATATTGTGACGAGCGGGGTTTTACCGCTCGTCTGATTTTATGAAACCATAAAATATAATAAAAAGAACTATTTTCGTTTTCTTTATAAATAATACTTTTAGAAAATATTAGAAATTTATTTCAGAATTCAATTTTTCAGAAGTTAAAACTATTTTTGCGAATAACAAGATAACGCGCAGCGTTATCATAATCGCAGCAATTTTGCCGTCGATTTACAATTGCTTCGCAATAGATTATTTTACTTCTCGTAATTCTCCTTTTCGAACAGCAAAATTATGATATCTAACGACTCGAATAATGAACGGATGCAAACGGGCGAAAAATCGACCGTGATAACAATTACATTTTTTTTGAACAAAATAGAAATTATCAGACTTCTAAAATTAGCGGATGTAAACGACCAAAACGGAACCCGAAACGAACGAAAAAATACTCCGAAGGAGTGATTATCAAATGACAATAATCGAACATCATTTATAACATTTCTGATGAATACAATTAAGTGTAATTTGCGACAGTAAGAAAACGGAGGAAATATGAAATCGAATTCTTTATCTCTTGATTTGAGAGTTGAATATAAACCCCCGGCTTTCGCCAAAAGATCGGCACTCGTACTGATATTTTCCAAGTAAAATACCCGGCACTCGTACTCATATTTTCCAAGTAAAATACCCGGCACTCGTACTCATATTTTCCAAGTAAAATACCCGGCACTCGTACTCATATTTTCCAAGTAAAATACCCGGCACTCGTACTCATATTTTCCAAGTAAAATACCCGGCAATCGCGTTTCCTCAAATTGAATTCTCACATTCCTTTTCCAAAATTAATAAAACTTTTGAAGTTAAACCTTTATCAGAAAACTAGAAACTTGGATAAATTAACCATAATCAGAAAAGACTTTCGAAAGATTATATTTCTTTTTACTTAAAATGTTTTCTCGCGGATCGAGTGTATCAGAATAAGTTATGGTTTAATTTGCTTAGTTAGGCATTGAATTGAAGTTGGTGAAAAGACGAAAATACCTAGTTGAAAGTGTTGTTTTTAAGAAATTGAAAAGGGATAAGCAAGACATTATTTTTTTTGGAATAAGAATTGACTGATTTAGTATTCATTTGAAGATTCATTTCTGTCATGAGAAACATTGGTAGCATTTGTCAGAGCCATAACTTAGGAGGAACATTTATTTTGTGAATTTAGTTGATAAGAAATTGTGATACATGTTGTGCATTGGAATGTTTCCAATTTAAGGATATTTGGAAAGAAAATTATTGTGACGAATTTTCTTGAATAGAATGAGAAGAAATGTAAACAGGAGATTGTGAATTTTGAAAGACCTTCTTATTTTAATGAAATCTAACAAGAGTTGGCATTTCAAACATTTTATTTTGAGTTTTATTAATAAACCCTCAAAGCATTTATCCCCAAGTCCGTAAAAATAACGGGGAACCTGGGATCGTGTAGGGCAGAGTCTCCTACAACGGTCCTAATCTGGACGAGTTAGCCTACTTTCGGGATTTAAAAATCAACGTTGGTTTTCTCGAATTTGAGTCCGCTCGTCACAATATAATATAATAATGCATATCATTCCATACATTAATAAGCATAGTAATCGATAATTAATAAAATTTATTCAATAATAATCATTTATTATTTTAATATATGTATATTATCTTCAATTATCCAATAATTATTCATTATAATGAATCAATAAATCTGATTCATCTATAGTTACAAAAATTAAATTAGATTTTACAATTTTATATGAATGAATATTATTATTTTCATTTCATTTATTTTCTAAAATGAATGTTTATTTATGATATTATTTGTTATATACGTATTTATAAGTATTACAGTATTATATTGTACTATATTATTTGATGATTTATATATTTACATCATTATTAATTTGTTGTTTTTTTATTTGTCCATAATAACTTTATTATGGAATTATGTAATAATTAGTTAGGATAATGAAATAAATAAATGTTATTAATATACAGTTATAATATATGTAATATAATATAAATATAATAGGTACATATGCATACATTTTGTAATGATACATATATATATATATATATATACACAATATGTATTATATATATAATAAAATGTAATGCATAAAGAACAGTATATATGGTATATACACAATATACGTAATGTACACACAAATATATATATATGAGAAATATGTTTTGAAGACATAAACTAACACATAAAACTGCTTTTCATTTTGAATTCGAATAAAAAAAAAAATATATTGCAGTATACGAATTTTGTACGTCGATCTTAAGTTTGTATAAAGAAATTTCTATAAAGTGTTAATGAGGATGAAAGCTATTGAGGAGATATGATATATTATTTTCACGTAATTTAAATTTTCTGTTAGGTATTATTATAACAATATATGATATTGTAATGTACATTTATGTAATATTATTATTATGCTTATATTAAGTCGCATAAAAGAGTATGTAATACTTAAATATCTAGCATATCATATGGTACGTAGCTTTATTTAAGTAATGAACTTTACATTAGTTTACTTACAGATAGTGATTCATTCAACAACGAGAATCTTGGTGATGATGACGATGGTCACCTAATGTCCAGTGACGAGGGATCTGACAATAACGATGACGACATCATTGATGTTGGTTATGGACCTGACGGGCCGGAAATTGATAAAAACCTAAATGAAGATGCAGATAGGATTCCGGGCAACGACGTCCAAGATCCCCTTAACCCACCTTTATATGAAGGTGCACCCATCACCGCGAAGGAAAGTTCTTGTTGCATCTTACTTTTTGCAATGCGGTTCCACCTCACAGGAGTTTGCTTGGCAGCCCTATTGTCATTAAATATGTTACATTGTCCTACTCCAAATTTTTGTCATTCGAGTTTGTACAAATTCCGTTCTCATTTTGAAAATTTAACAAGTCCTATACGTCGACATTCTTATTGTTGTTCCTGTCACCGAAATCTTGACAATGAAATAAACGTTTGTCAAGACTGTATCGTGAATGACCCTCAAAATCAACATGAAATTGGATACTTCATAGAAGTTCCAATTATTGATCAATTGGAAACTCTTTTTCGGAGACCTGGTTTTTCGACACTTTTGCGGCGACGGCTACAAAGAAACAAACGCGCTGAAAACAACTATGAAGATATTTATGATGGCAACATTTACAAACAGCTTTCTCAACATCTGAACTTTCTGTCTCATCCTAATAATCTATCTTTTACTTAGAATTGTGACGGAGTTTCAATATATAATTCATCAAAATTTGACGTTTGGCCTTTTTTTCTTAGTATCAATGAATTGCCGTTCGAACATCGAACAAAGAAAGAAAACATGCTTCTTGCAGGCTTGTGGTTTGGACCCAAAAAACCAGATCCTACTCAGTTTCTTCTTCCTATCTGTGAAAACTTGATTGAATTAAGAGATGCCGTTGAATTCGATGATTATGACAGTAACTCAGCCATTCATGTACAAGCTCGTGTCATTTGTGGTACTTGCGACCTCCCAGCAAAAGCCCAGTTTTTGAATATGAAGCAGTTCAATGGAGAATATGGATGTCAAAAATGTTTGATCAGGTCGGAACCCATTGTACCAGGCAGTCTACACAGAATTTATCCCTATGTAACACCTTTGAATTGCCGAACTCAAGAAATGACAGATCAGTTTGTGAACGAAACGACAGTTTCCGGAGATTCAGTTTATGGCGTCAAGGGCCCCAGCATAATCTCTCAATTGACTCCTAACTATATTAAAGCCACAACAGTAGATTCCATGCACTGCGTGTTCTTGGGCGTAGTTAAATCTCTTCTTCTCTTATGGTTTCAACCAGGATCAGGGTTATTTTCCAATTCCATTTCTGCTGTCGAAAAATTAATCAAATCACTTTCTCCTCCATGTTTTGTTTCGAGGCTACCAAGATCACTTTCAGAAATGAAATATTTCAAAGCCAGTGAACTCAGAAATTGGTTTTTTTACTATTCCTTACCAATTATGAAACATATCATGAATGAACTAGCTTTCGAACACTGTATGCACTTTGTTTATGCTATTTTTTTACTAAACCAAGATAGTATTTCAGAAGAATCAATAGACTTGGCGCAGAACTTGCTGGAAGAATTTGTTTCACAGTTTGTAGATTTTTACGGTACGCAAAATATGACAATTAATTTACATTCATTACTACATTTACCCCAAACAGTGAGAGATTTAGGTCCTTTATGGGCTCATTCGTGTTTCCCATTTGAAAATGCAAACGGTATTCTTAAAAGTTTAGTAACTGGTACAAAATATTCTCAGCTACAAATTTGCCATGGAATATCAATGTATATGTCTCTTCCGGAAGAACTTAAAAAACTACAGCCTAACTCTAACGCTGCGAATTTTTGTGAAACCATCGTTAATTCTGGACGACTTGTGAGCACATACAAAATGCACCACGTACCTAACACTAACTTTGCTATTGTTGGTAATATTGACGCGAACGAAGAATTACCAAACATTGTCACAACAGCTCTACGAACATTTCGCATTTATGAGAGAAAAGTCAGAATATTCAAAAGGTTTTTCAAGTCGGGTTTATTGTACACATCTGAACTATACATGAAATAAAAAAAAACATGTTCTATGTATGTAAAATACAAAAATAGAGCCAACGCTACATTTTTCGGTGTAATCAACTGTTTTGTCAAGGTATCTGACTGTGAGTGTAATACTTTTTGTAGAGATGATTGTAACGAGCGATATTTCGCTATCGTAAAAAAATTGGTGATCGATAATCCCTTTGCAGTTCAACCAGGCGTTTCATTGTCATATCTCCATCGTTTCATAGAAACAGATCAAATGGATGTTGTTGATGTTACTAATTTATTATGCGTTTGTTTTTGTGTCAACACCTGTCCAGGAAATGATGAATACATCATTGAACCGGTCAATTTGTTAGAATTCGATTAAGAAGCTTAGAAACAAAAGTTTCAAGGTACAAAAATACGTTGTAAGTGATTGTATCGGTGTACAAAAAATTATTTCTTAAATAAATTAATTTTTTAACAGCTTGATACGTGTGTAGTGTACTGTACCTTAAATCTCGATTTAAAACGCGATAAATAATTACTTTTTTTTTCAAGCAGCCATGAATTTCTTGAATGCAGAACTGATCGAGACGTACAATTTACGAGCTATGGCAGCAGATTACTTCCATATATTCCTTTGGATACAATTTTTTTCCTTTATATGCCGAACTTATAATTTTATTAAAACCCTCGCAAAACTGATCACCTCATAGTCTTCGGTTGGGATACTATCGTCTCCGGGAGACGAAAGTATCCTGATGGGAGACTCATTTTCTTTCAGTCAACTTGCAAAGTCTTCGGTTGGAATACTATCGTCTCCCGGAGACGATAATATTCGACAGGGAGACTCGACCTGCGGCATAAGAGTCTCCCGAATTTGAATGACGGTAGCTTATAGATACTATCGGCTCCCATCGGGAGATTGTGCTAATAGAGTGAATGGTTTTTGGAGACGATCATCTCCGATTTTCGTCAACGGGAGACTCATTTCCCATTCGGGATACTCGGGAGACTATTGGGAGACTCTGATTTTTCATCTCGGGTTTCTCGAAAATGATCCAGGGATAATTTCTGTCAATGCAAGTATTGATGGCACAGAATTGTTTCGAAAATCAAACCAAAGTTGTTGGCCGTTGCAAGTAATATTGAATGATTTGGACTTTAAAGATAGGTGTAAAAATATAATTTTAGAGGGTATAATGGTTATCACTGGAGAACCTTGCATAGAATTAATAGATCAGCTTGTACATACATTTTTAAATCAAGTGGCTGATTTGAACAAAAAGAAAATGACATTCACATCGACCATAACGGGTGTTACAGTTGAATTGAAATTTGTTCTTGGCTGCATTTGCATCGATTCTGGTGCTCGACATTTAGCTCAAAATCGTGTCAAGTTCAATGCCTATTATGGTTGTCCATTTTGTTACGACAAGGGGCAGTGGGTCAATGGGGCTGTTCGTTTTCTAGCATCGACAAGTAGTGGCATTCTAAAAACACCAGAATCGCATGCAAAAGATGTTGAGGTCCAAAGACAGTTAGAAAATATAAAAAGCGGTTCTAGATCGTTCATGCTTTCGCGAGGGGTAAAAGGTCCGTGTGCGTTATCTCAAGCTGTCAATTTTAATATCGTCTGGGGAGTTCCGTTCGATGTAATGCACACGCAGTTTTTAGGCGTTGCAAAATTTCAATATGAGCTCAGTTGTAATCAAAAAACGAAGTCGAGAAATGAAATGCGTAACATTATTGACAAGCGTCTTCAGCATATTAGACCATGCAAAGAACTGCAAAAAAAACCGGAACTACTGAAAAACGAAAAAGCCATCACAGCCAAAGATTGGCGATATTGGCTACTTTTTTTTAGCATACCTGTATACAACGGTATTTTAGAGACAGGCCTTCTGGAACACCATGCACAGCTGGTAAGTTGTACTTATACATTTTTACAAAGCTCACTCTCACAAGACGAGGTGAACAAATGCGAGGAAGAATTAGCATTGTATGTAATTAACTTCGAACGATACTATGGTGAAAGTGCGATGCGATTCAATATCCACATGTTGGACCATTTCGCAGAATCAGTGAGACGAAATGGTCCAGCATGGAGTCATTCAACTTTCCCGTTTGAAGGTAGTATGCGTCCGATCAAAAGCATGGTGACTGGAACACGCAGCGCAGATCTTCAAATCGCGAAGAAAAGTTTGCAATTATTATCGTTTAAAACAGATTGTGCCCAATTCACCGCAAACAGCAGAGTAGAAAATTTTTGCAATTCGTTATTTACATCCACAACTTTTGTCAAGTCAAATTCAGTTGAATGTTTAGTAAAGGTAGATTGCGAGGATTCCCAAAATTTCAAATTTCTACGTTGTACATACAAAGGACGAACATATACATCTGTTCGCTATAGACGTTCGAAAACTTTCAACGACTCTTATATTGAGCTGCGTTCAGGCGAATTTTGCGAGATTCAAGAAATTATGGAAATTGACGGTAAATGCGAGTTTTCGGTTACGGTTTTGAACTTGATTCATCTGCAAGTGAGCAATGTTGAAATGAAACATATTTTCCGAATTGTAGGGAAAGATAAAAACATTATTGTTTCGTTGAGCGATATAAAATGCAAGGCTGTAAAATTCGACGTTGACGATGAGAAGTACGTTTGTAAACTGCCAAATTGCTTTGAAGTTCTCTGAAATTAGAGTTCATTGTTTCTTTTGCGACTTGTAAATTTTTTCGAGAAAATGTGTTGCGATCGATGTTTGTATATATTGTAGGATATTAAAATTTTTTAAATATACAGAATCTTGTACAATAGACCGAACTTTTCCTTCCCAACATCTCGTCTAAGAGCTTACCTCAAGTTTCTTAATTATTTACGTTATCTGAATTACAATAAAATAATCTAATCATTTTTATTGTTTGATTACAATTCAACAATATCAACGAAATAAAAAAGGAGCTGTGTAAATGTTAAAAATTTCTGATTTGTAACTGTATCTTATTTATTCGACATTATGTTTTATGAATTGTTAATCAGAAATTAATAAAATATTAATTGTTACATATATAAAAAAGTATGAAAAACATGAAGAATTTTCTTTTGCAATTCTTGCATCTATTGTATAAGCATAGGCATAAATGTAAGTATAAGTAAGATTAATCATATATTAAAAAAATGTATGTATTAAAAAGGATCTTAAAGTATCAAAAGAAAAAAGGGCAGTATTTCATACAGCTTTCAACAGTTTTTATAAAGTCAAATTATATAAGCTTTTATATATACCCTTTTTATGAAGTCATATTAAAAAAAGAAAGCTGAATTTCATTTGAAAAAACAAAAAAAAAATGATGTTTTATAAAGATTTTACGAAAAGTTAATAAAGATCACAGTTATCAGTGGCTGTCGACAATAAAAATACATCCAAAATTTCAAATGTTTCTCGGTTTATTATTTGTAAAAAATATTAATGATTGAAAACGAAAAGTATTCAAGTAATGAAACGATGAGTGTCAGAGTATCGTATTAAACGCTAAATATTCATTTCAACTCGCCTTGAACATTCCCGTGTAATATTAATAAAACTGTATTCACTGCAACAGCAATGGAATACTTTCTGCGGCTGCTAATTCAACATTGTCAAGAAAAGATTTGTCGGAGTAACATTTGAACACCTTCAGCAGACATAACATATATTGCTTTCAACTACGTTGTCGGCCAATACTCGTCGTGAGTATAGGCTCGCTACACCGCTGGGAAGTGTTCATAGTCGTGACTTAGCGTTCCAACTTTCTATACCCCACAGAGTATTCAAAGACTTCTGATAAGTATGATGTAGCAAAATATTGCCGTAGCGAAATATTCAAACTCACGAACGATGAGTCAAAAAGTGACAAATTTGTAATAGAGCTGTATTCAACGACGCGAACTTCCAATACTCTCAATATTTTCTCGTTTGCTGTGAGTACCAATCACTTCATAATTAGTACACAGTAACAACCTGGACAGTTGTTCAGTTGAGCAATGATAGGAGGCTGAATATTTCGTTTTAATCGCAAAAAAAATTATCAAAACATCTACTCAAAAATATGACGCAATTTCATGCTTTGTTGAAATCTTATATATTTTACTAATGTAACTTACAAGATCCCCGACTGAAAATGGACGAGAAAAATTTTATATATTAGCAAATATAATATCGTGTCTGTTTTAATTTTTTTAAGCATGATGTATTACACATAATATATTATATCATATACAGATTATAATATTGCGGATTTCCATAGTCATGAAAGTCTTGCGAAGGTTCTTTTATTCCATAATAAAACAGATAAGGAAAGGAATTAGTATAAGTACTACATACAGTTTGTCGATATATCAATTCATCAAAATAAAATACCTAAAAAACAAAATTTATAATCAACATGTAAGAAAATTATTCAAGTTTCTTGCAAAATTAGAGTATGACACGAAAATGCTACACTGAGAGAAAACTTGTAGTAAAAAATGCTACAATTCTGGTAAAAATCACCATACCATTGAGTACGGCGTGCCCAGTTCGCCTTGTATGTCGAAAATCACTATCGATTTAGGTTATTTCTATCAGATTATATCGTTATAACATCCACATCACTTCTTAATATTTTCTATGTCGGTATGGTGAAAATGGCTATTTGGTCATATGACTTTTCACACGATAAGTATTTATGTTACAGTATATATCAAATATGTTGATGTTTTTAGGCCATAAGTGATTTATGGTTTGGTGAATTTTACGAGAACTCATGGTGGTTTACATCATATTCTGATCACATGACTATATTCAGTAGATCACGTGATTCATCGTTTCTCATGAATGTGTATAATCCTGCATTGAGCTGCATGTATGAGCAAGTGGGTGCACATCAGTGCACATTCTTGTATACAACTGTTTGTCAAAGTTCTCGTGTTTTTTTTTGTTAAATCGTGGTGGTCTCTCCGATTTCGATCTGTCGAAGTCAAAGTAAACTGCACCGGTATACGCATCAGTACAGCTCAATTTCAAGTAAGTACGAATGAGGAATTTTCACTCACATGTGTAAACATAACCTTAAAAACTGAACAAAATATTGTCGTATTTTGTAAGAACGCTATTTATTGAAACTTTTTAGAAATTGGGCAATTTATACAATATAATGTTTATATTATTATTTACAGGTTATGGCAGCTCTGACAGGCGACGGTGGAGTTGAAAACCAGGTAATTTCATAACATGTAAAAAACTCAAGTCATGCATATCTTTTGACTAATGATAATGTGACAAAATTATTTTATACTCTATCATTTTCATTACCTTGTGTTTTTGATGTTCAAAACAATTACATTCTATATGATGACTTTTTGTATATTATATTAAATTTATAAGTGAAATATTCTTTTATATTATTTTATAATTAAAAGTAAAATATTCTTTAATTTATTTTTATGAAAATGATAATTATTATTTCTAATGTGCATAATCATTTATGATTTTTTATTTGCTTTTTTTTATGTCTCATTAATTAGTGCAATTAATTTTTAAATGCTAGTACCTAATTCTAAGAGAATCAGTTTATTTGAAAATTTGAATAATTATTATTTTATAATTTTTAAAATGATTGCCATTCTTATTGTTAAAAATGAAAAATATTTTTTATTGCTCTCTTTTTATGGTTTTCATTTTTATCAATTTATTTATTTGTTTATTTATTTATTTATTTTTCTATCAGAACAATTCAATTTCAAATGCTACAGCCTAATACGGAGGAAAAAAAATTACTTAAAGTGCAACATGTAAAAAACATTACAGGTTTAAATTTATTGAGGATTCGATAAAAAAAAAATTTTTCAGGCGTTGTTAACATTTTATTTTTGTTGTTGTTGTGAATCCAATACTTTAATAAATGATGAACTTTCTTTTCAATTACAACTTATAGTAATTATTGATATAATAATCAGATGTTCAGGTGGCGCTGTAAGTACAAGTTGTGAATCTGTTACGCTCCTCGAAAATTACCATTCAAGTTATTCTAATACACTCTTTTGGGGAGATTTTTGCTTAAGATTATTGCAGGGTGTTTGACGCACCCACTTTGATAAAATCTCGGGGGGGCGCTTGCACGCTGTAATTAGTACAAGTATTTTTTCATTGGCTTAACCTCAATCGGCGGAATGGCGGTAAATATCAGTGGCATCGAGAATTCTTCACCTGCAGTTGAGTTATCGTTTGATAACAACATATACTGTTTGTGTTGTGACGGCATTATCTCGGACATCGTGAATGCTACGAGGTGCCCTGTGTGTAATACACCATTTCACCCAACTTGCGTGAAACGTCCGGCCAAGCTTGCTAACGGAGGCTTCAAGAAATGTTGCAGCCTGATGACAGCAGCGGCGCTCAACGAGAATTTGGATAGAACTCTCGATGAGTACCACTCTAAGCTCAAGATCGAATTAGCAGATATGTTTAAACCAATGTTGGAGGAGATAAGAATTAAGCTTCATGATCATGATTGCGCGATTCAGAGCATTGATCAGCGTTTGAACGCTATAGAAACTTGTGCTTCATCTCCCACTTCTTTACCCCCCCCCCCCCAATCTGACATTCTTGAATTGGCGGCAAGAGAGGCGACAGAGAGGAGGAAACGCGCATTTAATGTTATCGCGTTCGGTATACCTTCGACGCGTAATAATGGTAGTGGGGCAGAGTTAGATAAAGTCAATGATATTTTGTCTAAGATACCAGGTTGTGCTCATGCATTGCAGGTTTTTCGTTTCGGTAAATCGCGCGATGGTGCCTCCACCTCTGAAAATGATATTCGGTTCTGAGTTTGAGGCTCTATCGGTTTTGAGGAGGAAATCAGATTTCCGAAAAATGGGTATTTCCGTTTCGAACGATTGTACTCCGGCACAGAAGAGTTATTTGAAGCGTCTCTGGGGGGAAATGAATGAACGCGTTACTAATGGGGAGAAGGGTCTGAAGATAAAATACATCAACGGGAATCCTACTATTGTGAACACGTCTTCGGAAAACGTCTAACACGGGACAGTCAATTGTTATCCACGGATGTCTCGTTTCTTGATAAGACCCACCTTAATTTCTATTATCAAAATGTACGAGGTTTGCGAATGAAATTATGCGATTTCCGTATGTCTTTACAGCATTTACTTCATGAGTTTGACGGATTTTTTCTTGTTGAGACCTGGTTAAATGATAATATACAATCATCCGAATTATGTATGTATGGTTTTAATATTTATCGTTGTGATAGATCAGCGTTAACTAGTTCTTTTTCTCGGGGTGGTGGTGTTTTGGTGGCCTTACGCGACAATATTATTACATTTTCCATTGAATCTGACATTTTGCTTTTGGAACAGGTTTTCATTCATGCCACAATTAATGGTCAGGATTTTATATTTTGGGCTGTGTATTTTCCTCCAGCTTCGTCACCTGACGATTATGGTAATTTTGCTGATTTTATTTTGAATTTAAATGTGAAGTACCCTACGGCTTCTTTGATTCTTATGGGTGATTTCAATTTGCCGCAATTAAGTTGGGTTGGGAATGTACAAGGGGGCTCTGATGTTTCTTATTCTGGTAATTTGTCAGAGGTGGCTAGGGTTATTCTAGATTTATTATCATCCTTGATGGCCCAGCAATTTAATTTAATTTCTAATCACACGGGGTCATATTTAGATCTTATATTCTCGACGTTGCACTCTGTGAGAGTTGATTCAACGGCTGATCCTTTATTACATTGCAATCCGTATCATCCGGCACTTATTGTCTCCTGCTCTTTCGATTCTTTTTTTATTTCGCGTGCGTCAGTGGATCAGCCACTGCTGAGGGACTACAGGCGTGGGGACTATCTTGGGATTAATAATAATTTAATGGGGATTAATTGGTTCGATACGTTTCGGGGGAAATCTGTAGAACAGGCAGCGACAACTTTTTACGACATTCTATATTCTCAGATTAATGATTACGTACCACTTAAGCGGCGTATGTATTTCTCTTATCCACCCTGGTATTCAGGTGAACTTATTGCGTCTATTTTGGATACGAAGAGATTACATAAGGTATTTAAGGGATGCCGCTCGCATGAAAACTATGTTGCTTTCTCCGTCTCCAGATCAGCGAGGAACAGATTAATTGAGGAATGTAGGAATGCTTACATATCGGGGGTTGAGGATTCCTTGTACTACACACCTAAGGTGTTCTGGAAATATGTCAATAGTTTGGTACCGAGGGGGGAACGGGGTATTCCGTCGGCATTGTCTTTGATGACCGGACTAGTAATGATCCTGCTGAGATGGCTGATTTTTTTGCTGACTTCTTTTCGTCCTCATATACCACTAGCATCATGACGTCGCCTACAGCTGACACATTTGAGTATTCTTGTTTGCACAGAATCAGTTTTGAGGACATCTCGGCTGCCATTGACAAATTAGATTGGCATAGGGGCCTGGGTCCCGGTGGTATTCCAAATTCCTTTTTGAAATATTGTGCACCGACTATTTTGAACCCACTTTATTTGCTATTTAATCTGGCCATCAGAGAGGGCTCATTTCCTCAATGTTGGAAGATGGGTAAAATTGTACCGATATTAAAGAAGGGGGACAAATCGTTCGTTTCTAACTACAGGCCGATTACGTTACTGGATGCTATTCCTAAGCTTTTTGAGAAGATTATTACGGATTATCTATCTGAGGCTTTAAAGACGCATTTTTTTGAGAACCAGTTTGGATTTATTAGGCATAGATCGACGACTTTGAATCTACTTACTTTGAAAACGCTCGCGATTGATGCCATTGATAGCAGTGGACAATTGGATTGCATTTATCTTGATATGGCGAAGGCTTTTGATAGATTGGACTGGGGGCATCTCATTAGTAAACTGGAAAAATTGCCGATAGATGGTCATATTATACGACTCTTGATTAGCTATTTGCAGGGAAGGTCACAATACGTTTCAGTTAGGGGTTATAACTCGAGGATTTTTTCAGTTACTTCTGGTGTATCACAAGGGTCACATTTAGGTCCTCTTTTATTCAATATTTACATAAATGATCTTTCTGATTCTTTAAGTTTTTCCAGGCTTCTATTATTTGCGGATGACGCAAAGCTAGTTGCCATGATTCGGGACCCTGAGGATGTTTTGAGAGTTCAGAGTGACCTTGATAACGTCTCGATATGGTGTCGCGATAATGGTATGTCCTTAAATAAGGATAAGTGCGTCGTCATGTCATTTACTAGGAGGAGGGAAGGGTACCTAGCTTCTTACTCTGTTGATGGTAACACTATCCACAGGACTATGAAGATGAAGGATTTGGGAGTTGTTTTCGATGCTGGTCTGACATTTTCATATCATTTTGATTATATGTCCAGCAGAGCCTTAAGGCAACTTGGCTTGATAATGAGGAACTCGGGTTCTTTTACAAGGCCTTCGTCACTTTTACTACTCTACAAGATGCTTGTTAGACTGCATTTAGAATATGCTTCCCAGGTGTGGAATCCTTCATCCATTGGTAGAATTACAGATGTTGAAAGGATACAGAATAAATTCCTGAGATTTTACATGTATCGTTTAGGGATAGCTATGCCACGTTTTTCACATGATTATACTCAGTCCTTGTTAATATCTAGCCTTGATACGTTGGAATTTCGTCGGGACGTGGCCGATTTGATGTTATTTTTTGATCTCATCAATGGTCGCGTGGATTGTCCATTTTTTCTCGAACGAATTGAATTTCTGTGTAATAGGACTACTACTCGCTGTATTTCGACGTTTTCGGTGTCATTTTTCCGTACGTCTTTGGGTCAGGCCGATACCTTTGGTAGGATAAGTCGTTTGGCCAATAA
The DNA here is from genome assembly GCA_028476575.1 of Platygaster robiniae. Taxonomy (NCBI): domain Eukaryota; kingdom Metazoa; phylum Arthropoda; class Insecta; order Hymenoptera; family Platygastridae; genus Platygaster; species Platygaster robiniae. The sequence goes on from CM052026.1 coordinate 19,773,892, forward strand.
TGTGGCACAGAATGTTGACATATTTTCGGATAGCCGAGGGTCTTTTCTTGAGGGAGTGAAAGCTGCGCTAAGACTTGTATGAACTATTGGATGATCTGTGGCTTTAATGTTGTTTGAATTGTGGATGCGATGTTGTACTTACAATGTGATATATTTTTTGTATATTAAGGGCTTGTCCCGTTAAAGTTACATAAATAAATAAATAAATGAATAAATAATATAAATATAATTACTCTTTTTATTGATGTGGATATAAAATCATTATTTTAATTCTTGTTTTACTAATTTAGCTAATGCCTTTTGTTTGTTTCATTCATCAGAAAAGTGAAATAAGAAAAGTCTCCTGAAATTGAGATTGTACATTTCTCGAATAGCAATATAAAATTATTCTGAACAATAGGTTTTAATTAGTTGATGATTGAATAAGAGAATGATAAAGATATATATCTATAGTTGTGAATAAAAATTGTTTTTGCATATTTGTGAATGCGATATTTTGAAAAATGACGCAATTTCATTTCAGTTGAAACTTGGAATAATTATTAATTTTTAAATATCCTAATAATCGCTTCCCTAACTGATTAGAATACAAAATATATATTTAATACCATATTTTCTTGTTTTTTACTTTTTTACTTTTTTTTTTTTTTTTTTTTGTCAAGAACAATTTAATTCTAAATGCTAGAGCCTAATACTGAGGGAGAGAAATTACTAAAAGGTCAATTGAAATACTTCACAGGTTTCAATTCATTGAGGATTCGATGAAAAATAATAAATATAAATTTTCAGGCTTTGTTAACATGTTTCTTTTTGTGAATACAATATTTTAATAAGTGATAAAATTTCCTTTCAATTGCAACTTACAGTAACTATTGATGTATTATAAAAATAATTTTAAATAAAACTCGGAATAATTATAAATTTATAAATATCATAATAATTGCTTTCTTAACTGATTGAAATACAAAATATACATTTTATACTATCTTTTCTTGTTTCTTACTTTTTTTTTTTGATAAGAAAAATTTATATCCAAATGCTAGAGACCAATACTGAGGGGGAAAAATTGCTGAAAGGGCAACTGAAAAAATACTTTACATGTTTCAATTCATTGCCCTACTAAAAATGAAATTTCATCTGACGTCAGATCTGACGTTAGAGATTGGCCGAAAATCTGATATCAGATCTTACCTGATATATGACATAAGATCTGAGGCCAGAAAAAAATCTGACGTCAGATCTTACGTTATATCTGACTTTAGAGATTGGCTGGATTTTTTTTTCAGTAGGGTGACGATTCGAAAAAAAAAAAAAATAAATAAATGTATATTTTGAAGGCTTTGTTAACATGTATTTTTTTGTGTATGCAGTATTTTTATAATTGACCTTATTTATTTTAATTATTACTTACAATAATTCTCAATTCATTATTATGAAAACATTTTTGCTGATCTCGATGTAACACTATTATTTTTTACTTCGTTGTTTACATTTTTGTGTGTTTTTCATTAAAACAAAAAAATTCAAAAGTTAAAAGAGAATGTATTGAAATAATCGTTATTGTTTGCTTACTTATTTCGTTACATTTTTGATAAATGTCTTGTTATTATTGTAACTATTAATTTATACTTGAATCAAGTTACTTTTATGTGCAATAATTTTTTTATTATATTTTTTTCTTTTTCTAGAGTTTCAAAAATTTGTTGCTTTCAAGCACCAACGGCAGGTCAATTTTGCAGTACTACCGAACGAACAATAAATTAAACAAGACAACTCGGTCTTCTCTGTGTAGATTGATAATAGAACGAGAGTTGAGTCGTGCTTTTGAAGCAATGCCTAATGGTACTCAAAAATTACCCAAATTTGTGTTAGTATCTATCCTCATCTGTGTCTTTGTAATGATAATATGCGAATTTCCTCAATTATTGTATCAATACTTTTTTTTTCAGAATTAGCCGTACACGCTTCGAGCTGTTGATTGCTGATGTGAAATCTGTTTTCCCAAGAGCAAACTCTGAAGTTTTTTACTCGCCTTACGTCTATCAAGGAGATGGAAAAAACTTGTGTGTCCCAACCAGTGGAGTTCTATGGAATGCTTACAACCATAAGAAGAAGGCGTTAAAAAAGGCTGGTCTTCTTGAAAAGAATTTCCCGAATGGTGATTCCGACAATGAACGTCCAGTACATGAAAATGGTATTTCACTATTTATTATCAAAACCCATAACTCATTCTCTTCGATCTTTCGAAATTAAAATAAAATAAAAATGATTCGATATTTTCTAGATCTAGAATCTCTAAATTGGTTGAAGAGCAACTTGGAACCAGTTGAGGAAATTCAGCGATGTTGGAAAAAATTCTACTTTTCTCGGCTTGCGTTGTTAAAAAAAGACGATTTCAGTATCTACGATTACATCCAGTTGTTTCCGATTCTCGACTCTCCCTAAGGAAAAGAATTGGTAATGATTCGATCTTTCTTAAACGATCATTTCTAATAGACTTGTCATTTAGTAATGATAATGACTTGATGAAGTTTTCGTTAATGAAAAAATAATTTTCATATTAGTCTTTACAGTTAATTGAATCATTTTTTCTTTTTCTTTTCAGCTTGAGCTTGATTTCGACCGTATGCACCCAGGGTTCAGGACAGCATTTTCGGAAAGATGGGAGACAATCAAAAACAAAGTGCTCATCCCTGAACTAAAAAAGGCAAAGCTGGGTGTAGAAGAGAAGAGCCTTCTTCTAAACATCCCTCAGCTAACAAATGGTTCGTTAACTAAAGTTTTTTTTTACACGGAAAATTATCATTTCCCTGGGTATCTCGAAACCACAATTTTCGCGTCTACTCAAAAACGGGCTCCATGACACTGTTTAACTGTGAACCACTTATTTACAAATAATTTTATTTGCAGAAAAACAGGATCCGATAATTTTCTACCTGTTTCCTCACTTGATCAACTCCACGGCTGGCGTAAAACGAAAAAGTGGTGATGATGAACAAAATATCAATGGAAAGTCCAGTTTGAAAGAAAAACGTGACGCTTTCGTGATACATGTTATGGTAAATCAAACGTTATACATAATTGCGTTTTCGCTTATTACTATTTCAGTCAATGTCTAACAACTTGAATCATTATTTTTACAGAATAGTACTGAATTTGATTCTGCAATAGAGCAGCGAAAAGCGGACCTTCTTGCAGCCAAAAAAACGTTCCAACCAACTGTTTTTCTGATAGGACAGCTTTTGAACATTGAACAGACGTATGTGGTCGTGCAAGACGTTACATATGAAACCAATTTGTGTTTGGAAGCGTTTGACTTGGCTCTGAAAATTTATGCCTGTTTGAATTGTAAGTATCCAGATGACGCTTACAGCTTGTGGCTATTCCTTCAGACGGCAGGTTTTGGTCTGCGTTTTCCAGGGGATAGGTTAGCCGGAGAATCGAAGGTTCTTTTGGCCGAAGTCAAAATAGCGTTGGACGAGAATGCAGAGAACTAACTTCATGCGTTCTTGGTTTTTTACATTTTTATATATATTCTTTTTTACTAAGTTTTTGTTCGTTGCGCTTCAAAGTACTCGATTAATTATGTTTAAGTGTAGTTCGTGTTCCTTTTCGTATAGTCTCAATCAGGAATTGATAATTCATACAAGAGCTGTTCATCGTGAATCTGATTCTTTCAAGTGCCATGACAATAATTGCGAGAGACAATACTCAATACTGCATTTTTTCATCAAACATAGGAAAGCAAAGCACACTCATCTTCATTTTGAACCTAATAACGATGAGGAAATTTCACACTCCGAATTTCATGAAGGCGATAATTTACAATCAGATATTTCAGAGTATAATCTATCTGCTTCAGACAGTCTAATCTTTGATTCTAATGATGAAATGTCGAATTCTGAAGATGAAGTGTGTCATCGCGATATGGAAATATTGAATTCATGTAATACAAAAGAAAACACAACTTTCTCTAATGACGCTTTGGAAGATTTAATGATGTTTGTGGGATTTTTCTCCAAATTTCCCGACGTTGCTCGAAAAAAAACAGATGAAATTGTTACGGAGGTTTCAACATTAATGTCTCAGTTTTTCCTACGCATGTTAGAAAGACTTGAAAAGAAGTCGCAAGAATCGAGTTCAGGCCAGGATATACCCAATGAAGCAAAGTTAGCATCTACTGAATTGTTAGATACTTTTTCGTCTGTTCGCACGGAACATCAACGTTTTAAACTTTTTCAAAAACACAAATCCTATGTAAAACCAGAAACTTTTCGCATCGGTTACAGAGATTACTACAAAATTGAAAATAACGTGGCCAGAAAAATTAAAGTTCCTTTACTTGCTCAATTTATTCCACTCAGAAATGTATTTCAAAATTTTTTCGAACTTCTAAATGTTTCTGACAGAGTTTTAAATTACATGAATGAATTGAAATCAAATCAATACTTGATAACTACTTTCATACAATGTGATTTATGGAAAAAGAAATTGGAAAAATATCCAAACGACGTCGTGATTCCATTGTTTCTGTTTTTCGATGATTACGAAACAAACAATCCACTTGGGTCGCGTAAAACGATTGGAAAATGTGGTGCTTTTTACATAAGTATACCCATTTTACCACCTGAAATGCAGTCTAAGTTGGAAAATATTTTTTTGTTCGTTCTTTGCAACACATTAGATAGAAAATCTGTCAAAGATGAAGTAATTTTTAATAAAATGATTGACGAGTTACGTTTTCTTTCAATTGAGGGAATTGTGGTTACTCATGATTCTAGTACAATCCGATTACGTTTCGTGCTAGCCTTGATACTTGGAGACAATTTGGGTTTGAACTCGATTCTTGCATTTCAAGAAAATTTTTCTTCCAATGCGTTTTGCAGATTTTGCTATATTTTGTTCAAAGATATTGAAAAATTTCTACGAGAAGAAGATTGTCCCCTACCAACTATCCAAAATTACGATGAACAATCGCGCTCACAAAATCCAAAATCGTACGGCATAGTGGGAAAATGTGTTTTCAATGACTTGGAAAATTTTCACGTCATTGAAAATTTGAGTGTTGACCCCATGCATGATCTTCTCGAAGGAGTATGTCGCTACGATCTTGCACTCCTTTTGCACTTTTCATTTATGTTAAAAAGTTTTTTACGCTACAACAGTTGAATGCTCAAATTCAGGGTTTTCATTTTATTAACAAGAATAATATCACCAAATTGTAGAAATTCTCGAATCTCATTTGAAAAAGAAATATAAGTGCATAATGCTTTCTTCAGCAGAAATGCTTTTATTTGTGAGAAATATGAATTTAATAATAGGAGACTTGATTCTAAAAAGTGATAAACATTAGGACCTTTATCTTCAACTCAAAGACATCATAGAAATTATCTGTAGCAACGTTGTGAAAAGAGAGACCTACAAAATTCTTGAGACTCTGATTACACTAGTTTACAGCGAAATGTAGCCACATCAAATTTCAATGGTTTCCTTAGTAAAACGACTCGCTGAATCCGAAAACGCAGTCCAAAAAATTCCCCGTAGGACGGATTTCGCGGTATTGCGAAAAAACTGTTTTTCGCATATAGAGAAAAAGTGTCTTCAGTCAATCGCAAATATCTCCGGTTCTACTTGAACGATTTTGATAATTTTTATATCAAAATGTAGGTAATTTAATAACCTATAAATTATTCTCCTGAAGTTTTACCGTCACATTCACGGTTTGGTTGCTATTCCGACATTTGTATATAATTTTTTGTCATTTTTGTTAATTTTTTGAAAAAAATTCAACTTGAAGCGAAAATTAAGCCGAAAAAAAATTTTTTTTATCACTTCAATGAATGGATGTTGAAGCTCAATCGATGACAAAAAAAAAGAGTGGTCAGTTATCAAAATCAATGGGAAAATATAGAAGTTATAGGTGTTTTTCCGAAAAAAGGCAAAAAGTCCATTTTTCTCAACTTAATAGCATTGTCAATTTTTATTGATATTAAGTCACAAAAAATGAAAATTTAAAAATGAGTCAAGTCCGATCGTCTTTGTCGCTTGTGCATGTCTTCGCTTTCTCGAATCAAAAACCAGCAATAATCGCCCATCATTGTTTCATCCCAAAATCCTTGGTATCGTCTTTCCATGTTTTTCATTTGCTGATGGAAGCGTTCGCCATGTTCATCGCTTTCGTCGCCAAGATTTTTCGGGAAAAAATCCAAATGCGAATGTAAAAAATGAATTTTGAGAGACATATTCACACCTGTCACCGAAAAAAAGTGAGAAATAATTAGCATAATTTAATAGTATAGAAATGTAAATTTATATTAAAAACATACCTATTTTCTTATAATTCACTAGCAAATCTTGGATGATTTTCTTGTAGTTCCGACTTCTTGAGTTACCCAAAAAGCCATCGACGACAGAACGAAACGAATTCCATGCTTTCGCCTCGTCTCCTGTCAATGTTAAAACAAAATTGGAATCGCTGAGAATTTTTTTTATCTGAGGTCCCACGAATACGCCTTCTTTTATCTTAGCATCAGATAAATTCGGGAACACGGATTTCAAATAATGAAAAGAATGACCGTCTTTTCGCAAAGCTTTGACGAAATTCTTGAAGAGTCCAAGTTTAATATGTAATGGTGGAAGTAGAATCTTGTCTTTCTTCACTAGAGGATCGAATTTCACATTTTCCTGACCTATGGTGTAATTGATTCGATTCGGCCAGTCTTTTTTCACATAGTGTTCATCTCTCGCTCTGCTGTCCCACTTACACAAAAAACAGCAGTATTTTGTGTAGCCTTGCTGCAAACCAGTTACCATGGCAACAACTTTGAGGTCAGCACAAATTTTCCACTCGTGATCTTTGTACTTAATCAAGTCCAGTAACATTGCCATAGATAGATATGATTCTTTCATGTTGACAGCATGGGCTACAGGAAGTGAAGGCTTCATGTTTCCTTGATGAATCAAAACTGCTTTTAAGCTTAATTTGCTGCTGTCAATGAACAAACGCCATTCGATTGGATCGTAATTTACACCAAATTCAACAAACAAACCAGTGATATCATGACAATAACAAACATTCTTTTCCCTCGAATAGTATTGGGCAAATCGTATATGCCGATCTCTATAGTACGTCACCTTCACGCCCGAATCCAGTAAGTTCCGTTCTTGCAAACGTGATGCCAAAATCTCCGAATGATATTTCGTCAGATCTAAGTCTCTTATCAAATCATTAAGAGCGAATTGTGTAAAAGGCTTTGAAACTTTCATAGGCTCTGTGTCAGTCGAATTGGATTCACTTTCTTCTGATGATGGTGTGTCGATTTTTCTTCTCTTCTTAGGGCTTACTGGATACGGAACGTCAGTGGAATGCGGAACTGGTTTTGTTAACGATGGTACATGCGGATATACAATTTTGCGATGACGTCCGTGTTGTTTTATGTTACATAAGCAGAAGTAACAGTCAACCTCGTGATTCGTTGGCTGTCGCCAAATTGCAGGCACATCGAATGACAAGTAGCGACTACGAAAAAGAAATCATATGAACGTGGTAGTATATTAAAGGGTTAAAATCAGAAACAGAAAAGATGAGTATATATTTATACGTACTTGTCACCTGCCATCCACAAAACCAAATTTGTTCTACATGTGTTGCACATAGAACTCGGTGTCCATGCTTTATCAATATTTTCAGGTGAAACTTTGAAATACAAACTGTACGCATTTTGTAATGCATCCGTGAAATTCCGTGGTTTCGCGAAAATATATTCTGCACAAGCATAGCAGAACTTATTCGGATCATTTTTGCACTTGAATCTACGTTTCTGGACATTCATCCTTCAAATTTCGATTTAATTTTCCGTGCCTAAGGTACCTTTCTGGGTCAAGCCAGCGCACCAATCAGAGCGCAGTAGGTTTTCCCGCGGGTTTTCCCCGGATCAACCAAGCGCACAAATCATAGTGCACCGCGGGCTCCGCCACGGAGCGAGCCAGCGCACCAATCAGGGTGCACCGTGGGTCTACTTGACCTACGTGTAACACGCTTATGATGATAACCATTGTGCACTTTTGATAATATTTTCAAAAGTGCACTTTTTATCAATTTTAAAGTGTCCTTTCGATTATTATGCGCTTTTGATACGCAGCCATTTTTAAAATGATATTTTATTTGATAAATAATAAATACGTAAATGTAATTAAAAATTCATATGTGCTATCAAGGTATTTTCATCGTTTTGAACGAGTAGATCCCCAGAAATAGTCTCTTACTAATACAATTTTAAACTATATTATATGAATTACTTTCTCATAAAATTTTATAGGAAACCAGGAACAGTAAATTACGAATCTAAGGAAAATGGACTTTTTACCTTTTTTCAGAAAAACACCTATAACTTCTATATTTTCCCATTGATTTTGATAACTGACCACTCTTTTTTTTTGTCATCGATTGAGCTTCAACATCCATTCATTGAAGTGATAAAAAAAATTTTTTTTTCGGCTTAATTTTCGCTTCAAGTTGAATTTTTTTCAAAAAATTAACAAAAATGACAAAAAATTATATACAAATGTCGGAATAGCAACCAAACCGTGAATGTGACGGTAAAACTTCAGGAGAATAATTTATAGGTTATTAAATTACCTACATTTTGATATAAAAATTATCAAAATCGTTCAAGTAGAACCGGAGATATTTGCGATTGACTGAAGACACTTTTTCTCTATATGCGAAAAACAGTTTTTTCGCAATACCGCGAAATCCGTCATACGGGGAATTTTTTGGACTGCGTTTTCGGATTCAGCGAGTCATTTTACTACGGAAACCATTGAAACATGTAGAGGATACAAAAATTTTTCAAAATTTGTATACTAGTGTTATATATTCGTGATGAAAGTTATATTTCTTGACAGCATAAAAATTTTCGTAGCCTTGAAATGAGCTGGCATCTGAAATTTTCGTAATTCCAAGTTACTAGAAGTTAATTTAGAAGAAACAATTTTCTTTGTAGCCCTGAAAAGGGCTGACAACGTTAACAGCATCTCGAGTCAATCCTTGACACATTAACCCGAGCACGCTCTTTCAGCTTCCCCGAAGGACCTCCAGATTCGTTGTCTCCGCCGCTCCTCTAGCTTCCTCGTTGGTCCTCTAGCTTCCTCGTTGGTCCTCCAGCTTTCCCGTCGGTCCTCCAGGGTCATCGTCGTCACTGCTCTTCTAGCTTCTCCGTTGGTCCTCCAGCTTTCCCGTCGGACCTCCAGCTTCCATGTCGCTGCTCCGTTGATCCTCCGCTGCTGCCGCTACCTCGCGGCACACTGATCTATCTGGCTTTCTCGCTCAGCACCTAATTCTAGGCTTCACTCAACTTTTTTCTGATTAGTCAATCAGAGAGTGGTAGGGGATTGAAACCTCATTGGCTACCGAGTCAGAGGTGGGAGAAAAGCAACCTCATTGGCCACAGAGTCAGGGGTGGAGGAAGTGGAACCTTATTGTCAACGGAGCCAGTGGTAGGGGAGGGAAACCTCATTGGCCACCGGGTGGGAGAAGAGGAACCTCATTGGTCACGGAAGCAAGGGTGGGGGAAGTTGAACCTCATTGGCCACGGAGTCATGGGTGGGGGTATATTGGTTACATATCGGCTGGTTCTCGGCCCGCCAAGTGACCCCGAACCCGCCTACGTATACTACTCATGCAGAACTGTAAATCTAATTTTTTGTAATTTATTGTTTTGTTTTGCTTACCACCCAAGTATAATGGCGTATCATATAAAAAATCTGATCCTGTTTTAGCTATGATTTATTGACGTTTCAGTTCAACATACTACTTCTAGCCGTTTGAAAATTGCATAACAATTAAATACTTTTCCTGTTCATGCATTAATTCAGTACTGATTTCAATACTTTTGTATCTTACTTTTTTCATGAAGTTATCTTGTAAGTACTATTATACTCTATTTTTATTAATTCTATAATTTATACATTGGTAATATTTGGTGGGGGGGGGGGCGGAGGGGGGGAGTGATTTTAGTCATTTTTTTATTAATATTATTGTTCGTTTTTAATGAACGAATTATCTAAACCTGGCACTAGATTCATAACCAGTCACTTAGAAAACTGGGGAAAGCATATTAATCTTTCAAAAACTGCAAGTTCGCAAATAACATTGAAAAAACGTTTCAACAACCAATTTTTAATGTCTGATGCCATACTAGTGATCAATGTACCAAATAAATTTCGAAAGCGTTTGCACATTGCAGAAAAAACAATTTTAATGATTCATTTGTTGAAACAAATAGTCAAGGCTACTTTACAGCTCGTTGGCTTAGGCCGTGGCTTGGCATGGAAGCTTGGCATAGATGCTTTAGCCGGGCTGTGCCGGGCATAGGAGAAGTTTACGCCGCGCGCGATTCCTCTGCACTTCCGAACTCAGGGACGACTCTTTCGCTCGCGGGAGCTCACCTCAAAAATATATTAAAGTCAATATAATAAAACGTTTAACCGATTTTTTTCTGATAATGTTGCAGAAGATTCTTTTTACCAACCGTCCACAGTTTTTTGGAAATGAAAGTTCGGAAAAGTAATTGTCGACACTAAAAAACTATTCACAATAAAATTCTTGTTCATAATAAAAGTTACATAATTACACATTTAATGATTTAATATGTATAATATAATATGATATGAAATATACGTAATATATATGTATACATAACTACATATATATTCTATCTTATAAAAATATCAATATAATATATAAATAAAATATATTGAAATGTAGATATAATATGTATGTAAAACATTGTATTATTATGTATTATTTTTTTGATGATTCCAATAATTGATAGTAACTGTTAATGATAATCAGTAATGAATTTCAATGTTATTGAATAATTATTAAATCAATTTTCACTATATTGAACTATTATTTTTTCCAATTAATTGTTCAGACCTTCATCGGAAATATAAAATAATAAAATTTATATTTATAACTAAAATAATATAATTATGTATAATAGTCAGTTACTATAATAATCCGTAAAACGTTTTATTATATTGAATTAAATTTATTTTCGAAGCGAGCGCCCATGAGCGAAAGAGTCGTCCCTAAGCCCGAAGGTGGAGAGGGATGGCGCGCGGCGTGAACTTTTCCAACGCCCGGCACAGCCCGGCTTAAGGTAGATTTACAGCTTCTGCCTATCCTCTGCCGACTCACTACCGAGAACATTAGCAGCTCCCCTCAGCACCCTACTTCTTTTCTATTCCTTGCCTGTTGCCCACCGCTAATGTCCTCCGCATAGGAATAGGCAGAAGCTGTAGATCCGCCTTTAAGCATCTATGCCAAGCTTCCATGCGAGGCCACGGCCTAAGCCAACAAGCTGTAAAGTAGCCCTTATTCACATAATTTTTTTAAATCTAAAGCCACAGATCGCCTGATAAATGCTCAGGGCATGGTGTAGAGCGTGAATCTCGACCAAAATTGGTACTTTTCTTCTGTGAGGGTCTCAAAGCTTGTAAAATACGACATTGAAATGGCCTATAATTTACAAAAAATATTTATAAATGTAAGCGCATTACTGTACGATGCTTCACATGGTTCCAATGTACCAGAGGTATCGAATCGTAGCTAATAGCAAATTTCAATAGCTTTTATCGGTAAATTACATCCTATGTGAACAAAGATACTACAGGAATATTTAACTTTCATACATTTCTCATGAAACTTTCCGTGCACAAATGATGTAAGTTTTTAAAAGAATCAATCGTAGAAATGAAAAAAAATACAATATAATATATTATAGTTTTGTATGATCATGTGTGAAGAGAAAAAAAAATTATTCCTGGATGGGATCGAACTAGGGACTTCCTTATATATATATATATAATATATAAATGTATGCGAGTGCGCGACATCGGGCGCGGTCGGGCATGCTCGGAAAAGTTCGAGGTAAGTTTACATATACTGCCTATAGTGAACCTATAGGCATATATTAGGCATATATGTAATACTTCTATATGGCCAGCGTTCCATTTTCCCCTGTTGCAAGGGAGCATCGTGATAGAAAGAGAAAGGCACAAGATGACTCGCGTGGTACTCCGCATGCGCAACTCTCATACATATGCTTAGTTCTTGGAATTGTTGCACTCATACTACGATATGCGTTCACGTATAAACTCCAGTTAACTCCTGTGCGAGAGAGAAACGAATCGTCTACGCTCTTCTCTTCCCGATGCGCTTCTCTCGCAAGCTGGCCATATAGTAGTATTACATATATGCCTATAGGCAGTACATGTGTACTGCTGTGTACGCTTATACGCTATATGTATTATAGTGCCGTGGTCGCCGTGGTGGTGGCTAGAGACCCTCTAACTTAGAGTCTGGCCATTAGGCTAAAACATGGCCGCCGCCGGTCAATCTGTACGTGTATCAACGTGTATTTGTATGAATGTGTCAATGCTTCTCATTGAAAAAGGGCTAAAACATGGCCGCACCAATCAGGGCTGTGGACGCAATGGCCAGACTCTATATTAAGCCCGCTTCACACGATGCAAGTTTTGCTGCTGGTTTATCCAGCAGCCAATCCAGCACAGAAAATAGCACCGGTTCTATCACGGAAAACTTGCAGCTCAGCCAGCAGCTTACCCCTACCCCCACTAAAAATCCCAATCCAGCAGCAAAACTTGCATCGTGTGAAGCGGGCTTTAGAGGGTCTCTAGTGGTGGCGCGTTGGCCGCGTTGCTTCGCGGCAGAAATCGGCGATACCATTCCCTGAGTGCTATGGTACGTGATAGCCAAACGCTACAGGTAACACATTAGGTATAATACGTGCTAATGCTGAAGGAAAATTGATAATCCACGCTCACGAGGGAGTTTTTTTATGTATAAGTCTCAGTTGACTTGGGCAGTAGTTTTGTTTTGTTAGTTTTTTTTATTAATTCTACTAATCTCAACTGAAATTACTGATATCTCAGTCCAAAAACAAGTTTAATGCTGAAGGCATATTACGGTTATTTGACTTTAATTTTTAATTTTCAGAATACTTTTTCACTATACATGTTAACCAATCGAAACCACACCTTCGTAACTTGGAATTTTGCTAAAGTATACCGGAAGTATTTTAAAAATATTGCTCATATATTCGTACGTGCAATTATTTCTTCATTACACTGCTTTTAAAAAAATTTACCAACAATATTCTTCCACTAGAAACGTTTCCAATATTGTTCAAGTACATTCAAGATTCATTTCTTTTACCACAATCGACACAGGAAATCTTTTTCACATAAAAGTTTCTTCGAAATGTTTTTAAAGACTAATTTTCAGGAGTCGAACAAGAATGAAGAAGTAAAAAGACATCAGCTGTCAAGAATTCCAATCTAGAGTTTTCTACACCATAAACTTATGAATCAAAACTGATTTTAATGAATTCGTTGGATTTTTTCATTATAAAAAACAGTTTTTACGAAATGAAAAACCTTCGTAAAGAATTATTGAATTTTTCTCGTACAAATATCAACAAAAACATAAACTCATCACAAAAAACCTTCTTAGAACTTTAACTTCCATGAAATAATAATTTGCTTATCAATCATGTCGAGTTATTGTAATTAACTTATTACAGAGATGATAAATTTCGCATTCTTACATCTTTATCGCCAAATTTGAACGCTCTTGATATCTCGCAACAGTTTCAATGTTCAAAATACATGGTAAACATGGTGAAACGTTTGCAAGAAGAAAAAGGGATTTTATCGATACCGAGGGCTCAATTAGGTCGAAAACTTGAAGATGAATCACTTAAAGCGGAATCGGAAACGACGAAAATTCTCGACAGTTGCCGGGCACGAAAGATTATGTTCTGGTATTAAATGACGATGGTGTCAAAGAAAAAATTCAGAAAAGACTCATTTACTGCACTTTAAAAGAACTCTGCGAATATTTTAAATTTGAGAATCCTAACTGCAAACTTGGGTTTACCAAATTCTCTCAACTTCGCCCAAAAGAATGCGTTTTGGCAGGAGCTAGTGGAACCCACACAGTGTGTGTGTGCGTATCACATCAAAATGTCAAACTCATGATTGAAGGTAATGAAGCATGAAAATAGTGAATTTAACTAAGAAAAATCGCCAGATAACTGATGTATTCATGTTTTTTTTGTTTTTATTTATTTTTTTTATGGCAATTTTATTTTTAACAGAATAATATATACAATCTATTCAATATTGAAAAGTTTTTCCGGTGGCTAGTTGCTATGATAATATAGCAGAATCTCAAATCATTTTCTTAGTAAAAAGGTTTTGGCTGGGGAAACATTTTGAGATTCTGCTTAATTATTGAATCAATTCATCACTTGTAAAAGAAGTTGTGGTTTCAGGCTCTGATTTACAAAAATTGACTTAACTCTGATGGGAAATTCCAATAGTTGGAAAAGTTCATATAAAAAGTTAGTTAAACATTCAATGTGTCCCATACCAAGCCATCAATGTTATGAAAGAGCGTGTGCTTTATGTCCCAGCAAGAATGTACTTCGGGAAAAGTTGACTGAGACATTCGAAAATGAGTCTGTTGAATATGTACATTACAAACAATGGATATCAACTGATACAGAAAACTTCGGCTTAGCTGAACTCTTGTTTAGCTGAACTTCCATTTACCTGAACGGTTCCACGCTCGTATAGCTGAACTCGAGCGGCCCCCTCTACCCCCACTACTCTTAAGTAGACACGGCTCCGGCTGTCCTCGAAGGCATGATATGTACATATATATGTATATACGAATGGCAGTGGCGTAGTTAGAAAAAATTTAGGGGCGGATAAGAAAAAATTTATGTACATTAGGCAATGCAACATTTCTATACAGGACGATGCAATTTGTTTAGAACAGTTAATATTTTCGAGGAGGTTTGGTCCCCAAACTCCCACCTTCCCCTTTTACTACGCCACTTATGAATACATGTATATTAAAAAATTTCTCGTTTAACAACGGAAGGAAATGAATTCTTGCACTTCGACATTTTTTATGGAATTTTTAGTTGGCTTTTCAATTTTTTTATCATCAAAGTAAATAATAGGTTTATATTATAATATGCTATCACAAAGTTTATCAATTTTTTGTGCATATCTGTAGAAGTTCACTTAATACTTCATATTTGTAAATATATTGTATTATCTGAATTTAAAAATTGTTCAGGTGTTCTACAAGGTTAGGTTAGGTTTTTGTTTGTTTTAATTTTTTTGATAAAAAACTTTTTTATGTGCAAAAGCATGATTCAAAGATAAATTTCACAAACTTAAAATGAGATTATGGTAATATTATAATAGTGATTTATTCAGTTTTATTATTTCGATAAATATTCAAAAAACATGTTCCATTTTTTCACCATTTTTATTTTCTCATTCCATTTTTCATACGTATTTTATTTCAATATTCGCATTGTGACGAAGACAATATTGTATGTTGCGATTGCACCACATTTACGTCTGGGAAACTTCAGTCATAGAGTTATGAAAATGTTCTTCTACAAATTCTTGCATTTCATTCAATGTTCCTGTGTCGATTTCGGAATCAGGCTTCGTTTTTTCGTACCATTCTTGGAATCGCAAAAAACATTCGTAGGCTTCTGTCGGTTCCTTGACCCTCTCATTAAAATTTTGAATGGCAGGTTCCAAACTTTCGTGGTTATCTTGCGCTTCGGATTTCTAGAAAGAATGAATCCATTTTAATTCAATTCGAATTTCTGCTTGAAATAAAAAATTGAGATAATCTATTGATAATACAAAGTATCACACCTTCGTGTTGTTACTCTCGAAAATATTTTCCAAAATTTATTTTTCGGTAAAAACTTTAGTACTCTCAATTTTGTCATCATCGGCAATCCATTTTTCAGTTTCATCAACTGTGTAAACAACAGTAGGGGTAATGTTATTCAACATATTAGTCAAATCTTGAAAATCAGTGTTGGGTTCATCAACGGTTGAATCAGGCTCTCCGAGAAGTTTTTTCCATGCTTTGCTAAGTGCTGATTCGGAAACATTGGTCCAAGCACTCGCTACATTGAATGCCGTGTCCCAAAGATTCCAATCTTTAACGAATTGAATGAGGGTTTTCTCATCTTCAGAAAAAAGCATTCTTTTTGCTCTTCTTCTTTTGATTTTCTTGATTTCACGGATGGTATAAAAATATTAGTATACCAATTAAAAAAAATGTTGCCTGCAAAAAACAATTATATAAAAAAAATGTGATAAGTAAAGTTATTCATTTAACTCCAAGTTAGAAAAAAAAACGATTTTTAATTTTTTTACGCATTTTTCTACCATATGACGCGGGACTTTTTTTCAGAATGAAAGAACAAGATAAGTTTTCTTTACTGATTTGAATGTGAAAAATGGCTAATTTTTTTAGGAGTGTAAAAGGACAGTTGCATCATTGGTTTAAAATTAATTTTCTGGTTTTTTAACAAGTATTAGTATTTATGAAAAAATGTAATATACATATATCATTAGTATGAGGAATGAATTTTTCCCAACAAGTGAAGAAAATGCGTTTTTCTCCACGGCTTGATTCGTCGAAAATCGCATTTCCTCCACTTAGTTGGAAAAAATAAAGTCCTTAACTTGTGCAGAAGGGTTTTTTTAGCGAATGTGAAGTTTGCAAGACGAGCCGAAGGCGAGTTTTGCAAACTTCACATTCGCCAAACAAGCTCATTCTGCACTCGTTGAGAAATATACTATTATGATTCGAAGGACGAAAAATTTAATAAATTAAATGTAAATTTGATTTAAAAAAATGTGAAGTCTTACTGGTCATCCAAGAACTGCTCTTGGTGTGTGTAGTGGACTGGAAATTTAATATCCTTGTTTCTGAAACATCGAGGCCTGACAGATTTCCCAATCAGCAAAAGGGGGATTTTGTGCGTTCCAGTAGCGTTCGCACAATTCATTATTGTGACACGCTCCTTATTCAATTTGAACCCTGCTGCACTTTTTTCAGTTCAAAATGCCAGCGTTTTATTTGGAAGTGATTTATGGTATAAGCCTGTTTCATCTGTGTTATAGACATTGTCCAGATCATAACCATTTTCAAAAAGAAAATGGTGGATTTCGGATTTTGCATTTTCAGCTGATTCATTGTGAGCAGACACTTTTTCTCCTGTGAGCCTCATCTGCCTCATTCCATGCCGAGTTTTGAATTGTGTGAAACATCCATCGCTTGCGAGAAATTATTTATTTTTGTTTACTGTCTCAAGGCTTGCATTTTTTTCTTGATTTTCTTTTTCAATTGCTTCCTCTTCATTTTCTGAATCTGTTGAGCTATCTATGGATAAATTTTGGTTAGAGCTACTCGCACTTGCTTGGCAATTTTCTGCTTCTTTTCTTGCTTTCTGTTGCATTTTGATTAACTCCTCATTGAAGAGCCAGGCTTTTTCTCTGATCAAGGGCCTGCTCAGTGGAACCCCTAAACTTCTTTGTTGCTTAATCCAGTCCTTCAGAGCAAACTCCATTAAAGGATGCTGCCCCTTATATATTCTACTTCTGTTCTTTTAATTCTTATTTTTCAATGCTTCAAGAAATTTTTCTTTATTTTTCAATATGAGCGTAACTTTTCCTTTAGCAATTCCATATTTTCTTGCTAAATTTATGTTGCTCATGCCATTTTCGGATTGGTTAATCAGATTACATTTTACTTTCACCGACAATTTTTTCAATTTTTTTTTGCTTCATATTCTGACAGATATCTAAGGAAATTCAGATTTTCGATTGTTAATAGTTGATGATAGTCAGTGTTCGATAATTTATGAGGAGGCCCCCCCCGGTAGAACAGTTTTGAATGAAATTTTGAGCAAAATTTGTGCAAACACTACGTATATGTACTTGAAAGAAATTTTGTGCAAATCCGCGGACGCATCCATTATCAAAATTCATGCAAACTTTGTGCAAATGTCGCGTTTGCATGAAATCCGTACAAATTTTGTACAAACTGTTCTATTAGAGCCTATGAACACAGAATACTCTAGGAAAATGATAAAAATATTCCATTCCAATATTCCCAGAATATGTATTTTTATGTCTGAATAGTATCCCATAAGGCCTAAGTTACAGAGAATATTCTAGGCGAATATTTAAAAATATTCTTCAAGAATTTTCATAGAATATGTATTCTCCTTTACATTGACTTCATTAGACACTACTCGGACATAGGGATATTTTTGGTAATATTCCTAGAATATTCTTAGAATATTCTCATGTCCATAGGGGAATGTACATAATACACAATCATTAATGTGAATCTTCAATTCATTGTTATCATTTTTTTTGTAGATCGATTCAAAAATTCCACAAATTTCGAGTCATTCACAGATTTAAAAAATTGTTTTTAATACTTTCAAGATTTTTCAAATTTTATAATCTATAGAGAATTTATGATTTTCTAGAATAATCTCGTGATTCATCAATTGATTGTAAATCAATATTTTTTTATGTTCAAAAAATTGTGAAAATTCATTCGTTTTCGAAAAAATCCAGTGATCTTTGTACATATTAAAATTTTTCGTAATTGATTCGTCATTTTCAGTCAGTCGATAAATTGTTCGTTTTTTTATTAATTGTTTAGAAATAATCAATTTCCTTCTTAGAATTTAAAAAAGTCATTGAATTTTCAAACGATTTCATCGATTGCAGATCATTTATTTCTTTGTGTTGTGTAATGAACAAAATTCGTTGAATTTTGGAAAAATGTCGTAATTTATAACGTTTTTGTGGTTTTTTGTAACTTATTGATTTTGTTTTCAATAATCGAACATTATAATTATTTAGTTGTTGATTTAAAATATTCATCAATTTTCAAATCGATTCTTTGTTAACGTTTGAAATTTGTTATGTATACTTTTCATTTTGCAATTTATCATTGTTGAATTGTAATTACAAATTTTTATGATCGATTGATCGTGAAATTTAGCGATTTCTAAATAAATCCTATAATCCATACATTTTTGAAGTCATAAGTTTCGAAATTCTTAAATATAGAATAATTTTCTAACCCATTATTTTTTCTCCGTAATTTTTTGTAGTTTATTCATTTTATGATAAATAAATTGTACATGAAAAATTTGTTGCAACTAATCAATTACGAAACACATCTAACTATGAATTCATTTTGTGACTAATCAGTTTTTTCATTCTATCATGTTTTTTGTAATTGTTCTTGATTTATCGTTTTTTGTAACTACAAAATCATAAAAAAAAAAATTCCAAAAATTTTGCATTCCATATACTTGCATATAATATTTTTATGGGAAAAAAATTCATCGCGAAAACGTGGGTCATCTATGTACATACATATTGTAAATCGTTTTGTAAAAAAGACGAATTTATTTTTTCGAGTTTTTTTTTTTTCAAAAATTACTTGACAATATAATCTCACCTGTCGATGACTGCTCCATTGTTCAGAAGTTTTTGACAAACGAAAAATCCGAAAATTAACCTCAACTTAATGTCAAAACTTGGCGTCGTCAAATTCGTAAAAGTCATACATATGTATGTATGTAAAACAACGAAAAACGGGACACGCGTCGGCTCGGGATGAAAAAAGCAACTGAAAAGGAAGTAGCAACTAGCAATATGTAGATGCCCTCGACCTTGTACATTATTTGAGTCCTTCTCTAGTGGTGCGACGGTAGCAACCAATTAGAATTCACCTCTAGAAACACCCATATGGAGGGGGACAGTGGTAGGAATTTCTCCCGAGTTCAGCTAAACGAATGTTTACGTCGCGTAGCGGTTCAGCTAAACGGAAGTCTTCTGTAGGTTACTATTTACATCCTTCTTTTGAAGTGTATTGTTTTGCTGTACATTCTAAGTTAAAAAGAAAAACTTTTACCTTTTTTCTTGATTAGGTGCAGCTTAAAACAAATGATGGAAAGCGCTGAAGTTTTTATATCATCATTGATAGACAAATTAGTCAAATTACTTTCTCATGATTTTATCGCAACGCAGCTCTCTCAGTATTTTAGAAGTGAAAAGGAAAATTTGAAAGTCGGTGATTTCGTAGTGACATTAGATTTCTCGGAAAATTTTGCATTCGTCGTCCAAGAAGCTGTTCAAGGGTTTCATTGGAACAACAATCAGGCTACTGTCCATCCATTCGTTATTTATTATAGGAATGAGAAAACGGGTGAGGTGGAACATCTCAATTATGTTGGCATATCCGATTGTGTGGAACATAATACGATCGCAGTATATATGTTCCAAAAGAAGATGATAAATTTTTTGTAGAAAAAATTCTCAGTCATCAACAAAATTTAATCCTATCCGACGGAGCACCGAAACAATACAAAAATAAGAAAATTTTCATCAATTTATGTCACCACTACGATGATTTCCAAATTGCGGGTGCGTGGCACTTTTTTGCTACAGCACACAGGAGAGGAGCCTGCGATGGAGTAGGAGGCACTTTGAAAAGAATTGCTCGAAGGTATTGTCTTCAAAGTGGTACTAGGAATGAAATTTTGACAGCAAAGCAACTTTACGAATGGGCTGTAAACAACTTGGTTAATTATAATGTTTTTTTCTGTTCGACTGTGGATCACGATGACACAATTGAATTTCTGAATGAAATATCAATGAACTGTAAAACCGTTGAAGGAACTCTTTCGATTTATTGTGCGCAACCTATCGGCGGAAGAAGAATCAAAATCACATCTTTTTCACAAAAAGGCGATCAAAAAGTAGTGACTTTGTAATGCATAGGTCATTAAATTCTGCTGTAAATACGTTAACTGTGACTCAGTCGTGTTTTTGCAGCAAAAAATAAAAACTGAAGTCTTGCACTCAATCGAAACTTTATTTTTGAAATTAAAAACGATACGAAAATTGTTCCAGCGAACACCGTAGATAACATTTTATATAAAAAATGCATCATTTTCTGCAAAAATACAAACTACAATACAATTTTCACATTGCAAATTTTTTTTGACGTTTTTGTAATAAGTTGCCTATTGATTGGCGATAAAAGAATAGATAAGTAATGCTTTTTACTATTTTTTGCAAAATTTTTAAATTAATTGTTTGGTTGAAACTGTTACGTATTATTTAGACGTTCTAGTTTGTGTAAACCTCTGTTTGTAGCTTATCCGCAGAATGTTACTTTTCTCAAAAACTTCCGACAAAATATTAGGTAAAATCTTGATGGTAGGCATTCTTGAAATGTCGAAAGAAACATTACTTTGTAGGATTTGGGTATAGTAAAAGCAACTGAATATATGATAGTTGCACACAGGATGGTTTTTTTTGTTCATCGAATTCACGATGTGATTTCTTGTGAAGACAGAAAGTATGTGCTACTATCTTTTTCATATTTTCCTACAGTACAACCACCTATTAAATTGCGTGTTATGATTTTCCATTTTTATGAAATAAAAGAAACGAGGGAAAAATCATGAAGAATTCAAACACATTAAGAAATTACACTTCTCCGATTTGTTTAGACGATCATTTCATCTAACTCAATAAATACTTTAAAGTATACTGAATTGTAGCAAATTATTTTTTTGTATGCTTACCTGATGGCATTTGATTTATATTTTTATAGATGGTACCTGTGCTGCCAGATTGATTTCGAAGCAAATCCGTATTCAGTATAGGCTCGAGGAGAGGAAAAATCTGTACTAATCCGTACACTCCCCCTTCTCCACGTAATGGCGGGAAATTTGAATCACGTCTATTAATTTGCAACTGTTATTTCCAAAATGCTTGGTAAAGGGCTTTAAATTATTTATTAACTTTTTTTGCCAAATTAAATATTAGTAAAGCAGTATAAATAAAAAGTGTATTTGAAACTTTTTGGAACTTTCTAATACTAATAATTTGGATATACAAGCAATTCACACCAATCACTGATTTTGCACGAATTACGGTAATGACATACTTTTTTTCTCTGTATCAATAAACATGAATCTGTCTCGTCAATTTCACTAGTTGTGTATAGTACTTATAATGAAAATTGATATAAAAAAACTATTCTACGAAAAATGTAGTTATATGCTGGTATGGGAAAAAAAATTATTTATGGATTACTGAATAACTGATTACATGTAATCGAATACTTAATCATTATTTGATTACTTGTATTCAAGTAATCACCAAGAGTTGGAGTGCTCGGATACTTGTAATCATTATTCAGGCTTCTACAGATTACATTCGAACAGAATACTTGAGTAATCATTACTCGTTCGAATAATGATTACATGCAATCGAATACATGTTACTTATACAATACGAATACAAATATACGAATGATTACTTTTATTCAAGCAATCCAAAAGAGTCAGAGTGCTCGAATACATGTTACATTAATCAGAACTCTACAGGTTCCATCGATTAGAATACTTGAGTAACCAATATTCCGACGATAAATGAATACACGTAATCTAGTCCGACAATGTTAGGAAAGGCGAATACATCTCGTCAATTATTCAGGACATTTTTCGAGGTGACATTTTATCGGAATACTTTGCTGACTTTACATATGCCGAGTAGTTAATAAATTGCATCTGGCTCCCCGTAACGCAACGCACTAGGCCATCCCCTGTGCACCGATGACTCGGACCAGGGTGACCTGATTGTCGACTCCAAGGAACACGATGCACTAGGTGTACCAAGACGTCGTACAAGGTTTTCTGTAGCATTTCCTCGAGGAATTTGCCAGTGTGGGCTCACTGCCATGTATTTCAGTGCATAATAAATGACAAATTATTTTTTTAGTTGAAAGAATTCTAACTCTTCGACGAAGTTTAATATAAGAAATCGTGTATTTTATTATTCATAAAAGATAAATTTTTTCCATTTGCTCCGTATTATAAACATCTTCAAAAAAGTAGTTCTGAAAGAGCCACTTTTTCTAAAAATAGTACATTTCGAAAATATAAATGCTTTCAGGTACACTGAGAGAAAACTTGTAGTAAAAAATGTTACAATTTTAGTGAAAATCACCAATACCATTGAGTACGGCGTGCCCAGTTCATGTTTTTAGTGTTAAGTTCTATATGCTATGGTGAATTTGCTTATATAAAAAAAATGCCATACTACTCTAGTGAAATTCGTTAGACTCTATAATGAAATTTGTTACAGTGTAGAGTAAAAAGTTCTTTAGCTTGGAGTAGCATATTTTACTTAACGATATTCGATTTTTCACAATAGTGTTTTGGAAATTATATTATAGCATGGAGTATTGAATTTCACTCGTCCAAAAAGCATATTGCAACACAGTGATCAAGGAAATTATACTTAAGTATATGATATATTTCTCTTTCATTATAGGGTTTCATGATCATTTCAGGTACATAATTATTTAATAAATCACTTGAGTTTATTGCACACTTTATTTTTAGTACAAAACTTTTTGAACGAAAAATTTTCCATTTCTTAGCCTATTTATACACGTTACCAGTCCGCTGCTAAAAAAACTAAATGTCTGACACTTCCATACAAATTTTTCATTGTCGATGATTTCGTAAGCTTGATAATGTTCGCTGAATTCAATAACATTATAATACTTTGATATTACATACATCTCTTCGTTGCTACCAGAAGAAATTATTCTACGTATATCATGAAAGCGAACGCCGTTTTCTGAAAACGTAGCCATGATTGTGCCACGCGAAATGAGATCACCACAAAATTCAAGATTCTGTATTACAACGACGTTATCTCGAAAACTTTCTGGCAAAGTGTGTGAAAACATAGGAAAATCTTCAATATCGCACAATTTCATAGTTTTTTTTTTTGCTTCTGACTAAGCTTGAATCAGGAACAGCTTTTGTCAAAAATCTGTAATTTTGTTCCAACTGATTCCTAATTGCAATCGTTTTGCAAACATTAACTCTACTTAACGCAGCACGAGCAGCTATTTTACCTTCCTGATGTTTACTTTCGAATCGAAAACATGCAATTCTCCAAAGAGGACCAACAAATTTCATGATTCTAGGATAATGAACCAAGATATGGTGTTTCGGTTTCATACTATTTGGAAAAAGTTCCAGAAGATTTTTCAAATAATCGGTAACACTAGTTTACAAATTTTGAAAAATTTTTGTATCCTCTACATGTTTCAATGGTTTCCGTAGTAAAATGACTCGCTGAATCCGAAAACGCAGTCCAAAAAATTCCCCGTATGACGGATTTCGCGGTATTGCGAAAAAACTGTTTTTCGCATATAGAGAAAAAGTGTCTTCAGTCAATCGCAAATATCTCCGGTTCTACTTGAACGATTTTGATAATTTTTATATCAAAATGTAGGTAATTTAATAACCTATAAATTATTCTCCTGAAGTTTTACCGTCACATTCACGGTTTGGTTGCTATTCCGACATTTGTATATAATTTTTTGTCATTTTTGTTAATTTTTTGAAAAAAATTCAACTTGAAGCGAAAATTAAGCCGAAAAAAAAATTTTTTTTATCACTTCAATGAATGGATGTTGAAGCTCAATCGATGACAAAAAAAAAGAGTGGTCAGTTATCAAAATCAATGGGAAAATATAGAAGTTATAGGTGTTTTTCTGAAAAAAGGTAAAAAGTCCATTTTCCTTAGATTCGTAATTTACTGTTCCTGGTTTCCTATAAAATTTTATGAGAAAGTAATTCATATAATATAGTTTAAAATTGTATTAGTAAGAGACTATTTCTGGGGATCTACTCGTTCAAAACGATGAAAATACCTTGATAGCACATATGAATTTTTAATTACATTTACGTATTTATTATTTATCAAATAAAATATCATTTTAAAAATGGCTGCGTATCAAAAGCGCATAATAATCGAAAGGACACTTTAAAATTGATAAAAAGTGCACTTTTGAAAATATTATCAAAAGTGCACAATGGTTATCATCATAAGCGTGTTACACGTAGGTCAAGTAGACCCACGGTGCACCCTGATTGGTGCGCTGGCTCGCTCCGTGGCGGAGCCCGCGGTGCACTATGATTTGTGCGCTTGGTTGATCCGGGGAAAACCCGCGGGAAAACCTACTGCGCTCTGATTGGTGCGCTGGCTTGACCCAGAAAGGTACCTTAGGCACGGAAAATTAAATCGAAATTTGAAGGATGAATGTCCAGAAACGTAGATTCAAGTGCAAAAATGATCCGAATAAGTTCTGCTATGCTTGTGCAGAATATATTTTCGCGAAACCACGGAATTTCACGGATGCATTACAAAATGCGTACAGTTTGTATTTCAAAGTTTCACCTGAAAATATTGATAAAGCATGGACACCGAGTTCTATGTGCAACACATGTAGAACAAATTTGGTTTTGTGGATGGCAGGTGACAAGTACGTATAAATATATACTCATCTTTTCTGTTTCTGATTTTAACCCTTTAATATACTACCACGTTCATATGATTTCTTTTTCGTAGTCGCTACTTGTCATTCGATGTGCCTGCAATTTGGCGACAGCCAACGAATCACGAGGTTGACTGTTACTTCTGCTTATGTAACATAAAACAACACGGACGTCATCGCAAAATTGTATATCCGCATGTACCATCGTTAACAAAACCAGTTCCGCATTCCACTGACGTTCCGTATCCAGTAAGCCCTAAGAAGAGAAGAAAAATCGACACACCATCATCAGAAGAAAGTGAATCCAATTCGACTGACACAGAGCCTATGAAAGTTTCAAAGCCTTTTACACAATTCGCTCTTAATGATTTGATAAGAGACTTAGATCTGACGAAATATCATTCGGAGATTTTGGCATCACGTTTGCAAGAACGGAACTTACTGGATTCGGGCGTGAAGGTGACGTACTATAGAGATCGGCATATACGATTTGCCCAATACTATTCGAGGGAAAAGAATGTTTGTTATTGTCATGATATCACTGGTTTGTTTGTTGAATTTGGTGTAAATTACGATCCAATCGAATGGCGTTTGTTCATTGACAGCAGCAAATTAAGCTTAAAAGCAGTTTTGATTCATCAAGGAAACATGAAGCCTTCACTTCCTGTAGCCCATGCTGTCAACATGAAAGAATCATATCTATCTATGGCAATGTTACTGGACTTGATTAAGTACAAAGATCACGAGTGGAAAATTTGTGCTGACCTCAAAGTTGTTGCCATGGTAACTGGTTTGCAGCAAGGCTACACAAAATACTGCTGTTTTTTGTGTAAGTGGGACAGCAGAGCGAGAGATGAACACTATGTGAAAAAAGACTGGCCGAATCGAATCAATTACACCATAGGTCAGGAAAATGTGAAATTCGATCCTCTAGTGAAGAAAGACAAGATTCTACTTCCACCATTACATATTAAACTTGGACTCTTCAAGAATTTCGTCAAAGCTTTGCGAAAAGACGGTCATTCTTTTCATTATTTGAAATCCGTGTTCCCGAATTTATCTGATGCTAAGATAAAAGAAGGCGTATTCGTGGGACCTCAGATAAAAAAAATTCTCAGCGATTCCAATTTTGTTTTAACATTGACAGGAGACGAGGCGAAAGCATGGAATTCGTTTCGTTCTGTCGTCGATGGCTTTTTGGGTAACTCAAGAAGTCGGAACTACAAGAAAATCATCCAAGATTTGCTAGTGAATTATAAGAAAATAGGTATGTTTTTAATATAAATTTACATTTCTATACTATTAAATTATGCTAATTATTTCTCACTTTTTTTCGGTGACAGGTGTGAATATGTCTCTCAAAATTCATTTTTTACATTCGCATTTGGATTTTTTCCCGAAAAATCTTGGCGACGAAAGCGATGAACATGGCGAACGCTTCCATCAGCAAATGAAAAACATGGAAAGACGATACCAAGGATTTTGGGATGAAACAATGATGGGCGATTATTGCTGGTTTTTGATTCGAGAAAGCGAAGACATGCACAAGCGACAAAGACGATCGGACTTGACTCATTTTTAAATTTTCATTTTTTGTGACTTAATATCAATAAAAATTGACAATGCTATTAAGTTGAGAAAAATGGACTTTTTGCCTTTTTTCGGAAAAACACCTATAACTTCTATATTTTCCCATTGATTTTGATAACTGACCACTCTTTTTTTTTGTCATCGATTGAGCTTCAACATCCATTCATTGAAGTGATAAAAAAAATTTTTTTTCGGCTTAATTTTCGCTTCAAGTTGAATTTTTTTCAAAAAATTAACAAAAATGACAAAAAATTATATACAAATGTCGGAATAGCAACCAAACCGTGAATGTGACGGTAAAACTTCAGGAGAATAATTTATAGGTTATTAAATTACCTACATTTTGATATAAAAATTATCAAAATCGTTCAAGTAGAACCGGAGATATTTGCGATTGACTGAAGACACTTTTTCTCTATATGCGAAAAACAGTTTTTTCGCAATACCGCGAAATCCGTCCTACGGGGAATTTTTTGGACTGCGTTTTCGGATTCAGCGAGTCGTTTTACTAAGGAAACCATTGAAATTTGATGTGGCTACATTTCGCTGTAAACTAGTGTAATCAATGAGTTAACATTCACTTGGGTCAAAAATTTACATTCATTATCGATTCTTTTTAGAACCATCAATCATGTTTTTTTAAGAAATACACATTATTACTAGCTATCAGCAAGGTTTGAATGGAAATTGTAGAGTGTAATAAAATCTATCTGTAACATAAGTTAATAAATTTTTTCAATTTGAGTTATGATATTGTTTTTTTTTTCTAACATTTTATAGCCCTAAAAAGGGCTGGTTAGAGGTTCTTTAAAAAAAAAAATTTTGATTTGTCGTTGGGAATGTGGTGGGAGATCGAAACCTCATTGGCTACTGATTCAAGGGTGGGGAAAGGGAAACCTCATTGGCTACCGAGTCTAAGGTAGGATAAAGAGGAACCTCATCGGGTGAAGCGTGGAAAAAAGTGGGGGTAACTCTGGAGATTCAGGGTATATAATGAGGTGAATTGCAGAGGCAAATCATTAGTTGCATCGAACTCTTGTTGG
Organism: Platygaster robiniae; assembly: GCA_028476575.1. Lineage (NCBI taxonomy): Eukaryota > Metazoa > Arthropoda > Insecta > Hymenoptera > Platygastridae > Platygaster > Platygaster robiniae. The sequence continues at coordinate 19,801,849 of CM052026.1, forward strand.
AAACATCTCGAGTGGCATCGTAGCGTGTCAGGTGACCTTCAAGAAATCGCCACTGGCAGCAGCAGCAGCAGCAGTTGGAGTGGGGAGAGCCCCTATATCAAGAGCAATCCCCGAGCAGAATAATCAGTCTCAACGAGAAACCGAAGCAACCACATCTCCAGCGACATTGTAGTGCTACAATGGAAAAAGCTAAAGAAATCGGCAAGCGTCAGCGTTACCTTCTGAACGCCAAGGACATCAACTCCGAAGAAGTCCTGGACTTGGTCGCCGAAGCGGAGCAGATCATCGAGGAGTTGGCAGCCCAGGCCAAGACGAACAACACCTTGATCCGCCTCCACTGCATCCAAGCGATCATAAATCTCAAGAGCTACAACCATCTCTTGATAGGACGTTATGTGCGAGGAGCCGGCTTGCACCCTGGTAGCCTCATCTGGGAGGATGTTAACTCAGCCTTCCAGCAACGCCTCAACACGGGCCTCATCATCGACGACTTGCATTTGGAAATCGAGGACTTTCTCGAAGACGCCCGAACCATATTCATCGAGAACATCCAGGCTGCCTTGAAAAAACACAAAGCTCTTAAGGTCAATACTACTCTCGAAGAAGAGTACACCGTGCTTAAGAACAACGAGGAAGAAACAGAAATCAAGGCTTTCAACACGAAGAACAAGCTGATTCTACAAACGACTGACCTCATCGAGTGGTTCAACGAGAACGTCAAAAAAGCCCTGCTGAGCAGTGTCGAAGATTTTCAAGATACCGGCTCCGGATGGACTCTACGAAGGATCGTCAATCTTACCGTAAACCTAAACAAGTAGAATCCGATTAAAGGAAACTCATACATCGAACTGCCTCAATTCATAAAGAAAAATGAAGCTTGTGTAAATGTACAGAATGATGACAATCAATGCTTCAAGTGGTCTGTACTCTCAGCCTTGTTTCCTGCAGAGGACAATGCAAAGCGAGTTTCAAAATACGAGGCTCATGAATCTAAATTGAATTTCGACGGAATCAAGTTTCCCGTACAACCGAAAGACGTGGCAAAATTCGAGAAACTCAATGACATCTCGATCAACCTGTACATACTCCAGAAAAAGGGCGAAGAAAAATTCATCGTTGCTCCGATTCACATTACCAAGGACAAACAAACGAAACATGTGAATCTGCTCCCAATACAAAACCACTACGTCAACGAGGAACAGCCGGAAGACGCAGAAGAACAAAAAAACAATGAGCCGATCCAGTTCCATTACGTGTGGATCAAGGACTTGTCACGATTGGTCAGCTCACAACTCACAAAAAGAAATTGCAAGCAGCATATCTACGATCGCTGCCTTCATTACTTCAGGACCCAAGAGAAATTGGATGCTCATGACGTTGATTGTAAAAAACTAAACCAATTGGCGTCATCCTACCGGTTCCCAAGAACAACATCCTCAAGTTCAAAAACGCCAAGAATATTAAGAAAGTACCATTCGCTGTCTACGCAGACTTGGAATGTATCTTGGAGAAAATCGATGGGCAGTCCAATACGAAGACAAAGTTGAGCAAATTCACGAGGCTAGCAGCGTTGGATACTTTGTAAAGTGCAGCTATAATGAAGATCTCTCTCGCTACAACTCCTACCGTGGCCCCGATCCTGCAAAGTTGTTCGCCGAAGAACTTCACCAACTGGGGAAAGCCGTCGACGACATTCACAAGAACCCCATGGACATGAACCTTACCGTTGAAGAAGAGGAGGCCTTCAGAAGAGCAACATCATGCCACATTTGCGGAAAACAACTGGGACCCGTTGTAGATGGCAGGGATCACTGCCATCTGACTGGACGTTTTCGAGGAGCTGCACACAACGCTTGCAACTTGAACTTCAAGGATTCCAGGACCATCATCGTCATGTTCCACAACTTCAGCAACTACGACTCCCATCTCATCATCAAAGACGTTGCCAACCATGTCGATGGGAAAATCAGTCTGCTGCCACTTAACATGGAAAAATATATTTCAGTCACCAAGAGGCTGAAATATATCGATGTCAACTTACGGTTCGTCGACTCTTTCCGGTTCATGGCGTCATCGCTTGACAATTTGGCATCATACCTGGAGGCAACACCGCTCACAAGGAAAGAATTCAGCGACATCAACGATCAAAACTTCAAGCTCCTCCAACGTAAAGGGGTCTTTCCCTACAAGTACGTCGATTCTTGGGAGAAACTCTACGAAGGAGAACTACCAGCTCACGACTAATTCTATAGTCACCTCAGCGGAAGCAACATCACTACGGAAGACTACAGGTTGCTATCTTATTATTATTCTTTTTCTATTATACAACTTGTGCTAACTAATTTTTTTTTTCTTTTACAGGCATGCTCAAACATTATGGCAGACGTTCAGGATCAACACTTTGGGCGAGTACTCGGACTTGTACTTGAAAAAAGACGTAATACTGCTCGCTGACGTGTTCGAGAACTTCAGACAAAAATGCTGCCACATCTACGGGTTGGATCCAGCGCAATGCTCAAACATACAGGCATCGAGCTGGAATTGCTGACGGACATCGACATGATAATTTTCGTTGAACGAGGCATCCGTGGTGGCATAAGCCAATGCAACAACCACTATTCCAAGGCGAACAACATGTAAATGGCCGATTACAACCCGGAAGAAGATGACAAGTACCTCATGTACTACGATGTGAACAACCTGTACGGCTGGGCGATGACGCAGTACATCCCATACGGAGGCTTCAAGTGGGTGGACAATGTAAACAAGGACTTCAACTGGAACGTCGGTCCTGAATCCAACACCGGCTACATTTTGGAGGTGGACTCGAATATCTAGAGACCTTTCATGGCCTCTCACTACAGGAACTTGCAGCAGGTTCTCGAGCATGGGCTGAAACTCGTCAAAATCTACAGAGTCCTTCAGTTTTCCCAGTCGGCGTGGTTGAAACCCTACATTGATCTCAATAGCGGCTGAGGAAAGAAGCCAACAACGAGTTTGAAAAAAATCTCTTCAAACTCATGAACAACGCAGTATTCGGCAAGACCATGGAAAACGTTAGGAATCGAGTGAACATCAGAATGGTAACTGACTGGAATGGACCATACGGAGCCGAAGCCCTCATAGCAAGACTAAATTTTCAAGCCCGGTCAATCTTTGACGAGAATCTGGTAGCCATCAAACTTACGCAAGTGCAAGTTATGCTGAACAAACCGATTTATGCCGGTTTTGCTGTCCTGGACTTGTCCAAAATTTGCCTTTACGAATTTCCTTATAATTTCATTAAAAAGACTGTTCCTTGCAAACTCATGTACACAGAGCCCGATAGCCTGATCTACGAAATCGCTGGATCCAATATCTACGACGTCATGCGAGAGAACATCAATCGTTTCGACACGTCAGAGTACATGGATTCGAACCCCTTCAATCTTCCACGAGTCAACAAGAAGGTGGTTGGCTTGATGAAGGACGAGTGCAACGGTCAAATCATGACCGAATACATCGGGCTCCGTAGCAAAATGTACAGCGTCCGAGTCAACGGCCAAGACGCGATGAAGAAAGCCAAAGGGTCAAGGCAGCAGTCGTGAAGAACACCATCAACTTCAACGACTACGAGAGATGTCTGCGGGAAAACATCGCAGTGGAGCGGCAGCCACATCTCTTCCGCTCCAAGCTGCACATAATCCAGACCATCAAGCAGGCCAAATTGGCCCTCAGTCCTTTCGACAACAAGCGATGTCTCCAAGAGAACACCACGGACACGTTGCCCTGGGGGCACTACAAGATTGATACGACGATGGGTGTTGACTAAACTCCAAACAAAACCGCCCCTTTTCAGTGCCACAAAAAAAAGTTACAATCAGAATATAACTTTATTATAAACCTATCCATGATCACCAAAAATATGTAAATATGTAAATATGTCAATATGTTAATTGAGTAGGTACAGCAATATATTGTGAATTTAAATAAATTCAAAGTCAGTGTTACAAAAAGACATTGAGAATAAAACTTTCTTAAAAATTATTATATTTCCTAAGCCTATCTAATGATTTTAGGATGAAAAAATGTATACATCGTGATATATGTTTAAATAAATGTTTTATTTATACCTTACATATCTAAAACATTAATCCAGCTATTATGAGTATTGTCGAATCCCAACCATTTAACATATAGTTCATTTCCTCGTTTTCGTAACACTTTCACAACGAGGTATACATCTGGATATTTCACTTTGGCGAGTTCCTCTTGGTGAAATCCTCCATCGATGGGTTGATCTTGATAATCCTTGAGTTTGTACGTCGTGGGTTGTGTTGACTTGACTGCAGCGACGGTAAATATTTCCGTTGTCCAATTGGGAGTGTATCCTTTCTCGAAGAAATGCTTACACTTGCTGATTGAACTTTGTTGCCGACGTGAAATTTTCGTTTCTCTTTGACATATTTCTTGGAGTAGACTTCACGGAGCAGTCGTTTTTCATCAGTTGGAATAACATCTTTGGGCTTCATCTTGATAGTACGATGTTTCGTTGCGTTGTAGCTCGATACCAAGTCCGGTAAAATGTTGATCCATTTGTAGTGTCCTTGGAGGGAGAATCGTTTCCACATTTTGCTCTTCAGTGTACGATTGAAGCGTTCGCAGATAGATGCCTTCATAACACTGAACGTCGAGTACATGTTGACTCCATGTTGCGTCATGAGTGCCTTAAAGTCCTTGTTGTAGAACTCTTTGCCTTGATCAACGTGTAGATTCTTGGATTGACGATCTTTCAGCACAGTCTTCATAGCAGCAGTGACCTCAGGTCCATTCTTCGATTTGATAGGCACAGCCCAAGCGTACTTGGAGAAGACATCAATGAGGGTGAGCAGGAACTTGTAGCCTTTCTCAGCGTAGGTTGACATATCAACGAGATCAGCTTGCCATATTTCATCCAATCCTCACATATTAACATTACGTTGTCGATAATTTCTTCTTGCAGGTTTATAAACTTCTTCCACTAGAGCTTCCTTGAGATCCATGTTGTACGGCGGATGATTGTCTAATGAGTTACTCATAGACATTTTCTTTTGGTGTCACATCGATGAACACTTCTTTTTCGATAGCCTTCAATAACTCTGAATTGATAAAATGATTGCAGAGTTTTCAGTCACATGCTTTTGATACATGCTAGCCAAGGATTCAAGGGATTTTTTCAAATCCTTTTCCAACTTCTCTATTTCTTGTATCAGCACTTCCTCAAAATCAATTATATTTTTATATTAAGCACCATCAGTTTCATTATAACCTTTTGCAACATTGAGTAATTTTTTATTCTGCAAATCGTAATGACCAGCAGCAGTCAATTTAATTCCAATACCAGGAGGACCACATATTCCACGAGTTTTATTTAAATGTCTTGCGAAAACGTCTACACTCGACATTGTTTGGATTGTGAATGAAGCGATACGCTCCGAATCATCTAATATATAATCTCAGCTTCTCTCAATTCTTCGATAATTGAATTTATTTCGTTGGTATGACTGTTATTTCCAGCAGCTTGAGACGCAAGAATAAGTCGCAAACGTTCTACAAGTTCTTTCGGATCATCTCAATGCACGTAGTCTATTTTTCGTTCTCGGTGAGCTATATTAAACATTCCTTGACCTTTTATCTCTTTATCAGCGATATACGTGAGATATTTCCAATCTTTACCACCACCATGCAGACTCTTGTCAGGCTCATTATATTTCCTATCTGCATTAGTTTGACGGATGATCTTCTTATAGTTTTTCACATCATTTGTACTTACTATCAAACTGGTATTTTTTTAAATAATAGTTCGATAAGCCCTGGCGATTCTCAAACTCCTCAGTCCCCACATGAATAGTGTTTTCTGAAAAACTAATTGGAGCATTCCCAATGTATAATCTAGCTTTCAACGATCGTACTCCATACTGTGTATCGAGATTCTTTTGTTTAGGCTTGCTTTTCAGCATCTTTAAGTATTTAGCCAGAGTGTTAACAGGAGCTGGGGAACTGACGGTACTTGGTGCAAAACTCTGATCACCAATAGTTCGATTAAAGCTCATAAAATCTTCACTAGATGCCTCTTCTTGAGATGGCTCGAATGTATCTTCGTCTTCCGATTGCATGGATGGCTCATCTTTTATTTTTTCTTTTTTGACTTCTTTCATTTCTACATCTTGCGTCTTATGTGCCAATGACTGTAGTGGATTAATGATAGGCTTGAAAACTTCATTCACAGACATTTCCACGGCAGCTTTTCCTCGTTTTAGCAGACGATGTTTTCGGCGAATGGCTTCACTAGCCTGTACGATATGATGCAATACATCTTTGCGCTGCATGATGTCGCCTCGATCGTGGTTCAGGTAATACTGATGTTTTACTCCGTAGTCACTTCAATTTATAGATGCGAAGCAGTCGAATCCTCTCCAGTACCGCCTTTGATACATTTCGCTATGCTTGTCGATAACGAGAAAACCGTACTTGTCATTCCAACATGTTGCACACAAATTTCAAAATTGGGTGAACGTCATGTCAGTGTTTACATGATCATCGTAAACATGTTTCAGATTCATATCATCTTGATGAAACTGTATGAGCATATTAGCATTATCTCGTACCAAGTGTTTCGGGATACGTGCGTAAGTTTGACAGAGATAAAAACTATTCACATCTCGATGACGCCTCATACAGAAATATGCGCGTATATTGTTTTATTTTCACACGCCACGTCATCAAATATCATTATAGAGTTTGGCATCACTTCATCTACAGTCACAACTTGCTCGTTGTCGTTATATGGGTAATATCATACTCCTTTGATTGGTTTAATGATTTTTTTTAAGTACTTGTATTTAGGTTGCTCTAGAGATTTTGAGTAAATGTAGACGTTCTCGAATCTAAATCCATTAGGATGTGTAATGAGTGACAAAAGAGCATTCGTCTTACCACAATTTGATGGTCCACATATAATTGCACGTGAAGTATTTGGCAATAGAATACCATGACGTTTTCTAGTGTTTTCTCGAACTGCAACGTTATCAAAGTTAAGCTGCACGAGCTGCGGTGAAAGAAGCTGGAGAAAAAGAGAAAGTTCGAGTGCCTCGTGTACTACCGGTGCCCAGCAAAATTAGAGGCATTTTACCAGCCTTTTTACTGCCAGTCTTTGCGGGACTCAGTGCAACAGGAGCATTGGCAGGTGGCGCTGCGAGCATCGTCAAAGCTATCAACGACGCCAGAGCCGCCAAGCGGCAATTGGAGGAATCAAAACGACATAACCTCAAGATGAAATCGATCGCCGTAGGAAAAGGATTGTACTTGAAACCTCGAGGAGCTGGCTTAAGACTTTATTTGAAAAACGTGTAGAGCTACCGAACCGACCACTCACCGATGTAGATTTGCTAAAGTATGCAAAAATTCTAAAAATACCACATTTCCGAGGTGTATACATGAGGAATGATTTACCGAAGAGTGGACCTAAGAAAGCTGATGCTGTCATTATTAATTTGGATTCTTAAAATGATCCTGGGACGCATTGGGTCGCTTATCGAAAAACCGGCAATGGAATCATATATTTCGATAGCTTTGGCAATTTACAACCAACTCGTGAACTCATGGACTACTTCGGTATCGGTAGCGTAATCAAATACAATTGTGATAAATACCAGAATTATAACTCAATAATCTGTGGACATCTGTGTCTCAAGCTTCTACTGAATAAAAGCATTGATCGCGTGTGAATATACATCAGTCTACAAGTGACAGCCATGGCGGACTCATTAACGCATGAACTCTCGGGAGAATCCTCTATTTTTGAGGCAAAGTATTTTCACCTATTGAACTGTCTACACAAAAGAAATATTTTTTAGAGCTTGTAGAATTTTGACGTTTAACTCAATACCTAACATCGATGTTGACAACAATAAATTTTATGTTGGTAATGACGTAATAACAATACCTCCGGGAAGCTATGGGTTGGATGATATTGCAAAATTTTTAAAGAAGAAGCTTCCACAGAGTACTCAGTTAGTAGATAAGCTAAGCGGGTATCAGATCCCCCACTCCTCCTCCCATCACGTGACCCACCCAGGCCCCGCCCCTTTCCCACACCCATTCTCTGATTGGTCACCCCTCCCCCACCCCCTCTGATGAGTCACCCCCACCCCACCCTTTTTCCCCGCCCCTTCTCTGATTGGTCACCCCCAGACCCCGCCCCACTCCCACCCATTTTGGCGGCATCCACCCCCCATCACCCACCCCTTTTCGCGGTTTTCCACCTCCATCCCCCATCTCCCACCCCTTCCGCGGTTTTTCGCGGGTTTCCGCAGTTTTCGCGAATTTCCGCAGTTTTTCGGGAGTTTTCCGTGGTTTAACCCTTTCGCGAGTTTTCGCGGGGTTTTCGCGGGTTTTCCGCGGGATGCAACATCCGCATTTTCGAGGGTCTCCCCGTTTCCAGGACGCTTGAACGATCACGCGTCCTTTCACGTCGAAGCTCTGTAGCCTACTAGATCATTTTCGGGAGTCATCCAAATACGTAGGCGGATGGACTTACGTAAGGTGGTAGTGGGAGCGGAAGGGAAAGTTTTGAATGATACGCGATTCGACAGGTTTCGACACGCGTAGATGTTCACATTCCATGTAACGTAAACTCAAAAAAAAAAAAAAAAACAAACAAACGATGATATAATTTTTAGTGCGTAAAAGTTTTTTCTAGCATACAATATTCGACAAAAGTGTTTGGATGTTACGTATTACTTTACGGAATATTCATTATTTCGGGCTGAATTACTCAACCCTAAGAAATCTGTATTTTTTATTTTTCGTCGTTGCTTTAGATAAAAGGTAGCGTTCCGACACTTACAGGAAGATGCTAATAGAAATTGGAAACTCTCGTAGTCATGATCGAGCGTGCAGAGACTTGTTTTTGACTATTACGTATCATTCTACGAAATATTTTTATTCTATTCAGAGCACCCGCGCCTAACTTTGAATAAAATTTTTTATGTATTTTTTTTTTTTTATCACTTTCCCAGTTTTTAATTTTCCGTCTTCCTTTTGAACGAATCATTTAAGTCCTAATCCATTATGCATCGAAACATTCTTCAAGCTTCTATATGTTCGAGAATCTTTCACTCTCACGGTATGATAAATAGCAAAATAGAAAAAAGCCAGCGCTCCGACACTTCCGGGAAGATGCTAATAAAAATTGAAAACTCTCGCAGTCATGATCGAGCGTGTAGAGACTTGTTTTTGACTATTACGTATTATTCTACGAAAATGTGTTTATATTTTTTCGAAAACTCTCACCATACTTTGAATAATCTTGTTTGCCTAATTTTTTTCTTCTCTTTTTTTCTTTCAAATTTGTTTTGTCCTAATGCATACTATGTCGAAAGATTTGTTGAGGATGGCGGCACTTGTTTTTGACTATTACGTATCATTCTACGAAATATTTTTATTCTGTTCAGAGCACCCAACTCTGAATAATCTTTTTTTATTGAAATAATCCAGAAGTTTCTACCGCGATACCATCAATAGGAGAATATATAAAAGCTGGTACTCAGGCGATTCCGGGCAGATACAAACTGAATTTTGAAACGTTCGTAGTTATTCTCGAGAGTGTCGCGAATCATTAAACTAAAAAAAAAAAAAAAGAAACGGTCGCGGAACGGTGTAACTTTAACAGTGATTTGTAAAACTTTTTTTAAAATAATTAGTTCGTGTCAGGTTTAGGCATAAATACTAACAGAAAATTTTTTTTTGTAACAAGGATGACATTTATATACGACATGATACTGTGATATCATAGCGTAAAAGTTTTTAAACATTTTGAAATGTTTCGATGATGGCACCAATCAATTTTTCTGAAAAGTTTGATTTGAAAAAAGTTGGCAAGGAAGCGTTTTCGGAAGAAATTTTTAATGTTGGTTTCGCGTTTCGCGTATCAGTGAAAAAAGTGAACGAAAATAAAGTACAGCCTACCCTTCATTGTCGCCAAACCAGCCTGCATTATCATAATCAATACTGGCGCATTTTGGCTATTGTATCTTCCGTAATCAATGATTATCGCACGCAGTACAAGTATGTATTTCATCCAAGAAATTTAGAAAGTAATTTGATAAGTGAAAAATATTCCAATGGTTGCAATAATCTGATCCAGCTTCAAGTTGAAATTTCTTATCATATACTACCGCGAACGTTTTTTGATTATCGTTCTTCAGATCAACATCATTCGTTATTTTTGAAAAGCTTTAAAAAGTTATTGTACATTGAGAACCTCAGTGATTTTACAATAATTACCCCGAATCGTGAATTGAAAGTTCATAAATGTATTTTATCAGCAAGGAATATCTATTTTGAAACACTTTTCAGTCATTCATGGAAAGAAGTGCTCGAGAATCGAATTTTCATTAGAGATTTTTCTGACAAAGCGATAAAAATATTTCTGAAATGGTTGTATGCTTGCGAACATGATCTTACCAATGTTTCTGTTGATACAATCATAGAGTTATATCAAGTATCGAAAATGTTTCTTGATGAAAAATTTGAATCAGTTTGTCTTGATACTCTAATCAGTACAGTCGTTCCAGATAATTTTCAAATTCTTGAAAAATTCTGTCGAACATTCGATATTCCAGAACTTGAAATATGAAATGAAATCAACGACATTAAATATGTTTTATATAGTTCTCACTAATGATTTATCATACACTCATTCGAAACAATTAGCAACAGTGTACAAAATTTTTCACTACTTTGTTGAAAATATCATTCACGTTCAATTAAAGAAAATTTATCCGCTTGACTTTGAAAGCTATAGCGTTTTAAATTTTGAAATATAAAACTCGACTACGCTTTCCGATTAACGATGACGGTTACAGTTCTATAGGCATTTTTGAAGAGGAAGGGAATCATTCGAACGATTTAACATTGTAGCGCGACAACGAAAAAGATTTCACTAGTTGTACCAGTGTCAGTTAATATAAATATAGAATTTTTCAAGCGCGCGTCTCAGTCTAGAAATGGCTATCAACGGTGCTAAAGAAGTAGTGCGTCGCTAACGACAACTTCTCGCTCCACGACCTGTCAATCCTCTCGAGGCCACGGCCTTGATTGAGGATGCTGACGCGTGCATCCTGGAACCGTCAGAGTTTGGCTTAAAGTGTAGACCCGAACTGAAACTTCAGTGTAGTCGTATTATTATACATTTACGTAGTTATATTCGCGAGTTGAGTAGATACCTAGTGTGTGGTGGGGACCTAGGAACCTCCTGGGAAGATGTCAAAACGGCATTCAATCGCAACCTTGAAACCGGACTCATCATGAATAAACATCACTTGGATATTCACGGCTTCCTGGAGGAGGCACGAACCATCTTCGTCGACAAGATCGAGGAAGTTCTCCAGCGTCAAAATGCCCTAAAAGTGAATGCTGTACTCGATGCCGAGTTCACTATCGTCAAAGACGGAGAAGAAGTGACTGAAGTGAAAAGCTTTTTTACCAAAACGTCTCCAATCATGAGAACAACGGACTTGTCGCAGTGGTATCTCCAACGCGTCCAGCATCGCCTGCCTCGAGATATGGAGGAATTCCAACACAAAGACTCTGGATGGACACTCCGAAGAATTCTCAGCCTAGCCATTCATATGAATAAATATAACTCGATGCGTGACAGCTCCTACGTAGAACTCCCAGAAGTCATCAGAAGAAGACGGGCCTGTGTCAATGTTAAAAACTTTGATGATGAGTGTTTCAAATGGGAATCCATGAAAGTTAAGTTCTCCGTCGTATTTCTGATAGTTGTAGAGACGATCTACATTTCTCCCAACTGGATGTAGCGCTGAAAGGATGGCCCATTTGAAACACTCATCATCAAAGTTTTTAACATTGACCCAGGCCCGTCTTCTTCTGATGACTTCTGGGAGTTCTACGTAGGAGCTGTCACGCATCGAGTTATATTTATTCATATGAATGGCTAGGCTGAGAATTCTTCGGAGTGTCCATCCAGAGTCTTTGTGTTGGAATTCCTCCATATCTCGAGGCAGGCGATGCTGGACGCGTTGGAGATACCACTGCGACAAGTCCGTTGTTCTCATGATTGGAGACGTTTTGGTAAAAAAGCTTTTCACTTCAGTCACTTCTTCTCCGTCTTTGACGATAGTGAACTCGGCATCGAGTACAGCATTCACTTTTAGGGCATTTTGACGCTGGAGAACTTCCTCGATCTTGTCGACGAAGATGGTTCGTGCCTCCTCCAGGAAGCCGTGAATATCCAAGTGATGTTTATTCATGATGAGTCCGGTTTCAAGGTTGCGATTGAATGCCGTTTTGACATCTTCCCAGGAGGTTCCTAGGTCCCCACCACACACTAGGTATCTACTCAACTCGCGAATATAACTACGTAAATGTATAATAATACGACTACACTGAAGTTTCAGTTCGGGTCTACACTTTAAGCCAAACTCTGACGGTTCCAGGATGCACGCGTCAGCATCCTCAATCAAGGCCGTGGCCTCGAGAGGATTGACAGGTCGTGGAGCGAGAAGTTGTCGTTAGCGACGCACTACTTCTTTAGCACCGTTGATAGCCATTTCTAGACTGAGACGCGCGCTTGAAAAATTCTATATTTATATTAACTGACACTGGTACAACTAGTGAAATCTTTTTCGTTGTCGCGCTACAATGTTAAATCGTTCGAATGATTCCCTTCCTCTTCAAAAATGCCTATAGAACTGTAACCGTCATCGTTAATCGGAAAGCGTAGTCGAGTTTTATATTTCAAAATTTAAAACGCTATAGCTTTCAAAGTCAAGCGGATAAATTTTCTTTAATTGAACGTGAATGATATTTTCAACAAAGTAGTGAAAAATTTTGTACACTGTTGCTAATTGTTTCGAATGAGTGTATGATAAATCATTAGTGAGAACTATATAAAACATATTTAATGTCGTTGATTTCATTTCATATTTCAAGTTCTGGAATATCGAATGTTCGACAGAATTTTTCAAGAATTTGAAAATTATCTGGAACGACTGTACTGATTAGAGTATCAAGACAAACTGATTCAAATTTTTCATCAAGAAACATTTTCGATACTTGATATAACTCTATGATTGTATCAACAGAAACATTGGTAAGATCATGTTCGCAAGCATACAACCATTTCAGAAATATTTTTATCGCTTTGTCAGAAAAATCTCTAATGAAAATTCGATTCTCGAGCACTTCTTTCCATGAATGACTGAAAAGTGTTTCAAAATAGATATTCCTTGCTGATAAAATACATTTATGAACTTTCAATTCACGATTCGGGGTAATTATTGTAAAATCACTGAGGTTCTCAATGTACAATAACTTTTTAAAGCTTTTCAAAAATAACGAATGATGTTGATCTGAAGAACGATAATCAAAAAACGTTCGCGGTAGTATATGATAAGAAATTTCAACTTGAAGCTGGATCAGATTATTGCAACCATTGGAATATTTTTCACTTATCAAATTACTTTCTAAATTTCTTGGATGAAATACATACTTGTACTGCGTGCGATAATCATTGATTACGGAAGATACAATAGCCAAAATGCGCCAGTATTGATTATGATAATGCAGGCTGGTTTGGCGACAATGAAGGGTAGGCTGTACTTTATTTTCGTTCACTTTTTTCACTGATACGCGAAACGCGAAACCAACATTAAAAATTTCTTCCGAAAACGCTTCCTTGCCAACTTTTTTCAAATCAAACTTTTCAGAAAAATTGATTGGTGCCATCATCGAAACATTTCAAAATGTTTAAAAACTTTTACGCTATGATATCACAGTATCATGTCGTATATAAATGTCATCCTTGTTACAAAAAAAAATTTTCTGTTAGTATTTATGCCTAAACCTGACACGAACTAATTATTTTAAAAAAAGTTTTACAAATCACTGTTAAAGTTACACCGTTCCGCGACCGTTTCTTTTTTTTTTTTTTTTAGTTTAATGATTCGCGACACTCTCGAGAATAACTACGAACGTTTCAAAATTCAGTTTGTATCTGCCCGGAATCGCCTGAGTACCAGCTTTTATATATTCTCCTATTGATGGTATCGCGGTAGAAACTTCTGGATTATTTCAATAAAAAAAGATTATTCAGAGTTGGGTGCTCTGAACAGAATAAAAATATTTCGTAGAATGATACGTAATAGTCAAAAACAAGTGCCGCCATCCTCAACAAATCTTTCGACATAGTATGCATTAGGACAAAACAAATTTGAAAGAAAAAAAGAGAAGAAAAAAATTAGGCAAACAAGATTATTCAAAGTATGGTGAGAGTTTTCGAAAAAATATAAACACATTTTCGTAGAATAATACGTAATAGTCAAAAACAAGTCTCTACACGCTCGATCATGACTGCGAGAGTTTTCAATTTTTATTAGCATCTTCCCGGAAGTGTCGGAGCGCTGGCTTTTTTCTATTTTGCTATTTATCATACCGTGAGAGTGAAAGATTCTCGAACATATAGAAGCTTGAAGAATGTTTCGATGCATAATGGATTAGGACTTAAATGATTCGTTCAAAAGGAAGACGGAAAATTAAAAACTGGGAAAGTGATAAAAAAAAAAAAATACATAAAAAATTTTATTCAAAGTTAGGCGCGGGTGCTCTGAATAGAATAAAAATATTTCGTAGAATGATACGTAATAGTCAAAAACAAGTCTCTGCACGCTCGATCATGACTACGAGAGTTTCCAATTTCTATTAGCATCTTCCTGTAAGTGTCGGAACGCTACCTTTTATCTAAAGCAACGACGAAAAATAAAAAATACAGATTTCTTAGGGTTGAGTAATTCAGCCCGAAATAATGAATATTCCGTAAAGTAATACGTAACATCCAAACACTTTTGTCGAATATTGTATGCTAGAAAAAACTTTTACGCACTAAAAATTATATCATCGTTTGTTTGTTTTTTTTTTTTTTTTTGAGTTTACGTTACATGGAATGTGAACATCTACGCGTGTCGAAACCTGTCGAATCGCGTATCATTCAAAACTTTCCCTTCCGCTCCCACTACCACCTTACGTAAGTCCATCCGCCTACGTATTTGGATGACTCCCGAAAATGATCTAGTAGGCTACAGAGCTTCGACGTGAAAGGACGCGTGATCGTTCAAGCGTCCTGGAAACGGGGAGACCCTCGAAAATGCGGATGTTGCATCCCGCGGAAAACCCGCGAAAACCCCGCGAAAACTCGCGAAAGGGTTAAACCACGGAAAACTCCCGAAAAACTGCGGAAATTCGCGAAAACTGCGGAAACCCGCGAAAAACCGCGGAAGGGGTGGGAGATGGGGGATGGAGGTGGAAAACCGCGAAAAGGGGTGGGTGATGGGGGGTGGATGCCGCCAAAATGGGTGGGAGTGGGGCGGGGTCTGGGGGTGACCAATCAGAGAAGGGGCGGGGAAAAGGGTGGGGTGGGGGTGACTCATCAGAGGGGGTGGGGGAGGGGTGACCAATCAGAGAATGGGTGTGGGAAAGGGGCGGGGCCTGGGTGGGTCACGTGATGGGAGGAGGAGTGGGGGATCTGATACCCGCTTAGCTCATCTACTTCAGTTAAGTATACGATCCAACAATAGTACATTACGCAGTGAAATTCGATGCGATGAAAGTATTGATTTTCGACCGGAGAATTCTATTGGTAAATTGTTGGGCTTTAATCCACGAATCATCAAAGCAAACGTCACCCACAAGTCCAATTCGCCTGTTAAAATACTTGCTGTAAACGCTTTACGTGTTGAGTGCAACATAACTACGGGAGCATATATTAATGATAAGAAAGTGCACACAATTTACGAATTCTTTCCAGTAGTTCCACCAGGATATAAGATCGTTGAAGTACCAACTTAAGTCATTTATCATCTAATCACCGTACAAGCAATACATCATCTGTAGCTCCGTATTGTTGATCAAAAAGATAAGCTCGTAAATTTTCGTGGAGAAGTTATCACTATTAGACTGCATGTCAAAAGTGAGTAATGGGGATCGTCTACGGGGAGTATATAAGTCCAGCAACATGTCCAAGAACCATCAGTCATCGCTAACCTCTTAAAGAGCTCACACCAGAGAACGTGCAGTTTCTGAAAAGTCTCGGTCTGAGAATTCGAAAAAGATTTGTTGCTTAATTTGCCTAATACCATGTTATCCATCGAGAAAAAGTTCGTTTCCGATGAGTCAGTAGCACAGTATAAAGTCCACGTTCACCAGCCATACGCCTCATCAACGTTCAACAGTAACGATGAAATCTGCATCAGTATACAGAATCAAGATTCATATATGCTACCCACCCAAAGTTCGCTGCATATACAAGGAAGATTGACGAAAAATGATGGAGTGACTCCCGTTGAACATACATCGATTGTGAACAATGGTATCTGCTACATGTTTGAAGAAATGCGCTATGAGATGAACGCTATCGAG
The DNA here is from genome assembly GCA_028476575.1 of Platygaster robiniae. Classification (NCBI taxonomy): domain Eukaryota; kingdom Metazoa; phylum Arthropoda; class Insecta; order Hymenoptera; family Platygastridae; genus Platygaster; species Platygaster robiniae. Next base: position 19,818,307 of record CM052026.1, read on the forward strand.
ATCGAAAGAATCAAGAATGTCGGTCTCACAACGACAATGAAGGCCTACATTGCGCAAAGCCCAACCCAAGAGGACCTGATGGAAAGTGCTGGATGGATCGTCGACGATACCAGACGTTTAACCAACGACAATGGATATTTTGATGTATGCATTCCATTGAATTACATATTTGGATTTGCTGAAGATTATCAACGAGTCATCGTCAACGCAAAACATGAACTCATCATTTTGCGAGCCAACAGCGACGTCAAAGTGATCACACAGCTTGCTGCGAACGAAGAACAATACAAGATAACCATTAACAAAATTGAATGGTTTTTCTCTTACGTCAAAGTATCGGACTCAAACAAAATTCGAATGCTGAATTTCATGGCTACTAATACGATCATCGCCATGAGTTTCCGAAGCTGGGAGCTTTACGAGTACCTTTTGTTACCTCAGACAACCAAGCATGTATGGAGTGTGAAAACAACGACTCAACTGGAGAAGTCGAAATATGTCCAGCTCTCTCCGACTCAGTAAATTTGCGGATAGGGACAGATTTCACCGATAGGGCGGCGCTTGAAGCATGGAGGCTTCGGAGGCCTTCTCACGTGTACCCCTCTTGCCCCGTTCGCATCCCTTTCCCTGCTCCATGGTCTGCGAAGTTTGCGAGCATGGGTCGGAAGGGGAGGGGGGGAATTTTTTTAGCATGCGCTTAATACGTTCGCCTTTATAGTACAGTTCGCGATTTACGAAGCGGGTTCTGAAAAAGTAGGTACTTAATAATTTTTTAGACCGCTGATCACAAATTCGAAGTCTAAACTGCAAAATTAGTTTGTTATAACTATTTATTTATACAAATTATGAAACAAACCATATTTTCTAATATGCATATGCTTTTTATGATTTTCTGGGCTGCTGATCATGAATTCAGAGTCTATTTTGCAAAATTAATTAGTGTAAACAATTTGTTTCAACAAATTATGAAAAAAAAATTTATTCTTAGATGCATATGCTTTCCATGGTTTTCTAGGCCGCTGATTATGAATTCGGAGTCACATTTGCAATATTTATTTGTTAAAATAGTTTGTTCCAACAAATTATAAAAAATATATATATTATAAGATGCATATGTTTCCCATGGTTTCTTGAGCCGCTGATCATAAATTCAGAGTCCATTTTGCAAAATCATTTTTGTAAACAATATATTTTATAAGATGCATATGCTGTCCAAGCCTTTTTGGGACGCTCATGATAAATCTGCAGTTGAATTTGCAAAATCTATTCGTTTGAACTATGTTTTAAACGAATTATGTAAAAACAACATTCTACAAAATACATATACTTTACATGGTTTCCTAGGCCGCTGATCATTAATGTAAAGTTGAATCTGCAAAAGTAATTTGCCTAAACTATTTTTATCAACAAATTATTAAAAAAAACTATATTTTCTAAGATGCCTATGTTTGCTATGGTGTTATGGGCCGGTGATCATGAATTTAGAGTCGCATTTGCAAAATCAATTTGTTTAAAACATTTGCTTCAACAAATTATGAAAAAAATTGTATTTTCTGATATGCACATGCATTCCAGTTTTCTGATAGAAAGCATATGCATCTCAAAAAATATATTATTTTCATAATTTGTTGAAATAAATTTTTGAAACAAAATTATTTTGTAAAATCGACTCTGAATTCATCGTCAGCGGCCCAAAAATCATGGAAAACATATGCATCTCAGAAAATATATTTTTACAATAATTTGTTGAAACAAACCGTTTACACAATTTAAAAATAACCTTGTTAGATTTGAAATTAGGGACCTCAAAAACCCTTTTAAAAGCACTGATCTTAGAAAATCGTTGAGAAGAAAAGTGTGCTCCTGGAATGACATGTAAAAAATAGAAGATTAAGTCTGTTATAAAAAACTACAGGGTAATCTGATGCAATATTTTAATGAAATCAATCGGTTATTTTTAACAGATTATCATTGTTACGATTTCATTTTATTAAATCTGTTGAATATAACAGGAAATCTGTTGAATTCAACTGATTCAAACTAAGAGAGAACTGAATCCAATTCACTCCAAATATATTTCAAAACTGGTGACGGTGGATTCAACTAGATTCCAAATTTTTTTATCCATTTAAAACGAGATTTCCGTAGGACATTTTCCGTATTGAATTGGATTGATTTGCTGATATCCAATTAAATGCGGGAAATCTAGATTGAAATCTAATCCATTTTCTTCGTGAAATTTTGATAGTAGCGACATCTTGAATGTAGAGAAATCTAGTTTCAATGCGATTCAATCTAAATGCACTTCATTGGATTCAATCCAATTAAATCAAAATATATGTCATTCAGTCCACTGCCGTTTTATGTGAAATGTGTGTAATATAACCGAACCAAATTTGATCCATATATATTTTAAAAATGCCCCACTGGCGACGGTGGATTGAAAAGAATTAAAATGGATTATAATTGAACTCATTTGAATCAAAATAATCCAACCAATCAAAAAAAACTCGCTTTTGGATGGGACATTTTAATCTATTCCAATAGAGATTTATGTACTGAATTTTCTGTATTAAATTCGATTGATTTCGTGCTATCGAATTTAATGCAGAAAATGATTATTGGAATTCAATGCGTTTCTTTCATGAAATTTTTGATAGAAACAAAATTTTCGAAGTTGAAATTGAGTTTCAATGCAGTTAAATCTAAATGAATTACATTGAATTTAATGCAATTTAATCAAAGTATATGTCATTCAATCGAATGCAGTTTTTAACACAATGTGATCTAACTGAATCCAAATAAATCCAAATGAATTTTGAAGCTTGCGATGATAAATTAAATAGGATTTATGAATTTTGAATCCATTTCACAAAAGATTGATGAGTGAAATATTTCGTATTGAATTGGATTGATTAACTAGTATCGAATTTAGTGCAGAAAATCTGGATTAAAATTGAATGCGTTTTATTCATGAAATTCACGATTAGGACTGAAATTGTTTCGCTTTAAAAATCCAGTTTTGAATGCAATTTATTCCAAGCGTATTTTATTGGATTCAATGCAATTTAATCGAATTATATGCCATTCAACAAAAGCCGTTTTATTCGGAATGAATTTAATCCAACTGAATCCAAAGCAATACAAATAAAATATTTTAAAACTGGTGACGATGGATTGAATTGGATTCAATTGGATTACATTCGTTTTGAATAAAACCGCATGTGACCGAACGACATATATTTGATTGAGTTGCATTGAATCCTATGAATGACATTCGGATTGATTGCATTAAAACTCGATATTTTTACTTGAAAAATTTCTTCATTGACAATTCGCTAATAATTGGACATTCAAACGTGAATTATAAGGAAACTGTCAATAAAATATCGTATTGTCAGTTTTGGAAATTGCCTTTCTTGACGAAACGATTACAACCCTCGGCTTCGAACGTCACGGGCTGCAATTTTTCGTTCCCTCAGACTATTCATGTCCAAAAATATCAATAATATACTATTCTTAATAAAAATTTCATAAAAAACGCAATAAATTCAATATCAGTGAACCAATCAATGGATTGCAATTCGATACGAAAAATCTCGTACTTGAATCTCTATCGAAATGGATAAAAAATATATGAATACAATTCCATCCATCGTCATGAGTTTTTTATTATATTTGAATTCAATTGCATTCAGTTAAATCACGCTTATTTTGGTTAAAACTGCATACGATTTAATTATGTACAGTTTTATTACATTGCACTGAAACCAATGAAATATTTTGGATTGAATTGCATTGAAACTCGACTTTTCCACTTGAAAAATGTTATTCCTATCAGAAATTTCATGAACGAGACGCATTACATTATAAGCTAGATTTTCTGCATTTTATTAGATACAGCTAATAAATCAAATTCAATTCCATAAATCTCATACATAAATTTATATTTTAATATGGATTTAAAATCACGATCCAAAAGTAAATTTTTTCAGATTGAATTGATTGATTTAGATTTAAATAAATCAAATTTTCATCTATTTCAAACCATTTCAATTCATTATCTCCAGCTGAAGGTGAAGAAAATTTATTTGATAGTATTTCTTGTACCGAAATGGCTCAGGTGGTTGCGTAGACCAGTTTTTTAACACCCGCGGTCCCGAGTTCAAAACTTGACTGAGGCGCGCAAGGATTTCTTCAGGATAGAGTTAAAATGCGTTTTTCAGATGTCACCGCGTTAACAACAACTTAAATATTGTTTACGTGCATTTGATTAAAACAATAAAATCAATTTTTTTAAATAATAAATAATTTTTTTACTCAAATTTTTTAAACCCAATGAAGCAAATTCGGATTAAATTGCTTTACATTTTGATCTACATTTTCTGCATTGAATTCGATCACAGTAAATCAATCCAATTCAATACGAAAAATCTGGTACATAAATCTCTGATGAAATGGATTAAAATTTTTTTTTAACAAATTCAATCCATCGTCAACAGCAGTGTAAGTAAGACCAATATACGAAAATAAAATAAAACTAGCGAAACAATCGACAATCGCATGCGCTTTCTGCGGCCCGAGCTTCCCTCGGCAGCCAACCTCGGTTTCCCCTATTAGCCCTACCGAAAAAAGCCTCCAAGCTCGACGCCCCATCTACCGGTTTAGTTCATTTCGTGAACGTAAAACTGTTTCTACAGCGGATTAGGGCTGGATATGTCATCGTGGGATTTCAAGTTGGACGAAAAACTGTGAGAACTGGAAACATGAACAACTTTGATACATGTAATTTGCGTGATATAAAATTGTATTTAAATTCACGATATTATCCTTACATGAATCTGAACGTTGATTTTCAACGAAACCAGTTTGCAACGTTATATGAAATGTTTACGAATTTTCAATTATTGTATTATGGTAGAAAAAATGCTCCATTGTTAATATAAACTCAATTCAAAGATAATGCGCCTCTTGTAGTTATCGATTGTGCTAAACAAAATGAGTCCTTGATCACTGGTCCAGTTGATGTTCGTCTTGAATTTGAATCTGGCGCTAATTTCCCAGCTGCGACTTCTGCATATTGTTTAATTATACACGATCGTATTGTAGAGTATCAACCAATCAGCGGCGTTGTCAGAAAAATATGAAGCGAGTGACATTTCATTGTAACCCACCTACAGTGCAAGAACTGTACGTGTGGGATTTTGCATATAGAGAAGCTCGACGTGGTTCATGGGAACAAGTTGCTCGAGACCGTGTAAGATTCCAACGAAGAATTGAGCAAACTGCGAAAATTTTGGATACTGTTCTGCAGAAAAATCATTAGACTATAAGGCGAACCATAATTTGAATAAATGAAAAATGGTTTAAATGAATATTCACTCTTTATATTTCAAGCCTATAATCGTAAAATGGATTTTAAGTTATTTCGAAATTCAGAATAAAATGTTTCATTTTAATGTAGCGAAAAGCCAACAATGTCCAGAATCAGCAACCAACGATGTTCGGGATCCGTCCAACGACGAGTAAAAATTACTTCTTAACTATTCCATTCAAAGTGTCACCATGGCCGAGGTGGTTAAGATCAGTATAAAGCATTGGAAATACAAAGGTAAGTAGGTTTAAATCTCGACCATGGTGACACTTTTTTTCAGGAAAATGATAAACACACCAATTACAATCAATTTGTTGTTTATTTAATTGTAAATATAGACGTGTTATATTTTTTTAAATATTTCATGATTAAAGTAATTATTAAGCATCATTCACAATTTTTTAATGTCGACAAAGATAACAATCGCGAACAAATGATGGTGGTCCATCAATGGCGTCCCCGACTGAGAACCAATGTTTCTGGCATCGGCGATAGCTGGCAACTTCTGGGTCGAGCTGAAGTTCTTCTAAAAGTTTCTCCCAAGCGCATTCGATGTCGTTGCTCAGGTAGCCAATGATGAATTCTACTGGCAGCTCTGCGATGCCCATGGTGTCCAAATTTGTCAAGCAGCGTGGGTGACGTATGAGTTGGAGAGATCTCGTTGACGGAGTGATGCCATAGGTGTCCCAGAACCACATCTTCAGACAAAGACCGTTTTCAGTTGCGCAGTGACGTATATTGACGTGAGCGTGCAAGTTCTTGTATGCGCAGGTTGAAGCTCGCAAGTTTTTCAGCGATGGGCAGCCCATATCTTTCAGGTCGATGATTATAGGCCAGCTCTCCAAGGTCCCCTCGAGCCATCCTTTCTTCTCACGTCCCTTGATGAAAATGTAGCTAGCGTTCTTGAGTTTGGCGTTCACGACGTTATTGCACTCGTTGTAAGGTACATCACCAGCTGGCCAAGGAATGCCGTGGTAGTTGTTGGTTAACCAGGAATTCTCGACCTTGACTGTTGCGGGTAGACTCGACCATGAGCATGGCGGCTTGAAGAGGAACGTCTCCACGTCGTTGGCTGGTTCAATCGTGATGATGGCAAGATCCTTGACGATGAACTCATCTGCTGACCCACTGCCAGGCATAGAGAAGCGTTGCACGTCAACGATGAATTTCATTTTTTCGCTCGAGATGTTTCCACGTCGAGGTTCTGACGAGAATGATGCTTCCGCTCGGGGATCGCTCTTGATATAGGATCACTCCCCACTGCAACTGCTGCTGCTGCTGCCACCTTTAGTGATTGAAGAACTCACAAGAGTTTACTTTCCCGCCGAGGTAGCGAAAATGGACTTGGTTGGTATTCTCCGTGGCAACCTTGAGTTGTTGTAGTTGCTCCGGGTCCTCGTGCATCATCTTCGATACACGCTCAGGCAGGAAAACTGTAAACTCTCCATCAAGAGTTATGACTATTTTCGGTCCGTAACCCTGTAGCTCTTCTTCAGGTCGACATCCATAATCCTCTTGTGCTTCAGGCAAGAGACTGAATTCAATTTCGTGAAGTCCATTGTAGCACTACGATGTCAGTGGAGATGTGGTTGCTTCGGTTTCTCGTTGAGACCGATGATTCTGCTCGGAAATTGCTCTTGATATAGGGCCTCTCCCCACGCCAACTGCTGCTGCTGCTGCCAGTGGCGATTTCTTGAAATTCTGTTGACACTCGAGATGTTTCCAACGAGAGTTCAATGAAACTAATGATTTGCCTCTGAAATATACCTCAATATATACCCTGAATATCCAAAGTTGCCCGCACTTTTTTTCACGTTTCAGCCAATGTGGTTCCTCTTTATTCCACCTCAGACTCAGGAGCAAATCAAAATTCACTTTTTCACAGCACGTTCTCAACGACCAATCAAAATCAAAGATAAATTTTATTAAACTTACAATTTCCATACAAACCTTCCTCATAGCTAATAATGATGTGTGTATTTCTTGAAAAAACATGATTGATGGTTCTGAAAAGAACCGATAATGAATGTGAATTTTTGACCTAAGTGAATGTTAACTCATTGATCATGTATTCGTGATGAAAGTTATATTTCTTGACAGCATAAAAATTTTCGTAGCCCTGAAAAGGGCTGGCATATGAAATTTTCGTAACTACAAGTCACAAGAAGTTAATTGAGAAGAAAAAAAATTTTTTTTAGCCCTGAAAAGGGCTGACAACTTTAACAGCATCTCGAGTCAATCCTTGACAGATTAACCCGAGCACGTTCTTTCAGCTTCCCCGGAGGTTTCCAGATTCGTCGTCTCCGCCGCTCCTCCAGCTTCCTCGTCAGTCCTCCAGCTTCCTCGTTGGTCCTCCAGCTTCCCCGTCGGTCCTCCAGGGTCGTAGTCGTCGCTACTCCTCCAGCTTCTCCGTTGGTCCTCCAGCTTCCCCGTCGGTCCTCCAGGGTCGCCGTCGACGCTGTTTCTCCAGCTTCTCCGTTGGTCCTCCAGCTTCCACGTTACTGCTCCGGTGATCCTCCGCTGCTGCCGCTACTTCGCGGCACACTGATCTATCTGGCTCCCTCACTCGGATATACCAACTCGCACGGACCTTGGAGAGTTCCAACCACCGTTTTCGCTGCTCCACTCACGCCACCACCGCAGTTTCACTCCCGCTCCCCTACTCCTCCGCCACCGTACTTCAGGAGGAGCGAACTTTCAAGCCAGTCGGCTCTTGAGGTCGGAGCGCGAGCAACGTCCACAGCTCCGCGCTTCGATGTAGTCGATTCACTCCTCGGGCCTGACTAATGCTTTTCAGCTACTACTTCTAGGCTTCACTCAACTCTTTTCTGATTGGTCAATCAGAGAGTAGAGGGAGATCGAAATATCATTGACTACCGAGTCAAGGGTGGGAGATGGGAACCTCATTGGCTACCGAGTCAAGGGTGGAAAAAGTTGAACCTCATTAGCCACGGAGTCACGGTGGGGAAAGTGGAACCTCATTAGTCACCGGGTCAGGGGTGGGGGAACAGGAACCTCATTAGTTACCAAGGTAGGGGTAGGGGAAGAGGAGCCTCATTGGCTACAGAGTCATGGGTGGGGGTATGTTGGTTACATATCAGCTGGCTCTCGGCGCGCCAAGTGACCCCGAACCGGCCTACGTATACTACTTGCATGGAATGCAGATACAGTAAACTTAAAAAAAATTAAGTTTTGTGAAAATTTAATAGCCTTAAAAGTAAAAGTAGGTGAAAATTATTCCGTTAGCTGCTGTCAAGATTGATAAAAAGTACCGTTTTATACGCAGAATAATAGATGCATAGTGTTGCAGCAATTGTAATTGTATTTCATTTTTTCTTTACAAATGTTTCTTTTTCTTTTTTTTTTTTCATATTTATTTCATCAACCAAAAAGTCCATAACTTTCAAAAAGTATATACAACGTTCATGGTGTCCGCATTATTTAAGCCAAATTTTGTATTTGATATCATTTTCCACGGAAAATTTTATCAAGTCACATTTTTGCATTACTTATTTATTTCAATTCCAAGTTATCTGCCAGTTATTGGTATAAATAAAGTAATACAGGTAAATAATCTCAGGTGAGTAATAAAGCTTGGTTATTATTATGAAATTTATTATTATCACAATATTACTATCATTCATATGAGACGCTGTTTTTTACACAGCAGCCCACGAATTAATTTTCACCAACATCCACTTCTAAGGCTGTTAAATTTTCACAAAACCTAATTTGTATAAATTTTTCCGTATCTGCATTCCATGCAGAACTGTAAAAACTAATTTTTTGTAATTTTTCGTTTTATTATGCTCACCACTCAAGTATGATGGCGTATCATATAAAAAATCTGATCCTGTTTTTGCTATGATTTATTAACGTTTCAGTTCAACATACTACTTCTAGCCGTTTGAAAATTGCATAACAATTAAATACTTTTCCTGTTCATACATTCATTCAGTACTGATTTCAATACTTTTGTATCTCACTTTTTTCATGAAGTTTTCTTGTAAGTACTATTATACTCTATTTTTATTAATTCTAGGATTTATACATTGGTAATGTTCGGAGGGGGTGGTGGAGGGGGGGAGGGGTGATTTCAGTTTTTTTCATTTATATTTTCAATTGTATCTTTCATTATTTTTATGATTGTTTTATCGGAAAATTGTCTCATATTATGATATGTGAAAGTAAATACTTTAGGAATATTCAACTTTTATGCGATTCTAACGAAACTTTCCGTATACAAATGACGTTAGTTTACGGAAGAATCAATCGTAAAAATAAAAAAAAACACGAATAATCAATTCGTATAATCATGTTAAAAACAAAAAAAAAAAAAAAAAAAAAAATGTTTCTAGGCGGGGATCGAACCAGCGACGTGGTGACTGTCAAGCGGGCACTCTCTCCGCTTCGCTTTCAATCCTTTTAGAAGATGGGTGTATATAAATAATCAAGTATTACACCGTGCCGCGCATATTTATTTTGATTTATTTTTCGCGAAATCATCAAGTGTCGTCAATCCGTGACCATTTTAATACATGAACGTGCAGTTGTGTGCATTAGTACTGTACCGTATTACTGTGTACTACAGTGTTGAGTTACGTATGTACAGTACTCGACAATTGAACTAGCTAAATTTAGATACAGTGCAGTGCAGTACTGTTGACAACAACGACAGACCCATATATATAATACTTCTATATGGCCAGCTCTCTATTTTCGCCTGTAAGTGGGATTTCCGACAAGATTAAGGATAGAACATAACGAGGGTCGTAGTACGCATGTGCGACTCTTTTATACTTTCAGTGTTATACATGCTATGTATGTATGGAATGTAAACACGATATCATATACACGTAGTTTGTCGAGCTCGCGCCGGCGCAGAAACGAGTAATGAAGTAGGACAGAGAGTTTTGTCGGGACCGTAGTCTTGTCGGAGAGACTTCTCTTTCTGTTGGCCATATAGAAGTATTACATATATGTACAGACCGAATTGCGTACATCAGCTTACAGAACTTGCGTGTCCCTTTCAGTAGTCAGAATAGTATTATACTCGCTAAATTTAAATTTGGTGCGGCCGCCGTTTTAACCTTCGTACATCTGGCCATTTCCGGCTTGCCTTGGGTGGCGCGTTGACCGCGCCGCCTCACGGTGGGAATAGGCGAAAGTAATTTTCTGTGAGTGTGTGCGTGCGTGCTATGGCCCGTGTGTGTGATGATGCTGATAGAAACTGGACTCGAAAACGCTCGCGAGAGAGTTTATGTAATATAATCTCAGTTGACTTTGATTGACAATCGTTTTTTTTCAAGCGTTTTTTTTATTACCAGGTGTACTCCTAAGTAATTTCCGGTTTTTTCAATGGATGGCGTTCTGTTTTGTACCGCTGTTGGTAACACATACCATATGTCATTTTGTTCAGTCATATCGAGTGCTTGAACTGCGTTGACATTTTCTCGAAAAAATCTTCCAGTAAGTTTTTATTGCGCTTCAAAAATGTCGAATTTTGTACCGAATTTTGAACACATGCGCCATGCATTGCTTTTCATGTTTAATCAGGGGAAAAAAGTGTCCGAGAGCCACTGTGCGCTTGTGGAAGTTTATGGTGATCGTGCATTAACACTTCGAACATGTGAAACGTGGTTTCGACAGTTCAAAAATGGAGATTTCGACCTGAACGACGCCGCACGCTCCGGCAAGCGAAAATCGTTCGATGACGCCGAATTGCAAGCATTATTAGATGAAGACAACACGCAAACGCAACGACAGCTTGCAGATGCGTTGGGAGTTCAACAGCAAGCAATTTCCAAACGTCTGCGAGCCATGGGAAAAATTCAGAAGTGTGGAAAGTGGGTGCCCCATGAACTGACCGAGAGACAAATGGAGAATCGAAAAGTGACCTGTGAAATGCTGCTTCAACGATACAAAAGAAAGTCTTTCCTGCATCGTATTGTTACTGGTGATGAAAAGTGGATTTTCCTGGAGAACCCTAAGCGCAACAAATCGTGGGTGAGTCCAGGTGAAGCATCGACATCGACGGCACGGCCAAATCGTTACGGTCGGAAGGTCATGCTGTGTGTGTGGTGGGACCAGTCCGGTGTTATATACTTTGAATTGCTGAAACCTGGTGAAACTGTGAATGCCGTTCGCTACAAACAGCAAATGAAAGATTTGAGCCGAGCCACTGTGGAAAACCGACCAGAATATCAACAACGACAGAAGAAGGTGATTTTGCTCCACGACAATGCGCCGTCGCATAAGTCGAAAGTCGTTCGTGACACGCTGGAAAGGCTCAAGTGGGAAGTGCTTGATCATGCGGCTTACTCACCAGACCTGGCGCCATCCGACTACCACCTCTTTGCCTCGTTGGGCCATGCCCTTTCTGAGCAGCGCTTCGACTCGTACGAAAATGTACGAAAATGGCTCACCGAGTGGTTCACCTCCAAAGGCAATGATTTTTACTGGCGTGGTATCCACAATTTACCAGAAAGGTGGGAAAAATGTGTAGAAAGCGATGGAAAATACTTTAAATAAAATAAAGGTTACGGTTTTTTTGGAATTATGTGTTTTATTTGCAAAAAAACCGGAAATTTATTTCTTTCATCTCAACTGAGATTATTGATAACAGTAAGTAAATTATCAATATATTCATAAATAACAGTAAACAAGGAAAGTAGAACAATATCAAATTGTGTCCACAACTATAATAAGTGAATCAATAACAATAAAAAATCAAACTAGATAAATAAGTTATGATGAAAAAATGAATAAATAATAGCAAATAAAACATGAAATTTAAAAAAAATTGAAATAAAGTTGGAGAAAATCATTATTCATTTTGTAAATCAAATTGAATGTTACTAAAATTTAGACGGTCATTATATGAAACAGATTTCAATGTAAAAATTTCAAAGTAATTAAAAAATTAAAATTAAATTGAAATAAAATTCATAAATTTCAATCTTATGTGTAAAAATGTCTTTTATAATAGTTTATTATGTAGCTAAGGGCGAAAAAAAACAGCCGATTCAGAACGAGTGAGAGGTTTGCTGCCTGAGCGAAGCGAAGGCGGCAATCACGCGAGTTCTAATCGGCTGTTATTGCTCCGAGGTACACACGATACTTTTTGCCTCAAAAACAATAAAAATAAGCGTATTAAAACTGTTTCGACATGGCAAATGAAGTATTAAAGGTTAACGCGGAGGCTGGAGAAAATGAAAGTTGGCAGGGGCAAGGAGGGGTCCATTTAGCCCGCCGGGTTTAACTCGGCGGGCTAAAAAGGACCCTTCTTTCCCTGCCGACTGTCATTTGTCGACAGCCTGCGTGTCGGCCTGAAATACTTCATTTGTGTATGTCGAAACGTGTTTAATTACGCTCATTTTTAATGTGTTAGAGGCAAAAATAATTATTGGAATGTTTTCAATACCCTATTAGATCTTCTGCAACCGTACGTGATTGAGCTCGGTTGCAGAAGATCCGATAGGGTTAATAAAGTTTTTTTATGCGTCAATTTGAGTATTTATTCAATAATTAAAAGATTTAATTTAATATAAATAGCATAAAATTCGACAATATTACAAAAAATATTGATATCCCCGTAAAAAAAAAACTTTAAAAAAGTAAAAAAGGTTGTCGGGTAAAACATGACAAAGCTATTTTACGAAAAATATGGATATCCTACTGTCGGTTTCACCCGGTAATATTCACCAGCAAAACCAATTATTAATTTGCTTACAAGACTATCACGAAGACGAAAAAGAGAGATATTATTATTCGAAAAGAATGTTGTCCAGATGATACTCTACGGATATATACTGTGCCTAGGATATTTGTTATAACTTTAACTCGGATTTATTTTAGTCCCACAGGAATACGTAACAAAAAAGGTCCGACAACCTGCTTTTTTTATTACATTAATGCAGAAATAGCTTACTTGGAAAAACACTCGACACGTAATACATAAATCTCAGGTTCGGATTCCAGCTTCAGACAAATTTTTCCTTGCATATATCTGATAATGAACGCTTGACTGAGAATGTCAAAAAAAAAAAGAAATATTGAAATATAACGCAATGACATATTGTATACTATCATTTAATATAATATGTATTATTGTATATATGGTAAATGTTGTACATTATGACCTTAAATGATTAAAACAAACCTGATCTAACTCATCAAGGGTTTTCCTTTTTTAAAATTTGTTTATTTTATATTGTCTTCAACATTAAGATGTCGATACTGAACTTTAAGGGAATATTTTATAATTGTGCAAGAGTATTAAATATCAGTAGATAAGCAAAACAAAGCCAGCTCAGCTACGTATTTTTTGAACCTTTTTTCGAGTCTTCCTATGATATTGATAAAACAGAAAATATTTTTGACATTCATTATTTGGGTATAATGATAACAAGATTATACTAGATTCAGTGGATAAAAATCATTTTTACGAATTAGTTTTGCAGTGCAAAAGTGGGTTGTCCGGGTTACGTTTTTCTGTAGGACTAAAATAAATCTGAGTCAAAGTTGTAATAAATATCCTGCGAATAGTATATATCCGTAGAGTATCATCTGGACAACATTCCTGTCTAATAATAATATCTCTCTTTTTCTTCCTCGTAATAGTCTTGTAAGCAAATTAATAATTGGTTTTCCTGGTGAATATTACCCGATGAAACCGACAGTAGGATATCAATATTTTTATTATTTTTTGTAAAATGGCTTTGTCATATTTTACCCGACAACCTTTTTTACTTTTTCGTAGATAATTTCAGACTTGTCTGAATAGAATAGTCGCTTTCTATAATGTATAAATAGTGTTTTTAGAGTGAAGCACAATATTTTCCTAATTATTGCTGTACTCGTTTTTTGATTTCACATACTCAAAATTAGCTTGTACTACTTTATATAAAAAGCAAATTATGACTCTTAGTATAAAAAAATGGAATATTAAGAAAAAATGTTCGAATTTGAAAAAATTCAGTAATTCATTATTTTTTTTATACAGAAATTCATATTCATGTACAATGCAGTTCATATACATGACAAATTTTCGAAATCTGTCGAAAATAACTTCTTTTTCTATTTTTTCGTTAAGTATTGGGCAAAATATTGCAAGATAAGGCACTGATCGTCCGATTGTTGCCGATTGCCGTTTTACTTTTGTTTCTACGGTGCTGCGTACGCTGTTTTTTTTCTTTTAGTAGAAAAATGACCCATCAATGTATGATTTTTTGCATATAGGAATCAATGGAAAATGAATGGAAATTGCCCAACAAGAAATTGACGACCGGGTCGATACTGGGCCAATCATGGCAGCCGTTGTTCGACTGTCAGCATTCGATCTTGGCGCATTATCTGCCAGTCAATACTAGGCCAACACTGGCAACTGTTTTAATGGCACCCATTACTACCTTTACATCGGGCCGGTACTGGTTCGCTTGAGTTGCTAATGTTGGCTTCAGGGGCGTTCAGAGGGGGGGGGGGGGCAACGGGCCCCGTCGTCAAGGAGGCCCCCAGACGTGGGATGACTTTTTTCCGAAAAATTGACATGCCGAGTACTTATATGATGTGCCACAAAGAAACCAACGTAGAGCGAAAAAATAATTTTTTCTTCCCTGCATGTATTGATAGAGTAAAAGTTTATCTATCTAATACAAAAAAAAAAAAGTTAGATCTAGACACATTTTTTTTAACATTTAGTCTGATAGGTCGTAAGATAAAGTGCCGAATTCCGCCCCTGCGCCCAAATCCGCCCCCTAGGTGATTTCAGCTGCTTAAAACTACATCCTACTAATTATTGTTTTGACTTCTCGTACTAAAGTGTCGTACATGTTTTCGCTAAGACACTTGTCAGAAGCAGGTTTTTTTCACTTTTTTTCAAAAATTTCTAGTACTTGTGTAATTTCGTCCTCTAAACTATAAGGATTGAGGGAGCTTCAAGAACTTGCTTCACTGCGACAACATGTACTTCTGTCTTTGCTTTGATATTAAAATATTTCATAATATACATCTTTCAATCTGAGTAGCGGATTTTCGATAAGGAAATTTTTTGTTATGTTTTAAATGTATTTCAAAAAGTGAAAGAAAGTTCCTCATTTAGCTCCCCGTATGGTATCGTAATTTCACCTCATAGGCTAAATTAGGAACACAAAAAAATAATGAGGGTGAACATTTCTTACTCTAGTCTAAGACAACGGAGATCGAGAATGGCTGAAGTGCTCAAGTTGCTTCCAATATAGTCATAAAGAATGTACTTTGAAACCGAAAAAATTGAAGTTCTTGTGCGGTGTTTGTAGGGAAATATACCTTTTTCTATTTTATCCTGAATTCAACACACTGTATTAGACTCATTACTGTTGCATGTGTGTAAAATCTACAAAATACATAATAATGCAGACACATTTCACTTTAGATACTTAATTTCGAGCAATGTTTACAAATATGATAGTGAGGGGTAGAACTAGGACCTAATTTGAAAACATACAAAAATTTGAACAAACATACGACAAATTGGTTTTAGGGATTTGTAATTAACCATTTAAAGTAACAGTATGAATTCCTTTGGAGTAAAATACTCATTTTCTGACAAATTATTGCCAAAAAAGCTAATAGGGGGGGAGGGATGACAGAAATAGGCACTTTACTCTATTGTCATTTCTTTAATTGAAAGAAAATAAATTTAACCTTCATAATCACACAGGATTCACAGAATGTGGTTCAACAGTTCGAAAAATTGGAAGAAACGAAAACTTGCTGCCGGTAAGTGCTCTTTTTCCAAGTTCTTCACATGAATATGTTGACAAAACTGAAGATACAAAAAATAAGACTCCTTTAATTAACAACGATCCTGCTGAATTCAAAAATTTGACAGCACACGACAAAGATTTACTTGTTTTGAAAGGCCCTGCAACGAACACTGATCATCTTCCACGTGATACATCTGGCAGAATGTTTCAAGCAAATATTTTTCTGAAAAAACTTCCGAATAATGAGTCTATTTCAAGAGATTGGCTAGTGTGGAGTACGAAAGCTAACGGACTGTTTTGTTTTCTTTGCTGTCTTTACAAAAAAGGAACGGGATCAACATCACAACTTTGTAAGCAGGGAATCCAGAATCATTGGAAAAAACTGTAAGAGAAAATTTCTAGCCATGAATTTAATAATGTTCACAGAGACTGTTACATGGAATGGAAAGAGCACTTGCGAAGACTTGCTACTAGTAAAACATTTGATCGAGAAATGCAGTTACTTATCGGTGAAGAAAGAACAAAATGGTGTACGATTTTGAAATGTGTGCTTGATGCTGTTTTGTTTTTGGCGAAGAATGGATTATCGTTTCGTGGTCATCAAGAAAACCTATCTATAGAAAATGGAAAATGGGGTCTTTTTCTTTCAACAATTCAACTTATCAGCGAACACTCTCCAACTCTAAAGCAACATCTCGATACTGTAGCTGATTCCCATAAGAGTAAGAACAGGATGCAAGCTCATTATTTATCACCCAGCACAAAAAATAACTTCCTAGAACTTTGTGAAAACAATGTATTGAATTCCATCCTTGATGATGTCAGAAGAGCTCGATATTATGGAATTATTGTCGATGGCACACCTGATTCATCACACAAAGAACAGCTTGTTTTCATTTTTCGATACGTTTCGCAAGTTTCCACGAAATAGGAAATCAGAGAGAGTTTCATTAATCTGTTTCATTGTGACAAGAAGAAAGCAGTTGAAATAGCTGGAGTAATAAAAAACGTCCTTGAAGAATGCGGCATTGATTTTCTACTATGCAGAGGCCAAGGATTTGACAACGCTCCAAATATGTCAGAAATATTTAATGGAGTTCAAGCAATTCTCTCAAAAGAGAACCAACAAGCATATTACACCCCTTGCAACGCTCATTCATTGAATTTATGTAGTGTACATGTCATGAGCACAAGCAAACTCATAAAATCGTATTTTGGCAACATTGAAACGTTGTACAAAATTTTCGCATTCAGCCCTCGCCGATGGGAGATTTTGTTGGAAAAAGCTGGTGTTTCACTTCATGGAGTGTCAACAACAAGGTGGAGTGCGAGAATTGCCGTTGTTCGCCCTCTTGCCAAAAACTACAGAGGGGTGCGGGATTCTTTGACAGAAGTGCAAGAACTCGATTTGCCGCCAGACATTCAATCAACTGTTGAATCACTTTTGAACTGGATGGAAACTTTCGAATTTATTCTCTTGACAACTATATGGTACAAAACATTGATTTTCCTCGACGATACCAATAGAATGCTTCAAAGTTCAAAATTGAGCCTGACAGAAGTGGCTCAAAACATTGCTGGCGTAGAACAGGATATTTTACTGATCAGCGACTCTTGGCCAAACCTCTTAAGCGAAGTACAAATTGTCGCTAAGAGTTTGGATATCGAAACCGAATTCAAACAAAGTGGTTCACGTTTGAAGAAGAAAAAACCTTTTCATGACGAAGAAAACAACTCTGGTTACGAGTTCACAAGCCCCGAAGAGCTCTCTCCACAGCCTCGCTGCCTCGGGGAGCGAACGATTTTCCCTCTCTACTCGCCTGGCGCGTCAACTGCCCCCGCTTACTTCTCCTCGATTCTATTATGCTTGATAACCGAAATTAAGGATTTTTCGTGCTAGCTCGCCTGGCTTGCTTGGGAAAAAAAAAAACTGTTTTCTCTAATGCAAAGCAGCCACTGGTCTCGTGTTATATTATTTCAGATTTAAATGCCGCGATGCCGCCTGAATGTTTTCCGTGGTCAGGGTTTTTCGCGCGGTATAATTTATTATTCCAATCAATTTATGAAATTGATCTTATTGACTAATCAGTCGTTTTAATCGATTTTCTCGATATTCTAGGAATGATTTTCATCATGAATTTATTAATTATTGTCATGCATGACAATAATTAGTAAAAAAATGATCTTTCATGTTCTTATGTTACTTATATTATGCTATTAGATTGCTTTACTTTCACAGTACGAAAAGTGCATAGCTCACATAATTATTAATTTTATCCATACATCCAATAATTATGACCGTTGAAAAATATTACCCAACGATTATTTGGTTCATTTAATGTTGCTAAGTAAATAATTATTCATGCATCCATTGATAAGTAAACCACTCTTTAGAAAAGTTACATTTCCAATATACATGTTTATTGAATTTGGAAAAAATACACGATTTCCAGTATTATACATATTTTTCACTATTTCACAAGGACTAGATATACTCCAATAAACAACAGCAAAAATTCTTGGGCAATAGATTAATTTTTTTAAGCATGAAACCTTTCAGGTAACGTAAAAAAAATTCAATACAATCAATCGAATGAAAATAAAGTCCGATTAATCATCATTCATTCGTTTCTGATAATTGCATATTTTTTTGCTTATTTGTAGATGAATTATGTACTCTGAAATTTACAAGTACCTTTATCCTGAAATAATTAACTATGCGTCCTATGAATTCAGTGTATCTTTAAAAAATATTCACGATTGCACTTTCAAAATAATTCAGGTATTGACTTTAAAAATGAAAGAACGTACATTTGCTTAAAGGTGTAAATTAATTTTATCAAAAATTTGACTCGTTGCAAAATGTTGACAAAGTTTTGGACTTCGAGTTTCCCTAATAAATTTTTGATAATGAGTGAGGCTTTTGTACGTCCTAATTTAATTCCAGATAAAACTGCTGGTTTGAGCGCGAGACTCGAAATCAATTCGACGATTTTCCCGACAATAAAATGCGGAATATTGGATAACACAAGAAGCAATGCAATTCGAATCGTCGCGATTTGAATTTCTTCTTGAGTCGTGAAATTTTTCTGCGAATTTTCCGAAAAAATTTGCGATTGCACGTAAGGCGCACACAAAATTGGGGTTTGGAAACTGGTTGATTAATACGGACGTATCGCGGAAGTAGGTTCATGTGACGGCGCGAGATTCATTTCCGAAACAGAAAATGAATCAGAGTGGCTGGCAGGTTTTTCGGAAAATTCACTGGCGCTGACAGATCTAAAGAAAGTGGCAGAGCATTTCCGAGAATTGGAGGTGAAATTTGTGAAAGACGGGCTTTGTCAAGATTGGGTACAACGGTTACAGGTGAAGGGGAGAGAGGTTATAAAGTGTTCTCCATAACATTACTAACGTGAACATAAGGGCATGCAAGTTGCAAGCGTTCGGCCCACTTGTGGTTCGCACTACCTAAATGACGCTCTACTTCTTTCGCACCGCACGCCAATGATTTTTCACAAATCACGTACCAAAAACGCTTCGAGTCATTCTCGACGGGTCGTATTACATTTAATTCCCATTTTGCCTGAAAATTCTTACCTTTTTTCACTGATGAATTTGTATCCTTTGGCATTTTAACGTGCCACAAAGCTCACAAAATTAAGAAAAAACTTTATAGAGCACTAATAAAGACACTCTCGACAACTTACTTGTAAACTCGCGAAAATTCGAAGAAATATCAAGTATCTCTTGATAGAACGTTTTTTTAAAAATTACAAATAACGTGGAGATAAATTCAACACGAACGAATGAAAAGTCAGCAAAAAAAACAAAACGAAACAAAATGCTCGAAAAAACATTCCCGAGAACTCACACACAATTTAAGAATAAATTAATTTTTTACCAGCCCGTATTTTGAATATTAAATGCACGTGAATATTTTATTAATCGGAACACTAGCGAAAATACACTTAAATACTTTTAAACATTCAAATTAGTAAAATCTCCTCAAAACACGTTTTTTAAAAACATAAAGGAACGTTGAGACGGAATAGACTCGATCGCGTGAAAATCCGGTGGAAAATCGAGATTTAAAGCTCCTCAGTCAGTCAGTAAAAAAAAAAATCCCGAGAATTACAGAAAGGTTGCTACATTCAAAAGATGAAGGAATGTTGTGTAGGCAGGTTTTGAGAAAAAATACCGAACTTTTCATAAAACTATTCTACCTCTGCTGTCGCTCCAATATACCTTGAAGATATATCCCAGAGGAAATCCGAAAAAAACGCCAGTGGAAAAACGACTGAGTAGAAAACGGTTTCACCACATTGTATCTATGATTAAGAATGAAGCATTTCTAAAACCATCCAGAGATTATATAATTAAAGTCCTCACTTACCTTCTGATTAATTTTTGTCCCATCATATTCATTTTTGCCGAACAATTTTACTTTCAGCCCATTACAGATAAAATAAATAGGCCTTAAATAGGCGGTGGAGTATGCCTAATGACAATAGATATTATCCATCAGAGCTCAATTTGGTTATTTGCGGATTGTAGAATAATAGAAGAATGTACTTACAAGTTGTTCATTTAGAACACAGTTCATTTATTATGAAATTTAGATAATTCGATCTTTGAAATTTTGTTGTTTATAAGACAATAAAATTAATGTACACCTTTTTTCAACGGTCATAATCATTGGATGTATGGATAAAATTAATAATTATGTGAGCTATGCACTTTTCGTACTGTGAAAGTAAAGCAATCTAATAGCATAATATAAGTAACATAAGAACATGAAAGATCATTTTTTTACTAATTATTGTCATGCATGACAATAATTAATAAATTCATGATGAAAATCATTCCTGAAATATCGAGAAAATTGATTAAAACGACTGATTAGTCAATAAGATCAATTTCATAAATTGATTGGAATAATAAATTATACCGCGCGAAAAACCCTGACCACGGAAAACATTCAGGCGGCATCGCGGCATTTAAATCTGAAATAATATAACACGAGACCAGTGGCTGCTTTGCATTAGAGAAAACAGTTTTTTTTTTCCGAAGCAAGCCAGGCGAGCCAGCACGAAAAATCCTTAATTTCGGTTATCAAGCATAATAGAATCGAGGAGAGGTAAGCAGGGGCCGTTGACGCGCCAGGCGAGTAGAGAGGGAAAATCGCTGGCTCCCCGAGGCAGTGAGGCTGTGGAGAGAGGGAAAAAATATCGCCTTCTGCCACCTCTTAGCTGACTTGTTTCTGACTATTGCTGACTCTTTTCTATTGCACGACTATTGCGACCTGCCCGATAGGGATGGATCTTCTTCCATCACAGCTGCGTGAATTTCATGAAAGATCTTCGAAAGTATCGAGACTTTTCGCGCCTCTCCTGGAGACATCGAAAATATTTCTAATGACCAAAGGTTTTCGAGATGATGAATATCGCCAAAAAGTACGGATATCACCAAAAAGAAGGCAGTGGCATTAGAAGACGCATACTCTAACAATTTGAACGAAGAAGGACTATCAGAAGAAATCTTGTTGCTGTTTAAGATTCGACGGAGCATGCGATGGGACACTCACTCAGCGCTCAAACTTCTCAATCTGATCTTCGACCACGGTTATGAAAAAATATTATCCCAAACATGTGTCGCTCTGCGGTTACTATTAGTTCTGATACCATCAATTGCGTCAGGTGAAAGAGCCTTACTAAACTGCTTCTAATCAAAAATCGACTTTGATCTACAATGGAACAAGATAGTTTGAATTATTTGCTGAGCCTGTCGATTGAGTATGAGAAAGCCACTTTAATTGACTATGAAAAAGCCATCAACGACTTCAATGAAAAAAAAGCTGAAAAAAACAATTTTCATGATTTTCCATTTGCTTGTATTACTAAAATATTATGGAGAGAGAAAACTTTTCGAGACCATGTACACTAAACTTGTATCTGTGAGTAAAACAAGTGATTTAAATGAATTATCTTGAATAACCTTACAATTGTTACTATATGTATATTTCCTAACAATTTTCAGGCTTATACATTCAATTATTAAAAGGGGGGGAGGGGGACCTCATGAATTGTTTTGCCCCGGGCCCTGGAAAAGTTCTGAACGCCCCTGGTTGGTTCGTGGAATTCGCCATCAGTAATGGCGAACTCCACGCCGTCACTTTTTAAACAATCGTACATGCACTGGTTTGACTGTTTTGCTGATACTGGGCACATATCGGCTGGCGACGGTTGTACACCGGAGTTGCGCCAATACAGGGCCAATCGTCACAATCGGCAAGACTACGGCAATTCCTTGCTAAGTGATTTTTCCAATTTCATTTCTATCAGTTTCGCTTGGCGAAAACTCACTGCCAATGGGTTATTTTCCTCGGGAAATGTTGTAATGAAACAAAATTATCTTCCTCCTTTCGTAGAATTTCGAAGTGCAGTTTATGAAGAAACACAACACGAAAATCATATCAAAACTGAGTCGTTGGCTATCTCAGGCTCAAAATCGTAAAGGTGGCCCTAAACAACGTAGGAACAAAAAAAAATTAATAATCAAAGTTCATAAATGTAGATTTTCTTTTGATGTTTTACAGTACAAAGCGCATTCTTTATGTGAATTTCGTTATTATTGTTGCAACCTTTCCAAAATTTTCAGGATTTTGGTTCAGTCCTGGCATGCATACTGTTAAAAAAGGTTGGTAAATTTTCCATCAAAGCATTAGAAGTTTTTAACCCATATTGTACGTGAAGTTCATCCATTAATAGATATGAAAATTTTTCAATACGCTAAGGGAATTCTTCCCAAGGGAGTGACACTTCGGTAGTTCCGCCGGCCATTTAAAATACGTGGGATGGCGCTGGCGTACGCCGTGCAGTTTTTGTGGGATAATTTAAATCGATTTAATTTGGAGACATAGCTAATACTGTTGAAATTTATCTTCAATTATTAAAAAAACTTACCTTTTTATTAATATTATTATTTTTTTTTCAACACATTTTGTGATATTCAAGATAATATTGATATATGAAGCAAAAAATGGATTTTGATTTTCGGAATGAGATAAGGAATAAACGAAGCAACATTCAAAAAATTATTTTAACAATTTCTAATCTTTTTTTCAATTACTTTTATTTTTTATACAACATGTCTCGGAAGGATTCAATAGTAAAGGACAATTATTATGCCTAAGTGCGTTTGATGCATCAATGTGGGATGAAGTTGATGTTTCCATCGTGTTCAGATCAAATGATTTTGGCCTATAACCTTGACAGATTGGCTTTTTGCAAAATTCAAGAAAAAAAGTTTTAAAATTTTCTACATCAGACAGAGCTTTGTTAATGTCTTGAAAATCTACTCGCAATAACTTTGTTCCATTGACTAGAATTTTTAATTCTAGTAGTTCATTAATCATTAATATTTTTCTTAAATATTGAATAAATGTGCCATTATATAATTCAGCAACAAACATTTTAAAAAAATAATAGCCTTTCTTTCCTTGAATGTGGTGACAAATTTGAACCACACGTATGACATTTCAAAATCTTTTTCCTTAATTTCTCTAAGTGTCAATGATTTTGTTTCTGAAACCGCGTTTACATTGTCCCTCGAACTAAAATTTTTATGATAATTGTTTTCATATTCTTTATCAAGGTGGTACGTCGGTTTTTTGTTTCATCAACTAGCGATTGATGATAGGAGCTTGAGGGTGTTACAATTAGCGCCAGTGGCACTGGGTTGTGTTGATCCATGGATGGATTCATTAAATGGAATGTCTCATATTCCGAGGAAGATGCTTGGAATAGAGTGTAACACGCCCCTGTCGTGTTTTATATTTTTCTTCAGAAATAGTTTCCTCATCCACTATTAAATGACAGACGTCATTAAACTCCACTATCTTACAACGACCGATTGATGAGCGCTTTTGAGGTAACGAGCTTGCTCAAATTACTTACTTCACGTCGGCAATCTCTTACAGACCTCATTTACTGAAACCTCGGCAATTTTACATTTTCATGTACGATTAGAAATTTCATTTTCTTTTTGAATTGTTATCTTAAGCAATTTCCTTCCTCCACCTAAAGATGTCGCTGAATATTCGGGTATAAAAAGGCTTGCCGTTCATGAAGTTTTGGGCATTCGATCTGCACGAAGCCAAGCGTTTTAAACAAACGGACCAAAAGCAATTCAAATTGAGAAAACTCCAGCTCGAAGAGATAATTTGAAAAATAACCCTTTAATGCGGACTCTGCAAATCACTCGATCATGAATTAAGCGATTGTCCGCGAATCGCAAAAATGGAAAACATTGCAATAGAGAAATGTCAGATGTGCAAGAATCCGGGGCACAAAGTTCCTTCTTGCCCTTCATTGAGACGTTGCTCGATTTGCCAACGGGCAAATCATACCACTGAAAACTGCCGATATCGACCCGTAAGATTTATTCAAACAGAACGACCCTCAAATTTCAACTATACTCCATTCCAAAACCAGAATGGCAACATGTCAAGATTTTACAATGATCACCAAGTTTCACGATACGAGAACTCAGGACCTAGCTCGCGATTTTACTTAAACAACCAGCAATCCAGAAACAACAGTTATTCGAATCCTCGTCAAGACAATTGGCGTCAGCCCAACCAAGGTGGAAATAACGATCAATTCAGGAATAATAACTGACATTTCCAACAACAACCAAATCAATACGGGAATAATTCTCGAGGTTTCCAAAGAAACGAGGACCCTCCAAGGAATAGAAACACCGACAGTTAGCCAAAAAACAGGGAGCGCCTCCAGCATGAAGAAAGCACGGCCCCTCAGAACCACCAACGCATATAAGAATTCACAATGTTCCCACAAAAACTTCAGGAGGTATTGAACCCCCATGCGCGATAACAAGGGTAAATAATCAGAACATCAAATTAATGTTGGACTCAGGAGCCAGCATATGCCTCATCAAGCAGAAATTTATATAAAATCACCTCGTGAATGAAAATGAAAAAATATATCTAACGGGAATTACAGACGGTCAAATTTCTACATTTGGAGCAGTCATATTGGACTTCTTTAGAATTCCAACTAAGTTTTTCGTTGTACCGGATTCGTTCCCAATCAAATTCTGTGACGGACTAATTGGAAATTCATTCCTTCAAAAGAATAAAACAAAGATTAACTGGGCGGAGAAATGCCTTGAGCTCAAAGATTTGAAGATTCGGTTATGCGACGGAGATGAAGAAACTAATGGACAGATAATAAACGTACCTGCTAGATCAAGAAAAATTTTTCGTATTAATATAAAACCCACTAAATTGAAAACTGGAATAATAGAATTATTATACATAAAAAGGGGCCTATATGCTGGTAACGCTATTAAACACAACTATGACAATAAAATATATTTACCCTTTACGAACACCACTGAAGAAGATGTAAGAATCCATATCCCTGAGCCAGAAATACATGAAATAAAAGAAATACTAGAACCTGAGAGAACTATTAGTCCTAAGAGAAAAATCAAGCATCCAGGAAGAAGAAAGAAAAATTCAGAAAAATGCTTTAAAATTGACATTCGATCACGTTTTGATAAGGTCAAAGAACTCCTTCGACTAGACGACCTGAGTGACACAGAAAGAAATGAAATTTATAGTCTCATTCAAGGTTTAACCAATTGCTTTCATTTACCTGATGAGAAATTATCTGTATATTAACATTCCACACGTATATCAACATTCCATCCGAACTGAGGACGATAAACACGTCAACACCAGGCAGTACCGCTTTCCACCAGTTTTAAAAGAGGAATTAAATAGACAGGTAGAGGAACTTTTAGAGAACGATGTAATCAAACCATCTCATTCTCTATACAATACACCTGTCTGGATCGTGCCAAAGAAGGCAGACAGTCAAGGTAACCCTCGCTGGAGAATGGTGTTAGATTTTAGGGCACTTAACGAGAAAACAGTAGGAGACTCTTATCCACTGCCCAATATTGTCGAAATATTGGACCAGTTAGAAGGAGCAAAGTACTTTTCAATTTTCAACCTCGCTTCCGGATTTCTTCACATCGAAATGAGGGAAGAAGATGCGCCAAAAACAGCCTTCTCCAGCCCTCATGGTCATTGGGAGTTCGTAAGGATGCTATTTGGCCTCAAAAATGCGCCAGCCACATTTCAAAGATTGATGGATGTAGTTTTGTCAGGTTTACAAGGAGCGGAACTTTTTGTCTACATGGATGACATAGTAATTTATGCAAGGGACCTGAGGAAGCATAGGAGGAAATTCAAATTATTGGTTGAGAGATTACGGCAGGCTAACCTCAAATTGCAGCCCGACAAATGTGAATTCTTAAGACAAGACGCTATTTTCCTGAGACATCAAATTACCCAAAACGGTCTTAAACCAGACCCAAAGATGATCACCGCGGTAAAGGAATTTCCACGACCCAAGAACGTCAAAAACGTAAGGCAGTTCTTAGGGTTAGCCTCGTACTATCGCAGATTTATTGAGAATTTTGCCAAAATCTCGAAGCCCTTGACTAAGTTGCTAGAAAAAGAATCAATAATCCAATGGGATGAGGAACAGGAACAGGCATTTACTATTCTCAAGCACAAATTATGCAGCAAACCAGTACTCCAGTATCCAGACTTCGACAAACCTTTTATTCTTACAACAGATGCAAGCGATTACGCGATTGGTGGAATCCTTAGTCAAGGAAAAATAGGAAAAGACCGACCATGTGCCTATGTGTTGCGACAACTTAATAAGGCCGAAAAAAATTACACTACTTATGAGAAAGAAGCTCTCGCGATTGTATTCTGTGTCTCTCATTTCAGGCCATATCTATATGGTCGTAAGTTTACGATATTAACGGACCACAAACCATTGTGTTGGATGAGGACCGCAAGGGACCCAACTAGTCGCCTGACAAGGTGGAAATTAAGGTTAGAAGAATATGATTACGAAGTAAAACATCGCTCAGGAGTAACTAACACAAACGCCGACGCTCTTTCAAGGAATCCAGTCCAAACGATAGAGAACATTTTTCACGAAGCCATTCACATAATCGACACCATAGAACCGA
The DNA here is from genome assembly GCA_028476575.1 of Platygaster robiniae. Taxonomy (NCBI): domain Eukaryota; kingdom Metazoa; phylum Arthropoda; class Insecta; order Hymenoptera; family Platygastridae; genus Platygaster; species Platygaster robiniae. The sequence goes on from CM052026.1 coordinate 19,845,505, forward strand.
GACGATCAAATCGGAATAAGAAGTCCACCGAAGTAGGACAACGATATCGTCAGGAAATAGACAAAAGGAAAGAAAAAACAGAAAGGAACGCCAAAATGAAAAGAAGACCATCAGCGGAAGAGTTGAAGCCATCAGACTCATTCGGGGATGAGAAACTCAAGGATAGTAATTCTGATACGGGGTGCAAAGGGGGCAATGATAAGCAAGATCAAGGGACCAACAAGAAAAACCCGAAGAGAGCTAGACCAAGGAAACCCTTAAAATACGTCGAATCATCAACAGACGATTCGAGCGAAAAGGGCACTGAAGACGAGGTTGAAGGTCAAATGGAAGGCAAAACCAAGATCGAAAGCAAAGAGAAAAGTGGAAACAAAGGGGGTAGGATAAGGAACGAAAAGTCAACAAATCAAACCGACGAAAACCAAGATACAGAAGATCAGAATACTGATATAGAGAACGATTCAAACTATGAGCTAGAAAAAATTATACAAGGCAAAAATATCTACGAAAACAAAGATCATCTTTTTGTGAAACACAGTAACTGTCTTCTATTTGTCAACGCCCAAAGCAAACCAGTGGATGAATCTTCAAAGAAATTTCGTAGGAAAAGAGAAGTAAAAATTTTTTTCGATAACCGCAAACGAGGGGATTTGCAGTATAATAGAGTCGCTCGGAATTCCCTTTTCTCCCTCTGTGTGCAAGATGAAATTGAAAAGAAAGACAGCAAGGAAATCTGGGAATTAATGAAGAAAGGACTAAAGACATTGAAAGAAGTTATGGTAGGGAAAGGAATTTCCACAATAAACCTCCCAAAATTCGAAACTCTGAGCGGGATCCCTTGGAAACAATTCGAGAATGAGTTGATAAAGATCTTTGGACAAGAAGAATTGAAGGTCGTTATATGTACAGGAGAAATTGAAATCCCAGCTATATCCCAAAGATACTCATTGGTTGAAGAGGCACACTGCTCTGCCGTAGGACGTCACCAAGGCCAGGATAAAACTTACCTTAGATTGAGAGCAAAATTTTACTGGGAGAACATGAGAGATGACGTCAGGAATTACATTTCTAAATGCCTTTCATGCAAGGTAAAGAAACTGACACGAAAAAGGATAAGGCAGCCGATGATGATTACTGATACACCAGGGACTGCCTTTGAAAAGGTAGCACTAGACCTAGTAGGGCCACTTCCTACGACCAAAAATGGAAATAGGTATATACTAACAATGCAGGACCTACTGACAAAATACTGTATAGGTGTACCCTTGCCCGATGCTAGTGCTGTCTCTACCGCGGAGGATCTGATTAAGCGTTTAATATGCACCTTCGGCGCACCCGAAATTGTACTGACCGATCAGGGGACGAATTTCCTTTCCAAACTTCTGAAAATAATCGCGAAAAGATTTAGGATAAGACAAATGAAAACAACCGCTTTTAGACCCTCAAGTAATGGTAGCTTAGAAAGAATGCATATTGTATTAATTCATTACTTAAGAACTTCGCGAGAGACGACCTGGAGTGGGATGAGTGGATTGAAATGGCAATGTTTGCCTATAACACCAGCGTACACGATGGTACGTGGTATACCACATACGAATGAGTTTTTGTAAAAATGAGTAACTTACCCGGAAGCCACGCTCCACTCAGACATGAAAGGTTGGATACTTACGACGACTATCTTTTAAAATTAATGGAGCGATTAGATTGTATTAGAGATGAATGTCGACAGAATTTAACGAAGGCGAAAGAACGGTACAAGAGGTATTATGATCGTCTGTGAATCCAGTTTCATTGTCAGCAAACGATTACGTATTCTTGAGGAAGGGTCTAAAGGTGGGGAAGTTCGATGATTATGCGAACGGACCATTTAAGATTGTAGAAATCTTGGATGATAAAAGGACAAAGATAAGGATGGGGAAACAGGAGAAGATAGTCTCCACGGATAGATTAATTCCGACATTGATTAACGATAGCCATAACGAAGATAGGGAGTAGAAAACAAAACAGTAATAATAGGAAAATAATTATAGATACGTTTCTTTTGTGATCCCTATACAGGAGAAAATGCTGGCGCTCATTCTCGTTTTGAATTCATTCCACGTCGCCCTGGGACTTCTGGGATATGATTGTGGGACTGTCGACAGCAACATAACTCGGTTAAATCTGAGGGACCTGGGGAAATGTCACATACCTCGCCCCCAAGTTATTGAGAAGAAATTACCCCTCCAATTGTTGCAATTAAGCGATTTCGGAATGATATATGTTCAAACTTGTAAAATCGAAATAAAAAGGTTGGTCATTTGCTGTGGATTCTTCGCCGACCATTCGGTTTCAAACGGATTGGCAGAATACTTCCATGAAACCACGCGAGAACAATGTTGAGATCTCTATGAACGAGACAGGATCCAGATAAAGAAGATAGAATTGGACAACCTGAAACCAAATACCACAGAAACCAGAACAGTCACCCTTGCAGAAACACTAGGCACTGACGGTAGTTGTAATGGGGAAGATTATAGTGATACCTTCGGAAGTTGGGAGAAGGTTACGGTGCAAGCCATCATCAAAATAACTCTACAAGACTATTATGCACCTATGTCGCTAAAGGAAGATAAAATTTTTATCAGGTCAGGAATCAGTTGTTCCACTCGAAGACAATATTGTACCATGGCGGACAGAACTTCCAGATTTTGGAACCTTCTGCCCAGCGGACCCTGCAATTACCAACATTCTACTGTTTTGTTCCAAGGCTTCGGAACGCGCTTAGAAGACAAATCTAGACACCAAATGAAAACAGCGTATACAGTGGAATCCAAAGAGACTACCTTTGCTCTCACGAAAACAGGCTCAGTTCTCGTGTATGGGTATGAAATTTCTACAACTGAACATCAAGATTCTTTTCGCCAAACGGCCGCGCTGACCCCAAGGACATCGATATCCTTGCTTACACTAATTCAAAATTCATATATATTGAAAGGCATCAGAAAAGACAGTTCGAAGACCTTTATTATAATGTCATAAAAAAACGTTGTAAGTTAGAAAGGAAGGTGCTGAAGAATACGCTAGCCCTAGCAATCATTAGGCGTGACGAATTTACCTATAACCTCATGGAAGGACCTGGCTACATGGCTACCATCTTCGGAGAGGTGATTAACGTACTCAAATGCGTGCCACTAGTGGTAAGGATCAAACCTACCCAGAATTGCTACCAAGAGATCCTAGTGGAAGCCAATAATAAAACGTACTTCTTGACCCCAAAAACTCACGTATTGAAAAGAAAAGGAACCCAAGTTTCATGCAACTCCCTGACACCAAGCATGTTCTTCGTCGATGGACAATGGTATAAATTCACGCCCAACCCTGTGGAAACCAACGGACCACAACGTTTGGGACCATTGTCAAGGCCAACTTGGGAATACCATAATATCGAGAACCTCGCCACATCGGGAATTTATACGGAGCACGACTTGGGAAAATTCAGAGAAGATATTCTTTTTCACATGGATCAAGCAGGCGTTTTAAATACCATCGCGAGAAGATCTCTCGGAAATCAAGTAGATCTAAACGGAGTATCAATTGAAAACTTGTTGAACGTCAGAAATTTAGCACGAGGAATTTGGAATGATATGTGGTCTAAATTTTCCATCTTTGGAACTTACTCCGCAGGATTCCTAAGAGTCTACTTCCTCTTGAAAATGATCAAGGGAATGCTTGATACCTCTCTTCACCTGGTAGCTCTTCACTCCGTGTTTGGATGGTCTATTTATCTCCTCACCGCTGTCTGGGAGAGCATCGCTACTTTTATATTGCATGTAAGAGTCCCCCCCAAAAAGCGACCTCAGAAAAACACGAGCGAAGATATTGAGTCCGGAAATCCCATGAGTATAATTTCAGCCAATGCTCCCGAAGAAAAAAACGATCCCAAAAAGGAAACAATATCGCCTTACCCCTCCAACGAGCTAGAACCACTCCGAGCAGAGCAACGCGCCTTCAACCTCCATGGATAAGGAAAAATTAGAATTAAGGACTTTACCATTGTATTAATTACTTAGGTGACGGGTTAAAAACTTATTCAAAAAGGGATAAATCTATAAAAACAAAAACAAAAAAAAATGTGTGTGTACTTATATAATCTTAAGGGAATGAAATTACAATTATGTACTATTGTTAGTAAACTGCTTGAATAAAAATCTTTTGAAAAGAAATAAAAATGGCGTTGGAATGCAGGAGGAAAAAGTAAATGTGGGGTTTGGTAATCGATTCTCCTCTCTCCTTCCTAATTCCCCAAAAATAGAAATAAGTATAGGTATCAGTAAGAATGGAGACTATCACTTCTCTTCCCTCTCGTCCACATGCGTACAATTAAGCTATACTCGACTATTATATTAATGGAACTCGCGATTAGTTATAAGGTTCATTTGTACAGGCTCTGGCAACGTCAAGAAATGGAAATTCAAAGACCCAATAAGGGTAAACGTGGGGACAATCTTAAGATGAAATTTAGGGGAAAATAACTGCAAATCAGAATAAAAGTTATGCAACAACAGAAATTTGAATATGTTGAAAATTTTAAAAGGGAGGAAATTTATTAAACATATGAGGAATTTAAAATATACACATAGAAGGGTAAAATAAAATAAATGATATTAAAAAAAAAAAGGAAGAAGGGGGGGAGTAAAAAGATTTATATAGGGAAAAATATTATTAGATAAAAGGAAAATTCAGAAAATACAAGAAATGAAATATATGTAGATTAACGGTAAAATTTCAAAAGGGAATTAAAATTTTGAGGGAATTTCAATGGGATTTATGGCCCCACTCACGTAACAGATTATTGGATTTTATACTTTGAATGGTCGGCCAACCGTGAGAGTTGAAGGATCTATTATGAAATGTAAAAAGTCCTAATTTTTTGGCCACGAAATAAGGTTTTTAGGTTACAAGAGTTTCAAGAGGGTGTAATTATGTCCTGATTCGAAATAATTCCCTTGAAGGGGGGGTAAACCTTGAAAAACTGGATAAAATAAAAAGAAGAAAGTTAAGGGTAAACTAAAAACCCATAAATTTAAAAGTTAAGGGTAAAACTAGATTATAAGAATTGAGATTGGAGAAAAGGGATAGCTTTATATAGAAATATGAGAAATGAAATAAAAGGGCAATGAGTTAACATAAAATTAAAAGAAGAAGAACGCTTTGATAACGACAACAGTTTATTCCTTTTTAGAGGATATACCTCAGGCCGCACTGGGAGTCATGAAGGATAGACTTCCATGGGGATGAATCACTACTTCGGAGATCCACTCCTCGAACTGATAACGCGCGTTCCCTAAAACTTCGAGAAACGCTTGCCTATCTTCCAGGGAATATCTGGTCCCGCCCCTCTCGACCCATATCACTTTTAGGTCTGAAACAGGCGAAGGGAGGAAGAAGAGAGAACATTAGGAAGGAGAAGGAAGACATGGCTTTTCCTTCCTCCCATATAGGGCAGTTTAATCACGACATTTACCTCTATAATAATTTATACGATGGACCCAAACTGCAAAAACTCCTGCTGCTATGGGTAACCTCTTCCCGCCTTTGACGTGGAACACCATCAGAGTGTCTTCTCCGGACCCTATCTTGGCGAGTGACTCCATGGAGGGGAAATTTATTACGTCCCCGAATATTCCTCACAGATCAGTAGATATGAAACCTAGCGTGGAATAGTGACACTTGACTCCATTTACGGAGTACCATATGTGAAACGGGCCTAGAGGCAAGGCAATTATCAGGTTCATACGCAATGCCGAATCAGTGACCATGCAGCCATAGCACTCCCACTTACCTTCACCCAAAAACTCTGAATTCACCATTGCAGCGCGAATGCAGGCTGCTAGACAGATCTTCTTATCGTCCGGGACAGAAAATTGATTGATGATGAAGTCCCCCTTTCCCACTTGAACAAACATTTTCCGTTTTCTCTCTCTGGAAATACGATACGCGAACGCGGACCAACTTGGACTAAACTAATATCGAAATTATTGTCGTCGTAACAATAATTTCTTCCCGGGGAGGGAAGATGTAACACGCTCCTGTCGTGTTTTATATTTTTCTTGAGAAATAGTTTCCTTATCCACTATTAAATGACAGACGTCATTAAACTCCACTATCTTACAACGACCGATTGATGAGCGCTTTTGAGGTAACGAGCTTGCTCAAATTACTTACTTCACGTCGGCTATCTCTTACAGACCTCATTTACTGAAACCTCGGCAATTTTACATTTTCATGTACGATTTGAAATTTCATTTTCTTTTTGAATTGTTATCTTAAGCAATTTCCTTCCTCCACCCAAAGATGTCGCTGAATATTCGGGTATAAAAAGGCTTGCCGTTCATGAAGTTTTGGGCATTCGATTTGCACGAAGCCAAGCGTTTTAAACAAATTGCCCTTTGAAGGGAAATTTGCCGGCTGTCGCCAAAATTGTGCTGCGCCTTTTGGCAAAACCACCCTCTCGAAGGAACTTGCCGGCTATCGCCCCATTGCGTGATACACTATCATCTGCACTGTTACAGGATAACACATTTCTTTCAGGAGTAATTATTTATCTTTATTATACATTTTTTCTCTTGCATTTAATTAACCATAACTGTAATATGATCCTTTCTTATAGTGTATAAAAACCTGAGCATTTTCGCGAGATACCAACGCGGGTGCGCCGCTAGGGCTAGGAGTGCTAAGTGAAAAGAAAACCCTCCAAACAAGGATAGCCCGCATTTCGCAAGGTTCTAAATTAATGAGGAACGCGACGCGCTCATCGCTTTAGATGGGCGCAGGGCCTTTCGCAAACTTAGATTAGAGCTGCCAACTCCAGAACCATTCTGGACCCCGGCTAGGATAGAAGACAGAGAGAGTGGAAATTCAGAAAGGAAAAGGCCAAGGGATATGAACGATCAGGGATGTTCAGATAGTCAGGATTTGAGGGGACATATATCAGAGGGATTCGGGGATAAGTTCGATGAACTTTTTGACAATACAATCGAGATAGGGGAAAATCTCCCGAAAAGATTTAGAGCAGAGAGTGTAACAGATACTGAGATAGAGAAGATTGCTGCCCTTTTTCGAACCCTCCCAAAAATGTTACCTCCGATCATATAGAGACGTTGCCAGATGTTTAACGATGCAAATGAATGTATGTGGAATATTGTGACTGTGACTATCTATTTTGCAAATAATAACGCTGGGTACCAGCATTCTGAGCATGAAAAAAACTGATTTTGTTTTTATTTAAACCCTCAAAGCACTTCACACCCATCATACGGGGTCAGGCAAGGCCGTCGCTCTGCATTGGTCCTGTATTGTCCCCATTGAACGTCATGTAGGAATTTCGACGAGATCGACCCATTTTCCAGCCGAGAAATTTTGTATAGAACATATGACATTGATTATCACTATTATTATCGACTTATGTTTTGATTAAAACTTTTTTTATGGAAAATACTACAAAATGGTTTCCAATTTCGTAAAATAAATAAACATCATTATTACTATTCGAAATCAACAATAATTTGAATAAGTATCAACCATTTATTCAGTTTGAAATAAACTAACTACAAAATATATTGCTAATTGTTTAAGATAAACTGTTTTTGGAATTGATTTGTGAGATTTATTTTTTACAATTTCATTTCATATTTTTGGAAATGTAAAACGAGAAAATTCTCTTTCAACTGGGAAACAACACATTCTTTTAGCTTTAAAAAATATTCACTTTAATGATTATTTAACACTCCCCATTAAAAATATCAACTTTTGTGGCTTTTTACGTAACAAACATTGTTTATCAGTGGACACTGAAGGAAAACACATATTGTTTACTTTGCTCATTTACTGTGTGTACAATATTTCCTTTGTTGTCGAAATATTCTCTTTTTTCCAATATCTCATTTTTGTCGAAATGATTTTGACAAACAATGATTTGTACTCAACTGCACAACCGGTCCAATGACTTGTTGCAATTTTTTACGTATTTCGGGACCCGAAGGAGCACGGAAACATTTAATATTCACGTATGCATTTTCCCGCAAAGTAAGTGCAGCATGGAACAACACAACGTTTAAATTTCCGGCTCACTTTTGACGAGATTTAATTGAAAAAATCATAAAAACAAAACGTTACACACTTTAGATATCGTGACGAGTGACAATGTTTTGTAAACAGAGGGAAGAATTAAACGGCGAACGTCAGCGCCATCCCACCTACTTTAAATGGCCGCGAACCACAATGCATTAGGGATAGGAGTGTCACCCCCCTGATCCTTCCATATATTATGAAGAAATTTCCATAAATATGGAAGAATTCCCATTGCGAATGGAAAATTTTCCATATCAATTTATGGATAAATCTCATACACAATATAGATTAATAACTTCTGATACTTTTATGGAAAATTTATCAACTTTTTTTAACACTGCAGTATTGGCATAATGCTAGCATCAAGTACAGGCGTGATACCAGCATTGACTACTGGCGCAGTGTTGGCATGCAGTATTGGTATTATACTGGCAATTAGTATAGGCGCGATGACAGCATTGAGTATTGGTATGGAACTGACATCAAGTATTGACTCGATATTGTTATTTCTGTGGCTTTCCGCCATAATCGAGAAAGTCACGCGTGCCATAAGGCTCAGTTTGCATGATATTCTGATAAAATTTTGAACGTTATGGCATGTGTGACTTTTTCGGTTATGGCTGGAAGCCACAGATTTGGTATCGGTGCGATGGTGGATTATGGTACTGGGGTGACTCTGGCTGCCGTTGCAATGATTTTCTGTGAATATCGGTGCAATGTCGATATGCGATACTAGCACTATGATAGCATTCAGTATGAGCGCAATGTTGTATTATGATATTGACGTGACTCTGACTGCCGTTACCACGATTGCCAGTGTCGGCTCCGCATTAACTGGCGATATGATTTCGGTACTGCGCCGACGGTCGAATGCCGACGGTAAAACTACGGCTTGCAGTGATTGGCCCAGTATCAGCCCGGACGTCGGTTTCTTGCTAGGGATTGTCAATAATATTTTAACAAGTTTGAGAAATTTGTAGATGTCCGAAATAGGCCCCGGTTTATCACCAAACTTTCTCTCCACGTATATCTGATCAGAAAATTGTGATTTATTTACCGATTACAAATACTGCGAGAGCTCGCGTTACGTCGAAAATCTTTCTCATACTGAGTGGAAAAAACAGTGTTCGCTGCGCGCGCAGCCCTTCTCCCCCCGTTCAGGCACCACCACGCGCGTTGTTGTGAAGGCGCGCGCCGTTGCCAAGTCGTGCTCTGTTGCCACGTTCAAATCCGAACATCCTGCCCGGTCAGACCGGAAGGTTCGAAGTTGCTAACGTCCACCAATCGGCACAGTCTTTGCACCGCTCGGGTTAGCTCCGTCTTGGATGTCTGCAGGATTGCCGTGCAAACCAGGCAATCGGGTCCGGGATGTACCTTCAGAACGCGGCCCATGGCCCAGGTCCCTGGAGGGGCGTTGACCTCTGTCAGTAGCACGATGTCTCCAGGCTGGATATCGGGGCAGCTGCGCCGCCATTGGCTTCGGGCCTGGAGGGTTGCCAAGTAATCTCTCCACCAAGAAAGCCAAAATTGCTGGTGAAGGCGCCATATGAATTGCTACTGGCTCAGTCGGTTGAGTGGCACATCAGTGGAAGTAGGCTCCGGCCTCGCGAGGAGTGCAGGTGGTGCAGCGAAACACCACCAGCCAAACCAGGTGGTGCTTCGCTGATTTTACCGCAGCCTCCCAGAGCCCGCCCTGGTGCGGAGCCCGAGGTGCGATAAAATGCCAAGTATTGCCAAGATCTGCCAGCGCCTGTTGCGGATGCGCGGCCTGGAAGACTGTCAATTCTTCGGCCATCAGCCGATTTGCGCCGACGAAGGCCGTGCCGTTGTCACTGTAGAGGTCGGCGCATCTGCCACGCCTGCCTGTAAAGCGGGCGAAGGCATTCAGGAAGGCTCGTGATGACAGGTCTTCCACCACCTCGATGTGCACTGCTCGGGTAGCCATGCAAATGAAAATAGCGAGGTATACCTAGTCTCTGATGCGTGACTGCTTGGTGCCCACAATAATCCACTCCAGAAGCCAAAAATGGAAAGGCCTCGGTGCCACGGACTGCTGGGAGGGGCGCCATTTGTTGGTCCATGAGCTTGCCCCGGTAACACCGGCAAACGACACATCTTGCAATGCATGTCCGTGCGGCCTTTCGTAACTGCAGCGTGGGTGATACAGGAGCGTGCCCTCAAGTGTTGGAGCATGAGTTGTGCACCGCCGTGGCAAGTGGTGTCATAAGCCTGCTGGATTAAAAGCCTTGCCATGGCGCCGTCCTTGGGCAACAGGATTGGAAAGCGCTGTCCCTCTGGAAGCTGGGACTTTTGCAGCCGGCCCCGCATACGGAGGAGCCTTTTCTCGTCCAGGTAGGGGTTGAACGAGAGCAAAGGGCTAGAAGCAGCCAAGGGTGTGTCATGTTGACGGGCGCAAATTTCTGCCGCGAACGCCATGGCTTGTTCTCTCTGCAACAAAAAATCGCACCGTAAGGAGCGAGATGCGGGCGCTGTTCTAGCCATCCTCACTGCGAGTGTAGACCACAGCCGCGCAACCGAAAATGCTGGCATCAGAAAAGCCACGTAGCTTGAGAACGTGCCCTTGATTCATACCACACCACCTGGGGATGCGCAGCTGGGTGAAATGTTCCAAGCCGTTGCGATACGTGAGCCAATCGCAAGCTAGTTGATTAGGCAGAGGGGCGTCCCAGTCAAGCCCAGCTGCTAAGAGCGCCTGTACCACGAGCTTGCCACGAAATGTTCCAGGTGCCACGAAGCCAAGTAGGTCAAAAAGGCGAGCCACCTCACTCAGAATGCGCCGCTTCGTCGGGACCAAACAGGATGGCGCCAAGTCGCCTTTGAAGAGCAGCTTGTCCGAAACTGAGTCTCAATACAGGCCAAGCACCGAGGTCGTGGAGCGCTCGAAGTCCAATTCATGAGCGGTCTCAGGCTCGCCAGACATCGCCCGAATGACGCGTGGTTTGTTCGATCTCCATTTGCGAAGTCTTAAGTACCCTGCAGAGAGGATATGATCAACGTCGTGTGCCACCTGGATGGCCATGTCTTCTGTGTCATCGCTGAACAAGAAGTCATCCGAATAGAAAGCCTCGAGAGCCGTATCCCGAGCCATCATTGGCCTGCCCGGATGCCCCACTTCGTCGTGGTTGTCGTGCGCGCATTGCTGCATGGCGCGCACAGCCACGTAGGGACTCGCTGCCATACCGAACACAATCGTAGTCAATCGGTAGTGCCCGAGTAGTTGAGAAGGGGACTCTCTCCACAGGATGCGCTGGAAATCCTGATGCTCAGGCGCCACGAGCACCTGACGGTACATTTTTTCAACGTCGGCTGTCAGGGCCACTCGGTACTGTCGGAAGCGCAGCAAGATGTACATCAAGGTTGGCTGGATCGTAAGCCCAACCAACTGAAGGCCGTTCAACGATAGGCCATTGGAGGTCCGAGCTGACGCGTTGAAGACGACCCTGAATTTCCTGAGTACGGCATGATAGGGAATGTAGTAGTGACTATGCGATTGATCGCCAAGTTAATCCACGTGCACCATGTGCCCTAAAGCCTCGTATTCCCACATGGTAGTCACGTACTTCTCCCGAAGCTCGGGATTACTCGCCAGGCACCGCTCTAAATTCTGGACCTGCCTCAAAGCATTGGGCAAGGATTTACCTAATTCTGCTGGATCGCTCCGGAATGGGAGCCGGGCCGCATACCTCCCATCCAGAGCCCGAAAGTGGGTCTCCTCGAAGATGCGAGCGTAGTCTTCTTCGAAAGCATCGGTCACGTTGCGAACCTCCTTTCGCAGCCAGAACCGATGTACGAGCTCGTCCAACCGGTGTTCGTCGCCAAGAATATGTGCACGGAAGCTCTGGATTGGAGCAACTGCTCCCAGAGCAGGAGTGGCTGGGCCGAGCACCATCTAGCCGAAGCGAGTTGCCTGTGCGTATGATTCGTTAGGGCCGCCACGGCGAAGCTAGGATTCTGCCACCAGACCCCAGATGTCAGCCTCGAGTAGCACATCAACACCAGCTGGGATGCCAAAGCCTAGATCCGCCAATTGAAGACCTGGAGGTAAGGCCAACCTGCCTTGTAGATGCGCTCAGCCGGCGAGACTGCCGTGATGGAGGGTAGGACCACTGCATCGAGCTCCAGGGTGAAAGCTGAGTACAGTGAGCGCAGGCTACGGTGCGCCACCTCAGTTGCTCGGAGGCGAGAAGCCGATGCCTTCGATGACCAAGTTGCATGGTGTCTTGAGCAGCTGCAAAATCTGAACCAATCTTGCTGTCATAAAGCTAGCCTGCGACCCAGTATCGCACAGGACACGCGCCACGTACTGACTGCCAGCGCCATTGCAGGCATGCACTCTTGCCAGTGCCAACAAGACAGGAGCGGAGTCAGAAGCCAGGTGAGAAGGAGGGGCCGCAGCTCATGGGAGCTGCAACGTCGGCTGAGATGCCTGGTTGAGTTGCGCTATGGTAGGACCCTGCTGTTCCGGCACCGCTCAGTCCATGAGCGGCAGAACAGGGTGTGGGGGCGGCCGCCACAAGCATAGCAATTGCCCGCCGGGCAATTCTTCGAGGGATGACCTGCGCTCAAACAATCAAAACAAAGATTCAAACCTTTCAGAGCGCCAAATTTCTGCATAGGGGCCATTGCCAGCAACTTCCTGCATTTTATGATTCGGTAAGGGCCCTGCAGAATGAGCACCCCTGCCCTCGGTAGTGGCCAAGTTAGAGCGCAGCAAACGTGACCCGCCTTGCGCGCCTGAAGATCCCTGCTGGTGAGGATGAGAGCCGCCGTGTGCGGCAAATGTCCCGGAATGGCCCTACTACCCGGGTCAAGAGCCGATCAGCGCTGCTCGTTTGAGGCTGCCATCCGTAGCTGACATAGGGGTGAGGCTCGTCGCCCTCTTTTCTAAGAACCCCAGCAAGTCGTCCAGCTTCGGAATTTCTGTGGGCGGCGCCGTCATGCTTCATGCGCGGGTTGTTGACCTTGGAAGTTTGGCCATGATGATTTGGACAGATTTGGACAGCGAGCGCGTAATATTGGTTTAGCGGGAGCTCCATCACTTGCAACGCGCGGAGTGACTCCTTCGCCTGGTCAACCTGTCCAAGCAGGCCTTGCGACGTCTCGTCCTTCACCGGCTTAATTGTGAGAAACCTGCCAAACGATTGCGATTATCATACCTGTCAGTGAGGGCCTTCCACACCTCCTGATAGCCACCCGTGTACAAGTCGCCGATCAGGGGAACAGCCCTCGCACTGATGGCCTGTCTGAGCTTCCCCAATTTGTAAGCCTCTGAGTAGTCGACATCGTGGACCAGAGTGGTGAAAGTGTCCTTGAATGCGAGCCAATTCTCAAGTGCGCTGTTGAAGGCAGTAACCAGTCGGTCCAGCTTAAGATCGTGGCGCGCGTTGTCCGCCCCTGCGTTGTCGGCCGCCGGCTGGATCGCATGTCCAGGCGTGAGTTCTGCGATCTTACGACGAAGGCTCGCGCACAGTTTCTGTTTCCGAGACTCCGCCTCCTGCAGTTGGTGCAACACCTCCTCGACGCCGTCATCATCGGCCGCCCCACTCACTTCCGTGATCGCGGCCGATTAGCGCTCCCAATGAGCCACGACATCGTCCAAAAGCTCACGAAGATCAAACAAGTCATCGACCCCCTCCCCATAAACTGCAAATTTCGCATACGCAGCCGCAAGCCACATACCCTCCACTTCACACACTTTCGCGGCCATTCTCCCCGAAATAGCGAAACTTCTTGAAAAAGATCACCAAAAATTCTGTCCAAGATACCACACTCCCGAGGGAAATTCAAATCACGTTCGAAATTCACGCGCCGCAAGAATGCCTAGAATCACGCCCAAAACCACGTTTCCGCGAAAAATGTCTATAACCACGCCCAAAAATTACGCTTTCGCGAAAGATGTCCAAAATATCACACCGAAAGTCCACACACCTTGCAAAACGTCCCCAAAAAGAAACGCTGAGAAGCCGTGCCCCGCGAAAAAGAGTCAAACCGAAAAATTACGCCCCAATACCACGCTCCAATAGCGGAAATCTCAAAAAATCCTACTAAAGATGGCCGCTCGTCATCGTACTGAAAACCACACCGCCGCGGGCGATCGTGTTTCTCGAGAACCGCGTGAGCTCAATCCTCACAGGAGGCACCAAATTGTCTGAAATAGGCTCAGGTTTATCACCAAACTTTTTCTCCACGTATATCTGATTAGAAGATGTGATTTATTTACCCATCACAAATACTGCGAGAGCTCGCGTTACATCGAAAATCTTTCCCATACTGAGTGGAAAAAACAAGTGTTCGCTGCGCGCACAGCCCCTCTCCCCCCGTTCGGGTACCACCGCGCGCGTTATTGCAAAGGCGCGCGCCGTTGCCAAATCGCGCGCTGTTGCCACGTTCAAATCCGAACAGTAGAATTTAACAAAACGTTCGTCAATATTTGTAAATTGTGTTCATTATCATATTCCTTCGAAGTATGCATTTTCCATGTTATTGTCTTTTTTTTAATGTAAATCTGGAAAACTTGAAAGGTGTTGAAAAATTATTTGAAGTTGAAGATGAAAAATCTGGATAAGTTGGACAAATTTTAATTGCATTTGGAAAGATTCGAATTGTGTTTCTATTATCGCTAGCATCTCGAAAATTTTGAAAAATGAAAAAAACATTGAAGATTTTGGAATTTATCAAAATTCGAGAATGCATTAAAGAATTTCAGAAAACGTTCAGAAATTATCGAAATTATCTCCATTATAAAAGTTTTTTGATATGTATGTATTATGGTTATATTTTTCATCTTGATGTAATAAAAATTTTAGGGATCTACATACAAAGTATATAAATTCCAAACATTTTTCATTAGATAATTCTTATGAACTAGTACGTAATGTTATAAATCGTATGATGTTTGAAATTCAAAAACATTCGGAAAATAAAAAAACATCGAGAGTTATCTAGATTCTCAGCGATTTTCATAAATATTCGAAAAGTTCATAGAATTACTAAAAATATTTGTTAATTTTGCAGATTGCGCTCATTTTAATACTTTTTCGAAATGCATATGCACGATGGATGTATTTTTTTTATTTTGATAGAAATCTGAAGAACTTCGAAATTGTCGAAAAATTCCGAAACATCTTGATTAAGTAAAAAAGACAAATTTGTATGGTACGTGAAAAAGTTTTGAACATTTCGTACATGTTTCAAATTTTTATTTTATCTGCAGAAACGATGAAAACTTCAAAACTTGTCACTAGCTTTTAATAAGTACTCTTCAGGGTTCTACCCTAAAGTTGAAAGTATTTTGGAACAGTTGAACTCTCAACCGATGGTATAGCATAACCATGAACTTTATGTTCAAAATTTTGTATTGTTTTACCTACTGCAATCGTGAATTTCCGCCTGTAAAAATTCAAGTGAAAACTGCAACTCGTCAAGACCAATCAGAAAAACCAATGGAGTTAACTGACCAGTTTATGAAATGAAAACTGCAATTGAGAACTGCACTTGAAGTTTCCAATACCCAATTCCCATAAAGGGATTTTTTCATGTGAAAAAAAAAAAGATTATTCATTGTCTACAACAAAAGATAGTCACAATGTAGCTTTAGTACCATAGTAGACAAAAAAAATTTTCTGCTAGGTGGGTTTCGATTCTGGGTAATGCGATGTAAATGTTTTTAGACCACACCGCTCTTGAAGCTTCTTATAAAGGAAATCACGGCTGTGTATATGTTCACAATGGCTTTATTTGTTTACATTATACTTCAAGAAGCTTCGACAGCGATGTAGGCTAGACTTTAGCTTTCTACTTCGCATTACGCGAGATCAAAACACATTCAGTAGAATTTTTTTTCAGTTCTGCATCTCCGTTGTAGCTATTTTTTACTGTAAATGATGAATTACCCTATTTTTCACCTGAAAAATTTTTTTTACCTGGACACGAAATTTCAGTGCGATTAGGATCCAGCAAATAAATTTTCTAAACGAAAAGTGGAATTGGAAACTCTTATTAAAGTTTCTATTTGATAGATTGGTCAGCTAACTACATTAGTTTTTTCAATTGGCCATGACCAATTGGAGTTTCCATTCCGGTTTTTGCAGCTTGGTTGAATCATTGCGAAATTATGCAGCGAGTATACTTTCCTATACAGAGTATCAAATAGAATAAGAAAGTGTTTAGCATTACTTGTTTACCAAAGTTCTCAAAACTACTCCTAACAAATTTGCAATGAAAATTAGGAAATTTAAGGTTTTTCGACCAGAAAATTCTAGTTTTCTTTTAACAAGTCAAATCCGCAATGTACCAAGAAAGTATTTTTCAAAATCACTTCAACTCTGCGCTTCTATTTCTATACAACTGTATTGCTAGGAAGTGATAAATTTGTAAAACAAATACTAAAACAAATTAAAACAAAAAAAAAGCAAATATTGAATAAAATAAAACAGTTTCAGTTTTTTTATAATTCTTTCTCAGTTGAACAAGGCAAATACTTGCAGGTCTAATGGATCACAGCATCAGTCGATACACCATGCTTGTATGGCTGATCTGGTGTATTTAGCTATCGAAATACATACATTGAACACATGCTGTAAACATGAATAAGGTTCTCCGAAAATGTAATAATCAAAAAGATCGTGAATTGCTGTTTTACTGTAATATTTCCATAATTTTCAATAAGTTGTTGGAAAAAAAATTAAAATAATAAGTAGCATGGACGTCTTTCACATATTACTCTCAAAATTGTTATAAATAATAAATTTATAACCTTATCCGTCCTTTGTTACTTTGTGCCCGTACATCTACTTAGACCTGGCTACGGGCCTGACTTTGAGTGTTTTCATAGGCATGGTAGGTGTTCTCTGTGAAAAATAGAGCTTTTTTCTCTCATGCTATCGACTTGCTATCAACTTCCTACCGATCTGCTATCGACTTACTATCGATTTGCTATCAATGTTGATAGCAAATCGATAGCACCGCGTTTTTTGGGGTATTGAAGAGCGTTTATGAAAACTGCGTCAATTTAGGGTCAGTGAGTTATCACACGCAGAAAGTAATGAACTTGAAAATGTTCAAATCCTTTTACTTTTTTTTTCTTCATTGTTAGGTACGATAGCTAGAATTTTGAAATTTTTTCAAATGTATACTTGTGACCACTATACTGTAACGAGCGGAGTCACGTCCCGCTCGTTTAGATTCTCAAACGAGAATCATTAGAACGAGGAAGTATAATGAGCATTCGATTTTCGGGTATCAATAGCTCTCAAGATAAGCTTTTCGAAACCAGAATAATCTTGACTATTATTTCATAAGAACAATTTGCAGGACATATTGCGAATCCGATTGTAGATTATTTCTATTACAAAGCGAAATAATCGTAACGATTATTTCGCAAAATGACGAATTGCGAAATATTACTATCACTGAACAAAGTAATCTTAATTTACTATTTCGCAAAACGACTATTGCGAATTACAATGGATTTATTCTAACTTTTTGAATTAAGATAATACAGAAGTTGGGTGGGAGTTTTTAGTATATAAACCCGTGCTTTTTACGGAAAGTCAAGTCACTTTTTGCCTTCAACAGAAAAGCCTCCTACCTCCAGAGTGCCTCAAGCTACTTGTAGCCCTTTTGCCTCTAAGGTACCTTTGCTGAAACTGTCCTTTTGCAAAAAGGGACTGTCCCTTCCCGGAGCCTAGCCTGACCTGACGACGGCCATTTGCTTCCCCAATCTGATCTACACCATTGACCGAAGTAGTCCTTCTGATCCAGTCGTAGATCGAGATTGGCTAAACAAGTAAATATAGCATTTTATTAACCTTTGCTAACTTCATTTCGGATTCACTTCGTTCTATAAAATCTGTGTTAGATGATAAGAGAAATACCTATCCAGCTTCAGATCCAGGGAAATCTGGCACAGAGTAATTATGGAACAGAGTGAAAACGATCAAGTTCAAAGAGCCAATAATTAAATTAAATTAAATAAATTAATAAGAATGTTTAAGTTAGAATACATGCTTTGAATATATAGAATTAATTAAATGATTAAATCCTAAACATACCAATATATAGAATATAACCAATAATAGATCATCATTATAATAAGGGGGTCTTTAACAGTGTATCTAGTGAGAGAGCTGACCAGAGTTACCAAGGAAAGCGCTCCAAGAAATGGGCTCAAACCTTCGGCTCAGGAGATAGCGTTTAGGAAAAAGGGTCAATTAGGACTTTGGATTAAATTGAGGATCTTGAAGGGTTTACCCTTCGATCAACGAATAACCAAAAGTGAACTAGATGCCCGAGTAGCTAGGTACGCTAGTGATTTGTTCGGAGTAACATTTCAAGTACCCGATCAAACCATCAATGTCACCTGCCCTAAGTGTGGAGAGCGCTCTAGTTATACTAGGGATCCCCCTCAGTCAGGAAAAGAAAAGATTTCAATCAAACAAGAGCCACTAAAGAACGACAGGGATTGGGAGGAGAATTTAGGCAAGAACTTCGACGAAGTCTTCGATTTCTGCGAAGAAAGCTTCTATGACGTTTTAGAAAGAAAGATGATAGAAGAACTCAACCCCCTCCCCCCTGCTTACCTCCTTTAAAATAAAATTGCCAGAGTCACATGCGAGCGAGCGTTAAAAAGAAAAAACTTGTGAAGAATTGTATTAAATGTTATGTTTGGTTTGTGAATACAAAGCCCAAGGGCAACTAAATGTTTTCTTGATCTTTTTCTTTTAATATCCTCTTAACCTTTTGGACTCCTCAAACTTCAAGGGTCACGCAGGGCGGTCGCCCCGCATTGGTCCTTTTCTCCGTACGAGTGAAAATCGTTACATCGTTGGAAGCTCAATAATGAGTCCGCTCGTTACAATACTTTTTTTCAATGTACGAATGAAAAATTTTATAGCCTTGTGATTTTATTCGTTTTTTACACTTGAAACTTTTAAAATTTGAAATGTTAAATTACCATTTGTATTGAATCAGAGATACCACTAATGAATAAAAATAGTATATTTCGTATCAAGGAGCAGAAACGAGCGAGTTTTTACGAGTGCGGAGTTTTGCGAGCGAGCGTAGCGAGTGGGCAAATCGCACGAGTGAATATGCGACTAAATGCTCCGTGATACGAACGATACTTTTCACGCTCGCATTTCGAAAATCATTTATTCTTGTGTTTACTTGCTGAAATTTGAAAATATGAGTTCGAAGAAGCGACGATATCGCTGTTTTAAGCGGTCAAGAAAAAAAAAGGAACCACCTGAGATTGAGAAAGATTGCAAGGATTCCCTATCGCTCTGTCTCTCACAACAACGAAAAAGCACTCTTTTAACTTTCGCCGCTAGCTCCAAGGTTGCGTGGCCGAGAATTCGTTTTTCACGATACAGTAGTAAACAAAAGAATAAATGATTTTCGACATGCGAGCGTGAAAAAATAGTTAAATACCAAAATTCGTATGTTATAATACAAAAGTTGGTGTCAGTTTGAGCACTTCAGAGTGGTTAATATTTTATTCGTGATGTGATTGGTCAATGAAAATGTTTAGTTCACTTCACAGACTGGAATTCGAATTCTAAGTGAAAAAGTTTTCGAAAATACCGATTTTATAAAAATGCGCGGTAATTCGCGGAAAATTATAAATTGAACGAAAATTGCCAATTTAAGTGATTTTTTATTGTAATTCACGTGTAAAACGCATCAAGCGATAAAAGATTTGTTACTTTCTTCTGATCACGAGGGTCCAACAAATAAGGGGGAACTCAATTTTCCGAAAATCCCATGTATTTATTTCCTCTATTATTTGACAAGCTTTTGACTTTAAATTGAGTACTCTGTAGGCAAATAGTATATAAAGCTAGAGGATATTCCTAATATCTCGCGACATACTATTATAAAAAACATCAACACTCATCTTAGGGTACATTCAGCATTTTTCCTGGGAGTGTTTCCTATAGTTTTACCAGTATTTCCTCAGTGTACAGGCTATTATCAAATGTGTAAATATATGAAAAAACACAAAAATATGCTCGATACACCAAAATTCCTATTAACAATATAGGAAAATATCCTTAAAAATGGTCTCAGGGGATGAACTACTGCTACAAAGAAATGAAACTTAGAGGTTCGAGAATTCAATGGCGATGATTTCTGTCATGACTTAATTACTTGTGATACTTCAAATGTGGGAATTATTCCCTGGCTTTGCGAAAAGTCGTCATTTTCTTTGTGTATAAGTTTTCAATTATTTTACGAAATGATTACAAGTATAATATCAACATTAGATACAGAAAACATAATTACAATCAGAACGTGTTCCTAAATCAAAATGTGTATGAGATTACTAGACCGACACAGTCAAAATAGAAGTACATAAATGCTACTTGAACGAAATGAAATCGGCCGTAACATACAGCAGTGTTCGCAAAATAGTTGAGCTACGTCACCTATTACTCTAAAAAAATATAACCAACTTACTATAGATATAAAATTGATTATGAATGCAGATTTCACGTAAGATCGAACGTGAGGGACGGGCAAATTTTTCGTCTAGTAGAACAATCATGTTTTCGTCATTATCAATGCAGAACACTATATTTTATACCATGAGATACATAGAAATACCTTTGATGTTATTTACAATCCCACGAACACCTCGAGAAACTTTGATTAATTGTAGAAAAATGGAACGACCCAGCAAGAAATTGACGACCGCCCCGATACCGGCCAATCACGTCAGCCGTTGTTTGAACGTCGGCATTCGACCTTTGCGCAGTACCGAAATGATAACGCCAATCAATACTAGGCCAACACTGGCAACTGTTTGAACGGCACCCATTACTACCTTAACATCGGGACGATACTGGTTCGCTTGAGTTGCCAATGTCAGCTTAATACTGACAGTGAACTCCGTGCCGACACATACTAAACAATCGCACCCACACTGGTTCGACTGTTTTGCCGATATTGGGCATGTCGGCTGGCGATGGTCGTACACCGAAGCTGCGCCATTACTGGGCCGTTCGTCACAATAGGCAAGACTACGGCAATTTCTTGCTGGGGACCACTTAAAATGTGATGAAATTGCTCATTCTTACTCGATTCGGTTGTTCTGAATTGTAAAAATTGTCAATTAAAAACATGTCATCAACTAAAGAACCTTGAGGCCTGATACGTATGAAATTTTAAGTACCGAGGGCTGGGAAACGAATTTGGAGGTTTTGAACTGGACGATAAATAAGTTTTCTATGCCAGAGGTACATAATAGTACATTTCGCATCGAGGGAAAAAATAAATTTGTACGTCTCCAGGCAGAAAACGCTTGTTTTCGCTACGCCCAAACTCGCGTTTTTACTCGTTGACGTACAAAATCTTATGTTAACCTTGGCGCATTTGCCATCCTCGGACAAGGATGATATTTTCCTGTCCTTGGCTAACACCTCGGACAAAAAATTATCGTCTTTGTCCTCGGAACAGCAATAATGCCCCACGGTAAACAATGTACTATTCTCACGAGGGTGTAAGTTATTTTTTCCCTAGATGCGAAATGTACTATTTATTCGGACCTCTACCATAAATTATTGAATGCTACAAGAGGTTCCATAACACGTATCGTATATTTTAGAACTGTCTTTCAATTTTTAGCTACGGGCCAGAGGTATGATTCTGGTTCGAGAAAGTATAATAAAACTTCTTATACTTTTTTTTCTATGTGAGCATTGCAGTGAAATATTATTTACTCATTTGTTTTGTAATCGCTGCACTGGGAGAACGGCCGAGTTGATTTTACTCGGAACCGAGTTGTTGACACTCGGCGGCCGAGTACCTTTACGCAAACTAGCCTAGTATCGTTGTAGGGGTCGCTGTTACTCATACTGTAGAGTAGATGCGACCATTTTAACCGAGTAAACATTTCCAAGTTTTCCAAAATTCGGTCTGAACTATGTTGCAGATTTCACCCTCCTCTTTTCGCAAATATTGGGTGTATTCTTGTATTTTAGGACAAACATCGTCACATTCTAAAAACTTTTGTAAAACTTTATCAACTGGAATAAACTGCCCATATACTGGAGTAGTTACCGAGATTCCTTTTTTTTCTTCTGTACGTGGTCCTAAATAAACACTTTCAGGACGTATGAATAAATCTGTTTTTATCAAAGCGTCAAAACGTCGGTACTCTGTACGCAAATTTGAAAACGAATTCTGAAATGTCTCAATGCAGTCGATAATATCAGTCTTTCTTGGTTCTTCCAGAGTTTCGATACATTTTTTTATATCATTTAAGTATTCATGGTTGAGGTAGCTATGAATGGTTTGGATAATTTTTTGTGAATGTGCTCAAGTTATTGTTTTTTCGGAGTAAAAACTCGTAGCTGTACGCAAAGCATCTTAATTTAAAGTAATCTCTGATACGATATTTTTATTACTGAAAATATCTGACTGCTCGTCGAAAATACAATTTTTCTCGGTACCCGGAGAAATTTCTGATTCTAGTGTAATCTGTTTCAAAAAGTAATCTATATTTCTTTCATAGTAATCGAAATCGTCTTCTTCACGAGCATCATCAAAAGTTATGCTACTTTCATTAGCATTATTTACTTTTTTATGATCTACAGCATTGCACACTTCATCAAAATCGTGTTTGTCGCTATCTTTTACGTTTAAATCTCTAAGTAAATTGTCACTTACGCTCGTGATATTATTTTTTGAAGGAAACTCTGACTTGGTAATATTGTGACATTTACTGGTATGGGTTTGCAAACTTCTTTTGTTTGAAAATTCGCGATCGCAGTCTGTCACAGTGCACTTCAACTCACTTTTATCAGCAACACCGTGAACCACTTTTTTGTGAATTTCCAAAACTCCACGAGGAACTTTCCCATTACAAATATCACAAATCATGACTACTTTTTCTGAGCTAATACTAAATCTTGAAATAGTAACTTTCACCGCCAACTATCGCTAAAGTAAAATAGTTACATTCGCAACTCTAAAACTGACAAATTCGCAAATTTTACTAAACAGAATGCATTGGAGGAATCTAGCTCATTGTGCTGAAACAGCATTTTGTATATCGAGCCAAACACTCCTTACACTGAGTTTTTTTCCCTTACGATCATTCAAGTCCACACCATAAATATATTTTCCCGAAAATTCCCACCCGACTGCTGAATCGAGTGGTAATCTTGCATCCGTGGCAATGTAGATTTTGAAGCACGAATCAACTGCTGTTGGTAGATCAGGAACATTGTACATTATGTCATTGACTCGCACATAAATTGCATCGAAGTTCGGTTCCTTCCCCACTGCAATTATGATGGGTTGTTGCGTTATTCCAGATCCTTGCAGTGTTGCCAGATCAGTGGTTTTCCCACTAAATCTAGTGGTTTTTTGGACTATCAGTGGGAAATCTGGTGGGGAAAAATATTTAGTGGGTTTTCTGATGGATTTTAAAAAACGACGAAAAAAAATTTTTTTTCCTTTTTAATAAAATTTCATGAACTATGAGTGATTATCGTCTTACATAGCAATTTCTTCTAATTCTTATGGACAAAAAATGATACATCAAAATAGATCGTTCAAAAACGAGGCCAGATGGGCCAGAACAATAAGGCTGCTTATAACTGCTCATAAGTCAAACGATCGTCACGGGCCTCTCTTTTTAACCGAAAGTCTCTCACGCCCTCTCTAACCGAAGGTTAGAAAAAGGAGTCAGTAATGATCGGGCGGCACCTTTCTCGGTGTCAAATGGAATTGTCAAACAGTGTTGTCAAGACGTAAACCGATATGTGTCAAAACAATCTCCGACTCAAAGGTTAAGTTTACTTTCGGATTTTTCGCGATTAATACAATTAATTCTTGAAGTTTCAAGGACGAATATGGCTCCAACAAACTCTAAATTGATAAAAAAAGATTATGTACAAAAATACAAAAAAGCATGGGAAGAAAACAGAGGTAAAGAAACATTATTGTAAAATTTTATGATTGACATAAACATAGACATTACAAGAGATATCAAAATTTCTTGAGCTTTTGCAGCTTGGTTAAAGCCTTCCCCTGGTGATAATACATGCGCTCTGTGCGTTTACTGTAAATATACCATGATCGCACACTTGAATAGTGTATCCGATCATGAAAAAACAGTGAAGTATGCCAGGAACGTTGCTAGTAACGATGACATTTTAAAAACTCAAAAAATGACAAACTTCGTGAGATCAACGATAGATAACGATAGAAAAAAAAGCTGAATTACTAATTGCAACCTTTATCGCTCATCACTGTAGTATCAATACTTCTGACCACGTAGGAGAAGTTGTAAAAAATTGGATCCGACTTTTAAAGTTCTGTCCGAAGTAAAACTTCATCGTACTAAATGTACTGGTATGTAAAATTTTATGTTTTCATTTTATCAATATTTGAAAAAATGGAAATGCTGGTGTGTAAAATAAGATTTTTTTTATGAATATTCGAAAATAGGGTAAGAGGTTACTTAAAAAAGTCAACAAATAATAATAAATAAATTATTATCGGTTATGAGTAAAAAGAATGTCAATCGAAAGTTATAAATTAGAAGAAAAATCTAAAAAATTGAATTTTTCTATATAATAATTATTTTTAAATTTTATTACTTGAAAAAAAATTGAAATAATAATATATGAAATACAAATATTTTTAAAAGTGTATTAAGCTAACATATATTTTAGATTCATGTATGAATATAAAATGGAAAATGAATATTGAAAATTTTTAAAATGCAATTATACACAGAAATCTGAATGAAAATATAGATAATAATAAAAATAATAATACGAAGATGAATATGAAAATAGAAACAATTATTCGTGGAAATATAAATTAAATCTTAAAAATCAGTATCAATTTTCATTGAAAAAGTAATGTAACAAAAAGTAAGTAAATAAAAATAACGTAAAAATAATAAAAATATAATTACAAAAATGCGTTTAGATATGAAATAACTATAGTCAAGCCCATAAAATTATATTCAAAATATGCATTTGAAGTATAATAGAAGTGCTATAATGTATAGACATACACTCATGAGTATAAATTCATGAATAGAAATGTAATTGAATACAGAAATACTTAAACATATGAATGCAAATATAAATATAAATGTTAATTGAGAATAAAATAGTATAAATAAAAATATGAATAAAAATTTGGAGGAAACGAATTTTGCAAAAAGATCAAATTTTGAATGGAAAATTTTTGCAGCCCTTCTTCTCAACGTTATTTCACTTTGCCTCTTGGACGAATTGATCGAAGATGTGGAAAATTCGCATTTCCCTTTCATAATTGACGAGAGCACCACAGTTGATACAAAAAAAGTCATGTGTCTCATGATCAGGTATTTTAGTAAGAAAATGCGGAAAGTCCGAACAACATTCTACAGGCTGTTGGAACTCGAATCTGAAACTGCAGAAGCAATGACTGCTGCTTTCAAGGAGCAAATAATTTCTGACGGTCTCAAATTCAAAAATTTGATTGGTATAGAGATCGATGGGGCGAATATCATGGCTGGTTGCAAAAATTCAGTGTCATCTAAATTAACATCTGAAGTACCACATCTTGTTACAGTCAAATGCGTTGCTCATTCTTTACATTTATGGGCCGAAAAAGCTTTTCAAATCCTTCCCAAAAATTTAGAGTTTATGATCAAAGAAACAGTGTCCTTTTTTTCCGAAAGTTCTGACCGTCAGGTTAAATATGCAGCTTTCTATAAAAGAATGACAGGTAGCACAACTAACCTCAAAAAAATAGTGAAACTTTCTGGTACGCGTTGGCTTGCGAGACTTGATGCAATTAACACAATCCTAGAACAATGGGATATTCTGCAAGCTTTTTTTGCAACCATTAGACAGAGCGAGCGAGGTGATGTTGGTTTTAGAGCTGATTCTCTTTATCAAATGTTCAGTTGTGTCGAAAATAAATTGTACATTTTTTTTAGTCGGTTTGCAATGAAAGAAGTGATTCGGGTGAAAAAAGTTTTTCAATCCAATTCAATCGAGCCCTTGAAACTTCTCAAAGATTTGAATGAACTATTATTCAGTTGCTTACAGATGATTGTTGTCCTACAGCAATTGCAGAAAAACAAGAAAAATTTATGCGAGTTCAATTTCAAAGATTTTTTATTTCATCAAGATTGTATAAATTTCGGGTTCGACTTCAATAATTTGAGTCGAAAATGTGATCCAAAAAGTTTAACATATGTCAAGTCTAGGTGCCGTGATTCTTTAGTTAAACTTGCTGAAGAATTACAACTTAGAGTTCTAAAAAACATCACGATTCTCGAGAATATAAATCTTTTTTCCCCTGAAATTGCATCGAGAAAAATGAAAAAAGGTGTGAGAGAAATTACTGCGCATTTCATAGAAATGTGCATGGACGTTGACTTGGCTGAACCTGAGTGGAAACTACTCCATCGTTTAGAAATTGAAGAAAATTCTTCAGATGAATATTGGGCTAAAGTAATGGAGTGTAATGACGCTGCAGGAGTCCCACGATTTCAGCACATTTCCAAATTAGCTGTTTCCCTTCTCTGCTTGCCGTTTTCGAATGCTGCAGTATAAAGAGCTTTTTCGATTTTAAACATCGTTAAAGACAAACTTCGTAATCGAATGTCAATCAAGACCGCGGACGCTATTTTAAGAGTTAGATACTTAGTGAAAAACTATGTTAATTTCGTGGTGACGCCTGGAATGTTAAAAAAATTTGCGAGTGAAATTGTGTACAATGCTGACTTCGATGAAGATCTTTGTGACGCATTTGCAAATGTTTAAATAGTAGTAGGTAGAGTTTTGTCGAGTCTAATGGCTATGACTGTCTAATGTGCAATGAAAACGACGACGACAAGAAGTATTCAAAAGCTGTGCCATAATTTTGAGAAGCAAAAATTAGGTATTTAGTTTCATTGTGCAAAAAAATGAATGAATTATGTAATATAGTAATAAACAATGTTATTTCTAAATGCCAAAGTGTTTTCAATTTAAATCATTTCACAAAAATTTTTTTAAATTGCAGATCTATTTACACGTACAGTTTTGAATTGATTATTTTTTGTTCGATGTATATGATTATTTTATATTTATTATAATTCAATGAATGTTCAATACTACCCTTCACAATTAGATGTTATAGTTTCTCTAAGCGACTATTCAGAGGTAAGGCCCTATACAAATATCGAAGTTGATGGCTACAAACGTCTGCTCTGAAAGAGTTCGTAATCTGCTTTGTGAATAATTTTTGGGATTCAAAATTCATCATAAAATAGATAAGATACTTATCTTTTTATATCTGATATCAGAAATCTTACCTAAGAATCTATTGGAAAAGGGTAACTTAATTAAGAACTCAACTTTTGTTATAAAATTTCTATCTCTTTCGGCGTTTGATCTGCGTTTCAGTTGGGCGATTGGAATTTCCCGCTGCCTTCCAGGAGCTTAGGGATTTGAAGTAAAAGTGTGAATATTCATTAGAACCCCTCTATATCAATTTTTACTATTAAATATAGTTTCATGATGCTAATTCAACATTATTTAACAACATATAATAGTGCAAAAAAATTTAGTAGGAACAATTTTTTTTGTGCATATTTGGTGGGATTTCAACGAGAATCTGGTGGGGAAAAGTCTGGGCCATCTGGCAACACTGGATCCTTGCAGCATTCGCAGTCTCTCCTCATAAGCCGGTTCCATAAGAGCAACAGTCTAGAACATAGGAATGGTTTAATACTTATTAAAAGTTTGAAACTTTTATGTGTTTATTCGTAGATTTTTCGTACTTTTTTATACACTTAAGTCAAAGCATATAAAATATTTTGTAAGAAACTTTCAATTTTGTGAAATCGATGCACTTTTCATCTCGAGGAATTTTTTCCAGGAAGGGGAGGGGGGGGGGAAATAACTTTCTGTGATTTTCGAGGTCACCCGTAATTTACTCTGTTGTTTCTTTAGAAATGTTTGCCCCGACGCTTTAAAGTAATCCCCTCCCAACTACTACGTAAATAATCCCCCAGAATACCGCCCCCCCCTACTTCTTTCGTCATATTTATTATAAATTGACTCTTTTTTTTCACACTCGAGCCAGTCTTACAGTTCAAACGTTATAGAAGTCCGGACCGATATGCCGAGTGAGACTGTACTAAAAAGTCATTTAGAATTCAAAAAAAGACTTGATCGTCAAATGAAGAACATGACCGATTTGAAAAAAATTATTTTCGCGTTAGCAAGTGACAAAGACTTGTGCCGAAAGATTTCTGTAACGTTCCTTGATAAAGGGCCGGGTAGCGCAGCCCTTTGGAAATGTATAGTTCGAACCGGATTTCCTCTTCTATGACGAGCCTCAACGGTGAAAAGGGAGGGCCTGGGAGTCTAGGAGGGCTAGATAATCACTTGAAATATGATGCACTCTTTTATTTAACTTATTAGAACGAGACGCGACTTGAACACTTTGGAGGACGGGGGAGGACAAGCGCGAGCGCACGAATTCCAACTCTATTTAAGCACTCGCAACAACAGATAAATCAACCGGAACTGACGTTCAAAAAACAAGAGAATAGAAGTTTCTAGAATAATCCAGAAGCTTCTACAGTCATCGATAATCTTCCTCATTTACGCGATACCCGGTACCCGTTCAGGTGTAATCAGGTGACGGCGCGTGCAATATGACTCTCTAATGGTAGTGGCATTAGAGATCTATCTATCAATGCTTAATAGCATATTTAATAGTTTTCGTGTAATCGTAGATATTTCTTATTTCGTTGCTTTAAAACATTAACTTCGAATAAATGCAAAAACTCAATGTCACAGGGACGTGACATTCCTCCCCCCTTAGCTTCACGCGTCCTCGCGTGATTACGAACTATGTTCCGCGAGTTTAAGTAGTAAAAATTTCTATAGGGGTCCTCTACCGCGTGCGCACGCCCCTGCCCTCTTTAGTACGCACGCCCTCGTGCGCTGTAGCCAGTTGTGGCTCCATTACATAAAATCCGCAAAAATTGAACGTAATACGCAGGAAAGAGATAAAAAAAAAAAAATAATTCAAATTGTAACGCCAAGCTAAAATGCAATTGGCAAAAATAAAATACAACTTGTTGAATAGTAAAATTTGCAAATGCAAAATAAATCAAAGTTGCAACGCAAAACAAAAAGCAAAATTGCAAACGCAAAAATCAAAAGTAAACAAACTTGTAAACGCAGACCAAAATGCGAAATTGTAAACGCAAAAATCAACAAAAAATATAAACAAAGTTGCAAACGCAGATCAAAGTGCGTAATTGTAAACGCAAAAATCAACAAAAATGTAAAACGTAAGAAAATTCTTAATATTGCTGATGTGCGTGAAAGCAAAAAAAAAGAAAAAAAAAAAATATCCGCAAACGACAAAACGACTACCGTCAGGCTTGATGACCTTCACCGCACAAGTATCTCTAACATGAATCGAGATTAATGCCTCAGCTTCTCTGAAATATTTTTTTTAACCACCTTAAAAAAAAAAAAAAAATCCCTAAGCGGTTTCCAGATAGTCCTACTCCAAAAGGTATGGTAGGGCCGATGGGTTATTGCTGTAGCTCGACGGATTTTTTGAACTGTAAGACTAGGCGACGACTGCGGTGATGGCCTATTTATGAGCTGCGACGTCCTGTAGGCACCAAGTGAACTGAGCTGCGACGACACAGGCTACGGTTGCTGTTGTTGCGTTGCCTGAAGCGAATTCATGGTGAATTGCTCGAAATCTGCAAAAACTCTATTCCAAATTGTCTGAGGTCATGTTTAGCGGACCGGAACGTGCCGAAGGCTCGGTGGGGTAACATTCGTCCCTAGATCAGCGTAAAATCCATGACATCGATGGTGTTGTCCTTTTAATTTTACTGCCCAATTTGTAGTCGATTTAGTAAGGTAGGACAATTTTCTGCCCATGAAGTCTCAATTACTTGAAGCCTGTAGCGATTTCGTGGTCCCCTGAAGGACGGAAATGAGTATCTCTTGGAACCGCTTAAAGATGACAGTTGGTAAAAAAGAAAACTTAAAACATCTCTTTGCATGACCCTAGCTATTCAGCCTAATTTGTGCGATGAAAATCATCGAAAAGGTGGAGAGAGAGAGACAGAAACAAAAAAGAGTAACCTCGTCGTCTTAATCCGTCAAAAGTGTACATGTAACAATCAATGCACATACAAATGAACGCACTACAATTTCCTCGTCCGCAGAGCAAAAACTCCAAAATTAATAGACCTAAAATATCCCTGAATACTTTTCTTTTGACTGGGTTTACATAAAGTTCCTTTCTTTCTTGTCTTTTCTCTTGTCCTTGGCTCCAATAATTAACAATAGCATGTATATTAACCCAACCAAAAAAACTAAAAATCACCTTTATTGGTGAGAAAGATTTCATCACCCCATTTGTGTCCTCCCCATTTTAGTCTTTAAATTTAGCAAGCACATTTTGCCTTTCAATTCCGAGTTCAACAGTTTCAAAAAATTCTTCCCGAAAAAATTTTTTTTGTATGTATTACATTTTGCAAAATGTGTCTTTCTTTTTAAAAAAAAATTCTTCTCAATCCTCTTTTTGTAAAGTTTAAAAAAAAATTTATTATTTTTAGCAGGTATGTTAAGATTTATGAAAATTTTATGTAGTTCAAGAATAATACGTCTTACTTGTAATCAAGAAGTATTTCATTATAAATTTTATAAAATATGGTACATACTTTTCCGACTGCAGGACAGATGTAAATGAAATGTAACGAATGAGGTATACAAAGTTTTAATTCCATTTTAGAGTTCAAAATTTCCCTTCTTATGTTCTTTTGTTTTTACTTTATTTATTGTTTAAAATTATTATTATTATTATTATTATATTTATATATATATTTTTTTTTTAATAATTAAAGCGATAAAATTTTCTCCCTTTTTCTTTTTTAGTACTTTTCGGTATCTAAACATTTATCCATTGAGAGGAGATAGAAAAACTTTTATTAGAAGGTGGCTCTCTATCACCTTGGTTTTAATAAACCCATGGTTTTCGGCTTTGTTTCGTTTCGAATTGGATTTGTACTCTTTTGAATTTTGAGAATTGAGTTCGATCAATTCAGGATTCAGAAAGGTAGTGCATCACATTCTGTCTTTGCTTGGTTCTTCTCTATTTTATTTAAAAAAGGAGAAGAAGCTCAGTACGCAAAAGAACCAAAAAAAAATATGTGTTTATATATGAAATTTAATACTTGACTTGAAGCTTTTCTACAAAAAAAAATTGTTATTAACGTCGGTAAATTTATACAAGATACGGTATGTGCTGATTCTATATTTCAAAACAAGCGTTATTTTATTTATTTATTTATATATTTTTTTTGATAACACATTATTCAAACTGATTATTTCTCGAAATTTAATAATTAATTTATATATTTTTTTTTTTTATTATTGATTTCATATTTTAAACGCTTTTCCTGATTTGATTTTTGATTGTTAATCTTAATTCTTGCCTTAATATTCTACTGATCTGTTCACATCATTCTGTTAAGTTTTCTCTATTTGTTTGAAAAATTGAAATTGGTTTACCTTTCCATTTTCTTTTATACCTCAATAAATCCATGGTTATCGGCTCTGTTCCGTTTCGCGTTGGTTTTCTCCTCTCGGTACTGGCTGAATTGTAAGGACTTCGCCTCATTTTTTGGTTTTATCATTCTCTCGTTCACAACGGGTCCGGATGGAATACCGTCTCTATCACCGACAATCAAAAGTTCTCTTTTTCTCTTTGGTGGGAAATCCTGCTGTTCATTAAATGTTTCTATCTCAAAATCTTTACTTGTTGCTCGGTACACTGGGGAGTATACTCGGTTACGATGCCGTGTTTGTTTCCGGCATAGGTTCATGCATGACATGATTCCTTAGATTTTCGAAATCATTCCCATTCTACAAATCCACCATGAGAGTCCCAGGAGTGTCGGTATACCGATTATACCGACCAAGGACCACGCACCAATACCGCTGTCCCTATTAATCTTTCTCTCTTCTACCTTCTCTTTCAGTTCTTTAGCCTTCTCTATTATTTCAGTAAGTTGGATGTCTTTTGCCAAGTGGGCTTTTGTGTTCGAAATCTCGTATGCGCGGTCTTTCTCGATATTACGCATGATTTCTGTAAGATTGTATTCATGACTTCCCAATGCCTCCTTGATTATCTCGTGAATATTCAAACTATTCTTGCTTCCTATCGCCGTATCTAACGTCATGTCCGTCTCATCGGTGCTCGTAAGTATTGCTGTTGTGGATACCACTTGACACCCAGGATCTATTGTCAATATCCCTTGACCAGTCAATAGGATCTGTTCTGTTGTGTCCTGGCAGTGGACATTGATGAACTCTGGTTCTGAACAGGAGTATAGCCACGAGTTTTCTCTGTTTAGCTGGGCCCAATATATTTTCTCGACAACAACAGTTCTAATATTGCATGACCCAAAATCATTAAAGTCCGGTCTCACAATTATTCGTATCACACAACTCGAGCTCGCAGTGATCGAGAAGAACATGTTGACATTCTCACAAATTCTCTTCCCTTTCAATTGCGGACATCTTCTTATTTTTTCTGCATTCATTGAGAGGTAATACATGAGGTCCTCTGATATGGCGACGAACTCGGACTGAGGTTCTATGTAGGCGAACCTTCCATACGAATTCTCCTGAATTGTTGGCAGTATATGGTTCTTGTATAGGACGTATTCTCTTGGGTTTAACAATGGAAATTCTAAAATGTTAACTAATCCTTAGCTTGTCACGTATATCGATGTCTTGGCCAAATCTAACAACCCTGTCATTTCTGTTTCCGATAATTCTGTGGGGAACTCTAAACCTGGGTTAGCTAACTGTATTCTTTTGCTCAAATCAAGTAGTTTTTCCAATGGTAAGAACTCCGGGTATATTCTCCCTACTTTTTCAAATAATATTGCGTTTGCTGTGGTCGCGATGTCTAACGCGTAGCTCGTTACATACGCTTCCAGAAGCGATACCAGTTTTGAAATCTCCACTTCCTTATTAATCTCATCGATTTCCTTCCCTATTGCCCCGAATTTTTTCTCGAAAATGCTCATTCTATTCTCTAGTAACTCAATTTTCTCTGAATGCAATCTAAGCTTGGTCTCTACTATTCCTGTCTGGTTTATAAATAAATTAGTCAATTCTAAGGTGTCATTTTTCGCCATCCTTAAAAAATCCTTAATCGTTTCTATATCCTTCAAGGTCGCAGTGCCAAAGACAAGGCGATAGACGTCCCCAACAACCCCAAGAATCGCACGCTTTTTCCTTTTATCCGCTTCGGAAATGATTTCCATTGTCTCTCTGTATCTCTTTTCGGCAGTTGACAGCTGAACCTGAATATTATCTAAGAGTCTACTGACCTTGCATGACTCAGAGTTCGGGCAGTGCTTTCTTACTTTTCCCGAAAATTCGTGTAGAAAGCTTTTCCACGCTGTGAAATGTTGCAACTGGACGTGGTTTAGTATTTTCCATTTCGATGATACCATACGAATTATCCCCTGTCTCTCCGGGTTAATCCCTGGGGAGTTTTTTATACTCCTTATGTCGGCGCCCTGAGCGAATGCGACGACCCTGTGATAAATATTTCTTTACTACGAATCTTCTGAAGGAAATGGTATTTTAGAAAAATTAACTTTAGGAAAATGTGCAAGTTTTATTCTTGCCATTGGGATTGTTCTTTCTTTATCTTCATCGATGACAACGACACAATTATTTTCTTTGTTTATCTTTATTACTTCGTAGGGGCCTCTATATTCATCGTCAAATTTTGTATTTTTAATCGATTTTAGTTCGAAAACAAAGTCACCAATTCTAAAATTTTGAATATGTAACTTTCTATCGAAGTAACGTTTTGCTCTAACTTTTGAATTTAAAAGGTTTGCCACCGCATCCGCCCTCAAATCCTGCAACCTGGCCAACAATTCTTCAAAGTACTCATCGTAAGTTGCATCATTTCTGACCGATGCCGATGACGTCATAACCCTACATTTCTTTCCATAAACCAACTCGAAAGGCGTGTATAAAGTGCTCTCGTTCTTGGCCGTATTAAAAGCCCACATCGTGTAATTCAAGTATCTTGTCCATCGCTTCTCCCTGCTTATAAAAAACTTTAAATACTCCGCCAAGGATGCATGACTACGTTCCAGGGAAGCATTACCATGCGCATAGTAAATTGAACAAAATATCTGCTCGATTTCGAATAACTTTGCCAGCTCTGCATTAATTGAACTCTTAAAATATTTTGCATTGTCAGAGATGATATACTTAGGGGCACCGACTTGCAAGAAAATTTTCTCTGTCAGGGAAGTCGCTATGGTTCTGCTGTCTATTTTCGACAATGGTATTGCGAAACTGTATTTCGTCAGCATGCACATTGCAGTTAAGACGTACACCGGTTTTGCCTGAGGCTAGTGTGGTGGAGTAACCGGTCCGTAAATGCCTATGGCTAATCTTTCAAAACTCTTTATTTCACCCTCGGTCAATACCATAGGCATCTTCGTCTTTACTCTGGTTAGTTTTTTGGTTTGACAACCCTCGCAAGTCCTAACGAAATCTTCAACCTGTCTTTTCATGCCGGCCCAATAAAATTCTGACTGAAGTAAATCGTACGTCTTTGTCATTCCCTTATGCCCATTTATACCACCGTGAACTTCGTTTATTATTTGCTGTCTGTCTTCAATTGGGGGTACTCTCAAAATTTTTTCGCAAAATGTAATAGTCATGTGTTTGTTCATCAAGTGAAGTCTCAATTTTTCAATAAATTGATTCCATGATGCTGTATTCATAATCTCTGGGTCCATGTTAATCGCAAAACTCTTTACTTCATGCTTTTCTAACGCTATCCTCAATGTCTCAACCGCCTTTTCTATTTCCTTGACTGTTGGTTGATCTTTTCTTGAGGATTTAATAACTATCCTGAATGAAAAATTTTCATCTTTCTTTGATTCTAAAAATTTGTCGTCTTTTAATGGAAATTTACCGAGTTGTTCCGTCCTAATAATTTCCTTTTCTCTCAAAAGTCGCAGTATGTTTGTTCCAAGGGTGCCATCGTTTGACAATAAGTAAACTATGCTTGAATCTTCCTCGATAACGCTTTTTCTTGACTTTACAAATCCACCCTGAACTTCTTTGTCACTCAACATCGTAGGCTTTTTACTTTCGATTTTTCTCTCTCCCTGATTTTCTATCTTCTTTGCAACCTTACGCGTCTGTTCAGGATTCAACTCATAAAACAAAATATATGCCTGGGAGTCATTGAATTTTTTCGCGTTTGTTCTGCTAACTATTTCGTCATTAAACCTGTAGTATTTCATTGGAGCTGTACGCGCTATTGCAGTATAATGACCGTTTCTTGGTGTCTGACCTTCGTGAATGACTGCTGAAATCATTTTATATTCTAAAGTCCTATTGATATCTGGGGATGTACTAGAAATGTTTATATTTGCCTCAAATTTAATATGTTTGTCGATCTTGTTTCCTGAATCATCGAATCTGTTTAAAAGTAAGCATAAAACCTTTGGGGGTCTTTTCAGTTGTATTTGTACTGTTGTAGAGGTTTTCCTTTTACATTTTTTGCAGTCAAAATCGTCTACACCCCTATCTTCCAATTCTAAATATTCCTTAATAGCCTCATCTACCGTATTTGTCTGTGAAATTGATAAGGTCAATTGATTTGTGAGTGTCTCAGTGCATATCCTAGATTTGCAATTCTTGCACTGGATCTCGGTCATGGTCTGCATGTTATAAATTTCCTCTACAGGGTTCAAATTCGACAAAATTCTATGCCGGCTACTGCAAGCGAGCGAAATCTCTTGTAGGATGTAACATAAAACTTCGTGCGCATCCTCTTGATCTCCCAGAACGATACCCGTACGAGATCTGTTTAGTCTTTCAAGAATTCCTATTGGTTTGATCGCCTCACCTGTTTCCTTATGGGAATTGCGAAGAGTCTGAGCAAGTAAGCAAAGAAAGCACTCAAGATTTCTCTGATTACTCTCATTGTAACAAAAGTCAATATCCAATATCCAGTTAATTGGGGCTGGGATATGAAAAAGTGCCTGCAGGGTACTGTTCAAGTAACATGTGTTACCTAAATTATAGAAACCGGATCCCATGGGAAAGTCTTCTCTCCATCCCAATCTAGGAAAAATCTTAACTGTTCCCGTATCATCAATTTCGTTGTCGGCGATAGTGACTGGTTCTTTCGCAAATTCTTTTGATGATTTGTAAGGTTGCTTTTCGTCGGTGTTCCCCATTGGTATATAATTTGTTCTTCTAGTACTATCTGATAATTCGATTGTTTTTTTACTTGGTGATTTCATTTTCATCTCGTTTTCTGTAACATTAAATTCTATATCGCTTGTATTGTTCCCATCGTCTCTATCTGACTCGTTTTTATCCATCGCGCTAGGAAAATTCGGGTATTTTGTTGAATCGTCACTGTCGGAATAATCCACATTCGTGCCAAAATTTTCGATCTTTTTCTTGTGTTTATCATTTCTATCCTCAGCTTCATTATCTCCAATTTCTTGCAAATTTTCATGTCTTGGAATTTTTCGTTTATGTCGTATCTCGTCTCGTGTCCTATGCTCTTCGGAGCTGCCTGTAAATTCCTTTTTTCTTTTGGTTTTAGGAAGTTTGTCTTCATTTATTTGAGTGTCTTCATTTCTATCAGTTCCCTTTAATTCTTGTATAGAATGTTCGAAATCGGAGTCTATTTTTAATGATTCATTGCCGCTAGAAAAGTCATCATTATCTTCAACTATTTCAAGTTCATTATCTATCCCGATATCCACATTTTTCTTTTCGCTCGCTGGTCTATCTTGATTTTCGTTAAGGATTTCTTCAATTTTGTCTTCGATCCCTAAATCCCTAATATTCTTGTCGTTTTCTAATATATCTGTTAACCTGTTGGAACCACACTCAATTTTTTCTTTGACCTTATTCCCATTCATAGCATCCTCGTCTACCCGTGATTTTTCATGGTCAACATCCTTTGAGAGTTCCTTGGGTTGTGATTTTTTATCGAAGTCTATATTTTCAAATATTTCATCGTCATTATCAAAATCTATTTCGTTTTCGAATTCATTAAAATTTTTCAGTGTTTCCCTTACTTTTTCATCATCGACTTTATTTTCGATATCATTTTCAATTATATCATCATCATTATTAGAATCGTTTTCATTTTCGGATTCATCAAAATTTTTCATCATTCTCTCTACTTTTTTATCATCATTTCTTCTATCACTATTTTCAGTGTATTTATTATCAGTACCCTTATTTGCATTTTCGCTCTTGGTACCTTTATTTTCATCTCGATAATTCGAACCGTTCTCAAGACTTTGTTTTTCTTCAATGAAATTCTTATATTGACTTCTTGTTCTACATTTTTCCAAGTCCTCGTTATTTTCAAAATCAGTGTCCTCCGATTCCACTGACTCATATGACCATCGGCGTTTCTTTTCGCGCTTTTTCCGTGTCTATCTGACAATAAAGTCTCTTTTTTTGTCATTTCCTTCGTCCGTTATATCATATTCCCAGTACGTTTTTACTTCATCTTGGAGGTCAGTTTCACCATTTTCATCGTCTCCGTCATTTTCGTAGAGCCAATACTTCTTTTTAACCTTCTTTTTGCCTGTGTATTCAAGTTCGCGTTTTTCATCGTTAATTGCATCTTGATTTAGTCCTTTAATGTAGTTCTTGTGGAACTTTTTGACATTTTTCAATTTGGTGTTTTCTTTTCCTGGCTCATGCTCTACTTTTTCTGTTTTCTTTCGTGCTGACATTTCGCTGTCAGTTGTATTTCTTTCACTCGGTCTTTTGTGGGCTTTTGCTAAAAGAATTTTCTTTTCATTCTCAATATTATCTGTCGGGTTCCTCGATAGTGCATCTGCGACGACATTGCTTGCCCCGCTACGATAGGCTATCTCGTAATCGTAGTCTTCGAGTTGGATTCGCCATCTCATCAATCTTGGCGCTGGTTTCTTGGTACGTGTGAGGTGACTTAGCGGGCAATGGTCAGACAGGAGTGTAAATTTCTGACCAAAAATATAGGGTCTAAATTGCTCAAGTGCGTACACGAGCGCCAATGCTTCCTTCTCTGTCGTGGAGTAGTTTATTTCGGGCTTACTTAATAATCTCGAAGCGTATGCGATCGGAAGGTCTTTACCAATTTCACCGTGCGACAACATACACCCTATCGCGTATTCTGATGCGTCACAACTAATCAAAAAATTCCTTGTGAAATCGGGTAACTGTAGAATTGGTCCCTCCAGGAGTTTTCGCCTTAAGGTGTCAAAAGCCTCTTGGTGAACCTTCTTCCATTCAAATTTCACGTTCTTTCTCAATAGCTGTGTCAGAAGTTGCGCTATCTTGGCAAAGTCTCTGATAAACCTACGAAAGTATGAAACTAACCCAAGGAATGATTTGACCTTTTTGGCGTCTTTCGGAGGAGGATATCTTTTCAAGGCCTCAAGTTTTTTCTCGTCTGGTCTTACCGAGTCTTGAGAGATATAGTGCCCGAGGTAAACCACATCCTTCTTCAAAAATTGACATTTCTCCGGCTGGAGGACAAGATTGGCACTCCTCAAACGCATCATTAACCTCTCGAATCTCTTCTCGTGCTCCACTAAATCTTTCGCGAAAACAATTACATTATCTAAATAAACCAAACATTCTACGTACGTCATACCAGATAACACATTATTCATCATGCGGGAGAAACACGCAGGGCTAGTTTTCAGACCGAAGGGAAGTCTATTAAATTCGTACGACCCGTTCATTGTCGCGAAAGCGGTCTTATGCTTCGTATCGGGATGTAATGGTATCTGATGGAAGCCAGCCGCGAGATCAAAGGTACTGAAGTATTTCGCTCCTCCAAGACAATCGAGCAAGGTAGTAATATTCTCCAAGGGGAAGTTGTCACTGACTGTTTTAAGATTGAGTTGCCTAAAATCGATCACCATTCTATATCGCTTTTCGCCATCAGGTCCGGGTTTCTTCGGCACTATCCACACGGGAGATGAGTACGGGCTCTGCGACGGTTCTATAATTCCGCTTTCTAACATTTCGTCAATCTGTCTATTAATCTCCTCCCTCTGTGTTGGCGCGAACCGATATTGGCACTTCGCCTTGACCGGAACATCATCAATCGTTTCAATCTTGTGGTAAGCCGCGTTGGTATGACCTAACTTTTCACCCTCCGAATGAAAATTATCCTGATATTTCTCCACGAGCTTTCTCACGTGCTGTCTCTCTTCGTTGTCTAACCCCTCGATATCTATTTTCCCAATTACCTTCTTATATCGTTCTATCGTACATTCCCTAGCTGAAATCCTATGAATTCTTGCGTCATCATGTTCGACGCCTTCAAGGACAGTTTGCCTATCGATTTCTCTGATATTCTCGACTTCAATAAGCTCGATGCATGGTCTCTTAATTTGCACTGCCTCTTCACCGGCGTTTACCGCGTACAGGTATGCGACTCCGTTCATATTCTTTACTAGGGCTTTCCCCATATAAACATCCGGGCCAGCATTAAGCTTCGGAACGCAGCCCTCTCGAACTTGATTATTCAATACGCGTACGTACATCAACTGTCGCGATCTAGGGGGTAACGTCACGAAGTCCTCGTTAAAAACTATTTCCTTGTTGTTCATGAATATCGCTCTTTCCGGGTATGAAATAATCACCCCACTTCTCTCGAAAAAAATCGTACCTAACATGCCACTACAATTAATTGGGAAATCTTCTCCAACCACCTGAAAGGATTGTTCTGAGTCGTCTATAATCAAAGTCACTTGACCAAGGGTCGTGGCTGTTTCATTCGTGATGCCGCTAATGTTAAATTTTATATCATTGTTTATCTGAATACTATCCTCCAATGCTGAAATTTTAATTACATTGATTGAAGCCCCGGTGTCTATTAAAAAAGTTCCAAAACCCCCATGTAATCCTACGATATTCAAATTGATTGTGGGAGACTGCGCAATGCGATCGCTTATTAGGTTTATAATTCCTTCGCCGCGACGCGTCTCATCGAGGCGTTCCTGTCGGTACTCTCGCTTTGATGCAGTGACGTACCGCTCAGCTGCATCAGTCTCGAGTTTAAATCGTTCGAATTCTGTCGAGCATTGTTAAAATTCTGGCCTCGGAAATGATCGAAATTCTGTCTCCGATTCTGAGGGGAAAAACCTCCCCGGTTTTGATTCGAAAATTCGTATCCGCGAGAGTCATTATTGAAATTCCGAGGTGACTCTTGGCGTGAAAAGCCGTTCGAATTCCCTCGAGGAAAATTGTTCCGCTCAAAACCCCCGCACGAAAAATTGCCTGAATTTCCATTAAAATTCTGTCTTGAATTATTGTTATTTTCACTGAAGTCGCGACGAGCGTTGTTGTCAAAATTATCATTGATGTCTCAACGGAAATTATTGAAACTTCCATTGGAATCTTGACGAGAATTATTTAAATTTCCATTAAAATTTCGTCTCGAATTATTGTTAGAGTCTCGACGTGAGAAGTTATTAAAACCTTGTCTCGCGTTTTCGGATGGAAAGTTGTTGGAAACGAAATTTTGTGTTTGATTCCGTGGCGAGGGAAGTTCGAAACCCAAACCCTGACGCCGATTCAGAAAATCACGGTCGTAATCAAGGTTCACGTTTCCCCGACGTGGTAGGAGTCCCCGTAATCCACAAGTACTCGAATCGTGAGCACCCGTGTGATTACAAAAATCGCAATATAAACTATTACGGTCGTCAAGGTGGTAAAGCCGCGTTTCCGACTGGCGGTAACTCTCTAATCGCCTGGTGTCGTGGAATTGTTTTTCGAATTTGCGTGCGAAAGAAATCGCCTCGGCGAATGATACAGGGTTGCATGTCACCACACGAATTTTGATTTCCGGCTTAAGGCCGAGGACAAATTTTCGAATCGCGGTTCATTCAAGTTCCTCACATCTAGATTTTTTGCATCCTCATTAAGCGTATACAGTTCTCTACCAAATCTCTCATACGCATTATCTCTGAATTTTGAAGCTAAAAGCGCGATAAGGGTCCTTTCGTCCTGGGGGTCAATTAATTGGAAAACATTTTCGACTGCGTGGCAAAATTCGAACACGGGGATGTTATGGCCATCGAATAACGGGACAAGCTCTCTAGCGTCTTTAGGCTTCAGAAATCTACCGTTTCTCTCGTCTGTAGCCATTTTGTATAAATTTCAGCGTCTAATTTCGTTTTATTGTCTCAAATTGTAAAAAAATTTCTCTTTTTTTTTTTTTCTACCATACGGTGTAATGGTTATTTAAAATTGTAGGACTTCATAAAATATGTTCTATTATCAAAAGAGAAAGAAAAAAAAAATTTTATTTGATATGGTATTATTATAATTTTAAAAATTGTGAATTTTATTATGCATATTTTATCTTTCAAATTAAGAGGACAAATACATAAGCATATAGTGTGATTATCTGAATAAAATAAAATTTTTTTTTTTTTCAATGTATTTTCACTGTATTAATCGAAATTTTGCCTATCATATGTTACAGTAATTTTCGTTTAAGACATGGAATTCAAAAAAAAAAATTTTATCACCACATTTTTCAATATTGTCGTTCAAAACATGAAATTCTAAAAATTTTCACTACCATATGTTTTAACATTGTCGTTCAAAACATGAAATTCTAAAAATTTCCACTACCATATGTTTCACATTTTCTTTTTCTTCGAAACGTGAAAATTCAAAAACTTTATTACCATATGTTTCAATATTTTTTTTTTATCAAAACTTGAAATTCCAAAAATTTTCACTACCATACGTTCCAATATCAGACAGAAAAAAAACAACGCGTTTCGATATATCACCACCCAAAAAAATGTGTTTTTTTTTTTTTTTGTTTACCATATGGTAAAACTACTAAGAGGTAAAACAACGAATTCCCAAAATATTTTCACCGTATAAGTCAGGAATATTCTTCACCATATGGCCAGTTGGTCCAGCAAAATTTCAATAAAATTTCCATTTACTTGTCACGCAAACCAAAATTTTCTCATCTACTATATGGTACGATGGTTCAGCAAGAATTTTTTTTTTTTTTTTTTTGAAATTTCAGCTACTATATGTTACACTAATTTTAATAAATTTGAAGTGAAATTTCACAAAATTTTCAACCAGTAATTCTAAAATCTTGGCTACCATATGTTACAATTGCATCAGCAAAATCGGATACTTGAAGCTACCATATGGTACGATAGTCAGCTCAAATATCTTGCAAATTCTCAATATATTTCTTTCCTGTCCAAATTGGATATCTTATAAAAATTTGAGCCACTTACGACGCCAAAATTATGGTTAGAAAAATCCTCATTTTCAATGAATACGGTCCAATTTCCAACCCTGCTTTCAAACGTATGTCAAAGCGCTTACAACCCGCGAAACTTGCCAATAAAGGGAAAGTAAACCGGTTCTGCTGCCACCAATGTAACGTTCCTTGATAAAGGGCCGGGTAGCGCAGCCCTTCGGAAACGTATAGTTCGAACCGGATTCCCTCATCTGTGACGAGCTTCAACGGTGAAAAGAGAGGGCCTGGGGGTCTAGGAGGGCTAGATAATCACTTGAGATATTATGCACTCTTTTATTTAACTTATTAAAACGAGACGCGACTTGAACACTTTGGAGGACGGGGGAGGACAAGCGCGAGCGCACGAATTCCAACTCTATTTAAGCACTCGCAACAACAGATAAATCAACCGGAACTGACGTTCAAAAAACGAGAGAATAGAAGTTTCTAGAATAATCCAGAAGTTTCTACAGTCATCGATAATCTTCCTCATTTACGCGATATCCGGTACCCGTTCAGGTGTAATCAGGTGACGGCGCGTGCAATATGACTCTCTAATGGTAGTGGCATTAGAGATCCATCAATGCTTAATGGAATATTCAATAGTTTTTGTGTAAT
Organism: Platygaster robiniae; assembly: GCA_028476575.1. Lineage (NCBI taxonomy): Eukaryota > Metazoa > Arthropoda > Insecta > Hymenoptera > Platygastridae > Platygaster > Platygaster robiniae. The sequence continues at coordinate 19,888,615 of CM052026.1, forward strand.
CGTAGATATTTCTTATTTCGTTGCTTCAAAACTTTAACTTTGAATAAATGCAAAAACTCCATGTCACAGGGACGTGACAATTTTACCCTTAAGTTTGTGAACTTTACCTAAACATGCAGAGCCGACTATACTTTGCTTCGGTGTTCGACATCAATAGTTTACGTTCCAAAAGTCTACGAGTGGGGTTGCGTTTGGACGAAGATGTACTTTTGCACCACAAATCGAATTTTTCAACAATAAAAATGGGAAAAGTGTTTATCTGGACATTGTCGAGTGGGTAAAACTTGTTAAAAATTTCAAGAAAATTTCGGCATATTTTGACTCAACGCGCGACCCTGAAATACGCAGCATTCAGCTGAGTCCATCATGCAAAATAACGCTGGAGTCCACCTTCAACAGTAGATGCGGCGTGTTCTCCAAAGACGAGAATATATTATATATGCAGGATCCTTTATTCTGTTGTGTGAGAAGAGTAGAGGATTGCGTGAAGCAGCAGCTCGAGATTCTCCGTGAGGTGAAAAAAGACGGTGAACTTCTAACCGAGATGCTGCGCGATGCCAAGGGATACAGCCTTTTTCTACGTTATGGAGCAACGAAAAGAACGCTCGAAGTAGATGAACGTGACAAATTTGATTTTTACATCAACGAATTCATGCATCCAGACGATGAGTACGTAATGTATGTTTTGACATGAAAAATATACTTTCACAACGAAAAACGTTCGAACTTTACGAATTTTTACGTCAATGAATTCATGTATCTTGTTAGATTCCCCGGTGGTAAGAAAATTGAACCTGGAATTCCTTATTTCAACTGTTTATTTTGTACAACTACACTCTTTCGTGCCCGAGTCTCTTCTGATTTTTGGAAATTTTGGGAAGTATTTATATACTCCTAATAATCTAGTTCACGTAATGGTGCGTAACGGTATTGACAAAAAAAAAGGTGGAAATCGAAATGTACACCAGTTTCGAAATAGAAAATAGAAAAGATTACGTCGCACAGATAATAAGAATTGATTCCTAACGGTAACAAAGAGATGACCTAATTCTATATCTCTAGATTAACTGTTAATATATGTGGTGATGCAACAATCTCGACGATGAATATTTATTACTTGATTTGACATGAACGAAATATACTGTCATTATAAATGTATTTGCAAGTTATTATTATTACCCCCCTCCCCCGATTTTTCACGTTTTGATATTTTTACCAAATTTTGTTTCGGTGCTTACGAAGAATAAAAATACGAATTTATAAAGCACTTTGTTTATTGTCGGATTGCAAAAAAAAATTATACATTATATAATGCATCATCTTAAGGCTAAATTTATTGTTAATAGGTTTACACAGTACCGGTACATAATGATAATTATGAACAAACATTCACACACGATAATTTTTAGCGTGACAATTTTTAATAGAACCACCGTAAGCTAAAGGTTCGACTCTCCAATCGTAGACACTTGATTCCGTTTTCACATTTTTCATAAGTGAATCGTAGAATTCTCTAACAATTCTGTCGTTGTCGAGAAGATTTTCGAAAAAGAGTAGATAGGCTATGCCGATTCTAGATACCCCCACTCCTCCACCCATCACGTGACCCCCCTCCACTCCCTGGCCCCGCCCACTGCCCCTCCCCCTGCGCGCTGATTGGTCCACCACTCCCCTCCCCGCCCCTAGGTCCCGCCCCCTGTGCGCTGATTGGTCCACTCCTCCTCTCCCACCCCATGGTTTTTCCGGAGTTTAACGCGATTTTCCGGGGTTTTCCAAAATTTGCCTAGATTTTCCGGATTTTCGCTAGATTTTTCTGAATTTTTCCAAAATTTTCCCTAGATTTTCCGGGTTTTTCCCTAGAAAAATTGCTGTCAACAAAATGGCGGTCGAAAAAACAAGATGGTGGTGGTCGGTAAATTACCTGTGTCGGTAATAATCACCTGCAGTCGGTTACTATTACCTATGGTAGGTAATTTGAGGAAATTTTTTCGTTTCTGTTTTTTTATTTTTTTATTTTTTTTTCTCAGTTTTTAATTACATTTTTTTTTTTTTTTTTTTTTTTTATTAAAACAATTTCGTTACATACTGTTTTGAAATACATTCATTTTTCCAAAGTGAACTCGCAGGCGTTGAATTTCCCTCCGAGAAGACGAAAATGCACTGGATTCGTCGACTTGATGGAGACGTCAATTTTTTGTAGTTCCTTCGGATCTTTCCTCAGAGTTTCGCAGATCCTTTCTGGTAGAAACACCTCAAATTTCTCATCCAGGGCGATGACATATTTAGTTCCAAATTTAGTGTCAATGGATCGAATCCCAGTCACAGGAAAGCTTTTGTTTACTTCCAACTCGGCAACCCTCTGCTTTGGGAGAAAATTTCCTCCACGGGCAACTTGGTTAAGCTTTGAGAAGTTCATATTGTTTGTTCGAAAATTGTCTTTGGAATGACGCTCCCGCTCAGAGTTGTCATATTTTTAGCTATGCTGCGCATGCGTAGACGTGTGTGAAAGATTTATCAACTCGCATGGGCAGAGTTAGTAAACGCGGATCGTCCAATCGTAGCGCGCGAGAGTGGGGGATTGACCAATCAGAGCATGCGATGACGTCATCACGACAAGTTTAAACACATTTATTCCTAGCAACGATTACGTTATCACATACAATGATGTCACTTTATTTCAAGTTTTCTGGGGAATAAATTACAGTAAAATAATTTTTTTGTGCAAGGGGCCCCACCCCGCCCCTTGCTGTGAGACTCATCCATCATGTTAGCCCCTCCATTTTTTTTCAAAAAATTACAATTTTTCACGCTTACATCTAATACAATCTTTTATCATCGGAGCTATGCCAATACAATCATCAGATGTCGAATTCCAATGTTTCTCACATTGCGTAAAACCAACAAACTCAGGATCTTTTTGTAATTTTGACGGGAGTTTTTCCCAAGCTCTATCGATACATTTTTGTCGAAAGTATAATAAAAATTCTCGCGACAATTCAGCGATATCTTCAGAATCCAACTCGTGGAGGAAGACGGTGTATGAGAGTAGAGTAAATGATCTCTTCATTGACGGCGTATCACCAAATTTTTCCATTAACCACATCCTGAGGCGGCGAACGTTTTCCGTGGCATAGTGATGATCGAGTACAGGACGATGAAAATTGTTGTAAGGGCATGCAGAGACTCGCAAATCGTTTAGGGACGGGTAGCCCATATCCATCAAATCGATGATGATTGCATTTGTGTACTGCTTTAACCATCGCTTTTTGTCCAATCCTTTGACGAATATGAATGTAGCGTCCTCAAGTTGATTTTGCAGCTCTTGATAGAGTTCCTCGTATAGCACATCTCCAGAGTTCCAAGGTACACCATGATAGTTTCTCGTTAGCCACAAATTGGTCGCCTTTGTTTTTGGAGACAAACCATCCAAGGCACATGGTGGCTTAAATAATGTCGTCAGAGGGTCAGCGTAGAAGGACTCAAGCCTTAACACTGCAAGCTCCTTGACAACAAAGGTTTTTTGTATGGAGAAGCCCTGGATGTCAACGACGTACTTCATCTTGATATACTGATGCTTTCTGACAACTCCATCACCTTTTACATCTTCTCCCCCACCACCACCACTACCAACTACTTGAATCTCTCATACTTGACGGTTGACTTTTTATCTTTATCATCCTTTTCTTTTTTGTCCAGCACAGGTTTATATTTATCCGACGTTTTATCTTTGGACAAAAGACATCGACGATCATCGGTTAACTTATCCATCGCGACTGACGATTAATCAAGTTTGAACATTAATATATATATACCTTTTTATGTAGATTTTCACACACACACACACACACTCATACATTTTATAGTTTTCTAACAACGCCGCTGATTGGTTGATACTCTACAATTTTATCATGTATAATAAGACAGTACGCCGCAGTTGCAGCGGGAAAAGCTGCTACCGATTCAATTCCAAGACGAACATCAACTGGTCCAGTAATCAATGAATCATTTTGCTTTGCACAATCAATAATCACAAGAGGAGCATTGTCTTTAAATTGCGTTTTTGTCAGCAATGGAGAATTTTTTCTTCCATAATATGACGATTGAAAATTCGCAAACATTTCATACAACGTCGCAAACTGGTTTCGTTGAAAATCAATATTAAGATTCGTGTAAGGATAACACTGTGAATTTAGGTACAATTTCATATCACGCAAATAACACGTATCAAAATTACTCATGTTTTCGGTTCTAACATTCTTACTGCCAACTTGGAATCCAACGATAACATATCTTGGTTTTTCCAACTGTGTCGAAGTTTTAACGCTCCACACATGCTTAGTCGTTTGCGGCAACAGAGGATATTCGTAGAATTCCCAGCTTTGGAAACTCATAGCAATGGTTGGATCCGTTGAGATGTAGTTCAGCATACGAATTTTCTCCACATCGGAAACTTTGACGTATAGGGAATCAGTCATTCCATTTTACTGATTGTTATCTTGTATTGTTCATCGTTCGCAGCTTGCAGTAGGATGGCGTTCACGTCGGTGTTGGCTCGGAGTATGATGAGTTCATGCTTGGCGTTGACAATCACTCGCTGATAGTCTTCGGCGAATCCAAAGATGAAATCCAGAGGAATGCATGTATCGAAATATCCATTGTTGTTGATCAATTGTCTGGCATCGTCAACGATCCATCCAGCATTTTCCATGAGATCTTTTTGGCTAGGGTTTTGCGAAACGTAGGCTTTCATTGTAGTTGTCAGACCAACGTTTTTCACTCTCTCGATCTCAATAGCGTTGAGCTCGTAACGAATCTCTTCGAATAAGTGAGCTATACCATTGTTTATTATAGACGTATGCTCGACATTGGCTACGCCGTCAGCTTTCGTTAAACGTCCTTGAATATGCAGCGAGCTCTTGCTCGGCAACATGTATGAATCCTGATTCTGGATACTCATACGAATCTCATCATTATTGTTATACGTTGACGATGCGTACGGCTGATGCGCGTGCACTTCGTACTGTGCTATCGTCTCGTCGAAGACGATCTTCTTTTCGATGGATAACATGTTATCAGACAAATTAAGCAGCAAATCTTCTTTGGATTCTCAGACCGAGACTTTTCAGGAACTTTATGTTCTCTAGTGTGAGCTCTTTGAGAGGTTTGCGTTGACTGGTGGTTTTTGGACATGTTGCTGGACTTTTATACTCTCCGTAGACAATCCCCATTATTCACTTTTCACATGCAGTCTGATGGTGATAACTTCTCCTCGAAAATTAACAAGGTTCCCGTCTTGATCAACAATACGCAGCTGCAGATGATGTATTGCCTGTACGACGATTGGATGGTAAATGACGTGATTTGGCAATTCGATGATCTTATATCCTGGAGGCACCACTGGGAAGAACTCGTGGATGGTGTGTACACGCTGCTCGTTTATATACGCCCCTGCCGTGATGTTACACTCGATGCGTAAAGCGTTGACGGCGAGAATTCTCACTGGGGAATCCGACTTGTGCGCGACGTGAGCTTCAATGATTCTCGAATCAAAGCCCAGCAGTTTACCGATAGAGTCCTTGGGTTGGAAATCAATCTCCCGATTACATCTGATCTCACTGCGTAGTGTGCTACTGTTGGCCCGCAAACTCAGCTGAATATTTTTTGGAAGTACTTCCTTCAGATATTCCTCGATGTTTCCCAATTCGTAGCTTCCAGATCGTATAGTAATGACGTCATCACCAACATAAAACTTGTTGTTTCCCTCGTCAATGTTGGGTGTGGAATTAAAAGTCAACAATTCCACTAGTCCCAAGGAATATTTTTTTCCGAGCTGACAGTTCGATTGGTGGAAAGTAGTGAGCTTCCAAAACAGATGACGTCCCCGAGAGCGTTAATGTTAATGAGTCCATTGTCACTCGTAGACTGTTGCGTGTTCACACTCGAGCAATGCTTTTATCGAGTAAAAATTGTAGACACAAGTGACCGCAAATGACTGAGTCATAGTTTTGAAATTGATCGTGATTGTATTTGATTTTGCTACCGAAACCAAAATAGTTTAAAAGTTCACGAGGCGGTTGTAGATTACCAAAACTGTCGAAATAAACGACTCGATTTTCGGTTTTTCTATAGGCTACCCAATGCGTGCCAGAACCATTTTTATTATCCAAATTCACAATGGCGGCCTCATATTTTTTCGGATCACTTTTTGGTAAATCTTTGCGCATAAACACACCTCGAAACGATGGAATTTTCAATAGTTTTACATATTTTAGTAAATCCATATCGGTGAGTGCTCGGTTTGGTAGCTCTATACGTTTTTTAAATGAAGTTTCACACCAGCTCCCCATGGTTTCAAGTACAAGCCTTTTCCCACGGTGATTGATTCCATTTTGAGGTTATGTCGCTTCGCTTCATCCAACTGTCGCTTGGCGATTTTCGCGTCGTTGATGGCTTTTGCAACGCTAGCAGCGCCACCTGCCAAAGCCCCTGTAGCACTCAGTTCGGCAAAAACAGGTAGCAAAAACGCGGGAAGAATGCCTTCAACTTTGCTCGGTACAGGTAATACACGAGGCACTCGAACTTTCTTCTTCCCTCCAGCTTATTTCACAGCTGCACGTGCAGCTTTTAGAGTTGATTGTATGGATCCAGTTGCTTTTTATGCTATTTTTGCAGCATCGATGACTTTCCTCAAAGGGATTTTTGAGGAATTTTTTTTTATACCCTGGTCTCCACGCGCCAATCTTTTAGCAAGCTTGGTACCTGGCCCGCAAAATTGGTAACCCGGTATATAAAGTTCAACAAGGAGCTTGTTTACGAGAGTGCTGACGAGACCATTACCTCTCACTGCCATTGCTCGACTGATCTCGATGCTGTAAAAGTCGAGTATTTATAGGTTTTCCAATCAGACGCGCGCGAGCAGCCATGGAGTTTACACAGCAAAACGTCAAGTTACCAGTCATCAACTTTGATAATGTAACGGAGAAGCGGGAAAAAATAAAACGTCATGGAAAGCTGCTACCAAACACGGTTCGCTCTATAATTTGCGGCCCTTCGAATTGTGGCAAGACCAACGCTCTTCTCACGCTCGTCACGCATCCTCACGGCTTGAGATTTGAAAACGTGTACCTCTACTCAAAGTCGCTCAATCAGCCTAAGTACGAATACCTGAATAAAATCATCGAACCTGTCAAAGGAGTGGGATATTTTCCGTATAGCGACAACGAAAAAGTCGTCAGTGTGGACAACGTCAAGCAAAACTCTGTGATGATATTTGACGACGTGGCATGTGAAAAGCAAGACAATATACGCGCATACTTTTGCATGGGACGACATCGCGATGTGGATAGTTTTTATCTCTGTCAGACTTATGCTCGCATTCCCAAACACTTGGTGAGAGACAATGCCAATATGCTCGTGCTGTTTCGTCAAGATGACATGAATGTGAAATATGTTTACGACGATCATGTAAACACAGACATGACGTTTACACAATTTCGAGAACTGTGCGCGACCTGCTGGAACAACAAGTATGGCTTTCTCGTCATCGACAAGGATAGTGAAATTGATCAAGGTCGATACAGGAGAGGATTCGATTGCTTCTATAAATTGAAGTGATTCAATGACAATTGCATCAGTATCACTTGAACGTTGCTGAGGGTGACACCGTGGAGCGTAAAAATGTACTACATCAGATTGTGCAAGCCAGTGAAACTATCCGACGCAAACATCGTCTGCTGAAACGTGGAAAAGCTGCTGTAGAGACGTCGGTGCGAGAAACGTTCAAGCCCATGATTGATCCCCTTCAGTCATTGACTAGACAGGATTTAAAGATGGAATCAGTGAAAAAGGAGAAACCTAAAGAAGAATTGCCTACAATGGAAGATACATTCGAGCCACAGAGTGAAGATTTCGAGAGCTTCAACCAAACGGATCAAACCTTTGCACCAGACATGGCTAGTTCACCAGCCGTTGTCGACACTGTGAAGAAATACTTGAACATATTGAAAAACAAGAATCAACAAAAGAATCTGGACATGCAGTATGGAGTACGGTCATTGAAAAATGGGTTGTTTATTGGAAACACGCCAATCAGTTTCGCAGAAAATACTGTTTATGTTGGGACTGAGGAGTTTGAGAAAACGCCAGGACTCATAGAACTGCTGTTTAAGAAAATACAAATTATTAATTAAAATAAAAACAATTTGATTGTTAATAAAGTCGACGTGGAAAACTATAAAAAAATTGTTTAGCAAACGAGTGCGGATAGAAAAAATTATCTACCTGACAGGAGTTTGCGTGGTGGCAGAGATTTGAAATATCTTACATACATAGCTGACAAGAAAGTAGGCACAGGAGTTTACAACGTAGTCCAACGAGGACGAGAAATAGATTACGTGCATTGGGATGATCCGAACGAGCTCGTTGATCGTTTGCGACTTATTCTCGCATCTCAAGCTGCCGGAAACAATAGTCATACCAACGAAATAAACTCAATCATCGAAGAATTGAGAGAAGCTGGGATTATATATTAAAAATCTTCGAGTATGTAATCTCATTCGATAGCTGGACAATGGCTAGTGTAGACGTGTTTGAAAGACATCTGGTCAAGAACCGAGAAATACGTGGGCCACCTGGTATTGGATTCAAACTGACTCCTGAAGGTCATTACGACCTCCAACATAAAAAATTAGTCAACGTTGCAAAGGGCGATTATGAGACGGATGATACTTCGTATCAAAATATAATTGATTTTGAAGAAGTGTTGGCAACTGGGATGGAACAGTTGAAGAAATCGTTGGAAACCTTGACTAACATGTACCGAAAACATGTGACTGATAACGCTGCAATAATTTCATCGATTCAGAATCGTTTGAAGCATATCGAGAAGGAAGTGTTTGTCGATGTTATACCACAAAAGGGCGTTTACGAATAAAAGCTTACGTACACACACGCACCATTCACTACCACCATGGACCTCAAGGAAGCACTGGTGGAAGAACTCCATAAACCTGTTCGGCGAAATTACCGACGTCGTCATGTTGATATGCGAGGGCTGGATGAAACATGGCAAGCAGATCTCGTAGACATGACCACCTACAAGGATAAAGGCTACAAATTCCTGCTCACCGTTATCGACGTCTTCTCCAAGTACGCCTGGGCTGTACCAATAAAATCTAAGAATGGTCTTGACGTCACTGCTGCTATGAAGACTGCGCTAAAGGATCGACAACCCAAGAATCTACACGTCGATCAAGGCAAAGAGTTCTACAACAAGGACTTTAAGGCCCTCATGAAACAATATGGAATCAACATGTACTCTACATTCAGCGGCATGAAGGCATCCATCTGTGAACGTTTTAATCGCACACTCAAGGGCAGGATGTGGAAACGATTCTCCCTTCAAGAACACTGTAAATGGATAGATATTCTGCCGGAACTTGTATCAAGCTACAATGCAACCAAACATCGAACAATCAAGATGAAGCCTAAGGATGTCACCGCAGCTGATGAAAAACGTCTGCTTGATGAAATTTACCATGTCAAGCAACAGAAAAACAAAAGGAAATTTAACGTTGGTGACAAAGTCTGGATCAGCAAGTACAAGCACGTCTTTGAGAAAGGATATACACCAAACTGGACAACGGAAATATTCACCATCGCTGCTGTGAAACCAACACATCCTACGACGTACAAGCTCAGAGATTATCAAGAACAACCCATCGAAGGAGGATTTTATACCGAAGAACTTACCAAAGTGAAGCATCCAGATGTCTACCTCGTCGAAAAAGTACTGCGCAAGCGTGGAAATAAAGTCTATGTAAAATGGTTGGGGTTTGACAGTGAACACAATAGTTGGGTAAATGAGAAGGATATGTAATCAATAAAGAATACGAAATATAGAACAGTTGTTTTTATTTACCAAAACACGCATACATAAGAATAAATTTATAACGCAAAATTCATTTCCGCACCACCAGAGCCCGCTCGCATAGGGTGGTAGAATTCATGGCGCGTTTTTGGTGACGTGGAATCCCCAGTAGGCCTAATCCACGATACTGTCTAAAAAGCTATTCACAGTTTTGCCTAACCTAATGATATTTACACTTCCTCGTTGACATTCATCAGTTCCCTTATGCAATTAGAGCAATAGTCATTGATATTTACAATTCCTCGTCGACGTTCATCAATTCTCTTATTTTAAAATGACCGTGAGCCAAAGTGTCAACCATATTCGATAAAATGTATCTTTTGTCGTCTGATGGATTTAGTGCAAGTTTCCTTTGTCGGATTGTTTGAATGTCATGTAAGTGTGATCGGAAAAGATGCTGAGTGTGGTATTCAGTAGCATTGTTGTACAAACAGTTAATGTAATCGTTGAAATCCAATGTTTTAGCTATAACCGATGATTTTACACCTTTAGCCTTTTTTATTCTATCTTGTCCTTCAACTCGCACGCTGTACATTTTACTGCGAAGCCCGACAAATTCCGTAACAATTTTTCCATTACATTCGTCTTTCATGAGTCCGACTACATTTTATTTTTCAACTCTATTTTAAATTGGTTGTCCGCGGGGTAATCAGAGGTATCGAAAAAACTGGAATTTTCTTTCATCAGTTTGTACGGATCCAAATTTTTTACTTCATAGATTAAACTGTCTGTATCTGTATATAAAAGTTTAGCGTTTGTCTTTGGTCTCATGAAATCGTAATGAAATGAATAAAGACATGTTTTTGACAGGTCGAGGACACAGAATCCAATGCAAATGGGTTTGTTCATGGTGACTTGAACACGATCGAGTTTAACCGCCACTAAATTTTCTTCAAATATAACTCGCGAATTGAAATTTGATTTTGAAATGTATGCCTCAGCACTATAGCGTCCAGGCCATTGTGCAACAAGTTTCATGTCCATACGTTTCCTAACGTCTTCCATAGTTTTACCGTAAACCGCGTTGTTCATAAGCTTGAACAAATTCTTTTCAAACTCATTTTTTGCAGATTTTCGCAAATTGCTGTTCAGATCGATATACGCTTGAAGCCAATTGGACTGTTTAAATTTCAGAATTCGATGAATTTTTCGCAAAATCAGACCGTGACTCAAGGCCTGCCTCAAATTTCTATAGTGTATTACATAACGCGACTTTGATTCTAAAGTTGTTAGTAATTTGGACTGTTTTGAACCGGGAGGAATTTTATGTTCCGGATAAAATGGTAAGTCATTGTGAGCATCATGTAAATTTTCGGGATAATCAAGATCAACTTCGAGAATATACCCTTCTTTCGAATCATCAGCTACGTCCCAATCAAAATTTTCATCAAAATTTTCTACCCATTGAAAACCCCAGTAAGGCAGATATTGAGTCATAGCCCAACCGTATAAATTATTGACGTCAAAGTACATGATATATTTACTATCCTGCTCCGGGTCATAGTTGGCTTTGAAAAATGGATTGTTCGCACAAAAATGTTGACTACTGCATTGACTGACACCTCCTCGAATACTACGTTCAATGAAAAGTAGCTAGTCAATGTCTGTCAAGAGTTGAAGTTCGATCCCGGTATATTTTAACATCGCATCCCAGCTGAATCCAGGTAAGGTGTAATGGGCTGGGTCCAGGTCGTACACTCGCAAACAGCTGTTCCGAAAGTTCTCGAAGACGTCAGCGAGCAGGAGAACGTCGGTTTTGAGGTATAGATCGGAGTACTCGCCTAGAGTTTGGATGTTGAAATTGTCCCACACTGACTGAGCATGGCTGGAATGAGAAAATGTATTATGATTTTTGTTCTAAAAAATTTAAAAAGTTTAAAAATAAAAAAAATTACCGATAATCGTTGTCTGAAATCCCTTCATCCGTCAAGGTACTATAGAAGGCTTTTTGAGGTGGTAGTTGTTTCTCGAACACTTTTACTTGTTTTGGTGCGACTGGAGAAGCGATTCCTTCGAAGTTCAATTCCCCATCGTATTTCTAATAATTGGAGAGATGGTTCACATTTCTCTCAACCGGATGTAGCGCCGAGAGAATCGCCCATTTAAAACACTCGTCGTCGAAGTTTTTGACGTTTACACACGCTTTTTTGCTCTTGATTGATGGAGGTAGATCGATGTAGGAGCTGCCCCTCATGGGGTTGTATTTGCTGATATGAATGGTAAGGCTGATGATCCTACGCAACGTCCATTCGGAATCTTTTTGCTGGAACTCTTCAATGTCACGAGGTAGACGATCTTGAACGTGTTGGAGGAACCACTTTGCCAGGTCCGTAGTAGCCATTATCGGTGCCGTTTTTGTGAAAAAGCTCTTGATTTTGGTTACTTCTTTATCGTCCTTGACAATGGTGAACTCGGCGTCGAGAACCGCGTTGACTTTCAGTGCGTTTTGTCTACGTAGAACTTCTTCGACCTTAGTGACAAAGATAGTTTCCGACTCCACCAGAAAGTCGTTGATGTCCAAGTGGTGGAGGTTGACAATCATCCCGGTTTGTAAGTTATGATTGAATGCCGTTTCGACATCTTCCCAGGAGATTCCGAGGTCTCCACCGCGCACTAGGTATGCACTCAACTCACGATTATAACTGCGTAAGTGGATAATCAATCGCGTACACTGGAGTTTCTGTTCGGGTCTACATCTTTGTCCAAATAGCATCAACTCTCGAACACTCGCGTGGCTTCCTCGATCAAGGCCGTTACCTCGAGAGTACTGGCCGAACCCGCAACCAAAAGCTGTCTTTGTCGACGCACCACGTATTTAGCACCATTGATAGCCATGATGTTCGCTATAAAACTGAGTTACTTCGCGTGAAACACTGTACTTATAGCATGCGACTGTAGCGCGACAACGTAGCGCGACAAATCGTAGCGTGACAAATCGTAGCGCGACAAACCGTAGCGCGATAAACTGTAGCGCTCAAGTTCGATACTTTATTTGTCAGTTTCGTCAGTAGACTGACTCTTTCCACGTGAAACGTCGCACTTGTAAATGTTGGCGCTGCGATCGATCACCCGAACATTCACGAACTTAACCGAAAATTGTCGAACATTCACGAACTTTGCCGAACGTCGTAAATTGTTTTCAATCGTTTACGAACGTTTCCAATTGTTCACGTACGTTTTAAATTGTTTACAAACGTTTTCGATCGCACACACTGTTGCCACGTTGACACACTGTTGCCAAGTCTATCTGCGCGCACTGTCTGTTAAAATTTTCTTGTTTTCTCATACATAAACCTTTTAAAAGAACAAACTGTTTGTTTTCCTCCTCGAAGTAGAAATTTTCCTACGTCAGCAATCTCGGCTTCGATTCTCTCATTAGGAAAAAAAAGTGCAAAATTCTTCAATGATTTTGAAATTCTCAGGGACGACTTTGTCAACAATTGATTTTTCACAAATTTTTCGAAACTCAAAATTTAGGAATAAATCGGCCGCGCTGTATGACTTTAAAACGATATCAAGACTTTCCTTTTACAAATTAACACTCCCGGTATACAAAAATATTAAAAAATGTTTAATAACGACACTCGGGAAATCGTTTATTACCATTTGTTGTTCAAGTGATTCTCTCATCGGATTCGCGAATAAAGTTTCGAAATATCCCGATCGCGCCGCGAGAACCGCATTGTGCACTCTGAACTGACGGGTTGGAGTTTTAATTTTGAAATCTGAAAGATTTTCCGTGAAGAATAAGTTCCTAAAACTTTTCACAAAACCTTCGAGTTTATAAGTTTTCTGAGAGTCGAAACCTCCCCACAAGTAGTAGTATATTCTGAGCCTTATTACAAATCTACCGTCTGAGCCATATTACAAATCTACCGTCTTTCAGTGGTTCCTCTTCTGAAAGTTTATATTCTCCACTGTCGGGGTGGAAAATTTTCACATATTCGTCAATTCGCGGTAGGTGTAAGTTTTCAATTATTGTTGCTGCACGCCACTCGGATAAACTGTCAACACGAGCACTACAGTGAACAACGGGTTGCAACTTCTCGTTGTCTTTTTTGCTCACAGTAATTTTCCACGAAAAAAAACAATCAGTCTTTACCGCGCACTCGGTACCAATTTCTTTTAGATTGCCACGTAGAACTAAATCAATCGGAGCCATATTCCAAGCGGATAATAAAGAGATTCGCGATGCTGTAATCGCGACTGACTAATGATGGGAGAATTAGGTGGTATTATATAGAGGTAAGGTGACGTCATCGTCAAACCCCACTCCTCAACATGAGTCATAGGTAAAATTAGATATTGACTAAGGGAATTGAGCTATAAAGATAATCACTTTTGTAAATAATGGAATCAAATTAGTTCTACCCATAAGACTAAACAGGATACTCAGGTTACAACTGTAAACAAAAGTATCAAATGATAACTGTGCAGCGAAAAACGCTACGATCATATTACATCTTGGGCCGGAAGTTGATTTGTAAACGAAGGTCATAAATTTGTCACGATCAAAGGATACCGCTGTTGGAAATCACCAATGAGATTGAATTGCATTTACGTCACAATTTTTTCATATAAACACTTGGTTCTATATTTATCGATTCTCAAATTACATTGACATCCGGAAACCTGATACTATAAACAAATGATGTAGATTTTATCGCGGTGTCATATTTTTAGTGTTTTCGTAGTCTAAATAATAACATGAAATTATCCAACACTCGAATTATGTAAGCATATATAGTATGAATATATAAGTACTAAACTTTGGTGAAATTAAAAAAAAAAAAAAAAATGTCTTTAAGAAGCGATTGCTAAACCTCATCTTTTATAAAATATAATACATTTGAATAATAAATTGATAAATTTTTTATTCATTCGTTTGAAAATGGATAAAGCATCTTATCGCGAATCATATATATGGTACATGTAATAATCATTCATATATTTTTGAATAATGTTTTATATTGTGGTAGGTTTCACCTTTAATTTCATGAATAACTCTTTTATTTTAAATCAAACATGCACGATGATTCATATGAATGGGAAAAACGATTCGAGTATATTTTTGAGATGAAATTTTATTATGAGTTTAGTGAGATTCTTTGATTGGAAAAAATGATTTTTGATATTTTTCTATGTTTGCTGTGTCACACGTTTTCACGAGATCTTAGGAAATGTCAACAGTTCTCCGCATTGTAGGAATGTATGGTCTTTTTGCAGCCCGAAAATTTTATAGGCGCACGTGAGATTATACTGCGCCCGTTGTTTTGGATACGCTAGAAAAGATAGGGTACTCGGACTCTCGCGTGAGGTAATTAGGACCTATGGTATTTATGAATTTGCGGGCGGTGTTCAATTTCAACATCCAAATATCTTTGGAATAAAATTAGTTCGAGCATAATGCATATTCTTTTTCAATCTCAGTCGTCTAAAACTATTCATAGAAATCACTTCTCGCCTTTTGACTCCAAAAATATTATAATATAAAATGTATCCCTCATTTTTCTTCGGGAGTAAAAAGTTTTTCCTACCTGAAAAATTTTACGATTTTTCAAATGAGGCGTACGTTTTGATAATTGTACGCCTCATACAATCTTTGCTGTTGAATGGGTTGCAAAATACCCATTGGATATTCGGGGAGGAGTACGTGCTCGTCGGCCGATACTTCATTTCGGTAAGTAATTAATTGTGGTTAGTGAGAATTTTTCTTTTTCGTTGTTCTTTGAGGATGCGCGCGAGTGAAATAGGGATTTGAGTCGGGTTAAGGGGTTAGTACACAGTGACGGTTGCATTTTTAGCGTTAGGTTCGGAAATTTCTACATAGCTCGATATTTCTGTAACAATGCTTATTATTTAATATTTATTTATACATGCACTCAAGTACTTTTTCACATTTTTTTTTTTTTTTTTTTTTTAATTGTTAAAGAAACGGGAGCTCGATGCACTGAGACGCTTGACGGTGGTAGAGAAGATCCGAATCGACGTCTCTAAGTTAAATGGAGTGATGGACACGAGCGATACGATAGAAAAAGAAATAGATAATTTGAATAACTTGATGGTCAAAAATGATGAAGAGTTTTCGGAACGTCAGGAGGAGTTTAGTCGATTAAGGATGAAATATCAGCTAGAGATTGAAGCCTTAGAATTAAGTTTGTTTGAATGTGAGGATGAATGCGAGTGTGATAGAATATGTGAAATATTGTTATTTAAAGAACGAATGTTTGACTGGAGTGAAAGTGCGCATGATTTTTTTTTGTTTCAACAATCGTGAAGACTCTGTAAATTTAAGTGAACGAATGATTGAAGAGCGTCGAAAGCATGAATTTTTAAAAACAACCGTTGTATGGACAAATGGGTATATGAGAGAAAAGTATGGCGCAGAAGAGTAGATTTAAGGAATTATAAGTATATATATGTAATCATTATTAAAAAAAAGAACAAATGTAATTAAAAACTGAGAAAAAAATAAATGAAAAAATTAAAAAAAAAAACCAAAAAATTTCCTAAAATTACTTACCATAGGTAATAGTTACCGATTGCAGGTGATTATTACCGACACAGGTAATTTACCAACCACCGCCATCTTGTTTTTTCGACCGCCATTTTGTTGACAGCAATTTTTCTAGGGAAAAACCCGGAAAATCTAGGGGAAAGTTTGGAAAATTTTGGAAAAATTCGGAAAAATCTAGCGAAAATCCTGAAAATCTAGGGAAAATCCGGAAAATCTAGGGAAATTTTGGAAAACCCCGAATAATCGCGGAAAAATCCGGAAAACCCATGGGGTGGGAGGGGAGGAGTGGACTAATCAGCGCACAGGGGGCGGGACCTAGGGGCAGGGAGGGGAGGGGCGGACCAATCAGTGCGCAGGGGAGGGGGAGGCGAGGGGGTCACGTGATGGGTGGAGGAGTGGGGGTATCTAGAATCGGCATAGCCTATCTACTGAAAAGATTGAATTGAATCAAAGCAAGTCGACACCAGCGCATACAAAAAATAGAAAAATAACGCAAAACTGCCTACGAACTTCAGACATATCGCTTTGTAGCTGGTGAGTGTTCTAGGTATAGTATTTGCAGTTTGATCCAATTCGCTCTATATGGCTCTTAACGGTTGGAGCAAGTTCGTAACTGTCAAAGCAGGTTCCTTGATCGTTTTCTCCGACGTACATGGCGATCCAGTAACTGCCTGGTTTTCGGTGGCGATCAGTATTGACTACTATCGCCGCAGGTTTCGTCCACACCTTCGGAATCCGATCCGCGGGATAAACACCAACTGTCCCGGTCAAGTTTAGGCGGGACAAAGCTTGCGATATATCCAGGCTGTTCATCGGCTTTTTTTCGAAATTTCGCTTCAAGCCAGTTTTTCAACCTGTAAGCATAGTTTAGCGCGCAAACCGACCCTTCGCGAAAAACGTGCAAATAGCAATACTCGTTGGACGGAGATAAATTTTTAAATGCTGGACAATCGTTCCAATCTTCCAAATTTATTATATCCCTTGCACTGATAGTCTCCGAAAATTTCACCTTATCCACACCTCTCGCGTAGATCCGATCAGCGTTTTTGATCATTTCTCGTAAATCTGAGTAGAGTTGCTTACCCAAGACGTTCCCCTCGAACCACTCGATTCGGTGATGATGCTTGGTGATGTAATTGTTTTGCACGCGCCACGGTTTTGATAATTCTTGAAAGGGGCAGGGGGGAGTGATAATAAAATGCCCAACAAAATTTTTTTTTTCAGAATTTACGAGGAGAACGACAATTTCTTTCGGTATAAACCGACCGTTCTCGTCGCGAAAAGCTTGAATATCGATGACGAGATCCATTGTCTACGATATTAGAAGCGTACCTGAAACGCGATTGAAGCGTTTCAATCTTTAAACGCTTTCGATGAGTTAGCAGTTGTGGGGGAAAATGAGTCACGCCGAATAATCGATCGTAACTTGTCGATTAGCATCCATCTCGAT
The DNA here is from genome assembly GCA_028476575.1 of Platygaster robiniae. NCBI lineage: Eukaryota > Metazoa > Arthropoda > Insecta > Hymenoptera > Platygastridae > Platygaster > Platygaster robiniae. Next base: position 19,906,510 of record CM052026.1, read on the forward strand.
CACACTGTCATATCCCGCATAAACGATACAGTTTATCGTTGTCGCGAGGTTTTCCCCGAATCGAACCTCAATCCGTACACTACCGTGTTTAACCAGATTCCAATGGAAAGTATCGTTGGCGGAAAGGTCGGGTGTTAAATCGAAAGCAAATAAGCAATATATGTTAGGGTACTCTGCGTGAGAAATTTCATTACCTTCATTTGAAAAATGTATACCCTTTCCTGTAAAAAGTGTATGGTAAGTATCAACGTAATGATTATTCGCGAAATCGGGTTGAAGCGGTTTTGAAGGAATTTGAACGCCGTCCACGTACAATGAAAAGTAGTTAATTTTATAATTTTGAAAATTGAACGGGTTTAAAATACGATCTCCGTTAAATGCTTTATTTTCAACAAAACCTGGAATAACACGTTTCTGTAGCTGACCCAAAATAACGTTATCAATAGTTTCCCCCTGCACACCACTGTGTATAGTTATAGATTTAACTTCAACACGCGTCATTGGATACTTTGCAGTCGTTTTAGCGAGCACTCTAGCGTGTCCGAGGAGCACTCCAGGACTTATTTTGGCGCGTCTAACGAGTAAAGTAGCTTCTTTAATTTTAACTTCGTAAAAACCTGTAGAATCCATCAAAGAAAAAGAATCTCACGACCTAACGAGTCTCAAAGTCATTTCCACACCGTTTATCAGATATTTTTCTCGATTTAAAACGTCGCAATGCAAATGACCAATCATGTCTACGGTCAAGTTTTTAAAATATTTTCGACGTTTCACTAAACCATCGTTAGCCGTACCCGCAGCATCCATCAAACCAGCTTTATCAGTCTCCCACAAAACGGTACCCAAGTGTGCTTTTTCGCTGCCAGCCCGTAATTTAGCAAAATTTCTATGTACGCTCGATAAGCGTAAGAATTATTCGTAGGAAAAACTGGTTTTTGATTAAAAAAACATCAACTTGGTTAACGAGACTGTGCAAAAAGTTGTTCGTAGTTCCTACCTTATCTACCTCTGTCGTGTCTTCCTTACTATCGGTATTTTGTACAAGCTGAACTTTTAGGCTCAACATTGTATGAGCCAAATCTGTATACTCATCGCCCGAACCAAGAACAACGAATTGAATCGGGGAATCGTCGGTAAGAGAGGAAATTGGTTTGTAATTCACCCATTGAGATTTTTCGATGGTCGTTTGCGTAGGAGGAAGTTGGAAAAGCTCGAGCTCCGATATCACACACTCGCACGAGTGAGCGTGTAGGAAAGCCATTATTAGGTGAAAATATCACTAATCGATCTTTTTTTCTTTTTATTGCCTTATCTTTTCTTCAAAGTATTTTTGTTACTTGATTTTTTCTTCAAAGTGATTTTCTTTATGATGTTTCGTGGTTTGCGACGATTTCTAGAATGAGTAATTTTTTTCCGCCTAGTCTTTTTATACCCTGAACCCTGCATTAATTTTCCAATTTTTTCATCAGCTTTACGTTTGAGGTTTCTCCCAGATTCTTTGAGTCGTGATTTTAGAGATTCGTGAAAAGGGAGCCCATCGTTAGCTACATATGTAGCAATATTTACTCCTGAGTAAATATTGCTAATAAAGACTTCTATCAGAGGTAAGATTGTGCGAAACAATCCACCTAGAAAAGATCCGATCCCATACCCTCGTTGATACGGTGCTCCTACGTAAACTCGATCAATCCCTTGACCATACCCAATCTGACTTTCAAAATGCTCGATGTAACCAGTCATAATTAATCGATTCGTTTAAAGTGAAGCGTCACTGTCAAAGTTCCGTACTCGAATGGAATTGGTTTTCCGAGTTGATCCCTTATATGGTTTTTATTTCCAATGTTTGAAAATTTTTTTTAATCCGTGGTAAATATTGGCGAGGAGAAAAGTGTACAGTTCTCATTGTCCCGTAATTGTATCGATGCGCATCTACGGGCACGATGCGTAACAAAGGTGTTTGCACGTCACCTGTAATGTGACACTCGCATATATCCGTGTAAATAAACATCATCTGCGGCAACGCGTTAGATAACGACGCTGAATGTTTGGAATAGGGAGTACTTTTATCATTCACTTTTAAAGTAGGTGTATCGTGAAACCCAAAAATTTTCTGCAACGCTGGCGGTATATCTAACTCATAATTCTCCGGACATGTTTTACTACAAGTTTTTTCCAATTTGACGTAACCACCGTCGGTAATTGAAAATTTCAAAATTTTTTTTAATACCGGCCCTGAATTAAAGCTATTTATCAATTCTTCTACTTTATGATAAACACCAGGATGCAAATGTACATCATTGTAAAACTTTCTCTTGTTTGTATCGCGAATATACAGTTTGGCATAAAAATCTTCAACTTTGTCATTAGGGATATGTAAAAAAGTTTGGGGGTATTGAATTTCAGTGAGTCCGACCACCCAATCACCATGTAAGCTAACAAATTGTGGTAACTGAATCGTGAATTTTGACGTGACATTGTTTGGAAAGTATAACATGCTACTGTGGCTCGGTAAAACCATGTAAAATTCGTTATTCATTTTTAACGTGAAACACCGGATGGTTCTGGTTCGTAAAAAATACCATCAATTTCTTCACCCTTCAAATCTTTCAAAACATACACGCAAGGATAACGCTCGTTTCTCACACGGAAAATTTCAAATATTTCCTTCGTCCACTGCCCCTTGTAACCTTTCGCAAAGGCAGCTTTCGCGTTACTGATGCGAACGTGGTCACCTACAGTGTATTTAGGAGTTTTAAATTTACCCTCATTACCAAATCTTTTGGGCAAGTTGGTGTAAACTTGTGCAGAAGGAGCCATTTTAATACTAAAGTGTACGGAACCATTGTAATTTTTTACAACTTTTTGTAACACCTCAATGTAACGTTTCGTGTTTTTATGCATCATGTAAAGCCATTAACGCTCTTTGATCGTTCTGATAACGCGTTCGACGATACTAGCTTTGACGTCGGGGTTCCTAGCCACACGACAAAAAATTTTACGTCTTTCCAACATTTTTTGAAACGGTTCTCCGACAAACTCTTTTCCTCTGTCGCTTCGTAATTGTATAGGAAAACGTGTACCACTACGAGCAAGAATCCGTAAGAATGCGGCGGTGACTTTGAATTTTGCCTCGACATTTATCAACTCGGTCACCGTCTTGAATCAACTCAGCGACTGTCTTGACACAACTCGGTTTTTGTCCGAGTGAAAGTAACTGCATAGAAATGTAAAAAATTTGTATGCGTATAAAAACCTCATAAAAAGTCTTAACGTTTTTTTTGGACAAAATTTATGACAGTCTCGAGGAATAATACTTTTGTCAAATATTGAGGCATTCGAAAGGGTCTACAAACATTTTTTTCAAATTTTGAGATGTTAATATCGTCGATATTTATCAAACCTGTCGAAAATTTTAATACTGCGTGAATTCTTACTTATTGCTGAACTAGAAAAACTGTCTAAAGTAGAAAAATTCTGGAAATCGTAAGTAAAGATAAATATCTAATCATTTTTAAAAACGATTAGCTGTCACAACTGTCTTAATTGTTAAAGCTTTTGTGACATTCTTTATTGTTAACTTTTTTTCCTACCTTTTAAATAATTCTAGTTCGAAATTTTTTTTGCAAAAATAGTAAATATTGCGAATTATTCTACAAATTTAAGGATTATATAAAACTATTGAAGGTTACTAAGTTTGAGAATCATTACAAAATTTTGCATATTAAATAACTTTAGGGCGAGGAAATCAGAATATTTCTTCAGAATCATGAATACGGTGCAGTAAATATAGTGAAAAATAAAAAAGCTTTTATACAATTATTTTATAAAAATGAAAGTTTTCTAGTCAATTTCACGATATTTCTGATGTTGTCAAGACTCACCCTCTTTTATTGCCAATTATCGCATCGATAATTATGCCAACCAATTTTGCTCGATCGATTTTACCTAATCGATCTTTACGAAGCAATGTTTTTCCGACTTCACTCCTTCCCAGCAACGATTTTAGTGTTTGAAACGTTATGAGTATTCGATTGAAAATGTTATCTATGTAGTAACTAATTTCATTTTCATCCGGTTTCATATGAATAATTGAATATTTTCGGTTTCCATTTTCAAATCATTTATTCCTTTGTGGACGATAGAAATTACTTGATTCTTATTTCTTTACAATGAGGCAGATATAAAAAAAATTTGAAATGTAAACAATGAATATTTAAATTTTACAGATTTGTATGGTTTTAAAATGAGTGAGCATATGACATTTTTTGTACAATTAAATTTGTAGATATTTTGATACTTTTATTTAAAAATGTTTCACTGAAACTCGTTTCTATATAGTCATTATGACACGGTGTATGTGAATAGACGATACTTAAGAAAAAGTTCTGTAAAAGGATATTAAGAATGTTCACCACTGCAGTACATGGTAATGTACTTGATCACGTGACCCAATGCTTTAGCATAGTCATGTGATATTAGACATTAGGTCACGTGTCAAGCAAGTTAGCATTTACTACTACTGTTAACATCCTAAACATTTTATGAGTGAAGTTGCAAACAAAATTCAAAATTTCAGTAAAGCACTTTTTATTAAATAAAAAAATGAAAACGAAAATTTTTTTCTAGTAGCAAATTAGATTCTGGTGGTGTTACAATACTAAGTGGGAGATTAGAGCATAAGAAAATTATAACTTTTAACATACTTCACCAACATTCTTATTTTTTTCTGATGTTTCGGGACTCTGATTTCTGGGTTCGCAGATGTTTCAAGTACTAGATGTATTTTCCTCCCGCCCAGGTTCTTCACTTATTTCCTCGTTCTCGAAAAGCTCATTATCCACTGAAATTGAATGTACATCAACGATCCTTGGCCATTCAATCGCTACTATTTAAACTCCTGGGCCTGGTACCATTAAATCACTCATATCTCAAAATTTTAGCTGTAAATAATGGTGCGGAAAAGATTCAATATTCTGAATCTTGACTGACATTACAAACATCCAGCTGATTCATATTAAATGCTCAAAAATATAAATATAATTTAAATAATATAAAGCTCTCAAGTTGATGAAGTAATATGATTGAAAATAGTCAAGTTTGAATAGTATTCATAATATTACTTAGAATCAAACCTGAAATAATAATAACAGCAATAATAAAAGTATTACAGTAGTATCAATAATAATTGTTTAGTTATGTTGCATATATATATATATATATATATATATATATATATACACATACATACATATATAATTATATATAAATAATTTTTCATTATATAATAGTAACAATATCACAATAATATTATAATACTTGTAAATGAATGATGATGATAATCAATTATTATAGTAGTATAGCTAGAAGGCTCTGGGCCCCCCCTTTTCCTCCACCCATCACGTGACCCCCACCCCGCCCCCGCCCCTCCCCGCCCCTAGGCGACGCCCTGCGTCCTGATTAGCCCCTCCTCTCCCCGCGAGTTTCCTGGAATTTTCCGCAGGTTCCCCTGGTTTTTCCAGAGTTTCCCTCAATTTTCCGAAATTTTCCGTATTTTTTCGAAATTTTCTACGTTTTTCCGGAATCTCCCTACCGTGTCCGAAAATTTTCATACTTTTCCGAAATTTCCCTAGATTTCCCAGAATTTTCCTAAATTTCCCTAGATTTTTCGGAACTTTCCGCGATTTCCCGGAATTTCTCGCGAATTCACCTTAAATTTTCCGCAAATTTCCCTGGATTTTCCAGAACTTTCCTGAATTTTCTCTGGATTTTCGCCTAGAATTTTCCCTATAACAATGTCCTTAAACAAAATGACAGTTAGAAAACAAAATGGCGCCCAACAAGATAGCATCTGAAATCCAAGATGGCGCCGGTTGGTAGACCAGGGGCGTACCTACTGTCGGTAAAACAGGGGTGTACTTACTGTCGGTAAAACAGGGGCGCGATAAGTAATACCACCTGCCTGTAAGATTATACAGGTTTTTTTTATTCTTTTGTTTTTGTTTTTTCTTTTTTTTTGTTTGTTTTTTTTTTTGGTTTTTTAAATCCTTTTTTTATATTCATAAATTTCAAACAACAATGTTTACCGGAACAATACATTTTATCCTTAAAAGAAAACTCGCAGGCGTTGAATTTCCCTCCGAGAAGACGGAACTTCACTGGATTCTTCGACTTGGTAGAGTCTTCAGGTTTTTGCAGCTCTTTTGGATCTTCTCATAGAGTCTTGCAGATCCTCTCTGGTAGAAAAATCTCGAAGTTGAATCCAGTGATGATGTTAAATTCAGGCCCAAATTCGGTATCAACGGAGCAAATTCTAGTAACAGCATGTAGTAACTTCACAACCGACGCTTTGACACATTTTGCTTTTTTGATTCGGTCTTGTCCTTTTACACGTAAACTATACATTTTCGATCTCAATCCTACAAATTCGGTTATGATTTTACTGTTACACTCGTCCTTCATCAGTCCGACGACTTTTTTGTTTTTCAATTCGATGCCGAACTGATTTTCAGCGGGATAGTCGGAAGTGCCGAAACGGTCGGAATTTTCCCTCATCATCGCGTACGGATCGAGATTTCGGATTTCGTAGATCAAATTGTCGGTGTCGGTGTACAAGATTTTCGCGTTCGTCGCGGGTTTCATGAAATCGTAGTAAAACGAATAAAGACACAGTTTCGACAACTCGAGAACACAAAATCCGATGTAGATTGGTTTATTCATAACGATTTCGACCTGTGACAATTAAATAGCGACCAGATTCTCGTCGAAGGTGGACCGCGATCTAAAAGTCGGTTTCGCGATCAATGCTTCTGCGCCGTAACGACCTAACCACTTCATCACCAGTTTGACGTCGATACGTTTACGAACGTTCTCCATCGTTTTACCGTAGACCGCGTTATTCATTAGTTTGTACAGATTTTTATCAAATTCGTTTTGCGCCCTTTTGCGCATGTCACTTGTTCAGGTCGATGTAAGGTTTCAACCGATCGGACTGTTTGAATTTGATAATTCTATTTATCTTGCTTAGTTTGAGCCCGTGTTGCAAGACCTGTTTTAAATTGCGGTAGTGAATCACGTATCGCGTTTTCGATTCCAGCGTAGTCAAAAGTTTCAGATTTTTCGAGTTCGGTGGAACCTTGTATTCGTGACAAAATAGCAGGTCGCTGTGGACTTCGTGAACGTTTTCCGGGTACTCGAGGTCTACCTCGAGAATGTAGCCTTCGCGCGAATCATCAGCGACATCCCACTTGAAATCTTGTTCAAAATTTTCCACCCACTCGAAACCGCCGTAAGGTAAATACTGCATCATCGCCCAGTCATACAAATTATTTACATCGTAATGCATTAGGTATTTATGTTCTTCGTCTCGTTCGTAGTCGTGCATGTAGGCATTATTTGCGTACGCGTACCGATTGCTGCACTGGGAGATGCCTCCTCGAATGCCGCGTTCGACGAACAACAACATGTCGATCTCGGTGAGCAACTCCAACTTCACGCCCGAATGTTTGAGCATCGCGTCCCAACTTAGACCCGGCGTGGTGTAATAGTGCGCGGGGTCGAGATCGTAAGTCTGTAGACAGTTAGTTCTCGAAAACGTCGGCCAAGAGTAGGACGTCGGTTTTTAGGTAGAGGTCCGAGTACTCGCTGAGCGTACTCGTCCGGATCCCGAAAGTCTGCCAGACGGCTTGCGCGTGGGAGTAATCCTCTGCCGATACACTCTCGTCGATCAAGGTGCTGTAGAACGCGTCCATTGGTGGTAGTCCTGGTTCGTCGAGTTTCTCCCAAGAGTCGAGGTACTCGTATAGGAATACGCCCTTCTTCATCAGGAGTTTGAGACAGTCGGTATCGAGGTCTGCGAATTCCCTCTTCATGATGGCTTTCTTGTCATCTTCCATATACGAGGCAAGCTTCTTCAGGGACGAAGCCATGAACCGAAAAGAATCGATGAAACGCAACGATATTTTGCTATCATCGATTTACTTTGTGAACGAGACGTAGCGTTCCATGGTTTGCGGAATCAAGACAACTCGCCCCTGGATACATTGAGCGATCTGCTTAATGACGAGATGACTGTCGTATCCGCTCAGGTTGTGGAAGATGACGGGGATCGTGAGAGCATCCCGATACTCGAAGTTGCATTTCTGATGTGCAGCACCTCGGAATCTCCCCGTAAGGTGGCAGTGGTCGCGCACTCTCACTTGTCCCTTTAACGAACCCTTGCAGATGTGGCACTGGGTGGCGTTTTGGAACATCTTCGTCTCGGCTGGCGTCAGAGGCGTCATAGGTCGTGGATCCTTCATCTTCTCTTCGACTCGACGCGTCAAGGTCAGCAATTTGTCCGAGAACCAATGCGCGGGATTCAGTTCACGATAACTCGCATAACCGGATTAGGACTCGTTGAAACTGCACTTGATGTAATACCTCACGCTGCACGCCTCGTGAATCTGGATGACTGTGATCTTCTTTTCATCTTCTTCTCCAGCGTCGACTTTTTTACTCGAAATTTGCATAGATGGTGTACGGTACTCTGATGTCGTTCTTATGATTTTGAAATTTCAAGATGTTCTTGCGTGCTTCGGGGAGTTTGACGCTACAAGCATCGTGTCGACTGCAGTCTTCTTCGTGCGCAGCCAACTTTTCAGCGTTGAGGAAGTAGTGAAGACATCTACCGCATATGTGATGCGTTACCTTTTTCTTGGAGGGTTGTCGACTCACGAGGCGTGAGAGTTTCTTTATCCACACGTAATGGAAACGCGGAGGTTCGCCGACCTCTTCATCGGAAGCGTCTCCGTTCTCGTCGGTGTAATAGTTCTGTACAAGTAACAAATTCACACGTTTCTCTCTTTTTTCCTCGGTTATATGAATAGGCGCGACGGTGAATTTGTCATTTCTTAACACTAATATATGCACGTTTACTGACACTTGATTCAGTCTTTCGAACAAAGGCACTTGTTTACACATCACTGGGAACGAAATGCCTGTAAAGTTCAACTCGTTGGCGTATCTTTGATAATTTGAAATCCTTTTAGAGTTTTTCTTGACTGGGTGAAGCGCTGATAGGACCACCCACTTGAAGCACTGGTCGTCGAAATTTTCAACGTTGACGCAGCTCGCATTGGATGGACGTGGGAAATTTGATGTATGAACTTCCTCGCATCGGATTATATTTGTTGATGTAATCAGCGAGGCTCACGATGCGGCGCAACGTCCATCTGGATCCTCGATCCTGGAACTCTTCGATTTTCGTCATAAGGTGATTCATGAAGTTCTTCTCGAACCAGGCGTTCAATTCCGCCGTTCGCAGGATGATGGCGCTACGCGTCTCGAAATTGTCAGCTCGATGACTTCTTCGTCACCTTTAATGTTGCTAAACTCACCGTCCAGTGACGTGTAGACTTTGACAGCATTGTCGATCTTAAGCCCTAGTTCGACTTTAGTCGCGAAGATGTCTCGCGCCTCCAGCAGGAAATCTTTAATGTCCAGGTGACGGAGGTTGACGATGATGCCCGTCCGGATCCTGCTCTGGAAAGCGGTCTCGAGGTCCTTCCAGACGACGCGTCGTTGCTGCTGCGTGCCAGCTCCGGTAACCAGTAAACCGCGCATCTGGTTAATGTAATTGCGCAGCCGCTGGGTCACGCGGGCGCACTGAACCTTAATCACACCCGAACACTTTGCGGAAAATTTGCGTAGTTCGGCGACACTCGCGATCGCGTTTTCGTTGAGAATTCGCACATGTTCAGGATCCACTGGACCGCCGCGAATCAAATAACGTTTTTGCGTGTTTACTACCGCGTACGCTCTCTCGATAGCAGCTTTAGCCATTTTGATGACTCGATGTTCACGAGAAAACTAACGCTCCCGCCCGAGAACGTTGTATTATAAGATGTGATGGCACTGCGATCGCGCGCTGTTGCTATGCGTGCGCAAGGTTGGTACTGTTTTCATGGCAACGCATGATGAAGGTTGTCGAACCTGCGCACTGTTGCCACGTCTGCGCATGCACACTGTTGCCACGTCTATCGTCATGCACTGTTGTCACATCTATCGTCACGCACTGTCTTAAAATTTCCTTTAAATAACCCGTACACTTAAAATCCTTCCAAGTTATCGTTCAGCGATGCGATAATTGAGAGATTCGCGGATGATTAAGAGAATCGCGATGTCGATCATATCAAAAACGCGACTGACTGGCGATGGGGAAATCAGGGGATACTATATATAGAAGAATGATGACATCACCATTAAATCCTCACTGCTCGGCATGAGTCACAGATAAAATTAGATATTGACTTTGAGGTTTTGAGAATCGAGCGATCGCTTCTGTAAATAACGGAATCAAATTACTTCTACGCATGAAACCAAACAAGATACTCGGATTACAATAACGCAGAAAGTGTAAGCAAAAGTTTCAAATGACAACTGCGCAACGAAGAAACACCATGATTATATTACATCTTGGACCGGAAGTCACTTTGTAAACAAAGATAACAAAAGTCATAAATTTGTCGCCTTCAAAGGATACCGACTTGTAAATAAATTATTACAGTGCTGGAAATTAGTCATGAGATTGAATAACATCTTCGCAGCGAGCGACTTTTCTAAACAAAAGCTCTAATAGCATTTACGCAGCAGTTTTTTAAACAAACATCTAGATCTATATTCAGCTATGATCAAATTACATTTAAGCAGTGAAACCCAACTCTATAAACAAATAGAGTAAAGCTTATTTTGGTTTCATATTTTAGGAATTTTCATAACATAAATAATTGCATAAAATTGGTCGATCTTCGAATTACATTCAAACAGAGAAACCCAACTCTATAAACAAATCGAGCAAAGCCTATCGTCATATCATATTTTTAGAACATTCCAAACATAAATAATTACACGAAATTGGTCGATCTTCGAATTACATTTACGCAGTTTTATTCGAACGTTTCAAGGTCAACGCATGCGAGTTAAAACTTGTCATTATGACGTCATCGCTTATGAATTCCACACTGCGAGGATTATCAAACTATCACAAATAAATGTTTATTATTTTCTGCAAAAGTGTATTATTAAGCAAAAAGAAAAAAAATCTTTATCCCGTAATATTATTCACTTGGTATCAATAGATTTTTGAAATAAATTTCCAACATAATTAAATTTTTATAGAAATATTTTAAAGGGTCCACAATGCCGTTCTTTTCAGCGCTCTAAGAGATAAGGTGGTGTAGTGTTTATGAATTCGCACGGCCGGTGATCGTTATCTCCCCTAAATATCTTTGATAGATTTAAAGATAAGCATATTATTTTCAAGTTCGTAACTACGAGTCATTGTTTATCAATTCGTCCTAATCCACCATTTTATTAAGGGAAGTTTTTTTCGAGGTGAGGAAAACATGTGGAAAAGAGATAAAGAAAATCGAGGAATATGTATGTGAAACTGTGGGAAAATGGTGGAAAAACATGAAAAATAGGGACAAAAACTTTTGAAAATGAGTGTAGAAAATGTGATAAAATAGTTGGAGGAAATCCACGAAAAAATGAAAAATATATATACATATAACAAATATAATATAAACATGTAACAAATAAATATAATAAATATGGTAAATGAATAAAGATAAAAAAACTCTCAAAAAAATTGTTTCAAAAAAATATGTGAAATGTATAAAAATCCCTGTTTTACCAACAGTAGGTACGCCCCTGGTCTACCGACCGGCTCCATCGTAGATTTCATACGCCATCTAGTTGAACGCCATTTTGTTTTCTAACCGCCATTTCGCTTAAAGACATTGTCATAGGGAATATTCTATGTGAAAATCTGGGGACATTCCGGAAAATTCACGGAAATTTTTGGGGAAATCTAGGAAAATTTCGGAAAAATATGGGAAATCGCGGGATAATTAGGAAAATTCGCGGGAAATCTGGGGGGAAATATCGGGAAATTTGCTAAAAATCTAGGGAAATTTAGAAAAAATATGGAAAATTCTGGAAAATTGCGAAAAACTCGCGGAAAATTCAGAAAAATTGCAAAAAATTTAGGGAAAAGTTCGGAAAATCTAGGGAAATTTACGAAAACTTGCAGGGAGTCGGTGGACTAATCAGGGCGCAGGAGGCGGAGGAGGGAACTAATCAGGGCGCAGAGGGTGGGGGAGGGGAGGGGCGGACCAATTAGGGGCAGGGGCGTAGCCTAGAGGCGTGGAGGGGGGAGGGGCTGACTAATCAGGGAAGTGGAGGGGAGGCGGGGTGAGAAAGGTCACGGGATGGGTGGAGGAGTGGGGGGCCGCAGCCCCTAGCTATACTACTTATTATGTATAATGTAATTTATTGACAAGTTTATTTATATTATTAAAAAACATTATTAAAAATATCAGTGTCATTTGATACTAAATATGAAAATAAATGTAAAGTAATGTGATTGATGAAAATGTAGTTCGATTCCACAAAGTTAATAACAGCATCTTAAAACATTATGTGAAGTCAATCCAATTTTTTTTAACGCAATACGAATTCCAAATTAATAAAAAAAATGCAAAACATATTACTACCTGTTATTCAGATTCAGAGTCAAAAGTGGGAGTTCGATGAAAGTAAAATTGTATTTTATTTATTGTAGATTATTGTTAATAATGAACTTAAATGAACTGTTTACTAATTTGTACAAATTAAGGTTATGACGCGATGACTCACTCGTCAACAACTTTATCCAATTGTCATTCACATGTATGGGTGGAACGTATCAGCGAGTTCGAGGGCGCGCGATTTGAAAAAAATCATTTACGTGCATGAATATTATTTCACAGTAAGCCACTTCATCAAGTAAAATAATATTAAAAGTTCAAAATGTATGACTTACCTTTCCTACTCGAGACAAAAACGGCAACTCACTGTCACGTTTCTTTTCTTGTTTTAGCTTTTAATTTTATGTGATTTTCTACAGGACATTGAAGTTGCCTCACGTATCTTTTAAAAAGATGCAACAACTGTCTCTCGAAAAGCACGTATACCCGTACGACTATTCGAGTAGCAACTTAAATTTACGATTGCACCGACTATAAAAAAAGTGTAGGTTCCAAAATGAACTGTAAATTTATAGTTAAGCGTCAACTGTGGACTGCGAACTTAGAACACCTTTAATTGCAATTGTCACAACTGTATTTTCAGTTACTCCGACTATAATTCCCTCAACAGCATGAATACAGTTAGGGTAGCTATAACCAATTTTTTTCAGTGCACCCATATTATTCAAGAACACTTATACATATAGGTCCTTCTTTCAGGTGTTTTCATTATTACAGTTGCAGTACGTATACATATGTATAGGCGGAAATCGATTTTAAATATGGGTGTAACATGCTTTCATTTTTCTAAGTACAAAATGACACTTGGTATAAATCTACAACATTTGAATCATACACTGTACATAAATATAATTACACTGCACGTCCCTCTGCTAAAAATATAACTGATTTCCAACGTTACTTTTACGCCATACGTTATGTGAAATCATACATCAATATCATTGACTGCAGTAAACGGTTACACTATTACACGCATACACTATTGACAGTACACGTATCAGAAACACAAACTATTTATTTTTTATTACATTAATTTGCTTAAAAACAACTTTGAGTACGGCAAACAACTTTCAGTACAACAATTTAGTACGGACTACCAACTTAGCACTACCAACTACGGCGTGACGGTGAACGCAACTTCCAGACGCTACGGTAAGTGAACAATTACTCTTACAACAAAAAGTTCAAAACCAAAATTGTAAAGAATGGTATGAATAACAACTTTCGTTTAAAAAATATTTCGATAACACGAACAAAAAAGGAGATATTTTGAATAGAAGAAATTTTCACCTCTCTTTTTTTTAAATAAATTAAGTTTTCGAAACAAATAAGCAAAATACGAAAAAACATCAAATAGACAAACATGTAGAGCTCATTTTTCTTGTCAAGGATAGTGATTATTTTTTTTTCGATAAAATCGAGAATACGACTGTAATTTGTTATACAAGAGTTCACTTCTTAATTGAAGATGGCGGATAACCTGCAAAGATTTGGTGGTCGAAAACTTGGATTCAAGCTTTCTATGTAGTACCCTAATGATTGCAAAAAAAAATTTTCTTACACAACGAACTGCAATAATGGAGCCTAAATTTACTGGACTATTCCACCAATTCTCGCCGTGAGGCAGCGCGGCCAACGTGCCATCCAAGGCAAGCCGTAAATAGCCAGATGTACAAAGCTTAAAATGGCGGCTGCACCAAATTTAAATTTAACGAATTCAATACGACTCTGACTACTGAACGTGACTGTCGAGCACTGTACGCTGTTGTACGCAACTCGGTCTGTCATTGTTCTCAACCAGCCCTGTGTAAGGGGGTGAAACTTCGTATGCTCCGGGCACGAAAAGCGTGTTCACGTTTTTTGATCGATCCGTGCCGCGCCGAATAGTCGGTGAAGGCGCTGACGGTCTTAGTGAAAATCACGTAATTCGCTTTTGATCGGACCATTGACTCATGTGACTTTTTCAATGGTACTTAATTCGACATTTGATTCACGTGACTTTTTCACTAGTATTGCCAGCGCTTCACGTGAGCAAAATTAGAAACTCCAACTGATCACGAAACCGCAGCACTATTTTTTCAGAGTTTCACCCCCCTGGCCCTGTGAAACTCGTTTAGTTCCTCTCTCTGCGATCTTACCACACTTTTGTTGTGTCCATACATGGATCAAAACCGCCATTTGCGGCTTATTTTGCGGCTTAGACTGGTGACGTCTTCGTAGTGGCGTTTACTTTATGTGAATCGGGATTCCTAAGCTTGAGATACCGAGTTGCATATGCCTGTTCTCAACTGTACTGCTCTGCACTGCATTTAAATTTAGCGAGTTCGATTGTCAAGCACTGTACATACGTTGCGTGAGTTGCTCAACACTGTAGTACACAGTGTTACGATACAGTACTAATGCACACAACTGCACGTTGATTTATTGAAATGGTCACGACTTGACGACACTTAACGATTTCACAAAAAATGAATCAAAATAAATATGCGAGGCGCGGTGTATATATAATACTTCATATACACGGAGAAAAAAGCGCAGCTCTGAGGACCGCGTGCCGTAGCTGTGATAGACGTACACGGAATAAATGGAAAAAAAAACTTAGAGCACTGTTGAGCGCTGCGGTGAAAGTTTTTTTTTTCCATTTTTTCCGTGCGCGTCTCTCACAAGGGGAGAGTCTCACCTTGTCATCGCCGATTTCGATGAAAGTTGGCAATTATGTTCCTTTTGGTACCCTTAATGAAATCCCAAAAACCATTGGTGCCAACGCTGGATAGTTTATTCAAATAATTTTTTGTACCACTATGACCAGGTTTATTGTCTTCACTTGTACAAAGGGGCATAGTCAGTGACCACGGCTCAAGTGGTAAGATGCAAGAACAGAAAACGAAGATTTCACGGTTCGATCCCAGCGTTCGACATTATGTTTTTTTATTATTATTAGGCTACTTTTATTATTTCCGGTCATTTTTACAACTTAAGTGGAATAAAAATTGAAATAAACACAAAAAAACGATAAATAAATTATAGGAAGAACAGGTATTGTACAAAAATGACAGCAAGATCATTTTCTGGAAATCCTCAAAACTACTAAATTTTATTTGATTTTTTTTATTAGTGTTTATTCCACTTTAGTTGTAAAAATTACCAGAAATAATAAAAGTAGCCGAATGAAAAAAAAAAGGTCGAGAGCTGGGATCGAACCGTGAAAGCTACGCTTCCTGTTCTTGCACCTTACCACTTGTGCCATGGTCACTGACTATGCCTATACGTACAAGTGAAGACTATAACCCTGATCACAGTGGTACAGAAAATTGTTTAAATTAACTATCGACCGTTAGCACAAATGGTTTTTGGTATTTCATTTGGGGTATCAAAAGGAACATAACTACCAACTATCATCGAAATCGGCGATGACAAGGTGAGACTCTCCCCTTATCAGAGCTATGGCGCGCGGTCGTCAGAGCTGCGCTTTTTTCTCCGTGTACACCCGTCCTCTGCAGGGATTGGTAGCATAGCGGAGAGAGTGTCTGCCTCAGAATCGCCACGTCGCTGATTCGATCCCCGCCTAGGAACACTTTTTTTTTCAAACATGATTATACTAAACTGCAATAAATATATTATTTGCATTTTTTTTATTTTTTCATTTTTACGATTGATTCTTTCGAAAACTGATATCATTTGTATACGTAAAGTTTCGTAAGAACCGCATGAAAGTTGAATAATCCTGAAGTATCTTTTTTCACATGTCATAATATGATACAATTTTCCGATAAAAATAATCGTAAAAATAAATAAATATGGGATGATGCGAATAATAATATTAATGAAAAAATGACTAAAATCACCCCGCCCCCCTCCCCCTCCACTACCCCCAACAAACATTACTAATGTATAAATCCTAGAAATAATAAAAATAGAGTATAATTGTACTTACGAGAAAACTTCATGAAAAAAGTGAGATACAAAAGTATTGAAATCAGTACTAAATGAATGCATGAACAGGAAAAGTATTTAATTGTTATGCAATTTTCAAACGGCTAGAAGTAGTATGTTGAACCGAAACGTCAATAAATCATAGCAAAAACAGGATCAGATTTTTTATATGATACGCCATTATATTTGAGTGGTAAGCAAAACAAAACAAAACATTACAAAACATAAGTTATTACATAGCTGTTCAAATGTCTTTCTTTTTAAAACCCAGTCATTTATTAATTATTATTTTTTCCCTACGTTTCGATTGCTAATACGCAATCCTTTTCCAGGGTCTCTATAATTCACAAAATTTTTCATACATACATAATATTGAAAATGCTTATAAAATAATAACACGCAATTTACATCAATCTTTACATCATTTGATTCAACGTGTCACATAGTTATCTCGATCGTCGTCGTGTCTATAATAATCACACTATTTATTTAATTCATTTCCCTTTTATAATTTACAATACCACATTCCTTTTACATACATAATAATATACCGCATTCTTTCTTCCATTCTTTCTTTTATAAACTTTAAGTCTTAACAACTTAGTGTCATATGTTTTTTCCACAATGGAACATGTCACCGCTGGATACAAACTGAGACAACGCACTTTTGATCACTCATACAAACAAACCTGACGATAAAGCATCAAAATCATCTAATATACCCCACCAATGGGTCATACACGTCATTCCACTCACACAAGTCACGTTGATTGTTCAATGCTTTATCCTCATATTTCTTAATGTACGCCATTTCACAAAACAATAGTCAAAAATAATTTTTCTCAGTGTCCAATATCTTTACATCTTCTCATTTCATGTCATGCGTAGTCACATTCCTATGCTCACTAATTACCGACGATTCGCCACCTATTTTATTTATATCTTTTTAATGTTCTACCACTCTTTTTTTCTAAATATCTACGAGTCTGTCCTATGTATACTTTATCACATCCGTTACAATCTGGTATGGTATGGTAAGCATAAAACCTTTTTTCTCTATTTTCACTCGTTTTAACCAAATCCTTTTCTCTTCTCATATTTATACTAACTATTCTTTTCTTTATGTGCTTATTCAAAAATTCTTCCGGATAGAAATTTTTCTCAAAATTGCCCTCATAAATGCAATATTTTCTTTATGAAATTTCGTATTTGCCAAAAGTATACCTTTATCTACCAAACTTGTGAAGTAGATAAGCTATGCCGGTTCTGCGCCACATCCTCCTTGTCTAACTCACGGGCGATATAGTACTTTCTCTCTCTCTCTTTAAATCTTCGAATCCTCTTCACCTATCCATCCGTACCCCCTGCAGTCACGTGACCCCCTCCCCTCCTAGGCCCCGCCCACTCCACTCACTCCTCACTCCCCTCCGCTGATTGGTTGCCCCCCGCCGGTCACGTGCCCCCTCCCCTCTTCAAAACCGCCTCACCACCGTAGGCCCTACCCACTGGGCCCCGCCCATTGACCCCCACCAGTCCGCGGTTTTTCTTGAATTTTATAGGTTTTCGCGAGCTTTCCGCAATTTTCCGCGGTTTTCCGCGGTTTTTCGCGAGTTTTTCACAAGTTTTCATGAGTTTCCACGAGTTTTCACGAGTTTCTGCGAGCTTTCGCGAGTTTTCGCAAGCTTTCACAAGTTTTCCACGATTTTCTAGGAATTTCCACAAGTTTCACATGAATCTCATTATTATTTTTTGAGTTTCCACTAGTCCTAGAAAAACAAGATGGTGGATTCATTAATAACGAATTAAAAAACGATATTGTGGAGTTTTGAACTTGAAAATAATATGCTTAGTTATACGTTTAAATCTATCAAAGGTATTTGGGAGAGATAACAGACACTGAACGCGTGAATTCATAAACACCGCGCCGCCTTATCTCCTAGTGCGATAATTTCACCTTGTCTAGCGTCGGCCGGGGTCCATTTGCGCCCGGCGAATCTATTGCGCAGTTACGTAAGCGATGACGTCATCACAGCAGACTTCGACACGTCGCCGGAAACGATTACGTCATCACATTCCTAAGCGATGATATCATCACGTTCAAACACGCTTCGTTGACCTTGAATCAAAACTGCGTAGAAGTAATTTGATACTTTAATAACGGCGTAGACTAAGCAATGACATCATAACGACAAGTTTAAACACGTCGCCGGAAATGATGACGTCATTCTAAACAGGCTCAAACCTGCACGACAATTATTGGAAATTACGTCATCACATTCCTAAACTCTGACGTAATCGATAACCTTGAGTTGACTTCGAAAATCTATTGCGCAGTTAGCGATAACGTTCGTTCTCGGGACGCTATGATTTCTAGAATGTTCCAAATTGTTTTAAGGTCAAACGTCTATTTTTTGAACTCAAGAAACACTTGACGTCATTACATTCCTAAGCGGTGACGTCAGCGATAACCTCGGGATGACCTTGAAAATCTATTACGCAGTTAGCGATCGATGACGTCATCACGACAAGTCTCAACACGACTGGCTACTGATGACACACACACTTACACACACACACACACACACACACACACACACACACACACACACACACACACACACACACACACACACACAAACACACACACACACACACACACACACACACACACACACACACACACACACACACACACACAATCTAAAATGTAGAAATTTTAAATTCTACAAGAGGCCCCACCCCGCCTCCTGCTGTGAGACTCAACCATTATGCTAGTCCCTCCATTTTTATTTATACATTGTTTACGCTTATTCTTCAAAAAGCACGCTTGACCTCGAATAAAACTGTATGCAAAGAATTTGATAACAACGATGACATCATAACATTAAAACATGTCACCGGAAATGATGACGTCACCAGGCTCAAACCTGCACGACAATTCTCGGAAATTCCGTTATCGCATTCCTCAGCGGTGACGACGTAACAACAGGCTTCAACACGCTAAGCAATTCCTGGAAATTATATCATTTTATTTCTAAGCGATGAAATCATCATTTGTCAAGCATTTATTTTTAGAACTGGATGACGTCATTATGGCTCTCGAAAAATCTATTGCGCAGTTTCACGGCACAATATGATTTCTAGAATGTTCTACATTTAATTAAGGTCAATAAATAATAACACAATAATAATTCCAGTAAACACATCAGTTTATTTAAAAACTAAGTTATACAATATACCGTCGATTATGTAATTCTAGCGCGATAATATCTTCATATTCTAGAGTATCGCTGAATCGGAGCAAAGCAATTGATCGTTTCACTGACGGTGTATCGCCAAATTTTTCGCAAAACCATATTCGCAGTCGTCGAACATTTTCCGTAGCGCAGTGATGATCGTATACAGGACGATGAAAATTGTTGTTGGGGCATGCAGAGACTCGCAAATCATCCAGGGATGGACAGCCATATCCATCAAATCGATGATGACCGCATTTGTATACTGCTTCAGCCAACGTTTTTTGTCCAATCCTTTGACGAATATGAATTCGCCATTCTTCAACTGGTTACTCAACTCTTGATAGAGTTCCTCGTATGCCACATCTCCAGAGTCCCACGGAATTCCATGATAGTTACGTGTAAGCCACGTATTAGTTGCCTTTGCTGTCGGAGCCAAATCGTTCCAAGCACATGGTGACTTGAATAATGTCGTGACAACTTCAGCGTAGGGCTCGACTCTTAAAACTGCAAGCTCCTTGACAACAAAGGTATTTTGCACATGAAATCCTTGAACGTCCACAATTTACTTCATGACGACTAACACTGACGCGTTCCCGCAGTTTCCCCTCCTTTTATAACCCACCGATCAATCCTTCAATCTCGTATACTTGACATCAGACTTTTTCTCATCCTTCTCCTTCTTATCCGCCACAGGCTTATACTTGTCAGACAATTTTACATTTAAAAGACAACGACGTTCATCATCTGACTTATCCATCGCGACTGAGTTATTTATTTATATATAGCTTTAGAAGCTATATATAAACCTACAAACTATTAGTATTATTATCAAATTGGCGCGAATTTTTAAATTTTTTTTCGTAAGACAGGATCTAGAATTTTTTCAACATTGGCTATACGTCGCTGAAATCTATAGCGATCACGAGCCACCTGCTCCCATGGACCTCGTCTCGCTAATCTATACGCGAAATCCCACACATACAACACATGTACCGTAGGCGGTTTACAATCAAACGTCACTCGCTTCATATTTTTCTGACAACGCCGCTGATTGGCTGGTATTCTATGATACGATCATGTACAATAAGACAGTATGCAGAAGTCGTAGCAGGGAAAATGGCGCCTGATTCCAACTCGAGACGAGCATCAACTGGGCCAGTGATCAAAGAATCATTTTGTTTAGCACAGTCGATAACAACAAGAGGTGCATTATCTTTGAATTGAGCTTTTTTCAACAATGGAGCATTTTTTCCGCCATAATACGATGATCGAAAATTCGCAAACATTTCATATAACGTAGCAAACTGGTTTCGTTGAAAATCGATATTAAGATTCCCGTAAGGATAACATTGTGAGTTTAAATACAATTTTATATCACGCAAATTACACGTATCGAAGTTACTCATATTTCCAGTTCTCGCGTTTTCTCGTCCAACTTGGAATCCCACGATGACGTATCTCGGCTTCTCCAGTTGAGTCGTTGTTTTCACACTCCACACATGCTTGGTTGTTTGTGGTAGTAGAGGATACTCGTACATCTCCCAGCTCCGAAAGCTCATGGCGATGGTAGGATCAGTAGCGATGTAATTCAGCATTCGAATTTTCTCCAAATCCGAAACTTTAACGTATGGAATTAACCATTCGATTTTGCTGATGGTTATCTTGTATTGTTCTTCGTTGGCAACGGGCTGTGTGATCGCGTTGACGTCGGTGTTGGCTCGCAGAATGATCAGTTCATGTCTGGCATTGACCATAACTCGTTGATAATCCTCAGCAAATCCAAAGATGAAATTCAGTGGAATGCAAATATCGTAATATCCATTGCTGTTATTTATACTTCTTGTGTCGTCAACGATCCATCCAGCATTTTCCATCATGTCCTCTTGAGTAGGAGTTTGTGCAATGTAGGCCTTCATTGTTGTTGTGAGACCGACATTCTTGATTCTTTCGATCTCGATAGCATTCAGCTCATACCGCAATTCTTCAAACATGTAGCAGATGCTATTGTTCACAATCGATGTATGTTCAATGGGTGTCGTTCCATCGTTTTTCGTCAATCTTCCTTGTATATGCAGCGAACTTTTGCTGGGTAGCATATACGAATCTTGATTCTGGATACTGATGCGGATTTCATCGTTGTTGTTGAACGTTGATGAAGCGTACGGTCGGTGTGCGTGGACTTCGTATTCCGCTACCGACTCGGCGAAGACGATCTTGTTTTCGATGGATAACATGGTATGAGACAAATTAGACAGCAAATCTTCTTTGGATTCTCAGACCGAGACTTTTCAGGAACTTCATGTTCTCTAGTGTGAGCTCTTTGAGAGGTTTGCGTTGACTGGTGGTTTTTGGACATGTTGCTGGACTTTTATACTCTCCGTAGACAATCCCCATTATTCACTTTTCACATGCAGTCTGATGGTGATAACTTCTCCTCGAAAATTAACAAGGTTTGATGATAGTGTTGACAAGACCGCGTCCGTTCACTCTCATTGCATGATAATGACTGAGCTTCAGGCTATATAAACCCCCTATTTATAGTAAATCGAGTCAGTCACATGCGCGAAGTCATGGAGTTCAAAGCGCAGAACATTAAACTACCCGTCGCTAACTTTGATAAAGTGGCAAGTCCAGAAAAAACTTCAAAACGTCATGGTGTTCTATTACCGAATACTTTACGTGCAATTATATGTGGACCATCAAATTGTGGCAAGACTAATGCTTTGCTCACCCTCATTACACATCCAAATGGATTGAGATTCGAAAACGTCTACATGTACTCGAAATTTCTCGAGCAACCTAAATACAAGTACTTGAAAAAAATTGTGGAACCGATCAAAGGAGTAGGATATTTTCCGTACAACGACAACGAGCAAGTTGTTAGTGTGGATGAAGTCAAGCCGAATTCTGTGATAATTTTCGACGATGTGGCGTGTGAAAAACAAAACAATATACGTGCATATTTTTGTATGGGAAGTCGCCGAGATGTAGACAGTTTCTATCTCTGTCAGACTTACGCATGTATCCCGAAACACTTGGTTCGAGATAATGCTAATATGCTTATACTGTTTCGTCAAGATGACATGAACTTGAAACATATATACAACGATCATGTGAACACTGACATGACGTTCGAGCAATTTCGAAATTTGTGTGCAACGTGTTGGAATGATAAATATGGCTTTATCGTGGTTGACAAAGATAGTGAGATGGATCAGGGACGATACCGGAAAGGGTTCGACTGCTTCGCATCTATAAATTAAAGTGTC
The DNA here is from genome assembly GCA_028476575.1 of Platygaster robiniae. Taxonomy (NCBI): domain Eukaryota; kingdom Metazoa; phylum Arthropoda; class Insecta; order Hymenoptera; family Platygastridae; genus Platygaster; species Platygaster robiniae. The sequence continues at coordinate 19,929,517 of CM052026.1, forward strand.
TCAATGACAACTGCCTCAGTATTACCTGAACTTCAATCATGGTGACATCATGCAGCGTAAAGATATATTACATCATATTGTGCAAGCTAGTGAAGCCATTCGCCGAAAACATCGTCTGCTGAAGCGTGGAAGAGCTGCTGTGGAAATGTCTGTCAATGAAGTCTTCAAACCTATTATTAATCCACTACAGTCATTGGCTCGAAAACCTCAAGATACAGAAATGAAAGAAGTGAAGAAAGAAGAAATCAAAGAAGAAATACCTTCAATGGAAGAAGATGATACGTTCGAGCCCTCTGGAGACTTTCAGAGTTTCAATCAAACTATTAGCGATGATAGTTTTGCACCAAGTATCGTTAGCTCACCAGCTGTTATCACAGATACTCTAACCAAGTACTTGAGAATGTTCAAAAATAAAGTCCAACGTAAAAATCTCGATTCGCATTATGGAGTAAGATCGCTACAAAACGGATTATATATTGGAAATGCACCATTAGTTTCACGGACAACACCATCCATGTGAGTAATGAAGAGTTTGCGAGAACGCCAGGATTAATTGAACTGCTTTTTAAAAAAATACTAAACATTTCTATTGTCAAAAAGGGTGATGTTGAAAATTATAAGAAAATTATTCAGCAGACTTATGCCAACAGAAAGCATTATCGAGCTGATGAAAGTCTTCGTGAAAGATTGGAAATATCTCACATACATTGCTGATAATAAGCGGGGTCAAGGAATGTTAAATATAGTACACCGCGAACGAGAAATGGACTACGTGCATTGGGATGACCCGAACGAACTTGTAGACCGTTTGCGACTTATTCTCGCGTCTCAAGGTGCTGGAAATAATAGTCATACGAATGAAATAAATTCAATCATCGAAGAAATGAGAGAAACTGAGATTATATATTAGACGACTTGGAACATTAAGCCTCATTCATAATCTAGACAATGTAGAGTGTAGACGTTTTCGGAAGACATCTGAATAAAAACCGTGGAATACGAGGACCTCCTGGTATTGGATTAAATTGACACCCGACGGTCATTACGATCTACAGAATAAAAAATTACTCAATGTTGCGATGGGTGATAATGAAACGGATGGAGCTTCGTATAAAAGTATAATTGATTTCGAAGAAGTGCTGATACAGGAAATCGATATGTTGGAAAAGAATTTGAAAAAATCGTTGGAAAACTTGGCTAATATGTATCAAAAGCATGTGACTGAAAACTCGGAAATAATTTTGAGAATTCAGAGTCGTTTGAAACGTATCGAGAAGGAAATATTCGTCGATGTTACACCAGAAAAAGATGTCTACGAATAAAAGCCTGTACACAAAGGAGCAGCTCTCATTATCATCATGGATCTCAAGGAAGCTCTAGTGGAAGAACTCCATAAACCTGCAAGGAGAAATTATCGACGACGTCATGTTGATATGCGAGGATTGGATGAAACATGGCAAGCTGATCTCCTCGACATGTCCACCTACAAGGATAAAGGCTACAAGTTCCTGCTCACCGTTATTGATGTATTCTCCAAGTACACTTGGGCTGTGCCAATTAAATCGAAGAATGGACCTGACGTCACTGCTGCTATGAAAACTGTGCTCAAGGATCGTCGACCCAAGAATCTACACGTCGACCAAGGCAAAGAGTTTTACAACAAAGACTTCAAGGCCCTCATGAAGCAACATGGAATCAACATGTACTCTACATTCAGCGGCATGAAGGCATCAATCTGCGAACGTTTCAATCGTGCACTGAAAAGCAAGATGTGGAAACGATTCTCCCTCCAAGGACATTACAAGTGGATCAATATCTTACCTGATTTGCTATCGAGTTACAACGCCACCCAGCATCGAACGATCAAGATGAAGCCCAACGACGTTACTCCAGCTGATGAAAAACGTCTGCTCCATGAAATCTACTCCCAGAAATATGGCAATGAGAAACGGAAATTCAACGTCAGCGATAAAGTTCGAATCAGCAAGTACAAACATGTTTTCGAGAAAGGATACACGCCCAACTGGACAACGGAAATATTCACCATCGCTGCTGTGAAACCAACTCATCCGACAACGTACAAACTCAAGGATTACTAAGATCAACCCATCGACGGAGGATTCTACGCGGAAGAACTCACTAAAGTGAAACATCCTGATGTATACCTCGTTGAAAAAGTGTTGCGCAAACGAGGAAATAAGTTGTATGTGAAATGGTTGGGATTTGATAATACTCACAACAGTTGGATAAATAAATCAGACATGTAATCAATAAACGTTTATTTGCATATATTGTATGTTTTTAATGAAACCTGTACATATATACTTTCAGCATGAATTCATTTCCGCACCACCAGAGCCCGCTCCCTCTTACAATCGTATGGGGTGGTAGAATTCATGGTGCGTTTTTTTAACGTGGTATCCCCAGTAGGCCTAATCCACGATAATATGCATAATTACAAATGTTTATGTACACACGGATGCTCATATTTACAATAGTTTTTGTACACACAAACACTCGTTAATTTACAATGTGTACACACATAACCTATTCAATTTCCATTAGGTGTAGTATTTTGCAATGGCCATGTGCCAAAGTGTCCGTTGTGTTTGGTAAAATGAAACGTTCGTCATCAAACGGATTTAACGCAAGTTTGTTTTGTTCAACTGTCTGGATTTCATGGAGTTTTGAACGGAAAAGCCGTTGCGAGCAGAATTTCGTAACCTCATTGTTCAAACAATATACATAGTCCATGAAATCCAGCGTTTTCGCGACAACGGACATATTAACACCTTTTTCTCTCTTAATTCTATCCTCTCCTTCGACGCGCAAGCTGTACATTTTGCTCCTCAAGCCGACGAATTCTGTAATAATTTTCCCATTACATTCGTCTTTCATGAAACCCACGACTTTTTTGTTTTGTTGTTGAATTCCAAATTGATTGTCCGTGGGATAGTCTGATGTATCAAAATGATCGGCATGGTCCATCATCAACCTATACAGATCGAGGTTTTGAATTTCATATATGAGACTGTCGGTGTCGCAATACAAGATTTTTGCTTGACCTTCAGTCGTGGGTCTCATGAAATCGTAATGAAAAGCATATAGACACGTTTTTGATAGATCAAGAACACTAAAACCAACGTATATTGGTTTGTTCATGAGAATTTGAAGTCGAGCTAGTTTTATTGCAACTAAATTTTCATCGAAAATTGATCGCGCACAAAAGTTGGGTTTTGCGATGAGGGCTTCCGCACCATATCTGCCTGGCCACTTGGTTACAAGTTTGATATCGAGGCGTTTTCGAACGTCCTCCAATGTTTTCCCATACACCGCATTGTTCATCAATTTGAACAAATTTTTCTTGAATTCATTTGTTGCAACCTTACGCATTTCACTGTTAAGGTCAATGTATGACTTCAGCCATTTTGATTGTTTGAATTTCAGGACACGATGAATTTTTTGTAGAATAAGGCCATGACTCAATGCTTGTTTCAAATTGCGATAGTGAATATATCGCAATTTGGCATCTTCCGGAACGTCCCACTGAAAATTTTGCTCAAAGTTTTCGAGCCATTGAAAGCCTCCGTACGGCAAGCATTGAGTCATTGCCCAACCGTATAAATTATTCACGTCATAGTACATGAGATAATATTTGTCGTCGTCTGGATTGTATTTCGCTGGGTAGTATGGGTTATTGGCAGATGCATATCTATTACTACATTGCGATATTCCACCACGGATTCCGCGCTCGATGAACAATACCATGTCAATGTCTGTGAGGAGTTCCAGTTCGATGTCCGTGTATTTGAGCATGGCATCCCATGTGAGTCCGGGTGTTGTGTAGTAATGTGCAGGGTCGAGTTTGTACGCTTCCATACATTCCTCCCGAAAGTTCTCGAAAACATCAGCCAAAAGAAGAACATCCGTCTTGAGGTAGATGTCCGAGTACTGACCAAGCGTTGTAACGTTGAATCCATTCCACACAGCCGGCGCATGTCTGTAACAATTTCCAGAAAATGTAGCAAGATCCGAATTTCATTACTATCATTATTATTATTGTTATTGATTTCATCTTTGTTATTATTATAGCTGTTATTTATAACTATAATTATTATTATTTGAATTAGTTAACTTACTCGTAGTCTGCATCCGAAATGTCTGTATCGGAGAGACAGCTGTGGAAATGGTCTTTGCTTGGAAGCTCGTTCTCATCAAGTCTTTCCCATGAGTCAATGTATTCATAGGGGAATACGCCTTTCTTCATTAAAAGTTCTAGCTGCTGTTCGCTGTAGCCGAGAAAGTTCTTTCGGACGATGTCCTTTTTGTCAAGATATGAAGCCAGTTTCTCCAACGACGAGGCCATGAATCTGAAGGAGTCGATGAAGCGCAAGGATATTTTACTGTCTTTGATGAACTTGGTGAATGAGATGTAGCGCTCCATCGCCATGGGAAGCAGTTGAATACGTCCTTCGATGCATTGTGCGATTTGTTTCACAAACAAGTGAGCATCATACCCACTCAGGTTGTGAAACACTACCGGGATGGTGAGTGAATCTCGGTACAGCAAATTGCATCTATTGTGAGCAGCTCCACGAAATTTTCCGGTTAGATGACAGTGATCGCGCACTTTGTTGTCCTTGGCGGTAATCGGTTGTTTGCAGATGTGACAGGATTTTGCTGTTTTGAAGGCTGTAGATTGTTCCGGAGTGAGTGGTGACATGGCCTTGGGATTCTTGAAAATGTGCTCCACGTCACAGGTGATGGTCACTAATTCGTTTGCAAACCATTCACTTGGATTATGTCCACGGAAACTCTGATATCTCGATTGGGTGTCGTCATAGCTGCACTTGAGGTAATACCCTACGCTGCATGCCTCATGAATTTGAACTATTTTCGTGCTGTTGCCAGCTGGTTCGTCCACTTTTTTGAGCAAGCATTCAAAGTCGGCGTAAACGATATAGGGCACTCTCTCGGAATTTTTGAAGGTTTTAAACTGTAGTTTACTGCGGTTCACTTCAGGTAGTTTTACAGCTTGCATCTTCATTTCACTGCAATCGACTTCATGTGCAGTCAACTTGTCGTTAGTGTGAAAGTAATGAAGACATCGGTCACAAATAAATATTTTCTTATCATGTTTTGAGAGTTGTGTGCTCACTAGGCGAGAGAGATCTTTAATCCAGACATAATGGATTCGTAGTGGCTCGCTATGATCTTCCACTTCCTTCTCGTTTTTTTCATCTTCTTCAGCATAGATGTTTTGTATGAAGAGAAGATTCACGTGTCGTCCTTTTTTTTGTGCTGTAATGTGTATTGGAGCAACCTCAAATTCTCTTTTATTCTTTTGAAGCACGTACACGTTCACGGAAATGTCATTCTGGTGTTCGAAGAGTGGCACTTGTTTTGGCATCACAGGAAAGGTAATTCCGTCGAAGTTTAGTTCATCTTTGTACTGTGTATACTTTGATAAGCGGCCTACATGTCTGTCTTTCTTGTCAACCGGGTGCAAGGCTGAGAGTATGGCCCACTTGAAGCAACACTGGTCCATGTTATCAACATTGATGCAAGCCTTCCTGTTCTTGATGGATGGAGGTAGCTCAATATAAGAGCTTCCGTGCATCGGGTTGTACGAGTTTAGATTTACAGCAAGGCTGATGATGCTGCGCAACGTCTATCCAGAGTCACGCTCTTGGAATTCCTCGATTTTTCGTGGCAATTGAGTATGTACACGTTCGGTGAACCATTCACCCAGGTCCGTTGTTTGGAGGATAGGAGCGTTTTTCGTGAAGAAGGCTTTGATCTCGGTGACTTCCTTGTCGTCCTTGACAACACTGAATTCGGCATCCAGAGATGTATTAACTTTCAAGGCGTTATGTTTGCTGACAACTGGCTGGATCTTTACGATGAACACATCCTTGGCTTCGTCGAAAAAATCTTGTATGTCTAAATGGCGAAGGTTCACAATGAGCCCCGTTTGGAGACGATTATCGAAAGCGGAATCAACATCCTCCCACTTGACGCGCACTAAATTTCGCGCACCAAGATCACCACCACGTACGAGTTCTTCACGCAACAAGCAATTATTGCTTTTCAGTTGCAAAATAATTTGCGCGCACTGTAATTTCACGATTTGTCGTCTCCGCGGGTTTGCAATATGCAGCGCGAAGTTTTTCAGTTCCGCGATGGACGCGACGGCATCCTCGATCAAAACCGTCGCCTCGAGCGGATCGACCGGGCTGATCGATAAAAGTTGTCGTTGGCGTCGGAGTACTTTTTTTGCTTCGTTTATAGCCATTATGACGTTCGCGGGTCAACTGACGCTCCAGCTCGAGAACGCCGTATTCATAGGAAGCGATGGCGCTTCGATCGCGCGCTGTTGCCATGGCAACGCATGTGCATTGTTGTCACGTCTGCGCATGCGTACTGTTGCTACGTCCTTCTCTCGCACACTGTTTCAACGTCTTGTGCGGTGTTGCCACGTCTCGTGATGACGTCACGAGTTCTAAAAATAGATATGCGTGTTGAGACTTATCGTAATCTTGGCCTACTTTCTAAAAAAACATCGGTTGCGTCACCAGACGTGTTGAGACTTGTCGTGATGACGTCATCGCTTTCGTAAATGCGCAATAGATTTTCAAGGTCATCTCGAGGTTATCGATGACTACATCGCTTAGGAATGTGATGACATAATCCGAAAATCGATGAGCGTGTTAAAACCTGTCGAGATTACGTCATCGTTTCCGGCGACGTGTTTAAACTTGTCGTTATGATGTCATTGCTTAGTCTACGCCGTTATAAAAGTATCAAATTACTTCTACGCAGTTTTGATTCAAGGTCAACGAAGCGTGTTTGAACGTGATGATATCATCGCTTAGGAATGTGATGACGTAATCGTTTCCGGCGACGTGTCGAAGTCTGCTGTGATGACGTCATCGCTTACGTAACTGCGCAATAGATTCGCCGGGCGCAAATGGACCCCGGCCGACGCTAGACAAGGTGAAATTATCGCACTAGGAGATAAGGCGGCGCGGTGTTTATGAATTCACGCGTTCAGTGTCTGTTATCTCTCCCAAATACCTTTGATAGATTTAAACGTATAACTAAGCATATTATTTTCAAGTTCAAAACTCCACAATATCGTTTTTTAATTCGTTATTAATGAATCCACCATCTTGTTTTTCTAGGACTAGTGGAAACTCAAAAAATAATAATGAGATTTATGTGAAACTTGTGGAAATTCCTAGAAAATCGTGGAAAACTTGTGAAAGCTTGCGAAAACTCGCGAAAGCTCGCAGAAACTCGTGAAAACTCGTGGAAACTCATGAAAACTTGCGAAAAACTCGCGAAAAACCGCGGAAAATTGCGGAAAGCTCGCGAAAACCTATAAAATTCAAGAAAAACCGCGGACTGGTGGGGGTCAATGGGCGGGGCCCAGTGGGTAGGGCCTACGGTGGTGAGGCGGTTTTGAAGAGGGGAGGGGGCACGTGACCGGCGGGGGGCAACCAATCAGCGGAGGGGAGTGAGGAGTGAGTGGAGTGGGCGGGGCCTAGGAGGGGAGGGGGTCACGTGACTGCAGGGGGTATGGATGGATAGGTGAAGAGGATTCGAAGATTTAAAGAGAGAGAGAGAAAGTACTATATCGCCCGTGAGTTAGACAAGGAGGATGTGGCGCAGAACAGGCATAGCTTATCTACTTTGTGATGACACTAAATTTATGTTTTATGGGATGTGCTGAAAAAAAATGTAAATATCTCTCTGAGAAGGTTGATTTCCTGTGCCAATTTGTTATCAATGAGCCTTTATCCCTTATCACTGCTACATCCAGGAAACATAACTGACCATCTATCTCATTTTCTTGTGTGAATTTCATCCTACTATGGTAACTTTTGAATTTTCCGACTACCTCATTCAGTCTATCTCTTGGAATCACCTTGAACAAATCATCAACAAACCTCTTATAAATTCTCGGTCTGAAGTATAGCTGTTCTCAGTCTTCCATTACTAAATTTGCCAAAATTGGTGAACTATGAGAACCCATGGGTCTACCACAGACCTGAGCATTAAATTTACTATTAAAAGAATAATATGTCAAATCCAACAATTTCTTCACTGTCTTAACAAATTCCTCCTCCGGTATAGCCGTGTTCTTTTTTATCTTTGACCATCTTTTTTTTAATCCTCGAATAATCAGTTCATGTTGAAAATTTGTAAATAATGAGCATACATCTAGTGATAATAAAATCTCATCATCATCAATAATAAAATCCTTTATCTGCTCCACAAATTACCAAGTATCCTTTATATATGAAATAAATTCATCCATACTTTCAGAACTAATACTCGCAACTTTTTTAGCCAAATTATATGTCAGGGCATCCATTGAAAAAACAATAATTCTCAGTAGATTCCCCATATTATGTATCTTTGGTAGCCCATAACTTCTCGGCAAATGATGATTGCCCACTGGTAATCTAGGTTTCTTAAATTCAAATTCACCTATATAACTTTTATCATACCATCTTTTAACAATGTCATTGATATCTCTCTGCATCTTATTGAAAGGGTCTTTTTAATCATCCTAAAAGTACTTTCATCACAAAGTAAAAGTTCCATCTTGTGTTCATAATCTTTCTTCTCCATTGTAACTGTGACTTGTCCCTTATACGCTTTTGTAATCAACAATTCCCTATTGTGCATTAAAAATTCTTTACATTTTTTAATTTCTGAATCAATAATACTATCAATTCTGGTAATATGGTAATTTCCTCTTACAAATTTGCTCACATCGTTTATTAATTGAAACCTAACATCTTTAATTTGATCATTATCAATTTTATACGACTGACCTTCAAATTGTTTTATAATCTGTAAAACCGGAGTATCTTTTCTTCTATCAATAATCGGTCTGTCGTGAAGTAATCATGTAACCATTTATTCCTAAAAGACATTTACAGCAAATCTACTACATACTTAGACAATGCCAGCATCGTTATCTAATTGATTCTTTATAACTTTTCCTGCTAAAGTCATACGATGGTTGGAATAACGGCATTGGCCCACGTTGCTCGCGTGAGTCTGAACTTATCAATATCTAATAGACGCCACGCCCAAGGATTGGAAAATAAGTAAACGAGAATTGGCAAGCAAAGGCAGTTGCAGTTCGAGACCTCGCCGCACAACTACTCTTGTTAAAATATTAATGTACATAACGAATAAACGTTGTAAATTCATTGTTAAAGAGTCGTGTCTTACTCAAGAAAAGTGATATTCGAAACATTCCCATTTCGCGACACGACAATTGGTGGCAACGGTGGGATCTGTGCAAAAACAACCCAGGACCAGTGAGGTATCAGTGGTGCACAGAGAGACCCCCTTTTCGAGGAGCGATCGACGTGGAAGTACAGGGAAAACCACCGTAGGACGACCACAGCGTGAAACTTTTCTACGTATCCGATAAAAGGCCAGATCATCGTCGATCGGAGTCTCCGTATGTTGTAGAAGACGGTCACATAGAACTTCAACTCCGGAGCACCTGCTACGTTGACAACTCGTCGTCTCGAGGCCGTACAGCGAGCACCGTACAGAAAAACAAGGTTAGTGATTCCAAATTAGACAATTTCATATTAAAAGTAGAGAAATATGTCTGAAAACGAGGAATCTAACGGCTCTACTTCTGGTCAAGATACCAAAGATTTTGTTACGAGAGACGAATTTCGTGCTCTTCAAGAATCAATGAAAATGATTCAAGACCAGTTAAGTCAACTATTAATAAAAGAAAAACCCTCTGACTCGTTATTGGGACGCGTCGGCAGCAAATTGGGTTTGAATAAATCGAAAAACGCTTCTTTGGAAACGCCAGCAAGCATATTTATACCAAAAAAGAAAACTTCTCTAAAGAAGGAGAAAATTGAAAATGATGAAGTTGAATTAACTAAAAAGTTAATTTTAGTTAATTAACTTTTTTTTTAATTCAAACAAAAATTAACGTTTTGCTCATAAACAACCCGTTCCCACCGTTTTTGTTGGGAACGGGCAGGAAAGGGTTTACGTTCTCGATGCACAAAATTTTACCTGTTCTATACGGCTAGAACGGGTGAGTACAAAAAGACACGAATAGTACCCGTTCGAACTCACCCTTTGGCCGTTTAGAATAGCTTAAATTTTGTTCATCGAGAACGTCCTCTTGTTCCTACCTGCTTCTGCCCTTTCTCGACCGTTCTCGCCTGTTGTCGCCAAAAAACAACCCTTTCCCACTATTTTAGGCGAGGATGTGTGGGAACGGGTGGACGTCTCACTACACAGGATTTTACTTGTTCCGAACGGGTTGAACGGGTGAGAACAAATAGACACGAATAGTGTCTATTCGTAGTCACCCGTTCAACCGGTTCCACCCGTTCAAGCTGAGTTACAGTTTGTGAGTCGAGAACGTCTACCCGTTCCTGCCCTTTCTCGTTTATTTTCACCCGTTCCTGCCTGTTTTCGCCTAAAAACAACCTTTTCCTACCATTTTGTGCGTAAACGGGTAGGAACGGATGGAAGTTATCGATGCAAAAAGTTTTACCCGTTTCAAACGGTTGAGCAAGTGGAACGGGTTAGTACAAATAGACACAAAAATTCTCTATTCGTACTCACCTGATCCACTCGTTCCACTCATTCGGAACGGGTAAAAATTTGTGCATCAAGAACGTCCACCCGTTTCTACCCGTTCCTGCCCTTTCCCATCCGTTTTCACCTGTTTCCGACCGTTTACGATCAAAAAAACCAGTACCCACCATTTTAAGTGAGGACGGGTGGGAACGGGTGGACGTTTTTAGTGCACGATATTTTAGCTGTTCCAAACGGGTGGAACGAGTAAAATTTAGCGCATCGACAAAGTCCACCTGTTCCTGCGCTTTCTCGTATATTCTCACCCTTTCCAGTCCGTTTCCACCTGAAAACAACCCGTTCCAACTCTTTTAGGTTGGAACGGGTGAGAACTGGTAGACGTTTTCGATGCACAAAATTTTACATGTTCCAAACGGTTAGAGCAGGTAAGTACATATAGACACGAATATTTTCCATTCGTACTTACCAGTTCCAACTTGTCCACACGTTCGCAACGGCTAAAATTTTGTGCATTGAGAACATCTACCCGTTCTTACTCGTTCCCGAACTTTTTCGACCGTTCTCCCCCTTTTTTTGCCTAAAAGCAACCCGTTTCCACCGTTTTGGTTAAAAACGGCATTACACAGGTGGACGTTCTCGATGCAGAAAACTTTACCCGTTCCACCCGTTCCACTTGTACGGAACGGGTCAAATTTTGTGCATGGAAAACGTCCACTCGTTCCTACTCGTTCTTCCCTAGCAAACACCCCGGTACCTAATCGGTACTTAAGAGGTACCTTATAAGGTACCAATTAGGTACCCCTTAGGTACCAGTTAAGTACTTTCCCAAATATCTACTCCTTTTCATTGAAAATAGGTAAAACTTTTTTTTTATCTTGTAAAAGAAGTGTTTTTCTTCATTTTCCGGTGGGCAAACATCCGAAAAAATAGTGCATTAATTTTAAAAAACGAAAATTAGAAACACTAATTGTCAGATAAGTGTAGATAACACACTTGTCATGCGGTAGATAACATTCAGATAATGCACTGCGCGGGAAATTTGAAATGCGCCATCAACTCAGTTGTTCTCACAGGGGCGTACGTAGTCGGGGCACATCAGTCCGCGGTTATTATTTTTTTGGATAGTTCTATTGCATTTCGAGTATTTCCAGCGTTTTCGAACTTCGCCATACTGATGTAATAATAGTTAACATTCGAAAAATTTTTGCTTAAGTTTTCCCGAACTTCATACACGATGAACATCGAAATTTTGTGTTGAGGGTTTTTACGACTAATTTAACCTTTAAATTATTCAAATTCATTGAGAATTTTTTGATTGCTAGAAATGTCACAGGTATAAAAAGTACAGTGTAAAATATTTCTGTTTTTTATTCACGATTATCATCGACGTTTTGCGGTAAGGGTTTAACATCTGATTTTACTTTGAAATTATTTGAATCCAATTTCGATGTACCAGGTGTACTCCTAATTAATTTCCGGTTTTTTTGCAAATAAAACACATAATTCCAAAAAAACCGTAACCTTTATTTTATTCAAAGTATTTTCCATCGCTTTCTACACATTTTTCCCACCTTTATGGTAAATTGTGGATACCACGCCAGTAACAATCATTGCCTTTGGAGGTGAACCACTCGGTGAGCCATTTTCGTACATTTTCGTACGAGTGAAAGCGCTGCTCAGAAAGGGCATGGCCCAACGAGGCAAAGAGGTGGTAGTCGGATGGCGCCAGGTCTGGTGAGTAAGCCGCATGATCAAGCACTTCCCACTTGAGCCTTTCCAGCGTGTCACGAACGACTTTCGACTTATGCGACGGCGCATTGTCGTGGAGCAAAATCACCTTCTTCTGTCGTTGTTGATATTCTGGTCGGTTTTCCACAATGGCTCGGCTCAAATCTTTCATTTGCTGTTTGTAGCGAGCGGCATTCACAGTTTCACCAGGTTTCAGCAGTTCAAAGTATATAACACCAGACTGGTCCCACCACACACACAGCATGACCTTCCGACCGTAACGATTTGGCCGTGCCGTCGATGTCGATGCTTCACCTGGACTCACCCACGATTAGGGTTCTCTAGGAAAATCCACTTTTCATCACCAGTAACAATACGATGCAGGAAAGACTTTCTTTTGTATCGTTGAAGCAGCATCTCACAGGTCACTTTTCGATTCTCCATTTGTCTCTCGGTCAGTTCATGGGGCACCCACTTTCCACACTTCTGAATTTTTCCCATGGCTCGCAGACGTTTGGAAATTGCTTGCTGTTGAACTCCCAACGCATCTGCAAGCTGTCGTTGCGTTTGCGTGTTGTCTTCATCTAATAATGCTTGCAATTCGGCGTCATCGAACGATTATCGCTTGCCGGAGCGTGCGGCGTCGTTCAGGTCGAAATCTCCATTTTTGAACTGTCGAAACCACGTTTCACATGTTCGAAGTGTTAATGCACGATCACCATAAACTTCCACAAGCGCACAGTGGCTCTCGGACACTTTTTTCCCCTGATTGAACATGAAAAGCAATGCATGGCGCATATGCTCAAAATTCGGTACAAAATTCGACATTTTTGAAGCGCAATAAAAACTTACTGGAAGATTTTTTCGAGAAAATGTCAACGCAGTTCGAGCACTCGATATGACTGAACAAAATGACATATGTTATGTGTTACCAACAGCGGTACACAACCGAACGCCATCCATTGAAAAAACCGGAAATTACTTAGGAGTACACCTGGTACATAAAGTTCGAAAACTCTGGGAACACTCGAAATGCAATAGAACTATCCAAAAAAAAATAATCGCGGACTGATGTGCCCCGACTACGTACGCCCCTGTGAGGACAACTGAGTTGATGGCGCATCTCAAATTTCCCGCGTAGTGCATTATCTGAATGTTATCTACCGCATGACAAGTGTGTTATCTACACTTATCTGACAATTAGTGTTTCTAATTTTCGTTTTTTAAAATTAATGCACTATTTTTTCGGATGTTTGCCGACTGGAAAATGAAGAAAAACACTTCATTTACAAGATAAAAAAAAGTTTTACCGATTTTCAATGAAAAGGAGTAGATATTTGGGAAAGTACTTAACTGGTACCTAAGGGGTACCTAACTGGTACCTTATAAGATACCGCCGCGTTTGCTAGGGCATAACAATTGAATACTTTTCCTGTTCATACATTAATTCAGTACACATTTCAATACTTTTGTATCTCACTTTTTTCATGAAATTTTCGCGTAAGTACTATTATACTCTTTTTTTATTAATTCTAGGACTTATATATTGGTAATTTTCAGTGGGAGTTTCTCTTTACTTAGAAGTTTGAGAGTCGTTCGAATTTGAGCATTTAAAAAATTGCAAATGAATTAATAATATCATACTCCTCAATTCACATATCTGTATTAAAAATTTATAGGGCCAGATTTACCTTTAGTGCCGCCCCTGAAAAGTAGATAATACACCACTCTTTTTGAATTTTCGGAAATGAATTTTTTTAAAAAAGGTCATCAAATTTTCCCGAACAGTGTCGGAAGAAAAAAACTGATAACCTTCTTTTTCGGACATTTGTCACAGTTCTTAAAATTTGCTACCCCCTCCCCCTAAATTTTGCCGCCCCGGGCAGTTATCTATGTTGCCTATGCTTAAATATGACACTAAAAATTTACAACCATTTAGATATCATGTATGTTCAAATTTATATTGGATCATACAGTGATTTTCAAGTACTAAAATACAATAGCATGAATTTTAAATTTTTATTTAAAACTTGTTTTTTTTTTCGGATTTAACAATACGTTTTTTTCTTTCATTTTGAGGAACTTAGATTATCATCACCTGTTTACATCATTCAAGTCATTTTTGAATAAATGTTTTAAAAATTTTTGTGATTTAGATTCCCGATGTTTTTAATTCTTTATATCGGCTTCATGAAATGTTATGGTCTTTAGGTGATTTGGGATTTTGTATACTCTTTGTTTTTGAGAATTTTTGTGTTTTGGGCATTTTTGCCTCCTAAGAAAATAAAGAAAAAAAAAATTCTAACATGCAGAGTTCAGTGTTTTCACGACCAGTCTCAAGCTACGTGCGCCGTCAGTGAGCCTCATTTAAAGGCTCACCTGGAAACACTGAACCTTGCATGTCATCAGTATCTAAAATCGCTCGTGAGGTAATAACTTTGTTTTTTTTTTTGTTTTTATTTTTTTATTTCTTTTATTTTTTTGTGATTAATTGCGGTTTCGCGTGTCCCCTAAATCCGACCCAAGACGACGTTGACACGACGTGCTAGCGTCGTTGGCGATGCTGATTCTCGTGGCTGACTCGATTATGCGGAGCGTCTCTTTTTCCTTATCTACAATTTGAACTTTCGCACTTTTTGGTTTTACCAAACGTGGCTGTTTCTCGCCTGGGTAATCGTGGCATATCACGCTCTGACGTCGCGACGCTCCATTGCCGCGGGTAAACAATTTTATTAGCTTTTTAACGTTAGATATTTTCTTCTCTTTATCAGACTTTTCGTATGTCTGCGAACCCCGGTCTATCGTGCTTCTTTTTGTATCCAACATTCATAAGAAGATTCGCTCGTTCAGGCTTGCAGGGTTTTATCTGGAATTCGCGGGAAGGTGGTCGTGATAAATTTGTTGGCTTCCACAAGATAATGTTATTTGAATAATTGCAAGGAGTTTAATGAATGTGTAGAGTTTCATGGAGCCTAATGTATACTCCGAATTATCACATATATAAGTTTAGACAGGGAGAGTTTCGAGCGAAAAGGAATAAGTGCAAGGGCGGCAGATAATGCGGGGATGGTGGGAAGCACTACTCTCCTAGAAAGTTTTATATGGGTAAAATACACATAAATACATATGCAAAAATGTATCAATTTACAATTTCAGTTTCACGAAACCGTCAAAAAATTTCACCACCTTTAGAGAACGATGACCTATATTTGACATTAAATGGCCTATGTGAGCTACTTTCAAAAATATAAGAGATACATAAAAAAGAAATATTATTGACACGTATATAACCTATGTATTACTAATAAATTAAATACGTGTGCAACAAGATTACTAAATGACTATCACAAATATGTTACATGACTATTTGTCACTATGTCCTTACATATAATATGTACAGCACAACTTCTACATAATACGTAAAATGTATAAGACCAGTATTAAGCACCACGCTGGCATTTTCTTCAAGATTAGGTAGCTTTTTTTCATACAGTAGAAGCTCCTCTATTTACAATTCTCCCATCTGTAACGTAATGAAGTGGAACGGCATAAAAACTCGCTCCGAACCTTCCTCGAGCCTCGTCTCTCGGAATTTTGATGGCTTTTGAAAAGACTTGGTCTTTCGGCACATCGATACGACTTTGTCAAGAAACTGAAGGTCGGAACGCCTGCGGATTTACTTCGCGCTTCAATACGTTCACCGATTTATAAGTATCCCCCGAGCTTTTTAAATGAAGGGGCTTCTACTGCAATAGAAGTTAGCTCTGAACACATAACAGTGGTGAATAGAAATACATAAAATTCTAAATCGCGACACAACTTCGCGCATTTCGAATATTAGAAAACGAACAACGTGGATAGTTGAGAAAGTACATTACGAAACTAGTACGGATGTACTCGTAGGAAAAACGGGTAACAGACCTTGCCTTCGGCTCGATCAGTTACTTCCCCATTTTGCCGAATTCGCACATCCGAAATTGTTTACGTGAGACATTTTTTGTTGTCTCACGAAAAGTCACTTTAAAATGCGAGTTCTGATGTTAGAGTTATCAAATTAAAAATTTGCTGAATTTTGAATTTTGTACAATAAATAAGCCGAACTTTTCGTAATTTTTTGCTTCTTTTCGAATTTTTCCAGATGCTTGTTTTTATAAAAAAAACTTATAATGCATACCCTGGCAAATAAAATGCAACTTTACTGCGACGCTATACCGTCGCAGTACCGTCTCACTTGCGTCGCACTGTTCAAAACGATGAGAATAAGTTATTCGAGTATAAAATTGAAGAAAACCTTGCTGAATTAGTACGTGGTACTTTTTTACACCTGTTATATTGCAAAGCACGCCTGAAAAATCGTCAATTTAGCGTTTTTTAGTCCAATAAACATCGCGCATTAAATATCGTTGACACGCATGTTCAACGATGCTTTTTAGTATTGTACAGTGATAGAAATACATCTATGAGGTATCAAAATAAATGGGAGAGTATATTTATTCTATTTCACATCATCATTTACGTGAAATTCATTAATTGAGGGGTCTACAGAGGCGTAAAAGTATTTCATTTTTTGTGGCCCAACCTACATTTTTTTCAAATTGAGAACTGTTGTCGTCTGATCAGCCAATCAGCGGATGGAGCCTTAGAGTCGTCTGCTTTGCCAATGCCACACGTATGAACTTGGCGGGAATAATTCAAAATTCAAATATGCACTTCCCTTGAAGGATATAATGAAATTGTTCTGTATTTCTGTACGGGAATGTGTACCTTACCACACAATATTTTTATTTTTACACACTCATTGAGTGGTGATAAGAAAAGAGTGAGAAAATTAAAATTTTCATTATTGTTTATAGAATTTGAAGAAACTCCAGGTTTTAATAAATAAAAGCAAGATACAAAGGAAAATAGGGTGCTCTTGATTCAAATATACTAAAGCAGTCTCGCGATTGGCTGTTCATCGCGATTATCAGCGATCATCAAACATCGATGTCAACATCGATCGCTACATATCATCATAACTGGCGTCAATAATCTGCATCAATCAGCATTAATCATCATGGCGGACATGGCAATGGTGTGAGGTGTCAATGAAAACAAAAAAAAACAACTGAAAACAACCGTGTCATGATCACGTCGTGAACTAAAATTTCAAGTTTTTTATAATAATCATTTTTTTTTTTAACAAACATACGAAAGAAAACCTATAGTAGAGAGAGTAAAATATTTTTTTAACAGAAAAAAATATTCGATTTTACTATGATATATTGAGATGCAACAATTTTTTTTCATAATGACATCGAAAAAATTCATCTTATGTTTTCAGAATTGTATTAGATTCCCTGCCGATCTTGGTGAACAAACTTTATTTTGTTATTGGTCTGCATTTTTACATTTTATAATTTACACTCCTCGAAATCCACGAAACAAGAACTTTCAGCACAGTTGAAAATATTGTGTGGTTAGGTACACGTTCCTGTACAGAATTACAGAACAATTTCCGAGGGGCTACTCACTTACGAATCAAGCTATTTTTACGTACGAAAACGTTAACTTCGTTATAAAGTAAGGCTTATAAGGACCGCACACTACCTGAGCACTGTTGACTCTACTAATTTAATAAGCGCGTTCTACGAATCAAGTTCAATAATGTGAGCCATAAATTTTACTGTTAGAATCATGCTCACATTGCTGGCATGAAGTCGACAGTGTGTATAAGGTACAAATAAAGCATATAACGCACGAATCTTGACGAATCCACACAACACCGCTCGCAACTTGCAACAGAACGTCGAAACTAAATTAATTTATTTCAGTTTAATATAATATTATTGAAGAATATGAATGACAACGTGTTACATTTTTTCATTCAAATCTCGAAAAACTTAGATCAATTGAAGAAATTATAACAAATTGTCAAGAGTTTTACAAATTTCGGAAAAATTTTGAAACAATTGAACAGTGTAATCCATTTTTACGACTTCGGATGTTTTTAAAAATTGAAAACTCTGCAAAATTCGGAAAATTTTACCAGTATCAGAAATTGTCTGTACCTTGTGTTCATTATAATATTTCTTGAAAATCTGAATTGTTTACTGTCGTTTTCATTTTTTAATGATTGTCTGATAAACTTAAAAGAAATCATAAAGAGACAAAAAATCTTATGAAATAAAACGAAAATGTATGAAATCCTACAAATTTTCGACAGTTTGAATTATGTTCAAAATTTCGGAAACAAGGTTAAATAAAAAATAAAATCACAAAGATCATTGACAATTTTATGTTGCTCAAAAAATTGTAGAACATTCAAAAATACGTTCTTCAATTTGATTGATTTTTATCATTATGATTCTATGGAATATACATGACTAAAGTTTTTTTTTTCATTTTCAATTAAAACCTGTATAACTTGAGAAGCTTTAATTATCCGGATTACGTCTGAAATGTGAAAAGTCTGAAACGAAAAATATAGTAAAACTTCGAGAATTGTCAATAATTGTACGCAATTCTAGCAATATTTATAATTCCAGAATGAGTTGACATATTTGGTAAATTATGTTCATTGCCTATCATATTGTTTCGAAATGCGTATATGACGTTTTTAATTTCTTTTTTGTTTCGAATGAAAATCAGTGAACCTTGAAAAGTATCAACTGATAACAAATCATGTTTTTGAGTTTGTAAACTTTTTGTACAATTATGAAGGTTTTGAATAGTTAGTATACTATGTTCGGTATTATAAAAATATTAAAAAATTTAAAAACATTAATAAATCCAAAGATCATCAATAATTCTAATGAATTCAGATAATTACTAAAATTTGAGAAAATATTTCATCATCTTGCCGATGGTGTTCATTGTTACATTTCTTCGATCTAAGTAGGTATGATTTTTTTTTTCGTTAAAAAAAAAATCTAAAATTCATAAAGAAAAATACAAAATTACAAAAAATCTTTATGAGTCTCGAAAATTTTTGCTAAATTTTTGACGTTCCTAAATATAATGTCTTTGAAATTTTCGAATTTTCGAAACATGAAAACAACATTGAAATTTTTAAAGATTGTTAATAATTCTAATAAATTCAAAATATTTTGTTATATATTCGAAAATGAAGGCTTTTTTCAGATCTATAGTCTAATAAAATTAACACGAAAATTTATATGCATCGCCAACGCATCAGAAGAATGCGCGAATAAAGTTTTGACTACGCGCTGATAAGATAAATACTCCGCCAAAACAAATCGCGATAACTGCAATTCTCAAACTCAGGTAGAAACACAGACAATTCAAGTTTCATATTCAGTCTTGATAGTTTCTCGTTCATAAGATAGGATGATGATCAAGTTCAAGATTTCACACCTCCCATGAAGAATATAACGATATAAAAATGCGGGCTCCCTGCTAATCCCGGTCAGTCGTCCCCTACGCTTTGCGAAAAGCACCTCGTAACCGAAAAAAAAGAGAACTCAGTATCCTCCTCCTCTTCTCGGTTTCATCCAGCCTGGTACCTGGTCTGAACCTGCTTCGGCGCAGCATGAGTAAGTATAAAACCCTACATTAAACTTTTTCTTTTTTCTTTTTGATATTTTGTACCTCGCACTGTGTCTATTGCCTTTGCTTGACAAAAATTATTTTACTACTGTGCGATAATTTGATACATGACATTTTTCTTTTTCCTTCTTCGGTAATTACATCTGTACAAGTTTCGCGCTTGCAGTTGGACTGTACAAGTTCCGCGCTTGCAGTCAAAGCTGTTCAAGTTTCACGCTTGCAGCTACAACTGTACAGGTTTCGTGCTTGCGGTTGGACTGTACAAGTTCCGCGCTTGCAGTCAAAGCTGTTCAAGTTCCGCACTTGCAGCTACAACTGTGCAAGTTTCGCGCTTGCAGTTGGACTGTACAAGTTATGCGCTTGCAGTCTAAGCTGTTCAAGTTTCACGCTTGCAGTTAGGTCCCATTATATATATATATATATATATATATATATATATATATATATATACCAGGTGTACTCCTAAGTAATTTCCGGTTTTTTCAATGGATGGCGTTCGGTTGTGTACCGCTGTTGGTAACACATAACATATGTCATTTTGTTCAGTCATATCGAGTGCTCGAACTGCGTTGACATTTTCTCGAAAAAATCTTCCAGTAAGTTTTTATTGCGCTTCAAAAATGTCGAATTTTGTACCGAATTTTGAGCATATGCGCCATGCATTGCTTTTCATGTTCAATCAGGGGAAAAAAGTGTCCGAGAGCCACTGTGCGCTTGTGGAAGTTTATGGTGATCGTGCATTAACACTTCGAACATGTGAAACGTGGTTTCGACAGTTCAAAAATGGAGATTTCGACCTGAACGACGCCGCACGCTCCGGCAAGCGATAATCGTTCGATGACGCCGAATTGCAAGCATTATTAGATGAAGACAACACGCAAACGCAACGACAGCTTGCAGATGCGTTGGGAGTTCAACAGCAAGCAATTTCCAAACGTCTGCGAGCCATGGGAAAAATTCAGAAGTGTGGAAAGTGGGTGCCCCATGAACTGACCGAGAGACAAATGGAGAATCGAAAAGTGACCTGTGAGATGCTGCTTCAACGATACAAAAGAAAGTCTTTCCTGCATCGTATTGTTACTGGTGATGAAAAGTGGATTTTCCTAGAGAACCCTAATCGTGGGTGAGTCCAGGTGAAGCATCGACATCGACGGCACGGCCAAATCGTTACGGTCGGAAGGTCATGCTGTGTGTGTGGTGGGACCAGTCTGGTGTTATATACTTTGAACTGCTGAAACCTGGTGAAACTGTGAATGCCGCTCGCTACAAACAGCAAATGAAAGATTTGAGCCGAGCCATTGTGGAAAACCGACCAGAATATCAACAACGACAGAAGAAGGTGATTTTGCTCCACGACAATGCGCCGTCGCATAAGTCGAAAGTCGTTCGTGACACGCTGGAAAGGCTCAAGTGGGAAGTGCTTGATCATGCGGCTTACTCACCAGACCTGGCGCCATCCGACTACCACCTCTTTGCCTCGTTGGGCCATGCCCTTTCTGAGCAGCGCTTTCACTCGTACGAAAATGTACGAAAATGGCTCACCGAGTGGTTCACCTCCAAAGGCAATGATTGTTACTGGCGTGGTATCCACAATTTACCATAAAGGTGGGAAAAATGTGTAGAAAGCGATGGAAAATACTTTGAATAAAATAAAGGTTACGGTTTTTTTGGAATTATGTGTTTTATTTGCAAAAAAACCGGAAATTAATTAGGAGTACACCTGGTATATATATATATATATATATATATATATATATATATATATATATATATATATATATTCTTTTTCTTTCCTTCATCCAGTGGTTTCGAACTTAAGTTCCGCTAGGGAATTGGCAAAAGCTCATGGGCTAAAGCAGCGAGCCGGAATCAAGGCTTTTGACAAAAAGAGGATTCCGAAAGTTTGGGAGGATTCCCGGTCTAGCGAAACTACCAAAGGACCTGGATCTTTTCATCCCCGGGATCATCAAAGAAGGAGGGCAGTGAACCGCGAACCTCAAACCTTCAGGGTTAAAAAGGGGACATTCGCCACTGAGGAAACCCCCTCATCTCCCGAGGAAGCAGATATCAAGGTCGTTCGGGTGGTTGCCACAGTTCCCCCACAACCTCTCAGAAGTAGGAGAGAGGGCAACCTTCAAACTACACTCAAGAGTTGACTCCCCACTCCGTACCCACTACCCCCATATTGATCGATCTGACTCAGGAGGAGACGTGGCCCGTTGTTTAGAGGCGCCCCTGGCGACAAACCTCCAGGAACCCTCTTCGGGAAGGTCCAATCATCCACGCCGAACAAACCACCTGCATTGATCAGCTCCCCGAAGGGATCCGGCGTCTGCTTAACCGGGAGCAACACGTTCGCCACTGGACCAGTCGCCCCTCGTCGCCACTGACTACGAGTCTTGACCTAGAACCTAGGCCCGCCATAGAAAGACACCCAGGGTTTCGGGCACTTTAGTACGCCCTCGCCAACGGGGAATCATCTCGGGGGCCAACCGGCTTCTCAACAGTAGCATCCCCTTCCATCTCTCCGAGGACAGAAGCGCTTCTGCTCCAGGAGCCCATGGAACAGTCGCCGTGCCCGATACCAAGGGCGCTACTCTTCTCCGACGACTTGGAACCTTTGCCCAGCGCTACAGAACTATTTGGAATTTCAGGTAGCCAATAGCTAATGAACCACCACCTGTCGCTTACCTTTTGTTATGAGAAATAAATAGAAAGATTAGTAACAACTGAGGTGTTTTCATTGACAACACCCTCGCTAGTATCTAGAGAGTTCCTATAAACTAGAAACACCTGTCATGTTCAATACATGACGATTTGTTGAATTTCAGAAAACGAATAGAAAATTTTTAGATCGTATCCATTATCATTTTTCTGGTCACATGTATAATGTTTCTGTTTTCATGTTCTTTCCACTTTTCAACCAAAAAGTGAAAAATCTAGAAGGAATCGAGAAATCGCGAAAAACTGCATAGGTTAGACTAATTGTTATAACATTCGAAAAGCTTTGACGTGTTTGTATTATGTTAGAACTTTCAATATCGTTGAAAAATTATGAAGATTGAAAATTTCAAGGATTGGTCATAATTCTTGTAAATTTGTTGAATTTTTAAAACATCAGAAAATACTTATGAATTATGTGCAGACCGTTTTATCTCATATTTTTTCTTTATATTTATTTTATCGTTATATTGAAAAAAAAATCGTTTCAGAAACAGATAATGTTTTATTTTTTTAATTTTGTGATAAAAACCTTATAAATTTCAAAAGCATGGTACAATTACGAAAAATTCTAATGAATGTCACAAGTTTTTATCGAATTAAAAAAGTTCCAAATAGTATATGTAGTACATTTAAAATTGTGAAAAATTTGCAAAGTTTGTTGAATCCGATAAAGTGTTGATAAATTTTAAGATTGTATAAAATTTTTCAAATCTGGTGAAACTAAAGAAACTGAAAACTGAGTAATATCCTTATAATTTTTAAAATCAAATATATATATCTTTATCATACGGAAATTGTCGATACTTTGAAGATCGCGGTCTTTGTTTTTTGCATGATTTATGCTTTTAAGTAGGAGAATAGTCGAAAAATACAATAATTTCCCTATTTATATTACATAACTACATAAATAAAAAGCAACATTAATTGAAACAAAGGAAAACTTTCAGAAATAAGGTGAAATAAGGTAGGACGCTAAGAAATAGCGTAGAGCGAAGAGAGGCAAGTTTGAATAAGGGTCGTGAATACGCGTGGCATTGGCAAAGCAGACGACTCTAAGGCTCCATCCGCTGATTGGCTGACCAGACGACAACAGTTCTCAATTTGAAAAAAATGTAGGTTGGGCCACAAAAAATGAAATACTTTTACGCCTCTGTAGACCCCTCAATTAATGAATTTCACGTAAATGATGATGTGAAATAGAATAAATATACTCTCCCATTTATTTTGATACCTCATAGATGTATTTCTATCACTGTACAATACTAAAAAGCATCGTTGAACATGCGTGTCAACGATATATAATGCGCGATGTTTATTGGACTAAAAAACGCTAAATTGACGATTTTTCAGGCGTGCTTTGCAATATAACAGGTGTAAAAAAGTACCACGTACTAATTCAGCAAGGTTTTCTTCAATTTTATACTCGAATAACTTATTCTCATCGTTTTGAACAGTGCGACGCAAGTGAGACGGTACTGCGACGGTATAGCGTCGCAGTAAAGTTGCATTTTATTTGCCAGGGTATGCATTATAAGTTTTTTTTATAAAAACAAGCATCTGGAAAAATTCGAAAAGAAGCAAAAAATTACGAAAAGTTCGGCTTATTTATTGTACAAAATTCGAAATTCAGCAAATTTTTAATTTGATAACTCTAACATCAGAACTCGCATTTTAAAGTGACTTTTCGTGAGACAACAAAAAATGTCTCACGTAAACAATTTCGGATGTGCGAATTCGGCAAAATGGGGAAGTAACTGATCGAGCCGAAGGCAAGGTCTGTTACCCGTTTTTCCTATGAACCGATGAACAGCCAATCGCGAGACTGCCATAGTATATTTGAATCAAGAGTACCCTATTTTCCTTTGTATCTTGCTTTTATTTATTTAAACCTAGAGTTTCTTCAAATTCTATGAACAATAATGAAAATTTTAACTTTCTTACTCTTTTTTTATCACCACTCAATGAGTGTGTAAAAATAAAAATATTGTGTGGTAAGGTACACATTCCCGTACAGAAATACAGAACAATTTCGCACTAAAGTTGCCAAGGAGTGTCGAAGAAATATGTCAAACACAATTTACAAAACTTATTGACTTTTTTCCTGCGATTTTCCGATGGTTAGATTGATTAAAAACAGTACAAACTATTGAAATTTTTTGAAATTTCTATTTAAATTTAACAAAATTAAGAATTTTTACAAATATCCAATTACTATTCATGTTTTTAAGATTTTCTTTCAAAAATAAAATAACATCATCCGGGACACCACCATTTACCCGAAAAAATAAAGCCCCGGAAGGGTCATTTACCCGAATATCAAGAGATCTAAAGCATGAATCCCTGAATCCTGAAGTTCCTAAAATCGCACGAGACCGCTCGTAAATTGCTCTGCTTACTCAATGGGTCGAACGAAAAAAACACCGAAAATCCAACGTCCCGAAACATGATTTGGTCGAAATATCGAATGCCCGACAATGAAAAACCCCGTTTCCTTAAAAACCCGACTTCGCGATCGCCCAAAAACTTACATTTCCTAAAAATTAAAAAACCGAAAAAGTAAAACACCAAATAAACTGTGGATCGAAAACCAAAAGACCGCTTTCGCATATTCCCGAATCCCTAAAATTTTGATATTCCAAATCCTCGCTAACATATAGCAGCAAAAAAAAAGTAACCGATTGTTCAAAGTCACGAATTAATTTGTCACCGATTTGTGGATGTCTCGATTTCAAAAACGCAAGAAAGTCCAAAACGACGAAAAAAAATTTACCCTCAAATAGAATGTCCCTCAAGACGTGAAACCGAAAAACCATATGAAAGAAAATTTCATGCAACGAATTTGCAATACCTCGTACAAAATATGTCCCGAAATGGCGTATCCCAGAATTAAAAGCGTATTTATTTTTCAAAGAAAACGATTATTAATTTTCGAAATTATGAGAGATCGAGGAAAAACACTTCTGACTTTTACAATATCGGGGAAAAATATTTTCGACCCTTCAGTTTTTCTGGTGAATGAATTTTCGATATTATCAAGTTTCGCGTCTCTATTCATTCGGGCCTTCGAGCTCGCGGAGAAATCTGTATTTGGGCAAATATTTTTTCGAGAGGCATGACTCATCGGAGCACTGACCATTTTCAACCTTCCGTGTTCGGCGCTTCACGGAGGAGGAGAAATATTCATAGGAGGAAATAGTTTCTCAGGAGGATAGCTGATCGTCGCAGTATTTTGTCGTTCTCTTTCGTTCGCGGAGCATCGCGCGTGCGGGGAAGCAGCGATTAGGCGCATTTAAATGTCGGGAAAAAAATTTTGCTGGGATATGCCATTTCAAGACTTATTTTGTTCGAGGTATTGCAAATTCGTTGCATAAAATTTTCTTTCATACGGTTTTTCGGTTTCACGTCTTGGAGGGACATTCTATTTAAGGGTAAATTTTTTTTCGTCGTTTTGGACTTTCTTGCGTTTTTCATCCACGAATCGGCGACAAATTTATTCGTGACTTTGAACAATCGGTTAATTTTGTTATCGCTGCTATTTGTTATCGCTGCTATTTGTTAGCGAGGATTTGGAATATCGAAATTTTAGGGATTTAGGAATATGCGGAGGCGGTCTTTTAGGTTTTCGATCCACAGTTTTTTCGGTGTTTTACTTTTTCGATCTTTTAATTTTTAGGAAAAGTAAGTTCTCGGGCGATCGTGAAGTCAGGTTTTTAAGGAAACGGGGTTTTTCATTGTGGGGCATTCGATATTTCGACCAAATCATGTCTCGGAACGTTGGATTTTCAGTGTTTTTTTCGTTCGACGCATTGGGTAAGCGGGGCAATTTACGAGCGGTCTCGTGCGATTTCGGGAACTGCAGGGTTCGGGGATTCATGCTTTAGGTCTCTTGATATTCGGGTAAATGACCTTGTCAGGGCTTTATTTTTTCGGGTAAATGGTGGCGTCTCCATCATTTAGCATATTTCAAAGAAATATGACAATGAGCACGTTCGACAAAAGATATTAACATTTTTTCAATTGATGCAACTTTCCGAATTTCAAAAACTATTCACATTGTTCGAAATTTTCGATGTTTTTTGACTTTTTTAATTAGGTATTTCCTAAACTGCAAACATGTCGCAAACTGATCAAAAATTTTAAATTGTATACATATTTGTCAGGCTCATGAAAATTTGTCGCAATTTTTGAAAACTTTCAAAATATAAAGGCGAGAGTTTCCAAAAAACGACAAACCCAGCAAAAATTTTTTTTTTTTCCAGAAGATATTTATTGCTCCAACGTTTCGGTGTCCTTGTGTGCCATCATTTTCCAGGACATCTATACAATATTTAAATGATAATAATTATCATTTAAATATTGTACAGATTTCCTTGAAAATAATGGCACAAAGGGTCATCGAAACGTTAGAGCAATAAATATCTCCTGGAAAAAAAATTTTTTTGAAAACTCTCACTAACGTATACCAGCGGCAAATTATAACTATAATTATAAAGGTATTAATAGGAAAATGAAAAAATATCTCCTTGCGTATTCTATAGAATAATGATAGGGTACACAATGAAAAAAACTTATAAACATTGTCTAAAATTTCGCAAAATTTTTGTTTTTTTTGAAATTCATAAAAACCCTTAAAATTTTTATTTCTTAAAATTTCTAAATTCTCAAACGTTATACAAACTACTGAATATTTTCCAAATTTTTACGGATTCGTTAATCTTATAATAATATGTGATAATAAATGTTTTTCACTCCCTCTTCAGTTTTTTAGATAGGGGCCGCGCACAAAATACGTCACGCACTTGGTGGTGGGGGGGGGGGTCAACCTGAGTGTGACTAACCATGTTAGCTCTTATGGAGAAATGTGTGATAAAGGAGGAGGAGGGTCTGAAATCTCCTAAAAACGTGTGACGTCTTATATGCACGGCCCTTTATCAAGAAAAGTAATAATAGACCCCTCCCCTAATTGCTTAAGTCTTAAGTACCGTCCATCTGAAATAATTATTGATTTTCTCATCGTGTTTGGCCACCCCTGCCGTCTTCTGCATAAATCCCGTAACTCCATTTTGCGCTAAGGTTCTTTTTGTCCAATATTTCGGAACAAGAGAACCTCTATCGCCGAATGTAGTTAACTACACTTATGCAGAGGACGGCAGACCTCTGTTTGGTTGCTTCGAGCGTACTGAGAGTGTAATACCATGACTGAGGATGAAATTCATTTCAGATTTCCTTTTCGATTTCAGTAATGGAGAATATTGTTAAAAAAATATGGAAAGGTATGAAACTTTGCTGAATATTCGGAAATTGGGATAGTTAAAACTGAATCGTTCCATAAAAACATGATAAATAAAAGTACACCGAGTAAACACGCATATGTATTGAAGCTGAAATACTGACTGATTGACTGACACTCGCTTTTTCAAACGATTATCCCGCAATGTCGGTAATTTCTGCATCGACTTGAAAATTTTCAGAAGTATCCACTTGATCGATGCGGCCTCTTATTTGGCTCGGCGCCGACTGGCCCGACGATGTCGAATAGAATAGGCCACCATCATCGTCATTACATATTTTTCAGGGCTTATCGGATTGATCCGCACCGCGAATCCTATCGATGAAATGGACGAAATGGATGTCGTGAAGATCCGCGAAGAATTTTTAGAGCGCGCCCAAGTTCGACGCCCGAGGTGAGTCGAAAATTTATTCCTTCATCACGCGCATGCTCTACCCTCTAATCACGAGATTTTAATTTTCGCTTGTCCATCTTGTACAAACCAGAACTTTCAGATATATGTAAATTTCAGGTGCGGTGATCCGTCATTATTTTATTTGCCGCTTCAGCAGGATAATTCATTCGGAATTACTCGTGTCCCGCATTGATTTAAATCGAATTTAAGGTTTCGTCGATTTTTTTAACTCCACAAATTTTTCAGGTGTATTTCAAAAGTTTTTGATGGATTTAAAATAGTGAAATAGTTAACGTCGCATCGCGTCGCATGATCGCATAAACAATACGTTCAACTGTTTTTTTTTCTTTTTCAAGGACTGTTCATGAGCGTCTGAGTTTTGAAAGTTTGAAGCAGTTTGAAGTTTGTTTTTTTTTTTCAAGTTTCACGAACATGAGCAAGAATTTTTAATATAGAATCAAAGAATTTTTCTTCCGTGAACACAGCTTTTACTTATACATATATATTTCGGAAAAGAAAAATTCTGGTTCGAATTATGAACTTTCGAGTATTTTTATTATTTTTTTATTCACATTAACGGGCAAGCCCAATTCATGTAACAAGAAATATACTAACACGAAGTACACAAATAATATTTTCCCTCTCACGAAAAATCACTTATCGAATTCAAATTAAAATTCCCCTCATGTTCCATTCATTCCGACTAGACCTAATTAAATTGCAATGTTCCCGGCATCCAGATTAAATCAATATATCCATGCGCAAATCAAACTGTATTGCTATATCGATCGACCAGAAAGTAAGTCCCTATGAAAATTTTAAGATCTCATGAACCATACCATTGCCGTTAACAAAACATGAGATTCACGGATACGAGACCTCATCAAATACATTTCTATAAGAAATCCCAATCATCAAAGCGCACGTGAGCGAAATAAATAGATAAATAAAGTAAAACAAAATAAAGCAAAAGAAAGTAAATAATCAAATAATAATAACCATGAATCACCGCGACCTCAAACACTCGAACAATGAAAAACGGAAATCATCAAGCGATCCAACGAACCATTCCACGTCATCCACCATAAAGTCTGGACGCCAAAGCGGGCCAAAGCTCATCTTCCAGTTTATATACCCATTTCCCCCACTCCCAGAAGGGGTTCCAGAGTAGAGGAATTGGTATATAAACCTGAAAGATGAGCTCTGGCGTCCAATGCTTTACTATTCGCCAAAGCCCTAAGTCGATACATAGGATCGACCGAATACACATCTGGACGATGAGCCGGCATCGAAAAAACTACGGATAGTAGTAAGAGGATATGAAACTCCCTATCTCGCCCCATGTAGCTCGGTGTGCCGAAAATAGAGATGTAAAGTCGTAATATTACCCTGTAATATTACAGTAAATTATTGTAATATTACAGTAATTACAAAGATGTTGGTCACGTAATTTTTGGCGTAATATATATTTACTTACATATCAATGCATATGCGCATTAACTTCAATTTGACGCCTGTGCAAGAACACTACATATATGTTCTTGGGCCTGTGTTCTGTTTTGAAAACAAAATATTGTTTCTTCTTCGTTGTCAAGAAAAGGGGATAGCCGGGATAGCTTCAAATGCTGCTAATTTTGAGTTGATAGAAAATGATTGAGTATTGAGCAACATTGAGCAATAGTTCACGCGGATGAAGAATATTTGGAAGAAGAGTTTCGGTAAATAGAGCCATGTTTTCATCAATATCATTTGAAGTATTATAAATGCTAGAAATAAAATTTTTGATACTATTGTAATATATTTGTGGCGTGGACCGAAGAAAGGTACCTTACAGCACCAAAAATCAAAAATGAATTTAATCATAATTCTGAATATAGTAAACTTTGTCCATCGATTGAGTCTACTCTCGAAATTGTAAGATTATTGTATTGCATAGAAATTTGAGCTTCAAAGTTGACCTGCTTGAAGAAATCATAGGGACTTTCTATTTTCAAACTCGTTTTGCTCTTAAAGCGTCCGGGTGCTGTAAGGTGCCTTTCTTCGGTCCACGCCACATTTAATATACAGTGTGATGTATTGTGAAAAAGATTATATTTCGCGAAAAACTATAAATAAAATACTTTTTTCCATTGATATATATTTTTTTTAATTACAGATAACATTTGTGATAGTTTTAATGCAACCCTTTTTTTATTTAAAGTAAAAAAAGTGAATTCTAGGTTGGTCGTACATCGGCAGGCTTGATTCGTTTCTATAAAAATAATGTATTTTCCTAGATTTTTTAATTATCCGTATAATTAAAATGATCCCACAACACCGATACATTACTGACTAGTATGCGCAAGTAATTATAAATATACATCCAAAAATGAAGTTTTTTTTTAATTACCGTAATTTACCGTACTAAAAGCGTTAATTACGTGTTACTTGCCCTAAAAATAAATTACCGGTAATTTTACATCTCTAGCCTGCACCGGTCGAAAGCTGCCTCTCCCACCACGCTACCGTTTCCCACCCCGTACCTTACAAATAACACGCGGCCGGCGTAGTAGTAAAGTACGCATCGTAATCGTACTATAGCAAATCGTCGCAGTAGCTAACTGCGCGTCGTAATCGGACTATAGAGCTTTCGACCGATTCGGGAACACCGATTATAGCCGAGTTTCATATCCTCCTCTTACCATCTGTAGAAAAAATATACCTAGAACGGGAGCATCTCGTCAGAACGTGCAGACCACCCGTACGTTCCACCCATGGTGGAAAGTAGCTCAGGGGCGTCGACGCAACCGTTAAACAACCGTACAAGAAAATACTGTCCACCACCGTCTGCCTAATGAGCAATGGTGCGGGGCGAAGTCTGATCTCCCAGTCCGAATATACATGAACTTTGCGAGGTATCGGAGTTCGGAAAAAGAACGCACACCTCCGAAAAAACCTATGTTGCACATACTCAATACACCGCTGATTTCTGTACTGAGTTCTCTACAGAGGATTTGTAATAAGCTGATTATTTAGATTCGCGTGAAACGCTTTGTATAATGCGTGAGACCTCATCCTGCACTGTTCACGTAATGTAGAAAAAGTAGAGTAATGAAATGCACTCTTATAACACTTGAATTTGCGATGTGCAATCTTCTTCCTGACAATCAAATGACAAATGGAAAAGACAGTGTTGCCGGATATACGGATTTTTCCGAAAAATACGGATTTTTTGAGCCTAGAAGAATCATACGGATTTTTATACGGAATTCGCAGATCATCTCTGCTGATAGAATTGGATTGGGAAAGATCGAAAATTTTAACTCGATGCGCCTTGATCATTTTACATAGTGGATTTGTCACTAGTTTTCCCTATCAAACCGGATCGAGAAAACGCCATATCCGGATTGGGGAGGATCGGATATGATCGAGACTCTTTTCAGGATTGAACGGGATTGGAAAAGATCGAAAATTTCAACACGATCTGCCTTGATCATTTTACATAGTGAATTTGTCACTAGTTGTTTCTATCAAACCGGATCGAGAGAACGCCATATCCGGATTGGGAAGGATCGGATATGATCGACTTTTTCTAGGATTGAACTGGATTGAACGGGATGGGAAAAGATCAAGAATTATTGATCCTTTCCCATCCGTTTCCATGCTCGTTTTAGAATAGGTGGGATGCGATTGAAAATTATTAGGATATTTTAGATCATATCCGATCCTTGACGATCCAAATGCTATTATTCTTGATTTGGGGATCGAAATTCTTGAGACATATCGCACGAGAAATAATACATGACGAGGTTCATTTTATCATCCTATGAGTCATTATTACTTGTTTGATAAGAGTTTCAAGAATAAGGCCTTTTTTGATATGAAAAATTGACAAATTCACTATGTACAACAATCAAACCAGAGTGGATAATATCTCTATCTTTTACAGTCCCGTTGTATCTGAACCGATTATTAAGCTTGGATGTTATCAATAATTTTTTAATGTTATGATCGCATTTAAAACATTTTTTATTGTTATGGTCGCAAAATAAAAAACGCACTACAACACTGAGTTATCCGTAATTATGAGGTAGTCGTCACGATAAAATATTGGAAAACATGTGTGGAGAACTCTATATACTTTCAATTTATAATCCTCTATGAGTAGGATAGGATTGAAAAATATTGTTATTCAATAATTCGTTGAAACATGCAAAGCAACTGTTTATTCGTATACGAATTATTGATAATTAGTTTCGGATGAATTCAGCATTAAAGATTTAATAATAGATGTTATAATGAAATTTGTTTCCCTAGTAACGGGGGTCCGAGAGTCCACTCTCGGAACTCTCTCCGACAATTGTCCGTGATAGTTCCAAGAGATTTGTACATGTATTTCATGGTTTTTAATGTCGCTGATCATGAATCTGAGATCAAATTTATTAAATTATTTTGTTTGAACAATTTGTATTAATAAATTATGAAAAAAACAATATTCACAATAATGCATATGCTTTTCATGGTTTTTCAGGTCGCTGATCATGAATCCAAGGTCAAATTCAGAAAATTATTTTGTTTTAACCATTTTTATTAACAAATAATGAAAATAAAATATTTACCAGATGCATATGCTTTTCATAGTTTTTTAGGTCGCTGATTATGAATCTAAGGTCGAAATCGCAAAATTATTTTGTTAATACAAATTGTTTAAACAAAATTATTTTGCAATTTTAACCTCAGATTCATGATCACTGACCTGAAAAACCATGAAAAGCATACGCATCTTAGTAAGTATTTTTTTATAATTTTCAGAGAAAATTGTTTAAACAAAATAATTTTCCGAATTCGACCTCAAATTTATGATCAGCGACCTGAAAAACCATGAAAAGCATATGCATCTAAGTAAGTATTTTTTTATAATTGTTGAAACAAATTGTTTAAACAAAATAATTTTCTAAATTTGACCTCAGATTCATGATCAGCGACCTAAAAAACTATGAAATGCATGTGCAAATCTCTAGGAAGTCTCTCGGAAGTCTCTCGGAGCCCCGTCACCAGGGATTATTCTAAAAATTTACTGAATAAGATGGAAGATCAAATCAAGAAAGTTTTCATAGATAAGATTTAGGGATAAGATCACACACAATCATGTTTTTGGGATCAAATAAGTCGATCCAGAAAACCTGATTGTATGTGAACGAGAATCAGATTACCAAAACTTTCATCTGATTAGATATGACTGGGAAGGATTGAGTGTCAATCATGTTTCCATGACAAAATTGAACGATCCGAAAAATACTATCAGACTTGATCGAGTTATTGAAGACCGAAAAAGTTTCCCGGATTGTAGACGATTGCAAAAGATCGAGAATAGCGATGCAGCTGATCACTTCTAGTCAGATCCGATCCCGTTAACTTCAAATCTCAATCCGCATCTTTCAGCAGGGATACGTGAACTTTACGGATTTCTACTCATCACATACGGATTTTTCATAAAAATTGGCTTAAATGAGCTTAATCACGATAATTTCGTTAATATAATAAAAATACCTTGTACTACAGAAAAGGATGGGTAGATGTTACTCTTCACTTCTTTTGGCCTTTCACTCTCTCTCTTTACCATTTTAATTTGCCGAACGCATAAGTACACATAGATGTACATAATGGGACACACTCATTACCCCGGATTTCCAAAACACCGAACTTGTCGTATTTCCGAATCACGAAACTCTGGAAATGCAAAAGACCGTGAAAAAAATACTACGAACCCACATCGCTCCGAAAAACGATTCACCTGATTCTTTATCCTGCCGCCGTCGCGTTTAACCGAATATTCATAACGCCGATGCATAAAAGCGCCGAAAATTCAGTTCACCGACAGTTTTTAATCCCGTTTCAACAAAATCCCAGGGTGTCATTTTTCCGCAAACATATGATTCCGATTTTTTTAAACTGCGAAAACTCAATTTGCCGATTTTGTGTTTTTCCGTTTCCTCAATGAACCTTTTATTCAGTTCTGCGAATCGTCATTTGACCGAAGGCGCATTTTGCCGATTCTGAAAATTCCCGATTTAGGGTGCATCCACTTCATCCTAAATTTTATCATCCGAAATTTTTGAGGTTAGGTTAAGTCATCTGAAATTTGGGGTTTTTAGGTTTGTTCAGTTGGTACGTACCAAATTAACAAACTTAAAAACACTAAATTTTAGAAGACTCAACCTAACTTCAAAAATTTCGGATGAAAAAATTTCGGATGAAGCGGATGCACCCCCGATTTATAATACTTACGAATGATTAAAAATCCGAAGTATCAAAACACCTAAAATTCAATATTTCGAATCACTAAAATACTGATCCATACCGAACATTCAAATCACCGACTAGCCAGAATTTCGATTTATCGACGTCACGATTCTTCAAAAGCGCATTCTCTTCTTTACCAGAAACGTCAACGCCCAGATCCGTCACCCCTCCATTGCCACGGGACACTGTGGGCAAGGAAAACCGAAATCTCAAACCTCCGTGGATTGATTCCTCCGTTCAGTTTGAGAGAGAAGTTGTATATATAGATATGTATGTATTAAATTCTCTCCTAAAGGAGAGAAACTAATACATTTTAAAGGAGCTCCAGCTAAAGAAAAATGAAGACTTATCGGGCGCGATTCCAAAATGTTTCGCGTGCAGATTTCGACATATTTTGTCACAGAAATGTAAACAGGGTAATTAGAGAACACAAATCGTCTCTTCTTCGAGAAAAAAGGACCAATATTACGTTATATAGAGCATGTTTTTAAGAAAAAATTTATTTAATTAATTCAACGAGAACGGGGACTAATCTTGAAAAAACGTTTGAAGGAAATATTTAGGGGGTGATAACCAATCGATCGATAACCGATCGATACTATACCAGAAAAAGAATAAGTATTTTTTGATGCGTATAGCTAATGTATAATTCTCATTATCGTGTATATTAATTTTAAAAAAATCATGTTAAGTAAGTACTGTAATTAAGTAAGTAATAATTTATTGCAAAATCCGGCCGTATGAAGTCCGTCGCTTAAAAAATAAATCGTGATTTCGTCAGTCGCCTTGAAGAGAAATCGGCCGGACGAGTAAATACTGTGATAGTCACATCTGTCTCTTTTCCACTTGCATCGCCTAGCGGAAGTATATTTTTCACACCTGTTGTATTCCTCCCGATTTCAGAGATCGCGCTTCGAGAAAATCTTCTCGACGTCCATGGTTACATTATGATTATTTTGCCTCAGCTGATCGTCAAAGGTGAAAAGCGATTTACATGCGGCACTGCTGCCAATTATAGGCAGCAGCGTCAGCGAAACACACCTTTATTCATATCGAACATGGCGCATTTCAGAACGAAAACTTCATGTATGTTTTTGAATCAATTTTATTATATGCAAAATTTAAAAGTGCAGCTGATACTAAGCGCGCAACGTCAAATTGCATGTTTTCTGGCATGCGAATGCGACGTTTTTTTATAAATAACACACAAGATATATTATTTCAATGTGGGTATTGTAATTTGCATTGTGAATGTCAATTAAAATTTTAGTTACGATTTTGAGATTTTTTAACTTTTCTCGTATACATATTAAAAAAAAATGTAAGTATACAATAGTAAAGCACAGAATTAAGTTATTATAATAATGAATGAAATTTTAAGGCTATTATATATTTTTAATATTTTATCTGTGAGTGATAGAACGACAATTCGAATTTTTTTTTTTCTATTCTATTCTAAAATGTAAATGAAAAATTTAAGTTAAAATTATAATATTCTAAAATTTTTATTATATTTATTACATATTTCAAAAAAAATTATTAATATACAATAGTCAAAATGCGGGTCAAATCTGTTATTCACTGGTCTAACAATTCAACGATAAATTACTAATATTATGACCAGTCAATTCTCATCTTTTCTGTGATTTATTCTCTCTTCGACGCTTACGATTTGGTCCACTTATACAGTTCGATGGGTCCCTGCAAGTCTATTCTATCTCATGAGCGCGCTCCAACAGTATTTCAACTTTCACCGAGCCGCTATAAGTATTCTATCCTTCGAGACTACGAAACGATCTATTTTATGTTTCAGCGCTCTCGAACGTTTCATCCCATCTCTGGCAGAGTTGAAACACTTCATCGTAACTCAAAATTTGAACATTTTACGAAAAAGTCATTTTAAAATTTTTTAAAGCTTTAAGCATGTTCCAGAAAAAACTTGAAAAAAAAAAATTTAATTTTTACCCTTTAAAATTGAAAAACAAATCAGGACGTCTTATAACTCGAAGTTTAGCATGTTTTCAATAGGTTTTTCAACTATTTTATATAGGAATTATGTAACTACAGTTTTACTACATATACTGTGTCTGACAAAATTGGCAAAAGTCAATTAGAGTTGATTGTTTGAACAAAATAAATTATAGTAATGTTATCATAAATTTACAGTCAACGGCTTTCAAAACCAAGAAAAGCATATTTATGTGTATGCAAAAATGTGCTTTCGTAACACTAAGTTACAGTTTGTTGTTTGAAAAAATGCATTTTATTATTCTAATGCAAAATATGCACTAGACGGATTGAGAAGCCATGAAAAGTATATGCGTTTTGCGAAAATGTGTTTTTGTAACAATTAGTTGAAGTTTATTGTTTGAACAAATTTAGAAACCATAAAAAGTATATGCATCTTGCAATAATGTGTTTTTGCAAAAATAAGTAAAATTTCATTGTTTAAAAAATTGATAAATTTTATTAATCACATCCAAAATATGCCACTGAAATCGACGTGAACGAATCTTACGAATAATGTATTTTATCATAATATATAAATTTTTAATGACAGTAATATAAATAATAATGATTCAAACCATTTATTATGAACGACCCCAAAAATCATTATAAACAATATTATCAAGACGGAATGATAGATACATGAAAATGTTTATGTCAGAAGTAATTATTAAGGCAGTAAATAATATTTTTCATAAATAGGAAGTTTACAGCCTTCTTCTAAAAAATTATATCATCACTGTGTAAATTATTCATTGTAGTAAACAGTTTGTTTTTTTAAATACACAAAATAATGTTTTTCTATGTAAGTGCAAGAAAAATCATTCTTATTGCGCCTGAATTTTGAATGAACAAAAATATTTTAATTTGGTGCAATTTTTATCTTTCTTGCTTTATTTAAAAAACTTATACATTATTTGGTTAATAATTTTAAAAATGATGAGTGTAACGTCCCACACAGCATTTAACGTATCACAAATATTGCTGCAATCTTGCATTTGAAATTGCAATGTTAGGCAAAATCTTGCAGCAATATTACAAGATCGTTGCAGAAAGATTGCTGCAACGTGTAAATGTCCGCTTTCATTGCAGTGAAACATTGTAAAAATGTATCAGCTACGTTTCTGTAATATATCTGCAACATGTAGCAACGTTGCAGAAACGCTGCTACCACATTTCATGCACGATTCATATGATTTTTGGAGCATTGTAGAAATATTGCATATTTACCGCTGTAATTTTTTATGCCTGTCTGTATTCCTACAGCAATATTTTGCAATGTTGGCTACGATTCTCATTTAAAATCTGTGGTTTATATCCAAATAAGTGGTTTTAGTACTCCAAAATACTCATTCGGATCAAAAAATTCAAGTTCCACAGATTTTTCAGAGACATGGCAATATTATGACGAAATTGCACTGGCAATCTAGGCAGGCACAACAAATGAAAGCAACGACCCCGCAATAATCCTAGTATAAAAAATAATGATGCATCATTGTTAGTATGTAAAATTGAATAAAAAAATTTCAGAATGAAGACAAACGTAAAATCAGTTTAAAACTCTTTATTGAGATCAAAAAGTTACCGAAAATATTGCAAAATTCGAGGCTTGAAAAATGTCTTGTTTCTTTAAAGAATTCCTATAAAAGCAACAACCTCTTCTAGTAACATTTTTTTTTAAATCAATTGCTCAGTCTTCTTTTTGAGATCGAAAAATTCACAATATAAAAGTGAGAGACAAAAACATCACTCGTCTTCTTCTGCTGATCTTTGAGGGCTTGCTGCTCTTGGATCAATCTCTTCTTTTTTCCTACAAAAATTCAAGACACAGATTTAGAATCAAATGAAATGAAGTTCGGTACAGTTCTATTAGTCGGTCCGAAAAATCCATACAAATATAAGTATATTCTATTGAGAGTCATAGAAATATTTTTTTACTGTTACTTTTTCAATAGAAATCACCTCACTTATTATTAATTGAATCGTACAGTAGAAATAATACAATGAAAAAAGGCAAATATATTACACTATAGATCGAGTCAACCATTTCTAAAGTAGGTTTACGACTTTGAACAGAAAAAGGCAAAAATAACGTGTACTTTTCTGCAATTAATGTTTCGTATTCGAATATGTAATTAACGTTCGCTTCACTACGAACTTTTCTAAAAAAAACAATTGTTTTAATTACAAATGTTTAAAGAATATTTTAAGGAACTGCAGGTGAACATTTCGCAAAAATTTGAATTAGTAAAACATCCAATTATTCAAATATCATTATTGAAAGGAACGGGAGAACGATTCATGTCAATACCAGAAATCGTGAACAGCCTTTTGCGAAAAAAAAGGTCAAGTTACTTACTGTTTTCTGCTCATTCGGACGGTCGCCTGGGCCAACCACGGACCAATGGATGTTGTCTTTAAGCGTTTTTCATCGAGTTCACTTCCAAATTTTTGTCGAACAGCAGCTGGAAATTTTAAAATAAATTAATGTAACGTCTAGGATTTTTAAAGAGAAAGGAAACTCATATTTGCCAACTTAACCTACCAAATAAAGTTTGATACATTCTTGAGCTTTCGGATGATCTCTTTTTTTCGAGAACGTTCCCCTGGGCATCAACTTTTTTCAGGTGTTTCCCTTTAATGTTGAAACGCATTGCTACTTCGTTTCCAAGAAATCTCCCCAAAATACTGTGGGTCAAATGATGAGAATCTTTTCCACCAATCATCTTCATGTAAATTATCTACAACGAAACATTTAAATATATATTTTGTATACAAAATATGCTCCTAGTTATAATCAAGCAAATTACTCACTGTTTGTTCTCGAAAATAAGAGTTTTCGAGTTTCTTTTCCAAAGCATCGAATTGCTGGACTGTTTGTAAAGGTAACATGCCTTCCAACTCTTCTATAGCGTCTTCTTCCATCTTTGTTTTATCAACATTTTTTGGGAGTACATAGTGGAGCCCTGAAATTTTTTTGTCCATTTCCGCGACTTTCATTTCAAGGGAATTATTTCTGTGCAACAATTCTTTACAGCATGCTGAAAAATGAGATCCAAAATGGAACATATAATAAAGAAAACTATCCTCAAAAATTAAAGGTACACTAAGCCACCTTCAAAGTACACCCCACATAAAAGTAATTCCTTCATTTCTAGAGCCAATTCCAAAAAAAGGAGGGTCATCTATTCAATTGAAATTCTTAATTACTTTTACAAGAGGTTTGCGCGCAGGAGGCAAAGCTATCCCAGATAATATCAAATACTCTTGAATAACATACATAACACTTGTGACAGTATTTCTTCTGTTGACGATCTGGAAGTGTCCTCGAAGCTACTCCCTTTCTTTCCACCAAAACGATCATGCAGCATCTCATCAGTGTTGGGTGGAAAGTTTTCGTCATTTTCGAACCCAAAACTTCTTTTACCTTTGAGGCCAAGACGAGCATTATCAGCGTTACCTGTATTGGATCGATTTACACAAATAACTGATTAGATTTAGTTCGACTTTATAAATAGAAATGCAATGTTTATAATACCCTAGTAACTTAGGTTTTTATAAACTTTTAATAAAACCCTTTATAGAATTCCCCTTTTTTATTAAGTGCCTTTATAGAAAAAGGAATGTTTTATAAAGTTTTCATCAGTTTTTATAAAGCCATTTTAGAAAATCTTTATACAATGCCAAAATTTTTATAAAGTACATTTTAAAATATACTTTATGAAAATGCCGTCATTTTATATAGATTCAATAAAGTTTTTATAAAGCTGATATTTCAAAAACTACTGAAAACTTTATAAAACATTGCTTCTTTCATAAAGCGACTGTATAAAAAAGTGGAATTTTTGTTTAAAAAATACAGAAATTTTATAAGGGAATTTATAAAAATTTAATAAAAACCCAAGTTACTAGGGTGTGAGAAATAAAAATTACATAGCATGCATATTAAAAATTGCAGATAAAGCTTGAAAATAAGTTTTAATGAGTGGTTTTGTGAGTGGTTCAATAAAATTTTTAAAAAAAGCGAAGTTTCTAGGGATACAGAAAATCATTAAATATTGACTGGACATGAACTTGTAGAGTAGGACGAATTTCAACATTCAGAAAAAACAAAGAATAAAAATAACTGTACAAATCAGGTTCCATGACTAACTTTTCGATTGTCTTTTATCTAGATTGATGCATTCAAGCAATGGTTTAAAACCACAAGCAGTCTTCAACTGCATGGTTTCTTTTTGCTTTACAGACTTCTCTCCGACATTTTTTTTTTTATTTCGACTTCACAGCATCATTGTCTGATTCGTCGCTTGAAGAAGAAATTTTACGCTTATAGCGTTTACTTCTGCTGTTTTTTAAAAAATTTTCATCAACTTCAGTATCCACATCGGTACTCAACTGGATTATTTTCAGATTTTCTTTGGCAGTCACATAACTGTCTGTAATAAATGATACAGGTATTATATATATATGTCATATACACTGTAAAAAGCTAAACAAAAAATGTAAAACAGAAATTATATTATGCATATTGAGTAAGGTATATTGCTCTATTACATATCCTGGCCTGGATTTACATAAGGGGCCACATGGGCCACTACCCCGGGGCGGCACTTCGGGCAAATCCGGGCCTGTACATATCAATTGTATACAATGAACAGGAAATTATATATATTATTGAATGAATAATATGTATCGTTGATAATATACAAAATACACGCTTTTGGCAACTTGTAAAATACAATTTAACATACAAAAAAAGTGATGCATGGTTTTAAAATATACACATTAGGGTGACTTATTTTGGCGATGTTTGAATTTTTTCTACTTTGAGGCTCTAAATCAATCAAGATATGAAGAGAAAAAAATTTGTTCAAGTTTATGTGAAGTTTAGTGAAGTAGTACATACTTACAAGAAAAATGTTATAATACAGAATTTATGACTACATTACACGTATATAAGAGCCTAATAATAATAATTCATGAATTTATTCTAGGATAAGTAAAAAACAAATGATGATGAAAGCAGGTCTGGAAAAAATTTAAGATAAATCTTTATAAAATTGCGAATACATTTGTAGGAATTTTAATTGCAGATTTCAAGTATTGAATTTGAAAAATTTGAGATATCGTTCATTTTGTTTGAGAATTATTATTTATAACGTTTCGGTATAGTCATCATTGTGAAACGTAGGCAACGTTTAATTTTTTACAATCATATTTATGGTCAAAAGAACAATTAGTTTTTAGTTGAATAGAACAATCGTTTTCGATTGGAAATTTTTGGCTGGGTATGACGTCGAGGGGGAGAGAGAGGTGTCTGTTTAGGAATGTATTTTTTTTTTTTTTAGGACTGTATAGTTACCCTAAAAACTACAGAATGAGGCTGGTGCTGGAGAAAAATATTCCATTTCTCCACCGTTTACAAATATGACAAGGCCGCCTAAAGGACATGCGACCAAGGGAAGAGAATCCTAGCCTCGGCGACGGTTCGAACCTGGAAGTCGCGTGTTACATGTGCGATCTCTTGACCTGCACGTGGTGGCGGCTGGGTCACACTAAGAAAGAGCTCTCGCTTGACACCGATACTGTTAAAGGGACGCGTCCCCAGAGCCATGCCTAATCAATGCATGGACTCATACCCAGATCGGTGTCAGAGTAATGAAACTAGCTGGTTTCGTCTAACTCATCGGAGTGCATCCCGGGTGTTGGTATACACATTTGCCTTCGCCCATGAGGATAGACCCAGTCAACGCGACTACCGGTAGGTGGGCGCGATGGCGATCGTACCGGAGCGCCTTTCTGCCGGTACGACACTCTCATAATTCTGGGGCCGCTACGTAGGGTGATATACCCAATGGGCCAGGCGCGCCCTGCGTAGCTCACTTGAATGTGACGGTTGTTGCTCTCGGGCAACTCAGAACTTCCTTTACAAATATGACAAACAGCTGTTAGGTAAAATGGTGGCATACTCACGTGATGACATAATAATTTTTTCCACCTGGATATTCTCCCACGACTCCTCATCCGGATCATCGCGATTTAATAAAGCTTCTCCCACATCGTTCGACCCCAGGTTTGAAGGGTACAATGTGTTCTTCGAGTTGATGAACCAAGAATCCAGGAGTAACCGAAAATCTGTACTTGATATTCGACAAATTTTATAGCACATTTTTGATTGATCCCGATCCATCGCGTTG
Source organism: Platygaster robiniae (assembly GCA_028476575.1). Lineage (NCBI taxonomy): Eukaryota > Metazoa > Arthropoda > Insecta > Hymenoptera > Platygastridae > Platygaster > Platygaster robiniae. The sequence goes on from CM052026.1 coordinate 19,972,292, forward strand.
ATAATTCACTAAAGAAAAAAAATAATAATAACGGTACAGTTGATTGCAAATAAATGACGAATGTGTAGTTTGATAGAAAAAATATGTAAAACACACCACGTGCAGAAACTAGAAATTAAGGTTTCAGTATCAGGTGGCATCAGCTTGCATCACATGTGTGAAATTATGCTGCTCACGAAGCGTGGAGGTGGAGAGGGAAACGACACTGAACGAACACTCACGATTCGTGACCAGTGCTCGGGATTCGCCGTAAATCACGAGTCACTCACGAGCACTCACGAGCCTATGGCATGGCTTTAACGCCATCGGGGGCAATCGGGGGCTATCGGGCGTTCGCGCACTTTCGCGTTCACGGATCAGCTGTCATCAGCTGAGTAAAAATAGCATCAGTTGCAATACAGTCAATCATGGTCAATCAGTCAATGTTTATTATTTTCGAAAATACATTTTTGTTTCGGGTGGTACGAAATTTCAATAACTGAAGGTGCGGAGCTACGAATGTGTTAAAGTACAAGTGAGTTTATTTTGTGTTTTATGTACGATTCATAATAATTGAATGATAAAGTTATGAAAATTGTAAATGCTTGCATGGATTTCAGACATGGACAATAGGAAACTTCTAGTTTACTCTCAACGGCATACACGGCGAATCATTGCTAATCGAACCCGAGAAGATATCCAAAGAATATTTGGTCATTCCAATGACGATGAACGGACAAGTCACGATGTACCCGTAGCAAATGATATTCTTGTGAGAAATATGCCGATACAAGAAACTAATCATCATGTCCCTGAAAACGACATAAATGATATAATCCCAGAACCAAGTAGGATGTTGATGTATGAATTTTTTATATTTAAATTGCTCCCGACCGATCCAATCTTAACCAAACTAAGTTATCATTGGTTAATATTGAGTTATGATCGGTTAAGATTGAAAAAATCTATAATAAAACAATATTGGTTATTTTTACCCCTTGGATGTTCACTAAAATTATATACAAACAATTTTGAGGAGGTTTTGAAGTTTCAAAACAATCTAATTTTGTTGTTGGGAAAAATAAATTGTCGACACGAGTGACATCCGAGAGCGCTGAAGGGTCCTGAGGTTTTCACTCGTGTCGACAATTTATAAATTCTAAAATCGAAATTCGATTGTTTGGAAACTTTCAAACCTCCCTAAATTTAATAATTATTTTAATCTTAACCGATCATAACTCAATCTTAACCAATGATAACTTAGTTCGGTTAAGATTGGAACACTCGCGCTTCAAGCGGTTTTAAAGTAAAAATAGGAAGCTAACTGCTTTAACAATTTATCATACATTGTTTTTTTAAGAAGTGTACCTAAATATATAAAGAAAAAGTGAAAACGTGAATTTCTGTCTAAAAATTAAAAAATTGATTAACAGTTTGGTACGAAAAATCTAAAATTTTTTCTTCAGTGTTTCCGGACAAAGAAATGTAATTTTTACAGACTAGAATTTGATGCACATATTAGAGCAAATCAAATGTGTATATATTCCAAATTTTTATATAATTACGAATAAAAACTGTAATTTTATTTTAACAAAAATTAGTTACTGCTGATTATTTTTCGACTAAGAATGGGTAAATTAATCATTTATTTTCATAGTCATGCATGTCAAAATTATTTTCATCACGCAAATTTTGGTGTTGTGACAAAAATTGCAGTTGAAAAAATTTCGAAACCTGAAAAGTGTACGTCGCAAATATGCATATTAAACTACATAGTTTGAGTATCGAATTGTGTAAATTTGTTATGAAGTTTTGAAAAAAATTATAAATAGTTCGTAATTTTTTCGCTATGATTTAAAACTTATAAGTGCAATTTTTTTTAATCTTCATGGAAAACCTCACAAGCAATAAAAAAATATCTCAAGTTTTTATACAATATTCTTGTAAACTTCTACTTTACTATGGTTAAACAGCTCAAATTTTTAAGATTTCATAAGATTGTCTGTATTCTTTTCAGAAAATGTCGCAGACGATGACGCCGACAGTGTACACAGCTATGAATATCCAGATCAAAGTTCGAATGAGGATGAAGAGGAAGAAGGAGATGAAGTACTAAATGAACAACAGGAAAATAGGAATTTTGTACAGGAAATCAATGATTGGATGTCCTTTTTTGCTAGAGTTATCCCAAGAGCAGCCTATGACGCACTGTTGAGTATTTTGAATAAGTATACAAATACTCAATTCCCAAAAGATAGTAGAACTGTTTTAAAAACACCCACATCCACAGACATTCAAGAAATGAACCATGGTCAATACTGGCATAGTGGGTTGAAAAATGCAGTTCTAAATACTTTAGAAAAATATAAACAGTTGAACATCCAAAGCGATTCAGTTGAATATTACGTAAATATAGATGGTTTGTCATTGGGGAAGTCCACTCCAGATTGTCTTTGGTCGATTTTATGTTCAGATGTTTTGATCGAAAATGTAGACATTGTAGGGATATATTTTGGAAAAAAGAAACCAAGCGATCCAAATGAGTATCTACTATTGTTCGTCGAAGAACTGGTAGAATTAATGAATAATGGCATCGAATTTGAGAATAAGCGATACAGCTTCAAACTAAAAGGGTTAATATGCGATGTTCCTGCTAAATCCTACATTTTACGTGTTATGGGTCACACAGGTTACAATTCCTGTACTAAATGTTGCATTCATGGAGAATACATTGGGGGAACTGTGTGTTTCCCAGGAATTTGTGACATAATAAAAACAGACGCAAATTTTCGTAGATTAGGTTATTCTTTTGATTATCAACTTGGGGAAACTATACTCACAAGAATTCCTGAATTCGATTTCGTTGTGAATGTGCCTCTTGACTACATGCATCTAGTGTGCTTGGGTATCATGCAAAAACTATAGAACCTATGGTTAAGTGGCCCTATAAGACAAAATGTTCGTTTGCCTTCTTATAAAATTGATCTGATTTCTGATGAACTGCACAAATTGACAAAATGGATACCACGCGATTTTAATAGGAAGCCAAGAGCGGTGACATATATTAAATACTGGAAAGCGACTGAGTTACGTTCATTTGTAATCTATTGGGGACCAGTGGTTTTGCGAAATCATTTGCGCAAAGAACTGTATGAGCACTTTTTATTGTTGCATGTCGCGATCACAATTTTAGTGAGTGAAACATATTGTACTGAAGAGTCAAACTTGAACTTTGCGGATGAATTGTTAAATCAATTTGTGTCACAGTTTGAACAAATCTATGGGGAAAGATAAGTGTCCTATAATGTCCACAATTTGCGGCACTTAGTAGACGATGTTCGCAATCACGGGGCTGTAGACAAATTTAGTGCGTTCAAATTTGAAAACTTTAATGGTATTTTGAACAAATTAGTAAAAAAAGGTGAGTTCCCGCTCCAACAAATTCATCCCAAAATAACGGAAAGTAAAGTAACTTCGAAAATTCTACCAAAAAAAAAAAAATGACACGATCACGCTACATGATCGTCATCGAAGGGGTGTAGTTCCCAGGGAGTTTCTTCTTTCAAAACAATATAAAACGATGAAAAGGAATGAAGTTCGTTTCAGTGTAGAAGACGAAAAAGATGACTGTATTTTAATAAAGAGTGGTGAAATGTTAGAGGCCGTTAACTTTGTATTGCGAGAGGGCGTTCAATACGTAATAGGTAGGAAAATGATTCACCATGAACAATTGTATGAAAATCCTATTTCTTCCTCGGAATTGGGTATACGCATTGTAAAAAGAATTGACGTGATCGAGTCTTACCGTTGTTCTGAAGTGGCGGCGAAATTATTCAAAATGCCCTATGGCATAGGAAATAATATATTCGTAACAATACCAATCGTTCACTCTCTTCTGACATGAAAATGGAGATTCGTGAAATTTGTTACTAGCGAAATGTATCAGAAAGTGTAGTGAATGTGTATTTTTCGCAACAAATGTTTGTTTTCAAAGATCATGTGAGAATTAAACTATAAACGAACGATCGTTTGCACTTTCTTATGAATTTTTTTTACACAAATGATTTTGCCACACCATAATCCTCGCATATTAATCATCCCCATCCGGGTTAATGATGTTCCTTTACATTAAAAAAAATTTTCTAATCTAAACCTATGATTTGTGGTGGCCCTGAACAGCATGCTTGAAAGTACGTATGAAAAACAGCTAAATTATTACTATTAAAATTTTATATGTTTAACTTTATGAAATAAATTATATTTTACGTTTCCTTCACTAGCATTACATATACATTGCAGAAACGTTTCAAATAAAATTGCAGTCAAAACATATCAGCAACAATGTATACGAAATCCTAGTGAAACGTTGCACTGTAACATATTCCAGCAGTATTCCTGTAATGTTGCATACATTCCTTTATTTTGCATGATTGCTGATACATTGCGTATATGCTGTATTTGCTATGTTTCATTGAAAATGTTGCTGCAACGTAATACATTCATTGAAATTTTCCTGCAATATTGCATGCTGTGTGGGGTTATAATCTTGTAAATAAACCTTAAAAAAAAATTAAAAATATGTGATTGAAACATGTGCAAAATGTTGCCCTGCTATTATTTGATTTCTTCAGTGGAGGAAACTTTACATTAAGTTTTCTCGAAACTGTGATTTCTGAGTTACGATGAAATGCTTCAACTCTGCTAGAGTTCTGGAGAGAATCTGGCATTATATTTGGAAAAATTATTTATTAACATCTTATTTTCAACAAATATTTGCGCAATTTGATTTTTAAAAAGATAAATGCGCTCTCTGTAATTTTCTGGACTGATGATCATGAATTTGGTATGATATATTCATAATCATAACATTCATTTTTATCAACTATTACTTGAAATGATTCCATTCTTAAAAAACTCATGACCACACGGGGAAAAAATAAATGCCGATCCAGCACGGAAAACTGCTATATCGGCCGGGAATCGTAAGCGCGTTAACATGGGCAGCCAATGCTGATATTTCAGAGTTGCCATAGCATGAATGCAAAAGAGCGGCAGCACCGGTAAGCCATGTAGCACGAGACCATTGTGCGTTAGCAGCGATGCCCATGTTGAGAGGACATTGCTGTCGTGTTTCGTGAATGCCGCACACATATATGCGTGTGCGTATGCGTGCGTATACGTATACATATATTTTCTTAGGGATAGCCCATGCTGTATCAACATCATACTGTAATACTTATCATAATGTAATACTTCTATATGGTCAGCAGAAAGAGAAGTCTCTCCGACAAGACTACGGTCCCGACAACACTTTCTGTCCTACTTCATTACTCGTTTCTGCGCCGGCGCGAGCTCGACAAACTACGTGTTTATGATATCGTGTTTACATTCCATACATACATAGCATGTATAAGACTGAAAGTATAAAAGAGTCGCACACGCGTAGTACGACCCTCGTTATGTTCTATCCTTTACTCTTGTCGGAGATCCCATTTACAGGCGAGAATAGGGAGCTGGCCATATAGAAGTATTACATATATGATCAACATTGACTGGGAGCTGCTGCAGCCGAGGTAGGGTCAGCATTGGTCCGCCATGCTAATGCGTGATTTCTTTTTTCCCCGTGCACTTGACTTTGGCTGAGTAACGCTAATAAAATCTAATGCTGTGAAGTGCGCACTGTGTTTTGTGTCGTTGTGCTGTTGTGTTTTGTTTTTCGTCTGCCGCATACGCCATCCGTCACATCCCGTACAAGCGTACTATATATATAATGAAACTCTTATTGATTTGTTTGCATATAATCGATTGTGCAATATCTATAATATTTTTCTACGCTATTTATGTATCAGCCGCGAAAATTGGAAGGTTTGAATAATATTTATTAAACTCTAATAGATTATTATTTAAGTTATAATATATCAAATATGTATCTTATACATACATGTATGTGTTTATAATTTCAATTCGAGTTCAATAATAACACAGATTTCACTTGCAATTAATAATACGCACGATTTATTCAATACAGGGAAGTGTAAGGTTCAGAGTTAACAGTGTTATGTATTAGAACACGACAGGCGTCTCCAAGTGAGACTCTCGAGTGGAGAGGGTGTCATCAATGAGACTATTTATTCTGTAAGATATTGGTTTTATTTTTATCAGTAGATGTAGTTATTGATTAGTTATAATCCAGTTCTCTTGTTATAGACCCGAATATTTCTTTGTGGACGATGTAAGGCCGAAGACCTCTTCGTACGTCGGTGGTGGCCCGATGTCGGCGCCGGGGCGAAGAAGAGGAGGGGTAGTTAGTGTTTCGTCCTCCTCCAGGAGGCGGGCTTCGGTATCTGATGAGGGGAACGGGGAAGAGGGTCTCTCCGGATGGGTCTGGTGCAGACGGCGCCTGGGGCACGTAGTAGCTTGCGACTGGCTTGAGTTCTCTCGGGGATATTCCTGGGTCAGATCTATAACCACAGGTTATAGATCTGACCCAGGAATATCTGCAGCTGTTCCCGGAGTGAGCGTACCAGCATGTACGGAAGGCTCACCATCCGGTCCTCGAGGATGATCGGGAGCGAGGGCGTAGATTGTGACAGAGGCCCGGAATCTCCCGTAGTACCAGGAACCCCAGGGTCAGTGTGGACTAACAGTTGACGGATACGTTCGTCGAGGGATAGGCGTGGGGCGGGTGGGCCCGCTGTTGAACCCGCTGGAGGGAGAAATCTCACGGCTTGAGTGGGCTCGCTGGAACTTGGTCCTGGGCGTGTGACGTTCGTTTCTTGGAGAAGCCCCAATACGTAAGGACTGCGTCCTCAAGTTGTTCCGGGTACGAATTTATTCCCGGAATGCGGCCGGCATGAAACTTCAACTCCACCCAGATGTTCGGATGTCCTCGGTCGCGGAAATGTTTAAATCCAGCTTTCGGACACAATCCGTGTCTCCGTGCCTTTGCCTTGGCTTCCCAAAGATTGAAGGAAAACTCGGCCACTGATTAACAGGAGGGGGGGGGGGATACAGACTCGACTATTAAATGAAGGACATTTCCCCCCCCCCCCGAATATTTGACACGCAACCAGTTATTAAGAACTCATGAATTCAAGAAATAGGTAAAGTTGGTGCGAAACTAACTTGAAACTCAGGCAAATATGAAATATATAATCTCAGTACGAAACCAAACAGGCAAATATGAAATAAATAAAGTTGGTGCGAAACCAACTTTTCAAAACAAACAAATAAGAGAAATGAAAAATTAGTGCGAAACCAAATTTTAAAAACAAGCAAATAAGAGAAATGAAAAATTAGTGCGAAACCAATTTTTAAAAACAGGCAAATAAGAAAAATGAAAAGTTGGTGCGAAACCAACTTTCAAAAACAGGCAAAAAAGAAAAGTGAAAAGTTGGTGCGAAACCAACTTTTAAAAGCAAGCAAATAAGAGAAATGAAAAATTGGTGCGAAACCAATTTTTAAAAACAGGCAAATAAGAAAAATGAAAAGTTGGTGCGAAACCAACTTTCAACTTCCAGAATCAGACTGACTTCAACTCGGATTTGTATCAGCCTTTATACCCGAAAATCCCCAGTCAGATTTTGGCAAAAAAAATCTAGAAACTTCGACTTTCCAATTTTCGTTGAGCAACAGCAAAAAAACAAGGTGGATTTCCCCAATTTCTAATTGATAATTTTAATCTAAAGAATGCTTTTAGGCCAATCATTGCAAGCTCATTATAATATCCCATTGTGAAAAAGATCCATTGTTATAAGCGTATTCGATATGAAAAAAAACAATCCCATAAAACTACAATTCAGGAAAACATCCGCCGGTATCCCGAAAGAAATGGAAAGCGGATGGATTCACGAAAAAAACAAAAGTGCTCGTGCGGCATGAAGTCTGGGCATGCAGGTCCCCTAATACCGTGCCGCAACTAGGCCCGGTTAAAAGCCAATCGAGGTCGAATTCCTAAAATATATATTGTGAAAAGCATGATGCTCGCGATATATAACAACAGTGTGAGAGAGAGATGGAAATATGTGTGAATGTGTAGGCGCGGGAATATTTTAAAATCGAATTCCAACACGCCCCCTCGATTTAAATTTCCCCGCGTCGGTGTTCTGGTACGGTGCTCTTTTTCTGTCTTCATCTTCTCACTTCTTTCTTCTGTTCGTCCGTTCGTTTCCACTCGTGGCCGCTCGTGAACGTTCGTGATGTCACAGCTGATGGTTGTTTACAACCTATTGATTCCTAATTTGGCAATGCAATTTGAGTGTTTTTGATGCGAAAGTGCTTTTGTCAGGACGTCCGCCGGCATTCCCTCGGTTGGAAGATACTGGATTTCAACTTCACCTCGGTCTACGCATTCTCGTACAAAGTGATTGCGAATGTCGACGTGTTTCGTGCGGTTGTGAAAGACAGGATTTTTCGCCAAAAGTCCGGCCTCTTGGTTGTCGTTGAAAATCGTGGTCGTGGGTTGCTTGCCTAGGATTTCGTGCAAAAATCGTCGCAGATGGATGGCTTCCTTTGCGAAGTCAGCAAGCGCCATGTATTCTGCCTCGGTGCTGGAGAGTGCCACTGTTTGTTGTTTTCGTGATTCCCAGGAGACAGCCGCATTTCACAGGTGAAAAATGTGATTTTCTGTCATCGACGTTGGAATCCCAGTCTGCATCCGCGAAACCAACGAGCGCCTTAGAAGTTTTCCTGAAACATAACCTTAAATTTTCTGTCCCCTTTAAATACCTCAGTACTCTTTTGGCTGCCACCAAGTGTTGCGTCCTGTAGTTCATGTTGAATTGGCTCAGGGCACTCACTGCATGCGTGATGTCAGGCCTCGTCGACGCTGCCAAATACATCAGTGATCCATAAGACTCTGGTATGGGAGTTTCTCCGCTTCTCTTTGCTCTTCTTCATTTTTCGGACACATGGACTTGGACAATTTCTCGCTTGCATTCAGGGGCATTGAGATGACCATGCAGTTCTCTATGCTGAAGCGACGAAGGATGTATTTGATGTACGTTTGCTGTGACAATTTGATTTTTTCTTTCTTCTTATCTTGCATGAATTCAATTCCTAGGCAGTAATTCGGAGGGCCCAAATCTTTCATTTCAAATGAATTCGACAACTCGTTCTTCGATGGACGTAGTCTTCTTGGATTGTTCGACGCCACGATAATATCATCTACATAAATGCAGACAATTAATATTTCCTTGTCCTCTCGGTAAGCGTACACGCACGGATCAGCATTTAGTGGTTCCAGATTCAGTTTTTCATCCAGTTTTCTGTACCATTAACGTCCTGATTGCTTTAGACCATACAGAGCTTTCTTGATCAGGCACACTTTTCCACTGACAAATTTCTCACGTTCTTTTCCTTTCAGGATTCTGTGAAATTCTTCAGGTACTTCCAGGAAAATTTCATCGTCAATGTCACCGTTGAGGTAGGCACTTACAAAATCGAGTTGATGAACCTTGAGCTCGTATTCGACAGCGATGGCCATGAGTAATCTGATCGAGCCTATCCGTGCCACTGGTGCAAAAGTTTCACCAAAATCGACGCCTGGAACCTGAGTAAAGCCCTTGGCGACCAACTTTGCCTTGCGACGGTCGACTTCTCCATTTGCCTTGAGCTTGGTCCGCAGGACCTACTTTTGCTGGATACTTTTCTTGTCCTTGGGGCAGTCCACGACGATCTAAGTTCCATTTTTCTTGAGTGCCTTGTATTCCTTGAACATCGCGTCTCGCCATTCATCAGCTTCAGGACTGAAAAGTGCTTCAGTGGCCGTTCGTGGGTTAGGATTCAGCGCCAAATTTGCATAATGTTGTCCAAGGTTGCCAATTTCATCTTCTTCGGTCAGGTTTCTGGCTTCGTCATTTTTCTCGGAGGAAAACTCATGGAAAATCTTCTTTGTTCTCACCCTTTTTCCTGTTTTCTCTAATTTTGGCCTTCCTAGACCTCTTTTTGGAGCTTTTGGGGTCCCTTCTTCTGCCGAGCAGTACTCCTCGGAGTCCTCTTCGGACTGTTCGGGTTTTTCCTTCTTTTCCTTGTGATTTTCTTTCTTCTTTTCTTCATAATTTTCTTTTTTCTTTTCTTTATAATTTTCTTTTTCCCTTTCTTCGTAATTTTCTTTCTTTTTTTCTTCGTGGTTTCGTTTCTTCTTTCATTCGTAATTTTCTTTCTTTTTTTCTTCGTGGTTTTCTTTCTTCTTTTCCCCATGGTTTTCTTTCTTGTTTTCTTCATGGTTGGCCTGGCCTTCGATTTTTCTTCCCTAAATTTCTTCATCGATGAATTCAGTAAAATTTTTCTTCTCTCGGCAGGACCCCGTGAAAGTGACATCTCTGCTTTTGATGATTTTCTTTGATTCAGGGTTCCACAGTCGGTATGCCTTCGACTGGATTGAGTAACCAATAAAGATGAATTTCTTCGATCTGGAGTCAAATTTTCCTTTTCTAGGGCTCTTGTCCAGCACGTATGCCACTGTTCCGAACTACAGAAAATAGTTGACGACTGGTCTTCTCCCGGTCCAGATCTTGAAAGGTATTTCTCCATCTAGGCTTCTTGATGGACAGCAGTTCCGTATGTGATTTGCTGTGAGGATGACTTCGGCCCAAAACCCCCCGGAGACTCCAGACTGGAACAACATGCACCTCGCCATTTCTACGAGGGTTCGATTTTTTCTTTCGGCTACTCCATTTTGCTGTGGAGAATATGGAACTGTTAGTTCGTGTTTTATACCTTCTTTCCTGAGGAGGTCGTCGAAGTGATGGCTGGCGAACTCCGGACCATTATCAGAACCAACTTTCTTGATTTTTCTTTCAGTTTTTCTCTCCACCATGGCCTTGAATTCTAGGAACTTTTCGGGCGTCTCGCTTTTTCTTTTCATGAAGTAGACCTTGCACCACTTGGACTTGTCGATAAAAGTCACGAAGTAACGTTATCCAGCCAGGAATTCGATGCGCATGGGCCCGCAAACATCAGTGTGGATAAGGTCCAGGATGTCATCGGACTTGGTCTTGGAGGATGGGTATGGTTTTTGTGTCTGCTTTCCGGCGATGCAGGATTCGCATGGAGCAAGTTTTTCCTCGATCCTAATATCAATCCCATCGACTTTTTGTTTCCTGATAATGTCGTTGAGGTCCGTCTCATTTAGGTGACCAAAGCGCTCGTGCCATTCTTGTAGTGGTGACACTACGGGCTGTGCAGTTCTGCTTTCTTCTTCCTGGTTCGTGGCCTCGGTGAAGTAATACAAGTCTCTTCTTCTTGTGGCAGTCATGAATCTCTCTTGGGTTGTAGGGTTGACAATAAGGGCTTCTTGTTTTCTGAAAATAACCTCAAAACCGTGTTCGGTCATTTTGCTCACCAACAGGAGGTTCGACCTGAGGTCAGGTACGAACAAATTACAAATTTCCCTCGAGTCTTGCCATGACCCCTCCTCCGTGTTCAGCTTCACGACGCCGCTTCCCTCGATTTTCGTGGAGTCATTGGTTGCCAAATTTAGTACCTGGGACTTCACTGTATGGATCTCGTTGAATTTTTCTGCTTGCACGCACATGTGGGATGAGGTGCCTGAGTCCAAGCACCACTGCTTCACGTTTTTGGGGTTGATTTTCATGGCAATTTCTACATGTTGTGTTGACTCTTCGGATTTCTTGCCACCTGTGTATGTCTTGTTTTTCTAGAAGAACTTATACCGACAATCTCGAACCTTGTGCCCCACTTTGCCACTAGTATGGCATTTAAATTTGAATTTTTCAGGGTTTTCTTGGTCCTTACTGTATTCTGTATTATTTATATTTCCCCCCTGAAAAGATTTACCTGTTTTTCTGTTGACATACATGGCACCTTGCATTTTTTCACCACCACCTCGTTTCCTGGCCTCGTATTCTTCCAACAGCTTGACCTTGAGATTTTCTGGAGTTGGCAATATTGCTTGGGTCTCGATGGCGATTCTGAAGGATTCGTATTCTTCGGGGATGCTGTACAGGAGCAGGATGGTCAGGAGGTCGTTGACGATCACAAGTTCCATCTCCTGGAGTTTGTCCACTACCTCGAAGAAATTTCGCACATGGTCACGCAAGTCTTATCCACTTTTCATCTTGAGTAGAATGAGCGACTTCAGGAGTGTAGCTTTTCTAGCGGACCCCGATGATTGGTAAACAAACACTGTGAAGTTTTTCCCAGATTTCTTTCGAGGTCTCACAATTCTTGATTTGTCTTAGCTCCGATGGGCAAATCGCGAGAATAAGATCTGACCTGGCTTTTGCGTCATTTCGCGGTTCGATTCTCACACCTGCGTAGCTCATTTTCTGGATTCTTTTTCATACGTGCGCGTTTGTGACGTAATTTTCGGTTCGCGATATTTGCGGTTTTCCTCCCGATTTTCGCGGAAAAATTCGCCCGTGTCGTCTGCCTTTCTCGCGGTTTTCGTTTCTGGCAGTTCGAAACCTCCCTGCCCGACGAAGAGGGTTCCAGGATTTTCGAGATAGCGTGGTCGGGAAGCCTAACATCACTTTCGCGGACTTCGCGTTTTTCACCTCCGGATTCGGTGTTCGGTGACGCGTTTTTCGGGGCGTTTTCACTTTCGGGCGCAGTTTTAGCGTTCTGGGCCTAGAACCTGTTATAATTTCGGTTCTAGTTCAATTATAACACCGATTTCACTTGCAATTAATAACACGCGCGATTTATTTAATACATAGAAGTGTGAGGTTCAGAGTTAACAGTGTGAGAGAGATGGAAACATACATAAGTACATAAAAAAGCCATATGGGCACATGGAAGAGAAAAGGCATGCATATATATACATGTGTGTGAATGTGTAGGCGCGGGAATATTTGAAAATCGAATTCCAACATATGTTTTATCAAATGTATATTAATACATCAAAAAAATTGGATAGTTCTTGTATTTTATGTTCTTATAATTATTTCATGTAAATTTATTTTTTCACATGAATGAATATTTTATTACTGATATTTTTTGTGATCATGTCGATTATTATTTAGTCCTTTATTATTTTTTTTTTACAAATTCACCCATCAATATTTGTGTACATTATAATGATAATATCAATCAATCATACTTTGTTATCATTCATAATGTTATATGATGAATACCTGGACACCAATAAATGAAATAATTTTTCATGTTTAAAAACGCTGGGCTTCATTATTTAAAAATTGTCTTTTTTTTACTTCGTTTCTCTTATTGCTAAGATACTTTTTATTTAAAGGTTTAATTCAATTCAGGTTCAATTAAGGTTTTATTCAATACAATTTTCACTTGTGTTTTTTTTTATTTTCATAAGTAATTCACAATTTATTACAATTTTTTTCTATGACTTAATCAAAAATTATTCGTTGTAAAATGTTTGTGAATGCTTTTTTTAAATTATAAGGAATTTCGCGAAATCCATAACTGTCTTCCAGACAAACTTCCTCATACACTTGATATAAGAAATTTAAAGGTTTAATAAATAAATCATAAAATAATAAATAATAAATTGAACCGCTGAAAAGCAGAACCAAGCGAGCGCTCGAGCTAGTAGCATAGGGGTGGAGCACCGCGACGAAGAGGAAGAGGCAAACGCCGATAGCGAAAATTTTCAACAGATTTTTTAAAACGTATACCGCAATATCTTCGAAACTGAAAGAGATTTTTTCATGAAATTTGAAAACAAAAATTGGTAAGGCTATAGCGATGCCGTCAGTATTAAAAATATTGTTTTTTTTTACGTCACAATAATTATTAATGAAACATTTACAATTTCGTCGGAAGATGGCCGAAAAATTCAGAATTTTTTCGTATTAATTAATCGATAATTTTTTTCATATGAGGGAATAGTTTCTGTTATAAGTTGATAATAATCGATCGATTATCATAACAATTACGTCAATAAATAAACGAACGCACCGCTACCCAAGGACAAAACGAGCGTAAGTAACTGAAGTCGGGATAATCAAATAATTATAGTTAGATCAAATATTTATTATTAATGTTCCTACTCTAAAAATCTCATCAAAACGAAATATCTTAACCGGAAATCGCGAAAGCAATGTTTTGAAATTCAGAATATATTACATATCTATTGCATGTGTACGGAAAAATTTTTTCCGTACTTCTGTGGAAAGAAGGCGAACGCCGATAGCGAAAATTTTCAATAGATTTTTGAAAATATTTACGGCGGCATCTTCGAAACTAAAAGAGATTTTTTCATGAAATTCGGGCACAAAAATTGGTTAGGCTATAGCGATGCCGTCAGTATTAAAAATATTGTTTTTTTTACGTAACAATAATTATTAATGAAACATTTACAATTTCATCGAAAAATGACCCAAAAATTCAAAATTTTTTTTAATTTTTCAATCAATTATTTTTTTTTATATAAGGGAATAGTTTCTGCTAAAATTTGATAATAACACAGCTCCACAAAAAAAAAATGGGCCAAAAGTGCGAATGAACAGACCATGCTTACTTCACGTTTTTGGGGTCGCTGAATCCGAATCTGACGTTTGTTTGACGCCATCACGTCAGGGTTTTTCATAACATCAAAAATTTTGCTTAAAAAATGAGTAATTAAAAAAAAAGTAAGACAGGCTAATTTGTAGCCGAAATTTACTGTGCGCAGAGCCTTAACCTGTGAAAAAGCCAAACATCACTTAGACTGGCCTGAACTGACCTGACCTAACCTATCCTTACCTAATCCTAATCGAACGTTAATTAGCTGATTAGGGTAAGCTTAGATAAGGTTTAGTTGGGTTATGTTAGGAAAAGTTACATCGCTTTGTAAGTGAAGGCTTCGTGGACATTGGTTGTTAACTGCAAATTGTCTTGCCTTTTTCTACATTGAAATGTGGTAAGTTCGATTAGGTTAGGATAGGTTAAGTCAGGTCAGTTCAGGCCAGTATAAGTGATGTTTGGCTTTTTCACAGGTTAAGGCTCTGCGCAAGTAGATTTAGGCTACAAATCAGCCTGTGTTACTTTTTTTTAAATTACTCGTTTTTCAAGCGAAATTGTTAAAATTATGAAAAACCCTGACGTGATGGCGTCAAACGAACGTCAGATTCAGATTTAGCGACCCCAAAAACGTAAAGTAAACATGGTCTGTCCATTCGCACTTTTGGTTCATTTTTTTTGTTGAGCTGTGTAATCGATCGATTATCATAATAATTACGTAAATAAATAATCGAACGCACCACTGCACAAGGACAAAACAAGCGTGAGTGACTGAAGTCGGGATAATAAAACAATCATAGTTAGATCAAATATTTATTAATAATTTTCGTCCGCTAAAATTCTCATTCAAATATAACGTTAAACTTCAAAATACAGTAAACACTTAGATTATACGCTGTACTTGGCATTGCTTTACGAGGTATATGATAATCAAATAATCTCTTATTCCCACTCATTTTAATAGATGCAGTTAGCATTAAAAGATTTTTACTATCAATAATCTCAGTTCAGATTAAAGAATTAATAAAAAAAAACAGCCGATTTACAATACATACCTAATTTCGCACTTTGTCTTAATCCTACTATCCATCTATCTATCTATCCTACTACTACTACTAATTTTTTTAAAAGATTGGAAAAAGCATAGTAATGCTTCAACTTCAATCAATCCTTTATTCTACTTGCGTACTGTCCACGCGCTAACAACAGGGTTGCAAAAACAGGAAAAGAAGGCAGCAGGTATAGTTATAATTGACAGGAGTAGAAGTATTATTGTAAATTAATTGTTACAAATCTCATGCATATGTGTTTTCCTCATTTTCGTTAATCGAACATTTCTCAAATTCAATTAATAAATAACATATTTTGTATTGAGGACCTAAGGCTTGGCTTTTAGGTTGAAAACAAATTTATCAGCCGAGGTGCAGCCAAGACTGATACTATTTGGTCCGACTGGTCCGATAAAAAAGCCTCGTTTGACGATCTGAGGTGCAAACGATTCTTTTTGAAAAACATACAAAAAAAATGTTTTTGGAGGACTTGTATGGTTGCATTGAGTATGTCCATTAAGACGGGCAAATGCTTCAGTGCTTGTTTTCAGAGACTTAGGTATTTGCCTGTCGTAAATAGACGTCTCCGGTGCCACAATACAGGTCCTGGAAGTACATTTCTTGCGTGTTTAGCAAAAACTGATTTTTTGTGTGTTATGAACAAACTCATCTGAATACGAAACATATTTTTTCGAAAATAGCCCCAAGATTCTCTAAATACAAACGTTTCAGGAAAAATTTTTAATTTTCATTGTAATAAGATAAAATATGAAAATATAGTAATTGATAGAGAAACTGATACAAGGTTGATGAGATACATTATGATTTGATCAAGCGCATCAACATGTTTTTACCAAAAAATAGCCAAAATAGCATTCAACATTTCTTGATTTAAGGAAGAACAAAAAAAAATTAACCATACAAAAATTATCTTCTGTGTTTAAGTTTTCTAAACAGCAGCTCAAACGGATGATCAATTTTTTTCAACATTGGCAACCACATTTTTTGAATAAAAGAGTTTACGTTTCGAAGATTGCGACTTCGTTTTTATACCTTATATGGTCATTACTAATACGATGTTATTTTATTTTCTCGTGTTTTGCTGAAGTACAACTGGTTACTGCTGACATTAATTTGATAGGATTTAATTTTTTAGAATGACATCTAAATTTATTACGTTCGAATTACATTAATGGCGCGTGGGCATCATTAGTAGATTTCCGTTACAAAGACGAAAATGCTATTGAGCTTGTATGAAGCCAGTAGCTTTTTGAAGGACCAAATTTTTTCTCGAAAAAACACATACAAGAACACTAAACTGCCATCCTCGCAAGATAAGAAATCAACTTGATTGTTATTGACTTAATAACAGATGGATCATTTGCTACAATGTGATACTTACTATCTCATGCTCATTATGGGGTATATTACAGAGAGTAGTATATTAAATAACAAGGACATTAATTTTACTCATATTTACGAGTATGAGGTTTGTAACCACACGAGTGGTTATTTTGAACATTTTGAAGGTTATGAACTAGATAAAAAAACGAATTTTCTATGCCAGAGGTACAAAAAAATTTTTCAGTTAGAATATCTGATCTTGCAAAAGCTCCACGTTCCACCACATTTTCTCACTCGTACCCTTCACGTCAGACAAAATTTATACTTTCCGTGTTCGGGCACGTATACTCAACTATATTACTACAATAGTCACAACGGTGACCGCACAGCGACCTTCGATCAATTACTGAAACGTTTTTGTCACATTCCACACAAAAACTAGATAAACTGCAATACTAAAATAGTAGATGGACTAGGCCGGTTCTCCCCTACTTGGGGGGGTCCACGGAGCGGAGTTCCTCGGGTTACCGCCCTCTCCCCATTCCCCCCACTCCGACTCCCATCACGTGACCCCAACCCTCCCTCCGTTCCCCGCCCACCCCCTCCCCCTGATTGGTCAACCCCTCCCCGGGATCCACCCCCTCCTCTAACTCCTTTTGACGGTACCCACCCCCTTCCCCCCATACCCCATGGCTCACCCCTTTCGTGGTTTCCCATCCCTTTTTGCATTTTTCCTCCATTTTTCGCGGTTTTTCACCTCATTTCGTGCGATTCCTACGCCTTTCCACGGATTCCCTAAATGAAACAAGTGTCTGGTATAAATAACATTTTATTTATCATCAACTATTTGTTCTAATTAGCTACCATACATATTTTAACGTACGAAAAGTCGGTTTACAATAAATATTTGGATTCTTTCCGCACCACCAGAGCATGCTTCCTTCTCGCATGGGATGGTAGAATTCATGACGCGTTTTTTCGATGGGGTACCCTTAGTAGGCCTCAACAACGATTTAAATAAATGAAATTATTTGTTGTCGATAACAATTTAGAATTCCCCGTTAACATCCATCAATTCACTTAATTTATAATGACCAAGAGCAAAAGTGTCGATCGTGTCAAGAAAAATGAATCTTTTATCATCGTAAGGATTTAGCGCGACTTTTGTATGCTGAATCGTTTGAATTTCGTGTAGTCGTGATTGGAAAGTATCGAGTTCAACTAGTCGTTGAACTCGATACTCTGTGCATTCACTTTACAAACAATGTATGTAATCATCGAAATCGATTGTTTTCGCTACAACGTATCCGTTGACGCCCTTAGCCTTCTTAATCATATCTTGTCCTTCGACGCGTAGACTGTACATTTTGCTTCTTAATCCTACAAACTCAGTTATAATTTTGCCGTTGCACTCGTCCTTTATGAGACCCACAACTTTTTTGTTTTTCAATTCGATCCCGAAACGATTGGTTAGAGAATAGTCGGATGTATCGAAGTAATCTGAATTTTCTTTCATCATTCTGTATGGATCAAGATTTCGAATTTCATAAATTAGACTGTCTGTATCGGTATACAGAAGTTTTGCGTTTGTTGTAGGTTTCATGAAGTCATAATGGAAAGAGTAAAGACATGTTTTGGATAGGTCGAGAACGGAGAAGCCTACGTATATAGGCTTGTTCATTGTAACTTTAATGCGTGCTAATTTAATGGCAACCAGATTCTCATCAAAAATCGTTCGCGAGATGAAATTTGGTCTTGAAATCAAGGCTTCTGCACCGTATAGACCCAACTATTGCATAACAAGTTTTATATCTACACGTTTTCGAACATTCTCCATGGTTTTTCCATAAACTGCATTGTTCATCAGTTTGAATAAGTTTTTTTTCAAAATCATTTTTCGCGTTTTTGCGTAAATCACTATTTAAATCAATGTAAGACTTCAACCATGGAGATTGCTTGAACTTCAGTATTCTATGAATGCGACGCAAAATCAGACCATGATGCAATGCCTGCCTCAAATTTCGATAATTAATAACGTATCACGTTTTTAATTTAAGAGTTACTAAAAGCTTGTTATACTCTGAACCAGGTGGAGTTTTGCTTTCAGCGCAAAATGGCAAATCATTGTGTTTATCATGAATGCCTGATGGATACTCAAGATTCACTTCAAGGATGTAGCCTTCATCCGCATCATAAGCTACATTCCAATCAAAATTTTCGTCTGAGATGTCATCGTCGGTTAAGGTGCTGTAAAACGCTTTCTTTGGAGGAAGCTCAATTTCTTCCAATTTCTCCCACGAGTCAAGGTGTTCATATGGAAAGACGCCTTTTTTCATCAGGAACTGCAGTTGCTCTTCGTTGAGATCAGCAAAGTTTCGCCGGACGATGTTCTTTTTGTCTGCTTCAAGGTATGATGCAAGCTTTTCCAGAGATGATGCCATGAAGCGGGGGATGGAGTTTGATCAATTCCAAAAAGGTGGAAGGCTTCTTCCTTCCTCTTTGAGTGGGAAAAGGGGTGGGAGTGTAGGGTACTGGTACAGGCTGAGTTGTGGACATCAGTTGAAGGATGTACTCCTCATCGATGTCAAGAGAGAGAGGGGAGAGTGGTGGAGGTGATGGTTCGAAAAGTTCAGGAAGCTGCTCGGGATCGCGTAACTCACAAGAGTCGCATGAGAAAAGAGATAGAGTGGGATCCGACGCTGGTGATGGGGGTGGGAGATATCTAGGAGAGACAGGGGGAAAAAGATGATTAGGTTCGGGGGTCGGGGGAAGAGGAATCTGATGAACAGGGGTAGTGTCCCGTGGAGATGGAGTAGAGGCTGGGGGAAGAAGAATTTGGTGTTCCAATGAAAGTGGTAGGGGTGGAGGTGGTGGCGCTAATGAAAAACATGTAGAGGGTTGAGAATTAAAATTAGGTGAAGGTGGTGGTGATGGTGCTGGTAGTAAATAAGCGGAGTGTTGGGAGTTGAAAATAGGCGAAGGTAGTGGTGGCGTTGATGTCGGTGGAAAGTATGCAGTATGTTGAGAGTTGAAAGTGGGTGATGGCTCGAATTTCTTTCGTGAAGCGCGAAGGTTATATCCTGGGATCGGGGCGGAGGTGCATCGAAACTGATGGTGACAGGAGGGAGACACCTTCACCGGTTAGCTCTGCTGGAACAGTTAGCAGCCGTACACGTAATTCGCGTGCTAGGCCAGCTGATCATCTGCTCCGGGTCAAGACTTGGGTCAAAGGGAAATTCCCCTTGGCCCACAGAATTCCCCTCTGAAACTCCCGGATATGATTCGCCCTACCAAGGCTCCTTCCCTTGGCCTTTTCTCTCGTTTGTCGGAGCAACCGTTCAGCCACTAAAATTCATACTCTCAACATGAGCGGACCCAAAGTCCAATTACCATTGCTATCTCGAATCTACTGACTTAAGTTATCTAGAGACGTTAACAAGAGAAACTTCTTAACCCTCCCTAATGCCTGATATTCGAACGACTATTGATTCCCTGGAATAACTACAATATTCATCCTCTGGCAAGAAAAATATCTCCAAGCGTCAAAAAACCAATTATCTTTAAGAGAAAAATGCACAATGTTCTCTTACTTTCGTAAACGGGAATCCTATCCTTTCGCTCGGTACGGTGAGCGGTGCTCGTGCGGTAAGCGTGATATGAAGCTCGCAACGGTGAGCTTTGCTCGTGCGGTGAGCGTTACTTGAAAAGCTCGTTACAGTGAGCTTTGCTCGTACGGTGAGCAGTGCTCGTGCGGTGAGCGTTACTTGGAAAGCTCGTAATAGTGAGCTTTGCTCGTATGGTGAGCAAGGTCTTTGGGAAGCTCGTAACTGTGAGCTTTACTCGTATGGTGAGCAGGGTGTAATACTCGAGACGGTGAGCACTGCTGGACTGAATTCTATGAGAACAGGCCTTTTTTTATGCCATTTTGGTATCAGAAGAATTAGAATAGGAGGAGAAATATTAGATAAGTCATCCAGACCCAGCCTAGATCATTGAAACAATATTTGCCGATATCGGGCGTTCGATGGCCATCGCGATCACAGTTATCGCGATTACGCACGCACGACCGCCTAAAAGACGGTGCGTGATCTCGAGCGTGAAGTTAAGTACATAGTATCCCATGGCTAGTGATAACAAGTAGCCCTGCCTGAATTCACTTATCTTAGATTTGCGTTATCTCGCAAGTACCTCAAAAAAATTCCATCTCATTACAAGAACCTAGATATTTTTAAAGAAAATTCTGAATACTTAAGAGATATAAATAATGTAGGAAGTTTTGATTGCTACGATTAGGAACACTAAAATTCTTATTATATTAAATAAGTACAAACAAAACGTACCTGATAGAAAAAACACAGTTTTTTTCAAAAATTCGAATGCATTGTGATATTCCACGAGAACGCGAAATCGCGGAATCGCCTGCGAGGGTTTTTCACGGTCGCCGATTAGCTGCGCTCAGCAGAAAAGCGCTTGCATGGCGAAAGCGCGCTGATACACCGTGAGAAGCTCGGTCAAGGCTGAGCTCGGGCGCTTCCTCATCTTGTGGAAGACTGCAAGCTTGCGCTTTTTGGCGTGAGAATCAAAAAGTGCAAGGGCAATTACCCCACCTTTTTCCATGGGATCCCCTTTGTTTCGTTTGAGTTTATAATATTATGAAACTCGGAAAAATTGAGAGCTCCTTCGCCCTCGACGTACATCGTCAAATAGGAGAACTCTCGGACGCTCAGTCATCAACAATCCCTAATTCGCGAACGTTTACGAACGAATCCAATAAACTTATTTGAATATAAACTTATTATTCCTTTATTTCAAATTAAATCAAAATTAAATAATTACAAGCACAACTACTTCTGAGCCACTATGTTGGTCCGGGCCAATTGTACACGAACAAGGAATCAATAAGTAGTATGTGCTTGCCTAACGGAAATTAATATTTGATCACAGCTCTTGTGCGCATAGTCGCTAGGAAGAGTCCCTGGTACATGACAAGAATTGCAAAACACTTGGTGGCCATTACAAGTATTGTCAAAAGCCTGGGATACATTGTACGCAGTTGCAAAATTGTCCCGTGATCGAACTCTTCATCCCAGTTAAGAATAATTATAGTTTCACCTTGTCTTACTTCGACTGTCTAATTTCAACCAACAACTCTATCCAAAATCAGGATTCATTTGACTATTGAAACTATTTTGATCCCTTCAGAAAATATCATTATTTGGAATTGAGAATTATTTGAACTTGATTTGTTTTATTACTGAACTTTTATCTTTTGATTATCGCTATATTATTTCAATTCATTATCCAAATATCCCTGGGAAATTCGGACTTAGCAAAGGAATGTGCACAAACCGCTAAAACACTAGCCAACACCTGTGAATCCATCCTTCCCAACTAAACGAAAAACTCCTACAAATCCTTTGGAGTTCTAAACAAAATACAAAGAAGATGTCGAATTTAATAAGTAACGCTGCATCCCTCTTTTCATGAAACTAGAGTACATTTAGCCTTTGCACCCTATAAGAAAAACAGAAAGTTATCGTCATAATACGAGTTACTAGCACAAACAAATGCGACCTGTCACCTTATTGTAATAACAAAGAAATCTACCATGCTTGTATAAATAAATCGGATATATTATATACTGAATTCATCTTGAACTTTATCATTTCCCCACCTTACTCATTTGGACAGCGGAACAGACCGATCCGTCGCGCTCTAAACCGCTTGTTGTGTAACTGTTCCGGCAGTTCATAAGAGCGTTATCACTTTTAATGATGATCATATTTCTAAAAAAAGGTATAAAAAGAGATACTTATGTTCAGGAATTTTGGGGGGGGGGAGTTGAACCACGAAACCCGCCCCCCCCCCACACCCCTGGCTACGCGCCTGATTTTTTGAATTATAAAAGTTTTTAAAAAGTAAAAAAAAGCATATTCTTCGTCAATATTTTGACATAAATGACTAATACTCCACATTATTACATTGAAAATTATCAACATAGTATTTTTTATTTAAAAATGAGGAAGTTGAAAATTACTTATAACTCAATTGTAGAAAATCCCTTTCAAAGTTACAAATTGTGCTAAAAACTCAATGAGACAGATAAAAGTAATGTAAAATAACGGGATTTTCGTCACTCATTACCAAAAATAAGTGACTCGTTCCCGTTATCGCTACGTGTTAATTATTGTAACGCATTACGTTATTGTTACATTAAAAAATGTAATGTTTCAGAGTAACGCGTGATAAGTAACGCGTTACTGAATTTTATTGTAGAAAAATAACGTAATTTACTGCAAAGAGTAGGATTTTGTGAATAATTAAATAGCAAATATCGAAATATTGAGTTCTTATGGATTTTTAATCCCTATTTCCTGGATTGATGTAATTGATGAAATTTCCGAAATAAATCCTACACGCAAAAAAACTTATAGTAAAAATCACTTAATCATTGTACTACTGCGCGCCCAGTTTTCACAGTATGTACAAAATCACCAGCATTTTTGGTAATTTGCACTACAAAAATCTTCTACATGATTTGGTGAAATAATATACAATTTTAGTGAATTTTTTCCAAAAATGTGAACTGGGCGCGTAGTAATACAAATGTACAATGATTCAGTGATTTTGACTTTGAGTTTTTTTGCGTGTATATCTCATACCCTGAAGTTTCTAGACTATCATTTGGGATTGGTTTTTTTCTCAAGGAAAATGTGTTAAAGTGTATGCAGCGTCTTATAAATCTTTACCGTTTCCGGTGTCAGATGCGCACCTCTGCTAACAACAATGCATTACAATAGCGACGTACATTCACGCACTAAAGGCTTTCTCCACTTTCGGAAGCGTGCTCAAATCGTGAATTCAAATTAAGTATCACGATCGGGTGGCTTTTATGTATAAGAGTACACCTCCTGAAGAAATTTCAATGGTATGTAAGTTTAAGCACATAACTACTACGCACTCAATCCAACATATAAAAAGTTTGCAGAAAATTTTATTAGAAAATTCATTGAGGTGCTGTTTCTATAACGATACAGTATATTTTGTGCTCAGAAGCTATCGCTAATTGCGGCAAAAGCACCCAAATGAAAACAATATTTTTTTACCGTAGCGGTCCAAAAAGCCTACTTTTAAAATTGGCTTTTTCTCCCGTTGCGAAAAAAAAATCGTTCGCACAACGGAAAAAAATAAATTTTTCACGAGGGTGTAAGTTATATCTCTCGTGAGAAATTTATTCTTTCCCTAGATGCGAAATGTACTATTTCAACACGACATCCTCAAAATCAGTTTGAAAAGTCAGCATTTAGGTTCAAGTAATGAATAATTATGTACACTAGGAACTCTAAGGAGTCCGGAGTCAGACACGATTGAGACGATCGTCAATTTCATTACGCTTGAGAAATTGACGCCGCGAGCAGCCCATGAGCGTAGAGCCTGTCGAATTTTTTCCTTCTAAACATGGCCACATATGCTCCGCAAATTTCGTGGGCTAGTATTGCCTGTGTGTTACGCCACTGGAAGGGTCGGGAGCGCGATCGCTTTCTCGAGCGAAACTCGTGTTCCCCTGTGTTCCCCGGTAAAATCGCAGTGGGACGCGACACGAACGAAGCGGACTCCTCAGAGTTCACAGTGTATTTTATAGTGACTGAAGTATACGAGCTACAAATATAAACTGTTTTCATCAATGTCGGAAAAATGTCTAGTTCTGTTACTCATGTACTTTTATTGTGCTCAATTTTTTTCATAAGAATAATTATAAAAAAAAGTGGCAATAAATTTTCATTCCTGACAATTTTTATGAGTAGAATAAATTATTTCATTTATTGAACTGCAGTTAAATAACAAATGCATAGCAGCCCACGAATTGATTTGAAACTATTTATATTTCTGAGACTGAGATTTTCACAAAACCATAATTTTAGAAAGTTTACCATACCTATTACGTTATTCCATACCTAATACATTATTCCATAATGTGGAACTGTAAGGAGTAATGTTTAAAGAAACTTTTTTTTGTTAATCGCTATCTATCATTTATATACGTTTCAGCTTTTTTTCGTCTTCAGGGTTGGGATATTATTCAAATTTAACCTACTCATTCTGGCCATTTAAAAATTACTTATTAATTGAATACTTCTTTGTATATATTAATTCAGTACTGATTTCAATAATTTAATGTCTCACTAATTTTATTAAGTTCACTCGGGAGTACAATTTCACTCTGTTTTAATGAATTTTTAAAACTGCAGTTTAACAACAAAAAATACAGATTTTGAATCTTCAAATAAAAAAATTAGACATTAGTGAGTTTGATTTTTTGACTTTTCATGTTCGTTTCCAAGATCGATTTCAAACGCATCAGAAACCTGGATATAGCAGTAATATTTGCTTAGGAAATTATCTTCTGCAAACCTTGTTAGAATCGACGGATGCAAATTTCCTATCAATTTCCTTGGAATGTTTACATTGGAAATGGATTTCGTGGAGTGTGATTTGTTTATGCAAAACTCGGTGTTCTTAATAAGCTTTTGGATGAACCATAACATTTGCAAGATTTTTTTTTTCATGAATGAGAATCAGAAAAAAAAGAAAATATTTTTCAGCCATAAACTGGAAATCTTTAATGTTTGCAGTGTGAAAATCTTGCAAATTTCACGCGCAAAAATTTTTAACAGTGTATCTTACATTTTTAATGAACGTTTTCTACCCAGGTTGGAATATAGGAACAGGAAAAATTCCACAAGCAAATTATCGCTATATTTGCCTACACCCACGCCTAGTTATTAAATTTATAATCGCAGGTTTTCGCGTTGTGAAAACGGGTCGTGTGGAGACTCAATATTAACGACGAAAAATTTAAATGTTGATATGAGGTGAAATCAAGCGTCTCAAGCATCAAAAGAACCACGTGAAACTGTGTATGTTTCACGAAACAATAAACAACTCCTTTGCAGTAACAATATTCATAAGCATTCTGTCGTTTTCCCATGAATCCCGGGTAACATTCTTCGCAAATTAATCCGCTCGAGAATATAATAATAAACTGCCAGTTCACTTTCATTACACGCGGAGAAATTCCAGCGAACAAAGCTTTGCTCGCTAAAGGAAAAGTGGGCAAGAATTTCGTCGAGTTGAGGACAGCGCCTCAATACCGACAATGAGTGAGATAAATTTTACAGAAAGGTATTCTCTTTTAAATTATAAACTTCTCACACTTAAAAAATATTATTTATTAATTTAAGCATATGAATATTGCATGTTGCGTTGAACTTTTCTTTTTTTTATCCGAAAAAAGTGTTTTGTATTTATAATACATCTTTATATAGTAAATGCATTTCTGACATATCTGTGGAAGAATAATTTTCTTGTGGCTAAAAAAATTTTAGGCCTTTAATATTTTTCATATAATATAAATAAGTTGTTTTGTTACGTCCCGACCATGATGACTACTTTGAAGTTGAATTATGATTACGTTTTCAAAACACGATGAAAGAGCTTAGTTTTGAACGGTTGCATTTCAGAGCATATATATTGTATGTGTCAAGCCTAAGTGGAACAGTGCCTTTTGTTTCAGTAAAACGCTGTGCAAAATGATGAACAGTTCTTGGGATTCTTCGTCATCAAACATTGCTCAATATCTTAAGTATAACTGCTTGAGTGATGATTATTGATCTGTTATAATTCTATGCCATATTGTTATACTATGAAAATCTCTGAAATTTACCGAAAATCTTAATAAATTTTCTGTTATACTACATGTGAAATCATAACATCATAAACAAATCTATACTTTTTCAACTGATGCCAAACAATTCCATTGCTAGAAAATGAAAAACTTTCAAGAGTTTACTACCAAAGATAAAATTTATATGTTTTTTATGAGGCTTTTCTAAATTTAGGGGAAAAGGTAACCAAAGTTCTATGAAGTCTTTTTTCGAAGGATTATTAGAGTCAGATTACACTGAAAAAATTAGCTGAATCAACGAAAAAATTGGTAAACCAGCTATCATAGTTCGGTTCATATGAGATGTATGTGCGTGAGTATTTATAAGTAAAGTCAACTTTTTTTCACTACATAATTTAAATTTCTAGCTAACTGAATATTTCTCCCAACAATTTAAGTAGTTGAGAAAAATTCAAATGACTGGTTGAATTACAGTTCATAGAGTTAATACTACTGTTTTCGTAGTTGATATAGATTATGATATTTATTTAAATAGTAAAACATGTTACATTATACTTGGAAATATAAATACAATTTTTAGATCCTGCAATTCATGTATCAATTCATGACAGTAAGTACAATAAAATGTATTTACTTACAATTCATGTAAGTAAATAAGAAATGTATGACTGAGTACTTCTAAACGTTAGTTCTGTTTTTTTTTTTATTGTTAAAATAGATATGTTTTTTTTTAACAAAAAAGACCTCTGGTTACTAATAATAGTGCTTTACAGTCTTCAGAGTCATTGTTTACACCAGCTTCATTGTTATAATTGCCGAAACTGTTAAGAACTGAAAAAAAAACTATTGAAATGTCAAGAGCGAGCTACTACTCACTCTTACTTTTCTGTAACAAAATGAAAAAATATTACAAATTTGAAAATCCATGAAAAAGAAACATGTTTATAGAAAATAAAGCTAAATTATATTTCAAGAATATAAGTTCGGTAATCAGAGTATAAATCTTGAAAACGAACGTAGCGATTTTCTCATATCATAATGACGCGTCCGGTGTACAAAGTGAAAATAATGAGAGCTGTATATTTTATCGTCTCGCTTTTACTAAATGTTATCATTATGAAAATGAGTAGAAACTTTAAAATAGGTACTATTTTGAGAAATCAAGCTTGATAAAACTTATGAACAAAGACTTTGTAAACGACTTGATTTCTAAACTTTGAAAACATTTGAGAATGTTATGAATGTAACGAAATTTAAGAAATAACATAAAATAAAGTAAGCAATTGCATATTCGGATATCAGTATAAATAAAAAAAGGAAAGAAATAAACTAGTAAGAATAAAAAAAAAATCAAGTAAAATAAATATGATAAATATAGATTTAGAATATTTTATTTTTCGAACCTAATTATATACTTCAAG
This sequence comes from Platygaster robiniae, assembly GCA_028476575.1. Taxonomy (NCBI): domain Eukaryota; kingdom Metazoa; phylum Arthropoda; class Insecta; order Hymenoptera; family Platygastridae; genus Platygaster; species Platygaster robiniae. The sequence continues at coordinate 20,000,206 of CM052026.1, forward strand.
CAATCGTACATCATTTACATTTTCATATCAACATCATTTACACTTTCGTATCATGACGACATGAATCATTATACCTCTGAAAAAAATAGGAAAATTTACAAAATTAAAAATAGCGATAATATATCATAATGACATGAGTGATGTCTGAACAAACAGGAAACTTCCAAATTTTACATGATAACAATTCATGAATGACTTATATTTGTAAATTTCCTTTTTCTTTCGTGTTGTACGTTCGGCTATTTAGAGAGTGGGGACAGGCTATAAAAACCCAGCTCTCTGATCGAAATTCGGCACTCACACTCGCATTTTTCCAAGTATTCCTAAGTTAAGACGCTTATTTCTACCTTATTTCTGATCTATTGTCTTATAAAAATTTAATAAAAAAAGTCCTATAGGACTTTTTATAAGAATTTGTTTTGAACAGTTATATGAAAACAGAGAATAATTTCGAATAGAATTAATTATTGCAAATTATAACTATAAATAGTTACTTATCATCAAGTGAAATAGTGCACCCCTGAAGTTGATGCATCACACAAAAATTGGAGAGTGTTCAAGGTACAGGATTCGAGCAAAGATTCGGTATGAGACAAAATTCGAAAAGAGCAATTTTAACTAGCATTTTCAGAGCCATCAGTTATGATCTTATGTAAATAAATAATGGAAACACGTAAAATATTGATTGATCTATTAGGAAAAAGGAATGTGTTTGTTAGAATTGAAAGACAAGAAATATTGTAAAAAAAAAATTTTTTAATTTAATTCGATATACGCTAACGTATATTGGTATTTGAACCTTTTCCTGAGTTTTATTAATAAACCCTCAATACATTTCTTTTCCTCTGGTCCGTAAATATATGTGACGCGGTTTCTAGAAAGGGACCTAACGACCAAAACCTCGATTTTGAGATTTTTACATGGTTCAATGGAGTAAATAATTATCTTTTATTTGCAACCAGTCTTACGTTTCTACGATAAAAATTGAGCTCAGAATAAATTTTTTTCTGAATGTATTGTTATGTATTGAACAGGCGTCTCTTCCGAGACTCTCGAAAGTGAGAGAGGGAGTTGTCAATGAGAAGTCATATTTATATATCTGTATATATATAGTAATGAGAATATGACTGTATTGCCACTTTTTACAAAAACTCATGGTCCAAGCCAAACAATTCTTCTGCAGTAGGTAGCGAAGTCAACTGGGGGTGGAGTAATTGTCTCGGGGGAAAAGGGAGGGTTGGTGTTTCCTCTAAAAGTCGGGCCTCGGTCCCCGGGGATATAGGTGGAGAACCTGGTGCGGGTGGAGGCGGGCCTTGGTAAGGTTGGATGGTTAGGCCTCGCCGTCGAAGTCGGCGTGCAGCTCGTAGAGCCCGCTGGAACGATTCCGGAAGGTCCTGGGTGGTTAACTCCTGGATGTGCCGGACGCGAGGTCCACCAGAGGGAGGGCTTCCCTTGGCTGTCCGGGGCGAACGGTGTTACTGGGTTAAGTCGATCACCTCAGGGTGCCGAAGGCGCGTGCCCGGAGTCTGATTTGGCCATGGGGTCCTGTTGGCGCTTCCCCGCAAGGGCTGGGGCGGGACTGTGGCGATGACTTTTAGCACATGTAGTTCTTCCAGGGGGCCAGGGGGTTTCGACTCAGGGACCTGGGAGTGGTGAGTCTGGGGCGCCGGGTATGCAGAGGTGACCTGGGTAGGTGTGGGCGCTGGGGCTACTGCAGGAGCCTGAGATGCGCAAAGGGTTTCCGGGTTCCAGGCTTCCACAAGGCGTCGAGTAAGATACCCAAAAATCCGTTTCCTACACCCGGGGCAGTCCTGACGAACGATAGGTTTTCTCGTGGGTGAGCGGGCCCGTTTAGTCGCGGCCCTAGTGGGAGTCCCACAATGCCTGCACCGGATGATGGCCCCGCTGGGGCTTGTTGGATCCAAACAGACCTGGCTGGGCCGAGAATCTCGTACTCGTGACCCGTACACCTGGAGAGTTCCTGGGTTTTTCCCCCTCTGAGCTCTCAGGATCAGGGGGTAGGCATTGGGAAAGCTTCCAGGGCAGTTTTCCACTCCGGGTATCTTTCCCTGGAGAAATTTGATGAGGGCCCAAAGTTCCGGTTGTCCTCGGTCCTCAAATTCTCGAAACCCTCCGTTAGGTCGGACTCCGTGAAGTCGGGCACGGTTCCGAGCTTCCTGTAGGGCTGTTGCTCGAATGGGGTTCACTACAACGGAGAGGGGAGGGGGTAGGTGTTGAATAAGTGCCACCGCTTCCCAAAGCGATAATTGTAAGTTATTAAAATTGTTTTGGGAGGCGACTAATAAAATAGCAAAATGATAAAATAGTAAATAGTCTATGAATAAAATACTAACCGCTCCTAAAACGATAACCCACGTAATACAACTCGCTTCGGGAATCGACAAGTAGAATCATTAAAATAGTAAAATGATGAAACAGTAAAACGGTTAAAACCCACTTCGAAAAGCGACAGGGAAACCAGTATATACCGCTTCGGAAAGCGACATCTAAAATTATTGAAACCCGTTTCGAAAAGCGTCAGTGAAAAATATTAAAATAGTGAAATTAGTGTAACCGCCTCGAAAAGCGACAAGCAAGCCAGTAGATACCGCTTCGGAAAGCGAGAACTAAAATTCTTAAAACCCGCTTCGAAAAGCTCCAAAGAAAATAATAAAAACAGAAAAACAGTAAAATAGTATTACCCGCTTCGAAAAGCAACAAGCAACACAGTGAATACCGCTTCGGAAAGCGAAACTAGAATTATTGAAGCCCGCTTCGAAAGCGTCAAAGAAAATAATCAAAACAGAAAAACAGTAAAATCGTATAACCCGCTTCGAAAAGCGACAACCGAATTTATTCGAAACCGCTTCGGAAAGCGACTAGCAAATAATTAGGACCCGCCTCGGAAAGCGACAGAGAAAATAATCAAAACATAAAACCAGTAAAATAGTATTACCCGCTTCGAAAAGCGACACCCGAATTTATTCGAAACCGCTTCGGAAAGCGACTAGAAAATAGTTATGACCGCTTCGGAAAGCGACAGAGAAAATAATCAAAACAGAAAACCCGTAAAATAGTATTACCCGCTTCGAAAAGCAACAACCGAATTTATTCGAAACCGCTTCGGAAAACGACTAGCAAATAGTTATGACCGTTTCGGAAAGCGACAACAGACATAAAAATTATTAACACTTTTCTGGAAGTTAACAACGAAAATGTTAATTTATACACTTACTGGTACTAGACGTCGTGCTGTCAGTTGATGGCCAGGTATCAGACTGTTCAAGGCTCGAGGGATGCCCCTTTTTTTATTAGAACATAATTCCACCTGCATTTGAAACTTCCCGTCGTTGCAAATTTGCTCGCGCTGAGAAGTTTCAATTTCTCAGCGCGTAGTCAAAACTTCCTGCGCGCACTTTGATGCGTTGGCGAGGTGTCAATTGCCGCAGAAAATTTGATTATACATAGATTCGAAAAACGTTTTAATTTTCGGATGTATAACAGTATACCGCAATAATATTTTTAGTAAAGTCCAGCTAAAGCATCGCTCTCTCACTCCACTTGCTACTACACTATTAGGTATCCGTACGTAACGGTCCCTCGGGGACTGGTCACTTTGTATTTTCATTGTGTCGAATCATTCATGACATCCTATAGTTCACGCCTATATCGTCCAAGAATCGAGTAGAAAATAGAAAAGGAAGGAACGAATACGCATCGATTTACCTGCTTCGGAGACTGAAACTTTAAACGCGTTTATCTCGAAACGCTGTTTTGGTCGTTAGGTCCCTTTCTAGAAAACGCGCCACACATGGGGAATCTGGGGTAGTGTAGAGCAGTGTCTCCTACAACGGTCCTAGTCTGTACGAGTGGACCCGATTCGAGAGTTTTGGAAAATTGGATTTCAACGTTGGTTTTGTCTCTTTGTTTTGGGCTCACTCGTCAAAAAAATAATCGAAATTCGCATGAATGAATAACAATGATTTGAAAAATTAAAAAATTAAATTAAAAGTAAATTTAAAAATTTCAATGTAAAAATTTCAATGAAATGTGTAAAAATGTCTTGTTATAAATTAGTATGGAATGTTTTTAATAAATAAAGTTTTTTTATGCGTCAGTTCGAGTATTTATTTAATAAATAAAAGATTATTAGTTAATTATAAATAGCAGGAAATTCGACAATATTACAAAAAAAATGATATCCCTATAAAAAAAAAACTTCAAAAAAGTAAAAAAGGTTGTCGGGTAAAACATGACAAGTTATTTGACAAAAAAAATCGATATCCTACTGTCGGTTTCCAGGAAAACCAATTATTAATTTGCCTACGAGAATATCACGAGAGAGGAAAAGAAAGACATAGTGTATTACACTACCAGACACGAAGGTTGTCCAGATGATACCCGACGGATATTCACTCTTCGTAGGATATTTGTTACAACTTTAACTCGGATTTATTTTAGTCCCACAGAAAAAAGTAACAAAAAGGCCCGACAACCCGCTCATTCACTGCAACAGCGTATTACATGTCTCATAAAAATGATCCTCATCGACTGAATCTAGTACAATTTTGTTATCATTATCAGCCCAATAATGAATGTCATGTGTATTTACTGCTTGATCAATATCATATGAATGTGTCCATGAGAGACTCGAAAATAGGTCCAAAAATTTTTTTGGACCTAGATGTTTTCATTGGATTAATCCAGAAGTAGCTCACATGCAAGAGCACTCGACATGTAATACATAAGTCTCAGGTTCGGATCCCGGCTTCAGACAAATTTTTATCTCGCATAATTGTGATAATGAACTCTTCACTGGGAATGTCGAAGAAAAGAAATATTGAAATATAATGCAATGTCATATTGTGTACTATCATTTTATATAATGTGTATTATTGTGTATATACGTTATACATTACGACGTTGAACGATTAAAACGAACCTGATCTAACTCTTCAAATGTTTCCCTTCTTAAAACCCCGTTTAGTTTATACTATCTTCAACGTTATGGTGTCGATACTGAACTTTGAGTGAATACTGGATAATTGTGCAAGAGTATTTAAAATCAGTGGATATTAAGAAAACATGTAAAATTTGTAGTATTTATAATACATTTATTGATTGCCACTAATACCTTAAATATTGTATAACACTTTTGAAGTGATATCTTCTGGCTTCTTTCTTAGGCCAGCTCAGCTACGTATTTTTTGGACCTATTTTCGAGTCTCTAATGGACACATTCATATGATATTGATCAAGCAGTAAATACACATGACATTCATTATTGGGCTGATAATGATAACAAAATTGTACTAGATTCAGTCGATGAGGATCATTTTTATGAGACATGTAATACGCTGTTGCAGTGAATGAGCGGGTTGTCGGGCCTTTTTGTTACTTTTTTCTGTGGGACTAAAATAAATCCGAGTTAAAGTTGTAACAAATATCCTACGAAGAGTGAATATCCGTCGGGTATCATCTGGACAACCTTCGTGTCTGGTAGTGTAATACACTATGTCTTTCTTTTCCTCTCTCGTGATATTCTCGTAGGCAAATTAATAATTGGTTTTCCTGGAAACCGACAGTAGGATATCGATTTTTTTTGTCAAATAACTTGTCATGTTTTACCCGACAACCTTTTTTACTTTTTTGAAGTTTTTTTTTTATAGGGATATCATTTTTTTTGTAATATTGTCGAATTTCCTGCTATTTATAATTAACTAATAATCTTTTATTTATTAAATAAATACTCGAACTGACGCATAAAAAAACTTTATTTATTAAAAACATTCCATACTAATTTATAACAAGACATTTTTACACATTTCATTGAAATTTTTACATTGAAATTTTTAAATTTACTTTCAATTCAATTTTTTTAATTTTTCAAATTGAATTTTTTAATCTACTTTCAACTTAATTGAAATCTGTTTTATATTATAACCGTCTTAATTTTAGTAAAAGTTAATTGAATTTACAAAATCAAATAATGATTTCATCTGTTTTTACCAACTTGATTTCAATTTTTTTTTAAATTTCAATCACATTTCATTACAAATGATGATGTCATTACATGAAATGATGATTTTATCTGTTTTTTGCAAATTGATTTCAATTTTTATAAATTCGATTCTATTTCATTTATATTTTTGTTGTAATATATTTTCAATTTATATATTAATACGTTGAAATTTTTATATTGAAATCTGTTTCATATAACAACCGTCTTAATTTTAGTAACAGTAAATTTTACAAAAACAAATACAGAACACTCTGTATTTAACAGAATTGGGAATAACAGAATTTTTCAGTCAGTAACGGAAAGTCTCACAGGTAAACGAGATTTTTCCTAGGACCGAATAATACACCTATTATATGGATTTTTCTACGTAGTGTTATATATTGCAAATTATATCGCAACATATAGTAAAAAGTTTCAAAAAAAAAATGTAGAAAAAAAAAAATAATTTTTAATAAAACCTGAAAAAAAAACACATATTATCAAATAACGCTAGAACATGCTAAAATTTTTCTTATCCTGGAAATAGAACCAAAAATAGAAACTTATCGGCACACTCATTTGGTAAAGTAACAGATATCAACTTTAGAAACTTCGCAATACTGGTTATATCTTTTCCTAAACGAGGAACATATAGGAACAAGACGAGAGCTCATTTCGATTACGAAGCTAAACGAGAAAAATCGTTCCGATTCGTTTTAACAATTGATAAAGTCGAGACATCGCACTTTGGGCAAAATTTTATTGTCGTTAGAGATTTCCGCCTTTTACAATAACAAATTCTGAAATCACTCAATACAATTTAGCAGTGATTATTAACTTGCTTAGATATCCAAGTAAATTTTCTTGTTTTTCACGAATAATCTTTTCATAAATTAGTTACTTCATGCCTCCCACCTAAAAATTTTGGGTATAAAAAGCCCGACGTTTCAGTCTCAAAAAAAGAAACTCAGTTTGGTTCTGTTCAGATTCACATCCGCTGAAGTCAGTTCAAGTTTAGTTGTACAGTGCAGTTCAGTGTGTTTTCCCCTGGAAACAATATCAGTTAGTATTCTTTGTTATCCTTGATTTTATTTGATTTTTCTGTGCTTGATTTTACTTTTTTTTTGTGTTCTACGAGAACATTTTGAATACTTTTCTTTGCGTTCTACGAGAACGGTTTTGATTTTTCTGTGCTTGATTTTACTTTTTTTGAGTTCTACGAGAACATTTTGAATTCATTTCTTTGTGTTCTACGAGAACGGTTTTGATTTTTCTGTGCTTTAACTTGATTTCTTTGAGTTCTACGAGAACATTTTGAATTCATTTCTTGTGTTCTACGAGAACGGTTTTGATTTTTCTGTGCTTTAACTTGATTTCTTTGAGTTCTACGAGAACATTTTGAATTCATTTCTTTGTGTTCTACGAGAACGGTTTTGATTTTTCTGTGCTTTAATTTTATTTCTTTAAGTTCTACGAGAACATTTTGATTTTATCTCTCGTGTGTTCTACGAGAACATTTTTTTTGACGAAATTTTCTTTAGTGTATAACATAGGGGGAATAGAAGATTTAGAGACCGCGCGACACGCAGCCCGGATTCATGGGATACCCCCAGGCGCCGGATTTAGAACATTCGACCTCAAAGGCTACCCCGAAATCTGGGTAGTCATTAAGTTCTACTCCGGGAGGATACCGGGAGTCGATATTCTACCTTCAAACCTACGGGATGCCCTACCAGGGATAATAGCCGTTCAGAGAGAGAAAGGAGCCGATCCTCTTATCGGTTAGGCGCTAGGAGGCCCCGCGATAACATCCCCAGTCGAGTGAGATTCACAACGGGAGAACGAGCGGTGGAGATTTGTTGTCGGCATTGCCACACCAGGACATGTGTACGACCTACTGAGGGAAGGAAAATTGTACTCCTGGAATGTGATTGTCGGCGTATCATTTTCGGATACACCCAGGCGCGAACATCCTTACGTCCGGAAACCAGGACCATCCCGCAACAACAGGGATTAACCACCTCGGAGGATTCAACTTCGACACCCAGAAATCCTGACGTCGAGTTACCTCTACCCACCGACCCAGGTTTACGCTGTGCGGCTCCCTCTTCTCCTTCACCAGCCCCGAGAGCGAGCACCTCACGGGCAGAGTCTGAGGGTGATTCCAACCCCGGCTCGTCAACTTCAAGATCTTCCACTAGGAGGACTGGTAGAAGTAGAGGACCCGATACCCACACCCCTTGGCGTCGTAGTCTGGAAAGTGGGTTGACGTTTCGACGCCGGCGACCCACGCTTATCGTCGACCTCACCGACGACGCACCCCAAGAAACTTGGCTACCCCCCACCTTATTCACCCCCTGTTTCCCCACGAACGGAGGCCAGGCTTTTGGAGGAACCGATGCAAATCGACCAAGGTTCTGCCCCAGAAGGACTACGAGTTCGCTGCCCTCGCACTCCTCCCCCGCCGTACGAAAGTCCAGAAAATCAACATATGTGAAAAATTTAAGTTGTGACTTGAATAAACCTTTGTTAATTATCGCCAGTTCACTCTCATTGATAACGCCCTCGCATTCTATGTGAGTCTTGAACTATTCAAGACATATGTCATGTGCATATAATACATAACAGTAGAATTACCGTTATAAAGTCGTCACACGAGATTTATGAATGGCCTCTTCATTTATAGCAGGATATAGTTCGTATGTTTTTTTTTTTTTTTTTCGAGAATCTCTAGCTGAGTCATTCATTCATTCAAGACTTTCACTTTTTTTAGTCGGTGTTTTCATAGTAGAATATATTTCCCATCGACCTTCAGGGACTTAAGTCACTGCGCACTAGTGGCGCCAGTTACTTGCAGTGGTAGTTTTTGGAAAGTCAGAAATCGCATGGCCAGGGGAGCCTGTGCCAGAGGGGAAAGCGACTGAATTTCCGTGAAGGCCGAAAGAGACCGGGAGCGAAAAAGCGCAGGCGCGTGCGAACATGATCGTAAACGATTGGTCAATTCGGTTGTAGCGCGCATTGCTATTGGTGGAACGCGTGTCTTGCCGCCATGCCTCTGATTTTTACAGAAAAGAATAGCGGTTGAATCTTGTCGTCATGTTCTACCTGACAAGATAGTTCGACCGAACTATTCGATTTAATAAAACTTTCAAAGAATGTGAAAACTGTCGTGAAGTGTCAAGAATTTTGAAACCAGCTGCAACGCCTGCAACTGCCCTAGCAACGGAGGTCCAAGACGGTTTCGAGACAGTTCCGAAAGCAACGCTCTCGGTGGCTCTCGGAACTGTCTCAATCCATCTCGGAAATGCCTCGGTGGCTCTCGGCCCCTCTCGGGATTTCGAGCAATATTTTCTTATGCATCTTAAACTTACAAACTTATATTTTTTTATCAAAGTTTACGTTCATTATGATTTGCTTAGACTGTACATTGGTTTTTATCGTAATTTGCTCTTCAATAATTAATTTTCAATAATATTCCATTCGACAATAATGTATCCGATAGTATCCGATGTCGGCCAGATTATACCGATATTGATTTGACACCTATCTCCGTGGATTAGTTTTTTTAATCAAATAGATTTTAAATGCAAAATATTTTCAATCGAATGGTAAAAAATTATTTGATTGAATGTATTTGAGTATTTTAAAAGATTGAAATACTGAAATGCATTTACTTCAGAACTCCCAAAGTATCGAAATAATGTTATTTCGTTATTTTCAAAGTATCTCTCGATACTTGTATTTAAAGTAATCATGAGGCATTATCACTTCAAGTTTCCAATTGGATACTTGAATAACGCTGCGTATGTTATACTGTTTGTTTAAGTAATCGCTTATTGTTTAAACAATTTAGAGTGAGCTAAAAAAAATTACATGGATTGTTTAATAGAATCATACGTCAGAGGGACTTTTTGTTCATAAGAGAGTTTTTGAATTTTTTTAACAACTTTTAAAATTATTTTTTCATCAATGAAACTATTAATGATATATCATCAAATTGCTATGATCCTGCAATTTATTGCCATTTGCCATTTTATTTACATATTGCAAATGTTTTACGTAATGTTTACGTGTATATCGTTTTTCATTTGTATTCAAAGAATCACCGAATGTTTACACAATTTGCAATGAAAAGAATTTCTATGGATTTTATAATATCATCAAACGCCATGAGCACTTCATATAATACAAGTGATCTGAAATCCTTTTTAATGCGACAGAAAAAAATTCTTCAAACAATAAAATAAAAATTTTATATTTTGAAACCAGTAATAAATTCAAACAAGGACTTTTCTATTAATAGACAGGAAGCATTTTGATAAGAGCAAGATATTTTTTTTTAAATTACTTGGAACTTTTTCATTATTAACGAGACTTGAGGTGCTTTTTACAGCAAACTGCAATTGTGAAATTCGAGCTTAAAAGTAGAGTACTCAATTTATGACTTGTCGAGCTTATACATTTTAATAAGATGTTGAGACCGTGATTGTTTAAATTTGTAACGGTTCGGATTTAGTAAATAATTTACTTGATCCTTTTTATTTCAATTTTATTGAACAAAATTTGAGCCTTGCTCGCTCAAAGAATTATATGGATACAAGAACCGATTTGAACCGAACACATAACTTCGAAAAACAAGGGCTCTACGACGTAAGCAGGCGCGCTTTATATACCATCGAATCGGCAACTTGGGTTTTTCCAAAATGATGGACGATATCTAAATTACAACCGAAATATCGGCAACTTGGGTTTTTTCCAAGTATGATTGACGATATCTAAATTACAACTGAAACATCGGCAACTTGGGTTTTTCCAAAATGATTGACGATATCTAAATTACAACTGAAATATCGGCAACTTGGGTTTTTCCCAAATATGATTGACGATATCTAAATTACAACTAAAATCTAAAAACTTACGAAATTGGGAAACGAATCGTTGTAAAAACGAGTAATATATTGTTCGTTTCTATTATCTATTGTAAAATGCTTATCGTTCTTAATAGCTATTTCAAAACACGTGACAAAATATTCCTTGAAACATAGAAAATTGAATATGTGAAAACAACATTCCTCCCCCCTTAGGAGAATTGAAACATCGGTTTCAATTTCCTTTACAAAAATTCCTTCAATATTCAGATGGGAGTTCGTCGCAAATATTTTCTCGATGTTACAATTTTTGGTGCTTCGTTTATTCTACCTGAGATAGAAGGAGCATGGTAAATTTCATTGGTACAATCATCGTTTTCAACTTCATTCTGCTCTCGAAACATTGGATCGTATTTGTGAAAAACAGTCATTTCTTTCGGAGAATCTCTAGTTCGATGTTTAGGCTCGAAACAACAATTGACAAAGTTCTTGATTATGTTCGTTCTGTTTTCGTTCTCATTTCTACTGCTCTTATTTCTCGTTATACAATTTAATAATTTCAAGCAACCGCATTTATATAGGAAACAAAGTACAATAGCCGCAACAACAATGCCGTTTGTTATACTTATCCAACTAATATGCCTTACGATAAAAGGTGTTTTCAAATCTCTCGTTATTTCTTCGTCAATTTCGGATAACTTCTTCTCTGCGTATTTCAAATCTGCCGTATTTAAATTAGTAAGATGTAACGGTTTAAGTAACTCAAATTGTTTCACATTTTCCGTATATTTAATACAACAATCATCTTCTATAATGCTACTGGCTTGTGGAACAAAATACGAAATATTTACAACAACGAATCTCGAGGGTTTTAATAGAAATAGATTTGTATACCCTCTGCAATGTTCATTCAAACTTATCATGCCGGATCCAGTGAGTGGCACATCAAGTATTTTTTCATCGGTATTTAGCTTGCAGATGGAAGTAAGACTGGTCGGTTGTTGTAACACGTAGATCCAATGATTTCCATCAACGTTGGTCCAGGATTCCATTTTTGCTTTGATAGTCGTAGTTTCGCAATCATCAGGAATTCTCGTTGTTTGCATGATAGAGAACTCGCAATTGTCTTTGATGGTTGAAGTCAAAGTATTGACTTTGAGGCAAAAATACTGTCCTCGTTTGTACTCCTCGCAACTCGACGAATCTTCCATGAGTGAGAATTGGGTTTTTGCTTGGGATACAATCAGGAAATCGGATTTTGGTTTCACATAGGAGTAGAAATCTGAATTTTTTTTATGTTGCATAGGTAAAGGGAACATACGGTAAAGATCAAATTTAGTTTTTTCGATTAACGGAAATCTGATAGCGAAAATGACGCAATTCTTTGAATATAATAAATGAATATCTGCAATCTCATATAGCAATTTAATATTCTCGTTTTCCGGTTCAACCAGCAATGAAAATTCACCTTGATATTTTTGCAGTTCATTAAGCATGATCCCTGGAGTGATGACAATACTCGAAATCATGCCACTTCTACCGAGATAGATTGCATTGATATAATTGGTACATTGGCCAGATAATTTATTAATTAGAGATCTCAACATAATGAAATGTTCGTTGGCGACAACTTCTGTTTCTAATTTTACAACAGCATTCTCTGTAATAGTTATAAAGGTGTTAATTATCTCAATATTTTTATTCATCAATTTTTCCTGGAATTTTAAAGAAGAAAATGAATCGTTTAAGTTCTTTACTGTGCTTGAAATAATTTGGATCTGTGATTTCAAAAGAGTTTGAGTCTGTTGATTGGAATTGACAAGTGTTTCAATGCTATCAGTGTAATACTCTGCATCGTCAACATCTGGTACGCCAAAGGCCCAGTTAAGGAAAGAAGAGACGCCATTGATAAGACCTCTAGCCCTTCTGTTTTTGTGAATTTTGGCATCATCATTTCTGATAAATTCTTTGAAATTCTTCAGATTGGATTGAAATTGATTGAATTCATCGACTATCAATTTATAGGTCTGATCGCAATGAAATGGAATGTTACGAAAACTTCGTCTTGGTTTATTTCTCTCATTATCAGTAATCATTTCACAGAGACGTCGTGTCGTTTTCATTTGAGTTTCTAAGACAATTTTGGCTTGATCAAAATGTGTCATGTTAACATGCGTCATTAACATTAAGTTTGAAGATGCAAGTTTTACAACACCCAGATTTTGGTAGAAAATTCCATTCGATTTTGAGAATTCATTATTAACGTAAAGATTAGGATCGGAAAAGACAATTAATGGAAGGGAGATTATGAGGAAGATTAATGTCTGAGTCTCCATGTTCTGAAAAGTATGGTTTTAATAAATTAGTGTGATATCTTTTGATTCGTTTGCCTATTTTTATTTCTACAGTTTGGTTATCAAAAACTCGAAGAATTTTATAAGGTCCTGTTCTCTTAGGCGATAACTTTTTTGATTTTCCAAGATCAGTATTACATTTCTCTAAAAGAACAAGATCATTGACTCGAAATCTATGAGAATTGATTCTTTTATCATAATACTCTTTACTCTTCTTTTTTGAATTAATTAAGTTTTCACGGGCTATTTTAAAAGATGCATTGAGTCTGAATTTTAGCGAATCTAAATAATCATCATAGGTGTAGCGGAAATCTGGTTCTCGTGTTATTGAGGAAGGTAAGTAAGGTCTTCTTCCAAATAACAATTCGTATGGTGAAAATTTTGTTGCTGTGTGAATGGAAGTATTATAACTAAACATGGCAAACTTGAGAAATTCATCCCAGTCATCCTGTCCAATTCCTACGTAATGTTTTAGATAGTCTTTCAAGGTCAAGTGAGATCTTTCTAATGCTCCATTGGTTTGTGGGTGATACGGAGTAGTAGAAAGGTGTTTAGTTTGAAAAATTTTACTCATTTCCTTTATAAGTTGGGACATAAAATCGGTTCCTTGATCAGTAAGAAAGGTTTTCGCAATGCCAAAAGATGTGAAAATGTGAACTAAGGTTTCAGCGACGGTTCTAGCTTCGTGATTTTGTAGAGGATAAGCAAATGAATATTTGGTAAGGTCATCTTGAGCTGTTAACACAAATCTATTTCCATGTTCTGTTATGGGTAATGGACCAACTATGTATATCTATCGCGAGGCGTTCAAATGGACTTTGAGCCGTTGTTGTGACCTCCATTGGTTGCCTTGTGGCTTTGCAATTGGTCTTGTTCACTTGGCAAGAATGGCAATTTCTAATATATTTCCGAATATCGGTTTTCATGGTGGGCCAGGAGTATTGATCTCTTATCTTTAAGTATGTTTTATTGAATCCAGTGTGACCAGAAATTTTACTCGAATGACATTCTTCTAAAATCTTCTGAATCTCGTTTTTGTCCTTAGGTATTATTTTTTTCTCAATGTCTAAAATTTTTATCTTGTTGTTAGGAAATATGAACTTTAACATAAAATTGAATTGATTAGGCTTGATATTCGAATTTTCCGTTGGCATTGAAATCTTGAATTCTTCTTTACGTATCATTTTCTTTAAAATGAGCAGAGTTTCGAATAAATTGCGATATTCTATTTTTTCATTATGTAAATTTTTGACGAAAAGCGGGAAAATAATTTGTTTGTTATTAGCAAGTTTACAAATGCCTTTTGCGTGAGGAGAAATTTTCTCTGAATCGAAGTGTGTTCGGATATAATCAGAGTAAGGATTATTTTTGTCAAGATCTTGAGACCAGAATAAGATAATGTTGCCTTGAATTCGAGATATATTATTGTTCTCTTTTTCGTATATGATATTATCTCGGTTGGAATAATAATACTTTACATAATCTTGAAATTTTTAATCTGTGTCCTGTGTGAAATTTATGTTCTCTAATTTTATATTTTCTTCTGTAGGGAAAAGTCGGGACAATCCATCGGCATTTGAATTAATTCTACCAGGTTTGTATTTGATCGAGAATTGATATTCACTTAACTTTAATCTCCAGCGAACCAATCTTGACGATGGATCCTTGCAGTTAAACAGCCATTGAAAGGGCCTATGGCCAGTATAGATATCAAATTCCCTGCCGTACAGATAAGGTCGAAAGTGACTGACAGATTGGATTATCGCAAGCAATTCTTTTTCTGTTGTTGAATAATTCTGTTCTGCTTTTTGTAAGGTACGAGAATAATAAGCTATAGGCAAATCTTTTCCATTTTTAATTTGAGATAGTACCCCGCCTACATTACCACGCTTACGTGGTACGATGCTCGTATGACATGCGTCGTCCAATCAAAATTTTACAGCTAGTGATAATAGTGAACAGAAATATGCATTGTACCGATAACTGAAATCGAAAACGGATAGAAGAATAGTCACGTACGTAGATAACAATTTCGTTTCGCAATATAATATAACGTCTTCAAAAAGGCTGATGCAATATTCCTAAATATTACATAGGAAATTTCAGGTTTACAACACCTTCCCCCTTAAAGGAAATTGGAAGTTCACCTTACAATTTTGAGCAATCTTATATAGGGGTTGTGCTGCGTCTGCGTGGTAAAGAAAATCCTTTTGGAGCCTTCGGGTTCTCGAGTATCGCTGGTTGAGAGTCAATCACATTTTTCTCTTCTATCATTTTCGGTAGTAATTCATATTCACGATGATATTTTGCGACATTATAGTGATTTACAGGTTTAAGATCATTATCCTGATTGTGCGAGTCGAAGCAACAATTTACAAAGTTTTTAATGATATTTGTTCCGTTCTTAATTTCTTCGGTTTCACGATCTTTCCTTTGATTTTTGACATATTATTTTATCAAGTAATATATTAATGACAGTACAACGACGGCGACTAATATTCCTATTGTTATAGAGTACCAATGGGTATGAGTCACAATAAACGGAGTCTCTAATTGTTTTGTAATAATTTCATCGAACTGTTCAAGCTTTTTGGCAGCAAATTTCAAATCCTGTGTATTCAAATCAGTTAATCGAATGGGTTGCAAAGGTTCTAAATTCTTTTCTTTTGTCGGTATACTAATACAGCAATCGTGATCTACGATACTAATTTCGGGAATAAAATAGGAAATATTGCTAGATGCGTGATCTTCTCGCTCTAAGAAGAATGTATCCGTGTATCCCTTGCAATTTTTATCTAGTGTAAAAATGCCGGATCCTCGAAGAACGATGTCGTTGGTGGTTTGAGTTTCTGCTTTGTTACAGAAACAGGTCACCGTTGTAGGATTTTGCAATACATAGATCCAATGGTTGTCTTGGACGTACGTCCAGGATTCGATTGAAGCTTTCATGGTATGCGTTTGGCAACTCTCCGGAATTTTGTTGGTGTGCGGTGCCAATAGTAATGTTTCGCATGTTGGGTCATTTATCGAGTGGATGGTGTTGATGTTGTAACAAAAGTACTGCTTACTGACGTACTCGTGGCATTTAGACAATTCTTTCAATTCGGCATATTGGGTACGAGTTTGGGAAACGAGCAAGTACTTGGTTTGAGGTTCAATGAATGAGTAAAAGGAAGTGTTTTTATGTTGCATAGGGAAAGGAATAAGATGAAATAGGTCAAATTTTGTCTTTGACATCAAGGGAAATCTGAGGGCGAAAATTATATTATTATCTGAATGTAGAACATGTAAATCACACACATCGTATAAAGCAGGGATGTTTTCGAATTTAGGAGTGATAAGCAAATCGTACTCTCCTTTGTAATTTCTCAGTTGTTCAATCAAAAGTGATGGAGTTATAATGTTAGCTGGAATAATACCGCTCCTTCCAAGACTTATTGCACTGATATAGTCTTCATGAATTTTCAAACATTTATTAATTAAGGTTCGGAGAATCATAAAATGTTCATTTAAGATTATTTCTTCTTCTGCCACTGAAATACGGTTTTCAGTATTGTAGATAAACGAAGAAATTTTCTCGAAATTTTGGTTTAAGATTTGTTCCTGTTGTTTCAAATTACTGAAAGAATCATTCAGGTTTTTTATAGTGCCAGATATAATTTGTATTTGTGATTTCATTAAAGTTTGAGTCTGCTTATTATCATCTAGGAGAACATTAATACTATCGGTGTAGAATTTCGCGTCATCAGCGTTTGGTACTCCGAAAGCCCAACTAAGTAAATATGATACTCCGTCAAATAAACCTCTTTTCCTTCTTGTAATAGACTTTCCCATTAAATCTTCAAGTGTCTCTGATTTCCTCTCAACATCATTCAAATCCTCACTCATTAAGCTCAAAGTTTCGCCACAATGATAAGGTAACTGGTCTCTTTTGTGATTGATTTGTAATTTTATGACATGTTTGCACAATTGTTCAATAGTGTGAAAATGCTTTTTAAGTACAAGTTTGGCGTCAGTTAAATGTGATGCATTGATGTGTGTCATGAGCGTGAGGACAGATGAAGCAATTGATGCAGAACCCTTTTTTAGATAAAATATTCCACTAGAAGCTTCGAAATGTTGGGTATCAATGGATGAGGGATTAGGTAAAATATCAGGAGCAAGAAGGAGTGTCAGGAACCAAATTGGTGTTAGTCTCATCTGAAAAGTAAGGTTTAAGGAGATTAGTGTGATAGCGCTTTTGTCTTTTTCCTATTTGAATTTCAACTGTATCATTGTCAAAAATTTTAGTAATTCTATATGGTCCTGTCCTTTGCTTTCCTAATTTCTTTGATTTTCCTGTTTCAATGAAGCGTTTTTCTAACAATATCAAATCATTTATTTTGAATTTATGAGGATTTGTGTTTTTGTCATGATGAATTTTACTTTTGTTCTTTGAATCAATAAGATTTTCGCGGGCAATTTTAAAAGATGTATTTAGCCTGAATTGCAATGACCTGACATAGTCATCGTAAGTGTAATAAAATTTGGGTTCTTTTGTAATCGAAGAGGGCAAATAGGGTTTTCGACGAAAAAGTAGTTCGTAGGGTGAATACTTTATTGCTGTGTGAGTGGATGTGTTGTAGCTGAACATTGCGAAATTAACGTATTCATCCCAATCTGTCTGGTTTGATTTAATATAATGTTTTAGATAATCCTTCAAGGTTAAATGCGATCGTTCAAGGGCTCCGTTCGACTCAGGATGATAAGGTGTTGTTGACAGATGCTTGGTTTTAAAAAGATTACTGATTTCCTTTATTAATTTGGACATGAATTCCGCACCTTGATCGGTTAAAAATGATTTCAGGATGCCAAACATTGTGAATACATTAGTGAGGGTTGTTGCGACAGTTTTTGCTTCATGATTCTGAATAGGAAATCCGAACGAATATTTAGTAAGATCGTCTTGCGCGGTGAGAATGAATCTATTGCCTGCTTCTGTTATTGGCAAGGGACCTACGATGTCTATTGCTAAACGTTCGAATGGCATTTCCGATGTTGAAGTTATTTGCATTCCTTGTTTGATTGGCTTGAAATTGGTTTTATTTATTTGACACGAGTGGCAGTTTTTAATAAATTTGCGAATATCAGATTTCATATTAGGCCATGAGAATTTCTCTTTGATTCTGGTATAAGTTTTAGCAAATCCACTGTGTCCTGACAATTTGCTTGTATGATTTTCTTCCAATATTGTTTGTATTTCATTTTGATTTTTTGGAGTGATCCTTTCAATCTCGAGGAATTCAATGATATTTTTATCGAAAAGATATTTCAACATTTCTTCAAGAAAAGGGGATTTAGTATTGAGATTGGGAGAAACTATAGTGAAATTTTCCTTTTTGATCAATCCTTTTAGCACTAATAAGGTTTCAAATATGTCTTTTGATTCGTATCGATCGAAATTCAGGTTTTTGGCAAAAAGAAGAAAAAGTGTTTGATTTTTGTTTTTCAGTTTACTTACACTATTGATTGTAGGTGAAACTTTTGACGGATCAAAATGTTCTTTCACATAGTCAGAAAATTGATTGTTTTTATCAAGATCTTGAGACCAAAAAATTACAAGGTTTCCTTTGATTTTCGAAATAGGAGTATTGATTTTCTTGAATTGAATGACATTTTCATTTTGATAATGGAATTCAACGAATTTTCGGAACGAAGGTTCAGTATTTCTTGATGGAATATGGTTGATATTGGAACTTTCAGGTTCATGAAGAATTCTTGATAAGCTATCCGCGTTAGAGTTGACTCTACCAGGCTTATATTTCACGACGTATTGGTACTCGCCTAATCTGAGGCGCCAGCGAACAAGTTTGGAATTTGGATTTTTACAGCTAAACAACCATTGTAGAGGTCGATGATCTGTAAAAATATCAAATTCTCGGCCGTAAATGTACGGTCTGAAATGCTCGACTGAACACACTATTGCTAACAACTCCTTTTCGGTTATTGAATAGTTTTGTTCGGCAGCATTCAGTGTTCTCGAATAATAGGCTATTGAGAGATCTTTATTATCTTTGGTTTGTGATAAGACTGCGCCTAGGCCTACATTCGAGGCATCGGTGGTAAAAGAAAATCGTGATTCAAAATCTGGGTATCTGAGTAGTGGTTCGTTAGTCAATTTCATTTTCAGTGTTTGAAATGATTCTTCTTGATCAGTGGTCCATATGAATTCAGAATTCTTTTTCAGTAATAAGGTCAACGGTTTTGCGATAGAGGCATAATTTTCTATGAATTTACGATAGTAACCAGACATACCGAGAAACATTCTAAGTTGTTTAACGTCCTTCGGCTGGGGTACATTTAGTATGGCAGTTACTTTCTCTGGATTGGGTCTTACACCTTCTTTGCTGATAACATGGCCTAAATAGTGGCAGGATTCTTTCAAAAACTCGCATTTTGTCGGTTGTAATTTGAAATGATATTGTCACAATCTTTCAAAGACATTCTTCAACTTCATATTGTGATCTACTAGATTTGAACCATACACCACTATATCATCGAGATATACGAAGCATTGTCTGTTATTGAGTCCAGTTAGAACGGTGTTCATAATTCTTTGAAAGATAGCGGGAGCATTCTTTGGAATTGATAATGACCGTGTGGTGTCGAGAAAGCGGTCTTTGGAGCATCTTTTGTATCCATAGGGATTTGATGGAATCCACTTGCCAAATCGAGGGTCGAGAAATATTCTGCGTGCCCTAGTTGGTCGAGAATATCCTCGATATTTGGAAGTGGATAAGCATCTCCTATAGTTTTCTCGTTGAGCTTACGATAGTCGATTACTATTCGCCATTTCTTTTCTCCTGAGGCATCAGTTTTCTTTGGTTCAATTTGGAGTTTAGGCTTTAAAACGGCCTTACGCTTTTCTGACCAATTCATGACAGTGATAAGAGCTTCATTATTAGGCAAAATTTTAACTAATGCGTTCGGAATTATCAAGGTTTCGTCATTGTCCAATCTTTGTGGCTGGTATTATCCCTTCTGTCAATTTTTGTGGATTTATTATCCCTTTTTTTATGATTGTTTCTGAACGTGCATTTAAAAAGATTTTAGTATTTGAATTCTGAGTAGTGTTTCTCAACAAGGGGATTGGAAAAGGAATTGAATTTAGTGAGACTTTAGCCAAGCCATAATCTATTTGACATTTCTGTTTTCTCAAGAAATCATAACCCAGTAGACCATCGAAGGGTATATTTGTATCGGAATCAATAAGTTGAAATGTAACGGGGAATTTTATGTCATTGGTTTCAAGTAGTATTTCTGTTTCGCCTAATGTTTGAATCGGTGCATCGGGATTAATTCCATTGAGAACGATTGTTTCTTTATTTGCTATAACAAAATTTTCGAAGCTCGAGATTTTCAAAAGAGATACCGAGGCTCCAGTATCTACAAGCAATTTTAGTGTCTTCTCTGGTGATTCGGACGAATTGGAATGGAATAGCAAGTAAGTCAAGTCGTTTGTCTCCAAGAAAATATTTGATTGCAAGAAACTGTTAAACATTGGTTTTGTAATATCGTTCATGTTCTCGTTGTTATTTAAGTTGGTTTGGTGTTGAGGCTCAAAGGAGGAAAATTTTGATTTTGTGGTTCTTCGATATTTCGAGGATTTTGAGCATAGTGAATAGTTCTTTGAGTTTGATTTTGACCTTGATTGAATCTTGAATTTTGAAATGAATTTTGGGGGTATTGATTGAAGCTTGAATTTCGATCTCGAAATTGATTGTCCCGTTGGCGCTTGCGGCATTCGTCGATTGAATGACCAAGATTTTTACAGTAACGACATTGAATGTTACTCGATGTATTTCTTTGATTATTGGGCAAGGAATTTGAATTGTTGAACTGCGTTCGAGGATCAGTTTGATTGGTTGATGGTTGAGGATTTCCATAAAATATAGGACGTGCATGTTGTTTTCGAGAATGGGAATGATTCTGATTCCGGAAACACTCATTGGTGTTATGATTCGTGCGGTTATAATTGCGGCAAAACTTTTTTGCATGGACGTTTTCGTATCGTAAGCCAAGCACTTTTTCTTCAACTTGCGCGGCAGTAAATGCTTCATTAATTGTTTGAAAATTGCGGTAGCGCAACATTTGGGAGATTTGAGGACGAGAATGATAGATGAAGCGGTTCAAAGTCATCTGAGTTATCATGGAGATCTTTCCCGGTGTTTCTGACTTATTGGCTTCCGACGCATAAACGCTCGCGAGAATTCTAGAAGACGAATTTTCTAGTCTTTGAAAGTAAGATGATACGTTTTCATTTTTACTTTTACTAATTGAATGGAGGTCTTCCAAAAGCTGATCAAAATTCTTTTTATCTTGAAACAAGTTCAGTAATAGTTCCGAAATTTCTGACCACGTTTTGAGATGACAATGGGTGTCAATCTGTTCTCGAGCTTTGCCAGTTATCTGGCTTTTGATATATAAGAATAACGCTTGTTCTTGGGAGGAGTGGCAAATTTCAAATACTGCATCGACCTGCTTGATAAAACTCCTAATTCGGTATGGGTCGCCATCAAATTTCTCGTTGATGAGTTTAATAAGGAATTCGATTTTATAGATTGGTTGGGATTCTGAACTTTCTGCGGTGCTCATGTCGCGGAATGTGTGAATGTAGTTGGATTTGGAGGTTTCTTTATCAAGACTTTTGTCTTAGGGGATCGCGTGCAATATGAAAGAATTGAAGCAAAAATAAACGAGCAATCAGCAGCACTTACTTTGGAAGAATGCGTTCTGCGGCACGATTTCTCAGGTGGAAGAGGGGCTCCGTGTAGAGATGCTTACTGCCAAGTTCTTTGGGGTATTTCTCTGGTCGTTCTGTGGTTCTAACGTCGTACTCATGGGCTGGTAACGCTTCTGGTGTTTCCAAGGAAGTAGTTGCGACTCTACTTATTGCACTTGGAAGTTGAAGGCCAGGTGATTTTCCGACAGGTCCGTTGTCCGGTTTTACGTTATGCAATTGACATTGCATTCAAACTCGGGGAGATCCAGGTTGGAGTTGCTGAGTCCAATTTTGCGCTGAATCTTCGAGAGTAGGACAACTGTAGATCCGAATCCTCGTCGCCAAAATGTGTTGTGATCCACAGGTTGAGAAATTCTCCAAGAGAAACTTGTAATAGTAATATCGTATTTATTTGTAGTCTTCACAAGAGTCTGAACAATAAGAGCCCGATTCGCTTAGAACTCAATGCTTTTATACATTTCGTAGTAGAAAAAAAAAGGCGTGACAAGTGGCGTGGTACGATGCTCGTATGACATGCGTCGTCCAATCAAAATTTTACAGCTAGTGATAATAGTGAACAGAAATATGCATTGTACCGATAACTGAAATCGAAAACGGATAGAAGAATAGTCACGTACGAACAAACAAATTTAGGAAGTGATTTAGGATACAATCGAGTCGATTCAGAGAATCGTTATAGATAACAATTTCGTTTCGCAATACAATATAATGTCTTCAAAAAGGCTGATGCAATATTCCTAAATATTACATAGGAAATTTCAGGTTTACAACAGCAGTTTGCCGTAAAAACCGACTTAAATCTTAGGTCTCGTTTATAAAAAAAATTTTCTAAGTAATTTGAAGAAGAAAAAAACTTGCTATTGTAAAAATGCTTCCTGTCTAATAATACAAAAGTCCTCATTTGAATTTATTATGATTTCAGTGTAAAAACTTTTAATTTTAATTGTTTAAACAATTTTTTTGTCACATTGAAAAGAATTTCAGAACACTTTAATTATATGAAGTGCTCATTGGGTTTGATGAAAATGAAAAAGTCATAGAAATTTTTTTCACTACGAATTGTTTAAACATTCGGTGATTGTTTAAATAAATATAAAAATACGATCGATTCGATCAATTTGACAGTCATCGACAGTGGTGTGTACATCTAATAGCGAACAAGTAGCGACAATTCACTCCGAGAGCGTCCGAGACGTTTCCGAGACAGTTCCGGAATAGGCTCTCGGACCGCCATTGCTAGGGTGTTAAGGAACTGATAGAATAAAAAAAACGATCAAAAGTTTACCTTGTTAAAAATATTAATGATATTTATAAACGACAATATATCAAAATAGTATACATTAGGGTTGTCCTTACAATGGGCAGTGGTTGTGAGCCTTTCCAATTTTTTTACAGTTTGTCTTAACTATAGACAACAACTTCCTGTGTTGAACGGATTTTAAAAGAGCTTTTTGAACCTTACAGAAATTATAAACTGTCCTAAAGACAAAATCCCACGTCATTTAAATGGTCAAAAAGACGAGTCTAGAGGCACGGGTTAATATTGTTTTAAAAGTCTGGAAAAATTCAGGGATTTTTTTTAAATTATTTGTTAGCGATTTAGGGGGTGCGTCCATCAAAATTTCACCCAACCCATTTTAAGGACCACCCTAGTATACATTATTACATCTCAGTTTTAGAACATTCCTTAAAAAGTTACGAATTTTGCTTAACACTTAATGGGACAGATAAAAGTAACGAGTATAACGGGACATTCGTTATTCATTACCGAAAAAAGTGACTCGTTCCCATTATTGTTACTTGTTAAATCATGTAACGCGTTACGTTATCGGTACAGTAAAAAAATGTAACGTTTTAAATAAGCTCGTTACTTCCAAACCCTGGCAAAAATACATGGCATCATACCGAAACGTTGTCTCCGCCGAATGCGGAAACATCGTGAACAATTTGCCAGGTCCCGAAAAGCAGCACTCGCGTTGCAAAAAAGGGCTATCTCGAGAGCTTGCCATTCACCGAACTGGCGAACTGGGAATTCTCGCATGCCAAGCCGGGAACCTCTCGAGTTCAGTGTTCAGTCGCGCTGATTTGAGTCCCGCGGCACCGAGTTGCTCTGCGCGATTTCGTTCGCGCTCTCAGTTCATGAGCTCAGTGCGCCTCGCGTCGCCGTCCCGAGATGTGCACCGTTCGTTTGTGCGTTTTACACAATCGCGTTTTTCGTTTCGCTTCGCCCGTGCCCTTCTCTTCCCTCTCCTCCTAACAAGTGCAACACAACGCGTCGTTGTCACGTGCGTACCACAATCTCGCGAAAAGTGACCCCGCCATTTAGATCAATTTGGATACACAAGCAACATCCACGAAAAGGATCTGAGCGGTGAATATTTTGTTATTAAGGTCTACCCACAACGCTGATTTATCGGCTCCTAGATCCTTCGCGATGTCCGACGGCATTCGACTATTTAGCCCCCGTTTTTAACGCAACCTTGAATTTTCGAGCGATTTATGTTCTTAGCTTATATTTTGGAAACTAAAAGGGATTTTCACGGCAAAACCCATTTCCCATTGTGGAACAAAGACGGGAATCATTATGAATAGAGTTTTATTTTAACCACGCAACACGCACTAATTCGCAGGTGTTGTGTGGGCTGCCGGAAAAAAAGTCGATGAATGAAAATCAAACTTACCGCGATGTGAGAAATTGAAGTCACGGAAAAGATTGTCGTTGCGTCTTAGACGTGTGGATTTGTTTATAACAAACTGAGTTTGCATTTTCATGCCAGGAATCGGTGTGAACCGGTCTTAAATCCTCGTCTTTGTCTCGCTTTCCTCGTCTCGCTCGCGTTTTCTCGTTATTTCGGACTCGCTCTTCAGCATGTTTCGTCTCACTCGCGGCGAGGTTGACCGGCTCGGCACTTGCAGGCGCATTTTATTGTTCGTTTTCTCCTCTTTCCTATTGTTTTTTTTCTCGGTCCCTCTCTCTCTCTCTGTCGCATGACGATGATCGGCTCGAATTTCTGAATCGACGAAGGAATTTTGCAGTGATCTAGAAATTGGGGGTGGCGAAACGGGAATTTTTTGAATGGGTAGTATAGAGCAGGGTTTAGAAAGTTACTTTAAAACATGTAACGCGTTACGTACAAAGGTGAAAAAGTAATTCGTTAGGTTACCGTTACTTGAAAATAAATAGTAACTCGTTACCGTTACCAATTAAAAAAGTAACGTTTCATTACTTTTTGGAATAAATTGAATGTAAATAACAATACATCGACAAACTAAGGCTGAAAAAAACATCAACCTAATCGTGGTTTTGTTCTATAGAAATTGTTTATTTCAGATATAATAAAAATTGTTGATCCGTAACTCTCCACCCTGAAAAAAAATCAATCAGCTTGTTTAAATTTTTATATTTTTTTCAAGTTTACAAAATTTCTGAGATGACATTTGATTCAATGTTCGCCACAAGGGAAAATTTGCAAATTTAATAGATTTTTGAGAAAATTTTAATACCTACCCAGATTTTCAGAATTATCAAACTTTTTTGTATTTTTCAGTATGTACAAAATGTGGCAGGATTTTCTAGTATTTTTATAAATTTGTACTATTTTTCTGTTCATTGATATATGGATTTCGAGAATTTCATGCTCTAGTATTCAAAGTTAATTTATTTATTTGTATTTGAAAGGATTTTTCAGCAAATAGTGTCTATAAAGATTTACATTTCCCTTGATTTTTTTGATACTGTTTCAATTTTTCTACAATTTGAAGGATTGTTCAGTATTTCTGTAACAATTCGTATTTTTCAAAATGATAGAATGTTGCAGAATTTCCTAGTATTTTTACATAATTTAAGTATTTTTATAATATAAATTGATACATACATTTAAAGAATTTCGAACTCTAGAATTTGAACATGATAAAATTTTTCGTGTTTTACAGGATTTCCCAAGAAAGAGTGTCTCGATAGATTTTTACTTATTCCAGTACTTATCGTAATTCTTCAGATTTTCTGTAATTTCGAGGATCATTCATTTTTTCATATATTACTGTATTTATTGCTAGAATCCGAGAAATTTTACATATTTTATATATTTACACGTATTTTTCTTTACGTTTTTTCTTTCTGTATTTCTGAGTATTTATGGAATATCGTGGAATTTATGAGTTTTTTTAAAGATATCGTTAAATTTCTAGAATGAGAGAAAGTGGAAAGTTCGAAATTTTTGAAGTATTTCGATCGATTTCGCAGAAAACACCAAATGAGACAGATAGAAGTAACGTTAAATAATGGGATTTTCGTTACTTGTTATCGAAAAAAAGTGACTCGTTCCCGTTATCGTTACTTGTTACTTAATGTAATACTCTACGTTATGGTTACAGTAGAAAATGTAACGTTTTTGAGGAACGCGTTACTTCCAAACCCTGGTATAGAGCGTATAGAGGGAGGTTTTTTTACCATTTTTAATCGTACTTTGCATTGGTAATTTTTTTCAATTTTTCAATAAAAAAGTGCAAAATTCAAATGTTGCTGGGTTGAACAAATTATGAAAAAATTCGGAAAGTTCAAAAACGTATAGTAAACTCGGCGCCCACAAAGTACTCCTCTACAAGATACCACGGAACGAATGTATCTCCGGGAGGTAAACAGCTTTTCGACAGATTTTGACTTCGTGACGAACAGTTTTGCATACGCAACGGGAATAATCTTTTGTGCGTCTTCAAAGTTAACACGATCGCAAGACGTTGGCTCGTGAACTCGATTGTTTTTTAATCCCTAAACAAGCATTCACAAAGTACCACACAAGACCCGGGCTGTGGTACTTTGTGGGCGCCGAGTGTAATTGAGATTTTGAAACTATAGTAGACTAAAAAATTTTAAAAATTTAAAGATCATCAAAATCCCATGGAATTCAAAAATTTGTTAAATTTTGAAACATGTACAAACTTTTCAAGATTATGTCTGTTACTATAATATTACACTCGGCGCCCACAAAGTACCACAGCTCGGGTCTTGTGTAGTACTTCGTGAATGCTTGTTTAGGGATTAAGGAACAATCGAGTTCACGAGCCAACTTCTGGCGATCGTGTTAACCTTGAAGACGCACAAAAGATTTTCCCCGTTCGTATGCAAAACTGTTCGTCACGAAGTCGAATTCTGTCGAAAAGCTGCTTACCTCCCGGAGATACATTCGTTCCGTGGTATCTTGTGGAGGAGTACTTTTTGGGCGTCGAATGTAATTTAAAATAAGCAAAATAATGTTTTGTCATGTATCCTTAAATTTCGAAATAATTTAGGGGTATTAAAAATTGTAAAAATTCCTAACAAGTTATACCAATTTTTCAATTATTCGTACAATTAAAAAAATTTTTTTTGCGTTCAAAATTTTTGGTAAATATTTAAAAATTCAAATATCTTGATAATTCTGTATGATTCAAATAATTAGTAGAATTTGAAAGTAAGTTTATTATTTTCGTAAATTGTACAGGTTATTAAGTTTCTTTGAGAAAAGCATTTAAATGTTTTTTTTTTTTTCAATAAAATTTAAAAAGTACTTAAAAATTTCGAAAAATGTTCATTAATTACGCAAATTTTCATAAAAATCAACAAGTTTGTATTAGTGTAATGTTTAAAACTTCGAAAAAGTAAAAATCTTAAAAAACTTCGAGCATTTTTTTAGAAATTTGGAAAATTCGTTGAATTATAAATAAATTCATAAATTCTATAGATTGTGTATATTACCATACCTGTATTTATTTTAAATGTGTATTATTTATGTTTATTCTTTTTTAAATCAAATTCTAATATTCGAAAACATTTCAAAGATTCTTGATGTGCTGGGCAATTTTTAAAAAAAATTAAATTATTCCTAAATATTTTGTAACACGTTTCGAACTTCAACAATACTCAAAAACAAAAAACCTTGGATATAGAAAAGCTTGTCAATTATTTCATCGAATTTCAAAAAATTTCCGAATTGAAGAATTCGTTCACAAAATTGTATATTGATTGTGAATAACTTTGAAAATGCAGTAAGAGACTAAAAAAACCGTATAATATTCTTTATATTTTTGAAATTTAGAAAATGCTTAATCATACTAATAAGGTAGATTATTTTGTAAATATCGCAACAAATTGTAAAATTGTAAGGAATTTTAATGAATTTTATGGATTTTGACAAGTTTTGACGATTGAGTGAAGCTACAAAACATGGTTAATTTATTTCCGTGTGGGTATTTTCGGGTGTTTTATCCCTCAAAAATTTTCCACATGGTTTGTTCTACCCAGCATCTTCACATCTTCTGCCAAACCTGGTAGGGGATGGAAGAAAATCTGGAATTTGAAAAATCAGAGTTTGAGTTGTTTATTATTACCTTTCCATTTGCAATCATTTTTTTTTGAGTCAGTAACATCAAATTTAGTTAATGTAAACAATTTCTTTTATTATTTTTGGCAAACAAGCCCAATTTTTCAAATATGGTTACTTATAAACGAAAATGAAAAAGAAAGAAAACCGACTCCGAAAAACTATGAATTTCTAAAATGCAAGATACTTTTGCATGTTTTACAACCCCTTAGCCTAAAATTTAAAAAAATATCATTTTTATTTAATATTAAATTCATCAAGAATGATATTTTTTTAAATTTTGAATATCTTCATCATGTTCATCATTCTTTTTTTTTCCAGTAAAATCAGCTTTTTGTCCCGCTACGATAAAAAAATCGTTCGCACCATGGAAAAATTGCACATCCGTGATTGTTACGTTAGGTATTTTATGCCGTAATAACCAAGAGGTCACGTCAAAATTTCAACCTTGAGGTTAAAACGGCATAAAATAAATTTCTACCTCGGGTGAATATATCCCTCGTCTCCCGGCGTGGATAAAACTTACAACTTCGTGAGAAATTTATTTTTTCCCTAGATGCGAAATATACTATTTCGTATCAAGGGGCATAAACAAGTGTTTTCACGAGTATTTACCTTGATGCGAACAGTGATTTTTTTATCGAGAACATTAAACAAGGGTTTACGTTGTTTACGTGTAGGATAAAAACTCAAGGCCGCCTTTCCGAATCGACGAATCGGTCGTCCCCAAAAACTCACATGAAAATGGTGACCACGCAGATTAACAGCGTTGTTTACCCACGGGTATGTGCCATTTCATACTCTTGAAAACAAAACATACGATTTGCTACTCACTTTAAAGCATCATTCGAAAAGGTGGTCGTAGGTTTTCTACACGTAAACACGAAAATGCGCGTTTTAATGTTCGAGATACGAAATATACTATTACGCCATTTTAACCTCAAAACTGACATTTTGACAAACGGCTAACAAACCTCAGCTTTGCTTCGGTCCATTATTTCGGCGTTTCGCCAAATTCGCACATCCGTATCTGGGACGTCATATTCTATCGTGTCAGGGATATACTATAGCATTTAAGAAATATAGTAAAATACGAAAAATGTGTACTGCATGGAGAAAAATTGAAGGTAAATCTCACCACGAAAAATTTAAACCAATTGTACTCGCTAAAAAAGAGAATTTCTGACTCTTATTACTGTAGTATTTACTGCCCGGAATGTAAAACTGTACAGTTACTCAAGCGAAAGAATTTCTTTTCAAGTGAATGAAGTGGTTGATATTTTTTGTGGTTGAAATATTTATTTTCGTTTTTTCTCTGCGTTAAACGCTACAAATGTAAGAAGGTATTTTCCTCGACAATCTATTTAACTACTGGAAACATGAAAATTTGAACCTGAAGCATCAACTTTTAGAAATCAATCAAGATATCCATCAATAATCTCAGTTGAGATTAGTAGAATTAATAAAAAAAAAATTTTAAGTCCGATGAATCAACTGAGACTATCCATACACAACCCCTCACATTTGGATTATTCGAGTAGTTCTTCCATCCAAGCACATGCAAGAATCAGTTATCTCGTTTCCTAGTTCGCGCTTCCGCCGCGAAGTAGCGCGGCGTATGCGCTAAACATCCAATCATCGATGACGTGAGTCAGGGCAAAAAAGGTACATAAGGAGGAGACGAACGTACCATGCTAGTTTATAAAAAATAAGAAGAACTTAAAAGTACATAACGAGTTTGAAAATTTTGAACTGAACGGAAAACGAGTTTTCTAGGCCAGAGGCCTATGTGGCCCGATGAGCCGAAAAGGGATACTCCGGCTCGCTGCCCCCACTCTCAGGCTTCCCTTATAGTCCATCTCTTTTCCTCTTATTTCGCGCATTGACGGAGCAAGTACGCACAAAGATACTGCGCACTTGCTCTCAGCCAGAAAGCATTTATGGGAAAAGCGAGAAGGAAAACGTATTTCGGCACGCTGGAATAGGCCGCGTTTCGTCTCTTCCCTAGATACCTTCTTGGTCAGGGCATTGTAAGAATTAAAGATGGCGGATTTACATGATTGTACAGTGTTGTTGTATTGTACACAGTTGTACACCGCGCCTGATGTCGCGCACTCGCATACATTTATATATATCGTCGTAGTTCAGTGACTGTACTACTACAAACAACTACACAGTACTGTTCATTTGCGTGCATTTGCATTCATCTCATCTATCGAAAGTCGAAACGGTCATGACTTGATAATTTCGCGGAAAATAAATAAGCATGGCACTGTAAATTACTTCATTTACTCTCAAGCTTACACTGGATTAGTAGCGTAGTGGAGAGAATGCCCGTCTCACGCTTTGCAAGTCACTGGTTCGCTCCCTGCCGGGAACAATTTTTTCTTTTTTCTTCACGCGTGATTCTACAATATATGTATTTATTTTATTTCTACGATTGATTCTATTAAAAACTTACATCATTTGTGTACGGAACGTTTCGTTAGAAATGCATGAAAGTTAAATATTCCTGTAGTATCTTTTTTTATATAGGATGTAATTTACCGATAAAAGCTATTGAAATTTGCTATTAGCTAAGATTCTATACCTCCGATACATTGGAACCATGTGAAGCATCGTACAGTAACGCGCTTACATTTATAAATATTTATGCCAATTATAGGCCATTGCTATGTAATATTTTACAAGCTTTGAGACCCTCCCAGAAGAAAAGTACCCATTTCGGTCGAGATCACGCTCTACACCATGCCCTGAGCATTTATCAGGCGATCTGTGGCTTTAGATTTAAAAAAATTATGTGAATAACTATTTGTTTAACCAAGTAAATCATTGAAATTATATTTTCTGCAATGTGCACACGCTTTCTAAATTTATATGGTACTTTGATCACTAGTATGGCATCAGACATTAAAAATTGATTTTTTAAAACGTTTTTGCAATGTTATTTGCGAAATCGCAGTTTTTGCAAGATTATATGCTTTCCCTAGTTTTCTAGGTCACTGGTCATGAATCTAGTGCCAGGTTTAGATAATTCATTCATAAAATGTTTGTTTAGCAAATTACATAAAACAATAACATTGTTTCGGAAATGTATATATGTGCATTTTATAGTTTTTAGGTACGATGATTACAAATCTTACACCTTGATTGCAAAACTAATCCGTTTGAACTTCAATTTGTATTTCTAGCAGATAATTGGGGAATTGACATTTCAGGAAGATGGATATGACTTATGTTCATTCAAATTGTAAGGTGAGAATTTTCATTATAATTCATGAAACACACATTCAATAGTTCGAAATTTAGCTTGCGGATAATCAATTATATGTAAATTTTCTTCTAAATACTGTAAAAAAATAGAAAACTATAACAATATTGAAATTTTTTTTTATATGCAGATATTTAAAAATATACATAATTATAGCCTGTTGACCTGGAAAATCATTTAAGCATCTTGCAAGAACTTACATTTTGCGTCAACGTCCCGTCATTTTACTTTAAAAAAATTATCTTTGCGAACCAGATGTCAAATTCGTATCAAGCAGACCAAATAAACAATGAAAAATAGGAAATGAGGAAGATAATGAATCAATTAAAAATATTCGCATGTGACAAAATAGTATATTGTTTACCACGGCGCATTATTGATGTTCCGATGACAAGGACGATAATTTTTCGTCCTTGTCCGAGGATGGCAAATGCACCAAGGTTAACATAAGATTTTCTGCCCAGAGACGTACAAAATCTAATTATTTGTCATAATTTGATTCTCAAATACAATCTCCCTGAGGAAAACCTTACATTGGCAATGTTTCTTTGCCATTGTGAACTCAATGGAATCTTTACGTAAATTGCTGTTTTACATTGTTTCGATAGAGTTTGCAATGGCAAATTTACATTGTCAATGTAAGGTTTTCCTCAGGGTTGAATGCACCGATTTTTAAAATCTGACATTGATTCCTTGATCAGTCTCCTAAAATCCAGGGATAGCATATGCATCTTTTAATTACTTCAATCTCGCAATATTTGTTTACTAAAAATGAAAAAATAAGAACATAAATATATTCTCATAATCTAAGCTAGATCCGCAATCAGCAAACGAATTAACTGATATGCATTTAATGTTGCAAACGTTACGTTTTTTTTTTTTTTTTTTTTTTTTGTTCATATTTTCGTTGGAACAATAAATCTTGCAAATATGACGAAAAATTTATTTCCGTCAAATTAAGAACCTAATAATGCATTTTTAAGTTACCACAAATTTGAAATCAGTAACCGGCCAATAGTATGTTTGCCCAGCTATGGCTGAGATTAATGTAAAAAGTAAACTCATCGCCATTACATAGTTTTCTTATCGCTAGGTGAAGAAGTACAGAAGAAGTAAGAATAATACTTGTAGAGTCTATGAACACCCCTTTCATTTTCGCAATGCACCTTTTTCGAATAGAAATAGATATTTTTTTATCAAGTGCGGAAGAGGATGATCCCGACAAGTTTACAGTTTGTGACCGTGCGGAGCGGGGTCACAAACTAAACACGAGTTGGAATCACTTCCTCCCATGTTTAATATTTTTTTCCATACATATACAGAAATGACCAATTGGTCGACATGATTTGCAGGTATAGTGTCCTCTTTTTAAGGTATCTGCTATGAATTTTTCAGCGGTAGCAATTTCGGGGTTGCTCCTGCAAAAATTGCCCATAAGGAGCGATCCCTAGGATTGCTCTCACCGAGGAATTGCATCACGGTTATCCTTAAAAGAGGACATTGTCCCCGCAAATTGCGTCGATATAGCTGGAATTTCCCTGTATGTCTGGAAAAAAACTTTTTTTTTTTTCAAATGGAAAAATTAATAAAATCTCCCCTCCACCACCCTCTACCGAACATTGTCAATGTATAAATAAATGCTTGAATTAATAAAAACAGTGTTTAATATTGTACGTACGAAAAAACTTTATGAAAAAAGTGAGATACAAAAGTATTGAAATCAGTACTGAATTAATGTATAAACAGGGAAAGTATTTAGACTCAGCGCTTGCCATTTGAGCACTTACCAATTGATACAAAACGAATTGGTTTCCGCTCAACTGATGGATTCTCGAAATCATGCCTAACGGTTATGCTAAAATATGTTAAAAAGCAGGAACGGGTCGAGACGGCATTACTTTAACAAATATATATCCGCGAAAGTCAAGAGAACTAGCGCGCACGATACGGACCTGAGAAAAAGGCGATTGCTCCAGCTTTATTTAGATTTATTCTGATTTCTTCGAGAACTCGAGCGTTTACAATGCCCAAAACAAACATTTGCCATTTGATACATAATGTCCGAGATGTATCTAATGGCAAGCGCTGAGTGTAATTGTTATGCAATTATTAATGTTTATGCGAAAACAAGATCAGAATATATTATGATATATTCCATTATACTTGAGTTGTACACAAAACAAAACAAAAAATTACAAAACATCAGTTTTTACAGTTTTTCATAGACTAGACTTATTTCATAGATACGGTAGACTTTATCAAATTTAAGTTTTGTAAAAATCCGATAGTCTTAGAAGTAAAAGTAGGTAAAAATTAATTCGTAGGCTGCTGTGCAAAAAGCTACCTATCATACTTTGAGAGTAGTTTTGGTATTAACAATAAATTGCATACTTATAACCAAACTTTATCTCTAAGCTAATATTACCGATCCGTATTACTTTATTTATACTCATAACTGACAGATAACTTGGAATTTAAATACATAAGAATTAATGCAAAAGTTTGACTTGATGTAGTTTTTCGTGGAAAATGATATCCAATAAAAAATTTGGCTTTAATTGTGCGAATACCATGAAAGTTGTATATATTAGTTGAAATTCACTGACACGCTTTTTCCATTATTGAATGAGATCCAGTTAGCACAATACTGATTTAGTAACCGATTGTTTCTCTCAAATCATGTGTTTCTACTGCATTTTGAGGTAGTTTTGTTTCATACTTTGTGAAGTTATAAATTTTTGAATAGATGAAATAGATGAAGAAAAAAGAAAAAGGAACATCTGTAGAGTAAATAAGAAATACAATAGCAATTGTTGCATCACTACGCATCTACTATTATGCGAACAAAACAGTAATTTTATCTATCTTGACAGCAGCCCACGAATTAATTTTTACCTACTTTTACTTCCAAGACTATTGGATTTTTACAAAACTTTGATAAAGTCTACCGTATCTGTATTTTATGAAAAACTGTAAAAACTTGTGTTTTGTAATTTTTTGTTTTGTTTTGTATACCACTGAAGTATAATGGCTCATATCATATAATAAATTCTGATCCCGTTTTTGCATAAACATTGATAAATGCATATCAATTAAATACTTTCCCTGGTCAGACATTAATTCAGGACTGATTTTAATACTTTTGTATCTTATTTTTTTCATGAAGTTTTTTCGTGAGTACAATATTACACTCTGTTTTTATTAATTCTAGCATTTACACATTGGCAATGTTCGGCGGGGGGTGGTGGTTAAAATACCGGAAAATATATAAAATCGTGTGAATAAATGATGATGATGATGATGATGATGATAATAATAATAATAATAATAATAATAATAATAGTAAAATAAAAATGAAATATAAATAGAAAACTTTACAAGTATGTAATAGAAATCTATAAAGACACCTGTTTTAAGGGATGGTATCGATTGTGTGCACATTTTTTGAGCACCGTATTTTTTGTACGATGGATGATTGTACACATTTTTACAAACTTGTAAGCAAGATCATACACAAATTATTTTAGTGTGTGATTTTGAAAGTCTCAGAGTTTTTATGTCCAAATTTTTTGAATGTAGGATCATAGTAATGAAAATCGAGAAAATGTGCACAATCGCCCAGTGCACAATAAATAGGATGCTTAATAAATTCGCGCTCAATCAATACCATCCCTTCTTAGAGGTGTTAGAAATGAGATACATATATATTGTGATTATAAATAAGAGAAGTGATATTTTTCAAAAAGTCAAAGCTTCGGTACTCTAGACATCTAGCCTGTTTGTTTGTTTGTTTTTTTTTTATTTTTTTTTTATTTTTTTTTTTTGTGAGGTTATGATGCTAGAATAAATATTTTTAATTACATTAAAAAAAATCGTTTAGACATATGAAAGGCTCAATGTAAAAGTCGGACAAGTAGAGACAGAAAACATGGAGTGTCGCATCTATCTGTCTCTTACATTTCCGTCTTTTGCTTTCAGCCTTTCATATTGGCTCTTTTAAGTTTTTTGAACTTGCCTAAATCCAATGAGAAATTTCGTTGCACCGTCCCTGAATTCGCAGAAATCTTTCTAACTTTTCAGAAATTTTGACGTATGCGATCAGTTTCGAGAAATTCTGTCAAGTTTTTTTACCGTGTTGAATAGAAACGGGGGAACCTCCTGAACACAAAACTATTTTCTCGCCTCAATACATTGAACGTGACGAACTTTCCTTGAAAATAGAACACGAGATTGTTCTGCACGATTTTTCAGAGTACATAAGACTCTATGTATGAGTATTATCGCCTGCAATTTTTTATCCTGTCAAAGTGAGCCGGAAATGTAAATATACGGTTATCAAAAATATACACTTTCATTTGAAAAATAACTAATAGTGGCAATGAGTGCCGTGGAAATACATAGATATGGCTAGAGAATATGAAAATTACATATTTAAATCAAACATACAGAATTGTAATTGGATACGCATGAAAAATCGTAAGTTTGGAGGTTTATCAATAAAATCAACTATGAAGTAGAGAAACAAATTAAAAAATTTATGGAAACAAACTACTATTATATCATTGTTTTCTCATTAGAAAGTGTTAAGCATTCTAGAAAATTAACTGGTTGGAAAGATTTTCGAAATTGAAAAATTCAATAAACAATGGAAGTTTGAAGTATGATAAGATAAATAAATTATGCCGTTACAAAATCTTTCGGAACATTTTTTCTCAAAGCATCATAACGCCCGTATTCAAATTTTCATGACAACTCAAAAATTATTATGACTGAGAGTTTTTATATCATATAACAGTCATTTGATATCCGGGTACGTATATGTTGCCGGAGAGATTTTCGCCCTGTACTTGAGATAAAAGTTCATTTTTACGATAAAAATCTTTGTAACGTAATCATTATATGAGATGTTGTATAAGTTGATGAAACTGACAACTGCAACTTGAAAAATTCAAAATTTCACTTTTCACTCGGTCGTAAAAAATTAAAAACGGATAGATAAATTTTCACTTACATAATAAATAAAAGTAAAAATTTATAGAAACTGTGGAGATAAAAAAATATGCGATCGTAGGGGTTTGGAATGTTTTTATCACAAACTTATTAAAGTTGGGAAAAGCAAGTCCGTGTGATAATTTTCAAAATTTAAAAGAGATGTTTCGAAAGATTTTCAATGGATCAATTGACCCATTAAACAATCCTCCTAAATTTTTGGAATATTTTAATGAAAATCTAGACACGAATTACTTGGTAAACTCGCTGATACGAGATATAATGCGTGATGGTTTTTTATTTTGAAATAATTAAAATTGCAAATATTCTGACAGTTATACGAAACTCAGATTATTCAAACTTTTCGAAATGTTCTGTTATTTTTTGTAGTTGCGGTGAAATTCATAATAAGTTTCATATCTGAACAATAGCATTTCGGAAAGGTTAGAATTTGCTCATGTAAACTTAAAGTAAACATTACAGGATTTTTAATTTTTTGCTTAATTGTCACAACTTTTCAAGACATTTATTTTCAAATTTGTAAATTCAACATTAAATCATAGGATATCAGCTACTTAAAAAAATGCACTTCCTCAATTTCGTGCATAAATAACCCAGTGAACACGAATACCTCGCAACGAAAACCCCTGAGAACTCGATCTTTCATGGAAACCGTAACCGTATCACAAAAAAAAACCGCGAGTGAGTCACAGGCGATCGTATTGAGCGCGCTGTTAACATGGAATTTCAATGATTGCTCGCGCGCCGCGCAAATATGCGCAACGAGATGAGAATGACGCGAATAAAAAAAAGTGATGCCCAAGTGCGGGAAAGAAAAGTACGTAATATTTTTATTTTCATTCATTTAACAAGCTTGTTACTAGATTTAGTGGGTTCCATCTTCTTTAGTATGGAAATTATGAGTTTTTTGATGACTTCATCAAATTATATGAAAATTTTATAAGTCGATTCTGGTACCCAAGGCAATAGACACCTTTTGCATTATCAAAATTAAAGACATAAGCTTGAAGCAAAATGTAATTAGGTTAAAAAAAATGAGTTTTATGACTTTTGGAATTTCTAGAAAATTTGAAGATAATTCATTCACTATACACTGAGAAAAATATACTCGCGTGAAGTTGACACCCGAATTTCGGAAAAATTTTGAAACTCTTAGAGTTCCCGGTAGAACTATGATAGTTCTGGAGTTCTTTGCTAAAATTAGCAAAAGTTCTGCAAAAATTAGGTCGGTTACGCTCAAAAACGAAATATAGGCTAGCACCGTGTTTTCAATAAAAAAAAGAGTTCTGACTTGATAAAAACGATCAAAATAAAGAGTTCTGGAGTTCTTTGCAAAAAAAATTCGCAGATTTGCGAAAAATTCGCAAATTTCATTTGCCGATTCCTATAGAACTCAAAAAGTTCTATAACTTCCTTCCTCATACAATTGTTCTAAAATCAATAGTTCAGCCTTATTGGATAAAAGATTGTTTATGCAAAAGTGCATAAACAAGTGTTAAAATCATCGTAAATGAGTTCTCTTGAGAGTTCCCGGTAGAAGTGAGAAAATTCTACATCTTTTTTCCTCATAAAATTGTTCTCAAGTCAATAGTTCGGTCTCATTAGAAAAAAGATTGTTTATGCAAAAGTGTATAAACAAATAAATTCCATCGTAGAGGAGTTCTCCTGCGAGTTCCTGGTAGAACTCAAAGAGTTCTACAACTTTTTTCCTTATTAAAGTGTTGTAGAATCAATAGTTCGGTTTAATAGAAAAAAGATTATTTATGCAAAAGTCTGTAAACAAATGAATTTCATCGTAGAGGAATTCAGATCGAGTGAAAGAAAGAATTGTAAAGATTACAAACAGATAAAATTTATTGCATTATTATAAAAAGTTTTTGGAAATTACAACAAATTTAATTGAAAGAAAAAATATATATGAGTAATTGTCCAATAGAGGAAGGTAGGGCAAAGCGGGGACAGTTGGTTTAGCAATAATTTTTACATATCAAATATTATTTTCATTCAACAATTTTCTCTTTGATATCTTGAATGACTCATAACCTAGCTTAGAGAATTTTTATTTCGATGGATGATGACTGTAACTGATCGTTTATAACGATTTTAAAAAAAGTTTTTTTACTCCGCTTTGTCCCATGTATGGGGCAAAGCGGGGTACCTTATAATATCTGAGGACAATGTTGTCAGTCAACATACATAGATGCTTTTAATATCGAAAATTCGTTGGATGGAATGTCATGAATAATTCTATTTCATTCAAAGAAAAAATTCAAAAGTTACATTGAAAAAAAATCAAGTATTGCGCACTCATTGCTACGCTAGCAGCTAACGACAGGCTGCTCATAAACTTCAAAGAAAAGAATAAATTTCTTTTTTGCGCATCTTAAATATAAACAATATTAAACAATAGGCATAGCCTATTGTTTTTTACTGATAGAAAAAAAATGTTGTCTCTGGGCAAAGCGGGGTACAGCACGTTATGTGCTGCAAATATCTAACTTGGCCTTTGTTAGTAGAAAGTCTGGTAATTTTTCCTGGTGCAAATAATTAAATTATTTTTTTAAGTAGCTGATATCCTATGATTTAATGTTGAATTTACAAATTTGAAAATAAATGTCTTGAAAAGTTGTGACAATTAAGCAAAAAATTAAAAATCCTGTTATGTTTACTTTAAGTTTACATGAGCAAATTCTAACCTTTCCGAAATGCTATTGTTCAGATATGAAACTTATTATGAATTTCACCGCAACTACAAAAAATAACAGAACATTTCGAAAAGTTTGAATAATCTGAGTTTCGTATAACTGTCAGAATATTTGCAATTTTAATTATTTCAAAATAAAAAACCATCACGCATTATATCTCGTATCAGCGAGTTTACCAAGTAATTCGTGTCTAGATTTTCATTAAAATATTCCAAAAATTTAGGAGGATTGTTTAATGGGTCAATTGATCCATTGAAAATCTTTCGAAACATCTCTTTTAAATTTTGAAAATTATCACACGGACTTGCTTTTCCCAACTTTAAAAAGTTTGTGATAAAAACATTCCAAACCCCTACGATCGCATATTTTTTTATCTCCACAGTTTCTATAAATTTTTACTTTTATTTATTATGTAAGTGAAAATTTATCTATCCGTTTTTAATTTTTTACGACCGAGTGAAAAGTGAAATTTTGAATTTTTCAAGTTGCAGTTGTCAGTTTCATCAACTTATACAACATCTCATATAATGATTACGTTACAAAGATTTTTATCGTAAAAATGAACTTTTATCTCAAGTACAGGGCGAAAATCTCTCCGGCAACATATACGTACCCGGATATCAAATGACTGTTATATGATATAAAAACTCTCAGTCATAATAATTTTTGAGTTGTCATGAAAATTTGAATACGGGCGTTATGATGCTTTGAGAAAAAATGTTCCGAAAGATTTTGTAACGGCATAATTTATTTATCTTATCATACTTCAAACTTCCATTGTTTATTGAATTTTTCAATTTCGAAAATCTTTCCAACCAGTTAATTTTCTAGAATGCTTAACACTTTCTAATGAGAAAACAATGATATAATAGTAGTTTGTTTCCATAAATTTTTTAATTTGTTTCTCTACTTCATAGTTGATTTTATTGATAAACCTCCAAACTTACGATTTTTCATGCGTATCCAATTACAATTCTGTATGTTTGATTTAAATATGTAATTTTCATATTCTCTAGCCATATCTATGTATTTCCACGGCACTCATTGCCACTATTAGTTATTTTTCAAATGAAAGTGTATATTTTTGATAACCGTATATTTACATTTCCGGCTCACTTTGACAGGATAAAAAATTGCAGGCGATAATACTCATACATAGAGTCTTATGTACTCTGAAAAATCGTGCAGAACAATCTCGTGTTCTATTTTCAAGGAAAGTTCGTCACGTTCAATGTATTGAGGCGAGAAAATAGTTTTGTGTTCAGGAGGTTCCCCCGTTTCTATTCAACACGGTAAAAAAACTTGACAGAATTTCTCGAAACTGATCGCATACGTCAAAATTTCTGAAAAGTTAGAAAGATTTCTGCGAATTCAGGGACGGTGCAACGAAATTTCTCATTGGATTTAGGCAAGTTCAAAAAACTTAAAAGAGCCAATATGAAAGGCTGAAAGCAAAAGACGGAAATGTAAGAGACAGATAGATGCGACACTCCATGTTTTCTGTCTCTACTTGTCCGACTTTTACATTGAGCCTTTCATATGTCTAAACGATTTTTTTTAATGTAATTAAAAATATTTATTCTAGCATCATAACCTCACAAAAAAAAAAAATAAAAAAAAAATAAAAAAAAAACAAACAAACAAACAGGCTAGATGTCTAGAGTACCGAAGCTTTGACTTTTTGAAAAATATCACTTCTCTTATTTATAATCACAATATATATGTATCTCATTTCTAACACCTCTAAGAAGGGATGGTATTGATTGAGCGCGAATTTATTAAGCATCCTATTTATTGTGCACTGGGCGATTGTGCACATTTTCTCGATTTTCATTACTATGATCCTACATTCAAAAAATTTGGACATAAAAACTCTGAGACTTTCAAAATCACACACTAAAATAATTTGTGTATGATCTTGCTTACAAGTTTGTAAAAATGTGTACAATCATCCATCGTACAAAAAATACGGTGCTCAAAAAATGTGCACACAATCGATACCATCCCTTAAAACAGGTGTCTTTATAGATTTCTATTACATACTTGTAAAGTTTTCTATTTATATTTCATTTTTATTTTACTATTATTATTATTATTATTATTATTATTATTATCATCATCATCATCATCATCATCATTTATTCACACGATTTTATATATTTTCCGGTATTTTAACCACCACCCCCCGCCGAACATTGCCAATGTGTAAATGCTAGAATTAATAAAAACAGAGTGTAATATTGTACTCACGAAAAAACTTCATGAAAAAAATAAGATACAAAAGTATTAAAATCAGTCCTGAATTAATGTCTGACCAGGGAAAGTATTTAATTGATATGCATTTATCAATGTTTATGCAAAAACGGGATCAGAATTTATTATATGATATGAGCCATTATACTTCAGTGGTATACAAAACAAAACAAAAAATTACAAAACACAAGTTTTTACAGTTTTTCATAAAATACAGATACGGTAGACTTTATCAAAGTTTTGTAAAAATCCAATAGTCTTGGAAGTAAAAGTAGGTAAAAATTAATTCGTGGGCTGCTGTCAAGATAGATAAAATTACTGTTTTGTTCGCATAATAGTAGATGCGTAGTGATGCAACAATTGCTATTGTATTTCTTATTTACTCTACAGATGTTCCTTTTTCTTTTTTCTTCATCTATTTCATCTATTCAAAAATTTATAACTTCACAAAGTATGAAACAAAACTACCTCAAAATGCAGTAGAAACACATGATTTGAGAGAAACAATCGGTTACTAAATCAGTATTGTGCTAACTGGATCTCATTCAATAATGGAAAAAGCGTGTCAGTGAATTTCAACTAATATATACAACTTTCATGGTATTCGCACAATTAAAGCCAAATTTTTTATTGGATATCATTTTCCACGAAAAACTACATCAAGTCAAACTTTTGCATTAATTCTTATGTATTTAAATTCCAAGTTATCTGTCAGTTATGAGTATAAATAAAGTAATACGGATCGGTAATATTAGCTTAGAGATAAAGTTTGGTTATAAGTATGCAATTTATTGTTAATACCAAAACTACTCTCAAAGTATGATAGGTAGCTTTTTGCACAGCAGCCTACGAATTAATTTTTACCTACTTTTACTTCTAAGACTATCGGATTTTTACAAAACTTAAATTTGATAAAGTCTACCGTATCTATGAAATAAGTCTAGTCTATGAAAAACTGTAAAAACTGATGTTTTGTAATTTTTTGTTTTGTTTTGTGTACAACTCAAGTATAATGGAATATATCATAATATATTCTGATCTTGTTTTCGCATAAACATTAATAATTGCATAACAATTACACTCAGCGCTTGCCATTAGATACATCTCGGACATTATGTATCAAATGGCAAATGTTTGTTTTGGGCATTGTAAACGCTCGAGTTCTCGAAGAAATCAGAATAAATCTAAATAAAGCTGGAGCAATCGCCTTTTTCTCAGGTCCGTATCGTGCGCGCTAGTTCTCTTGACTTTCGCGGATATATATTTGTTAAAGTAATGCCGTCTCGACCCGTTCCTGCTTTTTAACATATTTTAGCATAACCGTTAGGCATGATTTCGAGAATCCATCAGTTGAGCGGAAACCAATTCGTTTTGTATCAATTGGTAAGTGCTCAAATGGCAAGCGCTGAGTCTAAATACTTTCCCTGTTTATACATTAATTCAGTACTGATTTCAATACTTTTGTATCTCACTTTTTTCATAAAGTTTTTTCGTACGTACAATATTAAACACTGTTTTTATTAATTCAAGCATTTATTTATACATTGACAATGTTCGGTAGAGGGTGGTGGAGGGGAGATTTTATTAATTTTTCCATTTGAAAAAAAAAAAAGTTTTTTTCCAGACATACAGGGAAATTCCAGCTATATCGACGCAATTTGCGGGGACAATGTCCTCTTTTAAGGATAACCGTGATGCAATTCCTCGGTGAGAGCAATCCTAGGGATCGCTCCTTATGGGCAATTTTTGCAGGAGCAACCCCGAAATTGCTACCGCTGAAAAATTCATAGCAGATACCTTAAAAAGAGGACACTATACCTGCAAATCATGTCGACCAATTGGTCATTTCTGTATATGTATGGAAAAAAATATTAAACATGGGAGGAAGTGATTCCAACTCGTGTTTAGTTTGTGACCCCGCTCCGCACGGTCACAAACTGTAAACTTGTCGGGATCATCCTCTTCCGCACTTGATAAAAAAATATCTATTTCTATTCGAAAAAGGTGCATTGCGAAAATGAAAGGGGTGTTCATAGACTCTACAAGTATTATTCTTACTTCTTCTGTACTTCTTCACCTAGCGATAAGAAAACTATGTAATGGCGATGAGTTTACTTTTTACATTAATCTCAGCCATAGCTGGGCAAACATACTATTGGCCGGTTACTGATTTCAAATTTGTGGTAACTTAAAAATGCATTATTAGGTTCTTAATTTGACGGAAATAAATTTTTCGTCATATTTGCAAGATTTATTGTTCCAACGAAAATATGAACAAAAAAAAAAAAAAAAAAAAAAACGTAACGTTTGCAACATTAAATGCATATCAGTTAATTCGTTTGCTGATTGCGGATCTAGCTTAGATTATGAGAATATATTTATGTTCTTATTTTTTCATTTTTAGTAAACAAATATTGCGAGATTGAAGTAATTAAAAGATGCATATGCTATCCCTGGATTTTAGGAGACTGATCAAGGAATCAATGTCAGATTTTAAAAATCGGTGCATTCAACCCTGAGGAAAACCTTACATTGACAATGTAAATTTGCCATTGCAAACTCTATCGAAACAATGTAAAACAGCAATTTACGTAAAGATTCCATTGAGTTCACAATGGCAAAGAAACATTGCCAATGTAAGGTTTTCCTCAGGGAGATTGTATTTGAGAATCAAATTATGACAAATAATTAGATTTTGTACGTCTCTGGGCAGAAAATCTTATGTTAACCTTG
The DNA here is from genome assembly GCA_028476575.1 of Platygaster robiniae. NCBI lineage: Eukaryota > Metazoa > Arthropoda > Insecta > Hymenoptera > Platygastridae > Platygaster > Platygaster robiniae. Next base: position 20,044,542 of record CM052026.1, read on the forward strand.
GTGCATTTGCCATCCTCGGACAAGGACGAAAAATTATCGTCCTTGTCATCGGAACATCAATAATGCGCCGTGGTAAACAATATACTATTTTGTCACATGCGAATATTTTTAATTGATTCATTATCTTCCTCATTTCCTATTTTTCATTGTTTATTTGGTCTGCTTGATACGAATTTGACATCTGGTTCGCAAAGATAATTTTTTTAAAGTAAAATGACGGGACGTTGACGCAAAATGTAAGTTCTTGCAAGATGCTTAAATGATTTTCCAGGTCAACAGGCTATAATTATGTATATTTTTAAATATCTGCATATAAAAAAAAATTTCAATATTGTTATAGTTTTCTATTTTTTTACAGTATTTAGAAGAAAATTTACATATAATTGATTATCCGCAAGCTAAATTTCGAACTATTGAATGTGTGTTTCATGAATTATAATGAAAATTCTCACCTTACAATTTGAATGAACATAAGTCATATCCATCTTCCTGAAATGTCAATTCCCCAATTATCTGCTAGAAATACAAATTGAAGTTCAAACGGATTAGTTTTGCAATCAAGGTGTAAGATTTGTAATCATCGTACCTAAAAACTATAAAATGCACATATATACATTTCCGAAACAATGTTATTGTTTTATGTAATTTGCTAAACAAACATTTTATGAATGAATTATCTAAACCTGGCACTAGATTCATGACCAGTGACCTAGAAAACTAGGGAAAGCATATAATCTTGCAAAAACTGCGATTTCGCAAATAACATTGCAAAAACGTTTTAAAAAATCAATTTTTAATGTCTGATGCCATACTAGTGATCAAAGTACCATATAAATTTAGAAAGCGTGTGCACATTGCAGAAAATATAATTTCAATGATTTACTTGGTTAAACAAATAGTTATTCACATAATTTTTTTAAATCTAAAGCCACAGATCGCCTGATAAATGCTCAGGGCATGGTGTAGAGCGTGATCTCGACCGAAATGGGTACTTTTCTTCTGGGAGGGTCTCAAAGCTTGTAAAATATTACATAGCAATGGCCTATAATTGGCATAAATATTTATAAATGTAAGCGCGTTACTGTACGATGCTTCACATGGTTCCAATGTATCGGAGGTATAGAATCTTAGCTAATAGCAAATTTCAATAGCTTTTATCGGTAAATTACATCCTATATAAAAAAAGATACTACAGGAATATTTAACTTTCATGCATTTCTAACGAAACGTTCCGTACACAAATGATGTAAGTTTTTAATAGAATCAATCGTAGAAATAAAATAAATACATATATTGTAGAATCACGCGTGAAGAAAAAAGAAAAAATTGTTCCCGGCAGGGAGCGAACCAGTGACTTGCAAAGCGTGAGACGGGCATTCTCTCCACTACGCTACTAATCCAGTATAAGCTTGAGAGTAAATGAAGTAATTTACAGTGCCATGCTTATTTATTTTCCGCGAAATTATCAAGTCATGACCGTTTCGACTTTCGATAGATGAGATGAATGCAAATGCACGCAAATGAACAGTACTGTGTAGTTGTTTGTAGTAGTACAGTCACTGAACTACGACGATATATATAAATGTATGCGAGTGCGCGACATCAGGCGCGGTGTACAACTGTGTACAATACAACAACACTGTACAATCATGTAAATCCGCCATCTTTAATTCTTACAATGCCCTGACCAAGAAGGTATCTAGGGAAGAGACGAAACGCGGCCTATTCCAGCGTGCCGAAATACGTTTTCCTTCTCGCTTTTCCCATAAATGCTTTCTGGCTGAGAGCAAGTGCGCAGTATCTTTGTGCGTACTTGCTCCGTCAATGCGCGAAATAAGAGGAAAAGAGATGGACTATAAGGGAAGCCTGAGAGTGGGGGCAGCGAGCCGGAGTATCCCTTTTCGGCTCATCGGGCCACATAGGCCTCTGGCCTAGAAAACTCGTTTTCCGTTCAGTTCAAAATTTTCAAACTCGTTATGTACTTTTAAGTTCTTCTTATTTTTTATAAACTAGCATGGTACGTTCGTCTCCTCCTTATGTACCTTTTTTGCCCTGACTCACGTCATCGATGATTGGATGTTTAGCGCATACGCCGCGCTACTTCGCGGCGGAAGCGCGAACTAGGAAACGAGATAACTGATTCTTGCATGTGCTTGGATGGAAGAACTACTCGAATAATCCAAATGTGAGGGGTTGTGTATGGATAGTCTCAGTTGATTCATCGGACTTAAAATTTTTTTTTTATTAATTCTACTAATCTCAACTGAGATTATTGATGATCAACTTACGATCATTTACAAATTTTTGAAACAAAGTAAGACAGTTATTTACAATAACTTAGCATAATTTATGAAAATATACAATAGATATACAAAGTGAAAATAACAATTGCGTAAGTAGTTTTGAATACTCGAATAAGTTCGAGAGTGGATTACAATTCTTAGATAAATTGCATAAATTGTATCAATGAATCATTATCATAGTAATTACTGCAATAAAAGTACCGATAGATTTGGAGCAATTTCATGAGCAGCAAATCTTAATGCGTTATTTTTAAAAATTACTAATCTTTTAAAAATACATCTCACTTGTCCGATTGCAGAGAAGTACATTTCAAGTTGGGAACGAAAACTTTCAGTCAGATCCTCAGGAAACTTACCTAAATGTTTATTTTTTGTTAATTCTCTAAGTTTTCGACTTCAAAAATATCTATTTCCAAATTGTAATTTATTTTCACATATGTGATCATAATAAAGTTATTGACTGTGACTGTACGAGTGTAAGTATTCCAGTTTAAGTATTACTCATTTCATTCGCGAGACAGAGTTTCATTGACAATTTGATGACCTGAAAAACAATACTTTTTTTTTCCTTTTAAAAACTTATGTTCAATATGCCGTTGAATATTAATCCTTCAAGAATTGGAGTTTATGAATGCTTGAAAAAATGAATATTACGTTTTTTCTGTATGCAAGAACGTTTTCCCCAGATTTCAATTTTTTGAGCTCTGAAAATTTCATTTGAAAATTTTTATTGGCAAAATAAAACTGTTCTATGAAAAAGTGTTCGTTCATGAACTAGATATATTCCTCGACTTATGAAATTTTTTACATTATCTAATCTAACTTGACTTGTTCGACTGTTATTGTGGTCATCGCAAGCCTCTACAAAAAAAAAGTCGTTTCGGGAAAAGGCCCATAACTCCACCAATTACTGATATTTTTTTATCAATAAATACTTGTTTTTTCAAGTGGACAATACACTATGAAAAAACAATAACTGTAGTGTCATAACACTATTGCTACATGCTTTAAAAGATACTCCAAACCATCCTCAATTCGTCCGCACAAAAAGGTATACAATCCCTTAAAGACAGCCCTTACGCGCATTTATGTGCACAGTTGTTTTTAGCGTAAAAGAATGAACGTTTGTACAATTTAAAACAATATTGAATCATGAATAAACATTCACAATAGCAACTAATTCAAATATAAAAAACGAAAATAAATAACAAGAAACAAGTAACCTTAAAATTCATGGTTATAAATTTTTTAGAAAATTATCAAACAAATCTGACAGTTTTTCGAATCAATTTCACGAAAATCTCTTCAACTTAAATCTTTCAAAAATCGAAAAACCTATATGTTTGCATTTTTGTGGGAGCCCCTAAAATGCGGGAGCCCCGGGCCTTGGCCCCGTCGGCCCTGCCCTTAATCCGGACCTGCTCCTAGCCATATAGAAGTATTACATATATGTAAAAACTGCACTTAGGCTTGGTGACTGAGTAGGTTTTGAAATGGACCAAAAAATGGAAATTATTTTTATCAATTACAAATTGCAGTTTTTAACGAAAACCCGTTTAGACATGATGATGGGGAAAAACATTTTCATTTTACAAGTGTAAATTTTTATTCTGACCAATTTTTTTTTATCTCTAATGTATGTTGAAGTACCTGGTACTTTCTCGCTGAGGAGAGTTTAACACAAATATAACCTATCTAGAAATTACAAAAAACAAAAAAACAGTTAGAATTCCTACCTTACCGATATATCAGTGCGAAATACTTTTTAGCTCGTAAACATGAAAAAAATGATTTCGACATATGAGTATGTAAAGTACCGTTTGTGTCACGTAGCGTACTTGCATTTACACTCGTGCAATTTGCTCACTCGTTTGCAAAACTCCACACTTTTTTGAAAACGCTCGTTTCTGGTCCATGATGCAAAATATACTAATTTATTTGTTATACTTCTTATATCAAAACTGACATTTCGAAGTGATTTTCATCTATCGTGGGGAAAAATATTTCACGCGACAGGCACAGATGTGCTCATAGGCAATATGGATTACAGCTCTCGCCCTCAGCTCGGGCTGTAATTTTCCCGTTTCGCCAAATTTGCAATTTCATACTTGTTGCGTAATAGATATTTATTTAATGCAGTGTCGATTGTGGCAAAGACGACTCAGACCCTCTTCTTGCCAAAATTGACACTTGCACCAAGTTGGATATTATATGTTATGCGAGTAAACCATCAAAATCGTTTTGAAGTTGTGATTTCGAGGTTAGAGTTTTGAGTTTTGATTAATAGTCAATTACGTAACTAGGACTTGGAGTTTCTCTTTACGAGTGTGAAGTTTGTAGTTTCACAAGTTTAGAAAGTTAAAGTTTTTGTGAATGAAGTTTTTTTTTTTTTTGGCAATCGAGTTATTTTACCTAGAATCGATCAGTTCGTCACTGACATTCTTCGAAAAGCCTTTAGTATTTGAAAAACCACTTGTGCCGATACATACATTCAAGAATAAGAATGACTCGTCTCAGGTTTATCCTTTTTTTTTTTCATATTATTCGCCAAAAATCCTACATGTCAAGCTTGAAATAATGTCATACGAATTCTTCTGACTCTAAAAACGTAGTTCTCTAATCGAATGAACTAATAGTGATGTTCACAGTAATTGTCATGATGTAAGCCCAACATTTTTGCCAGCTGATAATTAAAGAAAAACTTTTCAGCACTGCCTCTCTTTTGTTGAACAGGTGCATAGATGCATGGTTGATGCATACCTATTGTGTCCGTCGCAGTCCGTAAAAACTTGTGATTTATGACTCACAAGACTAACAGATATGAATATAATTTAAATTTCACTACTAGTCACATAAGTGTCAGTTCGCAATCGTCATTCTTATTGCTCACATTCAAACGTGGAAGTGTCAAAATCTTCCACGCTAAACAAATTGAGTGTGTCGGTGCAACAACCGCCTCTGACGCTCGGAATTGTCCCGTTCTTTATTTTTTTTTTTTTTTTTTTGAATAAGGTTTCTTCTGAAAGTGAAAGAGACTCACAATACTTTTGAGCGTCAGAGGCGGTTGTTGCACCGACAGCCTCAATTGTATACCCTACTGAATCAACGATTTCAAAATACGCCGAATGAGGATTAAGAAATTTTACATGAGAACCGCGTAATCTGTAATTTCAGTAGCTTTTTTCAACTATACATAGGTTCATGTTTAATCGAATTTAGTTTTCATATTTTATTCTTGCAGGTATGTCATCATAAATTTGAAGGTATGAAATATACAAACTATAAATATAAAACTACATTATTTTAATAACATGCAATTAGAACAGAAGAATAGAATAAATATTCAAAGTTCTTCATCTAAGTGCTACCGAATGAATTATAAAGATTATCTGTAAATCAATTCAAATGAAGCACTTTGAAAATTGCGTCAAATCAAGTATTGAATTTTTACATTTACGAACCATAAAAAACCCGTTTCTCGGTTTATCGAAGCTTACCCGCAGAAACGAGTGCAAGAAAAGATTGATCGATATGTATAGAAAGTTTTATAACTCTTGTAAAGCCGTATCAGCCCATTTGGAATTGTTTATGAGTATCAATGTAAAACGCATTATTTTCTCTCTTTTATTTTTATCGGTTCTCTCGGCATTGTTTAAGGAAGAAGGGTGACGAATTTTTTTCTCGTTCAACAGAAAAGGTTATTGTGGAGCTATATTATCAATATTTTTTTCATTTCATTTGAATTCTTTGAATGATATTAGTTATCACGTTCAAAACTTTACGTGAGATTTCATTAACTTTTCTACACATATATTTCGTTATATTTCTTTGAAAAATTTCCTCGAAATACTAGAGTACCATGATAATGTCGCTGTACTGCTAGAAATGAGAGAAAATTTCTCGAGAAAATAATAGCTACACGACTTCCTATAAAAATTGATAATGACTGTGAATATATCGACATTATCGACAATTTTCATCCGCAGTCCGAAATCAATTTGAAAATCAATTTGCAATCTTCCCTAAACGAGTTGAAAAAATGAGAAAACAAAGCGTATAAAAAATCGAAAGTAAAGCAACTCCTGACCCACCGTATAATTATCGAATTTTCGATAAGACATAAAATGGCCTATCTCATACGCCGTGATTTCGCGCATTGAATATTCATCGCGGCAACAAATTTAGCGGCTCTGACAAATCGTAATGACGGTGCTAAAATCTTGGCGATAAAACCGGGCCCCGCGCGTATATATCGACGCTATCAGGAATGTTCGAGCTAGGTATCGCAGGTGACAGTTTCGAGTAACATTATATCAGGTGAAATCGTAGCAGGGCCACGTCTGGGGCGCGGACTTGGTGAATAATCCGTGCATTGAGTGCCAATTCACCAGGCTTGTTTACGCTCGATATGAAACGTATGAAACCTTTCAAGTGCAGCTTGAAAATCGTGCGCCAAGCGAGATTTATACCGCGAACATGATACGTAGTTGCGCCGGTTCTTTTACCATCGTTTATGGTCGTCGAAATTTCCTCCGAGTCTCCTTTGCGTTCATGGAGACTTTCATTTTTCTCTTGGACTTTGTTGGATTCATTCATGTAATTCATTTTATGGGGAATCGTGAATTAGGAAGCTCTGTAGTACGGTAGTATGGATGTTGCAGCCGGGAAGGCAGCATCCCTTTTAGATATTTTTTAAAATTTCAAAGTTGTGTCACAATTCTTTAGAAATATGTTACTGTAAGGGATTTATTTTTTTTATTTTTTCAAATAGTAGCATCATTAGTGGAACCTTTCCTTAAAAAATTTCAGAAGAACCCACCCTCGACTTTCTTTTTGTATGAAGAATCGACATGTTATATGATCAACTTTATAATAAACCGTTTCATCACACCATAGATTTCGGGAGAAATCGTTAATGTTTCAAAATTATTTGGAGTAAAAGTTTTACTTCCTATCTCCGATGTGGATGATGTTGGATTTATAGACAAAAAGAGCTTTTATACAATTACATCTTAAGCAAAAAATTTAAGAGAAAATCTCAAAATTTTCAAAACTTTCGCTCAACGATTCTACCCTATAATGACCCTGAAACTTGTCGAAATAAGCCATTTGAAGTATTATATCTTAAAATCAGCTTTATGCCTTAATCCCGAAGAAATTTTAAATAGTTTCTGTTGCCAAAAAAAGGTTAACTTAATGTCTTAATATTCTGTCCATTGAAAATGAATGGATTTCGGGTAAAATAACTTAGTAAGTATTTTTTGAACCCCTTAAGAACTTTAGGTATGATAACCAAATTCATGGCCATCGTATTCAAATATGATAAGTTGCCGAAGTTTGCGTAAGGTAACCAGGGCCATATAAATGTTGCTACTGTACTGAATAGATAAAAAGAGCAACGTCTGAACGCGAGGTCCATACATGCAAGATCGTGACGTTTTGTCGTGACATAAACATGAAAATAACACAATAATAATTCATTTCGATGAGTTATACATTTTTTCATAGCGTCAGAACCAATTTGCCTATAACCAAAGTTCTTTTTCTCGCTACTAAAGCATTTATTTCTGTGTAAGAACTAGACTAGTGGTATATAAAAAACTTTCAATCAATGTTTCGACGTTTATATCGTCTATTTAAAGAAAGAATCTCCTATCCAATCTGTACGTGAAAAAATGTGTAATATAATGATACTTGTAAGTTTTCGACCTAATATTATTTTATTCGTTCCAGGTCACTTAAAACTCGTGTACAGTGTATAGCCCCTCGAATCGTATCAGTATATGCCATTAGACGCGAATTCAACAGTCTCGGTAATTATTGACGAATTCCCCTTTGACAACGAGAACTGAAAAAAATGCGACCGTGGATGAGAAATTATACATGTATAAGCATGTCCAAATGAAGATCGAATAAGGGACCAATTTCGTGGGTCTTGATCGGATTATCGGATGTGGAGAAAAGGCCGTAGGGGTGCTCTTTTATTGTATGATTTTATATGATAGGACCGGCGCAAATCACGCTGAATGACACTCACGCATTCGGCGGCTGGTCGGCGAGCTTTTGGCTTGGGTTTTCTGGATATAAATGAGACACGAGCCGCCCTTCTTCCTTCCCTGAAGTACCATTTTCACGCCGGCTATAAATAAACGTCGCGTTCTCATCCGAGACCGCCCTCGACGCGACAGGATCGTCATTTTAACGATGCGCGAGGGATACACGGCGCTCGATCTCGCAGCTGCGCCAATTATCATTTCATTCAAGGAGCTTTTGTCAAGACTTTGCCGCATTCCAACGACAACAGCGAGATTGGCGAAACGCGTTAATCGCACCCCAGAGCGATGTGTGACGAAACTTAAGATTGTTACTTATCAAGCAGAGAGAATGTTTTTTTTTTTTTTTTTATTGTAATAAATAAGATTAAATTTATTGACAGGATATTTGTTTTTTCAACGCAACACATCGAACGATGTAATGTGACCATATTTTTCCATACGTTATGATTGTTAAGAAGCAGGGACGTTGCAATGCAATTTTATAAAGTGGAGCAGGCAGAAAAATTCAGTTGTCAAGAGGTTCAATACACAGTACACGTGTATTTATTTCAATGCGGCAATGAATGTTTATTCGACAGTGATAAAAGCATTCCCTAAAAAATTGTAGGAAGGGACACGAAATTGCGCGAATCCTGACAATAGCCCAATAACTGAAAATTTACATATTTCCATATATGTAATACTTCTTTATGGCCAGCTTGAGAGAGGGAGGCGCATCGAGAACAGAAGAGCGTGGATAATTAGTTTCTCTCTCGCACAGGAGTGGATACGAAAGCGCATATCGTAGTGTGCGTGCGACAATACCAAAAGAACAGAGTATATATGAGAGTATATATAGATTCAGTAACAGTAGACAATGGGTGCTTGACATTTGCACATGCGCAGTTCCACTCGAATCTTCTTATCCCTTTCTCCTTCTATCACGGTGCTCCTTTTCAACAGGCGAGGATAGGACGCTGGCCATATAGAAGTATCACATATATGCATATTTCCACATTCGCTTCAACAGCCTAGTGGCATAACCAATCAGCTACCAGCAGTTACCTTCTTTAAGTGTTTTTTGTATTTCGTTATATTTATGAAATGATGTGGTATTCTTTAGTTTTTCTTATAGATTTATAGAGCTTTTATAAACTTCTTTTTAGATTTCTAGCATTTGTTGCTCGGAAATTCTATAAGAATTTATTCACGCGAAAAAATGGATGCTGAACCGATCAATGGCAAATTTGTTGCAAGATTTATGCTACTGCAGCTTGTAATGAATAAGCAAAACCTGAATGTGCTACACCAGTCAATGGCATATGTGCTGCTAGTAAATGTGCTGAATTAGCAACATCAACTGATGCTGCAACGCAAACATGAGATGCTGTAGCACCAAAATATTGGTTAATATACGTACAAGTACTTTTTTACTGATACTGCAGCACATATTTTTTTTAGATGCAGCACCGTACAAAACTGCTAATACAGTACATACACTCCATAGCTACTTCAGCACAATTACTGAAGAGAGTATTTGCATAAATTTAAAAGCTGCTCATTTTCCATTGGTTGGTTCAACACATTCATTTTTAGCGTGAACATTTCAAGTACTTAAATGTTCACATTTAATGTAGAATTTTCACATTGAATATTCACATTGAATATTCGCATTCAATAGCGTATACTTTAATAAGTTTTTTTTGTTGTCTTTTTTAAGTGTGCATGCAATTCGAAGAATTTTTTGGTATGTCTATAGATTTCTCAATGCTTTACATGAAAAGAAATTTTCGTTGAATTTTGCCGTGCAGTTCACTATAAAAATGACCGTGGAGTCCATGAATCATAGGACACAGTGGTGATTCTTTACTTTTTACAGATAATATATAACTTTAAAATGAAGTACTTTTTTTTTGTTTACTATAGAAATCGACACCGTTTCGAATATAGTCACCAAACCAAGATAAATAAAAAAAACAGGGTATGTTATTAGCCAGTTGTGCACAGCTTTCTTCTGATTGGCTTTACCTAGCTGCCGCCATATTTGTTAACAAATGCGTTTGGGCCAATCAGAAACGACAAAAACAGTGTGTTGTTGTTGTTCGAAAATCGAAATAATGCTGAAATACATTATGAAATTATGAAAATGGCTTGCATAATCCCAACGTGTAAAAGAAGGAAAACAAATAAAGAGGACGTGGATGAATCAGTGAAATTTCACAGTTTGCCGAAAAACAGCCAACTTTGATTAAAATGGCTTGAGGCCGCAGGGCTTGAAAAATGAAATTTAAAAGACCGTAAGTACAATCAAACAAGTATAATTCAAGTAAAATTCAGTTTTACTCTATCAACATTATTGTTGACAAACATTAGTTTTCGAGGGATGGATTTGAATTTTTTCGCGCGGCACAACAAACATGGCGGCGGCTTGGTATGCACGAACTGAACGAAAACGCGTCATCGTAAGAACATACCCTGTTTTTTTTATCCTGCACCAAACTTTGCCCACACATTCTAGGTACTTTCAAACACGTTGTAGGAGTATTTAGAATACTTGATTTCCGATTATCTATAACTATAAAATGAAGTACTTTTTTTTTGTTTCCTATAGAAATCGAAGGCCGCAAAGTAGGCTTTTGTCGTAAAGGCTGAATTTTCAGTTCGAGGTGACTACGGGCGTGATTTTCAGTACGAGGGGAGTACGGGCTTGATTTTTTCAGCACGAGGCGAAGCCTCGTGCTGAAAAAATCGCTCGTATGAGCAGAGTACTGAAAAACGCGTGTACGAGCCGAGTACTGAAAATTCTGACTGTGCGACGATGGCCTACTTTGATGGCCGAGGTGCACACTCTACTTTTTGCAAAACACTCTGAAAAAAGCAACATCATATACATTTGTTTACTGCTACAGCTATATTATGTCCCAACAATAAAAAAACGACAGTCAAGCAATCTGCACAAATGTGTATCAAGGAAATTGCATAGTTCTTCTAGCGGTTTAGGCCAGCGATCGGGTTACTTTCCCGGCCTATAGGCCAGGAAAAGAGTACTGTACGTCAAAAGGCCACTTGGCGGAGCGTCTCTGAGTACGAAATACTGTATTTTGCGGAGTATTTTGCAAAAACACTATTTCTCTCTTACTTAGTACACCGTGAAATCACCATTGTTATCCAGAATAACTTGACACCATTTCGGCATACTTTCAACGAGTTTTTCGGCATATTCCAATGACAACGACCTCCATGTTTTACGAATGGCTGCAGCGAGCTGCTTCAGACTTCTTCCTTTTTTTCCTTCAAGTTTTGACTTTAAAAGCCCCCACACGTTTTCGATCGGGTTCGCATCCGGAGATTGTGAAGGCCAAAATCCAACGTTATGATGCCATTTTCTCTCTTCCAACCGGTACAGAGTCGACTGCAGTGTTTTGGATCGTTGTCCTCCTACAGTATCCAATCTTCATCTTCCGATCCAAACATCTTTTTTACCGACTTCATCAAGCCACGTTGGTAAATTTTCAACATTTTCTGAGTGTTCAAATTATCAGTAAACAACTCGAGGCAGCCAAACCCATACTTTGAAAAGCATCCCCAAACATGAATTTTTACGGAGTGCTTAACTGTGCGCTGTACCAAACGCGTTTCACGGCGAGACCAAGCATGCCTCACTGGAGTCCAGGCCCAAAAAGATGCTTCGTCAGAGAACACGACATTGGACCAATCACGGCTAATATTCTCGGCAGCCCAGTGCCTCCGTTTTTCCATGTGGGTTTCAGAGAGAAGGGGTTTCAGGCTCGTGCTTCGAAACTGGACACCTTTTTCACAGAGTCACTGTCGAAGGGTTTTGATACTCACTCGGATACCCTTTTTGGCCAATTTAGCTTTACCTACACGTAGGCGTAAAGTGGGGTTAGTCTCAAACATCTTGACTATCGCCGTATCCTCCTTTTTCATAGTGGCTCTGACGGTCCCACGTTTTGGCAAGTCATCGACGTTCCCGCATTCCGAAAAACATTTCACACATTTCTTGATGAAGCTTTGAGACTTTTTGACAACTTTTGCTGCATTGGCGACCTTTAATTTAGGCCCTCGCGGATGCAAACACAAAAAGACCGCTTCAAACCGCTTGGCGTAGACCAAACTCATTTCACGAACGTGTGCTTGTTACGACAATTCGACTACTACTAAAACGAATTATTGCTAGAGAAATTCTCTAGAGTCAGGGGAATGACGCGATGTAGAAATAAATCATCAACAATTAATTTCAGCGTGTAGTCTGTAAAATTTAAATGTTAAAAGATCTAAAAATTTGTTGAACGAAAATTCGTTTTCGACTGAATTGGGCCGTTTCAAAATGTGGGTTATTTTTTTCTCAGCGGAATATGAAAAAAAATAAAAAGAATTATCTGTGGGTTTTTTCGAGTCAAAATACGATGAAACAAATAATTTCTTTACCAATTCGTTATAAACAAATATAAAAAATTTTCATAAAAATGCAAGTGCTCGGATTGGAAAAAATCATAGTTAATCTATGTTGTGTGACGAGCGGGGTTTTTCCACTCGTCCGAATTTTATTCGATAGAATATTTTGCAAGCAGATAATTCACCGATGCTAAGAATTGAGAATCAATCATTTTTTTTTTTTTTCGATTAACGATGACTTCCTTTCCTCTATCCTGTTTTAACATCACGAAAAAAAGTCAATTAATACTTCATTCTATCACTTCCTTTCAATAATGAACTCTCCGATCATTTCACTTTTGATAAAAACTATTTTTAGAAAAGATAAACGATTTCTAATTTCTCAACTTGCCATCAATTCAATTTGGGTAATTTTTATGCTACGATGATTTTCATTTTTTTTTATCCAATAACTACAGGATACAAACGAACCAAAAGTAACCCGTTTGCTTCCTATCTGAATAGTATATAAACCCGCGCATTTTTAGTAAATTCAGAAGTCGTTCTCGAGCTTCTGAGCTAAAAGCTTCTCTCTTGAGATAGTCCAACCGCTCTATTAGCAAAAGAACTTCTTCCCCGGTCCAAAGGCTCGACCTCACGACAGCCAGAAAAGCCGTAGATTTTTGCCTAATATCGATTAGACCCAAACCCAGGCTGTGCTTGAGGTGCCTATCTGTCGATAGAAGGATAAGAGTTAGAACTACTGAAAAGTAAGACTTATGATAAAATTTTCCATTGTTTAATAAAATCTATTTTATACCATTCCCATTATTATTTGAGTGGAAAGATTTATCTTTCTGGCGCAAGCTCCGGGCGCAGCTTAATTAATGATGGTAAAGGATAAAAAGACTAACAAACCTTGATTTTCATCTGGAATGACTATTACATACCCTATGTCGAATTTGCCATCTAAATATTTCACTATTTTGCGAGATATATATATATATATATATATATATATATATATATATATATATATATATATTTTAAGCATGTATGTCTCTTTAAGCCCTAGCCTGGTTTCTCTCTTTAGTGCCTACTGCTGAGAACTTGTTTTGGTCCATTAGAAGTATAACACGACACCATCGGGTCAAGCCCAGCGCTAAACGATCAGTTTTTAAGAAAAAGGGCATCCTAAATTTATTCTACCGGTTACAAATTCTGAAAACCTTCCCTCCTGAGTCTGTCGTTAGCTTAGAAGAAATTGACTCTCTAGTAGCAAAAAGGGCCTCTTCGGATTACGGGATTGTTTTGATTACTCCAGCTAAAAGATTAGAATTTACGTGTTCCTTCTGCAAGACTGCACAGAAAATCTCCCTAAACGGATCTTCGTTAGATGAAGAAATCAAGACCGCCATTCCCGTACAACAGAGTATAGAAATAGCGGATCAACAATTCTATGACGCTTTAGAAGAACGACACTTTTATAATGCGGATTTTATTGACGATTGCCAGAGCCACACAGAAATAGAGTAAGACCGTAGCATTAAATAAAGAAGCTGTAAGAAATTGAGACTATAAATAAAGAATGACTATTGAAGTGTGAATTCTCGTTTATGATATTATCCTCAAAACAATTCCTTCGACTCCCTTACAAAGTCGAAAAAAAGGGTCACCATAGGCCGTTGCCTATGGAGGGTCCTTTCCCGTTTCGACGAGATTAAGGAATAATAATTCCCAGGCAAGTAGTCTGACAAACCGCCAAACAATAAAAATAAATAATTATAATATTATTCCCGATCTCGCTCGTGACAGTTGAATGAAGAGTCAAACGTTACAAACTATAAAAGTCGGAAAATTTGATCAGCTACAGTTAATTATTCGAAAATTAATGACGGAAGACTCTGATTGTTAATATTATGAACTGAAAAAATTTTTTTAATTTTATCACTTTAAATTTATATCAGGAATGTTGAATATCACCCTAAAAAACTGTTCTCAAGTAAAATTGAATTTTTATCCAATTCAGGTAGTCCGTTTGAGAAATTATGACCCTGAATTGAAATTTTTCGCGTGCAGATTTCGACATATTTTGTCATAGAAATGTAAGCAGGATAATCAAAGAACACAAATCGTCTTTTGTTCGAGAAAAAAGGACCAATATGACGTGATTTGGAGCATGCATTCAAAAAAAATTTATTTAATTAATTTAACGAAAACGGGGGCTAATCTTCAAAAAACGTTTGAAGGAAGTATTTAGGGGGTGATTACCAATCATTCTAGACAGGTTTCGTTTTTTTGTAATTTTTGAGGTCACACGGTGCAATATACATAAGAAAAATATCTCCTCTCAAGTAATGATAATGTATGATTTTTTGCACAAAAATTTGTTACCTCAATTGTTACCTAATCTAAGCCCGATGCACACAGTTTTTACGAATAAAATACGTTTTCAGAACATTTAATAATAATTTGACATCCGCAACATGTCACGTTCAACATGCGCCCAATCGTTAAAATATGTAATATATATTATTGTTTATAACAAAAAACAAAAAAAAATTTTTTTCAAAATTTCGTAAAAGTAAATTTATTCCGTAAACTACATATATGAGGTCACATTAAGTTAAAATTTCAGGTATTTATCTTTAAAATTGTCAATTTTAAACGCCTTTGAATATTAAACACAATATGAC
The DNA here is from genome assembly GCA_028476575.1 of Platygaster robiniae. Lineage (NCBI taxonomy): Eukaryota > Metazoa > Arthropoda > Insecta > Hymenoptera > Platygastridae > Platygaster > Platygaster robiniae. Next base: position 20,059,971 of record CM052026.1, read on the forward strand.
GTTTTTTTAGTAAAAAAATCTTAAGCCGACTTGAGCGACGTGTGAAAAATTTACACTATTGAGTTTTCAAGTGAAAATCTCTTTTTCTATTGAGTAAACAGCAAGAAATGAGGGGGTGTAATCCAGAAAGCAAAAAAAGTTTGTATTTTTGAATCACCCTTACATATATGCTTTACATGATATGTTATATCTTTATCTGAAGTTTAAACAATATATCAAATAAAGTACAGTAGAGCGTCTTAGCACCGGAATGCTCGGGGCACTTAAACAAACATTCACGGTACATTCCGCTTCTCCGGCGACTTAGCAGTGGCATAGCGAGTAGAATTTCGATGATGCGACACAATTCAATATAAGAAGCGCCAGAATTTTGAAACGACAATGACTTAATGACTGAATCGTGACTTGACTTTTTCGGTGAGCTCCCGAAATGCGGAAAACCTAGTCAAGCATATCTTTACTTTCTTTACGACTATTAAGATTTACGTTCTTTCGGATCTCGGTACTAAGGCGCTCTACTGTATACAATAACATGCTCCTAAATTAGAATTTTTAGGCTTTGAGTATTTCAATGGATTTCTCTATAAAACAATAGGTTAATTGATTTATGGTATTTCTGTTACTTCAAGCATTTTTGCCGTTTCCTCAGTATAGAGACAATTTAAAGGATTTTTGTGTATGTTAATGCATTCTTTTATAGAATTTTGGATATCGATGCTGTAGAACCAAAGTTGTTACTGATTTTTAGAATCAAAAGATTTTTTAGAAAATTACAACTGTATTGATTTGAAGTAAAATACGTCACAGAAATCTATTAACTACTCTCATCAACTTTCGTACTCGAGTGCTCATATAACTAAAAATATTTTCTTGTATTTTAATGCGTTTCTATCTAGATTTTTAGATTTCAATGCTCTAAAACTTACAGTTTATTGATTGAGTTATAGTAATTGTATTTATTTTGGAAAACATCCTTTCTGCATATATATATATATATATATATATATATCTATATTATAAAAAACTTGACACCCCCGCTGCTCCCGCCGCCATGTCAGTCAACTCGAACGAACTGGAATGAACTCAAATAACTTGAGCCTCCACTTCCCTCCGTCCCTGCCACCGTGTCAGTCGATACTCCCCTCCTGGCCCTTCCTTCCATATTGGCCCTATATTTGCCTCATATAAGCACTATATTGACTTCATATTGGCTCCATACTGGCCATAATAATAAAAAAAAACTTGACACCCCCGCTGTGTCAGCCAACTCAAATGAACTCGAGTAAACTTAAATGAACTTTATGAACTCAAATAAATTAACCCCCGCTGCCTTGTCAGTCGATCCTCCTCTCCTCCTTCCCCTCCCCTCCCTCCCCCACCATTCTCATCCTTTCCCCTCCCTCCTTCTCTTCCCATCCCTCCATTCCGCCCCCTCTCCCACCCATCCTCCTCCGCTACTTCCCCCTCCTCTCCCTCCTACCCTTCACATCCATCTTCTTCCCTCCTCTCTCCTTCTCACATCCCCCTTTTTCTTCTGCCCTCCTCTTCCCCGAGCCTGCCACTTGCCATAGCAACCTTTGCTATTGCCGCACCCGCCGTATATAATGCTGCTCCCGCTGTTTATTTAAATTCTTCTCCCTCCCCTTCTTTTCTATCTTTCTCATCTCCTAATTCTTTCTCTCTAACATCCTTCCCCTTCTCTCCCCTCCTCTACTTTCCCTTCCTCTCTAAGATCCATCCATTTTGCCATGGAAACCGTTCCTCCGGCAAGTGACAGCCTCAGGGAAGGGGAGGGGAGAAAAAAGGGGGATTCGAGAAGTAGAGTGGAGGGAAAAAGATAGATGTGAAGGGAAGGATGGAGAGAAGGAGGAAGTAGCGGAAGAGAAAGGATGAGGGAGGGGATAAGAGTGTAGAGGAGGGGTGGGGAAGGGGAGGGTAGGGGAGGGGAGGGGAATGATGACACGGGAAGAAGAGGAGAAGGATCGACTGACACGATTTGGCTAATACTTGCCAAGAATTCAGCCTATGTTATATTTCATAACTAATTTATACCTATTTATTATACTGAGAAATAAGCAATAAATGTTGTTACTTCATCAAAAATATTTTTGTTGAATAAATACAACCTAAAACTAATACTAAATGGGGGTTGGCGCGCGAAGCGCGCAAGGGGGCAAAGCCCCCCTAGTGTGTATATATATATATGTGTGTATATATATATACCAGGGGGGCTTCGCCCCCTGCGCGCTCCGCGCGCCAACCCCCATTTAGTATTAGTTCAAGGTTGTTTTTATTCGACAAAAATTTCTTTAATAAATAAGAACATTGATTATTTCTGAGTAAAACAAATAGATATAAATTTGTTATAAAATATAACATAGGCTAAATTTTTGGCAAGTATTAGCCAAATCGTGTCAGTCGATCCTCCTCCCCTCCTTCACCCTCATTTCTCTCATTCCCCTCCCCCCACCTTTATCCCCTACCCTCCTACCACTCTCCGAATTTCCCTTTCCTCCCCTCCTTCACACTCCTATCACTTCCCTCCTTCCCCTCCCATCTCTCCCTTCCTCATACCCTTCCCTCCCTTCCCTTCACATCCATCTTCTTCTCTCTACTCTCCTTCTCGTATCGCTCTTTTGCTTCTCCCCTCCTCTTCCCTGAGGTTGCCACTTGCTGGAGGAAAGGTTTGCATGGCAAACTGAATAGATCGTAGAGGGGAGGGGAGAGAAGGGGAAGGATAGCAGAGAGAAAGAAGGGAAGAGGGATGTAGAAGGATAGAGAAGGAGGGGAAGGTGTAGAATTTAAATACACAGCGGGAGCAGCATTATAAACGGCGGGGGCGTCAATAGCAACGGTTGCTATGGCAAGTGGCAGGCTCGGGGAAGGGGAAGGCAGTAAAAAAAGGGGGATAGAAGAAGGAGAGTGGAGGGAAGAAGATAGATATGATGGGTAGGAGGGAAGGGATAGGGGTAGGGAGGAAGGGAGAGAGGAATGGGAGGGGAAGGAGGAGAGGAGGATTGATTGACATGGCGGCGGGGGCAGCGGGGGGTCAAGTTATTTGAGTTCACTTGAATTCATTGAGTTCATTCGAGTTTATTCGAGTTGACTGATACGGTGGCGGGAGCAGCGGGGGTGTTAAGTTTTTTAATAATATATATATATATATATATATATATATATATATATATATATATATATATAGATATCCCACGAATCCTCTATAATAATTTTATTCGTAATTTTTAGTACTTGAAAAATTTCGTTAGATTTTCCAGAATGGTAGAAATCCCTTAAGTTTAGAATCACAGTTTATATCGCTTCATTCAGTTAAAAGTATAACTTTTTAACAGCATTTGTTAGAATATTAACAGGAAAAAGCTATCCTTTTTATGCCCCTATCCTCAGAATTTCCTGGGGGAGGTAGCTGCTTCCTGTTCCTTCCTCCCTAGGTTGCAACGTTGCTGCACTCGTGCATATATATCAAATCAGCAAAATAAATTAAACTTGCGTAAAAATCAGTATAATATTCACGCTGCTGCGTTCCGTTTACCAAAATGAGAGATTCCCAAATACAGCTAGGTTTCACGATCTGGAACTCGTGCTGCAGGAATTCAATGCACATGGCACATAACGCGTGTTCATGATTTTGATTAACAGCCGTGGATTTTTATCTTTCGTGGTGAAATATCATTTCATGCGGTTGTTCTTACGCATGGTGAATCATGGAGCGTTCGGCTCGTAATTGGTCTTGGAAAAACAAATACCGCCTTTTTGCCTTCCCGATTACAGCCGTTTCTCCGAGTTTACGTACCGATTTACTAGGATGTAAACACTCGGACAACGTTTCCTCGTAACATTTTCCGGATCACCACTATTCCTTATACGACAGAAATTTTTACGCTTAATTTATTATAATTTATTTACGAGCAGGTTTTTGAATGATCATCGCGTACGGTGGGATAGTGAGAGAGGAAACGAAAAAGGGAGAAGGAGATTTATAAGTTATTTATGGCGGTGTACGTTCGTATAGTGCGTTGTTGAATGAAACAAACCACCCCGATAACAGGGCATTGAACGCAGGGAGACATATTACAGTGCTCAATAGGTTTCGTTTCGATCGGGTGGTACGATTATGCGTCCTATTAAGGCGAATAATAAACTGTCTCTTGCTACGGATTAATCGATATACCGGCAATCATCAAGGCTTGAGTTTTGCCGACAATGGTTATTCAAAATGTTTAAAAGGAATACGAGTAAGCCGTTATTGAAAACGTAAAAGAATTTTTTTCAATAAATATATTCGTTCATGTTTCTGCTTCTCTTGTTAGAAAATCAATCGACGTGGTAAGAGTTTCGGAATATCTACAGATTTTAGTCTTGTGAAGTATTTGAAAGTTCTTAAGATTTGCACATTTTTCTCAAATAACTGGTTTCTATGAGGCCTACGTGGTATACATTGGGGAAAGTTCATGATTTTGCGAAGGTTGACGTTATAAAACGTTATAATTGAATTATATTTCAAGTCATCAATTGTTCTTTCTCATCGCTTATCCATAAGATTTTTTTTAAAGATGTTTAAACTTATTTTATAATTCATAAATATCAAGTTGTTCTCAAACTTAAAAAAATTTGTTTTAAAACTTTCAATACTTTTTGTTGTTTATTCAGAAATGGTATTTATGTTTATATCTCAAAAAATATCAAAATTCTGAATTCAGGAAAACTCCTCAAAAGCTCGCGAGGACTGTGGGTTTTTTGTGATGAATTTAGGCTGAAGAAGTGCTCAACTGTCTCACAATGTTGTACTTAATTCAAAGAGAACCTTGAGATTAACAAAATGAAAGTTACAGGACACTGAAATCGCGAATTAGCTGGAGGCTCAAGAGCGCTTCCAGTACAAGTTATCCCAGTAAAAAATCGCCAATTGTTTGAAATAACGAAATTGCAGCATAAAAAAGGGTATAGTTACATAACTTCGAAAACCGATATTTATAAAATTGAACTTTATGGAGCGTGAGGATGAGAGAATAAAAATAAGAAAATGTTCAAGTTCGCGAAATTTTCATAGCAAAACTTAATAGACAATATAATAACTTAGAGGAAGAGGGCCGTAGTGATCCAGGAGCAGCCAGGGTACCACCTCGGCTGTAGAGGACCCCGGCGGTCACTTTTGAAAAAAAAAATTTAATTAGGCATTCGAAGTTAGTTGAAAAAAGGAAAATTAAGCTTCTGGAATCGTATCTGAAAATTTCAGAGGCGGCGTTCTTTTGAGGTGTTATACAGTGGACTCTGTATTCACTAGAATTGGGAGGAAGAGAATTTCTCGGCTTTAACGGAAGTCTCGCAGGTAAACGAGAGTCAAACTCGGCGATACTCGGCAGTCGGCCGAGGTTGATGGATTTCTTGGCGTAAAACAGCGTAGAATTACATTATAAAGTCAGCACAGGCAAGAATGCGCAACAAACCCGCAGTAACAAATTTTCCAGAGATATATTTTTCACTGTCAAGTCCATGGCCGCATCTTTAGAAACTTTTGCTTCCTGTATAGAATTTGACGGCCCCGGCCCGGCTTCACGCTCATCACGATAATATGCCGCGAGTTTTAGAATTCGTGTGTTTCAGAAAAAAATCCTTCTAAACTTTCTATTATATGTATACAGAGTCCACTGTATACAAAGTGTCTAAGAACATGTTCTAAAAAACGAAATGAGGAGTTAAACAATTAAAAGAGAAATTGACGATTTTACAATTTACGGCCTCTCTCCAAAACGTTGACCTATGCTGATATGTAAGGAGTATTTAAGGAATGTAGAAACAACAAGCTCGATTTCCTTGAACCCTCGAACGCCTTAAAGCCCCTGAACTCCTTTCGAACCCCTTGAACTCGTGAACTCCCGAACCCCTTAAACCCCCTGAACCTCCTTTCGAACCCTTGAACTCTTAAGCACGTTTTTGAACCTCTGAACTCCTTGAATCCTTGAACCCCTAGACCCCTCCGAACCTCTTGAACCCCGGACCCTTTAAACCCCCTGAACCCCCTTTCAAACCCCTTGCATCCTTGAACCCCCGAACCCGCCCCCGGACCCTTTGAACCTCCTTTCGAACTACTTGAATCCTGAACCCCCTTTTGAACCCTTCGAACCCCTTGCATACTTGAACCCATTGAACCCTGAACCCCCTTGAACCTCTTGAACCCCTAAACCTCCTGAATCCTTTGAACACCCTGAACCTTTCGAAACCACGCCAGGGGTTTTTGAGGCAAAAAGTATCCGTGTGTATCATGGAGCACACAGCCGATTTGAATTTCTAATCGACTGTTTGTGTTCCTCGAGTGCCATATAGAACTTATCCTGAAACTATAATTTTCCCCCTTTAATTTTAACCCTTACACTTTTCAATCCACTTCCCGGTTCACTAAGAAAACAGAAAAAGAGTTTATTTTTTTTGTGAATACACAACGAATATTTTCAGACTTGACGTAAATGTAACTTGAAAAATAATTCCCGTCATACAATTTTACATATTTAAGTTTATACATAATTAGATTTTCTACTCTTCTGAAGCGTTCGTTTCATACAGATCAAATATGAGCACCGTCATGAGCACATTACTTATTACGTACGAAGAGAGAGAAATTGAAATTTATAGGTGCACGAGATCACTAAAACTATGTATTATGTTCAGTGAAATGATAATTTACCAAAGTAGAGAATTATATAAATAATTAATTTTTTATTGAAAGCAACTTTAATATTTTATGCATGCATCATGCTTACATTGAATTGCTCACTTTTTTCGTGCAAATCTTTTATTGATATTAACGTAACGATTTTTTTAAAGAGCGTCAGTTTCTTGACTATAAGCTAGAACAGCTTTACAATCTTTTGATGAAGATTTATTTGAATGTGTCAGATTTTTTTTTCTTGCTACTTAAATGAATAATGAACCCTACAAAATGCAACCGTTCTTCATAATTATTATGAACTACAGTATTCATTACTGTTAGTGAAATTTTTAAACATTTTTTTTTAAATCGCATCTCAACATTTTTGGAAGCAATAGTACCTACATACAAAAGGTTTCAGATGGGCTGCTACAGCATTTTTTGTATTCAATATTTGCTTCAAAATAAAACGAAAAAAATTTTTTTTTGAAGCGAATCTTCTATGCTCTTATTCCCCAACAACGAGCCACTAAGGACTTGAAAGCAAAACTGTATGCAATAATTGCACATATGTAAATAGAATTTATTTTCTTTTCGAGAATAGTAGTACACTTTTATGGTGAACAAAAATAGAAGCTTGCATGCGTAAAACTTTAATACATTTTTGCGATCAATGGAAAAAACATAGGTGACAGTATGTTTTGTCGCATTTAAAGTATGAATTAGTATTTTAATATGATTTCAGAACTCTTAAAAGCGACATATAAAAACTTTTGATGCATTGCTCATGAAATATTATATATTCGATATTGGCCTTTCTTTTATGATTTCACAGCCTTCGTCAACCGAAAAGAAAGGCGTCAAAAGGTAAACCTTAAAACGTATTCACGATGCAGTTGTAAATATTTTGCAAATAAAGATAACATTTTTTAATATCTGCCTTTGTTTTTTTATAAATATAGAATCTGAAATCATACTTGTGTTACTGACCTTAGCCTTCATTTTTAACATTTTAATATTCGATAGTGGTGGGAGGTGTTGTTAATAATCATGTGAATGATGCGTCCAAAGAAGTCAAGACATTTTTATGACTGCATGATAAAAAACGACAGAAATATATCCAAAACTTTGAGACGTCACTGTAAAACCTTCTGCTGCCTTGTATGATTACAGATAAGGGAAAAATCACGTAGCGGAATCCTAGAAATGAGAGCGTAGTACCGGGAGCCACGGATGATCGCGGGATGAAAGATGGCCTCGTCCTTGGGCTGTGCAGGTGGTCCAGGTGGCCCGAGTTTGAAGGCCGCGACAGCAGGTGGTGCGGCCGCGCCGCGCCGCGTCAATCTGAAATTTCCACCCCCGCCCCCATACCCACCACCCGTAGTCCGCGTCTCGACACCGGGTGATTTGAATTGTGCCTCCACCGCGGCTCATACACCCAACTTGCCCCTGAATCTCACCGACTACCGCGATGTCCACGATTACGAGTGCGACAACTACGACTGCAACGAGATCGAGGGCGCCCGTGACATTGAGCAACCCCACTATGTTCTTGACTATCGAATCGGACATTTTCACCCTCAGCAGTATTCGCAATGCTTGCTACTACAACAGCAATCGAATCAGCAACACTCGCTGGAGCATCGAAGAAAACATATTTTTCTAACTCGTTACGGCACTGAAGAGAATATTTACGAAGAAATCTCGGAAATCAGGTAAGATTGCGTGGTTTAATGTTTTGTGTCTGAATGTTCGAAGGAAGGTTGTGATAGAATTTGAGGATTTTTTATTCATTTCATTAACAGGCAAAAATGACGAAATTTTAATTATTTAATAAGGACCAAAACGATACATGAAATAAAGAATTCCTTAGAGTAATCACAATAATTCATTGAATCAACTCATTATAAATTATGTTTATTTAAATTGTCAAGAGCGGGTACTACCCACTCTTCTTATTCCTTAAATAAAATAAAAAAAGAACATTAATAATTAAAAAAAATGGAAAAAGAAACAATTTCACGTAAAAAAATTAAATTTTATTCAAATATAAAAGTTGCATCATTAGAACAAATGGAGTGATTTCGCTCATATCATAATGACGCGTCCGGTCTCCAATGTAATGGAATATCAAATCGTTTGCTATTAACTAAAGATATCATTACCTACTCGGTAATAAAAAAAAAGGAAGTTATTTTCAAACGTAGATATTCTGGGACATTGAACTTGATAAAAACTTGTGAATACAATTTTTTTGTTAACGACTTTATTTGAAACTTTGAATAATATTTGAAGTATTATATACAAGTAAAAAAATTTAAGGAATGAAACGAAATAAAATTATTTATTAAATTATTTTGAAATCTAGGAAATAAGGAGAGATATGTGTAATATCAAGAATATAAAATATAGAGTAAAATGTACATGTGAAAATATAAAATATTTTCATTTTTCTTTTCAACATAATCATCAAATAATTCAAAAAAACGTAACTATAACAACGTAAATATCAAGCGATTGTACATCATTTACACTTTAATATCAACATCATTTACACTTTCGTACTATAATAACATGCATCATTATACCTTAAAAAAAAAATAGGAAAGTTATTAAAAGACAAAAGGGTGATAGCGAATCATTATGATTTTGAGCATGACTTGTGAATTGGAAATTTCCAAGACAAAATAAGATGACTGTTCATAAATGAGCCGTTCTTGGAAATCCTCTTTTCTTTTCTGCAGATTAGGGACTGGGTATAAAAGCCCCGTTCTCTAGCAGGTCTTTTTGTCTTATTTAAGAGTTTCATTCGGTGTCTTATTCAGTCTCTTATCCAGTCCTTTCCAGTCTTTGTTTGCCTTTTTATTTAAATAGAATTTCTTGCTTGTGTTTGATTTATTTGAGAGAAACTAGAAAAGAATCGATAAAAGGTATAAAATCAAATTATTCGCTCAAATAATCTATTACATAATCCTTTTTTATAGAAATTTCAATTGTAGTCTTTTATATTGCAAAACAAGTGAAATTTGTGCTTTCATCGAATGCGAGGAATCACAACAGGTTTGAGAGTAAAACAAAATTTGGAAGGGTTGTGAAATTTTGTGGTGAATTCATTTTGTGTTGAAAACATTGTCTTAATCAAAGAGAGAGAGGTTTTTATTGTTATAAAAGTCGATGCGGATTTAGAAATAAGAGAATTCATGAGAATTTAAAAGATGATAGATCTTATGAAATTTTAAGGAAACATTTTTGTAATTGAAAACGATTTTCTGTTGAATGTTTGACGAAAAGAATTTCGAATGTGAAAGTGAACATTGTACTGTAACTCTTTAGTAACTGAAAATTTGTTTTTTTTTTTTTTTACTTCAACAACCTTGAAACATTTACTTTTAGTTCTCCAAGAGAGATGTCAAGGGTCGCGTAGGGCAGTGTCTCCTACGCCGGTCCTAGTCTGTATGAGCATCCAATCCAAGAGTGTTGAAAAATTGGGTTTAAATCAGTTTTAACGTTGGTTTTGTCGTTCTGTTTTGGGTTTGCTCGTCACAAAATATAAAAAATATTTAAAAAATTAACGTACGAGGTGTGTCGTGTGCTTTACGTTCAATCATTTTTCTTCCTTTTTTTGCCTTTACACTGTTTCTTATATTTTCCTTTTTTTTTTCGTTTTTATTATTGCTTCTGTTTCTTTAAATTCTTCTTTCTTATCTCTTGGGTTTGACGATTTACGTTAACCAATTTCCCGTTTTTTTTTTTTTTTTCCTTTTAATATTAGAGTTATAAAATGTGTCTGTCTTTCTTTTACTTCAACTTTGATACTTTTAATCCTAGAATTTTTTCAACTCCGTCTTAATTCTATGTTTACTTAAATATTTTTCCATATCAAAGTCCTTACAATTGAAATGTACAGCTCAAAGTTTTAATTATTCATTTAATTCATTATATACACCAGTCATTTCTGTTTTCTCCTTCGTTTCTACAATTTTCATCTGTGCGTTCATAAAAACAGTCTTTGGAGTTCAAAAATCAAATTTCACATCCTGTAGGACGGTATGAACGTATCTGTATACTCATAAGATTGCCAGCAGCCACGAATCAATTAAACCCGATTTGGCTAAAGGACAGAAACGCGATTAGAAAAAGGTTATTTGCCATATTATTTGTATACCTAAAGCTATAACTCTGATTACTATAGTGACAGCTGCGGTAACTTTCGATTATTTCCGATTATTTCCGATTCGACAAACGTCTTTTCCGATTCGACGAACGTTCCTTTAATTGTGAATTGCACACATATACAATTCAAGTATCGTTCTTTGAATTGGAAACGAGCCTCGTCCAATCGGAATCAATTGATTCATGGTTACTGGGATGTTCTTTCAGAGTCGAAAAATGAATAAATAAGCAAATAAGAATTTAAACGCTCGAAGAACAACATAAACGTACTTTTCCGTTACAACAAGTAGCGCTTGAAAGTCACATGCACACATTCAAATGTTTACTATTGGCATTATAGGGCTCGGCTGTGTCCAACGGAATACATGTGACCCAGTCTATAGAAAGGTACCTAACAACCAAATCTATAGGTTAGACTTCCTAGTTCGAATAGGCTGAGTTGATTTAGTTGTTAGGTACCTTTCTACAGACCAGGTCACTTACATATGTGACTTGGATACAAAGAAGGAGGTTAGCAGTCACCTACTATAAGGACTGTTTTTGCGGATTTCTTCTTCTACAAATTCTCTGTAATGCTTTAGGAACCGATCGTTTCGGCGGTTCGGGTAGTAGGCTGTCGGTGATAAAAAAGAAATTGTTGCTTATTTTTACTATTTTGCTATTTTAAAGATTGTTGCTCTTTTTTGCTATTTTATTTATTCAAATAAATAACTATTTTCTTAAAAAAGAAATAAGCTAATATTTTCAAAGAAAAAATGAATTGTAATTTTCGGAATTATGAGAGATCGAGGAAAGAACACTTCGGACTTTTACAATATCGGGAAAAAATATTGTCGAACCCTTAGTTTTTCTAGCAAATGTATTTTCGGTATTATCAAGTTTCGTGTATCTATCCATTCGGGCCTTCGAGCTCGCGGGGCAATCTGTATTCGAGCAATTATTTTTTCGAGAGCATGGAGGAAATATTCATTGGCAAATATTCATAGGGGGAATTTGTTTTTCGGGAGAATGGGGATTCGGGGATTCTTGCTTTCGGATTCTTGATATTCGGGCGAATAACCCTTTCGGGGCTTTATTTTGTCGGGGAAATGGTGGCGACCCATTCCAATACAACTGACAAAAGTGTCACTGTCAAACAAAACCGCTCAAACTAGCGGATCAAAAACCACTGGTGAACATATTTCTAACTGAGTCTAAAATCGAACTCAATGCGTCGAGAGTTTAGGAAACTCTTTCTTTGTTTTTCTTTATTCAATATAATTCTTGAACCGATCAAAACTTGTCCGTTGTAATCAGGGCCTTGGAAATATTTTTTCTATTTTCTCTTTGAAAATTCGCAACCCTTGAGTGTCAATTAACAGTATAAGAGCTCTAAGACGTTCGGAAGATTTAGTATTTTAATGACGGTCTAAGCGTTAATTCGTGTATTAATAATGTTTCAATATTTTCAAAGTAAAAAAGTTTTATCGCGTATATGGTGGATTTTCTGGAGGATCAATTGCAAAAAGTTTAAAATAAAAGCTTGTCTCAATCTTAGGTATACCATTTTGGAGAATCTGGATCAGATTCCTATGACGGATTCAAAAAATTGCTAAAAAATTGGTAAAAAATTCGTAAGTGGCGAGAATTGACGAAGAAAACATGCTGCTTGGTGCCTCAGCTTCAACTTCTCAAGATTTTATTGAATTATCGCAAGAAGGTATAGAAGAAGCAAAATGTGTGTCCGTTTAATGGAAAAAATTCCATTGAGTGTTGTGAATGGAAGTGAAATTTAAGGATTCCTCAAAATTTGGCGTGTGAAACTCGCGATTCGTTAATGGAATTAGCGGAAAATGAACATGGTATCGTTTTACTCGGTTACTTGGAAACATACAAAGAATGCATCGAGATAGATTACACCGATGTTTACATTTCCCTTCAAAAGTGAAAGCTGGAATCAATAAATTTAATGTGGCGTGGAACGAAGAAATGTACCTTACAGCACCTCACGAATTTTCAAAAAAAACGAGATTTAAAAGAGTAGGTCGAGGGGCCATCCACTCTGGAAATCAATGATTCTTTATGCTCCAAATCGATTCAAACTTTCATCGTATTTGAGCGGATCTCGGTGATTCAAGCAAGTACTGATTCAAACTCAGTTGGAATCAACCGAATCAACAATGTAAAACTTTCGGAATCAGCCGAATTGACAGTGTACAAGTTTCGGAATCAGGCTCCAAATCCAGTACAACCTTTGGATAGGGCGTCATTCTGTCTTGACTCACACTCATAAGGCGTTAATGGAAATAGAAAAAGAAAATCGACGCCCTATACAGAGGTTGTACTGTATATTAAACCATGCTGAAACAATCAAAATCAATGAGAAATGAGCCACTCACTTGGAATCGATTTTAGCGGCTGAAGCAGGTAGTAACGTTCCCCTTCGATTCTTAGACCATGTAACATATGGACTGCGCTTTCAATACGGCGAAAGTGGTCCCAACCATGGAGCTGGCTAAATTTGGATTAAGGGGGTAGAGCACAGTAACGGGCATTGTTTGTGGGTCATTTTCATTAATTTATTGCTAACTAACTAATAATGTTACACTAATAATTTTTTTTTTATCATCTTACGTAAATATTCAAAAACGTTTAAAAAATTTTATGTTATGAAAAAAAAAAAACTTTTCGATATATGTTGTTTCGCACATCCCTATGATTTTCACGCATTGTTGGATGGTGTACATGATTCTGCGAAAACCAGTCGTCTGAAACAAAAAAACTAAATATTCTCATCATCTATATGGTATCGGCTATCGCGTCACCTTTTTTTTTAGCATTTTTTGGCAACGAGAAAGAAAATCCTGAATTATAAATACGTTTTTTCGGCACAAATTTCATGTACTTGTTTACGTGAGATATTTTTCATCACGATGGCCGAAAAGTCACTTCAAAATGTCAGTTTCGAGGTTAGAGTGATGAAAAAAGTTTTACTTCTTCATTCATGATATTCAGAGTAACAAAAGATACGACGCAATTCAAAATCATTTTGATCACTCCGGATTGGTTCCTCGCACACATAAATTAGCTGGTCTACCAGCAAATAGAACAGACAACATTATTACAGAAGACGTGAAAAGTCAGGTATTAACATTTATTGAAAATTTCACTGATCAGAATGCGATACCACTACCAACAGGCAGTATGCCAAATTTCATTATGCGTGCAATATGGATGCTCGGAAATCCATTTCAACTTTCCGCCGCTGGATAGTGGCATACGAGCGTGGTGTATATGAAAATTAAATAAAATATTTGAATTTTTTTTTTTTTTTTCAATTAAGTTGCAGAGTATGAGAATTTATCATAAACTCTTTCAGTTTTCTTAAAATAAAAATCTGTCAAAGGTGTCCAAATAGTAGAAAAATAAATGAACTAGAGAACAGTAAGTCGTTTCCACAGTTAAACCGCTAGAAAAAAGAACCGAGCGAGCGCTCGGGCTAGTGGGATAGGGGTGGGGCACCGCGACGAAGAGGAAGAGGCAAACGCCGATAGCGAAAATTTTCAACAGATTTTTTAAAACGTATACCGCAATATCTTCGAAACTGAAAGAGATTTTTTCATGAAATTTGAAAACAAAAATTGGTAAGGCTATAGCGATGCCGTCAGTATTAAAAATATTGTTTTTTTTTACATCACAATAATTATTAATGAAACATTTACAATTTCGTCGGAAGATGGCCGAAAAATTCAGAATTTTTTCATATTAATCAATCGATAATTTTTTTCATATGAGGGAATAGTTTCTGTTACAAGTTGATAATGATCGATCGATTATCATAACAATTACGTCAATAAATAATCGAACGCACCGCTACCCAAGGACAAAACGAGCGTAAGTAACTGAAGTCGGGATAATCAAATAATTATAGTTAGATCAAATATTTATTATTAATGTTCCTACTCTGAAAATCTCATCAAAACGAAATATCTTAACCGGAAATCGCGAAAGCAATGTTTTGAAATTCAGAATATATTACATATCTATTGCATGTGAATTACAAAGGAAATTTCAGAAACTGGCACTTTGAGAACACAGAAGTACGGAAAAATTGCAAGTTAAACGTAATTCACATGACCGATATTATTATCGAGCATCTGAAGAATATTTCTGTTGAATCCTATATATGTTCATCGAACGTAAGAAAAAAACTTGAAGATTTGAAGATGGCAACGAAGCCTGTAAGTTTAGGAATTTCGAAAGAAAAAAAAAGACTTGGAGAATTTATTAGTTTATGGGTCTAATAGTAGTGAAGAATATTTTGAAAGTTCTTTTAAAACTGTCTTGATTAAGCCAAAAAAAAACAAATAGACAAGTGAATGCATTTACTGACTACAAGGGAATTCCAGAAAATTTTTTTATTTTAAAATCAATCACGTTTGAAGATTTGAAAATGGCAACAGAGTCTACAAATTAAGAAATTTCGAAAGAAAAAAAAGACTTGGAGAATTTAATGGTTTTTGTGTCAAAAAGTAGTAAATAATATTTTTAGAGTTATTTGCAAACTTTTTTTATTAAAAAAAAAAGTAAGAAACTATGAGAAAACGAAAAGTTTAGTTTACAAGATCTCTATAATTTGCAATAAAAGAATGTTTAAGACAAGGTGCGAAATTAGGTATGTATTGAAAATAATAAAAATCTTTTAATACAAACTGCATCTATTAAAATAAGTGGGAATAAGAGATTATTTGATTATCATATACCTCGTAAAGCAATGCCAAGTACAGCGCATAATCTGAGTGTTCACTGTATTTTGAAGTTTTAGATTATATTTGAATGAGAATTTTAGCGTACGCACATTATTGATAAATATTTGATTTAACTATGATTGTTTTATTATCCCGACTTTAGTCACGTACGCTCGTTTTGTCCTTGGGCAGCGGTGCGTTCGATTATTTATTGACGTGATTGTTATGATAATCGATCGATTATTATCAACTTGAAACAGAAACTATTCCCTCATATTAAAAAAATTATCGATTGATTAATTAGAAAAAATTCTGAATTTGTGGGCCATTTTTCGACGAAATTGTAAATATTTCATTAATAATTATTGTTACGTAAAAAAAACAATATTTTTAATACTGACGGTATCGCTATAGCCTTACCAATTATTGTGTCCGAATTTCATGAAAAAATCTCTTTCAGTTTCGAAGATATCGCGGTATACGTTTTAAAAAATCTGTTGAAAATTTTCGCTATCGGCGTTTGCCTCTTCCTCTTCGTCGCGGTGTCCCACCCCTATCCTACTAGCCCGAGCGCTCGCTCTGTTCTGCTTTCCGGCGGTTCAGTTTTGTTTAAGTGCTGAACAGTTTAAATTTCTGTCGTAAACATCTTTACGTTTGAATGAGAAAATAATCGATCGATGATACACCTAAGTCTCTTACTTTCGTAATTTTATTTATAGCTTTTTCATTATTTTTATATATTGAAATACACTTTTTTGTACTACATGAAATCAACAGTATGTGGCATTTTTCACATAATGTTAAGTCGACACAGAGGCTGCTGAAGAGCGAGCAAGTCGTGCAAAACAAAAAGCGAATGACTAGTCAAAAAGGAGGCGGAGAAAATGGCCTTTGTGTCAAGGGGATGAAAACCTTATGACAGGGGTTGCAGTGCGATTTGTGTGTCATCTGAATAAGATTAGGAACAGCACATAAGATTAGAAAATTTTGATGGTTTTAATTTTAGTAATACTCTGTTTTCAAAATTTCAGAATATTTGCCAAGTGCAAAAAATGCCAAAAACGTGTTTGCGCGTGCAAAAAATTGGATTTTTACTTGAAGAAACACAAATCTTGCATCTTCATTTAAATAGTGCGCCGTGATTTAGTACCACCTGAAACGGAACGTATCATAAACGTCAAATTTGCTTAATTTTACTTGCAAAAGCGCCAAATGAAATCAGTTAAAAGTGCAAAATTGTCCACTTGAAAAAACAAGTATTTGTTTTTAAAAAAATATCAACGATATACGAAGTTATGGCTTTTTCCCTGAGATCTTACTTTTGGATCTTCCTTTTTTCTTTCATTTTCAAGCATGGGAACCACACACGATAACGACGGTGACTTTTACATTGGCAATGTAAGTTAGGAGGGAAGGCGGGGGGGGGAGGATATCATATGTTTTTCAAGTGCAAAGTCGAACTCGATGTTTTAATCAGAAATAAAAATGAAAAACAATAAGGATATGATTTTGAGCTAGAGTTTCTATTTATTCAGTGTTTTTATAAATCAATGGGCACACTTACATGATAAGCATAATGAGGATGAAACTATTGGTATACCATCAGTACTTACTAAGAAGTCTAAGATACCACAAAACTTCCAAAGTTTTAAAAGATATAAATAATTTTACATCCCGCCTAATTTCAATGATAAATTCGAACTATTAATTTTGAAAAATTAGAATAAAAAATCTCCAAGTTAGAAATAATTCCAAAACCAACTTAACGAACGGGGCCTAAGTGACGCACATGGGTTTAAGGGTCGGGAGCGCCCCTTAAATTATGGGTCTAGGAGACCCATAGTTTTCTACCAACACTTAAATAATAATATCAAAATTAAACGGAGAAATTTGCGACTGAATTAGTTACGTGAAAAAAAAATTTTTTTTATAAATATTTATACAATAATAAAACCTTTTAATTACTGTTAAATTTCATGTAAAACGTGTATAACGTGATCGTCGTAATTTTAATAATATGGTAATAAATTTAAAAAAAAAACTATTTAAAAAAAAAATTATAATAAATGTTGTATAGTATTTTTGTATTTTTTTCATCATTTTTCGTTTAACGATTCTATGAGAACCAAAATTTCTGATCACAACTATATAATACTCAACTTACCATTTTAAAGAAAATGCCTTGAACCCAGCCTGTCTTAAACAAAAATTTCTAAACGTGAAATTAAAGTTTTTGGAAACATTTTTTCGATTCGACATTTCACATTGTTCACATTCATCAAAAATTAAATAATCACTGCAGAAAATTTTTACTTTACATACATTATAAAAAAAAGTTGTTTAGTTTATTTTTATGTTTTAAACAGTATGCATTCTTGAAAGCATTTTTTTTTTTTTTTTTTTTTTTTTTTTTGACAAACTAGATTTAAAATCATGAAATTGATAAAAGATTCCTTGTGATTCCACAATGGTAATATTAGTATTGCCAGTACATTAGGAAAATAAACAAAATCGAAAAACCTTTTTGGTAGAGATTATTCTCATAGTAAAAATCACCTGCTATAAATTATTACCATAAAGTAACTCAAAAAGTTATTGTGAAAAAATTTAGAAGGTAACAATAATTATTTATTTATTGTTATTCTTCAGAAAACACAGTGAAAAAATTGTTCATATTTATTCATTATACTGCATCTTTTCGCTACTACATTTACATACTTATTGCAGCCGCGTTTCTTATTCTCGACCTCGAATCGAGAGATCCCGAAACTAAATTCTTCGCAATGACCTTCATCAATGGGCTAGAAAATAGAGAAGTTCCAGGGAAAGCCGAACAATAGTCACGCTTATAACTTCCGCATGAGAAACAGTTTTTTTCCCCCTCTATTTATCCAGACTTGACGCTTCTCACATTCCCTCAATCCCCACTCGACGCGAATCTCCTCCGCCGCCGACGCTCACGTACACGTGACGTCACGAGGTTGTGTTTGAGTAAAAACTATACCCATCCATAAACATAGGAATATATATTCCTATGTCTATGCGCGCATCCCACGTGTATACACTGTGAAAGATCTGCGTTATGGAAGAAACGAAGCTGCCCGAGGCTTCCCGAAATCAACCGAACGGCTCTTGTGCTTATGATTAATTGACTGAACAAATTTCTCGGAATTCTGGTCTGACGAAAATTTCTTAGTCAAGCAGCATAAAGATATAGGTGTCTTTCTCGCTCCACGCATTAGGCGTACGTGTTTGAGAGAGTGAAAGATAGATCATCCGCGTCTATTTACACATGGACGATTTCGACCTTTTACTGTTACTTTATACAGAGAGGTAAAAGGGATCTGCGATTAACGACGGTCGAAACACGTCCGTGTTTCAAGATCGGAAATAAATAAAATTGTCATTATATCATAATCATTATGAATAATTTTGTATTTTTATTACTGAATCAATCTTGAACATTTATTATTACATAAATTTTTTGTTTTTATTTTTGAATAAATTATTATTGATAATATTAAATATTCATTCATTTTTTGATAATGACAATAAATAATAATTATTTTAAGAAATTATTTCAATTACAATATAATTTTGCTAGCATTTGACTATTTCACGAAACTAACGAAAACAAACGAAAACATTACAACGATTTGCAACACAACCTAAGCAGATGCTACTGCGCATGCCCTCCGTCAGCAGCCGATAAAATTTAGAAGCATGCTACCTCATCGCCCTCCTTGCAAAGACAACCACCCCTCTGCGTTATGCTCCGTCCCTATCTGACTATGTCTATGGTAATAACATAGCGCCTTTTTTTAGTTTGAATCAAGGGGTATTCCTCGATGCCTTAACTCTGGAAGAGTGTAGTAAAGGCTGTAACGGCGCTTTTGCGGAGAAAAGTGATATGACGTATTTGAGGTTTCTTCCTATTTTTGTGTTAGTTAACGACACTTTTTCTTTCGAAAAAATCGAATCACATCCGACATGCGTACAGCGTAAAAAAAATTTATGGTATTTTTCCCATACCGGTACTGGAAGCAATTAACCCGATCCAGGGATAGTAATTTTCCTATACCAGAGTATAGTAGCTTTAATGTTTATAAATAGTATTTACCATACTTCAGTATAGTATTTTTACCTCATTCGAGTATGGGATTTTGGAATGTGGGAAATTCAAATAAAGCAAAAATATTCCCCCCCCCCCCCTATCCTCCCTCTCTTTCTGCCTCGTTAGACCATCATTGGTTACTTGGGGTAATTTTATTTTTTTTTGTCCTGAGAGTCATCCTAAGAAGGAATTTTTTTTTCCTTGAAACCCGAGTCACGTTATTCCTCTTCGCAGCTGCGGCCCCTACTTACTTGCGCTTGACTTTTGTGACTAATTGGCGACGCAATAACTCCACAAGGTCCTTTACAATACACGAGAGTTTTGGTGTCACTTGAAATACCCACTATCACGTGACTTTCGACTCGTCAATTTTTACCAAACGTCTGAAAACATATCGTAGTCTTACAGTAAATTGCAGACATTTATGATGGAATGATGCCAAGTTATTTTTTTCCCATAAATATTGGATTTATAGCTTTTTTAACAGCACGAAGGAAGGGAATTGAGGCTCCCGATGCAAAAACCTGTCGAGCGCTCGAAAACGGGTAAAAGTATTGTCCATTGTGCAAACTGAGGTTAAAAAAAAATTTCAGAGAAACGTTAAACCAAAAATAATGTCATGTTCAGCTCGAAAAGGTGCATCTTTTTTGTTATAAATATTTTTTTCTGTTCATTCTTTCATCTGCTAAAAAAAAAATGGGTTATTTTATAGTTTTGAAAATCAATGCCGTTCGAAACTAAAACTGCTGAAACTCACCCAATACTCCGCCGATTTCGTTGAAATTTTTTTTGCCGGCATTCTATGAAGCTATACTTACCACCAGAGTCAATGAATATCCGAAAAATATTCAACTCTTATTATAAATAATTGATTTGTTAGCAGCGGCTTAAAACAATTCAACTTTTTCTCGACATGCAAGGAAGTTTTTTTCTATTGAAGTAAGAAAAACCTTTCAGCGGAAAAGTTTGTTGGGACCCTTCAAATAAGTTTTTGGAAAAAAAATTTAATTGATTGGAGCAATAGTTAATGATATATCGACGTTTCATTGACAGCGCGGAACGCATTTCGACGTGCGCGCTTAACAAAATCGCTCTCACGTCTGTTCTTCTCATGCCCGTGCATGGAAAATAGCGTGTGTTTGTGTCCAAGCGGAGCGAGGTAAACAAAACACGCGAGGTGAAATCACTTACCCCCATGGCGAATACAATATTTTTTTCCATACATATACAGAAATGGCCAATTCATCGATGCGATTTGCAGGAACAGTGTCCTTTTTTTCGGGTATCTGCGATGAATTTTTCAGCGGGAGCAATCTAAGTGATTTTTCTTTAGGGAGATCTACTTTGCGGGAGCAATCGCTTAGATTGCTCCCGCTGAGAAATTTCATCTTGGGTATGCGAAAAAGAGGGCGTTGTTCCCGCAAATCGCGTCGATAAAGTGGGAATTGCTGTGTATGTATGGAAAAAATAAACTTATAATATGAAATTGAACGACGGGTGCTAGAAAATAATTTCTAACATTGCAAATGCGTTTACTGTTAATTACGATTAGTCAGGATATCATTGAAACTTATCTCTTTTCGCATATAGTCTTAGACACATTACAACTTCTGACATTGCCGAATTCGAATCAGAAGTTGGTGAATTGGCAAAAATTACAGTTTTTTTTTTTTTATTCAGGTGACTCTAGCGACGTATATCGAAGAAAAAAACTGATGAAAAATACACTGTTATTAAAGTATATTTTAATACAATCGAAAAGCCATGTTTTTTGTTATTCGGGAGAAAAAAAGTCGAGGAAAGTTTGGATTTGAAAAAAAAAACTAAAATCGACGAAGTTGTCTAGAAGGGTTGAAGTAAACTTTTTAGGAATTCTTGAGAAAAATGTTTGTAAATTAATCACAAATCAAGAAAAGCAAGAGATGAGAAAGGCTAAACCATTTTATCTTCAATGATGATGTATAAAAAAATGCTGTGTCTTTTATCGTAAAAATATATGAATATACTCATAACTGTGAAAAGTACAGAAAAATATATTTTCAGAAATAATCTAAAAAATAATTAAGATTCTCGAAGTTCTCGACAAATGAATTTGTTTTATCTGTGCTTTATATTGGAATACGATTATTTGTTTGTTATTGTTTTAAAAAGCTTCGTTGAACCTGAAATTTGTAAAAACTTATAACTTAATGATATGTAAATGAATGAACTGTTCGCAAAACTTAGGTAACTTAGCGTTTTTTCTGCAGAAAATGACGAAAAAATATTTTTTGCTATTAATCTACCTTAAAAAAGATATTCATTTATTTTGAACTTCTGCAAAGAGCAATAGAAATTACGTTGCAAAAATTCTGCTGTAGTCAAAAATAATTTACCACACGTCTTTCGCACGCTTCAACGGCTTTGAAACGCGACGCGGCCTTCTAAACATACTGTTGATAATTCGGTATTAATGAAACAATTTTCGTGAAAATTCCCAAAAAATTTTCTTCAACCCTTCCAGACAACTTCGATGATTCTAGTTTTTTTTTCAAATCCAAACTTTCCTCGACTTTTTTTCTCCCGAATAACGAAAAACAGAGCTTTTCGATTGTATTCAAATATAATTTATTAACAATGTATTTTTCATCAGTTTTTTTCTTCGATATATGGTACATCGCTAAAGTCACCTGAATAGAAACAAAAGCTATAATTTTTGCCAATTCACCAACTTCTGATTCGAATTTGGCAATGTCAGAAGTTGTAATGTGTCTAAATTTATAAGCGAAAAGCGATAAGTTTCAATGATATCCTGACTAATGGTAATTACCAGTAAACTCATTTGCAATGTTAGAAATTATTTTTCCCAACAAGTAAAGAAAATGCGTTTTTCTCTACGGCTTGATCCGTTGAAAATCACATTTCCTCCACTTAGTTGGAAAAAAATTAGTCCTCAACTTGTGCAGAAAGGCTTTTTTAGCAAATGTGATTGCGACACTCGCCTTCGGCTCGTCTTGCAAACTTCACATTCGCCAAACAAGCTCATTCTACACTCGTTGAGATATATACTATTCTAGCACCCGTCGTTCAATTTCATGCATTATAAGTTTATTTTCCATACACGGGCATGAAAAGAACAGACGCGTGAGCGATTTTGTTAAGCGCGCACGTCGAAATGCGTTCCGCGCTGTCAATGAAACGTCGATATATCATTAACTATTGCTCCAATCAATTAAATTTTTTTTCCAAAAACTTATTTAAAGGGTCCCAACAAACTTTTCCGCTAGAAGTTTTTTTTTTTAACTTCAAAAGGAAAAAACTTCCTCGCATGTCGAAAAAAAGTTGGATTGTTTTCAGCCGCTGCTAACAAATCAATTATTTATAATTAGAGTTGAATATTTTTCGGATATTCATTGACTCTGGTGGTAAGTATAGCTTCATAGAATGCCGGCAAAAGAAATTTCAACGAAATCGGTAGAGTATTGGATGAGTTTCAGCAGTTTTAGTTTCGAACGGCATTGATTTTCAATACTATAAAAAAACCCAGTGTTTTTTTTAGCGGATAAAAGAATGAACAGAGAAAAAATATTTATAACAAAAAAGATGCGCCTTTTCGAGCTGAAGATGACAGAATTATTTGTCCAACGTTTTTCTGAAAATTTTTTTTCACCTCGATTTGCATAATGGACAATACTTTTACCAGTTGTACTCTTAATTAATTTCCGGTTTTTTTGCAAATAAAACACATAATTCCAAAAAAACCGTAACCTTTATTTTATTCAAAGTATTTTCCATCGCTTTCTACACATTTTTCCCACCTTTCTGGTAAATTGTGGATACCACGCCAGTAAAAATCATTGCCTTTGGAGGTGAACCACTCGGTGAGCCATTTTCGTACATTTTCGTACGAGTCGAAGCGCTGCTCAGAAAGGGCATGGCCCAACGAGGCAAAGAGGTGGTAGTCGGATGGCGCCAGGTCTGGTGAGTAAGCCGCATGATCAAGCACTTCCCACTTGAGCCTTTCCAGCGTGTCACGAACGACTTTCGACTTATGCGACGGCGCATTGTCGTGGAGAAAAATCACCTTCTTCTGTCGTTGTTGATATTCTGGTCGGTTTTCCACAATGGCTCGGCTCAAATCTTTCATTTGCTGTTTGTAGCGAACGGCATTCACAGTTTCACCAGGTTTCAGCAGTTCAAAGTATATAACACCAGACTGGTCCCACCACACACACAGCATGACCTTCCGACCGTAATGATTTGGCCGTGCCGTCGATGTCGATGCTTCACCTGGACTCACCCACGATTAGGGTTCTCTAGGAAAATCCACTTTTCATCACCAGTAACAATACGATGCAGGAAAGACTTTCTTTTGTATCGTTGAAGCAGCATCTCACAGGTCACTTTTCGATTCTCCATTTGTCTCTCGGTCAGTTCATGGGGCACCCACTTTCCACACTTCTGAATTTTTCCCATGGCTCGCAGACGTTTGGAAATTGCTTGCTGTTGAACTCCCAACGCATCTGCAAGCTGTCGTTGCGTTTGCGTGTTGTCTTCATCTAATAATGCTTGCAATTCGGCGTCATCGAACGATTTTCGCCTGCCGGAGCGTGCGGCGTCGTTCAGGTCGAAATCTCCATTTTTGAACTGTTGAAACCACGTTTCACATGTTCGAAGTGTTAATGCACGATCACCATAAACTTCCACAAGCGCACAGTGGCTCTCGGACACTTTTTTCCCCTGATTGAACATGAAAAGCAATGCATGGCCCATATGCTCAAAATTCGGTACAAAATTCGACATTTTTGAAGCGCAATAAAAACTTACTGGAAGATTTTTTCGAGAAAATGTCAACGCAGTTCAAGCACTCGATATGACTGAACAAAATGACATATGGTATGTGTTACCAACAGCGGTACAAAACAGAACGCCATCCATTGAAAAAACCGGAAATTACTTAGGAGTACACCTGGTACCTGTTCTTGAGTGCTCGACAGGTTCTTGTAGGGATGGGAAAACTATCGATAACTATCTATAGTATCGATAAGATGAGGATATCAAGAACTATCGATAACTTTTGAGCTTATTGATAGTTATTGATATTGATGTTCAGTGTACACCCGTGAGAAGAATCGATTCTTTTTCTATTTTAGGGATTTTTGGTTAATTTTTTTGGTATTTACAAACAAAAACTGAAAATCTCTAAATTTGATAAAAATCGATTTTTACCGCTGTATACCTTATTCACTTTTTTTACATAATGAGAATGGGAACATTCCAATAGAAACATTTTTTTTCTCTCTCACTCGCGAAACTCTGCAGAAAGTGCGAAACTCCGAAGTTGAAACGTAACCAAAAAAAGTTTAGTAAGTAGTGGCGTAGTTAAGTGTTTTTTTTTATTGTCGAATAAAGTGCTACAAATTCGAAAAATAAAAAACAATGCAGGATGAAGGTCCTTCTCGGAGAACTTCTCCAAGGAAAAAAAACCAAACAAATATTCATTTATTGTTTATGACATTTGCTGACATTCTTTGATTTTTAGGTCGGTTTTTTTTCTTGTGAACAGAACAAATGTCTTTTAACCCGAAAATACCTTGCACGTCACAGGCCATTGTGCATTTTGATGCTTCTATGCAAGTAACCGTGCTTGGCCAGAATGAAAATGTCATTCAGTTTTGGTCTCACAATCAATGCACTGATTGCGAGGAGCTGTAGAATATTGCACGGAAATATCTTATCGCTCTTGCTTTATCGGTTCCATCAGAACGGGTTAACCCGACTGCCGGCAATGTTATTTTAGAAAAACGTTCGCGGCTAACCCCAAAATCAGCGGAGCGTCTCATTTTTTTAAGATAAAACTACAAGTTCCTTGACTTGTAATCGAAAAGCTCAAAAATTTTGTACTGTCATATACCACGTTTATTATTTTATCGCTTGTAAAAAACTTCAATAAAGAAATCCAGTTTAAATCTGCATTTATTACTGAATAGCAACAAATTTTTCAATACATATTTCGAGAAAGAGAGGGGTAGGAGTCTATTGATAGTGTCTTATTAATACTATTGATAAGTTTCACCAAAACTATCGATACTATCGATAACTTTTATTATTGATAGTTCCCATCCTTAGGTTCTTGCATCGGGAGTCTCAATTTCGTATTACCTACAGTTGAGCTAAGGACAAAAATCGAAATTAGAGCCTCGTCCTGCCATTCCAGTTTTTCATGGAAATTTGACCCGAAATTTTTTTTCCGTACAGTTAAATTAATATTATTATTTTTACTATACGAGACATTGAAAAAATGCATGAGAAAAATATAGTAAATAAGCAATGGTCGTAAAAAAGTGTCGAATTAAGTATAGAAAAATGCATATTTTCGGAAATTTACTATGATGGGCATGGAAAAATTTACCAGCTTTTTTACCATATAGTTAAAAAAAAATCAATGAAAAATTTTTTGTGCTTAGGTAAGATATTTTTAGTACAGGGAGAAGGTAAAAATAATATTTTTCCATAGTAAAATTACTATATTTATCTTTTACATACCAGAGACAAAAAGAATCCATGAAAAGAGTAGTAAAAGTCCTATGGTCGAGGAAAAATTCTATTGCGGTATAGTAAAATTCGGGGTATAGGAAATTTACTACACTAGGTTATGGGAAATTCACAAAGTTTTTTATAGTGTATACTTTACATGCTTATTATTAAAAATTTTATGCGAATTTTCAAAAAGATAAACACAGTTAAACGTGAAATGTCTTTAAGAATCCAATGATATAAAAAACTCATTTTCGAAAAAAAAAATAAGTTAACGACACTTATCAAGAGGACAGCAGAGTATAGTAGTGTGAACTTGTGTAGCAATAATTTTTATTTGCTGTTTATGTACAAAAATAACATAAGTTAAATTAACTTTGAGCGTAAACGAATTCAATGCCTAAAAAACAGGGTTAATCGGGAACCTAGTACATCAAACTCAGGAAGATTTCATTTATTTTCTGAAACTCTCATAAAAAAGTATACAATCTGGAAATATACATACTACATTGCATCACTGTCTTTTGCAGTTAATGGTTAAACAATGTTACTCGGCTAATAAAATTTAATTACCGATTGTGTACACATATTTACATGCTTTGGAAAATGTTATTAACATCGAAAAAACCGTATATTATAGACTCTGTTGAGAAAAATTTAGAAAGCAAAGTCGTTGAGTTCAGAAACGGGTAAATTTTATTGATAGAAAATCAATTTGCAACAACTTTCAGTTCTTGCAGGACGTTTTTATTTATTCTTACGTTTTTGTTTTTTGAAACTTATCATTTCGGAAATAAATGTCAATGTTATAAATGAGTGATTTACGTATTTTGTAATTAGAAGTAATTGATCACTTTTATTTGAATAAATGTGCCAGTATGCTTGCATATATCAATCAAGGAAAGATAATTGCGATAATACAGAGTTGCATTCATTCTATCGCGGTTCACTTACAAACTCACCAAGACACTTTTTTCAAACAAGATACCATTTAATGTTGAACGGTGTTGACATCGTGATTTAGCGCATGCAGAGAACGTGTTTTTAATTATTCTTTCTTTGGTTTTCACGTCCCCTTAAGACCCTTGAGAAAATTTCCTTTATTCAACATCCACCTACGTAGGGGGACTTTGGCAAAATGTGATTCGTTAAATAGATTGAGATCACTCGGTAATAGGCTTTCGGAGAAGTATGACTTGTTCGATGTATCAACACCATCTCTTCGCGTCTCACTTTATCGCGATATTAAACTGTTATAATGATCGCTGGTAATTTTTAATTGGTTATGTTTGTTACGTCTTTCTTTTTTTCTTTATATCAGATCTACTTTCTCTTTGTGTAGCTATAATACTGTTGTAAATTATGGTTTGTATTGATGGGTCTAAGACCCGTGGATATTGAATAAATAATAATAATAATTATCCTCAGCGTATGAATCATGATTACTTAACGAACGATTATTCTTACCTGTGAAGATACAAGTTCTTATTGAGCTCATCTTCTATTTCATATGAAGTTAGCTATGTGGTTTAATATTGCAAAAATACTGGATACTTTTATGAATTAACGGAACGTAAAAAAGAAGAAAAAGGTATATTGTTACTTGAAAAAGATTGGGTGAATGGAACTACCAACCTAAATTTATCCCGTTTTTTTTTAATCAACCAACTTAACCTACTTAAGAAGTTGGACTACCTGTTAGTTAGCTAGAAATCTAATTCCTGTCCAGTTAACTTTATTAAATTAAAGTTTATTAACATTAATTGCATTTGCCTATAAATATTCAGGTGTTCATACTACATTTAAGAAGTGAGTCATCAATTTATTTTGAGTTTCTTTTCATTTGATAAACCTTAATTATCTTATTTTACTTAGCTAACCTAACCTAATACTTTACAGAGAATATTATTGATTTCACAGTTTGAGTTTTCTAGATTTCATGTAATTGAAAGTCGGTATTGTAATGGAATTCTAGTTTTTTACAGATTTCAATTTTTTCGTATTTCTCTAGTATTTTTACAATTTGAAGGGTTATCTGTTGTTTTCATGGAATAATAAATGGATATACTCATAATTGATACGCTGATAGCAAAAACGAACTGACGCCTATTTAAATACATTGTCGTTAGCTTGCTTTTGCTATCAGCGTATCAATTGAAGCTCTAGGATTTGACGTTTAATCAATTTTGAATAATTCTATATTTGAGAACTTTTTTACATATATAAACAGTATTTTTTTTATATCTATCGTTTTCTGTAACTGTCGTATTTTTCTTGTACTACTCAAATTGTATAGGCTTTTCAAATCAGGGAGCGCGGAAATCTAACGGCAAGCCCGAGCCAAGCATGCAAACTATACCTTTATATATAATATATATAGATATAGTATACGTGCTTGGCTCGGGCTTGCCGTTGGATTTCTGCGCTCCCTGTTCCCAATCTGTTTGATGTATTTATAGTATTTTTATAGATACCAGAATGCATTTCCAAACTTTGATACTCATGCATTTGAAGATGAATAAACTTTCAGTGCCTCTATAAGTAGATTTATTAGAAAACAGTATCTTTATAGCCTTTTTGTATTCGACAGATTTCTGATAATTTTAGTAATCCGGTTTTCATACGATTCGAATGATTTTTAGTTTTTTAATCAATTCAAATATTGCTATGTTGATTTTTTAAATTGAATTCTCTAGATTAAAAAGATTCATTAACTTTCAGTTTTTTCATAGAATTTCTTGACAAGAGTTCCTATGTAGATAAATTACACAGTGGAACGAAAAAAAAAACCAAAGAAACTTTCACATACAACATGTACTTTATGACCTCCTAAACCTATGATCCTGAATGTTTTTTCTCCATCACGTCACATTAGCGAGTAATAATATTTTAAAGATTTAATAAATTGAAATTTGTACCTTCTTCAGTTTTCACGCTTTTGGATCGTGCAAAAAACTATGTTGTTCAGTTTTTTCCGTAGATCTCAAATATGCAATTTAACTTACGATTTTATTGCTCCTTCAACAATTTAGTTTTTATACGAAAAAACTGTTTCTCGGAATCATGCATCAATAATTGACCCGTGACGGCTAGCATTCGAAATATCAATAAGGTTTATTCACTCTCTCGAATTTTTTTCGAGGACCACAACAGACCACGAAGGATCCCTTCCCCAAGAAACGATTTTTCGGATGCTCGCCGTCACAAATTTTAATTTATTAAATCTTTGAAAAATTATTACTCGCGAATGTGACGAGATGAAGAAAAATATTCAGGATTATAGCTTCAGGAGGTCATAAAGTACATGTTGCCTGTGAAACATTCTTTGGGTTTTTCCAAAACTCTATTTTTGTTCCACTGTGTTATATTTCATATTGTCCTTGTACTTAGTGTATTTTTCTTTTTTTAAATATTATAAACCCTGAAATATTGTTTGGTATTCTTTGCAACTTCGATACCCAGCTGAAAAAATCCAATTGGATTTTCCAATAGCCCGACCATTTGGCAAAACCAATTAGCAAACTAGCATTTTGCCAATTGGCCCGACCATTTAGAATTGCCAATTGGCCCGACGATGATCCGACGAATTGGCAAACTTAATGTTCTATCCGATTGGCAATCATAATGTGAATTTCATTTATCATAGATTAAGTACGCGATTATATTTTTTATTCACAACCGCCATGTTAGGAGCTCGTAACCCTCCTTGGAAAAGGAGCGTCCCGTCACCCATTACTGTATGGCGATCAGCTGTGATCACGTTAATAGTTCTGGAAACCGCCTACCAATAACGCACAATACTTTTACCCGTCGCGTTATGGATTCATAACATTACAACACCAAGAACAACCTATCTCGAATGTCTTTTCGAACTTCCCGCGTGAAGAAAGCAGCCAATGACAGCAAAACTGAGAAGACTCACAAGCACTCACAAAAACTTACATGGAACAGATGTTTTTGCCAGGGCCAGTTTTTGCGCCATATCAGTAATGGGTGACACAAGGCTCATTTGTCAAGGGACGTTATGAGCTCCAAAAATGACGATCGCGGATAAAATATGGTACATTACTCGTAATATTATGAACGTCTTCACGCGCGAAGCACGGTGTTTCCAACACGAATTATTTGCGCCTGCGCGCCATCAGGACGAGTGCCCGAGGCTGCACGCCTATGGCGTGCAGCCTCAGACAACTCTTACTGAAAACATTGTGCTTCGCGCGTAAAGACATCAACAACATTACTCGTAATGTAATATACTATAATTTTTTCATTCTCGGTGGAATTGGGAAAATTCTGCCCAATTTCATAAAAAAATTGTAAAACGACATCGCGTTCTCGCACATATGAATCATCATGCATTATACCTAATGAATCAGTACTAAACTTGTAAAATGAGAAAAAAAATTGACTTCCATCTCGTGGATCTCGCAGTAACTACTGGTACGGCGCGGAATATTCGAATTTGAGGTCGACATATTAAAAAACCCGGTGCCATACCAGTTGTTATTGCGAGATGCACGAGATGGAAGTCAATTTTTTTTTCTTATGTTACAAGTTTAGCACTGATACATTAAATATAATGCATAATTAATTGTATCGGTGGGAACGCGATGTCGTTTCACAATTTTTTTATGGAACTGGGCGGAATTTTCCCAATTCCACCGAGGGTAGAAAAATTAAATATGTATGTAATTGCATACTTAATCTGTAACAATCAAAATTCACATTTATTGGCAAAACGAATTGGCAATTTGCCAATTGGTTTTGTGAATTGGTCGGGCTATTGGCAAAACCAATTGGGTTTTTTCAGCTGGGTATTTATTCCTTATATTTAATGCTCTAGCGCTTTAAGTTTTACGAAGAAGGGAAACCGGGGAAAACCAGCCCTTTTTTGTCTTATGAAAATTTCATTTTTACGCATAACGATATAAAGGGTGTACCAAACTCCCCGTGCCAAAAAGAAACCCAATATTCCTTGTTCAATTTTGAGTCGAAAAGTCATTGACTACTTTTTAGAAAACTAAAAATTTCAAAATTTATTCAAACCAAAAGTTTAAACAATAATACGCTCTCACGACAAGTAGGTGTAGATTTTACGAACCAGAATTTTCCCAAATTTTTTTCATATTTTTCCGAGTTGGAAAGTCCTTTGCCACTTTTCACAATACTCAAAATCAAAAAAGATATTCGGGTCACAAGTTTCATTCAAACAGATTTGTTAGATTTTATTTTCGAATATCTTTTTTGATTTTGAGTTTTGTGAAAAGTGGCAAAGGACTTTTCGACTCGGAAAAATATGAAGAAATTTTAGGAAAAGTCTGGTCTGTGAAATCTACACCTACTTGTCGTGAGAGCGCATTTATTGTTTAAATTTTAGGCTTCAATAACTTTTCAAATTTTGAGTAATATAAAAAGTGGTAAAGGACTTTACGACTCGAAATTAGATGAGGAATATTGGGTTTCTTTTTCGCGTGGGGAGTTTGGTACACCCTCTATATAACGTAAAGGGTATACCCTGAGCTATAGAAGGTTTTTTACTATTTGTTTGTTTGTTCGTTTGTTTTTTTTTTTAATTATTAAACTATTTATATCAGTTGAAAGTTGGTAGTCTAAGAAATATGAACTAATCAAAAATCCCAGGGCAAATCCTGAAATCCCCGAGGGTGAATCCGGCACTTTTAGCTAGTTGCGAAACTACTGTAGGTAATACAAATAAAAAGCAGCAGGTTTTAACACTAGAAAGTCTTGATTATTTTTCAAGATTTCAATAATGCCTCAATTACTGTTAGAAAAGTAAGCCAAGCAATTTTTAAAAATGAAATAATCAACGTTCTCAAACACGCGTCAAAACAGCTTCTTGCTGCGTTGACGCATTAAAAATGATGTAAATGCTTCTAAACCTAACACTGTCTATAAAAATAATCTGTAAAACTTTTCGAGAAAGATCTTTCAAAAAAATTGTAGTGTTTCATGTTGGACCTAAAAAAATTTTTATAAGCTTTGCATCGTCCATCTAATTCTTCAAGGGTTGTCAAAGATCTTTGAAACCATTTTCATGCGATATAAACAAAATTATTTTTATTTTTATTTGAAAAGTGTCATTGAGTTTGTCAGGTAGTTGGCTAAAATTCCTGAATTTTAAGGCCTTGTCCAGATAATCGACATTAACAAATACTCTTTCATTGTGTTGTCAAAGAGTTGTTCAAGTTTCATAGAGTTTTTTAAGTGTTATTCAGGTTTTAGTTGTAACCCAGGTGTCTAATTGTAGGTACCGGTAAGTAGTTTCCCACAAGAGTTTATTTAAAAAAATATCCCATGAATATTCTTCGAGAATATTTTTCAATATTTTTGATAAATTCTTGATATATTTCTTCAAATGTCGGCCTGCTGCTACACCTTGGGCAACTACCTGGACGTTAAAATATGCTGGGAATATTTTTGAGAATATTGTGTGTACATAAAGCACTCCGATATTACGCACTCTATAACGCTGAATAAATGTGATGCATTTCGAGAAAAGCGATCTTAGATACATACTCGTTTGATCAATTTTCATATTTGTGTTACCTGGCCAAGGGTCATAGCCAGGACGAGAATTTGCATCATCAAGACATGACATTTTATATTATATAATACTGAATACATAATAAAATTTGACAAATGACGACAAACTAAACCAATATTACTCTTGTTTACAAGTCGCAAGGAAAAATCAGTATACTGCTCTCTTGATGAGACGTTTCTGTGGCATAGTATTCATTGTTTATTTATTGTTACGTGTGCCACTATCAACTTATAAACATGCTTGATCATTTTCCGCAGCAGGCAATGCCGACGCAATGCGGTACACGGCTCCAAGAGGTCCCTCGTCGCCGAGGAGGTCGAAAGGGTGCAAACCCGTCATCGGCGCGTCCTCGGCGAGCTCAACCTCGATGTCGAGGCAATGCTGATGCCACCGGTTAACGAGGACGAGGGAGCATCCGGCGATCGTCGTAGAGCATCCACCGAAGAATTGCTTTCATCCGTCAGTCCTACGGACGATCTTTTATCACCCGTTGCCTGCGATCTCGACAGTGGCTTCAGCGGTAGCTCCAGTGCTAGCTACAGGTGCACTTTTGCTTTTCTTCATGAATGCTTTTACAGGCAAGGGTCTTTTTGTGTGTGGGGGGCAAATTTTGCCCCAAAGGAACTGCCGGGGGGAGTTTAGAATACTATGCAATTTCAGCATTGCAGGTAAAAATTGTTTGTTTTTATTATAAATTTCTCAAAAATAGATCAACCTTGAAAGATTTACATTTTTCGGATATTCTCAAAAAAGATACTCGCCATTTTTTTATTTTTTTGTCGTGTTTAGATCTGGTCTAGGATCCCTTCGGCGTGGCCTTTGCAATGGCGCCTGTCCCGAACCAAATTGCCATGGCAATCGTCATCGTAAGACCACAAAAGCTGCCATGATTTTGAAAAAGGGCTGGAAGAAGCTCCACGCGTTCGGCAACAACAACGCCCAGAAAATTGGTGAGCCTTGTACGATTCTTTGCGAAATGTATAACGCGGGATTCAATTATCGGGCACCCGAGGCATGCACGCCAGGACGGCTCTCCACTCTTCTTCACTCACAGGGCAAATCTAATAAGTACCTGCGCTCCTAATTAGACCTTTAATAAACGGCCGAGGTATACTCGCGTTCCGGAATATGAGCACTTGGTAGCTGCGCCAATTTCACGTCTTGGGAATGTATATCGTTGATAAAATAATAATGGCGAGGCGTGTGTTTTATTCATAAAATAGAAGAATCCGATTTTCCGGACCACGTGGAGCTAGGACAAAAAATTTTTTCGGGGGAGTTCCGCATTTTCGAGGAAGAAAATGTGGAAAGCCTTACGTATTAATGTATTTCATTATTCACTATATATATTCTTACTGAATAAATTTCCTTTCTTTAATAATTCATTGATTTATGTTCATCATACAATTAATTAATTATTATTGTTGAATTATTAAAAATTCAAAATAAATATCAAAAGACTAGCTTTACTATTACGTGCTTCGCGCGTTTATTTACACAGATGTACTACGCTGGTGAAAATATCCAATTAGTATTCCAATTGGTTTTTCAATTATAAAACGAACTGTAAAAATATCTATTTTTCAATTTGTTTTATAAGTGGTTTGTTCCCCAACAAACGTGGCGCTATCCATTTTCTATCGACTGCTATCGACTTTGATATCAAACCGATAGCAAGTCGATATGAAGCAGGATGTCATCTCTTTTTTCTACATTGGTATATAAGATTTTCAATTTCATTATAATTTTAGAAATTATCATAATAAAATACACTCGTCCTCGCAGGAGCGAGCTGCCGGGACCGAGAAAATGAAAAGAGCGAACACCCGGGGCTACCACTTTCGAATGGACTGCACAAAGCGATATGTGCGAGAGTCAGTCGGAGGCGTCGGAGCCAGACAGTCGCAGACAGTCAAACGCGTCGGACTATAAGAAAACCCATAGCTCATAGCTTGCGGTTGCAAGCTATGAGCTATGGCAGGGCTATGAGCTATGGCAGGGCTCGTTCCTGCGAGGAACGAATGTACGTGCATGATTGGACAGCAATAAATGCGATATTGATATTTATTTTTCTACAGTCGCATTAATAATAAACTTTCGAAGAAAACTGGGTTGTATAGTCTAATTTCAATTTCCCGCGCTACTAAACACCTCATCAAAGTCCTATACAGATTACTATTAATTTACGATTTACTATTGATAATTGATAATCAATATATAGCATCAATTTCTCTTTATGTTAATGATAAAGAGAATAAAAAATATTGCTTACTAAGAATTTAAACGCCTCGCATCCAGATTCACAGCCTACTCAATACTTAATACCTTGAGTAACAACTGTTGTGGATCAGAATGGCTACCTCCATAAATTTTGATGGCCACAATCTATAACCAGTAGCTACCCTCTATGAAGCCATCTCCTTTTTCTCTTTAGGATCAAAACAAATATATGACCTTCGTATGAAAACATAGCGTTTCTGTGCACGGGCCTGCAGAGGAAATACAATAATGTACTTGTATATTAACTGGCTCTATACAAAACACACAACCTGATATCTGTATTAACAACTTTACACTACCTACAGAAATTCCCAGGGAGAAATATAATAGTTTCCCTCCCTCTTCTTCATTTCCCTTCCCTTTTCCCCTTCTTCCCGTTTACGAATGAGTTAATTGTATCAAATATTGTAAAAAAATGGTAATATTCAATAATAAGTTTCGAAAGTTTTTGTACGTAAAAAATGATTTGAATAATGTATTTTAGAAGAAAAGAATTTAGGTTATGGTTTCAACGTTAGAAATAGTATATTTTGACAGTTTTGGAAATACCTGGTTTGACGAAACGAAAAATTGCAGCCTGAGGCAAAGCCGAGGGTTGTAATCGTTTCGTCGAAAACCGTTTTTTCGTAATTTACAGATAAATAAATATTTACAGTCAGAAGAAGCCAATTATTCTACAGTTAACAAAATTTGAGTATAAAGGCAAGTCTAGAATTGCGAATAATAATCTTTTATATTCAAACCAACATACACTAACTGATTTTTTACGTTAATTTATGATCAAGTGCTTTAATCTTAGGAGGAAGATAAGACACAAACACTTTGAAATTTAAAAACGTTTTTTTCCGATTTTAGAGTAATTTAAAAGCATTTCTACTAGTTGTTAGGAATTTTTCCATTAGCAATGAATTTATTTCACCTCTCTGAATTAAAATGTGCAAACCTCATTGAGAAATTATGCAATTTTTGTCAATACCTACTTATAGTTCATGATTTTATCACTTACTTAAGCTTACATACCATAAACAGTTCCAATCGCTATTTACAATTATTGATACTATTGAACGAAACGAAAAAAAGAAAAATCTTGAAGTATGAAAAAATTGAACATCGTTTTCAGTATTAAACTCGTCAAGAAATCGACGAATATGAGATAAAATAGCAGTAAAAGTCGTGGAATTCGAGTTTAGGAAATGTTATTGGCGATGGCGCAATGCTCGATTCCAAACCTTTCACCTTCGACGAAAGAACAGCGTTACAAAAGCAGCGTTGTCTCTTATCGCTCGAACGCGTTGCTAGAAAAGTTGACTTTTGCCCAGCTGAAGAAGCTCGTCCTAAAGAAAAACGCGGTTGTGAAATTAACTCGTGATTATCAGCCCGTGTCGCTCTATTTCTACCCACCAGAATGATTTTTTTTCTTTTTATACTAACAAAGTAAAAGAATTTGTTGAATTCAAAAGATGAAAGCGAAATATAATGAAAAAATGTGTCACATGAAGTAAATTTACCTAATATCTATTATACGAATATTCGATGAATTTCAGTTACATTTGAAATAAAAATGAAAAAAAAATTTTTTTTTTGTTCTTGTCAAATAAGAACCCAATAACAATATGAGACTTGGAATAAGAAAAGGAACCTATGGTAACAAAACATGATTTCAAGTTTTCGACTTGAAAAAGTAGTTTGAAAAATTACCTACCGAATAAGATACACCATGAGTCGCTACGATCATTATTGGCCGTAGAATAAATTTACAAAAAATACGAAAAGCTGTTAAGAATAGAGGAAGAGAAAGGTTTCTCCTTATTTTCTCATAGAAAATAACCATAGAACCTTTTTCTTATTTCAAACCACGTACATAACTTCAATCAATTGATCAATATTTTTGTCGAATCTCCAAAAATATATATAAATTCATGCAATTTATAAGAAAACACATTATCATTATTTCTTACAAATGAGTAAACTTTTTAAATAATAATTCTTATATTATGACTTCTTTTCAATTTCTGACGTATTTTTTTAATCATCTCTATTGAGATATTTCGAATATTGGTTTTAACAGGAAAAAACTCATCGTCAGTCACGTTTTTGTGTTATAAAAGCTTCGTTCACATCTTTCGACATTCTGATTGTCAATGAAAATATTTGTCAAAACACTTATGAATTCGTTTTAATAAGTGACTGTGAATGCGGGTGGAGAGGGAAAGGGGCGAAAGCGCGTAAATACGCGAGTTACTGGACTCGAAGAGCTAATTCTTGGCGTACTTGAGAGGGGTCAGCGGGGTTCAACACGACGCGAAGAGGCTGCAGCGGCGGCAGATGCGCCGGTCGCGAGAACTGGCGAAAACCACGCGCGTGCCTTCTCACGAGGGCGCGCGTCCAATAATACTCGCCAGAGCGGAAAAAGTTTCCGATAATTGAATCGCGATATGGGGGCTTTGATCGCGCGAGTCAAGGGGTTACGGAGAAGAAGGGGAGAGGGAGATGTTGCTAAAGAATGCGCGATCGGAATGCAAGCCGCGAATAATTCGCTTGCGGGTGAATTGCCGGGGATAAGAAGAGCCGAGGAAAGTTGCGAGCACTATACGAATGAACTTTGTACTTTCGGACTTTGATTGTTTGGAACTTGGAACTTTTAGTGTGAGAAATATTCTGATTTTGTCGAGTTTTTTGACCTAAAATTATTTCTCGTTCAATTGTGGCTTTTGTACAAAAAATGCTGCGTCTAACTCAAAAGTATAATATATATATTTTAGGCTGCCGGATATTTTTGCGATGCCAGAATTTTTTTCATTTTCAGCCTACAAATCAATTTAAATAAAAAACAATTTTTTTAAAAAAGTTTAACTGTAATCGGATAGTGTCAACGTATGTCACCGAGCTAGTGAAGTTTTAAATGGAAAATATATGTATTATTACGTATTTTCTACTCGTAATTCACAACTGTTTTTCAAAATTAACTGAATATTTTAAAACTTGGCTGAGTTTGAATACACGGTAAAAGGCACAACAATCAATTTTCAAATTAGATTTTCCGATAATCATCATCATTATGTAATGCGATGATAATGTTGATGATGATAGGTTATGATAATTATTTGAAACGCAACACCTATTGTTATCAGCTTTTGTCATTAGCTATTACATGAAGATAACGATTATCGGTTAATCTAGAAAATCCAGAGTTGCACCCTCTACCATGTACTCAATATCTGCCAAGTTTCAGAACATTCTACATATTTTTCAAAAAGTTATAATTTTTTGAGTGAAACATGCGACAAAATACATGTATTTTCCATTTACAACTTCACCAGCTCGGTGGTGCGTGTTAATACTTTTCGATTTCAGTCATACTTAATGAAGAAATGTTTTTTTACTATTTTTATTGATTTTAAGGCCAGAAACAAAAAATTAGACGCCACCCTACCGAAGTAAATCCCATTTTCATCGTAAAGGTCTAAAAAGCCTACTTTTTTGCCCGCTTCGCGGGCAAAAATCGGCTTTTTAGACCGCTACGATAAAAAAAATCGTTCGCACCACAGGAAAAAATAACTTACACCCTCGTTAGAAATTTATTTTTTCCCTAGATGCGAAATGTACTATTTCAAACCATTCTAGGAATGGTTTCCAAATGGGCCATAATGGGATTTACTCCGGCAGGGCACCAAAATAACAGGCACTTGAATAGATTCTGTGAAATATGAAATCTTCAACTTATAACACATGAATTATAGTCCACACTGCCGAGCGAAAGTCTTTGGATACTCAATTGTTTGTATGTTACAAGAATACAATTGTAGAAATATTTTATGAAATTTCTTCAGTATTTATAATTGGACGTTACCATGAATTAAAGAATAACAATTAACAAGTTATTCACTTGTTAAAAAAATGCTTGATTCCGTTGGAAATTATAATGTTTAGGTTGTGTGAGAGTCCAGAATGATTTCAGTATATACTCACTGGATCCTGCTATCCACAGCATCAGATTGCTGCCGCAACGATACGTGTTATTCTTGCGAATACATTGTCACATGAACTATACCTTAACTCTTATGCGAACTTTATTAAATTGTCACTCCTTTATTGTATTGTGACACGAAGTATACATAACCTTCTATGAATAAACTTGTATCGTTCTCTCAAGGATACGCGATAATTGTTACAGTAATGAAAACATTTCGCTACTGCTCCATTATATATTATATGCTTCGAGAAACAAAACATACACTTATTGTAGTAATGCAGTGTATTGTCAAAGAATATCGTTGTCACAACAATCTCGACTTTTCAGTGTGATTAAAAAATTTTTTATGCTAGATCGTAAATAGCTGTTGAACAAAGGTTAAATTTCTCAGGGTTAAGATCGTGGTACCAACAACAGAATAATATCCTTGTTGTTGAACACTAACCAGGAAAAAAATGTTCATTTACTAGCACGTAGTATTCTGAGATTAAGTTTTCGCTGAAACTGCCATCCCAATTCCCCTTTAAATTCGATTCCTCTCGATAAAAAACATGAAATGGGAGAGCACGTTGAAATGTTGGGCATTGTAACACGCAGGACGTTGAAAAATGTGAGGAGAAAACGTGTTTGAATGACGAAGATTTTCGGTAGAAATCGCGTGGGATTGTTAGAGTTCGCGCCATTCGTTTTATCGAGGTGCGTAGATACTGTGAGATGTGGTGAAAGCAGCGCTTATATTTGTACCAGTTCCGGTCAAATGTCACTTACACAAGTAACTAGGGCTGGAATTCGCTCGGAATCGACATGATTCTCCATTAATAAAGCTGAAAACGGAATCTTATCTTTGAATTGCAAACGACGCCGAGCGTGATATTCGCGGCAATCATAAAGATTAGTGGGAAACAACTCGAGGTGTCTTTTTTTTCAGCGCGTCACTTGACGTCAAAGAGGTCAGAAAATTTTTACGTTTTCGTCTCATTCCATTGGCTTTGGAAGTCTTTTGTGCCTGAAGAATGATTTGAAAATTAACGTTG
Organism: Platygaster robiniae; assembly: GCA_028476575.1. Taxonomy (NCBI): domain Eukaryota; kingdom Metazoa; phylum Arthropoda; class Insecta; order Hymenoptera; family Platygastridae; genus Platygaster; species Platygaster robiniae. The sequence goes on from CM052026.1 coordinate 20,100,017, forward strand.
TGGCATTTTTCTTCATAATCTCTGGATACAAAGGAAAGTTCTGTGAACCTGAGTGTTATAATTGACTGGAAGTATTGAATATTTTTAATATTTTCTGGAAAATAATTATAAATTTTATGATTCTTCGGCCATTGATGGGGGGGGGGGGGGGGGGGTTAGGGAAAATCTTCGGGGCCCGTGTCTTTGGAGGAGCACAAAAATTTATTTTTTTTCATGCAACTATGCAATTACAGACGGAGTTTTCTTACAAATAGTGTACATAATTTATTTTTTATACATGAAAGTAAGAATTGCGTGAGTATTTGTATCAATAATAATTTTACTACCAAGAATCCAAGAAAAAGTTCTATTGTAATGAAGAAAGTTTGAGTCAACACTGAAAGGTGATGAAAAATTATGAGCGGTTGAAACGTAAATTATGACCAGGGTAAAATATCATACTTCGAGTAGTGAATTTCACGATTCTATATACTATCGCGCTTATCACCTTCATGTATCGTTTTTCACTTTCTTTACAAATCCCTCTCTTAATTATCATATCGCTGAAAAATATGTCAATTAGTACGTATTTCTGCCATCAGGTCAACAATAATATATGTGAAAATAGTATACTGTTAACCAAGTGAAGAAAATAGGAGATTTCCAACTCGCATGATTGCCACGCTCGCTTCGCTCGTGAGGCAAATTTCATGCTCGTTAGGAGTCGACTAGTTCCTTACGAGGTTAACATAGTATTTTCTTTACAAACCGCGAAGAAAAACGTGATTTCGGAAGTCTGGCGGGAGACAGCGAAAATGATCGAGTTCATTATCGGTGATGAGTACGTGTGAAAAAGTGTATTTTCCCGCACGCAGTGCGAGAAAGTACACTTTTTCACACGCACTTATCAACGATTAATGGAATCGATGACTTTCACTGTTTGCCGCCAGATGTCCGAAGTCGTGTTTTTCGGGCGGGTGTGAAAGAAAAAGATTTTTTAGAGATAAGAGGGTCTCTATATATTTTTATTATAAAAACTTACTGTTTCTGTGTATGGTTACATATATTTTCAGTTATTCAATTATTAGTTTTAAATCAATAATATAACCATTTATAGTTTCATTGAAATAATAGTCAAACGTTTGAGTAATGAAGTTGGCAATAAAATATATACAGTAGAATCGCGATGCTGAGGACACTTCGGGGGTATTCCTCACCACCGAATGTGTATCAATCATGTCAAAGCGTGTAGAAAAAGCCGGCTCGAACGAAAAACGGCATCGACTTGATGGCTTTTTTGGCGACAGAGGAATTCGATTGATTTTCATTTGAATGGCCACTCGAAGCGGTACGCGTACTAATGGTGTTACGGTTGTTCAGTGTCCTCAGGTCCGGAGTTTTTAGCGTCGCGATTCTACTGTATATTTTTCAAAAATGTAGTAACCTTTTTTCTGACATTTATATCTGCAATGTAGTGCCCTCTTTTCTGACATTTATATCTGCATATGGGACCATGATAATAATAATAATTTTAGAGTTCTCTACTAATCATTTTTTATCAACAACTGAGCAATTGGTTATTTGCTTTTTTGATAAATTTAAAAAAAAATTCAATTATTAGGTCTGCAGTACAAAAATTTTTCTTTTTATATTGAAGGTGAATTGATATTTTTTTTTTATTAAAATTTTTCCATTTTGTACACGGATTTTCTATTTTCAAGTCTTTTTTTCATCATTTTCAAAACATTTATGTAACTCTTTCAATTATCATTTAATTCAAACAAAACTAACAAAATACTTAAGCAACTGAATTATCAAAAATATACGTTTTTTTTCTTAGATATGAGCAGCACTTTATATCATTCACTGATTAAAAATTTAATTTCTGTGTATTATCTCAGAGTTTTCTAGTCCTCCATTCGATATTCTTTATTTATGATCAATCGCTTGATTATTCAACAACTAATTGCAAAATATTTCAAATATTTTTGGGCAATCAAGTAGAAAAAGTCGACGTTACGGAAATTTTTGATTGCTCTGACTGAAAAATTCAGCTGGTTTTAATTATGTAATTGAGAAATGCAATCATTTTTAATGAAAAAAAAAGTTCAAAATAGTGCAACTGTGTTATTTAGTCATTAAACCGTCATTACTGCAAAATTTGGCTGATTGAACAAAAAATATTCTCAGTTACTATGTAAAATCTAAAATGATCGCAAAAAATGTCTATATAAGACGATCTGGATCATACATACACCGATATCTCGTATATAAACACTCTTATATTCAAAGTTCTTCAAATTTCACAATATAAAAAAAATATTTTAAAAAATGGTTGAATGACAAAATCTGCTATTATTTCATGTCATGAGATTTTTGCTGTCATTAAAGAAAATTATAATAATTTATGCTATCATGAACCTCAAGTTTCTATTCCAGGATTTTTTGATTCTTAATAAATAAAAAAAACATTTGGTTAGCGCAAAAAAATGTTCTATGTCTCGGAATCGGAAAAATGTATACAATGCTTTTAAATAAGTTGAATTTTTGTGTTAGGAATCGATATTATTATTAACTATTCAAACTAAAGTTCAGATTCTTAGGAAATTATTTTATTATGTCTAATATCGTTGTATCTAAAAATATTATTGAGTTTCAAAAACTTCGAGGTTTCCGAAAACTTGCCAGAGATTATTACCTGTTCGATTTCCTAGAGAATAAGGTTTTCAGAAAATCTAAATATCGTTTCACTGCTCTAACCTCAAAACTAACATTTTTAAGTGACTTTTCGACTATCGTGATGAAAAATATCTCACGTACACGAGTACGAATGTGCTCATGGACAAAACGGGTTACAAACCTCGTCTTCGGCTCGGTCTATGATTACCCCGTTTTGCCAAATTCGCACATCCGTACCTGTTGGGTAATATACTTTTTCAAGTGCACTCGAATTTCCGGCAATTCATGTGAGTTCTTAAAATTTTTCTAGATAAGAAATTTATACATACTTACAATATTTAATGAAAAATCTACCATGGTACTTTACATGTCTTCTTTATTATTTCTAGTTTATATTCATTTTTCGGTGAATTTTTTGAAAACTCAAAAACTTTTTTGGATGACAATTTACAAACTTTCATAACAATCTTCGTTTATTTCAACAATCATTCAAACCTATTTCAGGTTGCATCATTCCTTTAGAAGTGTGAAAATCTCAACAAAGTTGCCAAGTAATATAGTATTGTTTTTATTCGAAATTTTGTCAAACTTCATAGGACTACGAACAATCTCCGAATTTTTTTATTTTCGAGAAGTTTTGAAGATCCTGGTAGAAATAACGTGTAATTTTTTTTACCCCTGTAGAATTTTATTATGTATTGAGTCTTTTAATACTTACGTTTCACTGTTCCAGGACTCGTAAGGACCGTAACCTTCCTACTCCCCATTATAAAAAATTTTGTCCACCATAGAACTGCTCGTGAAAGGCCTGTTAATTTTACGGTGTTTTTTTTTTTCGTCCTTCTCACCTTTCCTTAATTGTCAGAGTTGCGTTTTATAAAATGCTTTCTTAAAAAGTAAAAGACCAATTTTCAGATATACAACTTATCTTGTATTAAAACTTTTGGACTCATTCTATTAAGGAGCGTAGGAAAAAGCAAGTTTGAGAAGATCGAAATTTCACGCTTACTTGGGTAGAAAGATAATGATCATCTGAAGTTAAATTATTCAAAAAAGTCAAAAATAGATGAAATAAATTGTTTATTGCTCTTTAAAATGCCAAATAATATTAAGAATGAACAACTTTGCAATCGTATTTGTCGATGAATGAAGATTTTTCGTGGATAAGTAAAAATTTCGATATGAAACTGGCGAGTAATTTTTCTAAGAATTAAAAAAATCGAAGACAACCCTTATTTGAGCACCTTATAGTAAAAAATAGCCTTTTTACTGTAGAACGTTACAACATATTATTTTTATTAAGTTTTGATATAATGGTATCTGCTTCAAATGAAATAAGCGCTAGTTTAAATCGACGGTATGCAAGAAAAATAGAAGGAAGTCAGGGGATCATAAAGAAAAATTGATCAGGAATAAGAAATCGGATTCGGGTATCAAATAAAACATTTTCAGTAGTATATCAGTAAAATTCTACTGATTTCTATTTGAATAAATTATTTATCAATAATCGATTTATCGCACTTAACTGTTACACCATTATCTATTGGAAAGTGCCACCTTTTACAGTTCTTTGAAGGCAATCACACATATATTTCCATATTACATCTAAAGCAAAAAGCGTTGATGACCGACTATTTGAAAAGAATATTTTATTTTAACAAGTTAACAATCGCTTTAAAAGACGTTTGAATGAACAGTACAAAACTTAGAACGTGACATGTTTCCACTCGTGTTGCATCGTCCGTGCCATCAAAACATCAATGGTCTTTCTATGAATTTTATTCCTCCAGACATGTGTGTCGCGGAATCCTATTACTCTTTTCGTTTGATCCCACTCCTTTTTCTTTTTTTCTCTGAAAACTTCAAGTTTCTCAACATCGATCTAGATCAATTTGATTTTTTTCGTATACGACTGGATTTTTCTACAAATGATTTAACGGACTTAAGAGATTCTGAAGGTTCTTTGGTAAAATTATACTTGGTCGCGTAATGTTTGACGAGCCCTCGAATGCCATCACATGCTCCTTTTTCATGCACCGTAGCAGAAAAGATCCACTTGTTCTTCAAATCTGTACTTTAAATTTAACTGATTTGAAAACCGTTTTTAAAATGTCCAGCTGCGCCATCTGATTTATACGTCACATTTTCAATTTTTGTCGGAAACTTTTTGAACGTCAGTAAAGATGTCTATAGCAAACGAAAAATGGGCAGAATCGTGAGACTATCGTCACTTATTACAGCATAGCTCACTGTTTCCGTACCGACGTAACAAACTGCTGTGAAAATGGACACTTATTTCGAAGTCCAATGATACGATTGAATTTTGTCATTATAAGGCATGGCCCTGTTCTCCGCGAAATCGAAACGCATAATCAAAGGTGACAATTTTTTTTCGATGAATTTTTTTCTTCTATAATCGCCTTTCTCTGTATTTCTTTGCATCGAAGTTGAGTGATGATTTGTAGCATTGATTCAGCTAAAATTTCCGAAAATTTTTTTAATGTTGTTGTTTTTTTGATTAAATCATTTTTCTCCTATACAGCAAAAGTAATTTCTTCATTTTCATCATCTTCATTGGAGTACTCGATTACTTTGATTATTATACTTTCTTGTCTGGGGCAATTTTCGCATTTTTTGAACATGCATTTGTCATTATCTTTTGAGCAAACAACCGTATATACGATGGTATGATGCAAATCGTTGATATTAAGTTGTGAAATTTGAACATGATTTTTCAATCCAGTCAGAAGTAATTCAAAATTTGTACAATATATACAAAGGCAAACTTGTTGGGATGGTTGCTGCAGAACCCATTTTGGGCGCCTCGAATAAAATTTTGATATACCGATTTTCAAGTCAGGGTAATCTTGTTTGAAAATTTCATTCGTTTCACGAATAGTGAAAATCATGAATCTTTTAACTGTTGGAATTTTTTGACCATTTTTTTGAACATTCATTGTATCGCTTTTATTTGGACTTTGTCTTGAAAAATTGAAACCATCATTCAAATAGTATTCAAGTATGTACACATTTTTTGATATCATCATCAATTGAATGGCCCAAGTATGGATCTGGCTTGCTGAAATGACCTTTTTCATCTATCAATTTTCTAGGTGAAAAAATTAGATACACAAAAAAAAAAAAAATGTGAACTTTAGATGATTCTTGGGGTAAAAATAGAACATTTCTTTTCTAAAATTCATATCTTACGAACAAAAAATTTTCGCTACGCCAAAATTTTTGAAACTGATATTCAAGCATTGTTCTTTCATGAAAAAAAAAATTCATCACGAAAAAAAAATGCATTTAGAGAAAATGAGTTTGGAAAAAAATTTTCACTTTATACGTCGTCATCAATAAAACAAGCAAATGTCAAGATATTCCAACAATACTCGGACGATTGAAAAAATTCAATGTTTTCCGCGCATTTTGACACAAAAATCATCGAAATCGGCCAATATTTGTCAAAGTAGTAACGATTAAAAAAAAATTTCGTCGGATAACCTGACACGTCAGTTTTGACAGCCTCAGAAAAATGCCTGATAAGGGACAAAAAAACATGTCTGGCGAAAAATTAAAAAATAAGTGTTGAAAGAAATCATTTTGAGTAAAAAATGCGTGAATTTCAAGCGAAAATAAAATGTCGACCCGTAAAGCTTCGTCGAATTGAAATGGAACCAGTGACTATTCTTTAGGTTTTTCAATTTTTCCATGTTTGACCCGCTAGTTTCAAGAATATGGTTTTTCAATTTTGTCATGTCTTTCAATTTTCAAGTTATTTAACTTCTGAAGTACAGAGTTTCACATGTTTCTTTACAAATATTTTTTTTTTACATGGTTTAATTATCCACGGACAAAATACGATGACCTTTTTCCGAAAAATTTTCCACGAATAACGGAATAATAAAACCTTTTGCGTAATATTGAAGTTGTTTTAATCATAGTAGAGAAATGTGTAGTAGTCAAAATTGCACTCTACTTATTGTGTTTTTGAAGCAATACATACAATTTTGCCAAAACTTTGCTGATAACTAAAAAGGCCTACTTCCGAGCCATTTTTCTTGATGAAAAATAATTCTGAAACGGAAGAGATATTTTATTTACAAAAAAAAGTAGGTAGCAGATCAACATCGAAACATTGTCAGTTTGTCGGAAAAAATGTTTTTTTTTTTGTATATGATTCATCGAATTGAAACCATGATTAATGGAAATAACAGCTAATATCACCAAGTTTTTTCACCCACTATAGTCGAGCACTGGTATCATTTGACTATTATCACTGTGCAACTCGAAATTTACTCTGTGTAACTCGATGAGATTCGGAAGTTTATGAAATTCTGACACGATGTGAAGGGTAACTCCGGGACAAGTGCCCCACGTTTTTCATAATTGAGACTGTCCTTTTGTAAATATGTTTACTAGGGCCTCTATTGTCGTTTTCAGTCAGGTAGTAGTTCTAGAAGTAAGAGCATGACTTCATTTTTCAATATTGTTAATTACAAATGTACTGTAAGATTTTTAGTAAAAAGTGGCCAATCGGTTAGTCGAAAAATCTTCAGGGACAAGCACCCCACTTTGATGATCTGGTTTGAAATTGCTTCAGAGACAAAAAAAAGCAAAGAAATAGCGATTTCATTGATCTTACTGAATTTTATAATAAAAATTATAGTCGAAATGAGGAATCTGATTTTCGAAGATAATTGCAAAATAAGACTGAGTATTTCGATCAAGGTGACAACAAAACTGAGGTAGAAATCCAAAATTTTACTCCACACCAAAAAAAAACAGGAACAAAAGTGATTTTTATTGATGAATAACGCCTTGAAATTGATCAATTACAATAAATGTGTTAAAAATGAATCGCTCATCTATATTGTTGGTGGGGCATTTATACACGAAAAAAAGTGAGGCGCCTGTCTCAATTATACGTTATTTGCGAATTATTTCGTTAAAAAAAATATCAACTCAAAAAAAATGTACAAATGATTATTTATTTAATGGTCTTCTATGTAGAGAGGTGATGCTGCTTTATCTTACGTACATTGACATTTTAACGATCAAGTGATAAGCATTCTTGAGTGGCTTACAAAAATTTTTGCCTGTTTTTTGCATAACTTAATTTATACTTAAATTATGAATAGAAAACGTATCGAAGCACAACATTTTTTATTGCATTTTTTCTTTGACAGTAAAACCAACTATTCTCGAAATGTAGTTGCGATCTCTTCAGTGTATGGTATTAATCTAATTAAGTGAGGTACATGTCCCTTGAGGCACTTGTCCCAGTATTACCCTGAGGGAATTTTTGAAGCTAGTTCGTCAAGCAGTAAGAAGTGAAAACAGCGCCAGGCGGTAAAAAGTGGACACGACTATTTCCACTTTTTACCGCCGAAAATTTATTCGTACTTTTTACCGCCGCTGATGGTTATTCCATTTTTTAATTCCCTCTCACCACAATTTATACAGTATTCTATGTGGCAACAGCGGAATTCCGTTCTCGTTCTAGAGTATTTATATTGTTAGACCCGTCGAATATTCTCTTTCTCGTTGTTTCGCGCATTACCTTCGTCAACTTTTTTCAGCTAACCGTCGTAATGTCTTGTGCATATTAACATATCATTGTATCAAGCATTCAACGTTGTGCGAATATAATAATGAATTTTTAAAAAAATGCAATTTTTGTATATTTTTCAAATTTTTTCGATCCATGAGTATACAGAAGAACGCGATAAATATATTATAAAGTATTAAATTTTTATTTCTTATCAAAAGTCACACATCGGTGTAGTCTTTTAATACATATTATTTAAATAAAACAACAATGGTTGTTGCTGTTGTACGCAACAATGTGTAGCATTTCAAGCTGGGAAAATTCTTAAGTCATTAATCTTGTTTTGTTGAGTCACATCTTTCAAATATTTTTCTTGCATACCGTCGATTTACCAGGTGTACTCCTAAGTAATTTCCGGTTTTTTCAATGGATGGCGTTCGGTTGTGTACCGCTGTTGGTAACACATAACATATGTCATTTTGTTCAGTCATATCGAGTGCTCGAACTGCGTTGACATTTTCTCGAAAAAATCTTCCAGTAAGTTTTTATTGCGCTTCAAAAATGTCGAATTTTGTACCGAATTTTGAGCATATGCGCCATGCATTGCTTTTCATGTTCAATCAGGGGAAAAAAGTGTCCGAGAGCCACTGTGCGCTTGTGGAAGTTTATGGTGATCGTGCATTAACACTTCGAACATGTGAAACGTGGTTTCGACAGTTCAAAAATGGAGATTTCGACCTGAACGACGCCGCACGCTCCGGCAAGCGATAATCGTTCGATGACGCCGAATTGCAAGCATTATTAGATGAAGACAACACGCAAACGCAACGACAGCTTGCAGATGCGTTGGGAGTTCAACAGCAAGCAATTTCCAAACCTCTGCGAGCCATGGGAAAAATTCAGAAGTGTGGAAAGTGGGTGCCCCATGAACTGACCGAGAGACAAATGGAGAATCGAAAAGTGACCTGTGAGATGCTGCTTCAACGATACAAAAGAAAGTCTTTCCTGCATCGTATTGTTACTGGTGATGAAAAGTGGATTTTCCTAGAGAACCCTAATCGTGGGTGAGTCCAGGTGAAGCATCGACATCGACGGCACGGCCAAATCGTTACGGTCGGAAGGTCATGCTGTGTGTGTGGTGGGACCAGTCTGGTGTTATATACTTTGAACTGCTGAAACCTGGTGAAACTGTGAATGCTGTTCGCTACAAACAGCAAATGAAAGATTTGAGCCGAGCCATTGTGGAAAACCGACCAGAATATTAACAACGACAGAAGAAGGTGATTTTGCTCCACGACAATGCGCCGTCGCATAAGTCGAAAGTCGTTCGTGACACGCTGGAAAGGCTCAAGTGGGAAGTGCTTGATCATGCGGCTTACTCACCAGACCTGGCGCCATCCGACTACCACCTCTTTGCCTCGTTGGGCCATGCCCTTTCTGAGCAGCGCTTTCACTCGTACGAAAATGTACGAAAATGGCTCACCGAGTGGTTCACCTCCAAAGGCAATGATTTTTACTGGCGTGGTATCCACAATTTACCAGAAAGGTGGGAAAAATGTGTAGAAAGCGATGGAAAATACTTTGAATAAAATAAAGGTTACGGTTTTTTTGGAATTATGTGTTTTATTTGCAAAAAAACCGGAAATTAATTAGGAGTACACCTGGTAAACTAGCGCTTATTTCATTTGAAGCAGATACCATTATATCAAAACTTAATAAAAATAATATGTTGTAACGTTCTACAGTAAAAAGGCCATTTTGAGACTGCAGAAATTAAATTGAAAAATACGTGAACTTCAGACGATTCTTGGGGTAAAAATAGAACATTACTTTTCTGAAATTCATATCGTACGAACAAAAAATTTTCGCTACGCTAAAATTTTTGAAACTGAAGTTCAAACATTCTTCTTTCATAAAAAAAAAATTCATCACAAAAAAAAATGCATTCAGAGAAAATGAGTTTAGAAAGAAATTCTCACTTTTTGCGTCGTCATCAATAAAAAAAGCAAATGTCAAGATATCCTAATAATACTCGGACGATTAAAAAAATTCAATGTTTTCCGCGCATTTTGACACAAAAATCATCGAAATCGGCCAATATTTGTCAAAGCAGTAACGATTTAAAAAAAAATCTCGTCGGATAACCTGACACGTCAGTTTTGACAGCCTCAGAAAAATGCCTGATAAGGGACAAAAAAACATGTCTGGCGAAAAATTAAAAAACACGTGTTGAAAGAAATCATTTTGAGTAAAAAATGCGTGAATTTCAAGCGAAAATAAAATGTCGACCCGTAAAGCTTCGTCGAATCGAAATGGAATCAGTCTAGTACATTTTCCATGGTGCAAACGATTTTTTCTACGGAGCGGGAGAAAAAGCCAATTTGTGCCAGTGAAGCCGGCAAAAAGTGGGCTTTTCAGACCGCTATGATAAAAAAACATATTTACCTAGGTAAACTCTTAGAAAAATACTATACCTTTGCTCCTGATTAGAATTATTAGGTTTTCGATGCCTTTTTTTTTATCATTTCAGATATTTATGCTACAAGGGAATAAGAGGTCGTTTTTGAGGAGTGTGAAGTTTGTGCCTGACCGAATCAACAAAAACCTTTTATTACCGTGTAGCATAAAATATTTTTTGCCATGCATGAAAAAAAAAGACCGCTTTTTTTTCGCGATCCGCGGGAGGAAAGCCCTCTTTTTTGGGGTGAAAAACGCCTATGACATTTTTCTACAACGAAATGTCATGCGTTTCAATTGTTTTCGAGTCACCTGTCATCGACATAGACTTGCCAAGCGCAAGAAATAACTGAATGTCTACGTCTACTTCCCCTCCGTTTTCCCCGTTCGCACGGGAGAAAAGTAACATCTAACCCTGATTCCAGGGAAGTATTGCTCTGGAGGGAGTAAAAGTAATCCCCTCTCTAAGCGAGCAGCGATACCCTAAAAAGAGGGCTATTTTCCCGCGTATCTCGGAAAAAAGTGGCCTTTTTTCTGCATGCATGGAAAAAAAATTAATTGTTCATATAAGAAAGTTGGATTTTTTAGAATTTGTAATTTTCTAGCCTTTTTAAATCAAATTTAAAACATTGTTACAAGTAAAGTGATAATTCGATACAATAAATCATTCCAGTAAGATTAAAATCAAAAATTCATAAAGTTTTATAATAAATTAATTATTTCTTTCTGGGTCCTCAATTCAAGTAACTGATATCAAGTAACTCGTAGGAGTCAAAGAGTTCGAAGTTTGAACCCTCGTTTATAATAATGAAATACGAAAGAGTTTGGAAAAAAAAACGTGGAAGTTAGAAGAAACATAATGGTTATTTAAATGTCAACAGAAAAATATTTTCTTAAAACAGTTGTGTTCCAGAACACAAAATCATTGCGTTTCATTGAAACGAAAATAATGATCTCGGAATCCGTTATCACACAAAAAATCAAACAACTAATACCTTAATGGAGCGTTGAAAATAAGGTAAAATAATCAAAGTTGAATAAATAAACCTGATTCATACAAAGAGTAATGTCAAAATGATGTTCCGAATTCAATTAAGTGACTTCAATATATAAATATATAAAATTTTTATTAAAAATGGAATTTTTTATCTCGAAATATGACTAAAAAAATTTATTGTGAATAAAAATATCTAAATATGAGAAAAATATTCTTGGTAAATCAACAACAAACATTCAATTTAATTCGGTAAAAATTATAAGTTTTCAAAACACTTATCGGTTGAAAAACCACGTTTCGAGTTCAAAAACTCAAACCATCGAGCCGTAAAACGAATGTCTCCATTACCGACACGAAACAAAGTCCTCTATTCACTTTATCCTCAGCAGACCACATTTTGTTCAACGAAGATGGTTCAAACTGAAAATTGAACTTGAATGTGAACCTGAAAAAGGAGCAACCTTGAAGACTTGTTGTAAAAAATAAAACAAAATTACTTCTCAAGATCCTTTGAGTAGCTGTCACGGTGTTTGTTTGTGTAAAAATAAAGAAACAAAAAATTACCCGTCCTCATAGTTTACAAACCGCAACAATCGAGAACATAATGATAAGAACAACATCGGAAAAGGACGAAATATCATACGATGTTTAATAATCGCGAACAAAAGATAAAGGCATTTATCGCGTGTTATATTCTATTTGAACGGCGCAACTTGCTTTTGCAAGCAGCGGTTTCCGAAACGCGTCAGATTTCATCTCGCTGCATATCCATGTTCTTGCATTGTCTGCACTGTACAAGCAAAGATAACACGAGCGCAACTCAGAACGTTGCCTGCGAGATGAAAATGTTGACGCAGATAAATCATTTGTTCCCATTATGCACTAGGAACAATCGATTCCAATTTCAATTTTTCCCTCGGAGGACCTTCTGTTTAGGAAGAGAATTTCGAAGTCAAAAGAAAAAGACGAAAAGTATGAGGATTAACCGAAACAAAGACGCCGCCTTATGACTTTGTATTTTTCGTGTCTAGTTTTATTTTTCTTTAATTAGCGAAAAACCAGGAAACAATTCTAAGGTTTATGATGAAAGACGATAGCCCACCTCCTCCTACCCACATGCTTCTTGAGTCGAAAGAAAGTGTATGATTTTATTACATATTTCTAAAAAAAAACATAAAATTTTCTTCGTGTTGATTCCCGTGCGATCCTGACTTACTTAATTCCAGAATTTGAACAGCAGAGGTAAGGGTTGCATTTTACAAGATCTCGGAAACTTATCAACTCTCAAACTTTCATTTTTTTAATGTAGGGTTCTTGAATTCATATATTTAATGTATAGCTTCAGAAATTTTATTTTCACGGCTCCCAATTCAGGATTCAAAATCTAAGAACAAGACATAGAAATTTCCCTATTACATGATACAATATTTCATGTTCCTTAATTTTCAAATTAGAATATAGCTGGAAATCGTTTATGGGGTCGTCCATAAATTAATTGATTAGGGAAGGGGGGTCGATGTTATCGTCATGGTTTGTAACGATGGGGGGAGGGGGGGGGGGGCGGTCGACTGCCGCGTCATTTGACGCTTATTTTAAGAAAGTTCTACTAAGCAAAGAATTACCAGACGTAATTCTCTCTCATGAAAACTTTGAAACTCATTTAGATAAACACGGTAAAACTACATATCGATGCATAGAAAGAAAAAGAAAAATTCTAATTCGCTGATCAGGCATTAGCTAACATTCGGTCCAACATAATATTTAATTATTAGATAGAGGAAGCTAAGGACGTTTGAACCTATTCGCATATAAACAGCTATAATTGTTGCAAAATATTTAAAAATGCTGAAATGTGGTATAATACGATGTCGTTATACCACATGGAAGGTTCATCAATTTTTGTTTATTTTCCTCAGTAGGAAATACAAAACTATTTGTTCATAACTAAAACTGTACAAGTATGTACTCAAACTTCCCTTAAAATGGGAGGTTTGCACATAATGACGGAAGGTTTGAGGTTTGAACCTGATATAAAAATGTTGATTCGATGTTTTCATATTCTATAAAATTACACCAAAGGTTAAATTTAACATAATATCATTGTAAAAATAAGATTTTGTCGTTGTTTTTTTTTTTGTTTTCTGAATGCTTGACGGATTTCTTTTTCCTACTTTTTTTTTGTAGATGACAACATTTTCTGTTTTTGAGGCATTAAGCCATTATTATTTATGTCATAAAAAGTAATGTTGTTGATTCGATTAAACGTCGAAAATTCGTCCAGTACAATTCACAGCTGCTCGGCAGAATGAATTTCTAGCTCTTATTAAATGCTTTTATAATAAAGAAGAATTGGAATAGCTTGACAAAGATTCGGTGGAAAACAGCAATGATCCATGCTCAATAGAATAAAGAAATAAAATAACAGAGGCTTCACTAATAACTATAGATGAGCATTTGCAACTGGTTTCGAAAAATCAATAAGATTCTACGGAAAGAAATTTTTGCCTCAAAATAAATTTTGATTCATTTTAAAAAGTGTAAAGCAATATTTGTTGCATTTTGGTGTTAGTTTGTATCAAAAAATGAATATGGGTTTGAAATCAAAAATATTTTATTGAACTTTGCATCCAGAAAAAAATGTCTTTGAGGGAGGGGTATTGAAAGCGTCACGCAATTATTAAGGGGGGGGGGTCTGAGCTAGCATCACGGTTTGTGACGCAGAGGAGAGAGGGGGTCAAAAAAGATTGAAATTTGCGTCACCTAATTTATGGACGACCCCTATTCTAAAATATAGAATACAAAATACAAGAATGCAAGAATAAGCACTTTGGAATAAAGATTTGTGGAGTTCTTTATTTTTCGAACTGAATTTCCGGCATTTCAAACCATGCAATGTAAATTCCTACAATTTTGATGTAGAGAATTTTATTTTTGATTATAAAAAATCACTAAATTTGAAACCCTAGAGTATCAAAGTTTCAAAATTTCTATTGTAAAATATTGGAAATAAAGGATTACAATTTTTATATTGAAATACTTTTAGAGCTAAAAAAAATTAAATATATTGCTAAAATTCTTAGTTGCAAAAAAAAGGCCTAAATTCTATGCGATAATATTTCATAACCCTATTGTCGGGAATACAATTTTTTGGAATCTTGAACTTTAATCATATCAAAATTCTATACATAATTTAAAACAGCTATAAAATTCAATGATTCGTACCTAAAAATCTAGGGAAATTTAACTCTCAAATACAGAGTAAATTTATAAATTTAACGTTAGAGAATTTTAATATGTTCAATTCAAATTTCTACGATTTTGCTACCTAAAATTATAGATATAGAACATTGGTGAAAAAGAGTTATCAAAATTCAAAAACAAAAGTAACGAATTTTGGAAATCTATATTGTAAAGTATTGAGTTGAGGGATCCGAATTTATATAGGAACATCTCTTCCAGAGATGATAATTATGACGTATACTTTTAGCATTCTTAATTCTAGAAAACAGAAGTTCCGCATTTCATGAGATGGTATTGTGTGATCCTGATATCTAAAATACAATTCACGGAAGTATTAGTGACTTTTACGATGAAGTACTATAATTCACAATTCTTGAGCTGGAAATCACAAGCTTGAAAGTATTGAAATTATAAATTCTTGATTTACTTTACTTTCGAACCAAATATTTTTCAGTCTGACAAGATTTTTTGAAAATTCATTTCCATTTACTTGCAACCCTTGCAATCAGGAACTTGCGTTGAAAAAAGCGAAGAAAAGTTGGGAAATATCTTATGAGAAGAATGTATTGTTGCTAGAAAGTAAAAATTTTAAGAGAAGTTCTAAATGTTTATTATTTTTTTCGGTTGACGCCCAAAATCATTTAGATTCTTATCTAAAAAACTTGTTTTGATAAGGGCAAGTTACGAGATCCATTCTTCTTCCAAGTATTGATGAAAACGAATATCAGAAAAATACTAGTGAAGAATCACTTTAATTTTTTTTTTTATATTCAACAATTTCATAACGTATAGGATAAGTTTCGAAGAACGTTTTTAAAAGGTCGAAGTGTCCAGTGACCTTTTCGTAATCTTGCCACTCAATTTTGTCATATTATTTGAAATTTCGATTCCGTGTATTATTTTCGCAGAAAACCTTACTTTTGCTACATATGTGTGGTAATTTTATAACATCGTTAAGGAAGAAGAAATATTTCTGCTTCTACGTAATTTTATTATAATATTCTAGAAGTTGCTCCCACCTTAAGGTAAGAAATTTTGATTTTTTAAATACTCTTCTAAGGAACAATTTAGAGATGATTCAGGAATTTCGAGAAATAATCTATCTTGCTTTTTCCCAGAGAACGATAGAATTGTGCGAGGATGATAAGCTGTGTTTAGTCACATTGATAAGAAGAAAAAAATTTGATGCGGTTGGTTGTATCATAAAAAATTCTCTATTGCGATGAAAAACGACCAACGCTTTTTAGATAAATGATATTAAATCATGTTTCATTGTGGACTCACAAATTCATAGACAGAAATTCTTGTTTTTTTCATCTTATTATTTGATGGAAAATCGAAATTAAACTAGTATTCTTGCTTCATCAGCGTAGCTTTTACAAAGTTAGTTAAGTAAATGTCATATTCAACAACTTTGTACCAAGTTTTTTTTCTTTATCAGCACATTGGTTTGGTATGTAATGATTTCTGAAAATTATTTATAATAATTCTGTTTTGTGAATAAAAATTCACTATTGAATGGGCCATTTCAATTTTGCTAGAATTCTCTTCAATATTTTTAAATGACTCAATAAAAGTTTTCGGATTTTTTCAAACCATCTTCAATATTAGGTAAGGTCTTGTCAGGCTCGTTGTTACTTAGCTCGTGACAAGGTACGTACGGGGTCAGCATAGTAAGGCTGTAAAGATAGCGCCGTATTTTTCCTATGATATATTCTTTACTGCACTTGAACCCCTTTAATGCCATTCGATTTATCCGCGTTTCCTCGCGCAAAAAAATTTCCTCGCAGTGCAATTACCTAGCCCGATAATTTTTATCGACTGTTAACAGAGAAAAACTACGACAAAAATCTCACGAGACGGGAAATTCGAAACGTGTTCGGAACGAATTGCTAATATTATTGCGTGATCACAAAAGTCTGAAACATTATTTTAATACAAATAAAACTGAAATGATAATTTTTTTTTATCTTTCTTGATATTGTGAAATAGAAATTAATATAAAATGCCCGTTCTAAAATGAATTTCAGAGAAATGGTCAACATGAACGCTGCATTTTTAGCTCCATCTTTTTTATTTATTCTATGATGGTTACTATAACTGAAATTGATGATTACTTCACATAAATTAGACATGAAAAAATATTGTTTTATGAAAAAATTATCATGTGAAAAATCATTAAAAGTGAATATTTTATTTTTCAGTAATAATGAACTTGAAATAATATCTAGTTCAGTATTCTGAATTAAAAAAAAAATCAAGTTAATTATTCTGAAATGAAAAAATATGAAATTCTCGTTCTTAAATAAAAGTGTTGAAAATTTTAAATGTAAAATTCACATTTCTAGTTTAAACTTTTTAGACGAATTTCATCATGATAACATTTCAAAAAAAGTTGTCTGATTGTGAGTTTAAAAACTCGCGAGAAAAGTGAAACTTCTGATAGCGAACTACTGCAAGTTCAATTAAACAAAAAAAAAGTTCATTTCATTTTATGAGAAAAACAACTAAAGAAACCACTAAAACCAAAGCATGAACTGCGTTCAAAACTGTAGCTTGAAACAGATTAAATTAAAATCCGATTTTTAAACGAGTGACATTCAAATTTAAATTTAAAGCTTGACGACAAAGTTTCACTTTTTTTCTACAGCTCAAATCGTATGGTATACATGCAATGTATACCATGTAAAAATAACTCTAGAATCATATATTCCGGAACTTGAAACCTTAGAATTTTTAATCGTGAAATCGAAAGCTTAAAAGTTCCAGTTAGTGAAATTTCAAATTATAATTTCCGAGACCTACACAGTGTGATTCACAATTTTGCCATTCACATCCTGAAATCCACTATAATAAATCGACGATGGATAATGGAAATAATAAGTAGAAGATTTTTGCATGAAAAAAATACCTAATGCTTCAGACATCCAATATATTTAATTCAATTGTGCACTCTTTTCGAACCGTAAGAGGTAGGTGATAATTGCACCTGTCCATCCCTGTGTACTCATCCTTAGTTTAGAGGAGAAACGAAAAATGGGAATTTTTGAAGTAAAGACGTCAGTATATAAAACATCAGTTACTGACTTTTACAATATTTGAGGTTAATCCACTTTTTCCTCTCTCAGGCCATCGTGTAGATATTAAATTTCAAGTGAATGATGTACCTACGAATGAGCTGTTTGCCTTATACTTGGGAAAATGGGATTTTTTAGTTCAAGTGAAAGATTTTTTCCAAGCTTGGAATTACGTGGTTCCGTTAAAAGCATTTGCGTATCACTTGTACTATGAGCCTCAGCGCCATTTTCTTTTAACCAAAAAAAAACTCTTGGAGTACTTTTTACGGCCGCGTATCCTATAACAACGTGCAGTCGTGCATTTGCCTTTCGTTCTCTTCATCTTTTCCTGCTCTCGCTTCGCGATTCCGTGCGACCTCTATCCTTGCTCTATTGTATACATAAAGCTGCGCTCACAGCGCTTATTCTATTAGAATGAGTCACTTTTTTGTCACTCCAGGCTTTCTTTTTACGAGCAATTATTTCACAAAATGAATAATAAAAATAGAGCAAATGCAAATTACTGTTATTTATTAAATGCGTTTTGACATGCAAAAACTGGTCTTAATGGTCTTTAAATCAGGGATTTTTCTACATTCTTCATGAAAACTTTTGGAAACTCTTTATACACTTAAAATAATTTTGTATTCTACGTTCGACCATCTAAATCCGAATTGTTCCAACAGCATTCAAATATTTTACCATTCCTAGTCTAATTTTCGAAGATTGAAGACAGTTTCAACTAGTTTATACATCAACATTTTACGCTATTATAGGTAAATGTCTAATATTCTAGAATATTACTCGTATACATTTCAATAGTTCATATGTATGATCATTTCTCAGTTTTCAAATGGCCAAAACTATCTGATACTTCTTAAACTGCCGAGAGTAAGTTGTAGGTCCAGCTAAGGTCATCACGAAACTGTTCGGAAATTATGTACTACCATGAGGTTTCAAAATTGTTGTGGAGAGCTCGTTAATTAAGAGACTTTGTGAAACGAAGAATTTATTTTAATCTTTGAAATTTTTTTGTAGGGAGAATTATAGAATTTTGAAGACATATCCAGCATACAGAGTTCCTGCCACTCCTGAAAAGTGTCCTTATGCAGACCTGGTTGAAACTTTTTGTGACTGATAGCAACTGATAATTCTGTAGCTTCCCGGCATAAGCGCCAAAGTCACACATGCCATAAGGCTCATTTTACATATTCTGATACAATTTTAAACGCTATGGCATGTGTGACCTTGTCGGTTATGCCGGGAAGCCAAAAAATTATAGGTATGCGTGATTATTAGTCTACATGTCATAAAACTCATTTTCATAGCTCATTTGTCGAAAGTTCGATTTTCGACGCCTCTGAAGACTCGCGAAAATGGCCGATTCCCGAGTTGATTTCGACTCAACTTCCTTCGACTCTAAGCTGCTCGGCTTGCTTTCAGATCGCTCACATTTTTGCCACTAGTAGCGAAAATAACCCAACTAGCGTGGCGAAAATTAGCTCCACCTATCTCATTCTCCCTCTCCCTGTACTCCAGTTGATACGACTGGGTACAACTGGCGCGCTCTAAAGATGCGATGGCGCGTGCTGTCGCGATGTCTTCGGAGTTGTCCAAAATTGAATTCAATAGACTCACTATGAAAAGCATTGTGTTTGACACGTCGCAAAGTAGGCGATCCCCGACTCGTGTGATAACAGCACTTGCCTGCGGCTCGTGTCCGCCACATTCACACTCTTCAGAAATCGCCTACATTCACAACTTGTCAAACAAATAGCTATTTCTGGTGAATTTTTGACACGTTGAATTTCCACTTGGGAAAATTTTTTGTTCAACTAATTATAAATTAGTCGGAATAATTGTCATTTGTTACACAATTTCAGTGAACCTTATAATCTGCTTAGGTTGTAGTTTCATTATGTCATAATCTTCAAACAATATTATACGAAAAATATCTTTTTGCTGCCGTAAATGACACTAGCAAATATTATCATTCTTTTTTTTTTCACAGTATAAACGTTAATTAAATTTCATGTGGTCAATATATGATTTAATCTTATTAACATATCTAGTTGACCATTTGGATTTTGTCAAATTTACTAAAGTTTAAATGGTTTATTCCCATACAAAAATACACTGAAAATTCCCTTGTACGTCCTTCTCTTATACGTGCATTCTCTTATACGGCGAAAGATCGTTGCGCTATACGGCGGGATAGCCCGCCCACCTTATCCCTATCGCTTGAGACAATGTTTCAATCACCTTCACGGCCAGCCGAGAGTGGGGGCGGTGGAGAGTGATGTGCTCCCTTTTTTTCGATCGTATAAAAGAATGGCTCGAGAACGCGTGCGGACGTATAAGAGAATTTCCAGTATATATGCCTCGAACTAATCTTTAGATGTTTTAGATAATAAGACGGGATATTTGTAACATTCGTTATCTTCATTTTATGGGTAGCCATGATAGATCATTTCTCTCAAAAACAGAATCACCTGGAAATACTCTCCAAAAATTCTGAGTATTGTTTTATCTTGCACTAAAAATAAAATTTGGCCAGTCTTCCGTCAGATCTGACGTTTAATTTATCATCAGATTTTTGACCAATGTCGGACGTCAGATTAAATTTTTTTTTAGTAGTGTCACATTACAAACAGTAAATTCTATATCTGTGACTTCGAATAAGAAAAGGGTCCTAATAGTTACATACTAGGACCTTGAGAAAATGAAGACAACCTTTCTCTTTCCCCTATTCTCAACAGCTTGTTGTTATTTTTCAAAAAATTATTCTACGGCCGATCGTAGCGACTCGTGACGTAGCTCATTAGATAGGTAATTTTTGAAACTATTTTTTCAAGTTGAAAACTCAAAATCGATTATTGTGACTCTGGGTCCCTTTTCTTATTCCAAGTCTCATCTTGTGTAGGAGAGATTGTTAGCCAGAGTGCCAGACACACAGGGTGCGCCATCAAGACCTTCCCTATTTTAATATTCAATAACTCCGTCATTTTTCAGCTGGTTTTGACAAATTAACAAAAGTTATTCAGGGTAAACAATGCCATTCACTACAAATAAACTCAAAATACAATATCGATCAAATGACCACCTTCATTGAATATAAAAAAAACGGCCTTCTTTCAAGTATGTTCCATAGTGTTTGACAGCGTTTCGAGCGTGAAAGCAGCAATTTCCTCTTTTCTACTAGCTATCAGTTCTTTGATAGTCTTGGGCTTGCTCGCATGCACCTTACTTTTCAAATAGGCCTACGAAAAAAATTCCGGTACCGTCAAATCCAAAGAACGAGGAAGACAGTCAACATAAGCCTCTTTCGACACAACGTGTTGAGTTGATGTCGACTTGCCTCTTTGTTCTCTGAATTTGACGGTACTAGATTTTTTTCTGTAAGGATATTTAAAAAATTAGGTGTATGCCAATAAGCCTAAGACTATCGAAGAACTAAAAGCTAATATAAGAGCGGAAATACTGCTATTACACCCGAAATGCTGACAAACACTATGGAAAATGCCCGAAAAAAGGCCTTGTTTATACAGTAGAATCTCACGCATTTATAAAGCTCGGGAGATAATTCTGTGGCTTGCAGCCATAACCGAGAAAGTCATCATACTATAACGTTCAAAATTTTATCAGAATATCATGTAAACTGAGTCTTATGGCATAAGTGATTTTCTCGATTATGGCGGGAAGCCACAGAATTATAAATCGGTGACTCTATTAAAGCATGAAGAACGGCACTGCCAACAATGACGATTCCGAGGCCGGAGGCTCGACGGTGAACTCAAAAATTTCCAGAACGAGTCTTTCTGCCGTTCGACTTCATTACGTTTCAAGTGGATGGTTTATAAATAAAAGGGACCCTCCCTACTGTATATAATAAAAGTGGTCATTTGACCCACATTGTATTTTGAGTTTATTTGTAGTAAATAGCATTGTTTACCCTTAATAAATCTTTTTCATTTTTCAAAATCGGCTGGAAAATAGCGGAGTTTTTTAATGTTGAGATAGGGAAGGTCTTGATGGTGCACCCTGTAGTCATGTGGACAGCGAAACCAACTTAAACGGATTCGTTTCATGAAGAAGCAATTCCAAGTAATAAAAGCAAGGCTGTAAAGTAAAGTGTTGAATTGAGATTTCAATGAAAAACGTGGCTAGAATTTGGTGAATAATTCTAGCCTTAAAGATTCACAATCATGTTGCCGAAATATTTGCTGATGTATGCCCTGAAATCTTATGCTTAAAATTGCATTTAACAGTTAAATTTCCTTCTCTTTTCCTCAAAACATAATCCCAACCCTAAAAATATTAAAAACAAAATTCAATCTGACATAAAATTTTACCTTAGATATGACGTTCGGGTTCAACATGATGCCAGAAAAAATCTGACGACAGTTCTTACCTCAGAATTTCGTTAGAGATTGGCCAAAATTTTATTTTAGTAGGAAATTTTTTCGAATTCGGCGAATATTTCCTCTAAGTTTCGAGGGGTTAAGCATTGTGAGCTCGCCTTCAAGCCTCCGAGGCCTCGAACAACTATAGCAAACCCGGTTCCCCGTTGCTATACTCTCGCACTTCCCTCAGCTTCAGCAAGCTTCAGTGCGTGACGACACTGACGAGAAGCTAGAGGAGAACCCAGAGAAAAGCGGACCGCTAGCAAGAGCGCGTCTCGCGCGCGTTCATGCCTTCTTTTTTCTCAATCGCGACCCAGTGCTTTCGGCATTTTCACCGCTCGCAGTGAAACAGATATTTCCCAAGCCCCGTGAAAATCCCGGATAAGCGTGAAACTTGGCCAAGTCAAACATGCCGTCCGGTCGTTGGCCGAGCCGAGTTGTTGCGCGCCCGCACCCTAGCGCCTCTACAGTGAATACGAAAAAATGCACGCGCGTGTTTCACGCACGTACTGTGAATATTTGTGGTGAAAAAAAAGGAGTCTTTGGAGGTTAAGTTACGTCGGGAACGTAGGATGGAAGGGCCCCAGAACTCTGTGGTTCTCATCAAGTGTGAGTCGCCAGGTTTTCTTTTTATGTAAAACGATGCCGTGATAGGGTTGAAGATATAAACAACAGCGATACATTCAGTTTTCGCAGCACTTAAAAGGGTTGGAAATAGTTAGCATTTTACAATCATTGGTAGACAATAAGAGGATTTTTGAATTTATTCTTGGGGTTGCGTTTGAAAGATTTTTTTCTCCTTGGGAGTTTGGAAGATAAAAAACATTCCAGATGCGTTGTTGAGCCAGATGTATTTATGTGCATTTTCGAAGTACATATTGTTTTTATCTTACACTCAATGCTAGGTTCATATTTTTATGAATCTGATTTCAATAGATGTATCTTAGTGAAAACTGCGTTATACTCTCGAAGCAGGCAAAAAACCAAAGAAAACTAAAGTTTGTTTTTCATAGTTTTTCTTTTTCCAGACAAAACAAGTCCAAAAATTACGAAAAATCAAGTCTACCGTGGTCACGTAAAGCCAAAAGTCGTTTTGTTGTGATGGAAAGCTAAAAAAAATCTTAAAAACAATAACTGACGAACGATTATTCGATCTCAAGCGATTTTTTTGTGTCCTACATCACGATTTTGTTTATAAAAAAATCGGATAACAATGCGTTACTACTTGCTCTTGAGATTTTTCTTTTAACTTTTCATCGCAGAAAAATTATATCTAGCTTCATTTAACTATTGTTGTTTCAATGTTTCGTAATTTCTGATTTTAGTTTTTTTTTTTTAAACCAAGAAAAACCGTAAAAACCAAACTTTGATTTTCTTTGGTTTTTGGCCAGCCACTACGGTATTATTATTGATCTAGTGAGAATACCAAATAATATTGAAATCCGCACTACTGCTCCATCAATGGGAACTTAGATTTTGCAATTGCAATTGCAAATAAAATCAAACCCCTCACGGTCTGGATTGATGTTTGCGTTTCTGCATTATACATGACTTCAGTGATATAAAATAAATCATAATATAAATTTATAATAGGTTCTTTAGATTCACCGCTCCATTACATAAAAATCTCGTGGTTATCTACTTGGAAGAATTCCCTTACAATATTACATCATACCCAACACAAATTGATGAAAATAATCACCGTTCAAGTCATCCACGCGAAAAGCGTCAAAAAAGGTAGTGCAATGATTCACCGTCCATGATTTCATCCGCGTGATTCAACGATCCGTTTTTTTGCTGGAAAAACAGCGAAAAATCATAAGCTATCGAACGGGGAATCCGCGAAAATTTTGCTTAGGCGTTCCGGAAACGGACCTGGAAAACGCCGATGGCAATGACGCTTGAGCTAGCGTGTAAATCACGTTTATTTCTGTCCACCGAAGAGGCTCTGTACAACTTGAAAAATACGAACTTGACACAATCCAACATTCCACCACGCTTTTTCCGTGAATCAATGCAACCGTTACGATTTCGAAATACTGTGCTTTTCCTCCCTGATTTTAGAGCCATGATTGCGACACGTTTTGTTTACTTTCGAGTTACGTCTCTGCTTCAAGCGTTTGCGTCACCGTCCACGAATGAATCCTGTCGTGGATTAGAGGCACGACACACGAAAGTTTAGTTAGGAAATAGTATATTTCGCTTCTTGGGACAGAAGTTGGATTTTTCAGACGGGATCAAAACAATCGATACGAGTGACATGCGAGGGCGCCGAGGTTGTTCACGAGTGTCAACTGTTTTGATCGAGTGAAAATCCAACTTCTGTCCCAAGAAGCGAACCATATTTTTTACGATAAGTGTATCTTGTCTCCCTCTTTTTATACCTGCGGGACGACTCTAAGGTTCCTGTGTTTGAACAATGAATAGCGGTCTGGGCAGAAAAACCTGCTCAAAATTCCAAGGCAAACAAAGTGGTTCTCCCGTCAGGGCAGAAAAGTTTCCTTGCCCTGACGGGAGATCAGAAAAACTTTTCTGCCCTGACGGAGAACCAGTTTTGTTGTGTTGGAATTGTGAGGAGGTATTTCCGCTCGGACGGCTATTCATTTGTCGAAAACAGGAACCTTTGGGCCGCTCCGCAGATGTAAAAAGACGTAGGGAAGATACACGTATCGTAAAAAAAAAATTGTTTCCGAGGAAAATTGAGGATTTCACGTGGGAAAAGAGGAGGAAAGAGCGTAGCAAGATTTTAGAAATAACTTTGCAATAGAAAAAATTTATTGAATAAATGAAAAATGTCTATGAATTGAATATTTTTGTTTTGTATTTACTAGCCTAAATTCATAACTTAGCATTTAACAGAACATTAATCTAACTAGCGATGTTTATCAATGTGGTATAAATTTAGTACTCTAATCAACACCGTTTTTTTGATTATGAACTTGATGGGTTGTCCTATTTCCCAAAATGTTGCTTATTTTGCTAAGACATGAAAATCACAGGCATGATGGTCAGGGACATAAGAGGGGTGCCGATGGGCTATTCACTTTTTTTTTTAATTTTATAGGTACTAAGTGCAGTCAGGCATTGTCTTGAAGCAGAAAAACCGAATGTCTTAAATATTGACAACTTTTACCGCAAAAAGCAGCTTTTATTTTTGAGAAAAAATGCAAAAAAACTTTTTTGCCTCTCACACATTAAAAAAAAGCGTATTTAAACATGTTTCGACATACACTAATGAAGTATTTCAGGCCAACATGCAGGCTGCCGACTGTCATTTTCTCCAGCCTCCGTGTTAACCTTTAATACTTCATTTGACATGTCAACACAGTTTTAATACGCTCATTTTTACTGTTTTCGAGGCAAAAAGTATCGTTTGTACCTCGGAGAAATCATATTCGTTCTAAATCGTCTGTTTTTGCCCCTAGCTACAAAATATACTATTTTGCCTCTCAAATACTAGAAAGGAGCGTTTCCAAGCACGTTTCGTCAGTGACAAATGAGGTATTCCAGGCCAATACGCAGGCTGTCGGCAAATGACAATCGGCGAGGTGAAAGCCGGGCTCTTTTGGCTCCTTAGAAACCCAGCGGGCCAGAGAGGACCCCCCTTCTCCCTGCCGAGTGTCATTTTCTCCAGCCTCCGTGTCGACCTTCAATACTTTATTTGCCATGTCGAAACAGTTTTGGATACGCTCATTTCTACTGTTTTCGAGGCAAAAAGTATCGCGTGTACCTCGGAGCAATATACTATTTTGGCATCCGAGTCTATGACGCTCGACCGTTCCTGACGTATTTAGCTCTTGTTCTGAATGATTTTGCAGCAAACAAAAATTTATATCATCAGTTACATCAGAAACGTTTCAAAAGTTTCAGATTAACTTGGTACTCAAGTATCAACTTCAGTTGCACTAAAAACACGGATGACTTGTAAATTTTTTTATTAATTTTTCAATATAGGGAAAGTGGTCTAAAGTGACCACTAGTCCAAAGGCAGCCATACCCCCCCCCCCCCCCGCCTCTCCTATTTCTCGCAAATGAAAATACTAATTGTCTTATCTGTGGAAATGTTCGAAGCCTTAGACTAGTATCTGGACAAAGTTTGACATTTCTCATTCATCATTGGTTGTCTGTAGGAATCAAAATGTATTTCTTACATTCTGAAATTCATTTTTGTATTTTTAGAAAACACGAGTTTTCGTGGTGTGCCTTTGAAGTGGTAAAAGGAGGTGAAAAGTTTTGATACGGCAGATATTCGATCTGTTTTTGTAATATTCACGTCCGCAACATTTTTGATAGTTGTTCTGTAAGCTCTCTTTTGAAGCTCTCTACTTTTGACTCTATAGTACATAGACTGCTTGTATGCTATAAGTTCAATGGAAACAGTCCGATTAGGTTAGGATATGGTGACATCAATAGTTTTCATAAAACATTTTTCATTTTGCCATGTATTTATTTTTGTTTTAATAAAGTTTTTATGAAATCGAAAATTCCGTAGTAAAAACAAACATCATGATTATAATTTGTTTTTCAAAGTAATTGAAATAATATTGTAACATTTTAAATCTCACTGAAAATGACACTAAAATGACGGGTGGCCGCTTAGGAATACATGACCATTTTGGAACTAAAATATCGTGTTTTCGAAGATCGTTCAAAACATGATATAGATATGGGGTATATGAGTAATTTTGCCAGCAAAAGCCGCGCAAACAAATTATCTACTCAACGGTACTGGTCCAGTGACGATCAGTAGAATTTTCGCGGAGTTATGGTGAAATCATTTGTGGCGTGGAACGAGGAAACGTACCTTACAGCACCAAAAATCACAAGTTAAATTACCAATCATTCTGAATATAGAAAACTTTGTCAATCAATTGAGCCTACTCTCGAAATTGTAAGATTATTGTATTGCATAAAAATTTGAGCTTCAAAGCTGACCTGCTCGTAAAAATCATAGGGACTTTCTATTTTCAAACTCGTTTTGCTCTTAAAGTGGCCAGGTGCTGAAAGGTACCTTTCTTCGTTCTACGCCACATTTCACTATGGCCGCTTTAGTCCATTTTACCCTAACTAGCTAGCTTGTATTGTATACAAAATGAGTACGAACTTTTTAAGACATTGAAATAATACATTTATCTGGATCGGCATAATCACTCTTTTAAATAATTTCAAAGCGACTTTTTGGATGAACAAATATTTTCAGGTTTATTTTTCCATTCAATAGAGTTACTGTGAATAGTTGCCAAGAACCTCCGTGACGCCAATGAAGGACTTTTATATTTCTTACCTTAAGGGTGTCCTGCAGCTAGGTTTAGCTTTATCATGGTGGTACAATTGCGCCCTATGCTAAAGCATTAGATTTTGAATTAACTGCCAACTTTATGCAATGAAAATTTATATCGCCTGTAACTCTTATCATTAGTGATATTTTAATTATTTTATCAAGATATATGGCTGTAACTTCATCAAATAATTTTGCGAAACGTGGAATTCAATAATATTTTACAATATCAATCATAGAAAAAATTAACAATCGTACGCGTACGCTTGACAACGTCGCTTTCGCTGTCTTATTGATAATCAACTGCGCACAGTTTTTACTCACACACTACGAGCGCGTGAGCGATAGTGCGACGTTGCCGCGTTTCTCGAGTGCAAGCGTTAAATTTCGTGAATTCGCCAACGAAATGCAGTATCCTTTTTTTCCGCAGACAAAATCTTTTTGAAACTTTTCATAGTACTTTTGTAAGGCTATGCTTTATGATATACTCGTTTTTCGTGGCAAATTCATTTCTGTAAATAATTGTTTTTGGAGATGAAGGGGTAAAAATTCACGCACTCCTATAAGAGCCTATGTATTTTTTCTCAACTTTGAGCACATATTGCTCAAAAACCTAGGATAAAATCACTTTGAAATTTTCACGAGGTGATGTAAGGTGTCATTGATTATTTGAAATTGATAACGTAAACAATTTTCTTGTTAACTGTGAAAACAATACATTTAAAAGTTCTGAAATGATTACGTCAACAATCCTATAGCTTCCTCCCCCCTCATGTAATCATCTGTCAACAATTGCTGAACCCCTCCCCCCTCCCCAGTTGTGATTACGTAATATGTGAACGTCCCGTAGCTGCAGGACAACCTTAATACAAGAATGTGTAGAATTTCCAGATAGGGTTCTCCGGTGCGTGCACAAAAAAATCAGTTGATTGAATGGAAACGATTAGTTACTTTTTTTTGGTTTGGTATACATGCGTCTGAATTTAATTAGTAAAATTAGTTTAATTTCTGACCTAATGAACTATTTTCATTAGCTTAAGTAGACATCGATTACTGGTTGAAGTATAAGGGTTAGATAGGTCCTTTTCTCGCGATAATTGCTACTTCTCTTTGTTGCAACGCCATCGGGTTTCACTTGGAAATATGAGAATGATTTATTAATCTTACACTTCAATTGTTATCATTATCATGTTTCGTAGATGACAAATGCGTAGTGTTGACTACTTTAAAATTTTTTTTTCTGCTCTTATTAATGTGAATCGGTTATTTTTTCATGATTGAAACAATGAATACAGGATCTCGCGATCCTGTATTCATCAATCTGCGTGTTCATTGGTTATGCCAGCCACTGAAATTACTTGCGACGATAGTGTTACTCAGCTGATGTGACTTATTATTCAGCTTATGACTTAGTTATATAAATTGGGTAACATTTATGAAGACGAATTATGAAATTTAACAATTTTTTTTTATAAAGCTCAATAGAATAAGAATATGTCATCTTACTGATTACAATACCTGACAGCCTGCAAAGTCATTTGTTATTGCAGTTTTTTGAAATAGTTTCAGAAATAAAGTGATCGAGCTGGAGACACTGACTAACAATCGTTTGACCAAAATAAATGATACAAGTAGGCTAAAATCAACAAAAGCAGCAGATTACAGAGTTCACAAAAATTTTCTAGCTACTATTTATTTAGTTTGATTTCCTTCTTTTTATGTGTGAAAAAAAATATACGATTACGTAAAAAATGCATTATTATTAGATGTATCAGGGTCGAAGCAATTCTAATACTTTAAATCGCACAATGAAGGCAATTTATCATAAACTTTGAGGATTAAAAATTTCGAATAATTTCCAGTGGAAGAATTCCAATATAATATAAATCCTTAAAACATATCCTTTTCAAAACACTTAGAAATTTCTGAAGACAATCCCTTCTTCCCGGTGTTCTAAATAGAAAATATTTCGCGACTATTTGGTCTGCACCGAAAAGAAGTCTTGATGAACTTAAAGAACCTTCAATATTCTGAAAGATTTGTCTGCCATTTAATTAAATAATAAAATCGTGAGAAACTTTTAATGATGTTTTACTTTTCTAGTACCGTTTTGTAATATCTAAATTTTTGAAATAACTTATGATCGCATGTCTTCATCATCTTCCGATTGAAATTTTCTGAAGTATTTCATTTTTGAACATGCAACCGGAGAGCTTCACACGTTGAATACTCAAATAGCTGAATTTTTAAACATTCACTTTTTGGTATGTCAAACACTATGATATACGTCTTGAATACATGCACGGACTTTTAGGAGCAGGTTCTGGAATTTTTTAATCTTCGAAGTCGAGACCTTGAGTTTTCGATATGGTTTCATTCTAGAAGCCTTTATGAGCTGATCGTGGTTTTTTCAGGACGGGTCGGAAGAACATACGCCTCGTATATTGTGAGTGAGTGAGTCAAAAAAGGTGATTTCCGAAATTGAAGAAAAAAAATTTCATTATGTTCAGTTTTAGAGGGTCATAATGGGGTCTTTATGGCCGCTTTTGACTATTATACGCTCAGTTGGTAAACGGGAACATTACGATCACTTCACAGGCGGCGTACAGCGCTCGTTATAGCTGATTTCGCATAAAGGTATTTTATCCTGACCCTACATACTTTCAACTGAACCCTGGAAGAATGACTCGAATGTAATAGGCTTTTGTTTCATTTGGTTTGGAAATTTTTTCTCTATCATTTCTTTACCGAATATAAAAATCGTTGTTTCTTTGATTGCCATTCATTCACAATTCTTTGTTAAAAAAGAAACTTGATGAAATTATTCTAAGCTTTGTATAGCTTTCTGGAAATATTTTTTACAATGGAATAAAGACAAAGAGTTATCCAACTTCAATTTTGTGTGCTTAAGAAAAATTTTGGTCTCTTGAATTTCGGACCTATGCTATCTAGGAATGAAGCTTATGTATTTCAGAGCTTGAATTCGAAATGAAAGCAGCGTTTGCCACTTCATCCAATTCTCAAATTATTGCATGTTTTTTTCAATTGATTTTTACTTCATTGATCCATCACACGGATCACAAATAACAAACAATCAACCGAAATAACATCTATACACAAATAATGTTTCTTTCCCATCGATTTTGGCTCGATGAGACCATCATCGCTGGAATTGGACTCCTGTATTTATTTTTTTTTCTTATTTGAGTTCTCCTTCTCAATTAGTCGTCACGAAAAATATTTCCCCATGATGAAACAGTGTCTTTTTATAACACGCTCGCATGGTGAGCGTCACCGAATATAGATTTTCGAGTACGCTCGCTCCATGTAATTTGTGTATAAAAGGACAAACTCGAGGCCTTCGCAGAAAGCGACAATCCCGGCGACGCGGCCAGCGGAACGT
Source organism: Platygaster robiniae (assembly GCA_028476575.1). Classification (NCBI taxonomy): domain Eukaryota; kingdom Metazoa; phylum Arthropoda; class Insecta; order Hymenoptera; family Platygastridae; genus Platygaster; species Platygaster robiniae. Next base: position 20,131,060 of record CM052026.1, read on the forward strand.
GAAAAAAGAGCCGAGCTTCATGTCGCCGGAACGTAAACAATCACGAGACCCCGCGGTACCCGGGTGTTTTGCAAAGAAAAAGAATAAACAAATGAAGGAATGCTCAAAATCGGCTCCACCTAAAAGGGATGATGCACCCTCAATCACTTGGATCATGATATACTGTTTACATCAGATGGAGTGATTCGAAGAAGAAGAAAAATAATAAATGCAACCAGCACAACTCTGCAAATTTTTTTCATCTTTATTTAAATTTATCGAGAGTGTAAAATTTCCTCTAGTCGTCAACTTTTCTCAACATCCATCGGGTTTTATCTCGGCAATGTGAAATTACATGGTCATTGAAATTACATATTCAATTGTATTTAACAGCAAGAAATAACGCGAGAAGCCCTGACGCCTTACGAACATTTTTGTGTTAAAATCATAAGATCTGATTACTCTTGTCGGAGATACAGTGAATTTAAGATCTTGTTCCTAATCAGTTTAGATCGTAGAGAGCCGAGAGAAACCATTTAACTTTCATCAAAAAGAGGGTAACGTGACCAATCAGTGCATCTTCGTCTGATTTTTGGACACTCCATCTGAATTACATGTTATCTGGCGTTGCCCGAAAACAACGATAGCGATACGTTGTGCGCTTGCGCATGAAAAGAGTAAAATGGTCTATTAGTCTTTCATCCCTTGCCTTGCCTTCTAAGCAAGCCGCCAATGCCAGTTCATGCGCATGTCGCGTTATGCTTTTCGAACCTTGAAATTCTTACGACTTAGTAAGTTTTCAATAATGTTCATCAGTTCTCGAAGCATATTCATTTCGAAAAATAGCTTGCAGAAAGTTTCGAATTCCATAGTTAGCAATATATACATTCATTGCTGAATCTGCAACGCTCCATTTTTCATGACATAGTATATTCGCGACATAGTTGAAATTATGGTAGAATTTCTATCAACTATTCATGTTTGTAAATTTTTTCAAGTCCAACATCACTATGATCCCGTAATTTCTGCCCAGCCTGGGTTAATTGTGACATTACATGATATTTAACCTGAAAACTCAATGACTTTTAGTGACATCGCTAGCATCTGGTTAGAAAAATTATTTGTCTTTGTTATAGATTCGTAACAACTTTTTGTCATAGTAGTCCGAAGCATTTATGCCCCTCCCCCCCTTCCCCAAGCATTAGAGATTTATTTCGTCGAACCATCAAACCAGCGCAAGTAATAGAAAAAAACCAAAAAAAGAATTGATGTTGCTGAAGTCATTATAGTATAAGAATACTTAAAAATTGTATAATTTAAAGAGACAATTTGAAAATTAAGATCAAAAATGCTAAAAACAAAAAAAAATACAAAGAAACAAGATAGAATTAATATTTTCTTTCAAAAAAACATAGATATCTCATCATGTGTGACGCACACCGAAGGTACATGAAATAAAAACAGTTTTCCAAAATTGATCCATAATGATCAGGAAACCTCCCCTTCTCCCTCCTACCGAACATCGCCAATGTAAAAACACTAGAAATAATAAAAATGGAGCGAAATTCCGATTGAGAAAAAACTTGATCTAAAAAGTGAGATACAAAAGTATTGAAATCAGAAATGAATTAATATACAAGAAAAATATTTGATTGTTAAGTAATCTTGAAATGGCCACAAGGATTATCTTGAATTTTAATAATTTACTAATCCTGAAGAGACAAAAAAGCTGAAACGTGAATAATCGTAGCTAAAACAGGATTTGAATTTATTAAATAATAAGTAATTATACTGAAATGATAAACATTAAAAATTTTTTTCAAACATCAATTCTTACAGTTTTATATAAAATTCAGATGAAGTCAAATTTCTCAAATTAAAGTTTCGTGAAAATATAATAGTCTCAGAAATAAAAGTAGGTTAAAATTAATTCGTGGGCTGCCGTCAAGTTTCACATAAATCACTAATTTATATGCAAATTCACAGAGGCGTTATTGCGATTTCATATGTTTTCATGTTATTTATTTTATCAATTAGAGAGGTGACCAATTTCAAACTTGTGATACAACTACTTGGCAGTGCTGTAGAGACATTCGATTATAAAGCAAAAATTGTTTCTCATAGTAACTTTATTCCTGATAAAAACCTTATTCGAGAACGAAATTTTTTATAAGAATTGAATTTCTTTTACAGTGCACCTTATAGAAACCTAATTACAATTATACTTCTTATAAGGTACCGTATAAAAACCTTATAAAAAACTAAAATTTTTATAAGCATGTATTTGATTAAATCGTATAAGAAAAAGAACTTGATAAAAATTTTCAGCTCAATTCTCTATAAGGAATATTAGTTTCTTATAAGATTTTCATAATGTGACATAAAAAATTTATATCTTATGGTATCCCGAGTCGAAGTATCCGGCCTCCATTTCAGCCTCATGTTCAACGCGAAGGAGGCTGAAAAGGAGGCTATAGTAGCACATGCTTCTCATTCAGCCTGAACCTCTGTCCAGCCTCAAAAGCTGTAGTTATCGTGCGTTTTACAACAATGGAAGCTGTGATGAGGTTTACGTTTTGAATTCTTCCAGGCCGTAGGAGGTTGAAGAGAGGCTTAACTTACGATCAGTTTGAGGCTTTGTAAGGTTAGAGTGGGGCTCACTCCAACCTTCCTCAAACCTCCTTCACACTCCGTTACTGTTCAATCGATTATTTTTATTGATTATTTGAGTAAAAGAATCAATAAATGAACTTTCAGAGCCACTTGATAATAACCTAAAATTCTTTATTTTATCAATTATTCCACCCTACATTTATTGATAAAATAAAGAATTTAGGATTTCTATGAAGTGGCTCCTACCGATCATTTATTGATTTTTTACTCGTATCATTATCAACGGAGCAATCTGTATAGTAGATCGAACTTTTTCCAAAAAATTAGGAAAATTATAACTAAAATAAAATCTGTCAAACAATATTTTAGGTAACGTCACACCCGACCGACCTCTCCCACCTGTCGCACTTCGTCGCAAATGTTCAACCCCACCCCTTAAACATATGATGCATAATATAGACGACCTCTACAACTTTTCTTCATATTATTATTGTATTTAAATCTGAAATCTTGAAATTTCCAAAAACTTGAATCTTCAAATTAATACAAGAAATTTAAAGTATCCGATTTGATGACAAAATTTCAAACTTGACTAATTTCGAAGAAATTCAAAATTATTGTATCACTAAGAATTTTGCACAAAATTAAAAAATTAAATTTCTCAAAATATACAGTACACCGTACCCAAATTTTTTGGACGCGGCAATGACCTTGTATTGGGCAATAATTGTAACACAATTATTGCAAAATACAGGACCGTGGCCACGTCCGAAAAATGGTGTATAATTTACTGGGTACTCAAACAGTTTTTAAAATACTGTGGATATGAAAACTATAACTTACGATCTATTGCGAAAATTTTTGCCTCATGTTTTGATTTTCCCCCGTCTCCATCCATCCATACAAAAGAAACGATAAAGTTAATATTTCAATCTTTTTTTGACAAATTTGCCAGTGGGATAACATTTTTGTCCCATGTTTTCACCCACCAAATCAGCGCATTTGGTTGGCCGGAAGACTTTTTCGTCTGCTTCGACATGTTTGCGGTAAAAAGTAAAAATTGAACTTCTCCGTGCGAATATTTGTTTGCTCGCGTGCACCACTTCACCATGTAATTGTCGCTTATCACTTATCACTAATAATTCATGGCTTTTTTCGGCATCTGCGGGCCACATCAACGTGATTTTCGTTTAAATTTGTTCAAAACAAATGACTACGCTGGTTACGGATAAGAGTGGTACGGGTAGTACAAGAATTAGCCAAGAAAATCTATCTTCGAATGGATCATTGGAGGCTTGGAAAGCGCTCTAACTACTGAAAACACTTGGAGGTTTGAATGGGGTTTAAATTTTCTAAGTTTCGGAGGCTTTAACTTAAACGAAAATTTTTGGAGGCCGGAATGAGGTTGAAATTTGCTACGTCCCAATGCATGATTGAGTGCCCCGATCGAGTAATGGGACTCGCGCTCGGCCTAGTACGCAAGGGAGGGGATAACGCCCTTCGCGTAGAGTCTCCTGGAGCGTGTGCTTTCAAATATACCAAAATCTCAACCTATTCAACTTGCAAGAACTTCACAAATTATCAACCAATTTGCTTAAAATTTTAACAACATCTTAATCTTGCTTTAGCGATCCCATTTAGATGAAAAAATTATCAACTTTGCATAACAAATCATCAATAAATCAAGCAGGATCATTCAATGACCTTTTTGACAATTTTAGTTAAAATAATTGAAATTTTTATGTATAAATTGTTCGCAAAACTTCAATAAAGATTTTTTATATGGTTGCGAATCATTATGGTTAATAATAATAGCGATATGGTTATTTAAAAAACTTACCGTATGTTGCGCAATGATATATTCTATGCTTACCAAGTATTTCAAAGTGCTCATTGCGTGCATACTACAAAAACGAGAAGAATCAAGAGAAGTGAACAGTCTTATGTGATTTATTTTTTTTTATTTACTTTGCAAGTAACAGATTGCAAAAAAGAACGTACAAAATTTTGGCCTTCGCTGGTCAGATAATGCAACAAACTTTCAACATCTTTTTTTTTCGTTAGAAATGCCAACGCTTGGCGGTTTGGGAGCGTTTTTTAAATCGTCAAATGTGACTTTGCTGCCTATCTTAAATGTTTTGGGCTTCTTATTATATTTGTCGTAGACATCCACATCCCCGTTTGAGCCATACACAATTTTGACCGCTTTACTAATAGCAAAGTTGTTTGGGAATTTTATTGAATCTTTCAATTTTAATTCAAAATCTTTCAATTCATATTCTTCTTCGCGGACGATGATAAAAGGAGGATTTTTTGCTTTTTCTATCACACTGATGTATTTTTCTTTTGTTTCGATGCGTTCTGTTCGGTTTTTCAGTTTGGTATACATTCCGAAATTTCTGTCACATTGGCAATAATATTGACCTCGAACAGGATAAATATGCGTTATAACGAGATTCAACTCTTTTGCCAAAAGTGACAGAAATTCGACGAACAAGTAATTGCGGTTTTGTCCACCACAAGCATCGGAAATAAGAAAAATTTGATTGACACATGACTGAACTTTCAATTCTTTCAAAATTGCATCTAACACTAGGTTACACACCGTATTTGCTCCTTTTTTCACCGTCCCCTCCATGAACGGATACATGTAACTCCTGTCAGTGTTATAAAAATGTACATTGAAAAGAAACAACCATAACAATCGTTTGTAGAACTGATCCGTAACAGAGATTTTTGGTAGAGGCAAATTTTAAGCAAAATCAAATTCACAAATTAAAGTATCTGACAGAGATAAAATTTTTTTCTTAAGGTTCCCATGTTCCTCTACTCTTTGTTTATGTAGCTCGTATTCAGCATTTTTTTCTTTTTCGGATTCAAATTCAAAGCAAGTATTGCAAACATCTGTACGTGGTTTCGAAAAACTGAAATTCATTTCACGATTGAAAAATTCAGCATATGTGGCAAAACTCAAAGGGATGCTGTTGTCGTCTCCGGTTATCGATGCGTAATAATGCAAAAAAAGATCATACATAGTGGAAAGGTTGAGTTCGGAATTACTAAAATAATTTAGATTCGTAGACTCTCGATTGTAATGCGATTGTTCATGTGGTATCGAATCGCAATGAATTTTGATTAATTCTTTGATTTCGGCGGTCAATTGAACAATCCGGTTTGCATGTTTTCCTCGATTATCGTTAAGAGATTCCCCATTCAGTATTTTTTTCTGCACCCATTCCAATCTTTTTTTATCAATAGAAAGAACTTTCAAGATAAATTTTTTGCACACCTCGACATTTTTATCAGGGCAGGAAAAAAAGTAATTCCAAAAAACTGTCTTAGGTCTCACAGAATTCGCGTTTGGATTTTTGGAGTCTTTTGTTTCATAAGAAATCGCAACATAATATTTTGCTTATGATAGTCACCATATTCCCAAAATTCGGAAAAGCAGGTTTTTTGAATGGCAACATCAACCAGACAGTGGCAGTTTTTTGCGCAGCATGAATGTACAGGTTCGAACTGTTTCGCACTGATAACTCCTCCAGATTCAGAAATGTACGTTTCTCCCTTATACAAAGGAAATAAAATTTAGTTGTGAATGGTTTTCACTTTCTTAATGATTTGATCCTTTAGAAGACTTTACCATGTAGATCGATCAAAAAAATGAATTTTTTATTTTTCATTATCAAATCTGTAATGCTTAAAAATTTTTTTTCCAAAGCTTCATCAATAATTTATAAAATATGAATGTTTCGCAATAATCAACGCGTTTTGCGGCTATGTAGATATACTAAGAAGCGTTTTACTCGCGTGCGGGAATAAAATTTACCTCCCTTGGTGAATAAAAATTTATTCAAGCTGTTACCTACTTTATTTCTTTGCAGCTTTTTTTTGTTGGCCTTCCACTCGTTCTCATGGCGTTTTCTTCTTCGTCCTGAATGAGAGGGGTTTTCACTTGACATAGCACACTGATATGGTTGATTTTTAATTTCACTTTGTTCTTAGTTAATAAAACTGATGAGTTGAAAGAGAAAAAATATACGTAAGCGATGTTTTTCGATTGATGATTCTGGCGAAAATGCGTCAGAAATGTCGGAAAAAGCACGTTTTTTCCGCTCCTATAGAAAGTTGTGGAACGGGAAATGAATCATCAATTAGACTCTTCGTTTTTTTAAAAATAACTTCAGGTATCATCAAGCATCTATAAGGGCGCCAAAAAAGGAGACAAATTTCAAAAGGAATTTTTGGAGGTTTAAAGACAGACTTCAAGTTTCAATTTTAAGAAGTTACAGAATTTACATTTTTTAATCAAGTATAATGTGTTTTTCGCATATTTAAAAGTTCGTTTTTAAATTACTTAACCACCTAAAGCGCTACAGAATACGCATTCAGCGCAAAATGCTCCATTTTCCGGCGTGTGACAAGTTTTTTAAATAACCAGGAAGATTTCATTTATTTTTTCATGTAAAGAAAATTTTTAATTGGTTCGAATAAGTTCTGGAGCCAAAATGAAAGTGGTGTTTGTGGACTATAGAAGGACTACTCTTACTCTCCCAATTGTTCTTCACGAAACGATAAGAAAACAATGTAAAAACTATGAGTTTAATTTCTACACCAATCTGAGCCCTAGCTGGAGAAACTTAGTATTAGCGCATTTTAAATTTCAATTCAGTGGTAACTGATTAAACAGTATGCATACGGTAATACAAAGATAAGATAGACATGCTTTTCATTGTTTTCAGGTGCACAGTAAAAAATCTCTTGGTAAAATTATTGCGTCCAGTCTGAATTGGTCTGAATAATTTGAGACACTGGTTATTCAAATTACTAAAAAAATACAGTAAAACTGTTTGAATAAGCCTGTTACTTCTACTATACAGTCAACTGCGAAATCATCCGCTCGGGGAAAATCACCAGTTGAAGTTAGGTCCCTAAGTTATTCAGATTGTCTGTAGTGATTTTCCCAAGGGGAAGGTGAAGTCACTTGCACGCTATCTGAAATCCCTAGAAGCCTCATGTGAAATTTCCAGGACTGATTGTAGTTTTAGAAATGTCGTCTATGAATGTTCCGTAATACTAGGAACCGTAATTTCCACAATATGTACTAGGGAAAAAAATTGTAAATCGCTAACCGCTCGTAATTTTAAACAGGCTTTTAAACTGTGTGACTAAACATGGATCTGGATGCCAGATTCCCAGAATTGATTTATTCAAACTGTTTATCGAAATGAATTTTGGATAAAAAATAGATTGTTTGTAGCATGCAAACGTTTTTCTTTGTTCTTTTGGCCTGCACATATTACGAATCTGGCATCTAGTTCGCAAAGTTAAATTATTTTTATTGAAATTACTGTATATTTGCTCAGAATTGAAGTCCTTGCAGGATGCATACATTGTTAAGAAAAGGTAGTAAATTTTCCATTATGCGAAGTTTTTAAGCCATATTCTGCATTGGGCTTTTCACATGAATAGATCTGGAAAATTTTTTATAAGTAATGAAGATTCCTCTTACAATTGTGGAAAAATTTCCATATTCATGTAAGGATTCTCATAGCGTATGGAAAATTTTTTAATCAATGAATTATGCAAACATGGCACAAGATTCATGATCAGCGACATAGTAGACCAGGAAAATTAAATGCATCCTGCAATAACTTCAAATTTACAAGTAATTTCTGGAAAAAAGTTTAAACAAATCAATTTTCTACGTCTGACGCCATATTTCTAATCAGAGTTCCAAGCAAATCTACAAAGCAAATAAGCAAACGCATATTGTAAACAATCTCATTTTTATCCATAATTTGTGAAAACAAATAGTTACATACATAAATTTTTAAATCTTTTCCCCACTGCGACAATTTTTAAAAATATTTTTTAGTTTTCGAACAGAATTTACGAAACTATATTTCAATAATTGTATCTTTCTCGATTTTGAGGACTGCCTTAAAACCCTTTCGTTGGCATTGACGCCTTTTTGCGTCAAATTTTTTCGTGCCCTACGTGGCATGACGCATTTTTTTGTCAACCATTTTTTTTCGCACTCAACTGGCTCTGATTTAGTATCCAAGTCGTACCCGGAGGTCTTAGGGGTCGCTGACTTTGAATCTCAAGTCAAAATACATAAATTCAAAATGGTGTCGCCAATATGACGGACTACACGATGTAATTTTACCGTATGTATATAAAAATTTCTACACGGAGAGAAATGCATGCATACTTCACACACATATAATGATTAATTTTCGCCTACCCATATTTATGGGTAGGCACCATGCTTATGATGTTTTACCTAAATTTATAGAGTACGCATCTGTACAAATAGGTGCTTCATATGGAGTAAGCACTCATAAAAATAAGTTCATTCATAAATATGGGTGCAGCACCCATATATATGTGTAGGTGAAGATTGACTCTTAATATGGGTGAAATATGGATGCATTTTTCGCAGTGTACAATTTGAGATCGCTGATTACGGTTCTTAACTGGGAATTAGAAAATTCAAAACTGTGAAAGAAAAGTTGACACCAAAAGTCGTCAATAATGATTTCGACCGTGGTATCAAATTGTCTACTTGTAGAAAGATTTCTCATTTCAGGCACCAATTTCGAAAGTGATATCAATACGAAGTTGAGTTGGAAATTGGTAAAAAAAAAAAAAAAAAAAAACCGTAGTATTCTACAATGATTAGACAAATTTAAACGATTTTTTGCATTTTCGTTCACTATGTTGAATTCACCATTTTGAATTTTCTAATTTTGAGTTCAGATTTGTTATCAACAATTCGAATAGACGATGAATACAAAAATTTATTTAAACAAAGCATTTTTCGACTTTTTAGCCATATTGGATCCGCCATTTTGAATTTTCAAATTTCGAGTGCGGATTCGTAATGAACACCGTCGGAAACCCTGATGTACGAATTTTCAAGAAAAAAAATTTTCCTGTCATTTTGGGCACTTTTCGTCGCAATATCTCTGCCAACGATGGGGTTAATCGAAAAATTATATTATATATGTAAAAAAAAGACTATGAATACATTAATTAGCTTTCATGTGATTCTAACGAAACCTTCTGTATACAAATGAAGTATTTTTCGGTAAAGAAAATCATAGAAATAAAAAAAAGTTACAAATATTATAATAAATTTTATTACTATACCCTTTGGAAAAAAAATTCTGCTGCTTGCGTCTCGAACTAGCGACCATGCACTCGCGAGGCGGGCGCTTTGCCCACTACACTTTCGATCCTGTCACGAGTAGTAACGTTTCAAAGTATCCCACCGCACCGCATATATTTTTTTAAATATTCTTCGCAAACTAATGACCGTTGCGACGTAATATTTTAGGCGCAAACTTCAAAGTAAAGATATATTTAATGTTGATTTTGATAAAAGGCGATACCAATTGGACATAGCATAGTATGCTGAAAAAAGTGGAAGACGGGAAACAGAACCAGGGACCGAGACCATTATTTATAACGGTTTCGTTTCGGTTTCGGTTTCGAGAGAAAAAAAAGACGTTTTTGGTTTCAGTTTCGGTTTCGGATTTGAGAAAAAAAAAACGGTTTCGGTTTTGGTTCTGGGGAAAAAAAAACATTTTCGGTTTTTGTTTCGGTTTTGAAAGAAAAACTTTTTTTATTTCTGTTTCGGTTTCTCACAATAAATCTATATAAGTTTCGGTTACGGTATCGTTCTCGAAAAAAAAATTTTTACGGTTTTGGTTCCTAGATGAGAAAACAACGTTCCAAGTTTCTTTATAGGAAATAGAATCACTTGATTTAGGTTATCACGAAATAAGAATAAGTCTTCGGATTTTCGACAGTTTTTAAAAAAATTTTTTTAGTGAATTCAAATATTCAATGTTTTCGTTGCCATGGCATCCTATCGTATACATAATGTATTTATTATTTCACAAAAAATTGCAGATACTTTTTAAAAATTCTTCCTTAAACGCTTTAAGCAATGCATTCCTAATAATTGTGTGTATATATATATTTTATCCGTTAAAACATCAAAATTTTATTCATTTTTTTATTTTTTTGGCAGAGATATCATTTGTATCCCGGAGTAACTCGGGAGTCTCGAGATGTTCTATTTTCCTCCATTTACCCTGTTTTATATCGAAAGTCTATTAATTCAAAACAACTCAAAAACGACATAATGATCATACAAAAATTGCTATGGAACCGAAAAAAAAACATGTGAAAACTGAAAAAAGTTTTTTCGGTTTCGGTTTCGGTTTTGGTGGTCCCTGCACAGAACATCCACAGTCCCCGAGTGGTATTTGTAAATATACTCTCAGTTGACTTTGACAGTTCTGTTTTATTTTGGGCGTTTTTTTTTTTTTTATTAATTCTATAATCTCAACTGAGATTATTGATATACATGACTGGGCATCAGCTTGAATCCGCCATCTTGAATTATTACGATACCCTGACTCATGTCATCGATGACTGGATGTTTAGCGCGTTCGCCGCGCTACCTCGCGGCGGAAGCACGAACTAGGAAACAAGATAATTGATTCTTGCATGTGTGCTTGGATGGAAGACCTACTCGTATAATCCAAATATGAGGGGTTCTGTATGCATAGTCTCAGTTGATTCATCGAACTTTTCATTTTTTTTTTTTTTTTTTTTTATTAATTCTACTTATCTCAAATGAGATTATTGATGTACATAAATTGTTGGAATTATTGATTCTTATCATGATTCGAAATAACGTTTTGGAAATCGTCGTTGATATTTTCGATTCAAATTTCAACAAAGTGAACACCCAGAAAGCGATTTTGCACAGAAATGTGCTCTAGTATTGAATTCCAGAGTTACTTGACGATTCGTTGATAAACACGTTTTTCCTTCAACAATGTACCGAGTATCGTTTTTGTTTTTACAGTTACGAAACAGATTGATAATTGCATGTAGCCATGTACACATTTCATGGAGCTCGAGAGCGGCGATCTGGCAACGCAGCGTCAGATCGTCAAAGCTCACTGAGCTCTAGCTCTCTTGGTTCTGGCATAACCTCGCAATGTTCTTTTCTCTCCATTCTTGTCTCTTTTATTCTTTTTCTTATTCTCCCGCAAGCCTTGTGTTACCATTTTATTTTCGACCACGGGAATCGCGGCTTTTACAGAATGTCAATGCGAACGCCCTGTGGAATGAAAGTAGAAAAAATTAACCGTAAAAATAGACCCGGCACGTAAAGATATATTTACCCTTTTTTAATTAGGGTGTTTTCAAATTGAATTCCAACTTCTTCGCATCGAGCGTTTTGTGGTGCTTTTTGCATTTTTTGTAAGTAAAAACAAGGAATAAGTTTGTAAAGGGTAGTTTGTTTGGAAATATTCAACTGAGGTTGGTCAAAACTGACATTTCTGTAAAAGATGGGAAAACTAAATAAAAACCCCCCAAAAAACATTTTCAACGTAAAATTTGGAGGTGAGGGCTCTAGTCTGATAAAGGTACGAAAAAAAAAAACCAAATATTTCGCATGCTCTCCTTGGGGGTAAATCACCATTATAATGATTTATGTTATAAGGTTAAACATGAAAATGTTTCTTATACAGGTTTTATATATCGAAATCACTATAGGATCATACGTATCATTTCACTTTTAGTAAATCTGGACTCGAGCCTTTCCAGTCACTCACCTGCCCGGCTTTATGTCTTGCGATTGCGGCAAGTTCTAATGTTTGTAATTAAGACTTTGCGTGAATCCTAATTATTCTAGAAGCACCACTCCTTTCCTCCCCTTGCTTTTGTTAAAATGATAATCAGATTTACAATATTATCGTTATAACAATATTGCTGATACAAACTTAGAAAGTGACTCCTAATTTATCTTCTCCTTTTCCTGTAATCGTAGTATAGAACACAATATTATTCTTTTACAATTATAAATTTCAAACGATGAATTTGGAAGCGCCATCTCAATGTTCATCTTACCTATGGCCAATATCTGCGATTTCGACTTCTATTATGTATTGGTAATATGAATTTCAAATAATTCAGAAGCACCATCCCTTACCTCCCATTGCTTCTGTTTGCTATTATTTACGAATGCAATATTATTTTCTTTGCTATTAGTATACCATCTCGTACCTCCCTTAACTTCTGCTTAACAGTTATTTTGTCTTTGATAATATTAAAAAAATTATTAAGAAACTTTATTATTTCAACGTTTGGAAATACTGATTTGTTCGAAAAACCGGACAGGTGAGTGACTGGAAAGGCTCGAGTCCAGATTTACTAAAATTAAAATGGTACGTATGATCATATAGTAATTTCAATGTATAAAACCTGTATAAAAAAATTGTTCATGTTTAACCTTATAACATAAATCATGATAATGATGATTTGCCCTCACGGAGAGCATGCGAAACATTTGGTTTTTTTTTGCTAAGTTTATCAGACTGAAGCCCTCACCTCCAAATTTTACGTTGAAAATGTTTTTTGGGCGGATATGGGTATTTTTTAGTAAAGTGTCCGTTAACTAGTATTACCCACATTTTACCAATTCTTATTTTTCAATTTATAGGAATTTGATGGTGATTTTCAACAATGGGAGGTAAATTTTAATGATCATTTTCATCAAAAGTTTTTTTTACTTTTCGCAAAAGTATTTTCAAACTATATTTTGAAATACATGATTTCCGAATGATGGCAGAAGTAATCAACGCAACAATAAATATATTACTGTCTTTATAAAAATGATATATACAATTCTTTGGCATTATAAGGCCATGGTTTTTTTCTTGAATACATCATCATCTACTTCTATCCAACCCTTAGACTGTCTCACAATTAAATAGTAAAAATAATGACCCATCAATATTTACTTTGCTCTTGTGTGAAAAATTGCACTTGTAACTTTAGAAGAAATACCTGTAAATTTAATTACAGGGCATTACATTACATTACAAGGGCGTTTGGAATGCCCTTGATTGCACATTTCTCAATTTTTTCTAATACACAGAATTGTTAAAGCCGTGACGCAGTTGTTTGCGTCAACAAAACAACAAAACTGTTGCAACCTGTCGAAATTGCGAGTAGGTTACCTTAAAGTTTTACAGATAAAAGTGGTAATCTGTAAAGTTTTTATCGACGGACGATAGAATATGGATAAACTTTCGTCAAAAAAAAAATTTCTAGCCAACTTTTTTATTCATCTCGTTTTGTATTATATTAATCCAATTTTTCGAAGAAAAAAGACTACATAAGGATACTTTATTAACCCAGGAACTAAAATATGTCAGTGGTTTCCTGAATAAACCTCAAATGAAAGTAGGAAATGGAACGAACTTTTTGATGACGTTATGTTTTGGATAGTTTTAGGAAATATAGCTTGGTGGTCCAAGAGCTAAGAGCGTAGTGACTCGCTAGCAGGCCCTCACCTCTAGCTGACTACTGCCAGCTATGCTTTCAATGTGACGTATGTGTTAGGTATAGGTCATCAGGACTTCAGAATCTTAAAAGAAAAAAAAATCTACGGTTTAACAGTTTTTTGATTACTCTAACCTCAAAATTGACATTGGAAGTGATTTTGCGGTTATACTGATGAAAAATACAATATACAACTCGTATTAACCGACAACCCAAACTGTAACACTCAAAATGAAGCCCAAAATCCTTGCCTTCGTCTCGAATTCAAAACTACAGTATAGTCTAAATTGACAGCCGGCACGTATTACATAGTGTACTATTACTTTATTCCGTATTCACATTATCTTATTATTATCATCCTAGTGTGTTATTATAATTATGCAAACTTCTTTGTTTTTAATAATATATTTTTAACAATCTTCTTGAAGTTCGTAACGTTTCCAAGTATTTTGGTGTTTCTTTAACTATATCGATTTGTTAAAATGGAAGAAGACAATTTTATTCCTGAGGAAGGATTTCTTTGGACACTTTGCAATAAAGCGTGTAAACGGTACACATAACTTGAAGCGAAATGAACATGTGTAATACATTCCCTTCATCTCCATCTTCGCCGCAGGGCTATTAGGCGCGTTTATCAATCTCGCGAGGGGAGGGCTGAAAGTCTTTTCTGAGAGGGCCCTATATCAAAACCCTGCAAATAAGCAATTCGACTTTTCTCTCGACCGAATAAACTTCAATTGCTCGTGACTTGGGACTTTTACTTCCATTTGGAGTTTTGCAACATTCTTGGTCCAGAGCAAGATTTTGCAATTACGGTGCGTTAAGAAAGAACAGATCCCAGTATAAAAAAAATTATAATTCTACTGCTTCTTCTGATTTAGCGTTTTAAGATTTCAGAGAATATTGTCAAAAAATATTAGTTACATTATATAAAATGTTTAACATAATGATGGCATATAAATTGAAATCATATGTAAGGTATAACAATCTAGGTATTTATGTAACAATTATCTTTGTACAATGTTCAATAATATCTGGCAACCCCTGACGGAAAAGGAAGGACTGTAGGAGGACTGTGTGATTTATGTGATAAGCCAGCTGCTGGGCCTGCTGGGACAATCGAAAAATACCTGGGAAATTTGAAATATACTTATAATGTGTGTTATAATTCAATTATATTATGATAAATTTATCACTATACATAATAGTATAAATAACAATATAATATAAAAAATATGGTGTAAGAAAATATGATGTAACGATATATTAAATTATATATTATTTTATAATATAATAACATGTAATAAAATTTGAAAAAATATATTATTATGTAAAGTAATATAATATAGTATAATTTGTAAGCAGCGTGAAGTTAGCACCCCAACATTTGAAAAATATAAATTTCTTATGTATAGTCGATTGACCATCGTTTGACCATTATTGACCACCAAAAATTTTTGTTTGCCCACATTTCAAAAAAAATTTATAGCAAAAAAATTTTTCGGGGGCCAACTTCACACTAGCCCCCGCTTTTGTAAAAGGTAAATAAATGAGTAAATATTGAAGTAAACACATTTTCAACAAATGACAATCTTATAAAATCGTTTGACCACCTTGAAAAAAAAAAAAAAACAAGTTCCTATTGCATTACTTCACGATTTTTCGTTTTGATGATCTCAATGTAGGTATAGATGTAAGAAGTATTGATTGGAACAAGTTCCTATTGAATAATTAAAGACTTCGAAAAAAGTAGGGAGTAGGACCATTCGACAGGCTCAGAGCAAAAAATACACAAAAGAGAGACTGACTTATCTGGACCTATATTATCTCCTTACTTTGAACCTTTTTGGCTTGGAACCTGTCGTTTCTATGAAATTTAGTCTAATTGTCTGTACGTAAGACAAATACATTATTGTATACATTTATAACACAAAAAATGCATATTAAAAGTGTTCTTAATAAATAATATGTGTTCTTGTCAATACTAATAATACATTTTCTTAAAAATAAATGTGACAATTACGTTGGGCATAACTCCATACATAACAGGAATGTTTACAGCTGCTGACGTTTCAGCAGGTTTCCTATTATTTCATATAACTTCTTACGGTAGTCAATCATTTCCCAGAGTTTCAATTACTTTCAATCACTTCTTAGGAAAATTATTAGAAGGTAATAATTTCCAGAGATTTCTTAAAAATTTCATCGTGCCACAAAACTTCATAAATTTTTGTATATTCATCGAACCCCTATATGTCGATCCAAGATTAACTCTTCAAAAAATATCACATTATTTTAAATAATCATTATGATTTTCTCTAACGATCTATGACTTTTCATAAATATACATTGTAGTATACGCAACCTTTACACACAATTTAGCGTCAGATCACAGTTTTTATAGGTAAGAGGCGATATACTAGACAAAATAACTAAAGAAAAATCTCGAACGAAAAACAAGAAAAAGTACTGTGGTATTTTCTATACAAAGCTAGAGAGTACCAAGGAAGTTGATGCGCATGAAAATATTTTCCTCGTTCAATGATTCCAGACAATTTACCAAAACACTCTTACTACATAAATGGAATAGTGTACAGAAAATATGATGGGATAAAAAAAAGTCTAAAATTTGTTTCTAGAGTTGTTGAAAAATTTGTAAAGGTGATCAAACGATTATATGAGATAGTCAATCGCTGTAACACATTTTCTATCAAAAAATGCAATTTTTTTACATTTTTGTCTGCAAATGAACAATTTCGCAATAATTTGTTTGAAAAATTGGTTCATGAATTCGGAACAACTTTTCCGAGGTGGTCAAACGATTTCATAACATGGTCAATTGTTTAAAATTCCTAATCAGCCATTTTCTATTGAAAAATGCAATTTTTTTCACATCTTTGTCTGCAAATGAACAATTTCGCAATAATTAGTTTGAAAAATTGGATCATGAATTGTTAACAAATTTTTTCGAGGTGGTCAAACAATTTCATGAGATGGTCAATCGCTGTAACACATGTTCTATCAAAAAATGCTATTTGTTTCACATCTTTGTCCGCAAATGAACAATTTCGGAATAATTTGTTTGAAAAATTGGTTCACGAATTGTTAACAAATTTTTTCGAGGTGGTCAAACGATTCTATGAGATGGTCAATCGCTGTAACACATTTTCCATTAAAAAATACAATTTTTCTCACATTTCCGTTTGTTAATGAAAAAATTCGCAATAATTTGTTTGAAAAATTTGTTAACGAATTGTTAACAAAATTCTTCGTAGTGGTCAAACGATTTTATGAGATGGTCAATTGCTTGAAATGCATAATCAACCATTTCAACTAGTTTGAACCCGATTTCGTAAAAGCGGGGGCTTATATGAAGTTGGCCCCTGAAAAGTGATTTGGATGCAATTTTTCGTTGAATAGTGGTGAAATGAAATTATTATATTCGATAATGGTTAAATGACCATATAACGCCAGTACGTTTCATATTTGGCTTGTAGGTTTTTTTTGTCGATCATTTTGCTAAAGTTATTATTATAATTTTTTTTAAGGTGGTCAAACGGTTTTATAAGATGGTCACTTGTTGAAAATGTGTTCACTTCAATATTCACTCATTTATTTACATTTTGTGAAAGCGGAGGCTAGTGTCAAGTTAGCCCCCGAAAAATTTTTTGCTATAACTTTTTTTTGAAATGTGGGCAAACAAAAATTTTTGGTTGTCAATAATGGTCAAACGATGGTCAATCGACTATACATAAGAAATTTATATTTTTTAAATGTTAGGTGCTAACTTCACACTGCTTAATTAGTAGAAGTACGATATATTAAAATATGATATAATACTATAAGATATAATATATAATGTAATACGAAATGATGTGATATATGATTTAATATTATGATACTATATTATATTATATTATATCATATTATATTATATTACATCATATTATATAATATTATATTATATTATATCATGTTATACTTTTATTTTACATTTTTATTTCAAAATGTTACCTGTATATAAATAAGTCAACAAAATCTAAACGTTTTTATTTTTGAATTTCCCGCGCTTCAGCACATTCGAGCAGACGAAACAGGATTAACAGTGAAACTTTCGACTGTGATTTATATAATGAATAATTAATAATAATGGGATGGAAATATGAATTTTCGTTACTTTAATTTTGCAAAGTGGGTAATCATTCACACATGGAAATAGTTTTTCAATATTAAAATGACAGTATTTTGCTAGAATTAGACTTTAAAAAATAGTCTATTTCAGAGGAATATAGAAGGACTATAAGGAGGACTATCTTTCGTCCTCCCTTTTCTGCCAGGGAACTTTTATGAATTTCGAGAGTAATTTTGGTGATAAGTGTTTACTGAGGTTTCTCAAACGAATTCATTAACAAATCATGGAAATTTTCGGAAGAAACTTGAATGAGAAATCCTACGATTAATTCTTCGGGGGTTCACAGCATCACTATTACTTTTAATGAGGTGTCCAAAAATGTTTTCGTTACATACTCTTACCTCATAACTGACAATTTGACGTGACTTGATTATAGTTTATTTTTAATTATCAAATATTTTTCAATGTTTGAAAACTTTTTTGAAAAATATTCTAATTATATTAAAAATTATCCTGAGAAATTCGTTTCATGCGTGAAAAAGAATTGAAAATTCGCAGTTTTATGAATAGTCCTGCTTTGCTTATAGCTCTTTTCAATTAGAATATTGCAATTATTTTACAGGAAATTTCTATTTAAGAAGACCATTTTAAAAAAATTTTAGATTGTTGGATATTGTTGCCAAAATATTTAGGATTGCAAGGTTCTTCAATTATTTATTTATTTTATTTGAATCTTCAACCTTGTGAATAATTCTTATGGGTTGATTAGAAATATTTATATGTTAAAAGAATGTTGTAAGCATTGAAGTTCGGGAAAATGATCTTGGTTTAAGAAAATTTCTCATCACTGTGAGAATTAAATTAATAATAAAGTTTAAAAATGAAATTGTTGCAGTTACACAAATACTTAAACTTTAATAAAAACTTTTATTAATATTTAATATTGTAATAACTTTAAGAAAAATCAGTTCATATTCAGACAATAATTAAAAAATTCTAAAACTCATGAGGAAGAAAACCTAGTATTAGGAAATCCTTTATTTATTTTTTGTTTTTTTTTTCTAAATTCTCAACATCAGTTGCGATCTTCATAAGGGAGCTTCCATAAATGATGTCACGTCCTTGGGGCCTGGAGGGATCAAAGCAAATATTCCTGAATTTTGAAAAATTCTTGAACTTTGCGTGACATCATTTATGGACAGCCTCTGAGGTGTCTTGGAATTTCTTTATGCAAGATGAATTCTGTGAATCGATATTGTAGAAAAAACATCCATTAAAAAAATTAACCGGGAGCAACAATTGGTCATTGTTGACACAAATTTCAATATGGAACTAGCTTCGCGATACGTAACTTAACATACTTTCGTGAAGAGCGGACGATTGCATGAGGAGAACGCTATTGTCCACGTATTCAATGTAATAGTGAGCACGACATCGCTCCCTTTCTTTCGTCGCAGTTCAAGAATTCGCCACATACCGAGATCTTAATAGTACGTTGGTTTACCTCGGGTTACCCTGACTTATGATCCTTTTTTTTCGGGTTAGTGAAAATCGCGAGGAGGGAACTTCAGAAATTAGAATGTTTTTCTTTGTCGGAATTTAGAGCATCTTTCCTTAAAGATAATTAGGTACCAAATTATTATTTCTGCAGAAATTTTTGAGTCATATGGAGCTATTGAATTTCACGTTTCTCATCAAGTTGGATGAAAGGATTATGAACTATTTTAATCTGAAAAAGTGGAACTTTACTGTTTCGCAGTGCATATTTACTGTCTAGCAGTGAAAAGTCTTCCTCCTTGAAAACAGTGCATATGCACTGTTTACCAGTGAATATTCACTCTAAGAACAGTGAAATCATAAATTTTACAGGTGAATTAGTGGAATTCCACTAATTAGTGGAATTCCACTAATTCACCAGCGCATATTTACTTTTTTTGAAGAGTGGAAAATATTTCACTGTTTTCAGTTTAGAGAAAAACGTTTTCTAACGCAACAATTAAACCAATGACGAATTAAAAATGGTTTATACAATTTATTGAACAAATATTCACTTGAGTTTTTGAGTATTATTGAATTGTGATTTTAATTTAAAAACTGACTATTGCATCATTTATGTATTTGGTATAGGTTCTTTATAAAAAGATATGTTTCCTGGAGAGGGCCTTAATTGTTCGAGGCCGCAAACTTGAAAAAAAAGGGAATTTTTCAAAAAAGAGTATTTCAACAACATTGTTCCAGAAGATTAAGTACACTCAGAGAAATCTTTAGTCAAATACGAACCCAAACAAGTTTTTTCACCAATTAACGTCAACGTGTTGTCATATCGACTATATTTTTAATAACTCGACTAAATATTTTAATATACGGGAAAACAAAAAAGTCGTTATAACTTTCTGTAACGATTGCCACGACATTAAATCTAAACATAATACATTAGCATAAATTAAGACAATGTCTAGACAAAATTAACAAAGATCAGTTTAAGCTATAAGTGCGATGGAAATTTCCCAACAAATACAGTCAATCGCAAAATTTCGCTTTCTCTTGCGGTCTACGTAAGGTAGCCTTGAAAATTATGTCGCGTTATTTGCGCCAGCCGTGAAATTTAAGGATCGGGTGGAAAAAAAGTTAGAAAAAACTGTCATTGAGAACGTTCTACAAAGCAGTGCTCATTTTCAATGGGGCGCCGAGAGAATAAACGTGGTACCTGGTGCTCGGAGCACGTGCATTACTCGAGAGAGCGAGCAGGGTTATGCACCTGCCGGTTTCCTCGAGGCCTCTCTTTGTTCCCTGAGTTTGTACTCTGTCGGGGCTGCAAACCCAATGCCTTAAACACAAAAAAACTTGCTGCCTGCAAACTTATATACACAACGATCCACTCACGAATCCTTACGGGCTCGTTATCTGCTCGAGTTTGTTCATTTTCAGCCTATTTCTTTTTCTTTTTTTTTCGACTCCCGCGCCTAATTATTGTGAAACCGACCAAATCTCGTGGGTAAATAAGAGAAAAGGGTGCAGCAAGAGAAAATAGAGGTTAATTTCTCAAGAAATTATAGCTACATTTGAAAGTTATGAGGTGTTCTAAGAACTCATCATCGTGGGATAGACGGTTCTGGAAACGATTAGAAATGGTGTTTAGTACTTATTAGAACATTCAATGTAGCTTATGGAAGATGTGAAGAGTAGGTAAAGTGGTCAGTGTTTTGAGCAATGAGACGAAACCCTAATTCTATCGAATTTTGAGAATCCGCGTTGTTTTTATACGATATAGGTAATCGTAAATCAGCAGTGATGCAAGAAACAGGAAACAGATTTTTTTGTGTAAAATATAGTAAAAAATATCGATGATTTAATTCGAGGGTGGATATAGAAGGAGTTGCAATAGGGACGATCACGCTCCTCATACTCCATAGAGTCTAAAAAAAGTGTATGATCTCATTAAATATATCGGCTATATGATGAAATACTTTTCTTATGAACATGAATTTCCATAATGTATCGTCGATATATTACAGTGAATTTCTGAATGATAATGTCAGAACTATAAATTACACTATAGAGGATCTCTGAAATTCAAATTTCACCAATTGGAATTCCATACCTCCCGAAGTGCCGATACAAAATTCAAAATTTCAAGTTAAGGGTTGTAGAATTCTAAAATGATAAATTACACGTCATATGTTCCAGAATTTCAAATCCAAGATTAGAGATTAAAGGAAATCCTAGTTCCGTGATATGAACGTGTAAACTATTCTATTTGAAAATTGAAAATCTCTAAATCATGTCTTCTACAATGTAAATTACAAGACTTTTTTAGCATACATAAAAAATGCAGAAATGATTATTCTAGAACTTGGTATTATAAATAAACTAAAAATTTTCAAAGTTAAATCTGTGATATTTGAAATCCTCAAATACGAATTTCCACGATTTTAATATCTAGAATTTTGATTTCGACTGTGTAAAATCAACCAATTTTAAGCACAAGATCATCAAATTATAGAATTGTACATCGTAAAGTGCCGAATGGAGAAATCATAATTATTATGGTACAAATTCCATACCTAGGCAACGCGATGTTAAACATATCTTGAAATTCTTCATAGTGAAATTCACGAGTAAAAAATTCTGCAAGATTTTATTAGGAAGTCTATGTTCCAAAATATAGCATCCTAAATGTTGAATTTATTTGGAAAAAAATCAAAATTACTATACAATCATATATTCAGACAAGTAGATCTTGGAACATGAAATTCAAGATTAAAAAATTTTTGAATTAAATATTCAGGGATTTCAAATTCTACAATGCAAAGTTCAACGATTCTGATACCTATAATAATGAATTTGATAACATACAATCATTAAGGAATTTATAAACGCTTAAGGTATACATTTTGGAACCTCATATTGTAAAGCATACAAAAATTGTAGAATTCCAACTCTCCTAGCAGAGACTTGCACAGCTGAAAAAAGTAGAATATATTATGTAGAACTCGCAATCGTGAATGATTATTCTGCAGGAAATAATATTATTTTTGAAAAAAAATCATTCAATCAAATAACTCTGAACACAAAGGTCAACAATAAGCAATTTTCAAATATTCAAATTTTATAAGATACACAAAACGCCTAGTATTTGAATTTCACCGCGAAAAAAATCAATATAATTAACACTTTTTCAAAATGATGACAAAATCACACTGGCAATTATAGATACATAGTTTTGAATAGCAAGAACAGAGAAAACGTTACAACTTACAACGAGCCTTGAAACTCGGAAACGTCGTTTATTTAGCAATGATGCATGCGGAATCGGTTTATTTATGTGAAAAACGGAATTCATGCAATTTGAATAATACTTTTGGAATGTGATCGACGTTTTTATATAGGTATATGTTTCTTTGTCTATCCTTGTTCAGCTGACTATTTTTCCGAATATACAAGATATTCGTGGAAATCGTTTGTGTTGTATAATTTATTGTCTTATCATTACATCGCGTTGACTGTATCATATTTACTTCGTGATTTATTGCAATGTGATGCATCGTTTTTCTTGCACTTGCGATTCTGTGGTATTATGAAGATCAAAATCACGAACTTTTGTGGAATCAACCATAAAAATTCTACTATACGATAGGTTTACAAAAATAAAAAATAAATATGACATTCCATGAACAAGTGCAATCAGTATCAAAACGAAATTCGCGCAATCCAACAAAATTGAATAGAGTTCCATTCCTTCTTCTTTAATATTTCATAATAACTTGTTAGTAATTTTCATTGCATTATTATTGATCATAATAATATTCGATTATTATAATATATGTAAAATGAAGTCAGTGGTGAACGAAGAGGGCTGTTTGGGGGTTCAAACATTCCCAAAATTCTCTTTGAAATAAATTTTTTTACTATTTTTTCTTTTACATTCAGGACAAAATATAAGTATAATAAAAATTTTATTGTCAAGCCCCCTCCCCTGAAAAAATTGATTAATTTATACTTATTCATAAGTCGGATTCAAATTTCTAATGAATACATCCTATTAACTATTATTTAATTCTATATTTTTTGCATAGTGAGTTTCTATTTCTGACTCATTCACAGTTTTTATTATTGATATATAGCAATTTTTTGATTCAGTATGTAATAAATAATATAATGATGCACAACATTATATGAATTGATAAATTTATAATTTTTAAAATGCATCTATGTTCACCAGCGTCTCGATATATGAAGTTTCAGTTATGTGCAGTTACTTCATATAGGTGCCAATGAAAGTCGTTGAAAAAGGGCGGAATGTAGTTTAGCCGCATTGATAAGCGCTTATCGGTGAAATGTTTTGTTCTACATTTTTGCACTTTCCGAGGCGCGTCGGCGAAACATGTCGGTATATTGTTGCGTGTTCATTTTCGCTGCGTGTATAATAGCAGCCACGCAAGATTAATAAATAAGCCGAGAGCAGAACTGATAAGCACCAGTGCCGCCGCCGACGCCGACACTATAAGGGCCCCTCGGCTGCTATTCAACCGCATGCCTTTGCCAAATGCCTAAGTATTTTCGCCACGAGTTAGATAAGGACCAACTTCCGGCGCAATGAAATCGTTTTTGGATTGTCTTGGAACTACGGAAACGTCGCGAATCGTGATTTTTAAGAATAGAACTAGAAAGTGTCACATTATCAAGTAGTAATTAAACGTAATGTGTGAGAGAAATAGTACATTACGTGCCAGGCACGAATGTGCAAATTTGGCGAAACGGCAAGATAATGGACCGAAGCGAAGCTGAGGTCTGTTAGCCGTTTCACCAAATTGCACATCCGTGCCTGTTAGGTGAAGTATTTTACGCCATAATAACCGAGAAGTCACGTCAAAATGTCAGTTTTGAGGTTAAAATGGCGTAAAAAAATTAGCTGATTGAACTGTACAAAAATCTACCACTGCAAACTATTCAGAAAATGTTCACCACTATTCAAGTAATGAAACTGAAACCATAACCATGACGTGTAATTTTTATAAACCGAAACCGAAACCGATTCAGACTCTGAAACTGGTTTCAATCGGTTTCAAGCCATTGATTCATACTGCTTGTGCTTACTACAAAAAATAATTTAAGTTGTGTTGTAGTTAACTTAATTCCATTGATTAGAACTTATCAATTCTATGGATTAAAAATATTAAATAAATTTCTCAGCTGTCACGTGTGAATAAATCTTTTTAATCTTAACAAAGACAAAAAATATTTATAGTGTAAGAACTCTTTGAAATCTACAAACTATATTATTCGCTAATCATATAATTCGTATGGACATAATAAATGCAATTTTTTAAGGTTGATTATTCAATTCGTGCGTTGAAAAATAAAAAAAATATAAAAAAAATATAGATGACTATTTCGTATGTTCTTTCACGCAAACGTGTTCCTTACTTTCTTTAAATGAAATAAAAATGAGTTTTAAAGTATCAGTGTTTTAGAACGATGGTTTCAGACCAAAAAATTTTACGAAGTAATGCATAAATACATGCTATGGGTGAGTCTCAAATCCATTTTAATTTTTTTCTTCAAAACCGAAGCCAAAATAAATGTTAAGGAACAAAACCCAAATAAAAACACTTGACTAAATCGAAACCCTAACCGGAATGTAATTTTATATCGGTTTCCTTGCTACTATTAGTCACTATATGTGATTTTAATAGTGTGCAAGTTTATGGTCAGCAACTCAGCAGTACAAAATAGAGGTCAATAGTGGTGTAATAGCGGTTAAGAATAGTGTCTACCAGTGATTCTTTAGTATCCTACTATTCACGAGATATGTTTTGGACAATATTGGTCATCACACATGAAGTTATGATGTTCCTAGATTGATCAACAGTAGTGAGCATGGATTTTGTCGTGTAATCGCGGTAACTATTAGCTGCCTTTCGAACCTTTTCAAGTAATACTAAGTACTATTGGACACTAAAATTGAAGTTTTACAGTTTCAGGAGTGGTATAGGGTAATCAAAAGTGAACATATTACACTAAAAAATCGTTTATTCTCCTTGTTATATAGCCTTTTTTCAATCCCCAGCAAGAAATTGCCGTAATCTTGCCGATTGTGACCAACGGCCCAGTATTGGCGCAACTTCGGTGTACGACCATCGCCAGCCAATATATGTCCAATATCGGCAAAACAATCGAACCAGTGCTGGTTCGGCTGTTTAGTGAGTGACGGCGCGAAGTTCACTATTAGAGTCGAGCCAACTCCGGCAAATCAATATAACCAGTACGGGTTCGATTGTTCTGTGAGTCATGACTCAGAGCATATTACCAGTATTAAGGAAATATTGGCAAACCGATTGAACCAGTACTGACTCAATTCTCTAATAAGTGATGGCACAGATCCCATTGCCAGCATCGAGCCAATATCGGCAAAACGAACTAATCAGTATAGGTTCGATTTTCTAGTGAGTGATAGTATAGAGCTCATTACCAGTACTGAGCCGACATTGGCAAAACAAGAAAACCAGTACAATCTCGACTGTTTAAAGTGTTATGATGTAGAGCTCATTGTCAGTATTGAGCTAACATCAGAAAAACAAACAAACCAGTAGATGAGTTGACTGTCAAAAGAGTAATGACCTAGAGCTCATTGCCAGTATTGAGCCAATATTGGCAAATCGATCAGACCAGTACAGCCTTGATAGCCTCACGAGTAATGGCACAAACCTTATTACTAGTATTGAGCTAACATCACAAAAACGAACGAACCCGTACAAGATCGATTGTCCACTGAGTTGTAGCGCAGAGATCATTTCCAGTATCGAACTAAAATTGGCAGAACAAGCGAACCAGTACGGGCTCGATAGTCGAGCAAGTGATGACGCAAAACCTACTTACAGTATTAGACATTGTGAAATGAAAGAATTATTACCAGTTTTATAGTGAAGTAGCAAGTAATAATTTGGAGCCAAGTGTGCTTATTTCAGAGCTAATTGAGTATAGCAACACTGTAAAAGAAATAAGAAATTTTTCATATTGTGTATGGGAATTTTCGCATAGAGCATTGAAATTTTGAGCTTACAAAAAATGTCGCATACGCATGTTACTTAACAACATTTTTCTAAAAAATTCACACATGTATAAGGACGTTTCTTTTCATGTACGGAAAAAAAATACAAAAGCATAGATAATTTCAGACTTGTCTGTAGAATAGTCACTTCCTATAATGTATTAAAAGTGTTTTCAGAGTAAAACAAAATATTTGCCCAATTATTGCTGTACTCGTTTTTTGATTTCACATACTTAAATTTAGCTTGTGCTACTTTATATAAAAAAGGAATTATGACTATTTGTATAAAAAAATTGAATATTAGAATCAGGGACCACCAAAACCGAAACCGAAACCGAAACCGAAAACGAAACCGAAACCGATTCGACTTAATAAAGACCGAAACTGTTGCGAAACCGTTGTTAAGATTTTTTACAAAACCGAAACCGAAACCGAAACCGAAAAAACTTTTTTCGGTTTTCACATGTTTTTTTTTCGGTTCCATAGCAATTTTTGTATGATCATTATGTCGTTTTTGAATTGTTTTGAATTAATAGACTTTCGATATAAAAAAGGGTAAATGGAGGAAAATAGAACATTTCGAGACTCCCGAGTTACTCCGGGATACAAATGATATCTCTGCCAAAAAAATAAAAAAATGAATAAAATTTTGATGTTTTAACGGATAAAATATATATATACACACAATTATTAGGAATGCATTGCTTAAAGCGTTTAAGGAAGAATTTTTAAAAAGTATCTGCAATTTTTTGTGAAATAATAAATACATTATGTATACGATAGGGTGCCATGGCAACGAAAACATTGAATATTTGAATTCACTAAAAAAATTTTTCTAAAAACTGTTGTATATCCGAAGATTAATCTTATTTCGTGAAAACCTAAATCAACTGATTCTATTTCCTATAAAGAAACTTGGAACGTTGTTTTCTCATCTAGGAACCAAAACCGCAAAAATTTTTTTTTCGAGAACGAAACCGTAACCGAAACTTATATAGATTTATTGTGAGAAACCGAAACAGAAATAAAAAACTTTTTTTTTTCCAAAACCGAAACCAAAACCGAAAATGTTTTTTTTTTTCCCAGAACCAAAACCGAAACCGTTTTTTTTTTATCAAATCCGAAACCGAAACCGAAACCAAAAACGTCATTTTTTTTTCTCTCGAAACCGAAACCAAAACGAAACCGTTATATATAACGGTCTCGGTCCCTGATTAAAATGAAATTTTTGAATTTGAAAAAATTTAGTAATTCATTATTTCTTTTATACAGAAATTCATATTTATGTACGATGCAGTTCATATACATGACAATTTTCGAAATCTGTCGAAAATAAATTCTTTTTCTATTTTGTCGTTAAGTATTGGGAAAAATATTGCAAGATAAGACACTGATCGTCCGATTGTTGCCGATTCCCGTTTTACTTTTGTTTCTTCGGTGCTACGTACAGTGTTTTTTTTTCTCTCTCGTCATGTGCAGTTCCACGGCCAACGTGCAAACAGTGCCAATCATATTATAAGTCCGCCATAAATAAATGATCGACAATGTTGAAATCATAAAAACAATAGAAGTAAGTGTAAAAAAGTATCGAAAATAGTCCTACACTTATTATTGAATTTTAAGCATTATAATGACAGTGAGTAATATAATCTAAAATAAATATTGTCACATTTATGGATAGTATTTGAAAATTTTCAGAACTGATGGTTGACTTAGAATTATCAGTACTGCTTTTCAAAAAAAATTTTAACTAGTAGAAAAATGACCCATCAATGTATGATTTTTTGCCTACAGGAATCAATAGAAAATGAATGGAAATTGCCCAACAAGAAATTGACGACCGGGCCGATACCGGGCCAATCACGGCAGCCGTTGTTCGACTGTCAGCATTCGATCTTGACGCAGTATCGAAATGATAACGCCAGTCAATACTAGGCCAACACTGGCAACTGTTTTAACGGCACCCATTACTACCTTAACATCGGGCCGGTACTGGTTCGCTTGAGTTGCTAATGTTGGCTTAATACTGATGGCGAACTTCACGCCGTCACTTTTTAAACAATTGTACATGCACTGGTTCGACTGTTTTGCCGATATTGGGCACATATCGGCTGGCGACGGTCGTACAACGAAGTTGCGCTAATACTCGGCCAATCGTCACAATCGGCAAGACTACGGCAATTCCTCCCTAGGTGATTTTTCCAATTTTATTCCCATCAGTTTCGCTTGGCGAAAACTCACTGCCAATGGGTCATTTTCCTCGGTAAATGTTGTAATGGAATGAAATTGTCTTCCTCCTTTCATAGAATTTCGAAGTGCAGTTTATGAAGACAGACAAAACGAAAATCATATCAAAACTAAGTCGTTGGCTATCTCAGGCTCAGAATCGTAAAAGTGGCCCAAAACAACGTCAGGAACAAAAAAATTAACAATCAAAGTTCATAAATGTAAATTTTCTTTTGATGTTTTACAGAATAAAATGCATTTTTTATGAAAATATCATTATTTTTGTTGCAACTTTTCAAAAATTTTCAGGATTTTGGTTCAGTCCTGGCATGCATACTGTTCAAAAAGGTTGGTAAATTTTCCATAAAAGCATTAGAAGTTTTTAACCCATATTCTATGTGAGGTTCATCCTTTAATAGATATGGAAATTTTTCGATACGCTAAGGGAATTCTGCCATATATTATGAAGAAATTTCCATATATATGGAAGAATTCCAATTGCGTATGGAAAGTTTTCCAGATCAATTTATGGATAAGTCTCATAAAAAATATGGATTAATAACTTCTGATACTTTTATGGAAAATTTATCAACACTTTTTAACACTGGAGTATTGGCATAATGCTAGCATTAAGTACCGGCGTGATACCAGCATTGAATACTGGCGCAGTGTTGGCATGCAGTATTGGTATTATACTGGCAATTAGTATAGGCGCGATGACAGCATTGAGTATTGGTATGGAACTGACGTCAAGTATTAGCTCGATATTGTTATTTGGTATCGGCGCAATGGTGGATTATGGTACTGGGGCGACTCTGGCTGCCGTTGCAATGGTTTCCTGTGAATATCGGTGCAATGTCGATATGCGATATTGGCACTATGATGGCATTCAGTATGAGCGCAATGTTGTATTATGATATTGGCGTGACTCTGGCTGCCGTTACCACGCTTGCCAGTCTCGGCCCCGTATTAACTGGAGTTATCATTTCGGTACTGCGCTGACGGTCGACTGCTGACGGTCGAACTACGGCTTGCCGTGATTGGCCCGGTATCGGCCCGGTCGTGAATTTCTTGCTGGGTCGATACACAAACTCTAATAATGATTAATATGTTACATGAATCTACAGAAACATAAATTACAATATAAATTTCTCAAAAACTCTAAAAACTACGAAACTTCATGCACGTTTTTTGTGAGATTTGAAAAATACTATAAGGCTTACGAACAAAGAACACAGCATACCAAAAGAAGAATATTAATTGACATTTTTCTTTCCATTTTGAAAATATACAGTCCGAATTCGTCATAATTCCTATCTTGACATAAATAAGCCAATTTTTTTTAGACTTCATTGTAGCATATTGAAAATCGATGGTACTGGATATCCATAGTTAAAAAACACTCCGCTTTTTTTATGCCTTTATTCTTAATTGA
The DNA here is from genome assembly GCA_028476575.1 of Platygaster robiniae. Classification (NCBI taxonomy): domain Eukaryota; kingdom Metazoa; phylum Arthropoda; class Insecta; order Hymenoptera; family Platygastridae; genus Platygaster; species Platygaster robiniae. Next base: position 20,161,375 of record CM052026.1, read on the forward strand.
AAGAGTATAGGTTATCAATGTAAAAAAATTTTCCGGATACTTCAAGTGATTCTATTGGGGGTTGGGGTTGAATTAAAGGAGTCAATATAAATGTGCCAGAAGTGCAGAAACGGAAGTGCCTTTGATTCAAAAACCAACTTGAATGATGAAACTATTCAAGTTTTTTTCTTCGACAACTAAAGTGTAAATGTCTTATTTTTTGATAGAAGGTATAAAAATAGTGCTGTCAAAAATAAAATCACCATCGATTCTAGTGATATGCTTGGTAATAGTTTTGAAGAGAAGAGATAAAGGCAAGTTTTAAGATGCGAAAAATTTTTATTTATCGACAAAATCACAACCAAGTTTTATTTAATGTTTTTGATTTTACTTGATGAAAAATATAAATGAGACATAGAAATTTTACGAATGGCGGTGAATCAAAAATTCATCAAATTTGGCACTCTGCCAGCGGCGAATGTGTAAACGATTTTCAGGGATATGCATTTGAGCTTTGTCGCCGCGAGTAATAAGTTTTAATTGGCAGTTTCCTCCGGACGAAGAACCCACATCACGTCGATAAAAAACTAAGAGTGCGTTGTTTTTATGGTCTCAGGGGATGAAAATTTATTAAATCCACAATAGGATTTGGCTAATGTAAAAACACCATTACGATGAATTTCACACTCGAGAAATAGGCAGATAAATCAGAAATGGAGATCTGTGTCCGAAGGTAATTTCATTTTTCTTCGTTTTTTTCGTGCAGCATTTACTTTACTTTTTTACTATTCTACAACTCTTTCACTTTGCAGTAAATTTGACTAAAAAACCGTGGTAAAAAATGTATGAATTGAAGATACTGGATTATTATAATAGTGATAAGACGTTTTTTTACTTTGAGTATCTGCGATTTCCTAAATTCCTGATCAAAAATGTATCAAAATCACACATTTTACTGATCTGCAAATTACTGTTTTTCATTAATTGGATCCCATAGCATAACTATTCTGAATTTTTTTCTATTTCTTTTAAACTTGAGTTTGTAGTACATTCGATGAATAAATGTAATACAAAATTTATGAGATCCATAATTCGGCAGATTTGATTTATAATTAGTCGATTGCAATTAGGTGTATTTTTTTATTTACAAGTTTTCAGTCGCGATTCCTGTATTTGAATATGAATTTCTTTATTACTTACTTTTTGAATCGTTAAATCGAAACTTTTGTAACAACCCCCACTTTTTGTGATCAAGTTTTTATTCTTGAAATTATAAAATTCGAAATTCTTTGTATTGCAATAATAGCTTTTCAAGAATCCAGCGAATTGAAGTAAACACAGTAAAGAAAACAATAATTGATCAATTAGCAGATTTTCGATATACATTTTCATCTCGCATCCGAAAGTTTTTCAACAAATTCCAATTTTCGGTAGAAAATGATCAATCTCTGGTTCCTTCGCCTCTTTTTTCTATGGAGATTAATCAATCTTTGTTCGTTATTTTTTTTCTTCATACCGAACAAGAGTTCAATAAAATTTTCAAGATAAGTGCAAATCATAGACAAAGGAATATAGGGACGGAGTGTAAGCAAGCGGGGAGGCCCCTGTTGAGGGGCGAGAGGCAGGGTACTATAACGTCAACATAACATGTTACTGAGCACGCGCGTAGTCGTTGACCAATCAAAATTAGGCTAACTACGCGTTATTTTCCCGAAATTTCCCGGAACTGAGCATACGCACTGCCTCGGCCAATAAAAAGTAGGCAGACAATCTTGTCCCCCTCGTCCCTCTGCGGGACGCTCCCCTGGCCTAAAGTATGACTTTACACTCCGTCCCTATATTCCTTTGTCCATTGTGCAAATCGGTACTTTATTCAAGATCCACGTTACCTTTTCCAGGCCCTTATAATCAACACAAGAAAAAACGAGACTTATTCATTTTTGCTAATTTAAAAAAAACTTCCATTTTCAAACATGTCCTGGAAGTTACTACCACTTGTAATTGATCACACCCACGTCCCTAACCCTAAAATCATAAAATCATTTGTTATCCGTTTTCCTATAAATTCCCACAGTCCTTATAAAAACTCCCTCATAATATTGCAAAATCCTCGATAAACCAAGCAACATGAAATCATATCTGCTTTTATACCGATCGTATCTTATCTCGGGAACAAATTGAATGCGTAGAAAAATGCAAAAACTTGCGCTGCGAATGCAAATTTCGTACGGTCCGCGAGCGCGGTTTAAGCGATCGCATTTCGCAACGGGCGCGATAAGATCGTTTTGATTTCTCGCGATCGATCGAGATTTCGCGAAATCAATTTGATTTTGTCAAGTTCTCGAAGCGTCAATGCCGAGTGCGCGTTTTAAATTGCATTGCCGAGTTCAAGAGGCTCATTGGGTGGAATGGAACGTCGGACAATGCTCGCGAGTGCAACAAACGCTTTTTATGAAATCTAGTTCAATGAACGTTGTTGTCAATCAGCCCTTTCGTGGATAGAAAAGCCGAGTCCTGTCAAATCGGATACGTGTACGTGCAGTGTTGCAAATTGCAAATTACGTTATTGAATTTTTTTTCATAAGAAAGAGAGAATGAAGAGAGCTTTTCGTATTTTATATAGGTAACTTTATTTGTTTCTCGTAAAAAAGAGCGTGTTTGTAATTGATCAACTTTATTTGTTGAAAACTCAGTTCGTTTCGCAAATTTTCAAAATTTTTAGACGGAAAAAAGCCTCGGAATTTCAAGAGTTATGTTTCAGATAGTTGCATAGACTCTGAATCACTCTGTATGAAGTTATGGTGAAAAATCTAAACACTTTCGAAAAATTCAAATTTGGAGATCAGGGCCTCGAAACTTAAGATCCCACAAATTCACATCCGAAACTTAATTAATTTTGAAACTCGAAAAATTAGATCTTGTTTAACTCTTCATCGTACTTAAGGATTTTGAAACTCAAAAAAAACTATGAACTATATTTGGAACTTTGGATAGTTCGAAGATTCAACTTTCAAATTACGAGATTCAACTGCTGTGAATGCTGCGGAAATTTCAAAATTGGAGAATTCTCAAGTTTCAAACTGTAGATTTACCTATAAAACTCGGATACTACTTTGATTGAATAAATGTTTTGTACAATTTATTCGAAAAATCAAAAACTCGTATGCCAAATGAATCGGATCACTTAACCAATATTGACAATAATAAAGGACTCCAAAATATAGAGGTTAAAAACTGGACACGTCCTTTCAAAATCGTTTGTTTCTCTTAGATTAATTGAAAGTGTTGGTCAATCCATTTGGACAACCACAAAAATCAAGTTACATTCAAACCGAATACGTACTCAAAAATGACTGACTACTTTACAGACTTATTTTACACAAAAAATCACAAGCCCTGGTTAGGATTCGAACTCATGCCCTCTAACTAGTCACTCTAGCGTCCTAACTACAAAGCTATGATCCAATTCCTATTCATTCATTTCGTACAGAATTTGTTAAATTCAACAATTTTTGGACGAAACCACTATTATTTCTAAAAAAACTTGATTGTCAATCAAACAAAAGAAATTCATTAAAGCGTCTCCAATTTTCATGAATTTTCATTAAAATTAAACTGAAAAAATGTCCAAACAGTAGCTACGTTTGGATCTACCTCAACCCATCGATTCGTAACAAAAAACAGGTTAAAGTCGCAATGACCCTCCAACCCTCACTATCCCCTTTTCCTCCTCTGGCAACGACAAAAAACGAACTAAAAACAAAAAAACTTTAAGCTTCTCGTTAAGTTCGGCGTCGGCGTCACGCGCCGAGCTCTTTTTTTTCTTCGTCTCTTTTTCTTGCATCAACGAATGCGGACACCCCGTGTAGACCGATTGTATGTACGTACATACAGTGCATATACACGGGTAAAAAGCGGAGGCGTCGGGCTCCTCGGGCGCTCGAGTGCAATGTGTGGGCAGAACCGCGAGCCGCATGCCAGTCGCGAGAAGGCCTGCCCCGCGTGATCGCGTACGCGCTCATTTCCCCGAGTTTGTTTGATCCACGCGATTTTAATCGCATGCGAGACTCGCGAATCGCTCGACACGCGAGATAGAGTGCCTCGAGGAGAAGGAAATTAGTGGTATGGTAACACACCGTGAAGCTTTGCTCTGGAAATGAATCGCTTACTGTGACGAGGGGTGAAAAAGTTTGCTTTCGGGCCTGGTTTTTTGGGTGGGGAAGCTGTTTTTCACACCATGGTCGGTAAAAAAATTTTCTTCGATGAAGATGCTGTAGTTTTTATCAGTTCGTGAAGAACGGAGAAATGTTTTCTTGACTAAGGTTACGAAAGAGGTTTTATTAGCTGCAGCGTATAAAAGTGCATATTGTTCAACTGGATTGGAAAAATGATCGTTTTCCAAGCGCTTAAGTGCTACGAAACTTATATTCACCTACGTCTTTGAACGGAAAATTGTCATTAGCTCGTGTGGAATGTTTCTTTGGACGAATCTGAAGTTTGCAGCGTGAGGTAAAGGCGAGATTTGAGGAAGAAACTTTTCCACACTGGTTGAGGAATGAAGTATATCATCACTGAAATCTTGAAGTGATTTTATGGTTATCGTGTTTAAAAATGCAGTATGCAACTCGTACCAAACGTCTATGTAAGCTGCGGAATAGAATAAATTGAAAGCATGCGTTACACAATGTACTATTCCCTACATTTCTGCGTGTGAAAAGTTATCGTACATTCTTCAAGAGTAAGAAAAGCATGCTTTTTCTATAATTCGCAAATAAAAATAAAAAATTTTTTTTATCTGTAAACTACAAGAAAACGATGAATTTCCGGTAGTCTTGAATTACGAATTCACGATACACTCGTCGTTTACATATGAAATATCGTATTGACAATTTTGGATATGCCTTTTTCGTTTCGTCAAACCAAGCATCACCAAAAACTGTCAATAATATACCATTAATTCTCATTACTTTGGTTCAAATGGGGGAAGGGGGAGGGAGGCTATTAGAATGAAATCTCACAGGAAATTTTTTCTTCGAAATTTCGTTACTCAATTATCTACCTTTTTATTTCGTTTGATTTTTATTTCTAATATAACTTCAGTTTCTAAATCAATTTTAAGGCTTATAAATCGAATTTCTCAGTTTGAGGGTCAGAAATCTATTTCCAGAATTGATTTCGAAGTCAAGCTCGATTTCAAGTTGTGCGTATTTTTATTTCGTTTGTGGCTCGGTACAATGTTGCAAGTTCAAAAATACGAGGATAAACAAAATGCCATCGTAACACATGCGTTTCTAGAAATATGAAATTCCAAAATCTACTTAAGAATAGATGAATAGTACTTTGCAAGGAAAATTGAGGTGTATTATTGAAACGTTACTCAGTTATTTACAAAATTTCTGAAGACATTACACATTGGTAGTAGATATCTTATGAATGTTCAAATATTTTTCCTATGAGCAGATAATGAAATGAGTCTGTCAAAAACGAAGAGTTATAAAGATTTTTACATATTAACTAGAGTAAATATTGATGATAAATCATCCATCGATCGGAATAATAACTCTCAATAACTGTCAGCATCACAAAACAGCAACTTGGAAATTTTCGAACCAAAAAATGTACTTAGATTTATAGCAACAATTATACTTTGCGGAACGAACAAAGAACAAGGAAAATAAATTCTAAGTATAAATTCCGTAAAACATTTAGAATCTGTGTGGAATGAGAAGAAAAACAGAAAACATTCATGAAATATTCTTGTTTTTTCTCCTCTGACTGAAAAATTTATAAAACGCTTGAGGCATGCAAAAAAATGAGTCCAACGTGGTAATCAAATCGCAAAGTCGAAGCGCAAGATGACTTCGAAAATAAAAACTCGGAGATAATTGCTTCTTGTCTCGGCAACGAAGAAACTCGCACGTCAATAAATTGCGAACATTTTCATTCTCGCATTGTATAGAACAGTTGTAATTTACTAACTTTTGCGTCTCGGATTTATAATACTATCATGACACGAGATTGGAAAAAATCCGTCTCCAAGATAAATAATTCTAAAAGCAAAATAAATTCAAGGAAATCGAAAGTTCATAAATCATGAACTATAGAGTCAATTTGCAATATTTGCTGATTAAAATTTAATAATCGGATAATGCAACGAGAATACGTTTCCCGGGAAACGTTTTTTTAATGTTTTCTTCGTGGAATGTAATATGTAATTGGAAAAGATTAATAATCAAAATCCTTACTTAGTAGAGCAATTGATAAGTTGGTTCGAAAATTCGAAAAATTTAATGTGGTAATAAATGTGTGGCTTCATGAGAAATTCCCTTAAATTTTGTAGAACCAAGGATCCATTTTCGAAATAGCGTTAAAAACAAAAAGAAGGCGGAGTGAAAAAAAAAAAACAAGTCGAGCAAGACCACCTCGACGAAACAAATAAAAGTAACGACCACGTTTCATTAGTGCCAAGTACGAAGTGTGCTGGAGACCTCACGGTTTTCCCCAAGTGATAATGGTAACTTGTTTTCTAAATCGCGCCTCTTCGTGGAAATAATGACGCGAAGCGAACTGTCCGATCGCGAATGAATAATTAATCTGGCCTGGAGATCCAAGCCCGACATTTTAACGATGGAAACGTTTTCCCGGAGATTCTCCCACAACGATTCGCTCAGGAAAAAAAATTGCTTTTGGAAAATGGGAAAAACTGGGTTAATAAAAAGGCTCTCTGTTAAACGGGAAAATCCGCGACAATATTTGATTTTTGCGATTATGCAATTGCCCTCGGCGGGTTTTTTCCGTTAGAAACACGTATAGGCGTATATTGAAATGCGTGTCCACTCACACATGGAAAAGAAAAATGAATTGAAACGGTCGGTACATATTTTTCGTTTTGAGGTAATACATCTTTAAATCTGTGGATTTTGAAATTTAGGATACTTGAATTTTTAGGTGAAAAGCGTCTAATTTCTGAATTTTACTTGGTAAAGGATTACTTTTCTCTCATTTTTGAGTTAAAGGTTACAATGTTTTTGTGATTAAATTATATAGATTCTAAATACTTCGATTCAACGACCAAAAATAAAGCATTTAGTTTTTGACGATGTAAGAATGAGAGGTTCACAAGATTTGATATGAACATGATTGAATACTCTGTATGAAAACGAATTCATCAATCGCATAGTACATACTCGTCAGGTTTGTTCCTCGATCATTCAATTGGCATTTAATCCATTTTTTCACAAATACTCATGTTAAAATATTTGTGAAATAAAATATTTAGAAAACAACACAACTCGAGAGAAATATAGAAACAAAATTTCATGATTTTGTATTTGCGAAAATACCTGAACATCAAAATTAATGTATGTATAAAAGTATTGTTGTAAACTGCTGAATCGCATTATATAACACAGTTTGGCATGAGATTTGGGATGAGAAAATTTCATCGAGAACGTGTAAGATAGATTGTCAATAAGCGATTCCCAAAAGGATTATGTTTAGATCGCTCACGTTTCCGAATAATAAGTTTTTTCAATATTTAATTTTTTCTAAAATTAAAATCCGTTATTATTGACCGATTTTCACGAAATTCGACTTATTTCATGGGTTTTTCAAGACGATAAATCCAAACCCATCATTATTTTCGCAAAAAAACGGATATATTAAATTTTCAAATTTTTCCGACACTATTAGACTTCAACATTTGTCACGCTCGCAACGTGAAGGAGACCTTTCACTATTCAGATGCTGCTGGAAGTTGACTCGGAAATTTCGGCATCCCGTTATTCCCATTGTGAGCGTGACGAATGATAAAGATTTGCAATTCCGGAAAAATTTGAAAATTTGAAACATTGATTTTTTTGCGAGAATAATGAGGGGATTAGTTTTATCGCCTTGAAAAGCCCATAAAATAAGTCTAATTTCATGAAAATCGTTCAGTAATAACCGATTTTAACTGTAGAGAAAATTAAATATTTAAAAAATGTATTACTTGGAAACGGGAGCAATCTCAACAAAATCCTTTTGGGAATCGTTTATTGGCAACCAATCCTACACATTTTCGATGAAATTTTCCTATCCTGACTCCAAAAGTCAATTTTTGCCCAACTGTGTAATAAATATACTGCGAAAAATGAATTTAGATGAAAATGAAGTTTTTTTCGTATCCATGATAAAAATTGAACCTGAGAATTTTTCTGCGACTTCCGTCGCGTTATTCATCGTCGCACGCACAATAAAGCCGCATCTGCGTTTAATAATCGATCCACGCGATTGGAGTTTACGCGCCCGACCTCGGGCCTCTTCATCCACCGATCTCTTTGACAAATGTGTTCCATTTTGCCCCCCACCCAGGCGTTTCGCATATCTCGCGTTTCCTCTCCCTCAAAAGCCGCGTCCTTCAATCGCGGCAATCGCTCTCCCTGCAAGCTCTTTGCTAGTTTCGTGCCGCATACGCGATGAGGAAGCTATTTTTCACACTAAAACCGAGATTATTGCTGTGCCTCCAAGATACTTTAGGCTGAACAATTAATTATGAATACAAAAAAATAAAACAACAGTTTTTACGGTTTTTTTTTTTTTTTTTTTTTTTAAAAAAAGGGCATAAATGGCGCAGAAATTTTGGGGAAAAGTGGAACGTGAAAATGTGATTTTGGAGAAAGATGCTAGGTTAATAACTGTGGAAAAGATTAATGACGAATCGTTGTATGTAATAGTTGTTTATTTCAAAAATAAATTGACTTGTTCGAAATACCGAATGTGGATAGTGACGAAATAAAGCCATAAAAAAATCAGAAATCACATCAAATAATAGAAGGTTGGTAAAAATTGTGAAAAACGATATGCAGAATCATAAGAAATTATGGAAAATTTTCATGGACTATGAATTTGCGATAAATCGTGAGGACTGTAAAGAAAATTTATAGAAAATCATTGCAAGTCATAAAAAGCTATGGGAAAACACATAGAATCATGAGAAATTATAGAATCTTTGATAGCAATATTGGAATTCATATTCTTATAATTAGTACAAGAATGATGTTCCGTGGTTTCCTATGCTTTTTGAAGTTATGCTTAATGACAAATAATGTTGAAGTGAATTGAAAATCACGAAGAACTATTGTGAACCGACTGAAAAATAAATAAAAAATTAGCGAATGTTGAAGGCTGTGAGAAATCTTTGTCAATCACAGGAAATCTTGAAATTATCGGCAGTTATAGAAAAAAAGGGTATCATAGATACTCATGAAAATTAATGGGAAATTATGGTCAAAATCATGATGAATGATAAACAAAATATAGAGAATCATGGGATATGATGGAAAATCATAATAAAATATGGTGAGACTTGATAGGAAATTGTGGGAAAATATTGAGTTTGCGATAAAAAATTATAATAAATCATGGTAAGCCATAGTCAGTTATTAAAAATCTTTATATAATTACTTGACATAGTATATCGTAATGCTAACATTATATTTGATATTGGAACAATGTAAAATAATTATTTTGACAAAAAGAATCAGTAAGACATAGTATAGAGATGTTATATCGATAGTTTCGTTTTAGTTTAGTGAAAATTATATCAATAGAGTATATTATGTTACGAGAACGACATAATGATATCTCACTAGCCCGAGGGTTATGGTCCGAGGTGAAGCTGAGGACTATAATCACACAAGTGAGTAAAATATTATTACGTCCGAGTCATGAAATGTACGATATTTTATACATATTTTTAGTACGTAAAAAATGTTTTTTCACCGTAGAAAAGTACACTAATGTAGTTTTCATGGTACTAGTAGTATAAACATTTTATTCAAAACAAAAAAAATTGCCTCGTCCTCCGATCACTATACTTTTTAAGAGCTGTTTCTTTGCGTTGCATAAAAAAATAAAAAAGATATTGAGTAATTATATTGTTTCAATGAATTTTAAGCTGCTGAATTGCATTTGAAACATCTGTCATTCTTTCAAAAACTACAATTACACTGGTTATGGAATCTGTTATTCATATCGTTTTCAACATTCAGTGTCAGGATTCGACATTCTATTAAGGACTTTGCAAAAATAAAATTTATAGGAGGAAATGAAAATTACTATCCTCGTCCTTGAGTAAATTTTTTTATGTACTTCTTACAGCATGTTATCAGCATGTTTGTTGCAATTATTTATAAGCTATTGTGTGTCATTCTCTTATGTTGTGTGAAATGAATAATTTATTGTTCGACACAAAATTTGTAAATAAAAAAAAATTTTAATGGATTCGTCAACTACAGTATAGTCATCGAAAAATGAGGAAATCGATAATTTCTTCTAAAAAATTATGGGAAAACTGCTTCTCCGATACTAAATTTTTTATGAGAAAGTATGAGATTAACATATCATGTTCTACAATTTCTGTAAATTTATGCAGATAATTTACAAGATTGCTTTGACTTTGCAAGAAAATCGTAATCACTAAAATTCGGAGATGTTTGACATGAAAATAGAAAATTCTGAGAATTCATGCTTGTATTAATTATAATTTTTCTGAAATATTTACACTTTTTTTGAAAAAATGAAAGAGTTGATTTCTATGAAAAAAGTTTTTTAATGGTAAATCAAAGGGTTTTCTATTGTTAATTTATTTGCGTTAATTTCACTGGAAAAGAATAATTTTTAATGAGATTAGAAAAAAATTAGAAAAACATTACTATCGTTTTATCAAAATTTATCGAAATCACAAATGATACGAGTGTAAAAAAAATATGCAAATTTTCGAAAAAACCTCTTCATAAGTCGAAAGGGTTCAATTACATAAAAAAAAATTATTCATGGAAAGAAAATACACCCAAGTTTACAAAGGCAATGCGTAAGAAACGTCGTTAATTTACGTGTTTTCTAGTTTTCCGGTTACGAATGCACTGAAAGTAAAAGGAATTTTTTTTTAATATGCTGACAAAATCTGCAGTCCATTACATTTTCCTTCACTTTTTTACATTTGTCGTTGACAAAATCAATAATTTATTTTCTTTATTCAAACATTCAAACTCTGTAAATTTTTAATGACAGTCGCAGAAATTTCTTGAACCTCAAAGTCACTCTGCAGAACAAACTATGCCGGACATTTTTATCATCTAGTCATAAATCACATCGCGAGCAATAAATTTCATTTGACTTCCATGTGTGCTTTCTTTATCTCCAATTAAAGTTTGAGAAAAATCTCAATATAGTCGTTATACATGGAGAAAAATTACGAGAGCATGCGAATTATTTTCATGCAAGTCCAGTCCATGATTTTTGCTCCGTATTTTGGATCTTGGAGGGCAAGGGTCGGCATATTATGCGCGTCGAGAAATGCACGCGATAACAACTCAACGGTACAATGCCTAAAAGCTGTTTTGACTCCCCCTCGAAGATTTTTATTTCATCACGTCTCGTTTTACGTTGCATGACGCGCCTCGCTAATGATCGTTTTGCCCAATAAAATAATTTTTAGACCGCTACGATAAAAAAATCGTTCGCACCACGGGAAAAAATAACTTACACCCTCGTGAGAAATTTATTTTTTCCCTAGATGCGAAATGTACTAATCTTTGCTAGAACGCTGGTGCGCAAAGCGCGCCGCATACTAGACTTTCCTTTTTCTTCTATTCTAATTTAAATTCATACTATCATCCAACTCGTATTATATATAAATAATACCTATACAAATTTTTCTACTTTTTTCCTGCCTTTTGTTTAGTTATTTACATTCATTATTCTTTAATGGTTTGCTTATTTATACTTTTATTCAATTTTAATGAATCCTAATTTGTATACGTTAATTTTTTGATAATCATTGTTATTATTTGATATGAAATTTTTTTAAATAAAGATTTTCTTACATACTCTTATTTTTAAGTTTAACGTTTGAATCATTTATCTATATGAAATACTTTTTTATTTACTTTACTATTCTCAAAAAATCTTGTTTTTCTTCTTTGTTTCTACAATTTTCATCTTAAATCAATTTAAAATACATACATTTTTTTTTTGATCATGTTTTTATCATTTATGTTATAAAAACTCATTAAAATGTTTAATTTTCTTTACGATTTCAAAATCAAATCATTATCAAAAATTATAAAATATCATGTGCATCATAGTTTCATTGAACTATATACTAAATCATAGTTTGATTCTCTGGTCGAACTTGCAATATTTTATTTTCACATTATTACAATTGTTTTTTATAATAAAATATATTAAGGCTGGTATTTAAAAAAAGTTTTTTCGTTAGAACGATTTTCCTCAGAACAAAAGTTCTTCAAATCGTACAAAATCGTTTCTTAAAAATTATAGGAACTCTCATCAAATTTACAATAGTTATTTTTCAAACAACTAAAATTTTTTTCGTATGTATTAGACTGTTATTAAAAAAAAAGTTAATTTTTTAAAAGAAATTCCTTGAAATTCAACAAAATGATTTATGATAAGGTAATAGGAACTCTAATCGAACTTGCAGTATTATTTATTTCAAATTACTCGTAACGGATATATATATGTGGCGTGGACTGAAGAAAGGGTACTAACAACACCAAAAACCGAAAATGAGATATTCAGTGATTCTGAATGTAGAATATTTTCCCCGTCGAAAGAGCCTACTCTCAAATTTCTCAGATTTTTGTATCATATAAAAATTCGGCCCTAAAGTTAGCGTAAATCATGAGAAAGTTTCGCATTAGGAGAAGTATCCTTCCCCCTCCGCTTATTTCTGGACGCGCGCCTGAGCTACCGAAGCCCAGAATCTGGATTCGTTACGCCAGATTAGATCAGCTCTGGGACGTAATGACTTTCAAAAATAAACATATTCCACAAAAGCCACATCTTTTTTTCATATTTTACAAAGTAGAAGATAATGATGCGGAAACATAAGGCAATCCAATTTTGGAAATAGCTGCAGTTATCGTTATTAAAATAACATTTGCAGTCCCACGAAGATGGAGATAGGGTATTTTTTTTTATTTTAAATAGAAATTTGAACAATTTTCATCCAGTTTCTTTCAGATTCTTTCCAGTCTAACTCGAGCAAGCATCGAATAACTTTTCAGATAAATTCTCGAACAAGACGGTTTTTTTACCTATTTACTTCTTTTAGTGCATTTTATAGTAACGTGTCGTGTCATAGTTAACGTGTTACATGATTTCTATTTGTGATTGTGCCAAAATATTTAAAAATGGACCTGGACATCGAGCTACCACAGCTCAATTCGGAATATATGACCTCTAATGAAGATTCCACTTACAATGCTGATAGTGATACATCTGAATCATCGATCGAGAATATTCCAGAATCTGTTGCAAATTATAATGAATTATCATTCGAGGATGAACAGGAGAAAAAAAATATGGAAGTATGGTAATGTTTGGAGAAGGCGCCCAGCCTTGCTGTGAAAAGAAGTGCAATAAGAAATTACTCGAAACATTAGTGCGTCCTTACAGAGAATCCTTTCTGGAAATGACTAAAGAAGAACAAGATTTAGTTGTTTTGAGCCACTTCGAGATGGGAAAAGAGCACACTAGTCTCCAAAAATGCTATTATGAAATATATGAAAGGAAACCTTCTCGGAGAAGTGGCGAAAAAGAAAAAACGCGCATGAACATGAAATACAGTTTTCGTGGTATGCCAATATGTGCCAAAATGTACAGATATATCAATCCTATTGGTATCCACCGATATAAAAATCTTGAAGAATATTTAAAAAAAAAACGGTATTACTCCTTGAACTCATGCTTTGACAAGAATGCAGCCAGCTCGTGAAACAAGAATAATCACTCAGGAAGTCAAAGAATATGTGGTACAATTTATTAAGGCATACGCGAAACAGCACGCTATTCCCCTCCCAGGACGCATGCCAATTTTACTGATTTTCGTGTGTTGAAATTGCCATCTTCCGAAACAATGACGTCCGTTCATAAAGTTTATTTATCAGCGATTGAAGATGAAAAATTCCGGTTGGAAAATCGTTCTTTTCGACGAATTTGGCAGACTTACGTTCCTTACATTTCCGCAATGAAACCGGCGACTGATTTGTGCGATACATGCCGGGAACATTCTCTCTCCATCTACAAATACATGAAACTCAGCTCTGAAGAACGGCTTCAAAAAATCAAAATCGCAGAGGAACACCTCAACCAAGCTCATGGGCAACGTAATTATTATCAAGCTTGGTGTAAAAACGAAGGTAAACAATTCCAAATCAGTTTATGAATTTTTAGTTTTTTCAGTGAAAAATAAATAGTATTAATATATATTTTTAAATGACTAATTACTATCTAGTTTTATATGCTTCAAAAAAAAGTTGCTCATGAGTTAAAATTTGCATTAAAAAACTTTACCACGACAAAGTTTTTTCTTTCCGTTATTTCTAAATTTTATTTTAGTCATATTTTTGAAAATATTTCTTCTCATGAGTATTTTTCGTAAATCAACTAACGATCGATTAGTAACTCTCTGTAAAAAAACATCGTAATTACTTTTTTAATCCCGTAAAATTTTTTGATATATCTGGCTTAAAATCTTTTTCTGAGTATTACAACAAAATATAGTGAAAAGATCGACTTTTCCCAATGAATCGTTCTAAAATTTAGTCAACCCTCGTTATTAAAAAAATAGCAATGACTCTATTCAGAATAAGTATTTTTATAAACTTTATAACTTAAACTCAAACGTTGTCTCATTATTTGTCTTAATTTGAATCTGTACGTATATTTTCTGAACATACTAGTGCTTTAACCTTTTCTAAAATTAAAAAAAAGTACCAATTTTTCCTTAAAAAAACATCTAACTTATTTTTTAAGGTCCAAACTTTTTCTGTTAATTTGACTTAATTTTCATAGTATACTTTTTACTCTTTTCGATTTATTTTACAATGTCTATTTGAATATCAACAAATACATGAATGCTTGAATTCTTTAACCAAGCAAAAATTAAGTTTTTTTTCCTTCTTTTTCTAATATAAGATGATAGCAGTTTGGTTCTATCTTTCGATTTCGCACAGAACGTGAATTACCCATCCAGCCCGCAGCAAGTTAGGACGGCCTACTTCAAATCTGCGAGAAAATGCGCAATATTTGGTATTAATAACGAGAGGACTCGAATTCAAACAAATTTTTTGATTGATGAAGCGGTCAATATAGGTAAAGGACCTAATTGCGTAACGAGTTTGTTGCATTGTTATCTTGAAAAAAATGAACCTCGTGACGTGCTTGTCTTATTTGCCGACAACTGTGTAGGGCAAAACAAAAACAATACAATGCTTGGCTATTTACAATAGCGCGTTATCCAAAAAAAAACAAGAAAAATTTTTTCAATTTTTAGCTTACTGGGCATACAAAGTTCTCACCTGACCGCATGTTCGGACTTTTCAAATCATTGTACTCAAAGAGTTGCATAGACAATTTTCAAGACCTTTCTCAATGCGTGGAAAAATCATCTGTTTGTAATCTAGCGGTCAGCGCATCTGATGAGGTTACCTGGTTAGAATGGGACGCTTTTTTTAAAGAAAATTGTGAACCTTTGAAGGGGATTACGAAAAATCATCATTTCATAATTGACGATAAGGGCATTATTTGTAAACAATTCGCTGATAGTGCGCTGAGCGACCGCCTTTCAATTATTGTCAACGAAAATAAACTGAAGAAATCTTTTCCTCGCTCAATCAAACCCGAAGGATTATCGTTGTCGAGACAAATGCACCTCTACAAAAATATCAGAAATCTTTGCACAGACCCTTCAAAAGCGGACGACGTGGCTCCAGAACCGCTTATTGTCAACGAAAAAGAAAAAAAAACCACCCGAAAACGAAAAATCAGTGAGAAGCTATAAATAAACATGAAACGTTTGTTAGGAAAAAAATGACGTTACAACAAAGAGTTAATTTTGTACAGAAAACGATGCCTGCGCAAAAGGTGTAATTAATAAAAAATATTTTTGACAGTAATACGTGTGTAATTATTTTTATAGAAAGTTAATGAAACATTTGTGCGAATATAAGGAAAATTAAAAAAACAACAATAAGAAGTATTATAACTACAACGATCACCAAAACGATACTAAAAACGATTACCTTTACAAATATATTTTCTCATTACATTCATATGTCATTTTTTATACTACACATGCAATGATTTTTTATGATTTGTCCCTTCGGTAAACACTTCCCTGCAATGATCTAGAAATTTACGATTCACGATGAGTGAGAGGTATTCAGAATCATTAATCAATCGTCGGTTTTCGAGTTTGACTCTCGAGATGCGTAGAGGAAAGGGAAATATTCGGAGGGGAACGTTGCTACCTGGTCGAGCCTCTAGAAAGGACCTTAACTTTTAAATCTCGTTTTTCTCGAAAAGTCGTGAGGTGCTGTTAGTACCCTTGCTTCAGTCCACGCCATATATATATATATATATATATATATATATATATATATATATATATATCTCTCGATGGTAGCTTTCCATGGAATTATGTATAGTCGATATAATAGGGAATTTTGATATCGAGTGGAGAATGTTGGATCGATATGAGGCGGATCGATGGGTATCGATTCTCATTCCCTTTCTTCTTCTTCTTCTTCTTCTTCTTCATCTCCGAAAATTAGGCGTCTCCGACCTCCATTACTGCAGTGTGCTCTAACTTCGAAGATTTTTCCAGCAAAGTTTTAGTTCCGAGCAATCTGCTGTGGCGGCGCTGTTTTTTAGTATTTTTTTGATAGTATTTTTTTCGAATATCTAAAATTGTTTTTTTTTTAACCCTCATACAGTATGTACATACAATTCATAGAAATTTGATTTGCTTAAACGATATCTTTCCTTTGAGCGTGGATAAGAATTATATTTTTCATTTGCATACCTAAATTCATATGTAATTATTCTATGAAGCGTTTATAATTAGGGATTCCGAAAATGCTGTGGTTAAAATAAGCACGAAAAATAAATAATCTTTTCTTTGAGTGTGGTAAGAATTATATTCTTCGTTGCAAATCCTTAAACTCATATGTTACTTCTTTATCAAGCGTTATTAATTAAGGATATCGAAAATACTATGATTAAAATAAGTGCAAAAATTGAATAAATGTGTTCCATGATCAAGTTTTTGTCGTCTTTTTTTTGTTTTTTTCAATCTTATCCCATACACATATTCATTGCCCTCAAACATGGTTGTATGTCCTATGTATCTTACTTACATTTTTCTCAGATTATTTCAATCTTGATTTTATTTAATATATAAGCTTAATCAAATAAATTCTTACATTTTATTTTATATACCTTTTTTTCAATTGTTTCTCTACAAAATAAATGTATAACAATAATTAAAAAAAAAAAAAAATTATATTAAATACAATAACTCTAATAACTCTAAATATACAAGATTCTATACATGCTAAAACACAGAAGATGTAGAAAACAAAACTTTCAAGTATGTATGCAATAGCATAAAAAATTAGACATAAAATGTGTTTCAAAATAATATTATTCATTATTCGTAACAATTACTCATTAAATGTTGTAAATATAGTAACTAAAATAAAATTTGTTTTTCAAAAAAATCTGTCATTTTTAAAGCTTATTTTACTTTTTCCTCTTATGTGTTCAATCTATGTGTTATTTTTACTTTCATTTTCCCATTACAGTTTAAAATTATGTAACTTCTTATGCTTTTCCAAAAAATAAATTTTGTTTTGTATTCTTGTTTCCAATACGTTTTCGGATTTTCCATCAAATATAAATACGCATTGAGCTGAAATTCTGCAGGTATTACATTTTTATTCAGCATGCAATTTATGTTTATATGATATTGATATGCCGTAAAATATTTCTTTCACATTTTCTATACATAATATTTCTGTTTTTCTATCATTTGGAGCTGACACTTGTGCTACATGACAAGTTTTTCAGGTGAATTTTTTATTTATTCATTTATTTTTTTTGACATGATTTGGCATGCATTTTTCTGTTTATTCGCTCCTCTCCGTAAACATTCGTACGAATATATTTCGCTTTATAACCTTAACTGTTACTTAAATAATTTTCACAATAAATATTTTTTGCTTTCTTATTTAAATATCATAATTCATTTTTACAATATTTTTCTGTCGTTTTCACATCACATTCAAAATAATTCAAATTCCTCTTTGAATCCATTTTGATATTTTAATCAATCATGAGACGAATAGAGAGTTCACTAAAAGGAGAATTTTTAGGGAATGTAACTATCTTTACATAATAATCTATGCTTTTACATAAAAAAATAATTGATTATATCAGAATTACGGGAGTCATTTGAACCCTCAAACTGACAATAACATTAGATTGTGTTTTGTTTACATTTATCTCCTCTCTCTCTCAGCTGTCAACTGTCACTTTTATTTATATCTTGCTCAGTAATCACACAAATTTCAATATAAAAACACTTCAACTTGAAATTTTCATACAATTTTTAATTTTTCACTTTGATAATATCAGTACGTATCGCGAATTTCCGATTCGTTCTCATTCAAAATTCAAATTCTACTACGCCGCCAACTTAACTTCTTAATGAGCCAATCATATCACGATTAAAATATCACTAATCTGAAGTTTGCTATTAGACATCAACTTTATTTTTTAGGACTTATTTTTCCTTACCTAAATCTCGAAGACGCTTTTAAAATGTTAAAAAAATTCTTACTATTGGAAGCGTACTCAGGAGAAAATCAGTTGAACTACATTGCATTATTGTAAGTACTTGAAATAAGTTAGATTTTTAGCAAAATTGATAGTAATTTTTAAGAATTTTTATGATTGTAGATGAAGGCTTCGATAATAACTGGTTCCGCTAGAGATTATAGTTATTTCTTCTGTTTTTCGAGTTGAAATCGCTATGGACCTTTATAAGAACAATTATACCTAGAACTTCAGAGTTCTAAACAAAATTTATTGATATTTTATAATTTAATGATTTGCGTTTAATAAATAAAAAATGCGTGACTGATAGCTTTTGAACATCCTTTTCGCCCTTTTTATATTATTAAAATAGACAATTCTTTATTGAAGATGTTTTTGTTTGTTTCAAAATTTGACATTAGAAAGTTAAGGGGTTATATACCTTTTTGGGCTTTGGGCTTTGGGTTTGGAGTATCTTTGAAAGTATGTAACAATAATGCTACGTCACAAAAATTATATTTTTTTAAAATTGGATTGTTCACTTGAAAAAACAAGTATTTATTCATCAAAAATGTCAACGATTGGCGGAGTTATGGCCCTTTCCCCGGAACAACTTTTTTTTTAAGAGGTTTTTGGTGACCACGATGCAAGTCGAACAGGTCAAATTAAATTAGAAAATCCAAAAAATTTCATTTGTCTAGGAATGTATCCAGTTCTTGGACGATTGAAAAAATTAATATTCCATTATTTCTGTATGCAAGAACGTTTTCCCCGAGATTTCGAATTTTTGAGCTCTGAAAATTTTATCAAAAAATTTTTATCTGCAAAATAAAAACTTTTACATAAAAAAGCGATTGTTCAAAAACTAGATAGGTTCCTAGACTAATGAAATTTTTTTGATTTTCTGATCTAACTTGACTTGTTCGACTTGCAACGTGGTCACCACGAGTCTCTTAAAAAAAAAGTTGTTTCCGGAAAAGGGCCATAACTCCGCCAGCTTGATATTTTTCAGCTGCTGTTGATATTTTTTTTAAGAACAAATACTTGGTTTTTTAAGTTAACAATACACCATTCAAAAAACTATAATTTTTGTGACATAGCATTGTTGCTTCATAGCTTAAATGTTACTCCAAACAATCCTCAATTTTTCCGCACAAAAAGGTATATAACCCTTAAGGACTCTGAAGTCATGGAACGAAATTTTCGATGTTCATGTTCTGACATAATTCAAAAACTTCAAATTTCAATTCATGCATTTTTTATCTTTAAAATGTAACAAATTCGCATTTTTTAGAATTTGACGTTTTGAGTAAAAAATGTCAGTTTTTCAAACTAGATATTTATGATTTTCTTCGCCAATTTTATAAAAATTTTTAATATTTTATGTCTTCCATATTCCAAAATGCTTTTGTCCCAATTTTAAAGTTCCAAAACTTGAAGACTCTAAATACGTTACTGTTTCATCCTAATTTTCAATCTCCGATGTTTAAAAATAATGTGTTTTGAAGCTTTAGATTCAAACTTGAAATTTAAAAAACATCAAACTCATGACCTTTCAAACGAAAAATCTCTTTGTGTCGCAAAGTATCTAATTTTGAAATGCGTATTTGTTTTTCTCATGTTTCATGAACTTCAAATTCACAAAAACTTATTAATAAGAAATATATATATCTTTCGTCTCTAAAATTCCTGATACCCAACGCTGAAGTTTGGATTTTTCAGTTCCTAAAAATGAGAACACAAGAACCTTCATGACTTCAGACGAAAAACGGATGAAATTTTATTATTCGTAAATTTATGATTTATTTATTCTAGTATATAAATCGATGAGAAATTTATAGAGATCCCTAGAAAAATCGAAGTCAAAACTCTGGACAACCTGAAAAATTCATGGAATTTAAAAAAAGCGCACTAACTATGCAACGACGAATCGCTCGCTTCCGGTTCGATTCGTGTGGTGAGATTTATTCCGTGCTCGTTCACAACTTCTCGGTGACGCAAAGCGTTTCGCGAAACTTGACAAAACAAAAAAAAACGCACACGCGCCGAGACAGGTTTCACACTTTTATCGTTACGAACAGATCGGGCTTGCCTTTACTAGTCATTTATTGATCTAGTGTGATAGACTCGATTGAGAATTTTCACTCTTAAAATAGTAGGTTTTGCAATTAAAGTACATATTAATAACTATTTAACGAATGCAAGATTTTTCCAGCAAGCTCGAAGAAAGCATTGGAATCACATATATCGACAAATTATTAGTATACTCATTCTTAAAAAATAACCCATATTTCAGAGCATTGAAAAATATACAATTATTTAACTGAGTAGGAAAAAGGATCGTTTCACCCACGCTTAGGCCCGATAGTAAACATCCGATCTATAAGTACAAAATCATTTTATCTACATTGGTGGTCTGCAAATTGCGATTTTGAGGTTAAAATGATGAAAATATCTTTTTGAAAACAATGGATTTGATGTAGCCATTGCTTTCATTCAGCTCTTGCCATATAATATACAGTTTGATTAGGCATGGCCTGAACACCTGTAAAATTAGGACTCATCGAGTAATTCTGAGAAGATATTTCTTTTGCCAAATTTATGAAAGAATCTCAAAACCAATAAAGATATTAGTGATTGAAATTGAAAGCTCTGGACGAATGATGTAGCACCTTGGCTCCACCTGTTTCGTAACGTAGTCAAGATAGGCTCTCATTGGTTTAGCTCTCTAAATTTAAATCAGTAATATCTTCGCCAATATTCGTATAATTTCACGAATAATCTTAATTTTTCAATGATCAGGTCATGTTCAGTCACAGTGTATTATTTCAGAACCCGTATATCTTTCCACTTGGGTAACTGTGAAGAAATTCAACATTAATAAATAAATAAATTTATCGTGGAAGCCGCGCTCGTACAGCAAATAATAAAGCTGGTAATGAGTTTGGTTTCACGCGTGCCATTTTCAAAGACCTTATCAAAACAATAATGGCGCTGGGAGGGAGGAAAGGCTGCGACAGGTAGTGCGTGGCAAAGCGAAAAAATGTCGCCTGCGAGTGAAACGTGGGAAACAGGTTGCAATGGCATACTGACTGAACCGCGAATAATTGCGAGAGGACGACGGCGACGACGTTTTTCCGGGCGTTGCTGTAGCCTAATGCAGCGCGGGTTATTGCATAAACGAGTTGCGTCCCAATCGCCATTGTCCCCGATTCTTCCGTTTTCAATGTCGAAAAGTACCGCGCCTAGCTAGACCGCCAACGACGTTGTTTTTCACGAATCTACTCAAGTTTGGTTCAGTATATGACACACGTAGCAATGGAATAACAAAGGTTGTACCATCATTACAGCATTCGATGGGTAATGATTTTTAGAAATGTGGGATTTTGGTGTGACCGCAACATCGTGTAATCATTAACAGATGAGGATTTGTGCAAGAACTTACCATATTCAAGTATTTATCATACTATATTTGACGATACTTATTTTTTTATATTTTTTTATGCGTTTGATATAGATACGAGTGATTCATTCTTTTGAATTAGTTAGGAAAAGGTTAATAAAATTCTGGTGTTAATATGAGTTTCTATTCAGTGTAGGAACAATTACTGCTTACAATTAGTGAATATCTCTTTAGAAATTTATATTTATAGAGAAATATAATTTAGAAGGGAAGTAAATATTATTGATTTCCCAGTCAAAATATTATTAAATATATTAATTAATTAATATTAAATATATATCAACGTTCAACTCTTTTTCGAGCCCTTTTCAAGATCTGTAATCTTTATTTACAACACACAACCAATACAAATTACCATTTAAAAAAAAACATGTTCAATTCGTGGTCACTTTTCAGTCGAAAGATACATTAATATTTTTTTCTTAACATACCAAGTAATTAAACCGATATATATATTGGAAATTAGATAGTATTTTCAATAGCGTGTATTTTATCTCGATACAATGATGAATGGCTAATAACTTTAAAACTGTCGACGAACACAGTGCCGAAAAAATTGAATTATATATAGCAGGCAGGGTTAAGAAGTGATGCGTTACTCCAAAATGTTACATTTTTCCTGTAACGATAACGTTACGCGTTACATTAATTAACAAGCAACGATAACTGGAACGAGTCACTTTTTTTGGTAACGAAAAATGAACATCCCGTTATTTTACGTTACTTTTATCTGTCTCATTCAGTCATCATCCCACAATTTGTAACTTTTTAAGGAATTTTATGAAACTGAGATACAAGTAATTTTTAACTTCTGCGTTTTTAAATGAAAAATTCCATAACAATAATTTTTATTGGAAAAAAGTAGAATATTAGTGATTCGGGTAAAAATATCGACAAAGAATATGATTTTTCAATTTTCATTAGAAACTTTCACAATTCAAAGCGTAAAATTTTAGAAATCAACATAAATATAATAATATAAAAATACCTGAAAAATCTATAGATCTTAAAATCTATAGCAGGATCTTTCAGATCTATTTAGAGATCGTGCTAGAAAATCTTACATAGAATTTCATAGAATGCAAAAAAAAATAAAAAAAAAAAATACGAAAAATACTTAAATTACTAGATTTCCATTATTTTCATGTTATTTGATAATTCAAAAATTTATGTTATCCCAAGAATCGAGAAACTTCAATTTCTCGAGTTTTGAAATCTAAAAATATATGTTATTAGAAGTCTATGAAAAATAAAGAATATTTTTCAAATCGTGAAACTCTGTGAAAAATACAAAAAATATTGTGGGCACTCTAAATCTATAAACAAACTGTTTTCTGCAAAATCGATCAAAATACTTCACAAATTTGAAACCTTCAATTTTATCTAAAATTAGGGAAATTCTCCCAGGAAATCTCATTCTGGAAATTCAAAAAGATATTCCAATTTTAGAGTTCGAAATTCTTGAAATGTATATTACAATTAATACTATACAATTACAAAAAACGTAAAAATACTAGGAAATTGCGCAACATTCTATCATCCTGAAAAATACGAATAGTTTCAGAAATACTGAACAATCTTTCAAATCATAGAAAACTCAAAAAGTACCAAAAAATTGAAGAAAATGAAAATCTTCATAGATATTATTTGGTGAAACCTCTAAAATACTAATAATTTAATGAACTTTGAATTCGAGAGGATGAAACTTTTGAAATCCATGTATTAATGTACAGAAAAATAGTTCAAATTGATAAATTTACTAGGAAATCTTGCAACGTTTTATACATATTGTAAAATACAAATAATTTGAAAATTTTCAAAATATGGGTTGATAAGATTCTCTGATAAATCTATTCAATTTGAAAATTTTTCCCTGCAGCTAGCATTTAATCAAATTATATCGGAAATAAACGATTTCTATACAACAAAATCACGACTACGTTGATAGTTTTTTCTATCCTTAGTTTTACAATGTCATGTTATAAGTATTCAATTTATTCCAAAAAGTAACGTGAAAAAAACGGAGCGTTACTTTTTTTAAGTGGTAACGGCAACGAGCTTCTATTTTCTTCCAAGTAACGGTAACGTAACGAATTACTTTTTTTACCCAAGTAACGATAACGTGACGCATTTGATTTTTTTTTAAGTAATTTTCCAAACCCTGATAGCAGAATATTTTATGTAAATTAGAGTGAAAAGGAAAAATAACGTATTATGTGCTGAATCAAATTAATTTCTTTTCTTTTTAAATTTTACCCCACCGAACACAATATACCGTATTTTTCATCACGCAATAGCCGCAAAATCACTTCCAAATGTCAGTTTCGAAGTAAGAGTAATGGAGAGTTCAATTTTTCATTCCAAGTTAACATAAATTTTTTGTAAACACGTCCCTGAGAGATCATGCATGATCAGAAACCGAAAGTCTCACATTTTTTCTACTTTTCAAGTGGCAAGAATTTTTTTTCTTCATTAAAACTCCTTGGCGCATTTTTCGCGTTAGCTACGCGCAGCAAGTGCATATTAAGATCCATTACACGGCAATTGGTATTAATTGGTTTAATTATATTGTGTGTTTCTAGACGAGCCTCGCTCGAGGTGTAGATCGTGGGATGACGTGGGCCCAAACGGAATGGAAAGCATCGGCCAGCAGCGCAGGCACCAGCACACACCCCTCGACATCTCGAGGTCCAACGCGTCCTCTATGCACTCTGCCAGGAGCGAGGACTCCTGGTGTTCCGCATCGGACCATGATCCATCGTCCGACGACGAAAGCGAGAAGAGCAATATCAGTATTAAGTAATACAAGTTTTTTCAATGCTCGTACTCGTACTGTTATTTTTTCAAGTTAAGTACAGGATTATTGAAACAGTATATTGAAATAGCAGTACATAAATTTTCTATTTATGAGTGTGAAGTTTGTAAATCGAGGCGAAGCCAAGGCTTACATTCACATGAGTAAATATAAAATTTACGTCATTAGTTACGTACGATATTTTATGTACCTTTGGCTGTAAAACATGTTTAAAGACGTGGAACTAGACGGAAAACAAGTTTTTTATGCCAGAGATGCATAAAATTATTTATTTTGCACTCAAAAAACTCCCGCGTATAGTTGAAAGGGATCACGTTTCAAAACATTCAGTTTTAAAGTGAAAAGGATTCCCTTTCACTGTCAAATAGCTCCCTCCACTTTGGAACATCGATCGATTTAGAATTCATGAGTTAGAATTTCATTTTGATAGGAGATAGCCTTGAAGTTGTTTCCGTTTCATTCCTAAACGAATATTTCTTCAAGTGTACTCTATGAGATTTTTCACAGTTTTTAAAGCTCGTTTCCCTCAATTTGTGAGTAACTTGAAACTTCCCAAAAGTAAAAGATATAGAAATTAGAAACTTTTGCTTTGTTTCCCACGTACTTTTATTATCTTAGCATGGCAATAATATTGAGCAACTGTAGAAAAAACCGGTAATTATATTATTTCTCTCGGAATTTCTATGATCTCTCTGAGGGGTCACACCTGGGACCAAAAAATGATGCTCATTTCAATAATTATTTTTCGAGTAAATCAAACTGCACACAGTTTATTTAGACTCACAGTAATATTATACGACATATGAATAACAAAAAAAAATTGCGACTATAAATTTTGATCGAAAACAGCGGTCGTATTTTCCGATTTCTTCAGCTCTTCTTGTGGGTCAGGTAGAAACGGTGCACCGATATCTTCAGCGATTCGTAAACGATTTGGACCAAATTTTTTTTTTAACGTTCGTAAATTAGTCCTCTTTAGGATGATGTACGGATTTTTGAAAATTTTAATTTTTCGAGTGATGAGAACATATTCATGGAAAAGTCACTTTTTTACCTATATTTTTTTATTCTTTATTGTTGTATTTCGAAAAATACTCAACATTTGGCAAAACGGTTATGTCCTCCTAAATAGGAATAATTTACGAACATTTTAAAAAAAATTTGATCAAAATCGGTTGCTGATTGGTTAAGATATCGTGTGCACCGTTTGAAACCTACCTACAAAAAGAGTTGATGAAATCCGAGCATAAGACTGCTATTTTCAATGAAAATATATTGTTTAAATTTGTCGCTAAATATAAATATCAGTCAAAATTAACTGTGTACAGTTTGATTTACACACAAAATAACCATTGAATTGAGCATCTTTTATCTTTCGTCTCACAGGTGGCCTAAGCCCTTAAGCGAATATGATCAATCTACCATATAAAATTCAAACATCAAATTTTAAAATCCTAATTTTTTGTTAGTCGTTCAAAAAAGTATTTTGTCTTCGAACAATAATGTATTAAGTTTATCGGTAGAAAATTATTTATTTTAAATAAGCTATTTATATTTCGATACGACAAAGTTGACAATTCATGAGCGTTGTGAAGTTGGCCACTAGGATGCACGCGCGCGCTAATCACGTGCATGTGCGTCGAGGGTGTCAACTCTTAACTCTCAGGATTTGTCAATTTCTTCATACTAGATTTACCATTACGTGCTCCGCGCGTTTATTTACTCGGATGTACTACGATGCTGTAAATTTCCAATGACCCATTGGTATTTGTTGGTATTCGATCCAATTGGTTTTCCAATTAAAAATTGGACTCAAATTGTGAACATTATTGTGCATCTCAAAAACAACTGTGAATCACGAAAAGAATTGATTACGGAACAATTCTGAACTCGCAGCTAATTTCAGAGAGTTACGCAAGATGGCCGTCACCATGACGTCATCTCCTTTTTCTATTTAGGAAGGGATAGGAAATTTGCTAAATGCTTTTTGAATGTAGTGATTTTTTTTTTGCTAATTAGGTTGGTGGTTACCAGGGAAATAAATCTAATATTTCCCATTCTAGGAAATAAATGTTTCTCAAAAATTATGAAAAAAGTACCATGCAGCTAGGTTCCACCAAAAATATATCAATCCCTATCAAAATCGAAAGTCAATTGTTATTTCACGCAAAGAATTAAAAACATCTTCAAATCAATCGGCTGAACGTAGCTGGGACTTAAATCGTAAACATTGTGAATCTGAAAAATAATTGTGAATCACAAAAACAATTGTGAATCACATGAAGAATTCTAAACTCGCAGCTAACTTCAGAGAGTTACGCAAGATGGCCGCCGCCATTATGTCATCTCCTTTTTCTATTTTTGATATCAAAAGATATGCTTTTGAAGTGGAACACTTCTTACATGAGGTTATACAGGCAGTGTTGCCAGATCGGTTTTTTCATATCTCGCAAGGGGGTGCTCAAAATCCCGCTTAAAACTGCTAGATTCCAATAAGAAGCTCAAAAATCGTTTCTATTGCAGCTAAAAATTTTAATATTAATGTAAGGTTGTGTAAGGTGTGAAAATATTGTACTTGACGAGTAATTTATCTTTATTATCATACAATCAAATACTTTTTTCAGTTAAAATTTACTTATCACGTGATTGCAGTTTGAATAAAAGGTATGTAGTAGAAAATTGAAATAAACTATCAAAAAAAAAATTATTTCGTTTTTCCACCAACAAAAACAGACAGAAGTTATGCGTGAAATAAAAAAATGGCCATTTTTTGGCCGAGTTCAGCAAAATTTGGCATTGGAACAAAAGTCCCTATATCCCGCTAATTTTCCCGCCAACCGCAATCACCTTTTTCTTACCGCTGACATGATTTAAAAACCGCTAGATCTAGCGGGAAAACCGCTAATCAGGCAACACTGTAAACAGGGGTGTAAAATGAAGCGAGCTGGGAACGGTTCAGCGCCACCTACGGAGGTACATGTCGCTTGAACTAATATTAGGAGCAGCGGGACGGGGGTGACGCAGACGACTTCGCAAGCTACATATATAGTCTACGCGCGCAACGTTTATTGTAACGATATTGATAATGTTAAGAATTTTAAGATTTTAGCAGGTTTTATCAATGAGTCATTGTTTTTAAGAGCCTAGTTATATAATCTACTTCAAAAATTTCAATTGTTTCGGGAGAACACTGAAGTTACGAAACCGATAAGGAGTGTGTAGATAAAAAATGTTAGTTTTTTGAATATTTTTTTAAATAAATAGAAGTACGGAGCAGAATCTCAGGATTAGTTTTTTTTTTTTATAAACATTGAAAAATTCGACTTTTCGCAGTCAGGTTAGTTAATAATGCTCATGTCAAAATAAGCCAAATACGTTAATATTCCAAAAAAGTTGGGTAGACTACTTATAAAATGGAGAAACTGCGATTTTTTTTTTTAATTCGTCATTTTACACGACTCGTTGCTTTCGTCTGGGAATCACCCTCATATTCATTCGTGAATGATACTCTATGCATTAAATGTAGATACTTGAAAATTTTTGTCGAAGTTCAGGTATCACTTACGAGTAAATCAGAAATATTGGGACAAATTGACCACTAGGAAGAAAGAAGGGATTTTTTCAAAAAACAAAATATTTTTTTGTGTAAAAATGGTGATTTTTCAAAACTTTACCCTTCTTGCGGCATGGGTTAGTATGCATCAATCACGATGAACTTTTCGCACTCGCATTTTTTTGGCATTTCAAAACTTTTAGGAGAGAGCGTCCATCGATTTTCAAAAATGATCCAAATAAGGACCACTCTCATATGTATGTACATGAGAAAATGAGAAATTAATTGATATATAAGAGTTGTTTATATATATGAACGTATAAGACATTTTTGAATAAAAAATTCGATTTTTTTTATTAAATAATACCAACTTTTACGATTAAAAAAATAATAATGATTCAGAAAACAATGAAAAGACTATTAGAAATGATAAAATGTCAATAAATAATATTGAAAATTTATACTTCCTATTTTGGTTATTATAAGCCTTTAGTAACATTTATACCCTCTTCCTAGGCTGGTCGATGTTAGATCTTCCAATTCGTTAATATTGTACAAAAATACATTGAGATGGTTGTTTGTGCGATGTATATTAACTCTTTCGACAATTTTTAATGAAACAAAGGGAACAATTAAACACAATAAATACTTGTTACTCATATATCTTAATTATTATTACTGTAAGCAATACAAACCTACTCTTAGCGCGCTCATTTTTTAATGTCCCGAACGGGAGGATATTAATTTATTTTATTGACGGTTTTACAAAATTTGCGTACGGTATCAGTACATCAAACCCGAAATAGAAACTACGTTTCTAACGACGGCCACCAAGACATAAAAACAAGTTTTGTACGAAAATGAAACTTGAGAATAAAACAAATAAAAAATAATAAAAAAAAAATATTTTTGTAGACTTCTCCATAATTAACTTGAAAACAACAAAACGCGATATTGTGAACGCGTTTTTGTTATTTTATTTCTTTTACCGATATCATTGCGTTATTTTAATTTTTTTCCGATATCATTAGGCATCTTCAGATGTAATACGGTGTTCTACTTCAACCGTGTGTCCTACGAGACACACCCAATTTTTTTTCTAGAAATTCGAAGCGAAAATTGGGCATATCGGGTGTTTTTTTTTTAGCGAAAATTGACCTTTCTCCACTCAAATGACGCTATCACGTCCTATAAAATATTTACCAAAATGCTTTTTTTCCTCATTGCTATACTGGAAAAATTGTTTTCACTTGAAACTTGAGATTTCTTTGACCCTTGACCCCGGTATGGTCAAGGGTCAGAGCCCAGGTTGGTAGTTCGTATGGCGAAGGCCGTTCAAAAAATAAAAAATTATTCAAAGGAAAAAAATTATCGTATATAAATAAATGCATAGAATTACAAATTTTTCATTTAGTTATGCAATGCTTTTTTATTCGAAGAATATACTTCAGAAGTATATGCACGTAAAAAATGCAACAAAGATTAAATGAATTAACATGAAAAATTTTTATTAATAATATTAACAAAATGAACAGTCAAAGAAATAAATAAGAAATTATAATTATAATCATAAAATAATATTATATATGATGACAAACATCAAATTCGATAAATATAATAAATTTTTTTAATGAACTGTGATACCAATTGAAAAGGGATTCGGGACAAAGCGAGACAGTATCACTTCAGATTTTTTTTTGGTACAGGAACTTTTTATAAATCAAGTTAAAATCCACCGCAGATCTGATTTTTAGAACAGTTATAAGTCTACAAGAAAATATTTTTTTCAAGGCCAGATAATATTATTCAATAAGTTTTGGTTTTTTTAAATAAAAAGCATTGTGTCCTGCTTTGCCAAACATACATACAAGTGGGACATTTTTTGGAATGACAAATATTATGTTTGTTTCCCAGAAATAACCATAAAATGTCATTAAATCAGTACTGTGAGGATAACTGAAAGAAATTTTAAAAAACTCCAAAAAACCTAATCTTGATTATTAATAATTATGAATTTTTATTTAATAATAATTGATTTTCTACCTAATGATTTTTTCAGACTTATACTTATTAATTTAACATTCAAACTGATGTAACTATTATACTATCATCACTCGAATGTTGAAAATAAGATTAACAGCAACGCAGGAAGTCAATGTACGCTATACTATATAGGATTTCATACGGCGTGCCGCTTTGTCCCCAAACCACTGTTTGCAATAACATTTGCTGAAATCGGGATTGAGCTCGCAATCAAAATAATTATAAGATGAAAAAAGGGTTATGCAGTGCACAAAGAAATAATACAATAACCGTTTGGATTAAATAAATACTCACATCACTTTCCTGCTTGAAAGCTTGTCGAAATTGCATTTCACAACAAAAACGCTGACGGAGTCTTGTAGCTTGACCAATCAACCAAACAGAATTACAATTTCACATGAAAAATAGAGGTTCCCTCTATTTTCCGTCTACGTTCCGTCCAAGGATGAAGTTCCAGAAACTTCTGATCAATGAATTTATTCGAGTCCGGGGGTCAGACCATGTTTACCATATGTTTTTGGGGTCGCTAAATCCGAATCAGTTGTCTAAAAAACTCCAGTACGTCAGGATTTTGATTTGCAAAGAAACTCGCGAAATTTATTCATCCGACTTACGACGTGTGTCTGCATCCAGGGCACCTCCTCGCGGTGACGGCGGGCAACGGAGTGTGCCGGCTAAGTCCCTGGATTACGTCTTTCATGTCGTCATGGCACCATGGCAGGCGCACGCAAGCGTTTTACGATGCAGAGAGTCGGATCCTCAGTATCGGCGGCTGGTTAGGGTGAGAAAGCGAGCCCGCAGGCGTCGTCATCAAGCGACCGCAGTTTCACATTAGTTGGTGACTTGGCTAATGTGGAATTTAATGCTACAAGAAAGCGGCCCGAAGTTTCGCAATCACATGATTGTCATGCGAATCATGACAATTTTTGTTAGATTTGTTCAAAATATGAAGTTACATCTTTGCAAAAAACGGTTGACAATAATATTTGCAACTTATACGAAGAAATTTTCAATTCAAAGATGGATCAACATAATAGCTGGGTTCCGCGTGTCATTTGTAACATGTGCAAAAAGATGTTGTATCGATGGAAGGCGGACAAAAATAAAGAGAACATCAAATTCATCACTCCAGCAATTTGGAGAAAACATAGTAGCGCAGAGGATAGTTACTTTTGCTTAAATAATATTAAAGGCATCAACATAAAGAACAATCAAAAAATTGTATATAAAAATGCTCTATCAATGACGGCTCCCGTTATATTTGATCAAGTTAAATGCCAATCCAATATTGATCGTGTTACTGAAGGTATCGAATCCGGAGAACTAGATGAAGAAAGTGATTTTTCGAGCGACGACAACGATAGCAGGGGCTCAGAGTACACATCAAATGAAAAAGTACCTTCAATTCCTTCATTGGTATCGCAGTTTGAGTTAAATGATCTCGTTAGAGATTTAGGTTTACCAAAAGATGGTTCTGAGCTTTTGGCTTCATTTCTGAAAAGAAAAATCTTCTAGAACCTAAAACAAAAGTTTCTACTTATCGAAACCGAGACTTCGAATTCCGTAAATTTTTTACGAAGGAGGAAGATTCATCTTTAGTATTTTGTACCGATGTCGAGGGTCTCATAAATCAGCTGAAAGAGAATTCTTACAAAGCTTCTGATTGGCGACTCTTTATAGACTCTTCGAAACGAAGTATAAAGGCGGTCTTACTTCACAACACTAACGTTTATGCTCCTGTACCGATTGCTCATTCTACTTTTATGGAAGAGAAATATGACAATATGCAAATACTTTTACAGAAAATTCAATATGAAAATCATTAATGGCTAATATGCGGAGATTTGAAAATAATAACCATGCTGCTTGGACAACAGTCAGGATTCACTAAATATCCCTGCTATTTGTGTTTGTGGGATAGTAGAAATAGAGAAAATCACTACAGCAAGACGAAACAATGGCCAGTAAGATCATCGCTAACTCCAGGTTCTAATAACATCATCAATGAGTCTCTTGTAAATCCATCGAAAATTCTCATTCCTCCGTTGCATATAAAGCTTGGTCTCATGAAACAATTCGTCAAAGCCCTTGATAAATCAGGAGCATGTTTTCAATACCTTCAATCCAAATTTCCGAAACTTTCTGAGGCTAAGTTGAAAGAAGGAGTATTCGACGGACCACAAATTCGAACTTTGTTCAAAGATATAAATTTCATTGGTACAATGAATCGACTTGAGAAAGCAGCCTGGCTTAGTTTTAAAGATGTGGTACAGAACTTTTTAGGAAATATCAAAAGTCCGAAGTATAAAAAGATTATTGGCAAAACGGTTGAAGATTTTAGAAAGCTAGGATGCCTGATGAATTTGAAATTACATTTTTTGCATGCACATCTAGACAAATTTCCAAATAATCTAGGTGATTTTAGTGAAGAGCAAGGCGAACGCTTTCACCAAGATATAAAAGTCATGGAAACTCGATATCAAGGAAGGTGGGATACAAATATGATGGCAGATTTCTGTTGGATGTTGAAGCGAGATACACCGAAAGAAGATAGAAAGCGTAAATCACTGCATAGATCTTTTGATGAGAAAAGAACCCGCTATAGTAGCAAACAAGAGTCTGACGTTTGATTTATGCGTCTGGTTTTTAGATCGTCTATTCCAATCGTTTAATTTTTGAGTTCGTATACTTGAGTCATTCGATTCCCATTGTAGTCATGTAACTAGTCATTTATTCTAGTAGTTAAGAATTCTACACATCATTTTTCATATTGCAGATGTATACAATTCATTTATCTAATCATTTATTTATTCTTGGTAATGATTCCACAAATTTAAATTTTTGTTGCCAAAAGCCCTTATAAGGGCTATATGATGTACAAAATCCGATCGTGCAACCTCCTCGCGGTGTACATCGGGTAGCACTGATGCCTACGGTCCTATATACCTTTGTTTTGTGTAGTAAATAGGGTTCATAAGTTGAACTGATTTTTGTTCAATATACGGCTAAAGTCAAAACGTTGAAGCGTTAAATAGCTTAGATAACGGGATATTTTGAAGGATATGTCAACAACCTAACATGCTATTGTTTTTTGGACGACGGACTTGGATTCAGCGACCCCAAAAACATATGGTAAATATGGTCTGACTCCCGGACTCGGTGAAAAAAATGTTATGAAGTTTTTGAAGTTATGTCGAAACCCTGACATGCTGGGGTTTTTTGGACCTCGGATTCGGATTCAGGTACCCCGAAAACATATAGTAAACATGGTCTGACCTTCAGACCCGAAAAAATATTTTTTTTTGTGTGGCTGTGTAATTTGTATGGCTTAATATAGATCGAAGAATATAAAAATAAATAATATTTAAAAAAGAAAGAAAAATATAACAAATTATAGAAAAAGGTTTTTACATTTATAATTCTTAGCTCAGAATTGTGTACGTCAATAAAAGTCTCTAGTCACTTAGGTTTTGAAATTAAACTTTCAATAAAACCCCTTATAAAATTTCAGTTTTAGAAAATAAAATTCCGCCATTTTTATAGAGTGACTTTATAAGGAGAGCAACGTTTTATAAAGTTTTCTTCAGTTTTATGTAGTTACTTTATAAAAACTGTATAAAATCTGCATAAAGTTTTTATAAAATGACTTCATAACAACTAATAGAGAATATTACTTATAATAATTATATATATTAAAAAAAATATCATTATTTCATAAGTATAAACGAAACAATAATGCGATAAATAACTTATATAACTATGATGTATGTTTTCTCTCTTATAAAATAATAAATTAATTACAAACATACAGGGTGATCCAAACTAAAGTATACACCCGAAAAATGTAGATTCCTCATGAAATTCTGAGAATGTTTTTCCTTTGCCATTTTTCTTAAAACTCAAAATGAACGAAGATCTGAGCGATGAAAAATCCGAGTTTTCGGCCAATGAGAAGCGCCTAGGCCCCGCCCGACTCGGGGAGTACACGTGCCCGACTTGTCTCGAATCTCATGGGCTGTAAAGGTGCAACGGTGTATTCACACTGTTTGCCTGTCGCCAACGCTCGTTGACGCGCTGAGCGATCGAGTGAAAGAAAAAGTGCCAAGTTTTACGAATACGTAACGTAAAAACTGAGACTTCCACTTGATTATTTGATATTCTGAATTGTTTTACAGAATATCAAGTATTCCATTGATGAATCATGAACAGCGGGTAAGGTACGGAAATTTTCGGGAATGTGCAAAAATTTTAGACGTTTAAAGTTGTACTTATCGTTGTTAATCATGACTGATGAGACATTAAAATAAAAAACTACACCTTACTGAATTCGACATCTCAAAGAGCAATTATTTAGACTTTTAAATAACATTGATTCTTTGATACCAAATTTTATCATCGGATTTACTACAAAATAAAAGCCAGTAGTTAACGAATTTAGGAATTGAGAAAATTAACGAAGTTATGATTCTGGATTCAATTAATGAATAATCAAAATTGCGAGGCCAGGAAAATTTTTGATTGACGGCAATCTCAAAATTTCGTGTTGATAAATGAAAAATTAATTCTCGCCATTATTTTACAGTGCTTTTAATTCATAAACTTTAAACGAAAATTTTATTATCCAATTCACTGCAAAGTAAACGAGTTACAAAAATTGAAAAGCAAATGAATGGAAAATAGTTAGAAGTGTGTACTGGGAATGATTTTGATGCTTTTCACAAGCATGTTAACAAGTGTAATTAAGAATAAAACCAAAGCTACATTTTCTTTCTTCCTTTTTTTTTCTAGGAATCGATAGATTTATCAAACGGCATTATTAAATTATCTTTATGTGCTTTTTAAAATCACCGTTTATTTCAGTTATTGAATAATAAGACTCATAAAAAAACTCATATTGTTTTACAATAACATCAGAGCCAAAAACTGAATGAAAAATTCGGTCCCATTTTTTTTAATCTTAGTATTGTCACTCTTAAAATGTTGAAATGTTTGAAACAAACCTAATCAAAATCAGGTGAAAAGTTATTTAAAATTCCTTTCAGAAATTTTTTAAAATACCCGCGATTTACAATGAACACATTCGTTGAGAATGAATCGTTCTGAAATCTATTGAAAATTGAAAGCCAAAAATTCCAATCTCACCCGATTTCCGATTAATCTGGACGATTGGGGAATCCTTATAAGATGATACGTGGAAAATTTACTATTCAGAGACGTCTCTTTCATTGTCTGTCATGCTAGATATGCATCATTGAGAAATATGGAATCTTTAGATCCTTGTGAAAAGAGTGAAGAAAAGTTTGAGCTCGGGCTTTTCCCTAAAACAACATCCATACATTACAGCAGTTAAGTCGAAATTCGATTTGCTTTTTCTGCTTCCACGCCAAAAAGGTAAAGAAAATACTGTGTTTCTTCGAATCCAATCTAAAATAAACATTTATTCAATGACATCTCGGAAAAATTCACAGTTCATTTACAAAAATGAACTGTGTATGAAGAAAAGAGACTGTGTAAGTTGTGAAACTCTTTATTTCTGTTGATCGTCAAATACTGGCAATCGAAATAGTTTGCAATTTATAGTAGGTGTTCGAAAACTCCGCCGCCAACTTTAACACAAAGGCTAGCGCGACGAATGAAATTTGCAATTGCCCTTTGGACCATTTCTGGAGTTATGGTGTTGAACGCTGCACTAATCCTCTCGTCCAATTCTTCTATCGTATGCACTGGTGTCATGTATGCCACGTTCTTGACATGACCCCACAAGAAATAATCCAGAGGGTTGAGGTCTGGAGATCTTGGAGGCCACCTAACAGGACCTCCTCGGCCTATCCAACGTCTTAGAAATTGGCGATCGGGAAATTCTCTTACTGCAACTGCGAAATGCGGCGGAGCTCCATCTTGTTGGAACCACATGTTCCTTCGCAGCTGCAATGGAACATTTTCCATCAGCACTGGCAAGTCATTCCTCAAAAATTGCAAGTAGTGAACTCCATTCAACCGGTTAGAGAGCCGCCACTCTCCAATCTGCCGAAAAAAAAATCGTTGAAAATCTAGTAGTCTAGTACACATCACGAATCAAATTTACGTAATTTTTGGAGATTACTTGCAATTGTAACCGTCCGATATTCTGATGTAATTTTCTTTTCCATGGCATTTTTGACTGAACTCTACTCGTATCAGTATACTTATACATTTTTAAAAATAAGTATTTTGTAATACGTTTAAAGCTTAAATTATAAACTTGTAATTTTTTTGAGATTATCACATTGTTAGACATGAAAATTTTGAAAATCATGAGATTCAAAATGAAAAAAGTTGTATAAAATTCAATAGTTTTTGAAAATTTGAATGTTGATATTAGATAAACTTTGGTACGTCAAGTGTTTTTTTAATAGAGCATACATGTTTTCACTATTAGGGAAGTTTGGATAATTTTGCAAATATTCGAAAATAATGGCTTCTCAAATTTCTCTCAATAGGATAAATTGTTATTGCGCATTTTATGTACGACTCACTGATCTTCAACAATTCAAAATAATTCTTAACACAACAAATTACTAACCACATGATTGTTGATAAGTCCTGCCCAGATGTTGATGCTGAACTGGACTTGAAATCGGTGCGGACGGATCACGTGCGGGTTTTGTGCAGCCCACACATGATAGTTGTGCTGGTTGAACACTCCACCCCGATTGAAATTCGCCTCGTCGGAAAATAAGATTTCATAAACGAAATTTGGATTTTCTGCATGGCGTTGCAGCACCCACTGACAAAAGACAACTCTTAACTCATCATCTCCAAGGTGAAGATGTTGAACTCTTGTATAATGGTACGCATGCATCCTGTTTCGGGAAAGAATCCGTTGAATTCTGATGTAGGGGAGATTCAAGCGTCTTCCTGCTATTCTGATGCTCGATAATAAAATTTTCGTTTAAAGTTTATGAATTAAAAGCACTGTAAAATAATGGCGAGAATAAATTTTTTCATTTATCAACACGAAATTTTGAGATTGCCGTCAATCAAAAATTTTCCTGGCCTCGCAATTTTGATTATTCATTAATTGAATCCAGAATCATAACTTCGTTAATTTTCTCAATTCCTAAATTCGTTAACTACTGGCTTTTATTTTGTAGTAAATCCGATGATAAAATTTGGTATCAAAGAATCAATGTTATTTAAAAGTCTAAATAATTGCTCTTTGAGATGTCGAATTCAGTAAGGTGTAGTTTTTTATTTTAATGTCTCATCAGTCATGATTAACAACGATAAGTACAACTTTAAACGTCTAAAATTTTTGCACATTCCCGAAAATTTCCGTACCTTACCCGCTGTTCATGATTCATCAATGGAATACTTGATATTCTGTAAAACAATTCAGAATATCAAATAATCAAGTGGAAGTCTCAGTTTTTACGTTACGTATTCGTAAAACTTGGCACTTTTTCTTCCACTCGATCGCTCAGCGCGTCAACGAGCGTTGGCGACAGGCAAACAGTGTGAATACACCGTTGCACCTTTACAGCCCATGAGATTCGAGACAAGTCGGGCACGTGTACTCCCCGAGTCGGGCGGGGCCTAGGCGCCTCTAATTGGCCGAAAACTCGGATTTTTCATCGCTCAGATCTTCGTTCATTTTGAGTTTTAAGAAAAATGGCAAAGGAAAAACATTCTCAGAATTTCATGAGGAATCTACATTTTTCGGGTGTATACTTTAGTTTGGATCACCCTGTATATTTCTCAATAGATGTAGAACTGTTTAGAACTTACTAGGAATGTTTTCAAAAAATTTCAGAGACCGTTCTAAATAAATTATTGTTCATATTTCCTCTAAAAATGTTTGTTATTTCAAAGTAATGCATAACAATATTTATTCATAATTATTTTCATGATTCACTTATGACACATATCGGAAGACAAGTATAGTTTTAACAATTCGAAGGAAAAATATCGTGATTTAATTTTCTGTGATTGTTCAAAATGTTCCTTTTTATCATTGAAAATGAGTACAATATACGTAATTATAAAATGAATGTAATTTTTTACAAAGTATTTCGCAAGCACAAGAATACAACTCGTAACATTCAAACGTAATAGATGTACATATAAAACCACGCATATGAATACGCTCCTGCTTTGAGGCGTGACTCGCCGCCAAATCGTTGTCCATCGTATTGCAAGGTGGAGACCGCAAGTCTTGGATTACGGTGAGCATTACTGTAGTAGGTTTTCTTTATTTTTTAAAATAAATCACTGATGAATTCATTCACAGAATTAAAAGATTTTTTATTTACTGTATAATTAATCTTTGATGTTGGAAGTAGATTTACAAAAATAATCAAAATCAAATATATCAATAAATATATTAACGAAAATAGTTTATTAGGAACCGGATAGATAGCTTAATGGTTATGCCACTGGACTACGGATATTATAATTATGTTTTAAGAAAAAGTATGTATTTTTATCACAAATTATAAATGAAAATAATCATCAGCATAATAAAAAAAGAGCTCAAAATTTTTAATTTACAATCAATGTTTCCAACAAAAATTATTGCAAAAATAAATGTATAAGCTGAAAGTTTTGGAAAAAAAAAAATAAAAATTAAATTTCAATTATAAATTTAGAAAATTATAAAAAATCCACCAGCACAAACGAAACAATTGTAAGGGTGGATAAAGATTGCTGTTAAAAGTTTAGGTTAGCCGGTGATGTGAATCACCTAACTTCATATAAGTATTTTCAGAATGTTTTTTTTATGCTGTAACTTTCTGTGTCGATTACTGATAATGTAAATTGTATTAAGAGTTTCTGTGAAAAGTTGCAAGTTACTTTCATGTTAGTTAGTGTGCTTGGGAATAGTTGGGAACAGTCATTATTGACAGTTTGTGAGAAATGCACAAGAAATGCAGTTTTCATAATTGATCGGAAGTCATCGAGTTCTAAGTAGAAAAAGAGACCCGACACTATCCATTTTCGCGTAGATTCTAGAAAATAGTATACATACAACGAAAGTTGTAATCTTTTCGTTGGAAGAGTCTATATCCGGAATCCACAATACTATATTTTATTCACAGCTTGCTTATAATACACGTCAAAAGGTTTGACTATAGCAAATTGGAATAAAATTTTTTCTGAATCACTATTAATCCATCAATGATTATTTCATGAAAATTCATCATAAATTATTTTATTACATTTTATTTTCCCAAATCAAATAACTCTCTCATTTATTGTTATTAAATTCTTTTAAATCGTCATCTTTATGTTAAATAATTTGAAAAGAGAATTCTCAAAAATTATTGGATGTAACATATGAAAATAAGTTTCACTTGTAAAAACATTGGTCAAACGCCGTATCGAGGGCGAGAGAATAAAAATACGAATTGCGAAATACAAGCTCTTGGCGGCATTTCGGTTTGTTTGCAGGAGCAATTGCCAGTTGAGGAACACTTTCCACAAGGCACGAACCCTGTGCGACAAGTGGAGGACGCAAAACATGCGAGTCAGCAACGCCGAATCCTTGGACGCTTCGAGTAGTACGCCAAGTCGGCTCTCAAGATGGTTCAGCATTCGTCGGGGCTCGACCCATCAATACGACGTCGACACGTCCGACACCGTCTCCCTCACGAGCCCTATGAAAACACCCCAAATGCCCCAGCTCAACGAGGTACACTTACAACTCCATAAATATTGTTTCTTAATGAGTGCTTCTCTATATGTAAATTATAGTGGTGGATGAAGGAACAACGAGAACGACTTTGTCATTGAAAGAATATTGTTTTCGTTGTCATCCCTACTGAAAGTGAAATTAAATCTGACGTGACGTCAGATCCAACATGAGATTGACGTCAAACATAGCCCAACAATCCAACATCAAACCTCAGCTCAGGTTTGACGTCATTAGTAAAATTTGATGACGGCCAAAATTCATTTTAAGTAGGGGTTGCTGTTGTTGTCGCTGGATTTTAGAAGCTGAAAAATGACGTTTTCTCATAACTGTATCTATTCATGCTATAGTAGTTCTACTGATTTGAATGTCAAAACTGACTTTTGGACACATATATGTATACAGAAACCTTCAAACCGAACTTAAACGAACTTTTAGCTGACTGCTCGTTCGACTAAAGTAACTTTTTGAAAAAACTTATGTGTGCATAATTGGATACGATGACTTGAATATAAAAACAACAACTTTGCTAGCTTGAAATTGTTTTGTTGCTGTTGTTATTAGAATTCAGAAATGAAAAATGGGAGATCTTCAGAATTCTTTTCATGAAATAGAAATTCTAGAACTTGAATCTGAGAACTGATAATTAGGCTTTATGTTTTCTCTACATTAAAGAAAAAGCACGTTTTGCATCGAAGACCAAAACGAGCATTTTTACAAGTATGAAGTTTTGCGCACGAGCGAAGCGAGTCAAGCAGGTAAAGACTTCAACTCCACGCCAGAGTTAAGTGAAGTCTAATGGATTGCGAGCTAGCTGCTCATCTCTGCATTTTTGCGATATACAAATTTTATACTTACTTATATCTCAAGAGCGAGCTACTTAAATTTGACAATAACAATTTTGTCATCTTTTCAATTTCCTTATAATTCGTATAATTCATATGACTTAAGAATTCGATTCCGAAGTTTATGAGCTATCTATTCTACATTCAAAATTACGGAACTGTTCGAAACGGTTCGAAAACATCGCGTTTTTCTGATTATCAAGAACGATTTCATTGTTTTTCCAGTATTTGAATTCAAACATTTTCAAAAACAAAGTAATTGAAAGGCTTTTTTTGTTTTCCAAAATGTATTTAATTATAAGCTGAAAATCTCATATTTTTATATAGAAGTTCTATCTTTTTAGGTTTTAACTAGCAATTTCTTCTAGTTCCAATCTTAGAAATTTGGAATCTTTTACGATTCTCAGAAATATTATAAGATTACACTATGAACTCTAAGGAGTCCGCCTCGATCGTGTCGCGTCCCGCTGCGATTTTACCGGGGAACACAGGGGAACACGAGTTTCGCTCGAGAAAGCGCTCGCGCTCCCGACCCTTCCAGTGGCGTAACACACAGGCAATACTAGCCCCCGAAATTTACGGAGCATATGTGGCCACAGTGGCGTAACTACCGGTGTTCAGTGGGTTCCACGGAACACGGGCCCCGCGGCTCTGAGGGGGCCCCCTGGGAAGGCGAGAATGAAAAAAAATGTATATTAACATTTTTTTCCTTCGAATAACATGTCAGTCTTGTGAAATGTACTTGGAAAATTTTCATGCACAAAAATTGTTTTTCTGCGCTTCATAAATGCCCAATCATAAACTAATTTCAAAATTTCAACTTTAAATTTCGCACTCGATGCCATTCGTCAAAAAGACACTGATGATCAATGCTTACTGATACTGATTATCAATGCTTAAGAATGACAAAGGGATCTATGACCCTGACGTGGTTTTGTCCTCAAACGAGAAAAGATACTTGGTAGATGCCGGGCCTTGCAGACCTAATGGTCCATTCCCTCGCGACACAAACGGAAGAAGTTTCTCCAGCTTTTATTACAAGCAAACTTCAAAATCCGGTATTCAAACCGAACGCTTTTTGTTGTGTTACTCTATGATTTTAGATAAATGTTATTGTTTGCCTTGCTGGCTTTTTTCCAATTCTTCAGTTTCTCTTGCGAAAGGTTTTAACGATTGGAACCATTTACAACAAGCAATTTTGCGATACGAAAACAACCAAGAGCACAACCTTTCTTGTTCAATTTATGATAAAGGGCGTTTGAACAAAACTTTAGATCATGAACTCGAAGCTTCGATGAGACAGGAAGTTTCCTATTGACGGAAAATACTGCAGCGAATAATCGATGTGACTTTAACTTTAGCGTCTTACAACTTGCCATTTAGAGGTCATAACGAATCTGCTGATTCCCTGAATCCTGAGGTTTTTTCGGAAGTCATAAATCTTTTGAGTAGATATGATCCTGTTCTGAGAATGTTACTCGAAGAAAAAAAAAGAAGAATTCGACGACTTACTTGACTTCAATGATTCAAAACGAAATTATTACTATGATTGCAGAAAACGTGAAGGAAAAAATTTTATCTGACGTTCGAAAAGCCCCATTCTTTACTTTCATAGTAGATTCCACTTAAGACGTTTCAAAAGTAGATCAGTTGAGTGTAATTGTGCGTTACGTTGTACTGGAATATCTATATAATAAACCTTCCAAAATTCAGATAAACAAATCATTTCTAGGATTTATTCCAATTGTTGATCAAACGGGACAAAATCTTGCTCAGGTACTTGCAAATGACGTTATCCAT
The DNA here is from genome assembly GCA_028476575.1 of Platygaster robiniae. Lineage (NCBI taxonomy): Eukaryota > Metazoa > Arthropoda > Insecta > Hymenoptera > Platygastridae > Platygaster > Platygaster robiniae. Next base: position 20,204,209 of record CM052026.1, read on the forward strand.
GCAAACAAACTTGAAGTTGAAAAATTGAGTGGACAAGGTTATAATGATGGTGAAAATATGAGTGGTCGTTACAAAGGTTGTCAAGCAAAACTTCGCAAAATATCTGAAAAAGCAGTCTATGTTCACTGTGCAGCGCACAGTTTGAATTTAGTACTCAATGACTCCGTCAAATCTGTTAATAAAGTTCGAGATTTTCACGATTTTGTTGAACAAGTTTACATTTTTTTTGGTCACAGTATAGAACGTTGGGCTTTGTTAAAATCTGAATCAAACAGCGACACCAATTTGACACTCAAAAGACTGAACCCTACTCGATGGTAATCGCGACATGATGCTTTAAGAGCTCTCAGATTCAAATATACATACATTCTAAAAACTTTGACGCAAATTCTATTGACATCTGATACAAAAAGCGGAAAAGATGAAGCGTTGCATTTGAAGCAGATATTAGAAAAATTCGAGACTGTTTTTCTTATTGTCTTAGAAAGCAGAATTTTGAACATTGTTGATTGCGTTTCGAAAGAATTTACAGCAGAATATAGAAAAAGCCTCTGTCATGTTGAACGAAGCGTACGTTAGTACGAGTCATTTGCGTGAAGACTTTCATAGTTTGAAAAAAACAGCAGTTGAGCTGGCAGAAAAATGGGGAACCACAACAGAATTTTCTGTCAAAAAAAAGGGTCGTCCTAAAAAACAATTTGATGAAAAAAGTAGTCAAGAAAAAAGTGCAAGCCTAAAAGAAATTGTACATGTTTTTCGTGTTGTTTCCCCTGCTTTTCTGTCTGAGTTAACTGACGATGAAATATTCAGAGCTGGGCAAGATTTCTACACGAAATACTCAGAAGATGTTTCGGATCAATTATCATTCCAATTATTATCGCTCAGAACTTGCTTCAAGAATGATTTGATGAACATACAAACAACTCAAGAAATGTTTGATCACATTGTGGTCCAAAACTATTCTTCATGCAGTAGCTACGCAGAAGTAATAACCACTTGTTATTTTCGATTCCTGTCACGGTAGCGAGCGCAGAAAGATCGTTCTCAAAATTAAAATTGATCAAAAATTATTTGAGAAATACCACGGGACAAGAAAGGTTGAGCTCTTTAGCTTTAATTTCTATTGAAAACAAAGTAGCAAGAGATCTTGACATTTCGAAACTCATCGATGTATTCGCGAATATAAAAGTCCGCAGAAAGGATTTGAGTAAAGTTTGAGAATTGCATTTTCTCTGAACGCGTCCTCGATGTAAAAGAAATAAAAATTTAATAATAAAGTGAATGTTGTACAATTAACCTAAAATAATTTTTTTTCGCCATGTATCAGTATATAAGGAAGGGGGGGGGGACTATTGATAGGGGGACCAATTTTATGCATTGGAACACATCAAAATCAGAAGTAGTTACGCCCCTGTGAGGCCATGTTTAGAAGGAAAAAATTCGACAGGCTCTACGCTCATGGGTTGCTCACGGCGTCAATTTCTCAAGCGTAACGAAATTAACGATTGCCTCGATCGTGTCTGACTCCGGACTCCTTAGTGTTCCTAGTGTACTGAAATTCCTTATATGTCCACCTATTTCTTATATAGAAGCATATAGAGGCATATAAGATTTTTGCAATCTTATATGGTGCCCATATATGCCTTATAAAAACTTATATATCAAACATATGAGATTTATGGTGACATATGAGATTTCCATTCGTGAAATGTCTCCAAAAATCTTATATGTTTGCCATTAGGGCTGGGTAAAATCGGTAAGAAAAACTATCGATGAATATCGAACGTTTTACGAAAACTATAGATAATTATCAATAAATCGGTATCTATCGTTAATTATCGGTAAATCGGTATCTATCGTTAATTATCGGTAAATCGGTATATATCGTTAATTATCGGTAAATCGCTAACAATCGGTTTAATTGCTACTGACATTTTGGAGGTTGAAAAGTGATTAGTCTCGTTTTTTCATTTCTAATCGAATTTACATCAAATAGAGTTCAAAAGGGTTTTCGATTATTTCGGTTTTTATTCTCCGCACGAGATTATTCGAAAGACCAAATTGCTGATCCATGTTTTTCCACATATTAAAAAATTTTTTTCCAACTAAGGGTTTTTACAAAAATATAGCATAGTAATATGAAATCATTCAATTAAAGCGCGCAATGTTTTTTAAGTGAAAATTACAAACAATATTGAATAATTACTCAGATTTATGCAGTGTGAAGAGTTTATTGAATAAACTGTATTCATGCTCGTATCACCTTAATGGCATTTTCAAATGTTTATAATTTTGTCGCAAAAACACAAGGCGTTCGGCCATTGTAGGACTTGGGGAAGCGCGTTTGTCCGTGATAGTATGTTGTACGTGGGTCGTAAAACCGAGAAAAACCGTCAACATAGATAAGTTTTTCGGAACGGGAGATTCGAGCGTTTTCGAGAATGTTTAGGACACTCGAAATTTCCCCGCTGCTTTACCGAGAGATAAGAGCGGCGAGTGGGGAAAATTATCGAAGTTTCCTGATTGGCGCGCGGATCGCGACCAAGAAGGGACTTCAAGCATCGCGCGCGACAGAAGCGGCAGATTCCATCGAGCCTTTCTCGGCTCTGGAACTCCTCCCAATCCACCAAGCTCCTAACCTCGTGCAGCCTCTCTCGGCTCCGAGCCCATCCAATAAACTCCACACCGTGTAGCCTTTCTCGGCTCCGGGTTTTCCGCCGAATATCCTCACCCCGTGTAGCCTTTCTCGGCTCCGGGTTTTCCGCCGAATATCCTCACCCCGTGTAGCCTTTCTCGGTTCCGGGTTCTCCGCCGAATATCCTCGCACCGTGTAGCCTTTCTTGGCTCCGGCCCCAGTTCCTCTCCGTGTAGCCTTGTCTCGGCTCCGGAACTACCACCACATTCCAAACCGTGTAGCCTTTCTCGGCTCCGGCTCCCAAGTTACTTCTCAGAAACTCATCTCGGCCAACTGGCCAACGCAACTGCGCCACCGAGGGAATTACTCAGGGGCTCGTCTCGGCCAACTGGCCAGCGCAACTGCGCCACTGAGGGAATTCTTCAGGGGCTCGTCTCGGCCAACTGGCCAGCGCAACTGCGCCACCGAGGGAATTCTTCAGGGGCTCGTCTCGGCCAACTGGCCAGCGCTACTGCGCCACCGAGGGCCTACTTTAAAAGTCTCTAATGTTAATATCAGATATAAAATGAATAAAAGTATAAGTGAATCATGTAGAAATAGTGGCTAATAAACGACTCCTCGGGAGCTTAAACTGTTGATCCATGGACTTTTACTGGATAACGCCTCATTGTTGACGTCCCCTCCTTTTTGACGTACAACAAGTGTTGCCCGCTGAAGAATTGACTCTCTCAGAAGGCACTGATGATGCTGGGGTGGTAAGATACTTGAGGGCGATGTTTTTGAGTTCGTCGCAAGCCTTGTACTTGGTCCAGAAACTAATAATGTCGGTGTCCTCATTCAAAATGGGTTCTTCTAGGTAAGCATTTAAATGCACGATGGCTTGGGAAGTCCCGGGAATCGATGGGGTACGTTTGGTGCTGCTGGTTCTGAGGTGGTCCAGAAAACTGAAAATAGCTGTAACAGAACCAAAAAATGTACATACATAGATGATTGTTGATAGTTCTAAAGTATGTTTTGAATAAACATACTTTTTTTGAGTTGACCTCCAATGTCTCCAGTTTCGAGGCTTCGGTCGACTGCGTTTTCTGCTCTTGCAGCGTTCATTCTTTTCGCGATTTCATTTTTGAGTTCTGTTTTTATTGTCGTTGCAGCGTTTCGAAAGTTACTCTCTTGCACAAAACCGTGCTGTTTGAACCGTGGATCAAGAACCATAAAGATTCTGTAATAAAAATAATTCATCGATTCAAAAATTGAATTTTCAACAATTTTCAACAACTATACATACATACTATCAATCATATTATGGTAGAAATATCTTTGTTCACTATGAAAAACATGAAAAAATTTGATATACGAACGTATAAAATTTGTGATATGTTGACATAAAAAAATTAAAATATTTAAAATTCGGATCTATAAAAATTAAATTCAAAAAGAAATTGACAGAATGATAAATTTATACAAAAATCAAAATATTTCAAGTTGAAAACATTGTATTGAACTCACGAAGATATTGTTCTTCCTTCGTACTGCAGCATTCTTGTTTCGGTTTGTTTCAAAAGATGTTAGAGCAAATCTTGTGCGATTTTGGTAGTTATTTGACCTTGAAGGTTATGTATCTTGTTCAAGAGTAGTTTTGTGCATGGCACGACCAGTGACATCGTAACATAATTTTCTCCACTTAATTAAGCCGTGGCTTCGGCGAATAGTTCCAGAAGTGCGGTGATTTATGGAATCGCCTTTATCTCCAATGGTGTCAATGGTTCAATTTTCGAATCTGATTGGGAGAGGACGACGATGACACCATCGATAGTCTTGTAAACGCTTTTCAACATATCCAGTGATGAATTCCACCGGATATACACGGATTGGACCAACTTCAATGATGACTGATTCCGGAGTTTCAATTCTTGAGCAAGTTATTTTGTTGCAGTTCCACTTTTGTGGAAATAGGTAGTGATTTTTTTTGTCTTATTCAAAATTGAAAAGACAGACGTGAACTCCAGGACAACTTCTGTATCATCATCTTCAAAAATGTGCATTATGTCTATTTTATCATTGTTATTTTGATGCGTTGCAATGATTGCGGAATTGACAACTAGCTGTATTGTATGTAGTGCGCAAGGCATGTTCTTGATCTGTGAAATGTAGAGATAAATATATTCGTACTTTGATAAAGTTGTGTAATTCGTTACCAGAAATAATTTTTTTACTGTTTTTTTTCAAATATTTTATATAAGTATAAATCTATCAAAATTCTCACCTACAAAAACTTTAAAATCAAAAACATTTTCATCTACTAGCAGAACTTATACAAGTTCGAGTTCAAAATTTTTAAAATTTAACTATTCTCACCTTAAATTACATTTCATAATTTCAGAATGAGATAGAATTTCATTTTCTAATTTTCTAGTTTTTTTTGTAAATTAAAAACTACATTACAAAAATTCATATTGAAATGTACATAATTTTTTCACGTTATACACATTTTGTCACCTGCATTTCGGAGCAAGTTGTCACCATGTTTTTCGCATTATCCGTGACTACACAACTTCAAGCTGTTAAAATTTTTCAAGATTTGCGCGAAGTATGGCTCCAAGATTGATTGCTGTTGATTTTCCTGGAATTGGATTCATTCCTAGCGTAGCAGCATCGATAATATTCTCGTTCAGAAAGTGCCCAGTGACAACCAGGTATCCCTGAGTTGTACGGCTGGTCCATCCATCGAATGTCAATGCTATATTCCTGTCATAAAAAACGCTGATATACATAAGAGAACTCACAAAAAAAATATAACTTTTTTCATTTACTTTGCTCTCCCTAAAATTACGTCCACGTTTTCAACCGTTTTATAGTAGGTTGTTGCAATCATGACGTCACAGAGTGTGCGGCGAGATAGCGATTGGTAGCGTGGATCAAATTCCTGGAGCATTTCTACGAAACCTACACCTTCAACAACAGATAGTGTATAAAGCCCTCAGATGACAAACTTCAACACAGAATCGTCCAATTCACGTTTTCTTTTCGATGTACAGCCATACGGGATGAAGTTTTTCCCTTGTACAAACTTGGTCAAAGACATTTGGTCATGCTTTCGTTTCAGAGATTTTTTGGTTTCCGATCTGAAAAGATAATAGTAAATGGATATTTTAAATCATAAAAGTAATACATAACTTAATATAACTTCGTATAAAGTTTCCATACATTTTTGAAAAATTACAGAATATTTATTTTAATTTTGAGATTAGGGAAAATTTTTTCTTATTTTACGAAATTCGTATTATTGTTCAATAATATGAATGTCAATACAGAAAACTTCCGCTTAGCTGAACTCTCGTTTAGCTGAACTTCCATTTACCTGTATGGTTCCACGCTCGTTTAGCTGAACTCGAGCGACCCCCTCTACCCCCACTACTCTTAAGTAGACACGGCTCCGGCCGTCCTCGAAGGCATGATATGTACATATGTATGTACCAGGTGTACTCCTAAGTAATTTCCGGTTTTTTCAATGGATGGCGTTCGGTTGTGTACCGCTGTTGGTAACACATAACATATGTCATTTTGTTCAGTCATATCGAGTGCTTGAACTGCGTTGACATTTTCTCGAAAAAATCTTCCAGTAAGTTTTTATTGCGCTTCAAAAATGTCGAATTTTGTACCGAATTTTGAACACATGCGCCATGCATTGCTTTTCATGTTTAATCAGGGGAAAAAAGTGTCCGAGAGCCACTGTGCGCTTGTGGAAGTTTATGGTGATCGTGCATTAACACTTCGAACATGTGAAACGTGGTTTCGACAGTTCAAAAATGGAGATTTCGACCTGAACGACGCCGCACGCTCCGGCAAGCGAAAATCGTTCGATGACGCCGAATTGCAAGCATTATTAGATGAAGACAACACGCAAACGCAACGACAGCTTGCAGATGCGTTGGGAGTTCAACAGCAAGCAATTTTCAAACGTCTGCGAGCCATGGGAAAAATTCAGAAGTGTGGAAAGTGGGTGCTCCATGAACTGACCGAGAGACAAATGGAGAATCGAAAAGTGACCTGTGAAATGCTGCTTCAACGATACAAAAGAAAGTCTTTCCAGTATTGTTACTGGTGATGAAAAGTGGATTTTCCTGGAGAACCCTAAGCGCAACAAATCGTGGGTGAGTCCAGGTGAAGCATCGACATCGACGGCACGGCCAAATCGTTACGGTCGGAAGGTCATGCTGTGTGTGTGGTGGGACCAGTCCGGTGTTATATACTTTGAACTGCTGAAACCTGGTGAAACTGTGAATGCCGTTCGCTACAAACAGCAAATGAAAGATTTGAGCCGAGCCATTGTGGAAAACCGACCAGAATATCAACAACGACAGAAGAAGGTGATTTTGCTCCACGACAATGCGCCGTCGCATAAGTCGAAAGTCGTTCGTGACACGCTGGAAAGGCTCAAGTGGGAAGTGCTTGATCATGCGGCTTACTCACCAGACCTGGCGCCATCCGACTACCACCTCTTTGCCTCGTTGGGCCATGCCCTTTCTGAGCAGCGCTTCGACTCGTACGAAAATGTACGAAAATGGCTCACCGAGTGGTTCACCTCCAAAGGCAATGATTTTTACTGGCGTGGTATCCACAATTTACCAGAAAGGTAGGAAAAATGTGTAGAAAGCGATGAAAAATACTTTGAATAAAATAAAGGTTACGGTTTTTTTAGAATTATGTGTTTTATTTGCAAAAAAACCGGAAATTAATTAGGAGTACACCTGGTATATACGTATGGCAGTGGCGTAGTTGGAAAAAATTTATGTACATTAGGCAATGCAACATTTCCATACAGGACGATACAATTTGTTTGGAACAGTTAATATTTTCGAGGAGGTTTGGTCCCCAAACTCCCACCTTCTCCTTTTACTACGCCACTTATGAATACATGTATATTAAAAAATTTCTCGTTTAACAACGGAAGGAAATGAATTCTTGCACTTCGACATTTTTTATGGAATTTTTAGTTGGCTTTTCAATTTTTTTATCATCAAAGTAAATAATAGGTTTATATTATAATATGCTATCACAAAGTTTATCAATTTTTTGTGCATATCTGTAGAAGTTCATTTAATACTTCATATTTGTAAATATATTGTATTATCTGAATTTAAAAATTGTTCAGGTGTTCTACAAGGTTAGGTTAGGTTTTTGTTTGTTTTAATTTTTTTGATAAAAAACTTTTTTATGTGCAAAAGCATGATTCAAAGATAAATTTCACAAACTTAAAATGAGATTATGGTAATATTATAATAGTGATTTATTCAGTTTTATTATTTCGATAAATATTCAAAAAACATGTTCCATTTTTTCACCATTTTTATTTTCTCATTCCATTTTTCATACGTATTTTATTTCAATATTCGCATTGTGACGAAGACAATATTGTATGTTGCGATTGCACCACATTTACGTCTGGGAAACTTCAGTCATAGAGTTATGAAAATGTTCTTCTACAAATTCTTGCATTTCATTCAATGTTCCTGTGTCGATTTCGGAATCAGGCTTCGTTTTTTCGTACCATTCTCGGAATCGCAAAAAACATTCGTAGGCTTCTGTCGGTTCCTTGACCCTCTCATTAAAATTTTGAATGGCAGGTTCCAAACTTTCGTGGTTATCTTGCGCTTCGGATTTCTAGAAAGAATGAATCCATTTTAATTCAATTCGAATTTCTGCTTGAAATAAAAAATTGAGATAATCTATTGATAATGCAAAGTATCACACCTTCGTGTTGTTACTCTCGAAAATATTTTCCAAAATTTATTTTTCGGTAAAAACTTTAGTACTCTCAATTTTGTCATCATCGGCAATCCATTTTTCAGTTTCATCAACTGTGTAAACAACAGTAGGGGTAATGTTATTCAACATATTAGTCAAATCTTGAAAATCAGTGTTGGGTTCATCAACGGTTGAATCAGGCTCTCCGAGAAGTTTTTTCCATGCTTTGCTAAGTGCTGATTCGGAAACATTGGTCCAAGCACTCGCTACATTGAATGCCGTGTCCCAAAGATTCCAATCTTTAACGAATTGAATGAGGGTTTTCTCATCTTCAGAAAAAAGCATTCTTTTTGCTCTTCTTCTTTTGATTTTCTTGATTTCACGGATGGTATAAAAATATTAGTATACCAATTAAAAAAAATGTTGCCTGCAAAAAACAATTATATAAAAAAAATGTGATAAGTAAAGTTATTCATTTAACTCCAAGTTAGAAAAAAAAACGATTTTTAATTTTTTTACGCATTTTTCTACCATATGACGCGGGACTTTTTTTCAGAATGAAAGAACAAGATAAGTTTTCTTTACTGATTTGAATGTGAAAAGTGGCTAATTTTTTTAGGAGTGTAAAAGGACAGTTGCATCATTGGTTTAAAATTAATTTTCTGGTTTTTTAACAAGTATTAGTATTTATGAAAAAATGTAATATACATATATCATTAGTATGAGGAATGAATTTTTCCCAACAAGTGAAGAAAATGCGTTTTTCTCCACGGCTTGATTCGTCGAAAATCGCATTTCCTCCACTTAGTTGGAAAAAATAAAGTCCTTAACTTGTGCAGAAGGGTTTTTTTAGCGAATGTGAAGTTTGCAAGACGAGCCGAAGGCGAGTTTTGCAAACTTCACATTCGCCAAACAAGCTCATTCTGCACTCGTTGAGAAATATACTATTATGATTCGAAGGACGAAAAATTTAATAAATTAAATGTAAATTTGATTTAAAAAAATGTGAAGTCTTACTGGTCATCCAAGAACTGCTCTTGGTGTGTGTAGTGGACTGGAAATTTAATATCCTTGTTTCTGAAACATCGAGGCCTGACAGATTTCCCAATCAGCAAAAGGGGGATTTTGTGCGTTCCAGTAGCGTTCGCACAATTCATTATTGTGACACGCTCCTTATTCAATTTGAACCCTGCTGCACTTTTTTCAGTTCAAAATGCCAGCGTTTTATTTGGAAGTGATTTATGGTATAAGCCTGTTTCATCTGTGTTATAGACATTGTCCAGATCATAACCATTTTCAAAAAGAAAATGGTGGATTTCGGATTTTGCATTTTCAGCTGATTCATTGTGAGCAGACACTTTTTCTCCTGTGAGCCTCATCTGCCTCATTCCATGCCGAGTTTTGAATTGTGTGAAACATCCATCGCTTGCGAGAAATTATTTATTTTTGTTTACTGTCTCAAGGCTTGCATTTTTTTCTCGATTTTCTTTTTCAATTGCTTCCTCTTCATTTTCTGAATCTGTTGAGCTATCTATGGATAAATTTTGGTTAGAGCTACTCGCACTTGCTTGGCAATTTTCTGCTTCTTTTCTTGCTTTCTGTTGCATTTTGATTAACTCCTCATTGAAGAGCCAGGCTTTTTCTCTGATCAAGGGCCTGCTCAGTGGAACCCCTAAACTTCTTTGTTGCTTAATCCAGTCCTTCAGAGCAAACTCCATTAAAGGATGCTGCCCCTTATATATTCTACTTCTGTTCTTGTAATTCTTATTTTTCAATGCTTCAAGAAATTTTTCTTTATTTTTCAATATGAGCGTAACTTTTCCTTTAGCAATTCCATATTTTCTTGCTAAATTTATGTTGCTCATGCCATTTTCGGATTGGTTAATCAGATTACATTTTACTTTCACCGACAATTTTTTCAATTTTTTTTTGCTTCATATTCTGACAGATATCTAAGGAAATTCAGATTTTCGATTGTTAATAGTTGATGATAGTCAGTGTTCGATAATTTATGAGGAGGCCCCCCCCGGTAGAACAGTTTTGAATGAAATTTTGAGCAAAATTTGTGCAAACACTACGTATATGTACTTGAAAGAAATTTTGTGCAAATCCGCGGACGCATCCATTATCAAAATTCATGCAAACTTTGTGCAAATGTCGCGTTTGCATGAAATCCGTACAAATTTTGTACAAACTGTTCTATTAGAGCCTATGAACACAGAATACTCTAGGAAAATGATAAAAATATTCCATTCCAATATTCCCAGAATATGTATTTTTATGTCTGAATAGTATCCCATAAGGCCTAAGTTACAGAGAATATTCTAGGCGAATATTTAAAAATATTCTTCAAGAATTTTCATAGAATATGTATTCTCCTTTACATTGACTTCATTAGACACTACTCGGACATAGGGTCATTTTTGGTAATATTCCTAGAATATTCTTAGAATATTCTCGTGTCCATAGGGGAATGTACATAATACACAATCATTAATGTGAATCTTCAATTCATTGTTATCATTTTTTTTGTAGATCGATTCAAAAATTCCACAAATTTCGAGTCATTCACAGATTTAAAAAATTGTTTTTAGTACTTTCAAGATTTTTCAAATTTTATAATCTATAGAGAATTTATGATTTTCTAAAATAATCTCGTGATTCATCAATTGATTGTAAATCAATATTTTTTTATGTTCAAAAAATTGTGAAAATTCATTCGTTTTCGAAAAAATCCAGTGATCTATGTACATATTAAAATTTTTCGTAATTGATTCGTCATTTTCAGTCAGTCGATAAATTGTTCGTTTTTTTTATTAATTGTTTAGAAATAATCAATTTCCTTCTTAGAATTTAAAAAAGTCATTGAATTTTCAAACGATTTCATCGATTGCAGATCATTTATTTCTTTGTGTTGTGTAATGAACAAAATTCGTTGAATTTTGGAAAAATGTCGTAATTTATAACGTTTTTGTGGTTTTTTGTAACTTATTGATTTTGTTTTCAATAATCGTACATTATAATTATTTAGTTGTTGATTTTAAACATTCATCAATTTTCAAATCGATTCTTTGTTAACGTTTGAAATTTGTTATGTATACTTTTCATTTTGCAATTTATCATTGTTGAATTGTAATTACAAATTTTTATGATTGATTGATCGTGAAATTTAGCGATTTCTAAATAAATCCTATAATCTATACATTTTTGAAGTCATAAGTTTCGAAATTCTTAAATATAGAATAATTTTCTAACCCATTATTTTTTCTCCGTAATTTTTTGTAGTTTATTCATTTTATGATTAATAAATTGTACATAAAAAATTTGTTGCAACTAATCAATTACGAAACACATCTAACTATGAATTCATTTTGTGACTAATCAGTTTTTTTCATTCTATCATGTTTTTTGTAATTGTTCTTGATTTATCGTTTTTTGTAACTACAAAATCATAAAAAAAAAATTCCAAAAATTTTGCATTCCATATACTTACATAAAATATTTTTATGGGAAAAAAATTCATCGCGAAAACGTGGGTCATCTATGTACATACATATTGTAAATCGTTTTGTAAAAAAGACGAATTTATTTTTTCGAGTTTTTTTTTTTTCAAAAATTACTTGATAATATAATCTCACCTGTCGATGACTGCTCCATTGTTCAGAAGTTTTTGACAAACGAAAAATTCGAAAATTAACCTTAACTTAATGTCAAAACTTGGCGTCGTCAAATTCGTAAAAGTCATACATATGTATGTATGTAAAACAACGAAAAACGGGACACGCGTCGGCTCGGGATGAAAAAAGCAACTGAAAAGGAAGTAGCAACCAGCAATATGTAGATGCCCTCGACCTTGTACATTATTTGAGTCCTTCTCTAGTGGTGCGACGGTAGCAACCAATTAGAATTCACCTCTAGAAACACCCATATGGAGGGGGACAGTGGTAGGAATTTCTCCCGAGTTCAGCTAAATGAATGTTTACGTCGCGTAGCGGTTCAGCTAAACGGAAGTCTTCTGTATTATGATGTTACTGACATGTGTTAATATTTTTTTCATTTTGAAAAATGTTTCATTTTTTTCAATTTTAATTGTGCTTTACTGGGGTTTGAAATTTTACTTACTTTTTTTTTTATTTATAATTCTACTTATTGATGTTGAAAACTTCACAATTTTTTAAATTTATTAGTGTAATGTACTAGGGTTCATATGGTTTTAAGCTTACTGAGATTTTTTATCCTTCTCATTGATCAGATCTTTATCGGTTTCTTCGCTGCTAGAGTCAACTGATGGACCTGTAATTTTTCCTTGTGCAATTTCCAATTGCAGAATATGATGCCGCTTAATATGGCCCATGTACTTTGTCGTGTTGCCATGACTCCTAACATTTTCTTTGCATAATCCGCAAACTGCAGATTTTCCATCGCTTGATTGTTGAAAGAATTCCCAGACAATCGATTTTTTGGCACGTTTTCGTATTCTAAAAACATGTAAAACAGATACTGTGTGTATAAAGGATAGTAAGATGTTGACTAAAAATACGCAACAATTTCTGCAAAAACATATTTAGTTCATTGATTAATATTAATAAAAATATTAGTTGATAATTTACGGTTGGCTGATCACGGGTTTTTCGGCTGGTTCACCAGATCCTCTTTCGATTTCGGCGCCACTAAGCCCGGGATCACTCGCACTAGTTTTTGACGTTATTCCGAAAACTACAGATTTCTGACGAAGTAATTTTCGAGGGCTTATCCGAAGATTTCCGTCTTCCAATTCCATTTCGGATGGATTGGAAAACGAGATTCAGCGTTTTGTCGTTTCGTCGTTTGTTTATTTTTTGATTTAAGTTGTATATATATATAACTATCGATAGTATCGGATAACGCTCAAAAACTATCGATAGTTACCGATGACGGAAAATATCGATGACAATCGATATCTACCGATGTTTTTCCCCAGCAAATTTCCATATAAGTTTTTATAAGGCATATATGGGCACCATATAACATTTCAAAAATCTTATATGGCTCTGTATGCTTCCATGTAAGAAATGGATTGACATATAAGGAATTTCAGTAATCTTATAAAATTTCTGAGAATTATGTAAGATTCCAAATTACTAGGCCACCAATTTTAAGCTTCATATTTTTCAAAAATTTAAATTCTTGGGAAGTGAAAATTTTTGCGTTTTTTTAAAGAAACTGAGATGACTGGATCCTCAAAATTTTTGTGTTTCCTTCCCCCAACTTGATAATTTTTCAAGTGCAGTTGCCATGATTTAGGTTTTAGAGTTTTGAAAATTGAATTTACATACTCAACAATTTTTGGAATCTTTTAGTTCTGTGTTCTCTACCTTTAAATTGTGTTGCTTCAATAATTTTTGAAGGCTGAATTTTCTAGTTTTGGTTATTAATAATGATTTTTTTTTTTTCAAATCTGAAATTCTGAATCGCCGGGATTCAGCAGTTATGAGTAACAAATTCTGATGATTTCAAAATTGAAATTTTTCCTTCATGTTTCCTTCAATTCTTTTTAATCAATTAAACTGGTAAATGCACCTGATTGTTAATAGAAGTTTGAAATGTTTCCGTTTGTAAACGTCTTTTATTTCCGTTTTTATTATTTATTTGAATTGCAAAGTTTTTTTTTTAATTTCGACCTTGTTACCGATTGCTTTCAGAAATTGAGTTATCTCTATTGGCATCCTTTTTCATGACAATCATTGTTAAATATATAGTTGAAAAATTATAATTTCATACTATTGCTGTACTTATCTAATATGAAAGGAGATAATTATAAAAAATTTTTGTGTATTGATTTTATCAAAGGAATAATTCTGAATGACAATAAATGAAAAAAAGTTGATACTATCACCCTCCAAAATTACGAGAAATTCATAGTAAAAATTGATTCTACTATATTTTGTAAACAATATTATTTTTGGAAGTAAAAAATACTAGCGATCTATCTATCTGTATCATACTTATTTTGTCTAAAGTTAAGATAATCAAAACTGAGATAGCGACAACTTAAACGTTAACGCAAAATAAAAAATTTTTTTTTCGCTGAAAAAAATCAAAGCGAATATAAAGTACTTGAAAATTAAGGTCACGAATTTTTTAAACTCCCAAGTTTAATTGTGTTGCGATGTGTTATATATACATATATTGCGATGCATGTATGATGTTGATGAAGTACTTCAATAGATCTGTAGTAAAAATTCCCCAACCCGAAGAATATCATCAAAAATGCAACTTACAAACGAAACCGAAAATTTTATATCGCTTGATAAGAAGATTTTGCGATCTGAAAATAAGGTTCACAGCTTTTGGCTTAGATGACAGATAGATGACATCCTAAAATGAGGAAAAATTGTGCTAACAGGTCGAAGAGGAAAACGGACCGATGGCACAGTTCCAGTGCTCGCAGCAGAGGCGGCAGGTACCGCCGTCGCTTCCGCCGGTGCCGGTGAACTTGACGCCCCAACAACTGAAGCGACGTCTCATCGTCGCCGCCATAGTCAATTCCGAAAATAGTTACGTCGCTACTTTGCAGAGGCTTGTTAACGTGAGTCCCACCAACTTCAATTAGCACCGTCGCGATTTATGTTTCGCGCCTCGCGATTCACTCCTGCGAAATGTTAACCCAAAACGTAATAATGTGTTCTCCTTCATTTTTAAGAGGTGTTTACACATTGCGTATGATGTTTTGTTTTTGTTTGCTTTGACTTTTGACTCGAGAAATATCTCGTCATTTTCTCCTTAGAAAAAATATGTGAAAATAAGAATCGATCATTTTTAACCGATATTCGAAATTCGTTAAAAAACAATTTGATGCTAGATCGAAATTGGTATCGAAGATCTAAAGATTTATCGATTATTATTTTCTTCAAAAATAATTGACGCCTGTTGAAAAAGTATTATAATCATAAGATATTCGAGCTGAAAGCTGAACCAATCTGATAAGTTAGAACTTGTAATTGAAATTTCTGTTTTGCTTTTGAATTTTGTAAAAAGTGTCAAAGCACTATTCGTCTCAGAAAAATATAGAGAAAATTTTGTTACTTTGTTCCTGGTTTTTATACCCAGTTGTATAAAGAGGGCAATAATTGATCCCACTTATAATTTAAATCTCGCTTTATGAAAAATGACAAAAAAAAATCATCTTCGAATTTCATGAAAAATCTATAGTTTTAGGAACTTCCGACTCATACTACCTGATTATCTACCACATGACTTTCTGAATAGTTGTATGAAGCCTGTAGAACAGTAATAAAATACAGTAGACTCTGTATTTAACGGAATTGGGTATAACAGGATTTTTCGGCCAGTAAAGGAAGGTCTAGCAGGTAAACGAGAGTCGCACTCGGCGGTGCTCGGCAGTCGGCCGACTCGGCCGAGGTCAAGGGATTTTTCGGCGTAGAATTACCATAATAAAGTCGGCGCACGATATTTATGAATGGCCCCTTCATTTATACACCCGTTCGTCCATAAGGGATACAGCTCGAGACAGTGTGTCTCCAAACAAAACGACACCTTTTCTCCGGCGTAGTCAAGATGATAAATGACTTTGCGCTCACCCGGTCGTATCATGCGACCGTACACGGAGAAAATAAACCGGAGCGTTCACTGTGGCTCGCCGGGATGGCTCCTGTCAATGGGCGAAAGTTGACTAGGCGACAGAGAGACCCCTGTATTTGCAGGAGCCTTCCCTGCATCGACAGGAACCAGTCCGTCGCATGACGGGAAAAGATTCTGCGGGAATGTCTCTTGTACTTACCGGAGACATCCTTGCGCTCACAAGGCTAGTCCCCGCAGCGAACAGGGCCTAGCCCGGTGTAACGGTAGGAATCATTATCGTCTTTTCAGGCGGGCTCAATCCTGCCGCACAAAGGGCCCGCTCCGTCAACGTAACGGGCTCTCTCTCGCAATATACGGTGGAGAATCGAGAAACGGCAGGATTGAGTCCGCCCGAAAATACGAGAATGATTCCTACTGTTACATCGGGCTAGGGCCGGTTCGCTGCGGGGACTAGCCTTGTGAGCGCAAGGACGGCCCCGGTAAATACAAGAGTCATTCCCGCAGAATCTTTTCCTGTCACGCGACGGACTGACTCCTGTCGATGCCGGGAAGGCTCCTGCAAATACAGGGATCTCTCTGTCGCCTAGTCAACTTTCGCCCATTGACAGGAGCCATCCCGGCGAGCCACAGTAAACGCTCCGGTTTTCTTTTCTCCGTGTACCTTTTCATACAGTACTGAAATTTCCCGTCAAAATCGGCATGGGACATTCCGTCACCGGCCTCGATGCCAGATACAAACGAAATAACTGTTGGAGACGCATACCTTTTTCTTCGCAGTTCATTAGATATCTGCCTGAGTCTTCCTTAAGGACGGACGAGTGTAACAGGATATTGTTCGTATGTTTTTTTTCGGGAATCCATGGCTGCCTCTTTCAAAACTTTCGCTTCCTCTATAGAATCTAACTGTCCCGACCCGACTTCACGCTCATCACTTCAATCTTCTTAGAGTTCCAGAATTCTTGTGTTATAGAAAAAAACCCACCCAAATTTTCTGTTACATACAGAGTCTACTGTAGTTGTTAGCAATTATTTCATGTGTTTGACTTTTTTTTAACACTTAAAAAAAAGTTCAAGATGTAAAGATTTTGCGAAATGTGCGGGTATTATGTGACACTTCAAAAAATCGGTTGTAAATTGAGTAATGTATTTATTTAGCAGACATTATAACGAAAATAAAGCAAGTATTGTATTTTTAATATGAAATGATAAATTTTGATCACAAATAAAGAATACTGAACAAAGAATAAAAAAATACATTTTTATAAACAAAGACTTCAGATGATAAATGTGATAAGATAATTTCTTATTTATAATTGAAAATTAATATCACCCAGCAATGAAAAGTGCTCCAGGAATAAATATTCGAAGGCCGACTCATATGAGCTGCAGGGAAGTGTCTCATATTACCCGCAAAGTACACTGGAAGCTTGATTTAGGTGCATAGGTTGAGCTATTGCGCCTATACAGCGAGCGCGCAGTTCCAAGAAATTTTTTACCATACCACTCGAAGTGTCTTCTGAAATCAGGCCATTCGAGGTGGCGAGCGAGAGAGAGGAGAGGATATGCGCCTATCTCGAGCGCGCCTTAATTGAGCGTACTGTGTAAAATAGAAAATAAGGAACCTGATATATTATATTTCTTTCCGAAAATTCAGGCTACTTGTCAACATGATCGGATGAGTAAATTTTCACTCGAATTGATTTTCTTAAATGAAAGTCATAGTAATTTGAAAATGCAGTAGAGCGTCTTAGTCAGTGATGTGAGTCGGTCAATTGAATGGTCATTTGACCAGTCAATTGACGGTCAATCGTCAGAAAAATTTAGGTCAACTTTGGACGTCAAATGACCCTGATACGTCAATTTTTTTCTGAGGGTCAAACATGCATACTGGTCAAACAAAACTAGCAGTAGACTTTAAACTACTAGTACAATTTATCTTTACAATTGTCGAATGTACTAAAATTTGTTTAGGTAATTCTAAATTCAATATTGAGCAGGCTTATTTTATTCCCCTCAATGTTTCTTTCACCTAGAAGACCCTTGAAAAAATTCCCTAAATTTAGAGGGAGATCCTATCAGCACACACGGGTAGATTCATAATTTGAAAAGAAACCGCCTGAATACTGTATGAGCTGGGAAAATAAACTATGTAGCGCATAATCTACAAATTTTCAAACCAGACACTTCGGCACATTGTTGAGGCTGAAGAAAATGAGATCGACGGTGAAATCGGTAATGATTTATTAAAAATATATTTGCCACAATTTGATTCTGAAAATTAGAACAAGAACATCGAGTAAAGCTCGGGTATAAAAAATTCAGGATCTTGCTTTTTTAACCATTAATAATATTAAAAATTCGCATCGCCAGTTTATTATGGATAGCTATAGCATATTGATTTTTTTATGGACAAGAATTTTTTATTATCACTACGCTATCGTCTATTTTATTAGAGTTTGAAAAAATTATCCAAAAAGTGTTCCCATTCATGTGTCAAATTTTATGAGAATTTTGTTCTTTACTGTCACTGACGGTCAGAAATTTTTATGACCGGTCAATTCACATAAAAACTCATGAAATCTTGACCGTCATGACCGGTCAAATGACGGTAAAATTGACCATGACGTCAGAAAAATTTTTTGACGCGTCAATTCACATCGCTGGTCTTAGTACCGGGACCCGGAGGAACGTAAATCTTAATAAGCGCGAAGAAAAGTCTATGGCTTCTCGTCATAACAGACAAAGTCACACATCCCATAACGTTTAAAATTTCATCAGAATATCATGTAAAATGAGCCTTATGGCAAAAGTGACTTTGTCTGTTATGGTGGGAAGCCAAAGAATTTAGATATACTTGACTTGGTTCTCGACATTTCGAGAGCTCACCGAAAATTTCAAGTCACGATTCAGTCATTAAATCATTTTCGTTGCAAAATTCTGGCGCTTGTTATATCTGTAGCTTCCCGGCATAACCGACAAAGTCACACATGCCATAACGTTTAAAATTTTATCAGAAATACTATGTAAAATAAGCCTTATGGCATGTGTGACTTTGGCGCTTATACCGGGAAGTCACAGTTATATTGTAGGGCATTGTGTCGCATCATTAAAATTCTACTCGCTGTGCCACCGCTGAGTATCCGGAGAAGCGTAATGTACCGTGAATGTTTGTTTAAGTGTCCCGAGCGTTCCAGTACTTGGGCGCTCTACTGTATACGGCTGTTTTTTAATGCCTGATGGAAGTGACGCGCGATATTTAAAAAAAAATTCCAGTAATAAAATACCTACACAGACTTTTTCAGTGTGCTTGATAGATGAATTCACGATGGTAATACTTACTGCCAAAAAAGCAAGTAAAACGTAGGAGGAAGTGTCAATTACTACTAACTCGGAAAAATCGTGTTTCGCTGGCCCTAAACGACGTATGAATTTCTTGATTTTCGATTTTTATTTAAGGTGGAAAAATCGGCTTTTTCGCAGGATTACAAAAAACCCTTGGAAGAATCGTCACCGGCGATTTTGAGCCAGTCGAAGATAGCGACACTTTTTCACAGATTGCCGGAGATATTGCAGTGTCACACGTTGTTCCGGATCGCGCTCGCCGAGTGTGTGCGCTCTTGGGACAAGGACGAGAGGCTCGGTGACGTGTTCGTCGCGAGCTTCAGCAAGGCCATCGTCCTCGACATATATAGCGGATTCATCAACAATTTCTCGCTCGCGATGGACCTAGCCAAGCAAGAGTCCAAGCGCAAAACTGCGCTCGCTGATTTCTTCAAGGTCAGTGAAATCACTGCAGTTTGTGTAATTGATTCCATCTCGTAGACCGTTCAGAACTGCGGTACATATATAATAAGTTATCCACATCTTTTAATGTTCGAGTTTCAAGTCCTGTCTCTTTTGTTTCCAAATTTTAACGAAAATGGAGAAATTCAAAATGGAATACAAATTGCGTGCGTAATTTGTTTGTTTTAGGTGAAACAAATCAGTGCTCACGACAGACTGTCTTTCTTTGGGCTCATGGTCAAGCCGGTTCAAAGGTTTCCCCAGTTCATTTTGTTCTTGCAAGTGAGTATTAAGTCGATAAATCGCGGCTGTTCTTGAAACGTAGTAAAAAAACCTCATCTGTCAATCAATAAACATCGGAAAAATGCACATAAGTACATATACGTACACACTCTCGCGTTTTTTACGCTTAAGGTATAAAGTCGACTGCTGACGAATCATTGATGAAAAAAGTTGCAATGAATTAATGACTATAAATTCGTATGACAATCATTTTTGTCTGCGTAAGTTATTCATTAATGAATCATTTGTGGATTATTTGGTATACGCTAACTTTATTTGTTGACGTTTGGTGTTTTTTCCCTTAAATTTTAATTCGTGTCAGGGATGATTTTTCAAATCATGTTTATACAACGTTTTATTAACACTTTTCAAGTGTTCAATTAAAAAATTATCGAAATTTCAGTAACCCTGCATGAAAAAAATTTAATTTAACTTACCGGAAAGTAGTAAAAAAACAGTCTGTTTATAAAAAAATGTTGGTGAACTGTGTAATCCGCGTTCGTTGATGTCAGCTAATTTGTATCAGTTAGTGTCAGTAATCTAGTTACTTTGTTGTCTCAAGTTAGATCTAATGACTATAGAGTTTTTTTTTTTTCTATTCAATAATTCTTATTTCTGAGTCTGCTTTTTTACAAGTATTTGATTATGAAGTCTTGTAAATAAAATAAATCAGCATCCAAGAGCTGAGAAGTTTGAAAATTTGAAGACAAAGTTTCGAGATTGAGGATTATGAACTTTCCGATTATCTGTCGAATTTAAGATCATGGAACAAATTGATAAGTGAATTAATAAATTCCATTTTTATCAAGTTTTTGATCTATCATTGTATAAAATTCTGTCAACTTCCTATATTAATATCAAAAAGACAGAAACGTTTCTGAATTTCGGATGTTGAATCGAAACGTACGAAATCGAAGTAATTCAAATACAAAAATTTTGTAAGCTTGAATTCGAAGACTCGTAGAAATTTTGATAAAAAAAATTACACATTGCAAGTTTAAAAACTCAATTATCTAGAATCTAGTATATAAATTTACAAAATCTTTTGTTATGAAACGGAGCATCGTATGTAGATGTACCTTTTGACATTGAATTTTCTACTCGATTAACCATTTGATTCTTATCCCTAACTTTGTTTGAATTTCATAATAATATTTGAAATTTTATAGTTTGAGAGTTACAAATTCATTTCCAGAATACAATTTCAAGGTTAGGAGCAATTTCAAGTTTTTAGGATTTTCAGTAGTGCTTCAATAACAATCGTTTAAAATTTCTACTAGAAAAATCGTATTGTTGATATCAATGACTATATTGTTATTAGGAATTTGAACTTACTCAAATTAATCACACTTCAAATGAATATCTAGGATCATACCTATGAAACAAAAATTTTGAAGTTACAATTTTTTCTGTTGAATTAACTTATTTCTTTTTAACACGGAGAAATTTCTCTAATGTAATTTCATTAATTTTAATCACTTGCCTAGGTAATTGTTCAAAAAAAATATCGTGCATAATATGAAATAATAAAAAATTTTTCCTCAATCAAGTAGACTTCAATTACGGGGATATATTTTTTTTGGACTTGTTATTCATGTAAATTTGTTCATCTGAGTAGGTTACAATAGAATTTTCATCCATGTACATTTTTTACTCTAATCCCGATAAGCAGATGTAAAAATACTCATGTTAACAAAATCGTACTGTTCTGCGACACGAAATTTGTCTGCGATGTGAAAATGAGCGAAATGTAATCCACGCCCGTCTCTGACTTTTTGTAACCGTGACTTCTTAGGCATGAAAAATTGGCTTGAAGGAATCACACAGTTGATAAATTCATACATATAGAGAGTGGAGCGCAGAAAAATTAAAAATTTCTCTGATGTCTTCGAACCACTGATTCCTTTCCGTTTTCACCTAACATAACGAAACACCTGAGGTTCTGGCACTCATTTTGTTTGTTTATCCGTTTCTTTCAAACAGGATTTGCTGAAACACACTCCGCACGGCCATCATGACCGGATGTCTCTTCAGCTCGCGCTTACACAATTGGAGAGCCTCGCGGAGATGCTGAACGAGAGGAAGCGAGAGGCTGAACAATACCAAGCCTTCAAAGAAATGTTGCGCCACGTTTCGAGCAAACTTTCGCACAGGCCTCTCTCGTCCTCGTCGCGCTATTTGATAAGAGAGGACAATGTCACGCAACTGGTAATTCTCACAACGACTCATCACCCCAAATATCTCCAAATTATTGACTCAAAATTAAAATATCGACATACTTTTCTAAACGTATAACTAACAATAAGAGGTTACTTTCAATATTTTCCCTTTCTGACATTCTACTCTGGACCCTGTGGGATGAATATCGGCTTTTTTAGGAGTTCAACCAAAGCGGTGTTATCACAAAATCCAAGAGAAGAAGACTGTTACTTTTAAACGATCTAGTGGTCTGCGTTTCCGTCACTCCGAGATCCTCAGAAGACTTTTCCGGTAGCGAAAGGCTCGCCCTCAAATGGACCTACCCCGTATCAGATGTTGAGGTAAATCTGAGAATAAGAAAATTTCATATTATAGTCAATTCACAACATTAAAAAAGTTTGAAAAATGGATTTTAATCACTACGCACATCGTGTAAGCAAATAAAAAGGTTCTTCCTGATTACTCAGAGTTAAAGGTGTGCGGGATCCTGACTTTTCGGGAATCCCGACGCCAGTATGAGTCGAGAAAGGCTTCGGAACGGGAAAGGCACGTTCCTGAACTTTTCGGGAATCCCAAATTTTTAAGGAAATCTCGAACTTTTCAGGATTTTCGAATACTTCGGCATTATCGAACTTTCCAGGATACGGCAATCCAAAAAAGTTTGCTGATTCCGAAATTCATAGGAAAATCTAGAAGTGGTGGGAATCTTTGTTACTAAGTTATCTACTGATAGGTTGAAAAAATTCCGTTGCAATTCCCGTATATTTTTCAGTTTTTCCACACACAGTTTTCAAAAATTGAAGAACTAAATAATTTTGCTAAACTTTTATTTTTTATTAACGATAAAAACTAGATATTTTATTGATGAGTAAAACTTTAACCATAACAAATCTTCTAAAATATTAGGATGACAAATCTTTTTCAATTAAAAGTTTCCATGTTTCGTTAGTTATGTTATTGATTTCTTCAGTCATTAGTCACTTCATTACCTATGTATGTCGCTTTTCCATTCATTTGTTTCTCAATTTCAGTGAGATCTTTTACTTTAAAAAATGTCCATCAAGAACTTATGAATTCGAAGCAATTACGAATCATAATGGTGAGATGAAATTTCTTTGTTCATCGATATAAATTCATAATATTGCAGTGACTTTGGTTGTAGGGCACAAACAATTTATATTTTTGAACATTGTTCATCCAAAACAGTAAAAATGCTTGTTGTTTTATTCTTAAAACATTTGTGAATAATCAAAAATTTCAAAATTAGAAAACTTTCATAATTTTGTTGTTTTTTGCCTTTGTTTTTGACTCTTATTTAGTTGTGAATCCAATGAACGAATTTTCATGAACAATTGATGATTTTTTAAAACGCTAGATAATTAATCTCGATCTAGTTGAAATCATTGAGGTGCATTTGTTTCATTTAACATTCTGAGTCACGAATTGATTACTTTAACATGAATTTTTTATTGTTTAATTGTTTAGTTATTCAATCAAATTTTGGAATTTTATTCTCAATTTTATATTCAGATTGTAATTCAAAAATCATAAAATTTGAAATTCTCTTTATTGCAATGATAGCATTTCAAAAATGCTGTAAATTCAGTATTTCTATACAAATTTGCGATTTAATTCGTGTTGAAGAGAATTCAATTTTACATTCTACAATCCTACAATCTAAATGTCTAAACACAATTAATTTTTTTTTTAAATTAATTCTCGATCCCGCACACCACTACCCAGAGCCAAGTAGATAGGGCGACGATTTCCCAAAAGTAAAAAAAGTCTATATTTCAACCCCTACCGAGACCTGTTCAATAAAAAAATCTTTACTACATTTAGTTTGGTAGGTAAGGACTTGAAATTAGCTTTTTATTTAATATATTTTATATTTATTTGTTACATACAGTGGACTCTGTATTTACTAGGATTGGGAAAAAGAGAATTTCTCGACTTTAACGGAAGGTCTCACAGGTAAACGAGAGTCGAACCCGGCGATGTTCGGCGATCGGCCGAGGTTGAGGGATTTTTCGGCGTAGAACAGCGTAGAATTACATTATAAAGTCAGCATAGGCAACAATGGGCAACAAACCCGCAGTGGCAAATTTTCCAGAAATATATTTTTCACTGTCAAGTCCATGGCCGCGTTTTTCAAAACTTTCACTTCCTCCATAAAATTTAACTGTCCCGACCCGACTTCCCGCTCCTCACGATAATCTGCTGCAAGTTGGAAAGTTCGTGTGTTATAGAAAAAAATCCATCCAAACTTTCTATTATATACAGAGTCCACTGTATCATATTTTAGATTAATTTCAGAAGAAGAATTTTATTATTATAAAGGATATTTTTAGGATCGATAACTACACTGAAATGTTTGTTGATAGATGTATTAAGAGAAGGTCGCATTCTTCGGTAAATGATAATATGCATATAATAGTAAGAAGAAGGATTTGAATGAGAATAAGAGTTTTTTGACTTACCTAAGGGGTTTGACTTAACACTTACAGAGGATTTTTAGCATCTTGGGATTCATGTTGTTCATAAGATTGACAACTGATAATAAAGAGAAGAAAAGATAATATGAATTTTATGGATCAACAAAAAGTTGTGTATAACATACATTATAATTTGAGTTATGTTAGCCAGGCCAAGAGGAATTCAAAAAATAAAATTTGGGAACATGAGAATAACATTAAAGTAACATTTTCGGAATACACAGTTTTGACGAACCACAGAGTTAAAATGAGGCACAAATTTGATTGGAAAAACACGGAGATAATAGATGAAAAGACAAATTACTGCAATAGAAATATTTCTGAAATCCTTTTTCATAAAAAAGACTAGGAATACACTTGATAAATAAAAGGACATGAGAAATTTGAATGCTATTTATGATCAGTTTTTATGTATTCTTCGAGATATGTTAGACTTTGTTAAGAGAGGAACAGAAGACATTAATTCATTTTCTGATTTGAATTATCAGTTTTTTCTGGTATAAAATATATTGTTTGATGTGATAGTTAGATTATGAACGTTCCGTCCCTCTCTTCAAAATTTTTTCATTATTCTGTGAAGATGAATTTTAAAAACGTTATTTACTGTCAACGTCCTGAAGAGGACCTGCACTGGGAAAAAATCCTGTTGGGTTATGCGTAAAATTCTGCTGCGTTAACAGGGAGGGTTACCGGCGCGTTTTCAACATTGCATTAGCGTGATTTTAATGTGAACGCAACGTTGGGAACTCACGTGAATCTAGCCTTACTTTCCCCTGTCAATTTAACAGGGACCTCAACGTGAAAACTTATAATAACTATATCTATATATAGCTATATTTTCTTATCTAGATAATATAATATAGATAATAAGATGATGCGGTTGCTATGTACGTAGACATCTAGGGTCACGCCAAACCAACGTTGACAGTACCGTCAATGCATCACTGAAAATCCCTGTTTATTTAACAGGAGAGCAACGCTGCGCTAACATGGAATTGGCAACAGTGCTCCTTCCAGTTGAAGCAACAGGGTTTTTTTCCCAGTGTGGTTCAAGACGATATATAGAGACCTTTTTTAATTTTGTGAACCCATTAACCCATCTACTTGTCTCCCAGTGAACAGGAAGTACGTTTTTATTCGATTACACATGTTTTTCGTTCTTCAGGCGTAGTATTGGATGAAAGAGTTGGCTCTGTATGAGCGTGTGTAATGTGATTGGCAATAAATTGGCCCGAAAGAAGAAGGTAAGTATCTGATTTGGGCGAAACGAAATGTTGCAGATTCAAGACACGAGCGCGTCGCCGACTCTGAGCCGTCTGCTGGCGGCGGGCCAGAGCAAAGGGGGCAGCCTAAAATCTGACAGAAGCGGGGAAAGTGGCCAGAGCGGGGGCCAAGCCGGTGCCGAGAACCTCTGCGCCGAGATGCACGATCTCATGCACGATTACGAGGTCGTGTCCAGGATCACAGATCTCGTTGCCCAACTTCGTGGCACCTACGAGGTATCCTTTATTGAATTTTCCAGATTCAGATTATCGTTGGGCTGCTTCTTAAATTTCAAAACTCGTCGAATCACGAAGGATTCTTCTTTTTAAAAAATCTGGATCCACCAAACGCATTGTGCGACAAAATTAAGGGTCTAAATTGTGAAATGGACTTGGAAAGCTATTATTGATTGTATTCATAATCAAAAATAATATTTTCAATAAGTGAGAGAAAAAGTGATCACTCAGAGCCAAATATTTTAACTCCATTATTTATTCATCAATATTTCGGCCAACATATGGGGCCCTCATCAGGATTCTTATAAATGAAGTCGACAATGTATTATTCAAACATCGATTCTCCTTTCATCGAAAAGATTCGTTCCCAATAAGTAAAGGTCAAACTAACAATTCTAAATTCTTTGACCAATCACATAAAAATTCATCGTCGTAACAACATCAAATTTTTAATCCCGCCAAAATTTGATGTTGTTACGACGATGAATTTTTATGTGATTGGTCAAAGAATTTAGAATTGTTAGTTTGACCTTTACTTATTGGGAACGAATCTTTTCGATGAAAGGAGAATCGATGTTTGAATAATACATTGTCGACTTCATTTATAAGAATCTTGATGAGGGCCCCATATGTTGGCCGAAATATTGATGAATAAATAATGGAGTTAAAATATTTGGCTCTGAGTGATCACTCTTCCTCTCACTTATTGAAAATTAATTGGAACAGAGCATATACAATTTGACATTCATTTACAAAAAATAATATTACCAATGAAGTTATTTAACATTTCAACTTTATTCGCGATTTAAGATTTGTCAATTGTGATTATCTGGGGCATTTTCATGGAGACAATAATAAGCTCTAACAATATAATTTCGTAACTTTCAGCCTTTGATCAAGCCCTTCTCAGATGTTACGTGGAAATGTATCAAATTATTTGATAGAAAAACATCAACTAACATTTTATTAAATGACATGGATTATGAGCAGATATTTAGAATTCCTATGGTTTAGCGTATATCATTAATTTTAGCAGATTGAGTGATGCAAAATTTAAAAGAAGTCATGCTTAGAATTATTTTATTTTGCCTATTCTTTTTTCAGAAGACAATCGTGGATGATATTTCGACATAAATTTCTAAGATTTATATTTAGAAAATAGAAATAGATTCGCAATTCCCAGAATAAAGTTTACTAATGGAATGGAGGAAGATGGGGTCATTGATTTGTTTGTACTGGAAATAGTTAAAATATTAAAAGGATTGAGTTTGATTTGCTTACGCATATAGTTGATTTTTTCAAGAAGATTCATCGATTATCTAAAAACCCGTTACATCAAAAAATCAGTTGTATAGATAAGAAGACAAAATTGGGTGGTTACAAGTTTCATCAGAAAAATTCTCATTTTTTGAGATGTATTTTGGAGATAAATAATTACCATGGATTATTTGTAGAATAGAACATGACTAAGAATCAAATAAAATCTATTGTCAGATCTGACGTCAGATATTGGCCAAAAATCTGACATGTAATCCGACCTCAGATCTGACATTATAGATTGGCAAATTTTTATTTTCAGTAGGGTATATTAAGAAAAGGTTTCATTTTTTAGTTAATATATAAATGATTTATCGAAAAAGAGTATTCAATTAAAAATCAGATTATTTCAGCAGTCTTTCTTCTTTTTCATTGACAGTTTATATCATATATTGACGAGATTTTAAAAAGAGGTGCATATCATAACGCAATATTTATAACCCTGATCATTTAACTTATTATCGTAGTAACACTGTTGACCATAATTGCCAAATAAGTCTTTTTTTCTCATATTATTATTGCAAGTTTAAAAAAGAAAAATGACTAAAAATATTGTTTGTGCGTCCTTGGGTCGAAAACGCTCGTTTTCGCTCCGCTCAAACTCGCGTTTTAACCCGTTGACGTACAAAATCTTCTTAACCTTGGCGCATTTGCTATCCTCGGACAGGAAAATTATCGTCCTTGTCCTCGGAACAGCAATAATGCGCAGCGGTAAACAATGTACTATTTTGCCTCTCAAACACTCAAAAGGAGCATTTCAAAACACGTTTCAACATAAAAAAATGAAGTATTTCAGGCCAACACGCAGGCTGTCGACAAATGACAATCGGCGAGGTGAAAGGCGGGCTCTTTTGGCTCCTTGGAAACCTGGCGAGCCAAAAAAAAGGCCCCCTCTTCCCTTTTTCCCTTCCGACTGTCATTTTCTCCAGCCTCCGTGTCGACCTTTAATACTTCGTTTGCCATGTTGAAACACTTTTGATACGCTCATTTTTACTGTTTTCGAGACAAAAAGTATCGTGCGTACCTCACACCAGTTTTAAATCGGCTGTTTTTGCTCCTAGCTACACAATATACTATTACCCTCGCAAGAAATTTATAATTTCCCTAGTTGCGAAGTGTACTATTACACTGTAAGTATGTATGTAATGTAAATAAAAAATGTTTTGTAACTGCTCCTTATAAGGGTCTTATTAAGGTGTACATTTCTGGAAAATTATTGATTTTCCTCATCCATGAATGGTTGCCTGAGTCTGAAGGGTCATGAAATTAGTACTTATTATTATTTTTTTTTTGCAACTATAATTTCCTGTAACTGTGTTAGTCGAGTTGACCTAACAAAATCTTTTAGTAATATTGTTTTTAGTACCGGTTCTACCGTTATAAGCTGTCAAAGTTCATAATGCCACTGGGACTCTAAATTTGGTTGCACAAAGTAGTCGGCGCTCCAAATTTCAGAAGATTATTGTATAATGGGGCCGCCTTTTCTTTGCTTCATAACCAGGCCATTTAATTCTAAGGGAGAAAAAGCGTGGTACTATGGGTCTTTGTTTGCGCAGGGAATCTCGGTGGAGTCGTCGAAAAGAATAGCCCAGTCGATCCAGGCGTCGATCCAGCGAAAAGACGAGGAGATGGTTTGGGCTGACAGTTGCTGCCTGCAACTGTCGACGAAAGCGGGCCAAATGTACACTTTCCAGACGGATAATCCCCTCGTTAAAAAGGACTGGATAACGGAATTACGCATGGCGCAATTGGCCCTTGATCCCAGCAATTCGCCTTCCTGGGAGGTCCCCGAGCAAGAGCAGAGGCCCTCCACCAAAATGCCACTCTTCGTCAGCGCGCAACCTGTTTACCATTCCCAGCATCAGTCAGAGGTGAGATATTTCGTCGACTTTGATTTCGTATGGTTTTTTTTTGCTTCTCGTTTTGTCGCTTTTCCGAAGAATGTTGTTTTTAAAGATGAATTGGTGAAGTGGGATTAATTGTATTGTTTTTAGGTTGAAGTTCAATGCTTTTTGGTAAGGTCATTGAAAAAGAGACTTGATGGTATTGAGTAGTGACTTCAGGAGTCATTTCTAATGAAAATAAAATTTAGTTAACCTCTAACGTCAGATCTAACGTCAAATCTATTGTTTAATCTATATATGATTTTTTTCTTTTGTGAGATCTTTCATCATATCTAAGGTAAAATTTTTGGCCAATTTCTGGCGTCACATCTGATATTAGTCTTATGTCAGATGTGACCTCAGGTCAAATTTCATTTTTGGTAATAAAGAATCATTACTTTAGCCCTATTTTTAAATGTAGCATTTGTATAATTATTATTTTGTTGATTTTATTTTGGTTTCATGCAAAATCGACAATGGCGAAGAATGATTTTTCATAACAGATCCATCATCAGTTTTGAATAGTTTCGATGTTTTTAGTACAGTCCCCATAAACAAACGTTGCTGAAGCAAGACTGACGCAACACTTGCTGGAAATTATTTCCTCGATATTTCCGTAAAGCTACTGGCAATGTGATTAGGCCAGATCAGCTAGAAATAAATCACGCCAACCCAACCGCAATCTGGCGAAAATGATTGCTGGAAATCTGACCACAGTTATTTCTGTCACGATTTCTGTGAAATTTCTGACTATACGCATTCAATCACACTGTGGAACAAAAACAAACCAATGTAAAAGTTACATGCAACATGTTGGTATTGGTCACCGAAACACGTGTGCAAAAGGATTCTGAAATTCATAGCGGAATTCGCGAAGAAAAAATGTTTACAGACTGTCAAATGTAAAAAATCTAAATTCTTTATTTTTCATGCTATTTTACAAATTGAAAAATGATTTTTTTCTGTTTTTTCATACAGAATTCGAAATTTTTCCAAAATCGCGATCGCATAAATATTTTTATGCGTGAATTTCCTGACGAAATTAATTTTTTTCCTCCTTATTCTTTCCCTTTTAAGTTTAAAGTTTAAACTGTATTGAATGATGTCTCGGACCCAATGACTTGGACACAATAGACTAAATCACGACAAAAGACGCCCGAATGTATGGGATTTTCCCCATACACGAATTTATTTAAATTTTCATAACATGTGGGCCTCCATTCCTTCTCGTAAAGGTGACAGTTTTTTGTTTCCTAATTCAAGAAAACTTACGAATTTGATTCCCTCGATTCCACATTCGAACGTAGAGGCCGGAAGATCGTTTTCCATGATAACAAACGTAAAAAATAAATACAGAAATAGGATGGGTATTGCACCTTTGAATTCAATTTGTACAGTCTAGTTTTCTATGCTTATGTCAAAGGCCAAGTGCAATAACTTTCCTGTCAATTAACAGCATTTTAATTTTATGTGAAAATTGAGGGAAAAAAAAACAGAAAAAAGGTACAGTCACCAAAAAGTGAAAAAAAAGCCTAAGGTTAGATTATCAACTCAATAAAATAACTTCCTTTTAGAACAGCTTTTTCCAAAACGTCCTGTTGATAGCATAATTTATAATAATCCCTCATGAACTCACGTGACAATAATTATCTATATCAGGTATTATCTATAATATCAATAATTATCTATAATAATATCAAGTATCAGATCCGCAATTCATGAAGTTACTTTATCAAGTTTCCGAAATTTCTTATGTTATTTGAACATTTCTGATTTTCAGTGATTATTTATTATTATACATACTAGGGTGGTCGTTAAAATGTGTTAGGTGGAATTTTCATGGTGGCGCCCCCCGGAACGTTTCCAAATAATTCCAAAAAAATCCCCAAATATTTCCAGATTTTTAAAACAACGTTAACCCGTGCCGGTAGAGTCGTCTTTTAACCCATTCAAATAACATGGGATTTTGTCTTGAAGGTGGTCTATAATTTTTCACTGATACACAAATCGCTTTAAAAATCGGTTTAACACGGCAAGTTATTGTCGGTAGTTATAACAAACTGCAAAAAAATTGGCAGCTGTCTAAAGCAATCATATGTCTGTTAATTCGAAGCCAAAAAACCAAAAATCATGGAAATTTCGACTTTTTTCAAAGAAACAAAGAATTTTACAAGATTTCAAGAATCTATGTGATGTATACCTACATGAAATATCGTTCTATACGTTCGTGAGTATTTTTTATCGTTATACAAGTAGAATTAGTCACATTGCTACAGATTCAAAAATGTGCATCACAATTTTAATAACGAAATTCGATAAATTAACAAATTTCTGAAAAGCTACTTCTTAAAATGAGTTTCTTACTAGATAAATGACACTGTCACGTCCTAGGTGGACATGGCAAAGGACGACCAGGAGGATTTCTCCTTCAGATCACCCTTGCTCGATTTCCGGTTTTAGCCCTCGTGGGCAAGGAACCGGACGTGATCGGTGGTGAATGCCAGGACAGAGAAAGAAACCAATATATAATGCCACGAACAAATTTTTGTATTTCCAACCATATGTTTGTTACGATTAACAGAATTATTCAAAATCTAACGAATCACAACGCGTGTTATCGCAATGAAAGAATTTACATATATATATAGGAACGACTGGAATTCAATAAATCACAACATGTGGAAAAGTAATTAAATCAAGAAAAATACATCAAAACTAAATAAATCGTAACATATGGAACGTAATTAAATCAAGTAAAACACATCAAAACTGAATAAATCGCAACACGTAATATGTAAAACAGAATTCACAAAATAAATTGAACATGTACACTTACGTCGAAGATTCGCCGAAATAAAAAGCGGGATTTTTCCCTAGTGCGGGTCTTTTATACAATTGCTATTTCCCCCCCCCCCCCCTTGGGGGTGGAGAGACGATCGGATGTTTCTAACTCGACTATTCATTGGAGCATCAGAACCCCTCTCAAACCACTCGTTTAGCAATCAAACATGTCAAAATTTCGCAATACCTGTTCAATTAGGAACAAATCGCATTCTTTTTCTATCCAAGAGTGATAGTACTACAATCAGTCACATTTGGAAACAGATATGTAGTTTATCTCAATTCTTTCCTGTCGGACATGAATTGTTCATTTTAGCACGTTTTAAGGAGCAAAAAAAAACTTCAATGAATAAAAAAAAATATAACAATGAAAATATACACGTATAGGAGAAAAAAAAACATGCGGCTACGGCAGCATGTTACAACCCCCCCCCCCTCCCCCATTTTTGTCGAATCTATGGCACATAGATTTGACATTTTCACACATACATACACGCAACCTCTTATCGCATTCCAAAAAGAAGAGAAAAAGTGTAATGTATACATTTAATCCCTGGTTAATTGGGTAATTTATAACGCTCGAAATAGTGAGAAAAAAAAAATAAATAATAATAATAACGACCTTCATATGGAAATTGCAACTGGGCTATAAGCGTCTTTCCTCCGCTCTAGAGCTGTCCCCTCTGGTATCCGCTGGTGAATTCCAGGTTGTTTATCTTCTTTGGTTGACGTAGGTGAGAATTCTTCCATCTCGATTTGACAATCCTGGTTGTTGGTGCACTTGCAGCCTTCACGGTTGCGACGGTGAGATTGGTACAGGAAAAATCCAGTTAGAGAGGGAATGGGTGACCCAAACATGCGATAGTCCCACCCATAAGCAGAGTACAAAGACCTGCACTGAATCAATGTTTCGATAAGCCAAAGTGCGAGACTCATGATGACGTATATACCGAAAATTCTGGCGCTCCAAATTGCGAATCGATCGAACCCGCTCCAAACCTGATTCCAGATCGAGTCCCCAATCTTCTCTATTACATCTCCTTGCAAAATTCTACCAATACCGACGTCATGCGCTTGATAGGTCTGGCCAGTCAAACCTCTTGCGAAGTTGTTAACCACGGCGAGATTTTCAGAAGGGTACATGATGATTTCGTGCATTTTATCGAGATCTTCCTGGGTATATATTCCACTACTCGCTAAGTCTTCCGGTTTCATGTAGCTCCAAGTGCGTTTGCTTAGCGGTGACATTACTTGTGGAGTAACTGCCTGTACGGGGTTAGGTAAAAGCTTATACCATTGACCGTTTATTTCAAACATTGGCGGCATTACATTGTTACAAGTGACTTCGGTTCCTCGGGTTTTCAAAATACGGGTCCTTGGAGTAAGATAATACGATGCGTTATCTCCCTTTCGTTTTACCGGTAACTCTTGATAACACGTACTTGTTTACCGGACGACAACTTCGACTGGAACGCACTTGACAAGATGGATGACTTCAGAAGTGATAACGGCCATGTGTCCTGGTCCTTGCATGTAATTGTACGCGAATGTATCTGGGCTGAGAGTGGCAATTGTCTGGGCGTTAAGCATAATTTGGCGCTCTAAAAGGCACCTCTGGATCACAATGTCCCGGTATAGGCGTTCGATTTGGCGGCGAACATGCCTTTCTACGTATACAAATTTACTATTCATGTAATCAAATAAATCTAGGTTCTTTGGATCCATGCGCTCCCTTTTTAGAAAGGGGCAATTACCTAATCCTTCCAATACAAACAGCTTTGGGTGTTCTGTGTGTATTAGAATATATCCACAAGTAGGAATAAATTTCTTGGCGGTCAAGGCGAACGTAGTTTTTCGAGAGACCAGAGTGTAGACAACTTCGGGGTATTTGTCGGACGCCTCCTTAATCTGGGTTGCTGGGCCCTCGAATATTATTCCATAATTAGAGAAATGACAATCAGAAGCTGGTGCGACGTTCCAGAAGTATCGTAAGCCTTCAGCGTCTAAACAACTCTCTTTGTTAAGGTCGCATTTAGTTCCAGACGTCAAATGTATCTCACCTGGGTCTAATCTCGTGGTCGCGGTATAGTCCTTCAGGGTGATTTTAACCGAAGCTTGGACGACAACGTCGTCCCAACTTCCATAGGAGTCTTAGTAGTGACCTCCTTCGCAGGAGGAATCAGACTTGAGTGTTCCAGCGAGGGTGACACTATCCATAGTTGTAGTATTTGACTTTACGTTATCAATTATGGAAGTACCAAGAGAGTACCGACCTGTGCGATGCAAGTCTAAGCATTTGCCTTCAGTCATTTCTTTTATATAACTTGCCTTTCCTTCGGGTAAAAGACCAACATGAGAAAACATCCCACAGTGAAAGATTTGCCTATCGATTTCTACTTTGCATCCGATGACGTGGGTTGACTGGAAGTCGAGTAGTTGAAGTATTTGTACTTGTACGGTTCGTTTTTCGACTGTTGGGGTGGGAATTTCGCAGCTTCCTACTTCCTTCAGGGAGACCGACGTGATGTTGCTGTTAGGAGCTGTGCAATCGTACCCCACTAGCGCTATTGTGAGTGGTAACAACGACCAGGTGGCAAGCGCCGTGTACAACATCGTGTTCATAATGACGGTCAATATTCTAAAACAACAACAACATAAATAAAATCGGATTACATAGCTAAATTCTCTCACTTTATAATCTTTCGCTTTTCACACACCGAAAATAGGTTTATATAAACGCTAGTCATTTGACAAGTTCTCCTTATACTTAAGTTGCTTTTATTTCTATCCTTAATCTTAACAATCATATCCCGTTCAGGTATATTTAAAGTATATTTTACCAATTGAGCTGTTAATTACATTGAAAGTATGGTTAGCTACAAATAAGGTAGAAGGTAAGAAAGGAGAAACAAAAATTCTCTCTTCCTCTTTTCTCTCTCTTCTCTCTAATGCCTCCACATCGAAATAACTTTCTCTCCTTTTACCCTTTTTGTTTTACATAAAATTTTTTTCTTTTTACTATTTTAACTATGTACCATATATACAGAACATTTTTACATTGTTCAATGGGTCTGTTAACGACTTGAGACAGGATATTTATACTCTATAAACGTACTCATACATCTAGCGACTGCTTAAATAAATTTATGAAGAAACTCGTCGGTTAAGCTACGTTTCATTCATATTTTCATTCGAAATTTTTATCAACAATTCATATTTGATATAACCATTTTTATTAACAAAATATTTTTTTTTTTTTTTTTTTTTTTTTTAATTTGACCGTTTTTACTAACGATTTTTATTCGACTTAACCGTTTTTAATAACGATTTTTATTTGATTTAACCGTTTTTATTAACGATTTTTATTTCATTGAACCGTTTTTATTAACGATTTTTATTTGACTTAACCGTTTTTAATAACGATTTTTATTTGATTTAACCGTTTTTATTAACGATTTTTATTTGACTTAACCGTTTTTAATAACGATTTTTATTTGATTTAACCGTTTTTATTAACGATTTTTATTTGATTTAACCGTTTTTATTAACGATTTTTATTTGAGGATAATTATATATATATATTATCAATCTTCATTTAGAATCTAAACAAAAACTCATACATTCAATTCAAAATTGTTACAAATTTACCAATTTTTGTGTTAAAATTTACGTTTACATTAAATTTCATGTTAGTCATCTCAAATGATTCAGAAATTATGATACTATTATGCCATTCTCTCCCCCCCTTTTTTTTTTTTTATTTTATTCAGAACATCTTCGTATATGCGAAGGAATCAAACGATCGACAGAAACGACCTTCTCTTTCCCCCTTTTCAGACGTATCTTTGCATTTTTGTCTCCGATTATTTCGATAATTTTATATGGACCTTCGTTTATATCTCCTAGTTTACCGATTTTCATACCCTGACGTAAGAATACGAATTCTCCCGCAAGAAATTTTCGAGGATTGACGGTTCTATCGTAATATTGCTTTGCCCTTAGCTTAGCGTTACTCAAGTGTTCACGAGTTTCTTTTTGGAGGGCATCTAGCCGCGACAACAATCGAATAAGATATTCATCGTAAGTGAGTAACTTCTCATGACGGGGAAGGGCCTGACTCGAGGGTATAAGAGGCAATTTTCCATAAACTAACTCGTATGGGGTTCTTTTTGTACTCTCATGAACGCTGGAATTGTACGAAAACATTGCAAGTTCTACCCAGTGATCCCATTCGCGATCCTGTTCTACAAATTGGCGTAAATATTCGACTAACACTATGTGCGTTCTCTCGAGTGATCCGTTGGTTTGAGGGTGAAACGCGGTAGTTTGAAACCTCTGAATGTGTAATCTTTTAGCCACAGTTTTCATGACATCCGACAGAAAATTAGTACCCTGGTCCGTTAGGATTGCTATTGGCGCACCATATACGCATACTAATCTTTTAAGGAATCCATCTGCTATCGTTGTAGCTAGGGCATTAGGTAGGGGTACTCCTACACAATACTTCGTGAGAAGACACTGCATAGTAAGAATCCATTTATTTCCATCAGCAGTAGGGGGAAATGGTCCTACCAAATCAAGGGCCACCTTTTCAAACGCCGAACCGGGGGTATCTGTAATTGCCATTGGTTGACGTACTTTTGTGCGGGTCAACTTTTTCAATTTGCATTGTAAGCAATTCTGAATAAATTTCTCAATATCTTCTTTCATCTTGTCCCAGTAGTAACTGGTTCTTATTCGAGCGTAAGTTTTCATTACACCTTTGTGTCCTCCGATTGAGGAGTTGTGAGCCTCCTGAATTAGCGAAGATCTCTCTGACACTAAAGGTGTCCTCACTGTGCCTGTACAGACGAAAATTCTAATCGCAGTATTCCGGAACTTAAGATCTAATTCGTCAAGCATTGATTCCCAAGTGACGCTGTCGAGTTCATGCAGTCTGGGTAAGCTAACCTGCGAGATATTATTGGAGACTAATACATGATACAATTCCTTGAACGCATGAAGCGAGTACTGGACAACTTTTCCGAGGTCAGGGTTGGAATTCAAGGGTACTACATACAGTCCGATGTGCAATCGAGACTTCAATTTAGCAACTGAAACAGTGCCCAATGGACCTGGTTGAAAGTTCCCTATTTCTTTCACAGAGGAGAAGGCCTTTGCAACTTCTCCGTAAGGCTGCCCAAGGGCATCTAAAAAGAAAACATAATTATCATGTCGCAATTGGAGAGGATCACGGGTTTCTACAATATTTTTTCCACGTACTAATCTTTCCAAATCTCCCGAGTGCTTCTCGGTATCTAATTCTGAATCGCATATATTGTGAGGCCGCTCAATTTCATCTGGCAGGTCGTTTATTGACATTGTGTCAGAGTCCGAAGTCATGG
Source organism: Platygaster robiniae (assembly GCA_028476575.1). Taxonomy (NCBI): domain Eukaryota; kingdom Metazoa; phylum Arthropoda; class Insecta; order Hymenoptera; family Platygastridae; genus Platygaster; species Platygaster robiniae. The sequence goes on from CM052026.1 coordinate 20,241,853, forward strand.
CGTCCGTTTCTTCTTCAGTTGACGATACGTCTCTCTCAGAGTCAGTGTCGCGAATCAACGGTAGATCTATTTCATTTGAGACCGAAGTAGATTTCTCGCTATGCGAAGACTCCTCACCTTTCGAATGACTTGGTTTCCTCGGCCGTAAGTCATACTTCTGACCAGTGTCACTTGTATCTGGGGGTTTTGGTGGGACTCTTGGGGTATTCATGGTTGCGCCATCGAGCTTCAAGCGATTGGGTTCCTTGCCTTTTTCCTCAGGCCCTTTTGTTTTCTTTTTTAATGTTGCGCGATATTGGTTTCCAGCTTCGGTGGACTTCTTGATCCTAGAAGAGCGTCTTGGCTCGGGATCAGCGGAATATAGCATTTTCACATCTAATACGATATCTTCGATAGATTCAGAACCAACATTTTCTTCCACCTTTTCTAATACGGGGTTTCTTGATAAGGCATCAGCATTGACGTTAGTCTTGCCGGCCTTATAGACGACCTCGTAATCATACTCTTCTAACTTCAGTCGCCACCGTGCAAGTCGTGTTGTGGGATCTTTTGTTGTGCGTAACCATACCAGAGGACGATGGTCTGTCACGATTGTAAATTTTCGACCCCAAAGATAAGGTCGGAAATGGGAGACACAGAAAATAATAGGGAGTGCCTCTTTCTCGTATGTACTGTAGTTGCGTTCCGCTCTATTTAACAGTCGCGAAACATACGCGCATGGCCTATCTTTACCAATAGGTCCTTGGCTAAGGATGCCTCCTACTGCATATCCACTTGCATCAGTGGTAAGCACAAATGGACAAGAGAAATCGGGATGTTTCAAAACGGGCTCTTCACAAAGCTTCTGTTTCAAAATCTCAAAAGCTTCTTGCTGCTCAAGTTCCCACACAAAGTCTCTGTCCTTTTCCAAAAGAAGGGTAAGGGGCTTAGAAATCCTGGAGTATTGATCTATGAAACGACGGTAATAACCCGCCAAACCAAGGAACTCACGCACGGATTTTGTGTTCCGGGGGCAAGGGAAATTTTTCACGGCCTCCAATTTCTTGGGGTCGGGTTTCAAACCTTCTTGAGTTATTTTATGCCCTAAATAAGTGACTTCTCGTTTCAGAAATTCACACTTCTCTGGCTGCAGTCTTAAATTAGCATCCCGGAGCCTTGAGATTAGGTTCAGATATTTCCTTCGATGTTCTAATAAGGTCTTTGAATATAACACGATATCATCTAAGTATACGAACAACTCTACACCCTGAAGACCAGTTAGAATCACATCCATCAAATTCATAAAGGTTGCGGGAGCGTTCTTCAACCCGAAAGGCATTCTTAAGAACTCCCAATGACCACCTGGAGTTGAAAATGCTGTTTTATGGCGGTCCTTTTCGCTCATTTTGATTTGGTGGAACCCCGAGGCCAAATCAAAGACAGAGAAATAATTTGCACCACCCAGCTGATCCAGTATCTCTGTAATATTCGGCAATGGGTACGCATAGCCCACGGTTTTTTCGTTTAGAGCACGAAAATCTAGGACAAGTCACCATCTTTTATTTCCCTCACTATCATCTTTCTTAGGTACTATCCATATCGGTGTATTATATGGGGACTGCGAGGGTTGTATGACATTATTCTTCAGGAGATCTTCGACCTGTCTAGTGACTTCATCTTTAAGCGCATGGGGAAAACGATACTGGCGTTTATGGATTGGAATATCATCAGTTGTTCGAATTTCATATTCAACTACTGTGGTAGCATTTAGGGGTTCCCCAGGAAGATGAAAACAATCTGCGCTAGCTTTAATCAACGATGTTACTTCTGATTTTTCACGATCGTCGAGGTGTTCCAGGCGAAGAAGCTCCATGACCTTTTGGCAACGGTTTTCCTCTGTTACAGTGAGCACTCTTCGACTCACGTTTTTCAAAAATTTTCTGCCTCTTCTTCCAAATCTTTCTCTCTTATTTGGTAAGTCATTATGCTCGACAGTTTCTTTCACCAAAGAGGCTTCTTCTATTTCCATCTTGGGGATTTCGAATTCAATTTCCTTATCAAGCGTATTGACCGCTGGTAAAAATGAAAAGCCACCATAATTTTTTACTAAGGCATGACCCATAAAAACGCCCTTCGCAATCTCATACCTAGGTAAAAATCCAGATTGCAAATCAGTGTCTTTCAATTCTAAACGAATTATTTTCCGAGTTCTAGGGGGAATGCAATATTTCATAGAAGGTTGTATAAAAGGAATCTCGAGATCTCTGATTCGCAGACAAGTCCTATCCCAGTCGAGAATAGCACGATGTTTCGCAAAAAAGTCAATGCCAACTATTCCGTCTTGACTGATTGGAAAATTATCTGATACTACATGAAAATCGGTAACGCTGTCGTGTCGCGAAATGGGAATGTTTCGAATATCACTTTTCTTGAGTAAGACACGACTCTTTAACAATGAATTTACAACGTTTATTCGTTATGTACATTAATATTTTAACAAGAGTAGTTGTGCGGCGAGGTCTCGAACTGCAACTGCCTTTGCTTGCCAATTCTCGTTTACTTATTTTCCAATCCTTGGGCGTGGCGTCTATTAGATATTGATAAGTTCAGACTCACGCGAGCAACGTGGGCCAATGCCGTTATTCCAACCATCGTATGACTTTAGCAGGAAAAGTTATAAAGAATCAATTAGATAACGATGCTGGCATTGTCTAAGTACGTAGTAGATTTGCTGTAAATGTCTTTTAGGAATAAATGGTTACATGATTACTTCACGACACCTCCCCCCTAAAAATTAAACTTGGTCCTCCAAGTTTTTACAAAAGATTAATTACTGTAATCATAAAATAGATTTTTGAAAACTAAAACAATATTTATGACAAGTGAAAACGTTATTAATCAAGTGGAGAAATACATTTATTATTTATGTCGCATATAAGCAATTCATTTTCTTCAAGAGAATACTTTGTATAAACATAGCTTTCTTAACAAAGTGCAATAGGATAGGAGACCATCATAACTTGTCCAGAATATAACACAAATGGCAAAAGTAACGCGAATACAGGTTTATAGTAACACAATACGTCGTGATTACAATCAAATAACTAATTCTATTATTAATATATTTTTTCTTTAAACCATCGAACCATATTTGTTTATGCATTACATTACAGAGCTTTCTGGAGAAAATAAGATATGAATGCCTTTAATGATTTATATTTATAATTGAATAAAAGAGAAGATAATGAAGATATATGTGTAGTAGAATGCGCAACATATTCAAAGGTATATACACAAAAGAATTAAATAAACTTAGTGTTTGAAAATGCACAATAGCTTTCAATCAAAGCCTCCGAAATGTTGACGAGTCTTTTTCTTCGTTTTGCGAGCGTAAGCGCTGAAGATGGAGCACAGTATGAAGGTCGTAGCGAATCTCATATCTGCAAGTGAATGTAGTTTTAGAAATAAGGTTTTAATTTTGTCAAGTGCAGTGGAAATTGTCGATTTCTATTTTTTATAATTGCAGTTCCGTTATCATTTAACTTTACAATCTCCGCTGGCCCAAACCATTTTTGTCCTAAGGTACTTGAGGCGGAAGCTTTATAGTAAACACTTTGGCCTACTCTGAACTTGTACTGATGGCGGATCTTAGCATCTGTTTGCTTCTTATTTTCTTCTCTTGACTTTTGCAGATTCTTTGATGCTTCTCTAATAACTCGATTATGCCGATTTTTTATATTTTCCAATATTTCGCTTATCTCAATCTTTGCAGGTGGAAGGGATGATGGAAAATGAGGTTTAGTCCCATACTGAAATTCATAAGGGCTGAATCCTGTTGCTCGATTTTCAGTGGTATTGTATGCAAGCGCAATTTCCTTTAGAACCAAGTCCCAATCTTTACTGTTGGTGCGGATCATCTCCTTGATAAATCCATGCGTTCTTTCGTTTGATCCATTTGCCTGAGGTCTGTAAGGAGTCGTGAAGGTATCCTGTATATTAAATAATTTAGAATATAGGCTCATGATTCGGTTATCAAATTCTCTTCCATTGTCCGATAGAATAGTTTTGGGTGGACCGAACACGGACACATAATCGTTATGTAACTTTCGTACAACCTGATTAGCTGTTTTATTTCTCAATGGACAGAGGACTAAAAATTTGGTAAGATAATCCTGAATAACCAAAATATATTGATTTTTTCTGCATGTAGGTTCTAATGGTCCGATTAGATCCAGTGAAATTTTTTCTCGTGGTAGACTAGGCATGTCTGGGATTATTCCAGGCACTTGGTTTGATCTTCCTGTTTTCATCGTCTGACATGTTACACATTTGTGTATTGCATTTTCAACTTCTTTTCCGAGTCCTGGAAAATTTGTAATTTGTTTTACCTTTTCTGTCGTTTTTTTTATACTCAAATGATTACCACCTGAAATGTGAGCTTCGGTGATTAAACGTTCTTTGTCTTCCATCGTTGTTGGTATATCATAATCTGTGTACTTCAAAAATAATTTTCTATTTTTGTCGGCGATGAATTCCCAAATGAAAGCTGACATTTTTATTAGCTTGTACATTACAAGTCGATGTTTTTCCCAATGTATATCAAGAAAGTCGAGCGTGATATCGTTTCCTCTAGATTTTTCTAATCTCCTTTTTAAAAAATCAAACCAATTTTGCTCATCATGATTGATACTAAAATAATAATCCTTTCCCCGTTTTTCGGTAAAATCGGAAACTGTGGGATAGCATTTATTGAAATCCTTTGTCAGTATTTTAGTTGTATGAGAAACGTTTTCGGGCCATAAAATATAATTTCTTGAAGCCTCGCTTGAAGCGTATTTGTCATAATCACAAGTTGAAATTGATTTGATATCACGAGACTCGTTTTTTTGCAATTCTCTGTTCATTTGCACGTCGTTAATGTTATCTCTCGTACGTTCGCTTTGCTCGAAACCCGAGTTGTCATTAGGTTCGAATGACTTTGTTAACGATGGATCTTTTATTGAACGGTTTTTGATTTTTTCCTCGAGAACTTGAGTTTTTGATGAATGCTCGTGAAATTCAATATTATTTATTTCTTTTTCGTTTCGGTCTGAAGTTTTTGGAACGTTATCTTTTTGTTTCATTTCTTCATCATTTTTATTTTTTGTATTTGATTTCGAATGTATTTCAGGACGATCCAAAATGATTTCTTTTTGTTGCATTGATCGAATTGACGATTTTTTTTCAAACGTGTCTACGTAAGGAATTCTGGATAGGGCGTCTGCGTTGGTGTTTTGTTTGCCCTTTTTATAAGCGATTTCGTAGTCGTATTCCTCCAGTTTTAGACGCCACCTCATCAATCGGGAGTTCGCTTCTTTTACATTCATGAGCCAAACTAACGGCTTATGATCCGTTATTATTGTAAATTTCCGGCCGAACAAAAAGTGGCGGAAATGTTTGACGGATGCGACAATCGCTAGCAATTCTTTTTCTGTCGTTGAATAGTTCTTCTCGGCGTTGTTTAATGTTCGAGAATAGTAGGCTACAGGTCGATTATCGCTGATATTACCTTGCGAAAGAATGCTTCCCAATGCATAATTACTGGCGTCAGTAGTAAGAATGAACTCTTTACTGAAGTCTGGAAACATGAGCACTGGAGATGATGTTAATCTTCGTTTGAGTTCGTCAAAAGCGCTTTGTTCCGATGGTGTCCATTGCCATGGTGTTGAGTCTTTGAGTAAATTTGTAAGGGGAAGTGCGACCTTCGAAAAGTTCTCTATAAATTTGCGGTAGTAACCCGCAAGTCCTAGAAATTGTTTGATGTTTTTAGGATTTCTCGGTGTAGGAAAACTTTTCACAGCAGCAATTTTTTCAGGATTCGGTTTAACTCCATCTTTTGATATTATGTGTCCTAAATATGCCAATTCTGGTTGAAGATACTCGCACTTGTCGGGTTGCAATTTCAATCCTGTTTTTCTGAGTCTTTCAAACAATATAGCGAGATTTTTGTTGTGTTCCTCGAATGTTTTTCCAAATACAATGACATCGTCTAAATAGCAAAAACATACGGTTCCAATCAACCCCATGAGTGCGTTATTCATCATTCGTTGGAATGTCGCTGGAGCATTACGTAAGCCAAATGGCATTCTAGTGTATTCGTAATGTCCGTTAACTGTCGAAAATGCAGTCTTTGCCGAATCTTTAGGGTTCATGGAAATTTGATGGAACCCTGACGCTAGGTCAAAGGCAGAAAAATATTGCGCATTGCCCAATTTATCTAGGATATCCTCAATATTGGGCAGTGGGTAGGCGTCGTGAACAGTGATTTCATTAAGTTTCCTGAAATCAATTACTATTCGCCATTTTTTCATGCCACTGGCGTCTGATTTTTTGGGTACAACCCATAACGGAGAATTGTATGGACTTGCGCTGTGTGAGATGATTCCTTTTTGCAACATTTCTTGGATTTGTTTGGTGATCTCTTTATTATGCGCAGGAGGGTACCTATACTGTTTTACATTAATAGGTGAGTTGTTTGTCGTTGGAATACTATGACGCACCAGTTTTGTTTCAGGAAGCGGGTCATCTGGGAGTGCAAAGATATCTGGGTATTTTCTGATGATTTCCCAAATTGATTCGCTTTCCATTTTCGGAAGATGTTCAAGTCGAGTATTTTTTTTTAATAGGTTGAGCCTAACGAATCCATTATCATGTATTCTATCAAAACTTTTGACATCGATGCAATTAGTGGTGATAAATTTCAAATTTTGAACATTTACTTCATTTTCAGAATCGTTATTATAGTTTATAAGTGCTTTCTTATCTTTAACTTTTACAACAGCGTAAATGTGAGGTTTTAATTTGATCATGCAATCACCGTCAGGTTTTAAGAGTTCGATTGGAATTATTTTAGATGATTTTGCAGGAACAACATTTGGTTGGATAATGGGACTTGAATCATCTTTTTCGGCTATCAAAGTTTGAGGGTCAGTGTCATTTTTAATCTTGAATCTCATGTTTCTGATGTAAAGCTCATTTTTTGGAAGATTGATAATGGCTGAAGTTTTTCCCATAAAGTCCATCCCTAGAATACCGTCTTGTCTAAATGGAAAATTGTTTCTTACCACGTGGATTTTGTGCTTGTGTCCATTCCAGGTTAACGCTGCTTTCCCCTCGGTCATTTCTGGCTGATTTGCGATTCCTTGAATCATAGCTGAAGAGTTCGGTTTTTCCAGATATTTTTTGTCTAATGCACCTTTTTTTATAAGGGAGCATTCAGCTCCAGAATCTAATAAAAAGACACCAGGCTTAGACATTTCATCAAACTGAAATTGTATTAATAATCTTCGATTTCCTCTTCTTCTACGTTTTCCACATTCTCCTGGTATTCCTCGCAATCCTCGCTCTCGGATGTTGAAAACTCTTGATTTTCTGCGTCTTCTTTCCAAGTCTTCTCCTCCATTTGTCTTGCTTTTTGCGGACTTTTCCCGTGGTTCGAGGCTGGCATTTGAAAATTTGCTTTTTGAAGGTTGACTCTACAATCTCTTTCTACGTGACCTAAGCGTTTACATCGCCTACATTCAATTTTCGTAGGTCGGGAATGGGACCAATCAGGTTTCGTTTCAGAAAAGTGTGTTTTCTCTTGTTTTTTATTGCTTGATTTGTTATTTTCAAAAAAAACGTTTGAACGACGGAATTGACGTCTTTCTATCAATTCCAATTGTACAGCACTGGCGTTTGCTGTTTCAATGGCCTCTTTTAATGACCTTGGTCGAGCCAATCTGACTTCTTGTCGGATTTCCCGATTTTTCAAAGCAGCTATGAAAGCTTTTGTAGTTGCCTCAAGCTCAAGTTCCTGCATAATTTTCTTCTTCGTCGAAGACTTTTTTTGTGAATTGATAGCTCGTAAAATGTTTGTGTTAATTTGCGCAAAACGGACACCTAATTGAGAAATACTTTCACCTTCGTTTTGAACAATTACACTTCTTCGAGCTACAAACGATTCTAAAGAGTTTTCTTCTGCGAAAATCGTTCGCAAATGATCTAGAAGATCATCTATTTCAAGATCCATGGCTGACTCAACCATGTATGCGGCTTCGCCGGTAATTTTCTGCGCAATTACCATATTCTTAAAAATATGGATTTCTCTTCTATTTATACATGGCAGGACGTCCCTGATCATGTTGATGAATGTTTCAACTGCCATATTTTTTCCGTCAAAGGCTCGAATTGAGCAGAGTGCAGAATTTAGAGATAGATAATCTCGTAAATTTCTCGAATTGCGCCTTTCATATTGTTCCTCGTCATCAGTGACGTCGTCTTCAGTTAATTCAACTTCATCATTTTCAATTTTCTCCTTCTTTAGAGAAGTTTTCTTTTTTGGTATAAATATGCTTGCTGGCGTTTCCAAAGAAGCGTTTTTCGATTTATTCAAACCCAATTTGCTGCCGACGCGTCCCAATAACGAGTCAGAGGGTTTTTCTTTTATTAATAGTTGACTTAACTGGTCTTGAATCATTTTCATTGATTCTTGAAGAGCACGAAATTCGTCTCTCGTAACAAAATCTTTGGTATCTTGACCAGAAGTAGAGCCGTTAGATTCCTCGTTTTCAGACATATTTCTTTACTTTTAATATGAAATTGTCTAATTTGGAATCACTAACCTTGTTTTTCTGTACGGTGCTCGCTGTACGGCCTCGAGACGACGAGTTGTCAACGTAGCAGGTGCTCCGGAGTTGAAGTTCTATGTGACCGTCTTCTACAACATACGGAGACTCCGATCGACGATGATCCGGCCTTTTATCGGATACGTAGAAAAGTTTCACGCTGTGGTCGTCCTACGGTGGTTTTCCCTGTACTTCCACGTCGATCGCTCCTCGAAAAGGGGGTCTCTCTGTGCACCACTGATACCTCACTGGTCCTGGGTTGTTTTTGCACAGATCCCACCGCTGCCACCAATTGTCGTGTCGCGAAATGGGAATGTTTCGAATATCACTTTTCTTGAGTAAGACACGACTCTTTAACAATGAATTTACAACGTTTATTCGTTATGTACATTAATATTTTAACAAGAGTAGTTGTGCGGCGAGGTCTCGAACTGCAACTGCCTTTGCTTGCCAATTCTCGTTTACTTATTTTCCAATCCTTGGGCGTGGCGTCTATTAGATATTGATAAGTTCAGACTCACGCGAGCAACGTGGGCCAATGCCGTTATTCCAACCATCGTATGACTTTAGCAGGAAAAGTTATAAAGAATCAATTAGATAACGATGCTGGCATTGTCTAAGTACGTAGTAGATTTGCTGTAAATGTCTTTTAGGAATAAATGGTTACATGATTACTTCACGACAACGCAATTTAAGAAATTGATTGTCACTTTACCCAGTGTAGGAACCAAGTGAGGAGAAATTCCCATAAGTTGTATTTTTTGAGATGTATTAATGGCGAGGGTTTTATCTACAGCTCTAGACTTCATTAGACATGGACCTGCTCCAGAATCAAGTAGGAAGAGATAAGGTTTGTCCAGAAAAATTCTTATGGTCGGCGAATCATGGTTCAGGGTAACCTTTACTGGTTCAGCGTTGGTTCGGCTATTTTCTCGCCTCTGAGGTTTCTCGATAAATCGCGAGTTCGGCCCTCCGACCCCGGAGGGCTTCGCCAGTTTTCCGGCGGGGTGACCGCGGCTGGATATGGGGTTTCACGGTTTCGGGCAAAGCAAGTATCTACAACATGACCCAATTTTTTACAAAACGTGCAGAAAGGTCTGTTAGTATTTCGAGGTTGTAATTGGTAACAACGATCTCGCAAGTGTCCAGTTTTTCCACAATGATCGCAACGCAGGGTACCTGAAACGGGACGGTTTTGAAATTGAGGGCACGTGGTAACTTCGTGACCCATAGTCTTACACAATTGACAGACGATGCTCATCTTACAATTAAAGTTGTTATGGCCTGGACTCCCACAACTACTGCAAACAGGGGGGGTTTGTGCTAAATGAACAGCTGCTCCAAATCGGCATTCTAGGGTCTTATGGCCATTACGCTTACAGATGTCGCAAAATGTATGAGGATTTTTCCGCCAATTTGAGCTACTGTGTCCAGGGTAGTTGCACAAGGTGCATCGCGCCTCCCTACGTCCCTGTTCAAAACCTCTACTGTGGCATCTTTTGGCTTCATGTCCTGGTTTATCGCAGATTTGGCATACTATATTTGCCTTGTTCTCTCTACAGTTCTTAGCAATGTGATCGGTAGCGTTGCAAAGCTGGCATTGGGTTGATTGTACTGGTCTATTAAGAGTAGCACAATCCTTCATGGCGTGACCACTACTATCACAAAGTAAACATCTGGCATTCGTTGATTCCGAAAAAGGAGAACGCAAACGTGCCTGAGTCAACAGGCGATTTTCGATATCGATGGCCTCTGGACCTGCTACGCTCAAATTATCTCTTTCTAACATTTTATCGGAAATTTCAGGACGAAGTCCCAACACGAAAGAGCGACCGCATGCAGAATCGATATTGTCCTCCGCAGGTTTATCTAAGGCTTTATTTTCATTCTTGTATACCTCCTTTATCAGGCTTCCTAATGAGCGAACACGACCGAAATATTCAGCAACGCCCTCATTAGGGCGTTGAAAGATTTTGGACAGCTCCCCCAACAATCCTAGAGTGGACGTACTAGGCGAGTAGATGGCTTTTAAGAGACTGATAAATGCATCTAGAGTGTCTGGATTCTGACCTCTAACAAAATTCCTGGCCCCATCTCGAAGTTTGGATATGAGTAATTTTACGAAAGGGCCTTCGGACCCAGCTGGAAGCATTCCTTTAGCGTCATGACATGCCACAGCAAATTCACGAAACGATACTCTATCTTCGTTCCCAGAAAATATCGGAACTATTTCTAATGCGTCACGAACACGAATACTTGGTTCGGCCATGATAAGACCGGTATTATCAGCAGAATTGGATATCGAAAACAACTTGCGTTGGCTCGGACCTATGAAATCAAGAATTTCCCCTTCTATTTCAGTACTAGCGGTTTTGGAGGGATTAAAATTCAAAGTCCTGGAAGATGACTCTTTGTCAGTTCCCCTATGTTTTACGGGGGGAATTCCTTGGAGTAATATTTTCTCCTTTTCCTCAGGGTCTAAGTTGTCTGTTTGACTTCGCGTAATAATTTGCTGTTCCCGATCCTCACGCGTAATAACCATTTGAACCTAAACGTGTAAATTTCAGTAAACCACTTCTAATCTCTTTCCGCCAACAAATAAGCCATAAAAAATAAGAAATCGCTAAAACACATCAACGACAAAATCGTAATGTATTCCAAGTAATTGCTCATTGCAAAATTCTGTACAATTAAAAATACCAATTTCCAGACTAGCACGATTAAATTTTATTCCAGGGGAAAAAAAAAAAAAAAAACAAAAAAAAACAAATGTACAATCTTCTTCGTTTTCTTGCACACAAAAAAAAAATAAAATTACCCAGACTAGAATTCATCCAAGTATTTTAAAAGAAAAATTTCAATCTATTGAATATTATTAACTACCAATGAGTAATTTCGCTCTTTCAATTCGTTCCTTTTATTAACGCTTCCTTGATGATTCCAAAAATTGCTATTTTCGGCTTATTCCAAATGAGATTGTCATTTCTGAATCTCATCACACTTATAACTACTCATTTGCGATGTGCGATTTTGTTATCACTTCATATTTGGCTAACTAGTATTCAATGCTTCGTATTATTCTCTTTCCTTAATCTATGCTTAATGGATACGCTACTATCTAAACGACCTCTACTCATGGAGCTTAAATGTTCTTATTTTTCAACCTTTCGCAATCTATTCCTTCTTCCTTTAAAAGTCATTACATCATTAAGAGATAAGAAAGTTGCAGTAAAGGTGATAAATAAAAGAAAGATGATCCAACGAATGAGATATTTAAAATCCTATTTTGCAAATATGAAATGATTTTGACCAAACGTGTACAATGGGCTGGTAAGACAAATTTTACACGAACTGCTGGGAAAAAAAACTCAAGCCACAAAACTCATCAGGTGAAAACCAATTCTACAATACTCTAAAAATTCCACGATTTCAACCATATGGCCCGCACTCTTCAACCCAGATCACGCTTGTCCTGCCGACTGCGCCATTTTTTATGTCACGTCCTAGGTGGACATGGCAAAGGACGACCAGGAGGATTTCTCCTTCAGATCACCCTTGCTCGATTTCCGGTTTTAGCCCTCGTGGGCAAGGAACCGGACGTGATCGGTGGTGAATGCCAGGACAGAGAAAGAAACCAATATATAATGCCACGAACAAATTTTTGTATTTCCAACCATATGTTTGTTACGATTAACAGAATTATTCAAAATCTAACGAATCACAACGCGTGTTATCGCAATGAAAGAATTTACATATATATATATATATATATATATATATATATATATATATATATATATATATATATAGAGGAACGACTGGAATTCAATAAATCACAACATGTGGAAAAGTAATTAAATCGAGTAAAACACATCAAAACTGAATAAATCGCAACATGTAATATGTAAAACAGAATTCACAAAATAAATTGAACATGTACACTTACGTCGAAGATTCGCCGAAATAAAAAGCGGGATTTTTCCCTAGTGCGGGTCTTTTATACAATTGCTATTTTCCCCCCCCCTTGGGGGTGGAGAGACGATCGGATGTTTCTAACTCGACTATTCATTGGAGCATCAGAACCCCTCTCAAACCACTCGTTTAGCAATCAAACATGTCAAAAATTCGCAATACCTGTTCAATTAGGAACAAATCGCATTCTTTTTCTATCCAAGAGTGATAGTACTACAATCAGTCACATTTGGAAACAGATATGTAGTTTATCTCAATTTTTTCCTGTCGGACATTAATTGTTCATTTTAGCACGTTTTAAGAAGCAAAAAAAAACTTCAATGAATAAAAAAAAATATAACAATGAAAATATACACGTATAGGAGAAAAAAAACATGCGGCTACGGCAGCATGTTACAACACTTATTGGAATGAATTATGTTGTATTAAACTATACTATTAATAGTAATGGTCATAACGATAATCATAATAAAAGGAGTAAAAATAATAATAAAAATAATAATAATGATAATAATAGAAATAGGAATAATAATCATGCAAACAATCTAATGCACTAATAGAGAAAGATTTTTATTATAACACAACACGCAATATAGTTAACTTTGAGACATCAATACCAAGTTATCAAATTCATTGCTAAATATTGAATAATAAGATCATGTATTTTAATTCTTCTAGGATCCATCAGTCACTGAACAATATCTACAATTTTACAAAGAAGCAGAATTTCCATAAAAGTTTGCAGTTTTCGCAAAAATGGCTAGATTTGTTTGACAACTGAGACATTAACCTTATCCATAAATTCTAGAAAGTTGTTTTGTAATTACAAATTATTCAAAACTCGTACTTGATCACATCAAACATTGCAGACGAAATCACACGAAATTCACGATCATTTCTAAAAATAAATGAAGTATCATTAGAATAACCAGCTTTTCTCCTTGACTTGTAAATGTATTCATTCTTATTTACCAATTTAGAACTATTTATATTCTTATTCCTATTTCTATTAATATCATTATCATTCTTATTATTATTATTATTTTCCTTATTATTATCGTAAAGACCATTACTATTGATAGTAAAGTTTAATACAAGATAATTCATTCCGACAAGTATCATTTATCTAGTAAGAAACTCATTTTAAGAAGTAGCTTTTCAGATATTTGTTTATTTATCGAATTTCGTAATTAAAATTGTGATACACATTTTTAAAACTGTTGCAATGTGACCAATTCTACTTGTCAAACGATAAAAAATACTCACGAACGTATAGAATGATATTTCATGTAGGTATAGTACATCACATAGATTCTTGAAATCTTGTAAAATTCTTTGTTTCATTGGAAAAAGCCGAAATTTCCATGATTTTTGGTTTTTTGGTTTCGAACCAACAGACGTATGATTGTTTTAGACGGCTGTCAATTTTTGCAGTTTGTTATAACTGACGACGATAACTTGCCGTGTCAAACCGATTTTTAAAGCGATTTGTGTATCCGTGAAAAATTATAGACCGCCTTCAAGACAAAATCCCATGTTATTTGAATGGGTTAAAAGACGACTCTACCGGCACGGGTTTACGTTGTTTTAAAAATCTGAAAAAATTTGTGGATTTTTTTTGAATTATTTGGAAACGTTCTGGGGGGCGCCACCATCAAAATTCCACCTAACCCATTTTAACGACCACCCTAATACATACTTACATTTTTAAGGTAATTTTTCAAGATTTCAATCATTTTCGACATACAAACTTGCATTCATATTATTTTCTATGATCTATCTTTAAGATTTTAAAAACGATTCACTATGATTAATCGTGAAAGTCAATATCAACGATTTCTTCAATATTTGACGACTTGCAGCAAAGCAGTTATTTATAATCCGGCAACAGTTTTCAAGTTTAATTTCTATATTCTTTAATTTTCCATTCCAAGTTTTTTTATGTTTTGTACTTTTTTATACATCATTTTTATAGTTTTCGAGTTTGAATAATTTTTCATGACTTTCCAGCATTTTTGAAATGATTTATCAAAATTCCAATGATTTCCGACGTAACACCTTTAATTTACCATAATATTCCATAACCAATCACTATCAACTTTTTAAAAATAATTTACTATCATTATCCATGATGCCTGAAGTCCATGATTTCCTTCACTTTTAATTGCTTGCAATCTACAGGTATTTATAGTAGTATCGCAGTTTTTCATGGTTCTTTTGGTGGTTTAACGGAATTTTATGATTCTTCAAGATTCAATGTTCTATACTAATGTTCCTTATTATTAACTATTACTTTAACTTATTAAAGTATTCAGTTATTCACTATAGTTTCAGGAATAATTTCTGATGATTGTTCATGGATTCAATGGTTTCATAATAAGAATTTAATAATTTAATCACAAATATAAGAATTTATTCTATTTATCTTTTTTTTTTTTTTCAATTTTCCAAAAAATTCATTTGAACAGGTCACTTCTTGTCTGTCATATTTTTTTTTTTTTAATCTATCACTTTCGACGGTTGTTCCTTATAATGTATAATTTTAGAATGTAAGTAAATTTCACATGATCAACCATCTTCAATGTTTTTTTTTTTAATTTTTCCCATCATTAGTTATTCTTATACATGGCTCTTACCGTTTTTTATAGAATGCAGCCAATAAAAATGTTTAAAAATGGTCAACGGTTTACCGTGATTTCAAGTGAGTCACAGCATCATTATGATTTCTCTAAAACTTCGTGAAGATTTATTGTCATGGACAGTGATAACTTGTCAATTAACAATCAATTTTCAGGATACCATGAGTTTTTTAGCAAAAAATAAAAAAAAAACAGTTATATATTCTCTATAAGTGTGTTTTCTCAAGTTATTCAAATTTATTATTTGTCAAAAGTCAACTGCTCAAGTTGAATATTTCACATTTTTTATATATTTGCGAATTTCGCTTATACTTACTAATGATTTCTATAGTTTTCGTAGTTCCATATTGGGTATATTATGCGAAAATTCAAAGTCATGAATAGTAAAAGTTGCGTTTCTAAAATTTTATATTGCTTGTAACGGTTATTCAGAATTTTACATAACTCCTTATATTGTACATAGTGAAAAAATTATCTATGGTTATTACTGCTCTACTAAATCATTCACGATCATTATTAATTAGTATCCATTATTTATATAGTTTTTCTTGACCTGCAACCTAGCATAATGTATTAAAATGACCAACTGTTTGTTATTTAAATAATTCATAAAAATGACCTATGATATTCGACAGTTCTACGAAATTTGATGATTTGGTATGGACCGTCCGGACGATAAGTTATACATAATAACTATCATTTTTTTAAATATAAATAAACTTAAGGTTGTTTAAGAATGTCTTGATCGATCAATGATCATCAAGAAAAGTAAATGCTTAAAATTTTAAACGTTTCTGAAATAAACGGAAACTAAAAAAATTATTTTACGATATCTATTATTGAGGTACGAAAAAGTTAGTAACATCGGGGAACTTTTTTTATACATCCACAATTATTTCTGTTCTCATTTATCATAAAACGTTTGAAATTTCAGACAGATAAAAAAAAGAATATGATAACATTCCGAGCAACGGGAAATCGAATGAATAAGTAAAAATTAGCTGCAGTAACAACTACTTTTTATACAAAAAGGACAATCATTCTCTTTAAAATAATAATAATAAGTTGAAGTTGATTTGAAATAATATTCATTTTTGATAAATTATTGAAAAATTTAATAAAGCATCTCGTAGAAAGTCTGACTACTGAAATTGTTGCAATTCAAACTAATTTTTTTTTTTCGTTGATATGTGCGGAGTCAAAGTAAGTGTGAAATTTCACTTATTAGATTGATTGAACAGACTGTAACATTACAAAAAAAATGCCGATATAAGTAGTCAGTATGAGTATCAGAAATAAAATATCAACCATTCGAATCAGTAAAACTATCTGATAGTTACATGTATTTAAAAATACATATATCGATGTATGTGGTACGCAATTATGGGACACCTTTATAACACCGGACTTGTCATATGTCCGAATGGCGAAACTCCGGAAATGCAAAAGACCGTGAAAAAAATAGTACGAAATCGCATCGCTCCGAAATACGATTCCCTCGATCCTTTATATCGCCGCGATCGCGTTGAACCGAATATTCATAGCGCCGATTAATAAAAACGCCGTAAATTCAATCAGCCACCAATTTTTAATCCTGGGATGTCGTTTTTCCGCGAAAATATAAATTTGATTTATCGAAACACCGAAAGCTCAATTCGCCGATTTTGTTTTTTTCCGTTTCCTCAATTAACATTTTATGCAGTTCTACGAATCGTCGTTTGACCGAACCCGCATTTTGCCGATTCTGAAAATATCCGATTCATCATACTTCCGAATAATTAAAAATCCGAAGTATCAAAGCACCGAAAATTCAATACTTCGAATCGCTAAAATACCGAGAATTCAAATCGCCTCCTTGCCAGAGTTCCGATCTGTCGAAGGCGCGATTCTTCGAAAGCTCGA
The DNA here is from genome assembly GCA_028476575.1 of Platygaster robiniae. NCBI lineage: Eukaryota > Metazoa > Arthropoda > Insecta > Hymenoptera > Platygastridae > Platygaster > Platygaster robiniae. The sequence continues at coordinate 20,258,990 of CM052026.1, forward strand.
TCTGTTATTTTTATTATTATTATAGTTGTGTATATAGATATATTTGTATTAACTTCTCTCCCAAACTGAACGGAGGAATGAATCCACGAAGGTTTGAGATTTTGGTGTTCCTTGCCCACGGTCTTCCGCGGCAACGGAGGGGTGGCGGATCTGGGCGTTGACGTTTCTGTTAAATAACAGATCGAGCTTTCGAAGAATCGCGCCTTCGACAGATCGGAACTCTGGCAAGGAGGCGATTTGAATTCTCGGTATTTTAGCGATTCCAAGTATCGAATTTTCGATGCTTTGATATTTCGGATTTTTAATTATTCGGAAGTATGATGAATCGGATATTTTCAGAATCGGCAAAATGCGGGTTCGGTCAAATGACGATTCGTAGAACTGCATAAAATGTTAATTGAGGAAACGGAAAAAAACAAAATCGTCGAATCGAGCTTTCGGTGTTTCGATAAATTAAATTTATATTTTCGCGGAAAAACAACAACCCGGGATTTGGTTGAATCAGGATTAAAAATTGTTGGCGAATTGAATTTACGGCGCTTTTATTAATCGGCGCTATGAATATTCGGTTCAACGAATCGTATTTCGGAGCGATGCGATTTCGTACTATTTTTTCCACGGTCTTTTGCATTTCCGGAGTTTCGTCATTCGGTCATATGACAAGTCCGGTGTTTTGAAAATGAGTGTGCCTCGCAATTATTTATAAGTAATATTTTATTATACATTTGAAACAGTAATTTTTGGACCCCTGTGAGCAGTATTTTGCTTTATTACTTATGTATGATAATTATTCAAATAAACCTAATTTTTACTACGATGCTGCTCATTTCATTCTTATTGTTAGTAGATGAATGTGATTCATGTCAAAAACTCATTACTAACATCAGTTTATTTTGACAGATCAAAATTATTGGATATTTTACTCATTATGAATATACACAGATACCTCGATTTTATTGGAGGTTCGGGGCTCTCCAACTAAATCGAGAGAACGTTTAATCCGATTAACTCGAGCTCGGTAGGCGCAGACCTGTACATTTAAAGGGACCGTACGCCTAGGTTGGAGGATGTTTTCTAAGAAACATTTTTTAGCGAGAGCTCAATCGAGAGAGTACGGCCCTAGAGGGTCTTCGAGCTCGTGACTAATCCGCGTCACGGTGAATTATCTCTAATAAAATCGAGACCAATAAAATCGAGGTGCTTGTGTACCAAAAATTTTCGTTTCGAATATGTATGATAAGGTGATATTTGACTAATCATACAGCTATAATTCATATTAAAAAATTTCAATAATATGTGCAAATCCTAATCATCATCATGCAATCTATATGTACACATAAATTATACGCGTGCAACACAGAAAGTCACTGAATTCATAGATATTAGTTTGTAGCTATCATTCTGAAAAGAATTTCAATATTTTTATACTTGTGTGTAGAAATAGAAATAATAGAAATTATACTGCATTATATGGAAATATTGAGAATATGAGAAAAATTTTTTATAGTGTATGTAACATTTACATGTTTTTGTAGATTATACATTATATTTTTTAAGTAAATTCATTATTATGAATCGCACTTCCAGAAAACATTTTTGGTTCGTAATTTTTTGAATAAATAATTGGCTCCTTACTTCTTGATTTCAAAAGTCCAAATGACTTTATTAGATCTTTTGTGAAACAGAATTTTGGGTAAAAAAACAGAATTTAAAAATGATGAACTCTCTATCGAGAGATCTTCGATTGATGTAATATTTTAATAAGCAGCCTCAAATTTTGAAAGTTGCGAATCAAAAAACATAATTATGTTCTGCGAAAAGAAATTGTTAAACAAAATCAATAGCGAATGCTCTCTGTTCTAAATCTACCGATCTCGAAAAAGGTCCAACGTCCGAATCATAAAACTTTCGTTTTCCTCAAACAAAATATTTTCTCCCGGTCATCCACGGTCACCCAAATAATGTAAAATTTCACGCTCTTCAAATCACAAGACGCAACACGGCGAGGAAGCGAAAGCTACTCATCTCTCTCTTACATTAGCAAAGAGCATAAGAGCGGCTCGGCCAATAAGAGCTCAAAATTCGTAGCATTTTCCTGGGTTGGGAACAAGCTATAGTCGCTCCAGATCCGTTGCCGAAATTCCCTATCCCTGGCTGTATGCAGTTTTTACGACAATTATGATATATTGTTTTTAGTTCATTACAAATTTTTGTCGGTTTAAATATTGAAAAATCCACAAAAATTCATCAACTATATCTTACGTCAAATACTGTATACATTTTTTTCACACTGTAAAAAGTCGATCTTATTCTAAGATGCAACAAAATTAAGGCACGACTTGAAATGCAAATATTATTTCAAAGTTAGTCCATGTCCAAATTCATTTTCAAGCAAGCAAGCCTAAAATTAAAAAATATATCTTGTATTAACGATTTCTTCGAATTGTGGTAATTGTTTTTAATTTAAGATTTTCGCGCTTGAAAGTAATAGTGAACATGCAATATTTGAATTTCAAGTCGTGCTTTGATAAACTCGAGCGCTTTCGAAAAAGTTACGCGGCACAGACCCCAAACCTGGGCCGTACAGGATTCTCTCTCGCGCAAAACAAGGAGTAGACCGGTGCATGCAAGAAAGAAACATGTGAGTCCAGAATCTACAGCTGCTAGCCCAAGGCTTAGCGATTCGGAACTTATGCCGCCCAGGTTTATTTACTGCCCGCGCAGGAATGTACCCTGCGAGACCACGATTCTCAGCTGGGCCGCATGAAGTTTTGACTAGCGCAGGGTACAAACCTGCGTGGCCAGCGAACGTTCTTGGATCCTTTTCTCCATGTACGACAAGACGAACTGAATTTCTACTTGACTGCAGATAATAAAACTGTTAAATAATTTTTTATGATTTATATTTTATACTTTGTTTCTCATTTTTAATGTGAATTTTTGACGCTCAAATTTAAGCGTCAACAGTTAATTTGAGCGTTATAAAATGACGGTCGATTTAAACGTCGACGCTCAAATTTGAGCGTTTTTTTCGTAAGGGCCAGTTTTTAAACAGTTCAAGAAGATTTTTCAGTTTTTTTAGCCTAATAGTCTTTTAAGTGATCGAAACATTTTTAATACGATCAAGAGTTTTCAAATAATAATGGAAATAATCTCTTTAAAAGACGATCGAAAAAATTATCCATAAAAGGATCATTAGATAAAGTTGATTTCAAATTCCGATAAATTCTAAATAAAATCACTATTTCACATTCTCCTGACATTCATCTCAAAAATCAAGGAACGTTTTTTACTAAAAATACAGTTCGATCTTTTCGTAATTTTTTACAGTATTTTTTTATTTAATTTTAAAAGGAAATGATACAAGATCGCTTTGATGGAATTACCTATCCCATACAAAATTTTATGGTCAATTAAATCTTACTGCTGTTAATAAAAGAAATAAGACAAAAATTGACAATAATCATATTGTATCTATAACGACATAACGAAGAAAATAAAAATTCTTTTACAAACTTTTGATATTACAAATTGATAAAAATAAAAAGAAGAAAAGAAAAATTTTATCGCGATGATTAGTGAATCAACTTGATTTTACATAATTATGAAGAGAGATTTGTTTCATTTAACATTATTTCACGATGTTATTTTCAAAAAATTATTCCTTATATCGTTAAATAGTGCCTTAAGACGCTCAAAAAATTAATCGTTAAGAACTCGAATATTAAAGAAGTGTGATATATCCAAGAAAATAATCTTCTTTGATTCATTACTGTCCTTTCTTAGATATGCAAAATGAGTTCCAAGGAATCGTTAGGTTTATGAAATTCGACAGTTGAATGTTATGCGAATATCATCTGCAGCCTCTTTAAATTTTAGGTTTTGCTTATTTAGAATTTTTTGTTGGAAGGTTCGATGCGGATGTTACTACACGACGCAAAATCCCAAATCCACGCGACGAAGGAGTCGGCACCAAAGTTACCTCTGGATCTGCACTGGTGATGGCGTATCGAGTCACGTGACCGTTTTCAGCCAATCGACAACAGCTTCAACTACCTCCCTGAAGATGGTTACGGCCTTTGACCTGGTCGAGACGAGGGTGACGGCGGTCGAGTTCGTAAAGGGACTGTCACCGAATGAACCCCTTGGTCTGACCAGTGACCTGGTTTGGATGGGTACGGACTCGCAGAAAATCATCGTCTACTCGGCGGCTGAACCCGAAAAACAAGACGAACTCGGCAGTTACCCCGTTCCAGGCTCGATAACGCAGATTAAATATCACTACGACAGCATTTTCGTCGCCCTCGCCAACGGTTCTCTGCTCATTTTCAAGAGGCATTTCGAGGGAGCTTTCGTGCCAAGTAAGTGGATAAAGTCATTTCATTATTTGTCAATATTTCAAAACTAAAACATTTTTTAAATGTTATACTGCAAATAAGCAATATCTCCTATACTTAAAATAGAACACCCAACTTGAGAACGGGTTTCAATCTTTTTGTTACTATATTTTATATGATAATTGGAGAGTCAAATGTTCAATAATCACCAAAAAAGTAACTGCTCCTATAATCTCGTTACTCAAGCCAGGACCTCGTGTATATATCTTGTTGTTGGTTGCTCTTTTTTGGACAACCATTAGAATTAAAAAAGGTAGATTGAGCGTCAAGCGCAAAATAAGGCAAATTGATAGAAATACTTAAAACTAATTCCAATGAATGCAATGAATGCTTGTGCGAATGTAGCTCGAGCTGCAGCAAGGCTTCAAGAAACCTGTCCTTTTCAAAATTGATTCTCATTACTTCAATAACGTGGTGGTATCATAGTCAGTTGAATAAGCAGAGGAGCAGAGAGCTTCCTATATTCAGAGTTATCACTGGAGTAGAAACATCAGTTTCGACGATTTACGGAAGCGGCGAGATCTCGAAGAAGCAGAGCGACATCGTAGCGCGACAATGAACTTCTCCAAATTGAATGCACTCTCGCGGGGAGCATAAGAACATCATGGACCTCGAACTGAGCAAAAGCTACAGACTGACAAAGGTCTCTGAAGTCAAGATCTCATATGGACTAAAAGTCGAGATAACTCTCGATGAAGGGATCGAGGACCGGGAGCAGCTGCAACAACTCTAGAAAGTCGCAGAAATAACTAAGTAAGTCCGTGTCCGTTACCTCGGCGGAACAATGAAATCTTGTGAATTTTTCAATCAAATGTACATTTCTGAACAAGAAAATAAATAAATAAATGAATGAAGAGATAACGAAAAATTTAGTAATGAGTTTTATGTGAGTAGAGGAGGTCATTCAGAAGTAGGAAGGATCCCTATGGAGTCGACTCTAGAAATGGTGCTGCGAAAGTTTCAGCTCTGGAAATTTTTTTCAGAAGAACGGTTTCCCCACTCTTCGTGCGTCCTGGCGAACGAAACGGCACTGTTGCCAGACGTAATAGGTGCCTTTGTCTGTGGCACTATTGCCAGAGAAAAACTGAAATCTCGGAGGGGAATGTTCCTCGAAAGTGGTGCCGAGCAACGCAAGAGTAGGGGGCGTTGCTCGAGCGTGAATGAGAAGAAGTGGCACTATTGCCAGAGTCGACTGCATTAGAGATTCATCGTTGAACTTCAAGTCATTCTCATCTAGTTCTCGGTGCAAAAACATACTGAGAGAAAGTAAAATTCATCGTCGACGTTCAAGGTTTCTCTATGCCTGATAGTTGGTTGTTCGGACAAGGAAACAAGTTGGTGGTCAAGGAGTTGACCATAATCAGAAATATCAGGATCGAACCCACTGATGGAGTCGACGTGGAATCGTTCCTTTTTTAGCCTCTATGTCCATGGTCGAGTGTGCCAGCAGCAGTCGAAGCAACGAATTCCTCTGGTTGACTGGAAACTTTCACGGTATTCCATGGGCATAGAGGCTGGAAGAGGAACGTCTACACGTCGACTCACTCAGAGGGTACGATCCTCATGACGGCCAGCTCTTCGACCACGGACTTGTTTCCTTGTCCGAACAACCCACTATCAGGCATTGATAAGCCTGACGTTGACAACGGATTTTATTTTCGCTCGATATGTTTCTGCACCGAGAACTAGATGAAAATGACTTGAAGTTCAAGTGATGAGTCTCTAATAAAGAGATCATCTCTACTCCTAAATGACCCCCTCCACTTTCATGAAATTCATTATTATTATTGTTGTTATCTATTCATTCATTCATTCATTCATTATTTCTTTATTAATTTCCTTGTTTAGAAATGGACACTTATTAAAAAACTCCCAAGAGTTCATTGTTACGTCGAGGTAACGGACACGGACTTACTTAGTCATCTTTGTGACTTTCTGGACTTGTTTCAGCTGCTCCTGGTCTTCGTATAACAAATTCGAGACACGTTCGGAAAAAAAGACTGTCCATCCCTTCATCGAAAGTTATCACGAATTTTGGTCCATATGAGATCTTGACTTCAGAGACCTTTGTCAGCCTGTAGCTTTTGTTCAGTTTAAGGTCCATGATCCTCTTATGCCCCACCCGAGAGTGCATTCAATTTGGAGAAGTTCATTGTCGCCCTACGATGTTGCTCTGCTTCTTTGAGATCTTGCCGCTTCCGTAAATCGTCGAAACTCAAGTGATCACTCTGAACATAGGAAGCTCCCTGCTCCTCTGCTTATTCAACTGACTGTGATACCACCACGTTCAAGAAATGAGAATCAGTTTTGAAAAGGACAGGTTTCTTGAAGCCTTGTTGCAGTTCGTTGCGCGCAACGATGTGCTCACTGTAAGATGAGCTTGAAGAAACTGATGCTCGACCTGAAAAAAGGTCTTTATTATATAGTTTCCCCTATCACTAACGTCGAGTGTGCTGTCATCACGTTAACACATTTTATTTTCTACTTACCTAAATCTTTCCGCCCTTTTCAGGAATTTATTTTACGGTTTTCAGAATCTTCCGCCATTTTTCAAACCTGAGTAATTTTTTCATATCTCCAACCGTTTATGACGCTATTTTTTGGAATATCTCACTACTTTTTCCATTTTCTATCGTTATTATATCAATTTTCAAAATTACCGCCACTGCCGGTATCTTTGATTTTGAAAGGGGGGGGGGGGGTAAATACTCAAACCTACAGATATAGCAACTGACTACAAAGCAGTGATCTAGCTTACCAACAGTACCCTGTGTGAAAGCCAGGGGGCAAAAGCTGAAGCCTAAAAATGCAACGAAAACGCCATGACCCTTCAATCTTTCTCCTTCTACCTCGCTGCTTCCTTTTTCTCTTGCTCTTATCAAGGCCAGATGCTAGTTCAGCTTTACCCGGGCATTCTATCCATTAGGCGCCACCGCTCAGTCGTAAGAACGTGGAGTTCGACTGCATTGTGTGACCTCAAAAATTACAAAAAAACGAAACCTTTTTAAAACGATTGGTAATCAACCCCCAAATACTTCCTCCAAACGTTCTTTCAAGATTAGCCTCCGTTCTCGTTAAATTAATAAAATACAATTTTTTTTAATGCATGCTCTAAATCACGTAATATTGGTCCATTTTCCTCGAACAAAAGACGATTTGTGTTCTCTAATTACGGTGTTCACATTTCTGCTATAAAATACGTCGAAATCTGCACGCGAAAAATTTTGGAATTGCGCCCGATGAGTCTTTATCTTTCTATAACTGGAGCTCCTTTTTAAAAGTCCGGAAAGTTGATCAACAGGGAATACCGTGTGACTAATTCGGGCGTCGAAGCCAGTGATGGGACGGGATTAACGGGACTTATAAAAAGGAGCTTCAGCTATAGAAAAATAAAGACTCATCAAGCGCAATTCCAAAATGTTTCGCGTGCAGATTTCGACATATTTTATCGCAGAAATGTAAACACTGTAATTAGAGAAAACAAATTGTTTTTTGTTCGAGAAAAAAGGACTAATATAACGTGATTTAGAGCATGCTTTTAAAAAAAAATTTATTTAATTACGAGGGGGGACCCAAAAGTAACGGGAATTGTGTTACAACTTTTTTATTGACAAATTTTTTCACACACAATTTTTATCACCTTCAAAGTAACCCCCATTGACTGTAATACACTTGTTCAATCTTTTTTTCCAGTGTTCAAAACAGTTCTGAAATTCATTTTTTTTCAATATTTTTTAAACCTTCCAGCGATTTTTGTTTCACCTCTTCTACAGTCCCAAAACGTTTTCCTTTCATGTCCCTTTTGAGTCTAGGGAACAAAAAAAAGTCACAGGGGGCAAGGTCCGGTGAATAGGGGGGGGTGAACAATCGGTGTCATGCCGTTTTTGGTCAAAAATTTCTTCACGGACAGCGCTGTGTGGGCAGGTGCATTGTCGTGGTGGAAGAACCAATCTCTTGTGCACCAAAGATCCGCTCTTTTCTTCCGGATGTTCTCCCTTAACCTTTTCAAAACCTCCAAGTAGAAGTGTTGGTTGACCGTTTGGCCTGGAGGAACAAATTCTGCGTGCACAATATCTCTGCAATCGAAGAAACAAATGAGCAATGTCTTGATGTTGGACTTCACTTGGCGTGCCTTTTTTGGACGAGGCGAGAGAGGTGTCTTCCATTGGCTTGATTGCTGCTTTGTTTCGGGGTCGTAGCCATAGCACCATGATTCATCGCCAGTTATAACCTTGAGAAAAAAATCTGGGTCTTCATCCAACTGATTTTGCAGCTCAAGACAGGCCTGAAGTCGACGCTCCTTTTGATCGTCGGAGAGAAGGCGAGGAACAAATTTGTCTGCAATCCTCCTCATGCTCAAATCTTCAGTTAAAATCCTCTGAATTGAACTCCATGACAATCCAGACATCTCACAAAGTTGATCGATGATTCGGCGACGGTCTTCATGAACAAGAGTGTTGATTTTTTCAATGTTTTCGTCCGTTCTTGAAGTCGAGGGGCGCCCAGAACGAGGTTGGTCTTCTATTGACATCTCTCCATTCTTGAAACGCGAAAACCAGTCGTACACACGCGTTTTACTCAAAGCATTATCCTCATAAGCTGTTTTCAGCATCACAAGGGTTTCCGCGGGTGTTTTTCCTAACAAAAAACAAAATTTTACAGCCGCGCGTTGCTCTCCGCACTCAGCCATTTCACGTTTTCGCCGAAACGGAAAAAGTCGTTTCACCAGAAAAATTCTTACGGACGAACGAATGCACTCACAGCAAATGAACTTTGCACACTGACTTGGGAGAGTAGCAGCTTGGAAGAGAACCAGTGGAGAACCCGATCCCCCCCTCCGCGGTCCCCCCACCACCTAATTCCCGTTACTTTTGGGTCCCCCCTCGTAATTTAACGAAAACGGGGGCTAATCTTGAAAAAACGTTTGGAGGAAGTGTTTGGGGGGTGATTACCAATCGTTCTAGACAAGTTTCATTTTTTTGTAATTTTCAGTTATTTTTGGACACAGTGCTGTCAGCTTCTGCCCCCTGGTGCAGCCAACTTCAAAGTGACGCAGAATCCGACTTGTGTTACTGATACACTCATTCGCCTCAATAACGAGCATTTCAGGAAACGAAATTGCCTTATGTTAGCTATAAGGAGCACGGGAGAGATCTCTACTTGTCATGTTAGTCTGAATATACATGAACGATTAGGGTATTTTTTTATCAACAGATGAACCAATGGTTATAAGTTTGGGTCACGACCCAACGTCATTCTTAATGCCAATCAATTCGTCGATGTATGCAGCTTGTGGCAAAAAAGTCTGGGTACTTAACTCGATGACGGGCGAGGTGACTAAAAATTTCAGCGTTCAGCACGATCACGTAGGGAACGTCAAATTGATGGCTCATTCTGGGGTAGGATTGTGGGTGGCCTTGGAAAATTCAAGCACCGTTTGCCTCTACCACACCGAGACTTTCAAGCACTTACAGGACATCAACATCGCATCCAATGTGCTGAGAATCACCAAGTCGCAAAGGTGAGACGACGAATAATTTCAGCTCGAGTGGTGCATGCTAGTAAAAAAATTATCTAAATAAATCTTGTTCTGGAACCAAAGTTTTCGGGGTCTCATTTTTTCTTATGTTGCAGTAACGGCAGCGAGAATCTGAACAACAACAGTTTGAACCACAACAACCTCAACCACCACCATCACCAAACCTCCATCACCGTGACCGCTTTGATGGCCTGCAAAGGCCTCCTCTGGATTGGCACTAACGTCGGCATCAGCCTTACCATTCCCTTGCCCCGTCTTGAGGGAGTCCCCATAATTTGCGGCCGCGTCAACATCTCTTACCACGCTCATTTCGGTCCCATCACCTTCCTCCTTGCCATCCAAAACAATCGCAACACTTTGGAAACGAGCAAGGAACACCAGGCTGAGGATTGCAACGGCAACGAGGATGAGGCTGCCGGCCTGAAGCGGAGGACGAAGGACAACAATCATCCCCTCACGATTGATCACAGGCACAGCAGCAGCACCCCCGAGAGATCCAGCTGCGTGGACACCCCGGTGTCGTCGAGCGTGGTGAAACTAAAGCAGCAACTCTCGACGGAGAGCCCGGTGATGCTAAGGAGAAAGAGGAGCAAGGAAAAGGACCACAGGAGCTCGAAGACGCTGCCCCGGGGACTCGGTTGTGGGGGCGGCTTCCTGTCGAGCTCGGTCACGAGTTCCCAGAGCTCCGGGGAGAATTGCGACGTTTACGGGTTGTACGGGGAGCTGATGAACGTCAAAGATTACGAGAACGAGAATAATATCTCGGCAGGTATCGACCCAGTCTACGAGACACTGAGGAGGAGCGATCCGGAATTGGCGGCCATTCCAAATAAGGTCAGTTTCAGAGTAATATTTGTTTTTATGGTAGCCGCATAAAATGAGCGTGTTATGCTGCTCGCGGATTGAGCGTAAGAGTCCCCTTTTCGAGCGGTGGAAAGCATTGGAAGAACCGGTGGCTAAACAAAAGTGTTAGGGTACGAGGTCACCAATTATTCCACCGACTCGAAAAAGGGAACCTACGCTCAATCCACTACGCAACCACACACGCTTCTCATTTTGTGTGGCTACCAAAAAAAGTACAGTGCATATCACGGGGGAGAGTGTTTTAGTGGCTTTGGCAACATTTTCGGAACTCACGGAACACCTCGCGCCTTTGGCGCTCGGCTTATCACTCGTTTCGAAAATGTTTCCCTCGCCATTAAAATACACTGTTTCTCCCTTGATATGCAATATGCCATTAGATCCTCTGGCGAAAATGGGAGGACTAAAAATAGCAGTCCTCCCACAGTCGTGAAGTCGTCCCAAGCTGATCATTTTTAAATGCTTGATTTTAGATAAATTTAACCATTTTTTTACTGAAAAATCTGATTTTAGAACTTTTTCTTTTTGCCCAGTTATGAAGTTAGAAGATATTTCTTTCGCAATATTAATACATTTAACTATTTGTCAAAAAAAAATTATTAAAAATATTGTATGCAAGGTGCGATTGCTTTTCAAAATTTTTCGGTACGCTTATTATATATCTGGGTATGAGATTGATAATGAATTCGTTTGAACCTTTTTTTTAATGAACACTTGCAAAATTGAAGTTTTTGCAAGACGTGAGATGTACAAACTTATATGCTCTCCATGGTTTTTCGGGATGTTGATCATTTATCAGGTGTGAGCTTTGCAAAATTCATGCATTCAAATGTTTTCTTTTTGATATTCTTTAAAAATGCATTATTTGTGAGATGCATTTATATGCTTTTCGTAGTTGTTCAGTACGCTGATTACGTATCTGGTATCAGATTCGAAAAATAAGTTCGGTAAAGTTTTTTTTTCATTTAATACGTGCGACATAATTTTCTGCAAGATGCATAAGTATTCTTTTTATGATTTTTTGGGTCGCTAATTATAAAACTCTTGTTTGATTTGTTTTCATCACTATTTTGTTAGGACGAAATATCAATAGAAATCAAATTTTAAGTAAGATGCGTTTTATTTAAATGGCTTTTTTGCTTGCTCATTATAACTCTGGCATCATATTCGCAGAACTCATTCATTTCAACTTATATTATTAAGGGGTTATATACGTTGCAGTGCGGAATATTGAAGGAAATTTTAGATTTTTTTAAAGTGATATAGGCATTATTTTATTGAATATGTGTTATGAGTTTTTTAAAGTACATAATGTTGGCTACGAAAAATGCTTTTATGCCTTATGATACATCAACAAATGTCAGACTTATAGCCCTCCCCTTGAAGCGCGATTTTTCTGAGAAGCTTTGCGGTGAGCATGATTCTGGTACAGCAGCTCAACTGAAATCATAAAAACAAAAAATATCATTAGTTTAAGAGTGTGCGGAGTCCGTGAACGTAGGATTTTCCAAAAAAAATTTTTTTGTATAAACGAGGACCATTGTTCGAAAAAGTCAATATTTTTTCATCAAAAAAATTTTGTTTGAAAAATTATATTTATGAAAATAAATTTTCTTTTGAAAAAAGGCTTCGTTCACGGACTGGCTATATTAATCACGAATATTTAAAAAAAAAGATGAAGAAAATCGGTCGAATAGTTTATTCGTAATCGTGCTCACCGCAACGGCACTTTTGGAGAAACATGATTTTGAGATAATTACGTTCAAAGTTTCAAGTGTACTTTTTTAAGTTCAACCCTTGTAAAAATAATTTCTATAGTTTGTCTATAGTTTGACTGTAGGCAAACTATAGATGAATCTGCCTATAGATAGACTGTATATTCGCTATAGAACAGCTATAGATTATCTGTAGATTGCATATATCTCGACTATATTGAAACTATAGGCTATCTATAGGCATTTCATATGCCTAATTATTAAAAGAATCATAAATAACGGAATTTTCTAACAGTTTTATAATGTAGCAATAAAGTAGATAATAAATTTTTGTTGATGATGGGGACCGCTGCACCAGATAAATGCATTGAAAAACCTGAAAAAAACTTTGCCTGGGATGGGATTTGAATTCGGTTCGCTCGGGTGTGGAGCTGAGACGTAACCATTGAGCCATTTTATTAGATGAAGTAATGATGTGAACATTTTCTTCAATTGCTGGTGGTAGATTTATTAATAACGATTCTACAGAAACTATAGGTTTACTACAGTATGGTCCACAGGCCGTCTATACTGGTCTATACTTGCTGTAGACTAAGTACAGTTTGTCTACATGTATAGTCTAAATATATTTTTAGTATCTGTAGCCTGCCTATAAACTGAGTATAGCTACTATAGATAGGCTATAGGAAGCCTGCAGTTCCTATAGGCAGTATACAGTAAAAAAATTTAACTATAGACCGTCTACAGTCATCAGCTTATAGCCCGGCTACAGATTGAAAATTGTCTATATTTTGCATGTATGCAATCTGTAGGTAAACTATTTACAAACTATATACGATATATAGACAAACTATAGCTGAAACACAGTTGAGCTATAGATTGGCTATATAACATATAGGCAAACTATAGAAATTATTTTTACAAGGGAACGGTAAAATAGATAAACTTACAAATTATCATCGATTCCTGGGCCATGCAGGGTGTGTTCCGCACTCGAAGCAGCCTCCAAAAAGTATAATTGATGCTGTCTACGAGCCATTCGGGCCGCCCTAGTTGCGTCGTGCGCCCGCTGTTCGGCCAAGGAAACGTGTTTCTCGTCCTCCTGCATGACGGAGTAACTTTCACATGGCACCCCTAATCCTTCGAAAATTTTCAGAATCGATGCCCTTTTAAACCCTTCATTAAAGATGCAGGCCGATAGATATGCTGCGATTCCTACTGGCATAGCACCTCCTGGAAGGTGTTTCGGGGACAGTTTCCAGATGAGTTGGTTGTAACTCTCGTTATTGTTTTGCGTGAAACCGCCGAGACATCCTTCGAGTAATTCATCCTTAGATAAATCATTGTATATTGGCTCAATGACTTTCAAAACATCGCCTGAAACAGTCAAATGATTATTAATCGGCCCATTGTTTTCTTACATTTCTTCACGCACAGAAATACTCGCGAATTGACCGAATCCGTATTTCACCGTAGTAAAAATGTTTTTCAAGATCGTGTCGTAGGATGTTTGACTCATAAACAGCGGCATGTCCATTACTCCACAAAATTTGCCGCAGCCCGCTGCTCCCACACCAAGTAACTTCATTGTGAGTACAAAATGTCGATTTATTTTGTACGCGCGGTTAACACTGGCACTCGCGTTGATTTTACGCTGCTCACATTTGTCGCAGTTTACAGCAATTTTGGACCCAAGTCCTCGCGTTTCAATAGGCGCAAATTGTATTTCACCATCACATGTCTTGCATTTCACATATGCAGATATAGCCGTAAAAACTTGCAAGAAATTCACGATTCGATATTGGATTGACAAATCAACTGGCCCATGTTGATTCGCGAAGTCTCAACTTCGCGTGTGACTTTATCTCGAGTATTCGTGCTGATTTTCACGAGAAAAGCAAGAAAACGTGGAGCAGAAAAAGATGTAAGATTTTTCGATGCTTTTTCTTCAACAGTTCGTATTCAACTGACCAAAATAATTGTAAGAAATTTTAATGTTGGTGGAAAGTGAAGAAAGGGTGAGGAAAACCTTGTACGTGAAGTATTAAGGCTACTTTACAGCTCGTTGGCTTAGGCCGTGGCTTGATGCAGAGATGCTTAAAGGCGACCTCACAGCTTGTTGGCGTAGACGCTATCGTGGCGGAATGGCGTGGACTTGGATGCGTAGACCGGATCTGCGCCAAAGGGGGCTCATCCCACCACTCGCCGATGGCAGTGGCGGAGAATTTATTGACGAGTAAACATTTTGGCTGTCAGGGTTACCAGTGTACCTCAAAACAGCCACAATATTGACGTCACAAAGATAAAAAATTCCTTTATTTGAATAAAAAAGCAAGCAGGTCAGTATTTTTAGTGAGCTTGTTCAGTAGTTTCGTTTCCACAAATTTTATCAGCTATTTTTACCCTTACCCACCCCTTTGTAAGATTTTCGAGCACCCCTCTTTTTCCTGACGGAAGATTTCAAGTTGTGGTTTTCCACGTTTTCCACATAACAAAGCAACTCGAATGATAACTTTGTTCTTATGTGACATTAATTGCACCGCGTTAAGGGATCATTCTACCTGTGAATACTCGTAATAAATAGCTTTTTTTAAAAATTTTTGTTTTAAGATTCAATTACGATTATTAATACAGAACTTGTGAGGTGAGAATCAATATTACATACACAATATAATATAGTATACACTTTAGATTATTAAAAATTTTTTCGATTCTTGTAATGTGCTTTTTTGTGAGAAACTGTTAATGAACCTTGGAAAGTGTGCGTGTCCACGCGCCATCGATGAAATCTTGGAGACTAATCTAATGTTTATGAAATTTTAACTACGTCTTCTGTACATCTATGCCTGTTGCGAAAATCAATAATACTTACAGATTTTCTCATTGAAATTATTTTCAAAATATTTTTGCCATCGACAAACTGAGTGGCATAATAGTTCTTTGCCTTTTTTTTCGTGAAAATTGTGCGATTTTGTTAATAATGCATTAATAATTGAAATTGAAGTTTGTGCGATAACGAAGGATACACAGAATACTACATCCGTTCGAGTTTTTTCTTATGGATTATCCATCTTCAAGATTTCATAAACAGAGTAGATATGCTGAATTTCCGAAGCGTCACGTTTATCTTACAGTTTCTTCTAAAAAAGTGCATTTAACGAATTAATATAAAATTTTTCACGATGTTTTTGAATGTATACAATATTGTTCCTCACAATTTGTGCGTTTAAAATATATTAAAAGCTGCAAAAAATTCTCAAAATAACGATTTATTTCAAGTGCTCAAAGTAGAACTATCCCTTAATTATACAGACTTTTCCTATGAATAAATATATGCATAAAGTATGAAGGATAAAAATACTCATTTTTATATATTTTATATATATAAAATTTGTCAAACATTATTTTTGAACTTTATAAACTTTAACTCTTACGTAAAAATTTCACTTACCTCTCGTACCCTTCGTAAGGAAAGAGTAAGATTTTTTCAACTCCTACTTGCTTTCTCAGCCTTACGTAATTATTGGACAGCCCCTTATTAGAATCGTAACGATTTGTAATAACATTCCAGCTAGAATATATCAAAAAGGAATGGATGGTAATTTATTTGGAAAACATTTTAGTTGTTCCAAATGTAATGATAATTGATATCGATCAATATAAATAGTAACTACACATATGTACATATAAATACAAACCAGTACAATTAAATATGCATACTTGTTATTTGTTACATACCAATACTTACAAGCAATAATTATTGCTTCAGTATTGAAAGTATCGTATTAAGATCAGTGGTTGGTTGGTTCAAAATAAATAAAATAATTTGAAAAATATGACGTTATTCAATTTTTTTTAATTATTACACACGATCGATAGTTCATATTTACTGATACTTATTTCATATGTGTAATACATAATAATTTAAATTAAATAATTCATATCAATAAACTTATTTCATAAATAATGATGAATAGTAAATGTTTTATTATATAAAATACTTCATACTGATAATGTTTTTCTTAATTAAATTTGATACAAAAAAGTGTAATTTTTTCATTTTGATGCATACAAATAATATATGACTTTATTTAATTTAAACAATGTATAATGAACGAAATTAAAAAATAAAATATCTTTTTGAAGTCGTGAGTTTGTTAGAACGTTTACAATAAATTTAATCTAGGTTCAATTTTACTACATTTATACAAAAAAAAAAGGTGAACAATCAAAGTATCCATACAAAGGTGTTAAAATTTCTTTTTCTTTATTATTACTTTCGCCTCATTCTTTTCTGTAACAAAATTTTACAAATAATAAATTTTAGTCTCTACGATATAATTTTACCAATTAAATGTTGGGTTTACAAATTGAATGTTTGGTTTTACAAATTAAATGAGGGTTTTGGCCACGCTCACAACGCCCCGATTGTCTATAACACAATTTAACAAAAAAAAACGCACTATTTCCTACAATATAATCTTCGAAATTGAATGTTAGGCTCATTGTATTTTCATACATTGTACCTTAATTATATCTAATTCATAAAATGTAAAATTATTTTTACAGATTATTTAGAATTTTTTACTGAATATTAATAAAACTTGAAGTTAAATAAAATTGATTAATTGGATAAATTTTATTTGAAAAATGTTTATTGAAAAAAAAAATGTAATATATTAGTTTCACAATGGTAGATACGTATTTTAAAAGAAACAGAAATTATGGAAGTTAAAAAAAAATGATTTTTTAAGATGAAAGGATTAATGCTAAGTAACTTCAAAATTAAAGTAAATCAGTAGCAGTTGACAGTGATTTATCAAAAAATATCCATATCCCCAAAAAAAACATTTTTAATGTAAAACTTTGGAGGTAAAAGGTTGCGTCTAAAAAGCATACCAAAAAAAAACCAAATCTTCCCTATACGCTCAGTAAGGGCTAATATCCATTAGAGTGAGTAAAGTGATGTGGTTTCGCATAAAAATTTTTCTTCAAGGTTTTTTACATTGAAATTATAACATGATCATACGTGGAAAATTTCATTTTCAGAAAATCTGGACTCGAGCATTTCCAGTCACTCACCTGCCCGCTTTTCCCGACAAATCGCAATCTTCAAACTTTGTTGTTTTTTCGTTAATAACTTGTAAATACGTATAAAAATCTGGTTTGCCATTTTGAGTTTATTTAATGTTGAATTCAGAATGATTGTTATTCAGAAACAAGGGGAAGCATAAAAAGTTGATGAGCATTTACACTACCCAGCTGAAAATAATCAAATGATGCGTCATTTATCCGTTCATTTGACTGTTTAAATGGATAAATGGGCATTCCGGTCAAATGACTCGACCAAATGGTCGAGTCATTGACCATTCACAAAACATCAAATGACAAATCAAATGACAATCAAATGACAATCAAATGACAAATGGATTTACGAATAATCGGTCAAACCTCTGACCAAATCGAACGGCAAAATAAGATGGACAAATAGATGGTCAAATGACGTGGTCACATGACTGCGTGTAAAAAACCTTTTTTTTACGCTAAATCGATACAGGAGCAAAAATCATGACGCAATTTTTGTTGTTGTAAAACTTTGAAATTTTCCAGAACGGTCCCAAATGAAAATACATTTGTACATCTTATCTTGCCGTTCGATAGAGTCAGACGTTTGACCGATCATTTGGAAATCCATTTGTCAACCCATTTGGTCGAGTCATTTGACCGGAATGCCCATTTATCCATATGAACGGTCAAATGCACGGATAAATGACGGATCATATGATTATTTTCAGCTGGGTAATCACTCAGATAGCAATAATATTTTATTCTAAACTATTGTGAACCAAAAGTGAGGGGACGAATTAGGCGGTGCTTGTGAATTTTTCAAAAATTCTAGTCATAAAAACATTGTATTTTTTATTGTCTTTGACAAGGAGCGAGAGAGAAATAGGATGGTGATTCAAAATTAATAATTTGTAATTGTGATCAAAAATATTGTATTTATCATTACACTATGATACGGAAGAAAAGGAAGGAATGGGGTGGCACTTTTAAATAAATCAAAATTTATGCAAAAGATCTATTCGAGATGACAATACAGTAGATCAAGGAACTAGTGTACATTGCCTTTACAATGTTATAAAAGCGGGCAGGTGAGTGACTGGAAATGCTCGAGTCCAGATTTTCTGAAAATGAAATTTGCCACGTATGATCGTGTTATAATTTCAATGTAAGAAACCTTAAAGAAAAATTTTTATGCGAAACCACATCACTTTACTCACTCTCCCTATCGTGCATCTTCTAATATTAGAGCTATTAGTATTAGAATCGTGGGGGAAAGGGAATTCCTATTCACCTCTGACCTAAGGGTGGGGACGGCTCCGCTCGATCATTGGCTTTCCCCCACGATTCTAACAGTTCTAATAGCTCTAATATTAGAAGATGCACGATAGGGCTAATGGATATTAGCCCTTACTGAGCGTATAGGGAAGATTTGGTTTTTTTTTTGGTATGCTTTTTAGACGCAACCCCTCACCTCCAAAGTTTTACATTGGAAATGTTTTTTTTGGGTATATAGAATAATTAATATTTCAGCTTTGTTTATGCGCTCTTTGTATTTTTTTTGGCAATTAATGTCTTCAACCTACTAAAACTTACTTTGTTATCCACGTTCATTTCAATTAAAATAACGCTATTAATATAATTTTAAAGAATGGCTATTGAGCGGTTATGCTAGGCTATGAAGGGCTGTGGAACCAACATAGCCATCTTATAGCCGACTTTCAGTGAGGGGAGTGGCTTCAAAATGAAAATGTTTTGATATATGCCTAAAAGTTCATGACTTCTATAAAACAAAAGCAAAAACTTTATATAATACATGAATAGGAAGGCTTACGTATAAAAACAAAGATTTTTGTCTGCGGCACCACTTGCTCGATCCGAAAAAAATTTACATAATATAATAATATATTATATTATTATAATATATATATGATAATAAAATATATATATTTCAGACTTTATGAAATTTTGGGCGGGGAGATAAAAAAAATTTTTTTGTAGGGACACCGTAGTACATATATACATGCAGACATATACATGCACATATATATCTACATAAACTCATTTATAGGAGCCCCTAAAAGCCCCACCTTGCCTTTTATTCCAGGTTACGGTGCTGATAGAAACTCAAACTGAATTCAAACAAATAGTTGAATTTAATGAATTTTGCAAATCTGGTGCCAGATTTATGAACAGAAATCCAGCCACTTTCAAAAACTCATGTTTTGTGAATATTAGAAAAAAAAGTTTCAACAAACTAATTTTTCAAATCCGATGCTAGATCCCTACTTGGTGAATCAAACTATGAAAAGCATAAGCATCTCGCCAACAATCCAATGTTTATATGTAATTTGTAACCGAACGGTTGGAAGATAACTCTCGCAAATTACATGTGATTTAGTAATTAATAGCGTTATAATCATTTAACAGTAATTCATAATTGTGTATTACTAATTTCGCCTATCTCTAGCTGAAATTAAAGTGAAAAATAGTCATATCATATCGTCCCGTGGAGGATTGTGGAAGTACTCAAAAAAGTCGCCTACCACAGTCCGCCAACCAGTTCTCCCGTTTTTGGGACACACTCATTACTCCGGATTTCCAAAACACCGGACTTGTCATATTTCCGAATCACGAAACTCCGGAAATGCAAAAGACCGTGAAAAAAATACTACGAACCCGCATCGCTCTGAAAAACGATTCACCTGATTCTTTATACTGCCGCGATCGCGTTTAACCGAATAATAGCGCCGAAAATTCAGTTCACCGACAGTTTTTAATCCCGTTTCAACAAAATCCCAGGTTGTCATTTTTCCGCAAACATACGATTCCGATTTTTTTAAACTGCAAAAGCTCAATTTGCCGATTTTGCGTTTTTCCGTTTCCTCAATGAACCTTTTATTCAGTTCTACGAATCGTCATTTGACCGAAGGCGTATTTTGCCGATTCTGAAAATTCCCGATTTATAATACTTCCGAATGATTAAAAATCCGAATTATCAAAATACCTAAAATTCAATATTTCGAATCACTAAAATACTGAACCATACCGAACATTCAAATCACCGACTAGCCAGAATTTCGATTTATCGACGTCATGATTCTTCAAAAGCGCATTCTCTTCTTTACCAGAAACATCAACGCCCAAATCCGCCACCCCTCCGTTGCCACGGGACACCGTGGGCAAGGAACACCGAAATCTCAAACCTCCGTGGATTCATTCCTCCGTTCAGTTTGGGAGAGAAGTTGTATGTATAGATATATATGTATTAACTTCTCTCCCAAACTGAACGGAGGAATGAATCCACGGAGGTTTGAGATTTCGGTGTTCCTTGCCCACGGTGTCCCGTGGCAACGGAGGGATGGCGGATTTGGGCGTTGATGTTTCTGGTAAAGAAGAGAATGCGCTTTTGAAGAATCATGACGTCGATAAATCGAAATTCTGGCTAGTCGGTGATTTGAATGTTCGGTATGGTTCAGTATTTTAGTGATTCGAAATATTGAATTTTAGGTGTTTTGATAATTCGGATTTTTAATCATTCGGAAGTATTATAAATCGGGAATTTTCAGAATCGGCAAAATGCGCCTTCGGTCAAATGACGATTCGTAGAATTGAATAGAAGGTTCATTGAGGAAACGGAAAAACACAAAATCGGCAAATTGAGCTTTCGCCGTTTGAAAAAAACGGAATTATATGTTTGCGGAAAAATGACAACCTGGGATTTTGTTGAAACGGGATTAAAAACTGTCGGTGAACTGAATTTTCGGCGCTTTTATTCATCGGCGCTATTATTCGGTTAAACGCGATCGCGGCAGTATAAAGAATCAGGTGAATCGTTTTTCAGAGCGATGCGGGTTCGTAGTATTTTTTTCGCGGTCTTTTGCATTTCCGGAGTTTCGTGATTCGGAAATATGACAAGTCCGGTGTTTTGGAAATCCGGAGTAATGAGTGTGTTCCCCGTTTTTCCCAATACTCTTTCGAAGAAACGCTGAGTAGTTTAGAATGGTTAATGGTTTGTAGGTCAGCACCCTGGATCGCAGGCTCAAAATGAAGATCACTCGACCTCGCTCCCTGGACCTCTCTAACTGGTCTGTGGACTCCCACGCGAGCTCCCTGTACACGTCCTCGGGGTCCGAAGAGAACATGTCGATGAAAGCGAGCAGGCTGTCCAGGAATAGCAGCACCGCGAGTCGAACTGACACCGCTAAGCTTAAAGCCAACATTCCGATTCTCGAGACAGTTCAAACAATGCCGAAATCAAAAGCAGGAGCCAAAAAAGCCGGAAAAACCTCGCAGCAGATGGATCAACCGAAGCGAACGGTGCTGACCTTAATGGGAGGTCGCGGGTACGTAAACTGGAGATATGTCACGGAAAAATCATCAAACGAAAAGGGGCAGAAATCCGGCACTTACGCTACTATAAAAGATCCGAATTCCAATGATGCTCACATCGTTTTGTGGGAGATGAAGTTGTGATGAAAAACGGGGTTTAAAGGAAATGCGATGGTTTTCCTGCGACAATAAGAAAGAAAGAAAAAAAAAAAAAGAATAGGAAAATCAATTGTTGCGATAGTTATTAAGATTAATTTTATACGAGCGAACAATATTTACAATTGCATTGTTACCGATGATTATTGCATTATCGATAGTTATGGCCGTCTACGTAAAAGAACGGTTACGTATTTATACATTTGAACTTAACTTGGTAGCGCCATGTTTTTTCGTCTTTACTTTTTTTGCTGAGAAAATTTTTCATGGTAATTTTGTATTATGTAGATAAATTGAGATTGGGCGGGAGTTTGGAAAAGTTGTTGCGTGTTCGTGTGAAGCGAGCAGTTGTTGGTTGGATGATCCTTGATTTCAAGCGAAATTTATATTTTTGATTATGGATTACATTGATGATGGACCCTTGCTGGTTTTGGAATAT
Organism: Platygaster robiniae; assembly: GCA_028476575.1. Lineage (NCBI taxonomy): Eukaryota > Metazoa > Arthropoda > Insecta > Hymenoptera > Platygastridae > Platygaster > Platygaster robiniae. The sequence continues at coordinate 20,281,493 of CM052026.1, forward strand.
CGTTCTGGTTGTGACTCATTGTTGTTGATTTGGATAATAGAAATGGGAATTGAGGTTTCGATTTTTTTTACGAACCATAGTTATCGAACGACTTTTCAAAATTCTTGAGGGAGAACTTGGTTGCGGTATGAGTTATGGGTTTTTGGAAAATCCAAACCGACGTTTAAAAAATGACCATAAAATTTTGCACTGTTCTGGGCCATTTCCAGTAGCTATTTTGTAGTCGTAAAATTTGGATTAATTTATTTGTACCCCAGGAGGATTTCGACTTTTTTATTTTTTCGAAAACAAATCCACTAGAATGCATTGCGACGTCATTTTGCATTGCCATATAGATTCAATAAATTACCATAAAAGTGCTGTAGTGCCTTCCGTTCGATTTAATTTACATCATATGTACGATTGCAATGAGCAATTTCCGATGTTGACCAAAGCGTTTTGAAAATAGAACATGCCACTTTTGTACAATGCGAACGTTTGAGGCCTTTTCAAACTGAATTTTTGAAATTTCGAGTGTTGCTGATGAAGCAGGAATTTTTTTGTTATTTTGTTTCTACAGAGAACGTTTTTTTTTTTTTAAATAAAGCAATCAACATATCCAAATGTTCAGGTTTCACAGGCCTCGAATCTCTACAAATGAACATAGTTTACAACTGAATTGAACTTTGTAATTAGATTTCGTATCGGCAGAAAGAGTCAATTCGAATGGTCTGTGATGTACAACCACGTGAATAATAAAAATTTTTAATCCTCTATTTCAACGATTTACAACTATTTCCCAGATTTTTCTACAGGTTTCATTGAAATCGAAAAAATTTGGTTGATCATCAATCAATTTTTTAAGTATTCTCTGGCATCTTATTGTAAAATTTCGGACTGATTAAACCCGCCATTTCGCGTAACGTTTGAATTCCATTGGAAGATCTTCTTCGCGGCTTGGAAATTCAAGGATATCGTCGATTTCAGAATCATCATCTTCTTCCAGAAAATTCTCGGTTTCGGGCGTACTATCACTGGAGACTGAAACAAATGTGAAACATGTCAACGATTTTCTGCAAAAAAATCCGTCGTTGGCTAAACTATTTCGTGATTTCTAGGAAATAATCATTTGAAACGTACAAATCAATGAATCGACAGAAAGTACTCACATTTCCAACAGCAGGATTAGAACGACTTGGGCCGAATCGATTCGCGTCCACGAGATTCACTAACGTTGTTAAATGTTTTATGAAAATGAGAATAATTACGAAATACATTAATTAATAGTTCCTTCAGTCACTAAATTACGCATGAAAGTATTAGAATGATGGGCGTGTCGAAGAATTAATTCACATCCATAACATTTAAAACATTGAATGACACTTTATTCTTCATTTCAAACTAAAAATATCAATTATAATGCACCCTCGTACTTAAGTATAACGATCAAATAATTACATTTGGTCCCTTTTTTTCTTTTGTGATTTGCGTAATGTAAAAAGTCAATGAAGCCGCTCAGTCTATGTCCAATTGCCTTCACGGCGAATAAATAATCATGAATAAATAATAATTTACTATAATTTTTTCCACTCGTACCAGTACTCGAATAGAATGTTCAAACATTCAACTTGTATAAAAAGACAATTCTAAACATTTGACAAGCACAAAAATATATTTCTTTGCCGAGAATATTGATTTTAAAAAACGTCTTGAACCTATTCGTTATTTCTTTGCCTTCTTCTTTGAAGTGATTTAGAATAGCTATTTACTCAACGCTTGCAGAAGGAGCTTTTTAAACGAGTGTGAAGTTTGCAAAACAAGCCGAAGTCGAGTTTCGCAATCACATGAGTTAAAAAAGCCCTTCTGCAAAAGTTAAGAACAATATTTTATACCACAATGTGTCGAAAGTAGAGTTTTTGATACACAAAGCGTGGCGAAAGTGCCTACTATCGCCACTAGTGATGTAACAGTAGTTTCTTGTTCAACTAATCTTTCTTCGAAAAAAAAAAAAAAAAAAAAACTGATGAAAATGGACATATCTTTACCTAAAATTTTTCAAAGTTTCTTTACTGTCCTAAACACCATTATGAAACAATTGCCCAAACATTTCGAACTCTTGAAACAGTTTATAAAAAATTTGAAATCCGTATGACATCTCAAACTCTTGATTTTAAAATCATACACTTTGACGATTAACTGTTTCAAAAACTATTAACATTTATGTTGTACTATCATATCTTGTACCGAGACTATTATGACTATCAAGCAACGCGTCAACAATCGCTTTTCTAGTTTTAGTATCACTTTCAACAAAGAAAACAAACAATTCGTCGTAGAACACTGAAAAAAACCGATAGCACTAAAGAGAAATTCTGAAAAATCTGAGGGGCAAAAAGTATAAAAATATATACAACGTCCGCTCTGACACTTGATTTCAAAATTGTATAAAAAATATCTCTCCTTTGCACAACGTCACATTATATACATCAATCGTTTTTTTTTTCATTATTTACAAGCAACAAAATCGTAGACGTTATTTTTTCTTCGAATTTCTTTTTACGTACTGTCCGTTTTTTTTTTTTTTTCGTTCCTCTCTGTCGAAATGAATAAAAAAATACACAAATATTGCCAAGGCATGAAAAAACTGCGAGGCAAATATTCATATTTTCAATTTCAAAAGTTTATTGCAGTAAAACGATTCTTTTGATTATATATCCTTTGATAGAAAAGTTTTGCTTCGGCATGGCTTCTATAATTTCCGTTTAAAGATTCTCGTGGAAATACGACCTAACGCAGTTTTTCCAAGGCAAGGCAGAAATTCACATCTAACGAACAATGGGTTATCGACGCATCGCTTTCAAAGTTTTCCTTCTCCACCTATTGAACATGCAGAAATCGAATAAATGCAAAAAATCCCACGCGAGGAGGATTATTTTGAAAACAATGCAGCGCTGGAAGTTTTTGATTTTCCGCAGGGTTGTTGCATCTTAAACAAATAATCAGATAGTTTAGTAAGAACTATTTTATGCAGTACAGTAGTTGCAGGAATTTTGAATTCCTTAACAGCAAGTTTTGATGATTATGGGAGTTTTATTATAATGATTCAACCATTCAACATCGGAAAATTGAAGTTTTTTCTCTTAAATCTACGAGTTTGCACATACAAAATATATACATTCTTCAAAACTTCAAGCCTTGAACACTCCAAATGTTTTCAATACTAAAATTTAACTTTCGAATATAATTAAAAAATGTCCAAAAATATTTTTCAAGCGTCTACTAAATGACCTACCAGCAAAAGTCATAAAGATTGAAGAAAATCTTCTTTTAATGTATTCAACGCTCCTCTGAAATTCAAAAATCCTGCATCTAACATCTAAAAACTTCCCAAAGCTACAAGTTCCCTATATTCCACTCCACTCTTATCATGAAATAAAGCTTTTATTGCTAGTTTTCGTTTGTCAAGATTCTTCCCAAATCATGAACACAATAATAGCCCCATTTTAGAATCCCCTTGTTTATTTCTGAGTAATGCAACAACCCTCGTATTCCCTTACACCCGACTCACACGGTTATACCACTGATGGAAGTAACTGGCATTTCGTGCACGCGCGACACCAGGAACCGATTGCGCGACGGTGTGGATATGGTGTTAGTTACGTGCGAGGGAATAGCGCGTATGCACACGGGCTCGGCGACGCCGATGGGCTTGGCTGGCGGCAACAGGTGACACGTGAGCGAAATTTTACGAATGTACGTGCGACACGGTGTGTTAATCGCGTCCTGGCTACCTGAGCTATCACCCTCGTCATTCTCCATGAGCAAATGATCCTCCACATTCCTCGCGCAACATTCACGAATCTCTGACAGAAAATCTCTGTACTCGCTTAACTTGCAATCCTGAAAAAATTCAACATAATTGTATATTTGGTGTCAGGGAGCAGAGACAAGAGTGAATACGAGTATGTTACCTGACACAAACGATATGTCAAACCCAAATGTCAAAATTATTTTTCTTATATTCATGAGCTGAAATTCGAGATAATGAGTTGCAAGACACAACGATATCGCTGTCTCAAGGGGCAATGAATGGATGTGTCATGGGATAAGAAAACGCAGGTTAGTGCTAAAATCGGTAAGGTTCATTTTGGATCGACTCGAAGTTTTGGGCCTGAAATATCTTAAAGCCCTATGCTATGGGAGAACTATTGTGTTCGACCTCGATTCTCAACTGACTCAGCCCATGTAAGCGAAATTCATTCCAACGCTCACGCTGAAAGATTGAAAAGTTGTCGAAAAATGAATTCTCGAGCTCGAACGCAATAGCTCCCCCACAGCATGGTGATTTGGACACTTTGGGCCCAAAATTTCAAGTTGGTCAAAAGTGAGCCTTGCCGATTTTGCCACTAAGCTCCGTTTTCTCACCCCACGACACGGATATTTATTGAACATAGTGCAAGTGTCGATTTCAGCAAAGACGATTCAGACCTTCATCTTTGCCAAATGAGACATTTGCACTATGTCCCATGCAATAGTTTATGCCACGAAACTAACAAAACGGTTTCTAAGTTGCAATTTTGAGGTTAGAGTGGCATAAATATATTTCTGTGCCACTTGAGATAGGTAAACATTGTAAGAATTCCCTATCGCTCTGTCTTTTACGAGCACGAAATGTGTCTCTCTCTACGTTCGCTGCAAGCCTTAAAGTTGTTTGGCCGAGAAATCATTTTCCCCAACATAGGGAGTAAGCCCTAAAAAATGATTTTTGACATAGTGGTATTTAATAGTATATTAAGCAACAGGTACGGATGTGCGAATTAGGAGAAACGGAGAAATTTGTACATGCGTACTTGTTTGCGTGAGATATTTTTGTCACGATAGCCAAAAAGTCACTTGAAAATGTCAGTTTTGAGGTTAGAGTGATGATGAATATAATATAAAGAATTCAATGTATCTATTATACGTTAGGAAACCATTTCTGAAAAACGACGCATGGCCATCTCGTGAATACAGCGTATATTATTGGCTACATACTTCAGAATTTTACATTCTTTGACATGTTGAATTTTACTTTACGTTCTTCTAGTTTTTATCAGTTTATATTGTTTACAGCAGTTTACTATATGGGTTTCACAATAAAATACTTTTTCATAGCTGTCAATGGGTCATTTCATCTCATATCGTCCAAGCAGTTAGGGTCAGGTCTTTTTTTTGCATGAAATTTTTTTTATAGTTTTCACATCAAAATCGAGGATACACGTATTTTTTTGTTTGTTTTTTAGTTTGATTTTGAATTTATTCACTGTGGGGGATTTTTAAAAATTCGTCTAAAAACTTGATTTTGCTCTATCGGCGGATGTTAATTTTTTTTGAAAATGCGATAACATTGCGAAAAAATGACTGATCATTTAAATTTTTTTCTGTTTATAAGTAAAAGGTTCCTCTGGAAGGAAAAAAAATATGAAACATAGTACATTTTTGAAAATTTTTCGTATATCGTGATTTTGGAAAAATCGGAGAATGTTTTACTTAAAAAATTTTTAATTGCATTATTTTTTTTTTCCTTCATATATTTTTTAATAGTCATATATAAACAAAACTCATAAAAAAAAACTTCAAAAAAGTAAAAAAGGTTGTCGGGTAAAACATGACAGAGTTATTTGACGAAAAAAATCGATATCCTACTGCTGGTTTCCAGGAAAACCAATTATTAATTTGCTTACGAGAATATCACGAGCGTTCTTGGTTCCATTTCCGCTCCGTTATCAAACCCTGGTGACGAGTATTACCACGAGTATTCTTGAGATTCAACTTGATGTAACTCAATTATCAACACAATAAATAAGTAATAGTTAAAAGAGAATTTGAATAGGTACTAAAAAGTCACATTTAATTAGATGATTTCGCAATTGATAGTTGTTTGTTACTATAATTATGATCATAACAATTAGTATTGTTCATTATCCGAATTCACGATAATCCTGTGTTATGACAAATAAAGACAAAACAACCGAGTTTTGCAAATCAATATACATGTGTTCTCGCGCAGAGTTCGCACGGCGGTGAACCATTCTAAGTTATTGCATAAGTATATATGTATAAAAAACAGTTGCACATAAATGATTTACATAAATTAAGGATACACACATTATTGTAGAATAATTTTAATGTGTAATGAACTCACGTTGAATAGCAGTTAGAGAAACGTGAATGAACGAAGCGCGTATATATACACACTCCTAGGCTGGAGGTGGCCATCTTTGTATGTTTGGCATTTTCACAAAGTTCTCTCGAATAAACGTCCGACGTATGGATAGCTGCTGACTGCAGGTGGAGAGTATACATGCCGTTTGAATATACTTCGACGGAACAAATTTTCTTTGAATTAATAGCTGCTGTCTACAGGCTCAATCTATGAACGGTGTTGGAGCAAATCAAGTTCTTCTCGAGTTGCACTGTACACATTTTTGCCACTTTACGGCAAAACCTTTAATCAGTATTTGAGCGAAGTAAATTCGAGCAAAAACAATTTTAACCTTATTGTGCTGGTCAGTGAGAAATTGTATATTACGCTCTTAAGCATTGTTAATGCGACTGATCGTAAGGTGATCATTTTGCCAATAGTCAAATAGAATATACATAAGCCACTTTCTATTAATTTCGAAATTTTATATGCATGCAGCATAAAGGTCTTATTCATACTTTTTGTTGGGCCTAAAACTTTTACTTGTTTATCTTTTTTAACAAATGGTACATTCTTTCACGTACAGTTAACGATGTGATAAATGACTGAAAACTTCGAGCGTACAACATTATTTGGTACTATACAAAGCTATAAACGTTTTTTTAATGTTCTAATTCACCATAATTGATAATGTATATTTATACTACAGTCCCTTGCCATATTATTATATCCATGCTCAAAAATAAAGTTTTCCTGATATATAACACGTCAGTAGACATTCAGGTGGCTTTTTCAACACCGGAATTTATTTGTTTACAATATAACATGAACGGGACAAACCCTTTATACAATATAGTATGGATGTACAAAATTCATCATTAACACGTGGAATCAAGCAAAACGTAGTATACATTTGTGTACATTAAAAAAAATAATAATAATAATAATTACTCAAAAATTGAAACCTATCACCACAACAGCATCATCTAGATAATAATGAAGCCCCAACGGAATCACGGAAATGATTACGATTTTCTGAAAATACGTCAACGTGGCCCTCCAAAGAATTCATCAATCGACCGATACGTCTGAATGTATCCGATTGACCGAGACAAGTGCGCGCAAATGAAACCTCAAATATATTATCATTCCGCGTGGGGAATCGACAGCACCGCAGACCAATCCGCCCAAGTAATTCATGACAATCAACCTTCCCATTGAGCAAATCATGCCACAACAAAAGATCCGCGACATCACGTCGAAGTTCGAGTGTATCGAGGCCAGTCAAAGCCAAAGCCCGAGTATAATCATCACCCCCCTCAATGCGTGCGATGTTATTACGAGATCGCAGTCCCCAAACTTGGCTAGCATACTCAAGATGCAGACGAACAAGCATTTTATATAGTAAAATAAGGGATGAAGGTTCATAAAAGGAGTCCGTGTGTCTCACAATGACACCGAGCTGCCTTAGGGCCTTATTTGCGACATAGTCAAAGTGGTGTGCGAATGTCAATTCAGGATCAAATAAAACCCCAGGGTCTCTTACTACAGGTCTGGCAAGTTGATGCTCGTTTATGTAGTATTCGTTTATGTAGTCCTCGTAAAAGTCATAACAGCACATTTACTGGCATTCAAGCTCATGTTATTACAGTGACACCAATAAGTAGCAAGATTCAGATCATTCTGAACTAATAAAGTATCTGAAGGACTACGAATGAAGGCAGCCAATTTAGCATCATCTGCAAACAGAAACAATCTGCAGAACGACAGTGAATCAGGTAAGTCGTTAATAAAGATATTGAAAATTAGAGGTCCCAAATGAGATCCTTGAGGCACACCCGAAGTAACTGCAAAACTCCCAGATTCAGAACCGTTGAAACACACATATTGAGTCCTATTAGTCAAATAACTGTATATAAGTCTCACCAGTTGACCATGTATCGGAAGGGATTCAAGTTTCCTAATAACACATCCCGAATCCAACCCATCAAAAGCCTTAGCCCAATCAAGGTAGACGCAGTTAAGTAGGATCCCTTCCTCCATAGCCTCAATCGCAAGAGATTTCAAGGAAAGTAGGTTCAAAGTTGTAGATCTATGAGAAATAAACCAGAATTGACAAGGAGAGATATATGGCTTTAGTAAGTTAGATAAATAATCCGTTACAAGTTTCTCAGCAAGTTTAGAAATGGCGTTAAGAATTGTAATTGGTCTATAATTCTCTATTGAAGTCTTATCTCCCCACCATTGGCCAAGTGGCGCTGTGAGTATTCATAACAAAATTATTTCGCTCCTGCAATTACCACAATAGCTTGCAAAAATAATTTGCTTTTTTGCGAGTTTTGGTTCGAAGTGATTACAGGGTGTCTGGTACGCCCTTTTGGACTATTTTGGTGGGTCGCATTTTGGCACTCGAAGTTTGCTGATCGAATTTCGTATCCTAACCTATGAGAGAGGCATGGACGAAGGCAACATGGGCTCTCTAGGCAGCGCGTCATCCCCGTGTGATAACATCAACGCGGTTTGTCTCTGCTGTGATTGCGACATCGCGGATTTCGAGAGTGCGATACGCTGCCCGGTTTGCAATACTCCTTTTCATTCTTCATTCGTGAAACGTCCGGGTAAGCTCCCAAACGGGGGATTCAGAAAGTGTTGTAGCCTTATTACTGCTTCAACACTCAATGAAACATTCGAAAAATTCTTTGGTAAACTCAAAGTCGAATTGGCCGGTAACTTCGATGCCAGGTTTGCCGATATCAGTAAAAAAGTCGAGGAGCAAGGTGGAGCCATTGCCGTGATCAATGAGCGGCTCGAAGCTATGGAATCACGCGCTGCCCCTTCCCCTTTGCCTACTACCGATTCGATTGAGCTTGCTGTGCGTGTGGCAGATGAAAAGAGGAAACGCTCGTGTAATGTTATCGCGTTCAATGTGCCGGTTTCCGCGGATCATAATGCTGGTTCAGACCTTGTTTACATGAACGACATTATATCAGGAATTTCGGGGTGCTCCATGGCAGATCGTGCGTTCAGATTCGGGAAATCAAGGGACGGGAAGCCACTTCCTTTGAAATTAATCTTCCGCTCTTGCTACGACGCGATCAGGGTGCTTAAAAATAAGCAGGTGTTCGGCAGACTGTCTATCATCATCGCTAATGACAACACACCTGCTCAATCTCAGTATCTTAGGAAACTGCGTGAGGAACTGAATATGCGTATCGCTGCGGGAGAGAAAAACGTTAGGATTCGATTTTCGAATGGAAATCCGGCAATTGTTAGATCTTCGTCGGAAAACGTGTAAATCAGGACAATCGCTTTTCTTCGCGTTGTTTACTTGATGGGCCTTTGAAGGACTTTCGATTTTATTATCAGAATGTTCGAGGTTTGCGTACTAAAATTCCTGCATTGCGTTTATCTATTCGGCATACTTTGAACTCGTACGATTGCTTTGTTTTGGCGGAGACTTGGTTGAATGATGATTTTAGATCGACGGAATTAGGATTCGATGGCTATAATGTTTTCCGATGCGACAGATCAGTTAATACTAGTGCGCTTTCAAGAGGTGGGGGAGTGCTAATAGCTTTACGGGATTCTTTTGAGGTTCATCGGATTGAATCGAATGATGTACCCTTGGAACAGGTAGTTTTGCATGCTATTATCAACGGTCAGGACTTTATTATTTGTGCGGTATACTTCCCACCGAATTCTCCTTCTTTGAATTATGGGATTTTTGCGGATTTTCTTTCTGATTTATATAGCAAGTATCCTGGAACCTTTATTTTTTTAATAGCTGATTTCAATCTTTCTTATTTGAGATGGCATGTTGATTCTACCGGTAGGTCCACGGTACACGGGAATTTGACAGATTCGTCTCGCCGTATTTTGGGATTGGCCGCTTCCTTGTCGGCTGAGCAATTTAAATCTGTACACAATATCAATGGGGCTTGTTTGGGTTTAGTTTTCTCGACGTTACATTATACTGAGGTTAGTTATACGGCGGACCCTATCTTGGACTGTGACAATTATCACCCAGCATTAGTAATTAATTGTTTATTTCCTATTCGAACATCTGGTTGTACCAGGAATTTGCGGCGGTTTTATAGGGACTTTTCCCGCGGTGATTATAAATCGATTATTAATAATCTGATGCGAATTGACTGGGTTACGGAATTTAGAGGGAAAGATGTTGAGAATACGACAGGTTATTTTTATAATATTTTGTATTCTCAGATTGAAAGGTTCATTCCACTAAGAAGAATTTTGTATTCTTCTTTTCCTAGCTGGTATTCTAAGAGACTGATTGCTGTTATTATAGAGACGAGAAAATTACATGCGAAATTTAAGTCTAGTCGTACGTACGGGGATTATGTTGCATTTTCGGCATTAAGATCGCAGAGGAAATTGTTAACTCATGAGTGCGAGCGTTCATATGTGAGGTCTGTTGAGAATTCACTTGCTCGCGACCCCAGGGTTTTTTTGGAAATATGTGAGGGGCATTTCTACGGAGGGGGGGGGGGGGTGCCTTCGACTTTCAGTTACGGTAGTGCTTCTAGTAATGACCCTGATGAGATTGCGGGATTTTTCTCTGACTACTTTTCTGGGGCTCATAAACACAGTTCTCATTTGCCTGTGTCTACGGACATGGCTCGGGATTATTTTTGTTCATTTGGGGTTACTTACACGGATATTGAGCGTGGCATTTCAGACTTGTCATGGGATAAGGGTCTAGGACCTGATGGCATTCTTAATTCCTTTTTAAAGAACTGCTCCTCTGGCCTGCTATGTCCTTTATATCTTTTATTTAATTTGGCTATCAGAGAAATGTCTTTTCCTCAGAGTTGGAAGGTGGGTAAGGTTGTTCATACCTTCAAGGATTTATTACTGAATACAACACATGCCAGTTAAAAGAATGGTACCGTACATGAAAAAATAGTCTTTTTTTATGAAAATACATTTTTTCGCAAAAATCAGTATTTTGTACGGCCACCTTTCGCAGCCAACACAGCTTCAACGCGACGAAGCATACTGCTTTTACAATTTTGAATTTTTATTTTGATCTCTGGGTTATCTTTTCAACTGTCATTAGGTATATTGATTAGCTCTTGCTTAGTTGTAGGGGCTCCCATCCTAACTTCAGATTTCAAAAACTCCTAGACGTTTTCGATGGGATTCATGTCGGGCGAATTTCCTGGCCAGCCGAGAATATCTACTTTATTTTTGGCTGAGAATGTTGTAATTTTTTGTGCACGATGGCATGGCACGCCACCATACATAGAAATTGGCTTTTCTCGTTTTTTGAACCGTTTTTTTACTTGAGGGAGGAGCTGGGTTTCCAAAACTTTCTGGTATTTTTCGGCATTCATTGTATCTTCGACAGCGTAAAAGGCCCTTGGTCCCTTATAACTGATAACTGACCATACCATTACTGAAGGAGGATGTTTAATGGTTGGTACAATGCAGTCTGGCTTATATTTCTCATTTGACCTTCGCCGTAAGAACTGTGATTTGTCGACTAATACTTGGAAAATCGATTCGTCCGAAAAAAAACACCTGTGAAATTTCATAGAATTTAGACTGAACAGTATCTACAGGACTAGAATTTAGAAACTTTAATATAGTTATATAGCGTTTATTAACCTTTTTCCAGTCATCAATCATGAAATCCTTGTATTTTCGTGCCGATTAGTATCGCTTTGATATCATGGCAGGTGTAAGTCTTGGTTTGCGTGCTGGTCTACGGCTAATAAGGTCCTCTTCTGCTAACCTCCGCTGCGCTGTTCTTTGGGAAAATTCAATGACGGCTTCAAAAACTTTTTTAGCGAGAACTTTTATTGGCATTTTTTGATTCTCAACGCAAATATTGCGGATTTATCGGTCACTTCTCTTTGTTGTGATTCTCTGACGACAGCACGCACCTTTGCGTTTTGCTCTCAGATATTTACCAAGGTCCAATTTTTGTTTTATACGTTGTACAGAACTTCGAGAAACTCTCACAATTCGTGCTATTTGGTATTGTGACATGTTTTGTGCTTCCAGCATACCGGAAATTCGATAAACTGTTATTGGCGAAAAATCAGATACTTCTTCCATTCTGAAATTGTTTTTCACGTAATATGGCCTCAAAATGTTTAAGTATAAACTTTCACATATTGTTCTATCCACAGTAAACTCACCTGATGAAATTGAAAATAGTTCAACCTGTTTAAACACGTAAAATTGTTGAATTGCACTGTGAAACTAAAACTCTGTTTTCTAACAAACAGAGTAAACAAACGAATATCAAGATTATGATTGTTGCCAAAACGATAAAAAGTGTCCGCGATATTTGAAAACTCAAGTTCCACCAATATATCAACAAAAAGTTTATAATAACAACAAGAAACATATGAAAAAAGTAGATCTGCAGCATGGATCTAATAATATGGCAAGGGACTATAGTTTCATTTTACACAGAACATAAGTGTTGTTTATACTTCTTTCTTTGGATAGTCTGACTCCGCATACTAATCATCAATATAATGGAGTAATCGTTAAGTGTTAACCAGGGTTGGGCGAATCGATTACATAAAAATTACAAATCACATGTGACGCGCTACACTGATATTACTCAATTACATGTAATTTTGTAGTGCAAGAAAATGATATTACTTCGTTACATGTAGTTGAGTAATCGCAATGTAGCGCGTTTCATATACCAGGTGTACTCCTAAGTAATTTCCGGTTTTTTCAATGGATGGCGTTCTGTTTTGTACCGCTGTTGGTAACACATACCATATGTCATTTTGTTCAGTCATATCGAGTGCTTGAACTGCTTTGACATTTTCTTGAAAAAATCTTCCAGTAAGTTTTTATTGCGCTTCAAAAATGTCGAATTTTGTACCGAATTTTGAACACATGCGCCATGCATTGCTTTTCATGTTTAATCAGGGGAAAAAAGTGTCCGAGAGCCACTGTGCGCTTGTGGAAGTTTATGGTGATCGTGCATTAACACTTCGAACATGTGAAACGTGGTTTCGACAGTTCAAAAATGGAGATTTCGACCTGAACGACGCCGCACGCTCCGGCAAGCGAAAATCGTTCGATGACGCCGAATTGCAAGCATTATTAGATGAAGACAACACGCAAACGCAACGACAGCTTGCAGATGCGTTGGGAGTTCAACAGCAAGCAATTTTCAAACGTCTGCGAGCCATGGGAAAAATTCAGAAGTGTGGAAAGTGGGTGCTCCATGAACTGACCGAGAGACAAATGGAGAATCGAAAAGTGACCTGTGAAATGCTGCTTCAACGATACAAAAGAAAGTCTTTCCAGTATTGTTACTGGTGATGAAAAGTGGATTTTCCTGGAGAACCCTAAGCGCAACAAATCGTGGGTGAGTCCAGGTGAAGCATCGACATCGACGGCACGGCCAAATCGTTACGGTCGGAAGGTCATGCTGTGTGTGTGGTGGGACCAGTCCGGTGTTATATACTTTGAACTGCTGAAACCTGGTGAAACTGTGAATGCCGTTCGCTACAAACAGCAAATGAAAGATTTGAGCCGAGCCATTGTGGAAAACCGACCAGAATATCAACAACGACAGAAGAAGGTGATTTTGCTCCACGACAATGCGCCGTCGCATAAGTCGAAAGTCGTTCGTGACACGCTGGAAAGGCTCAAGTGGGAAGTGCTTGATCATGCGGCTTACTCACCAGACCTGGCGCCATCCGACTACCACCTCTTTGCCTCGTTGGGCCATGCCCTTTCTGAGCAGCGCTTCGACTCGTACGAAAATGTACGAAAATGGCTCACCGAGTGGTTCACCTCCAAAGGCAATGATTTTTACTGGCGTGGTATCCACAATTTACCAGAAAGGTGGGAAAAATGTGTAGAAAGTGATGGAAAATACTTTGAATAAAATAAAGGTTACGGTTTTTTTGGAATTATGTGTTTTATTTGCAAAAAAACCGGAAATTAATTAGGAGTACGCCTGGTACTTCCATATTTTTTTTCTCCTGTTCATCCTCGAATGATAATTCATCATAATTTGCAACGGATTCTGGAATATTCTCGATCGATGATTCAGATGTATCACTATCAGCATTGTAAGTGGAATCTTCATTAGAGGTCATATATTCCGAATTGAGCTGTGCTAGCTCGATGTCCAGGTCTATTTTTAAATATTTTGGCACAATCACAAATAGAAATCATGTAACACGTTAACTATGACACGACACGTTACTATAAAATGCACTAAAAGAAGTAAATAGGTAAAAAAACCGTCTTGTTCGAGAATTTATCTGAAAAGTTATTCGATGCTTGCTCGAGTTAGACTGGAAAGAATCTGAAAGAAACTGGATGAAAATTGTTCAAATTTCTATTTAAAATAAAAAAAAATACCCTATCTCCATCTTCGTGGGACTGCAAATGTTATTTTAATAACGATAACTGCAGCTATTTCCAAAATTGGATTGCCTAATGTTTCCGCATCATTATCTTCTACTTTGTAAAATATGAAAAAAAGATGTGGCTTTTGTGGAATATGTTTATTTTTGAAAGTCATTACGTCCCAGAGCTGATCTAATCTGGCGTAACGAATCCAGATTCTGGGCTTCGGTAGCTCAGGCGCGCGTCCAGAAATAAGCGGAGGGGGAAGGATACTTCTCCTAATGCGAAACTTTCTCATGATTTACGCTAACTTTAGGGCCGAATTTTTATATGATACAAAAATCTTGCGAGCGATGGATGGCTCACTCGTTGGAAAAAACTTATGGAGTGCGTCAACTGGCAATTACTGGCGAAAAACTCTCGGCTGATGTAACTAGGATTGAAGAATTTCGAAAAACGTTGTTGGAAAAAATGAAAACGTTAAATTTGACAGGCGAACAATTATTCATCGCTGATGAATTTGCTTCGTATTTCAAACTTTTGCCGGAAAAAACTCTTGCTGATGGAAGAGAGAATAATGCTCCAGGTTTCAAAGTCAACAAAGAACATATTACCGTTATGGCTTGCACTAATTTGGAAGGAACTTGCAAACTTCCATTTCTTGTAATTGGCAAAGCAAAAAAACCGAGAGCTCTAAAAAATCTATCAATTGATCAATTACCTGTCCATTATGTCAATCAAAGAAATGCCTGGGTGGATTCTCAAATATT
Organism: Platygaster robiniae; assembly: GCA_028476575.1. Classification (NCBI taxonomy): domain Eukaryota; kingdom Metazoa; phylum Arthropoda; class Insecta; order Hymenoptera; family Platygastridae; genus Platygaster; species Platygaster robiniae. The sequence goes on from CM052026.1 coordinate 20,296,787, forward strand.
CACAGAGTGGTTTGAAAATAAATTTGTGCCATTTGTGACGACTTTTCTTAAAGAAAAAAATTTACCAGTGAGAGCTATCCTTTTAATTGACAACGCTTCAAGTCATCATAAGAATTTTAATTTTAAAAAAGGGGACATTGAAGTGAATTTTTTGCCTCGAAACTGTACTGCAATTATTCAACCGTGTGACCAAGGAATTATTCAAAATGTAAAAAAAAATTACAGTACTATACTTTTAAAGTCCACTCTAGACGTTCAAAATCAACAAGTAAATATTATCTCGCACATGAAAGGCATCACTATAAAAAATGCAATTTTTTGGCTTACTGAAGCCTGGCGAATGGTTTTGCCTGCTACAGGGTGCGCCATATTTTACGTCGGTATGTAAACATTGAATTACTTTGAAAATAAACAACTGATTTCTTTAAGTAAAGTATTGACATTTAGTTTGGTTCCTTACAATTTATTTGGACAAGTTTTCGAATTCAAAATCAATCAAGTAGCCACCTTTATTAGTCACAGGAAATTGAGACTTTTTCTCTGTGTTTTCCATTGTCGTTTTGAACAACTCGGGCGGTAAAAAATGCAGACATTATGTGTTTTGGGCCGAAAACATATTATGTGTTTTGGGCCGTAAAACATATTATGTGTTTTGGGCTTTATGCAGTGACTTTTGGGCCAGCATTTGCGCCAAAACCATCATTGGGCCATATTTTTTTAAAAGAAAGCGAAACAGTCGATGAAAATCGATATTGGTGGATGCTGGATCATTATGTCTGCCTGCCAATGCGCGACAAAGGTTTTGACAGTTACTGGTTACAAAAAAATGAAGCACCATGCCACACTGTAAATCGAATAATCCAGTTTTTGCAATGAAAATTCTCTGGACGTCTGATGTTAAAAAGAGGCAATATTGACCAGTCACCCAGATCACCAGATTTAACGACGCCAGACTTCTTTTTGGTGTGTTCTTTAAAAAGCAAAGTTTACGCCAACAAGCCTCAGACTATTGACGAGCCGAAGTTATACATTCGTGCCGAAACCACCGTTAAATAACCTGAAATGCTCAAAAAGGTAACAGAAAACACAGAGAATAGGTATAATTTTGCTGTGACCAATAAAGGTGACCACTTGATTGATTTTCAATTCGAAAACTTGTCCAAACAAATTGTAAGGAACCAAACCAAACATAAATACTTCATTTATAGAAATCGGTTGTTTCTTTTCGAAGTTATTCAATGTTTACATACCGACATAAAATATGGCGCACCCTGTACAGGGTGCGCCATTTCTTATGTCGGCATGTAAACATTGAATAACTTGAAAAAAAAACAACCGATTTCTGTAAATGAGGTATTTTTATTTAGTTTGGTCCTTTACAATTTATTTAGACTAGTTTTTGAACACAACATCAATCAAGTGGCCGCCCTTATTGTTCACAGCAAAATATGCCCTTTTTGCGGCGTTTTCCATTACCTTTTCGAGCATCTCGGGTGGTATAGCAATGATTTCGGCACGAATATTTTCCTTAAGCTCTTCAATGGTCTGCGGCTTGCTGGCGTACACTTTACTTTTCAAATAACCCCACAAAAAGAAGTCTGGAGGGGTCAAATCTGGAGATCTGGGTGGCCATTCAATGTCGCCTCTTTTTGACATCAGACGTCCAGGGAATTTTCGTTGCAGAAACTGGATTGTTTGATTCGCAGTGTGGCAGGTCGCACCATCTTGTTGAAACCAGTAATCTTCAAGACCTTTTTCACGCATTTGTGGGCAGACATAGTGAGCCAACATCCACCGATATCGGTTTCCATCGATCGTTTGGTTCTCTTTGAAAAAATAAGGACCAATGATGGTTTTGGCGCAAACGCCGGCCCAAACAGTAACTTTTTGGTCATGCAATGGCGTTTCATGGATCTCGTGTGGATTCTGCGTTCCCCAAATGCGGCAATTTTGCTTATTAACGCCTCCAGAAAGTTTGAAATGTGCCTCGTCGGTCATTAAAATTCGCTTCCAAAAATCAGGTTCAGTATCAACTATTCGAGCGATTGTTTGTCCATATTCCAAGCGACGTGGATGATCTGTAGGCAATATTCTTTGTGTTAATTGCATTTTGTACGGAAACAAATGCAAATCATCTTTCAAAATGCGCCGTAGAGTGGTTCCACTGATGCCGAGATGCTGAGCGCGGTGACGATATGAAACTTTTGGGTTTTGGGCAACGCTCTCTCTGACAGCTTCAATCAGTTCATTTGAACGTCTTGGTCGTTGATGAACGGGTTGTTCGCGATCTTTCACTGTCCCGTGGTCACAAAAATTCGACACCAAACGACGAATAGTGTTGTCAGATGGTGCCTGTTTGCCAAGATATTTTCGACGATATGCTCGTTGAGTTAACACAACTGAACGACTATTTTCAATGTACAAAGTAACTATTTCAGCGCGTTCTTTTGGTGTGAAGCGATACATGGTTGAAATTGTACTGAATTGACGTTTCCAAAACAAGTGAAGTCAAGTAAATCGGTTGTCAAATGTTTAAGTTATTCAATGTTACAATACCGACATAAGAAATGGCGCACCCTGTACAATAAAGAAATGTTGTAAAAATTTACTCCCCTCTTTCTGCACTGCACAATCAGATGATGAGCCCGTCATTTCTGAAAAAATTGTTCTTGTTGACCTTTGCAATAAGATTACTGAACTTCGAGATGTAACTACGAAAGAAGTCAATGTTTGGATTTCTCAAAACAACGGCTTGATGTTGTCAGACGATGAAATTATTCCAATTGCTAATACTGGTAGAGGTGGTATTACTCAAATACTTGTTTCAGCTCCATACAATTTTTGTTCCTAAAAATATTCAGAGAAAATTTTATGTTTACATAAATGTTTACAAACATAGCTAAAATATTTGTGTTCCATACACATGTTCCATACAAATATTCTACTCATTAATTTGTTGTTAACGATCCCTAGCAGGGCCTAGCAATTACATCCTGCATACTATCTATTACATTTACAGTAAAAAATAATTGATAATTAATTAAATTTTTTACTGTACTCAGGCAACATTGATTAAATCTAATTCCTGTGCTATAATACAAGTTAACGAAAACCCAATAATTTCTTGAATAACTATTAATTTATATATCATAGTGTACTAATTTCTGTCATTTTTTATCAATAGATGGGACAAATGAGTCAGAGGATTTGATTGAAAGTGGGCCGGATTCGGTTGTGGATGTTGCGACAGTTTTAAAACAAGATGCTGTCCAAGGAATGACAGATGTAATGAACTACTGTAAGATGCAAGAAAATACGGAAGTTTTGAAACTGCTGGAAATTGCGAAGGAAAAATTATTCAATTGAAATAAAATTGAGCTATATAAAAAAGGCGTTTTATATAAAAAAAATTATTATCTATACATTGGCCCTACGATTATGTCCGAAATAAAAAGAACATGTGTAAATTTTCAGTATAATTGTTCTTATTCGCACCCGTTCCATACTTAAAAAAGTTCATGTTTGACTGAACATGGTAAAAACAACTGGAGGAAACATTTGAACGCTTGAGAGCGTTTGAATTTGCGCGCCTCGCGTAGCTACCTTGAGTCGTGGGAGAGAGGGCATTCTGACACTTCCTCTTTGCTTCCCCTACAGCCCCGAAAACGGGAAGTGTTGGAGAGTGTACTGTAACGCAGAAGCAGCGCGTTACATGTAACGCAGTAATCGAGAATTCCCGATTGCTGCGTTATATGTAATTGAGTAACGCAGAAGCAACGCGCTACATGTAACGCAGAAGTAACGCGTCTGCGTTACAAAGATTAGACCACGCTCGCCACGAACGTAGGGGAACAAGGAATCAAGGATAAGAGAAAACTTTATCTCTCGAGTACCCCTACTCTTTCGAAACTTCTGCCCGGCGGCCGGCTGGGGCCCAATTCTGCCTTTGCGTAATTTGCGTTACTCGATTACATGTAACGCGCTACATTGCGATTACTCAACTACATGTAACGAAGTAATATCATTTTCTTGCACTACAAAATTACATGTAATTGAGTAATATCAGTGTAGCGCGTTACATGTAATTTGTAATCTGTAATAGTCGATTAGTCATTTCGCGCCACCCTGGTGTTAACTGTAGAAACGAAAAATCATAATATAGTTTGTATTACTAATTTCAGAACGTACGACATCATATTCGAGTTATTGCTGTTAAATTAGAAAAAAAAATACATTTCCACTGCTTGGACTAATTTAACGCCTAAATCTTTTACGTTTTAAGACGAAAATTAATAAGCTTTTAGATAAGTATAAAATCCGTCATCGGTAAATGTGCCAATATTTCGTTGTCCAACTTCAGGATTTCATAAATCACATGTCTGGATTAATGGAACATTGAAGTTATACGCTTGAAGTTCTGAAAAAGAAATATGATACTGAATGAAGTTTATTTAGAAAATCAATGGTATCACTTTTTTTTTAAATCACGATATAATATATTTTTTTCGAAAATGTACCATGTTTCATATTTTTTTTGTTTTAGATGAAGCTTTTACCTACACGGAGCGAAGGATACCCCATTGATTCGGGCGAGGGCCTCAGTGGTTCAGGTGCCTAACATTTTTCTCGCCAGCACCTGAAGGAGTCGGGTGCCCGCCTGACTGCTTCACTCGAATCTAAGGAACCATTGAGGTGCTCGCCGGAATAGCAAGCAACCGAACCTTTGCGGCGCTTACAGGACTCATTGAGGTGTTCACCGGAAACCTTAGGGTGTGCACACGAATCACTCGGGTCACCGCCTGAATCGAAATTTTGTGCTATAATTAATTAAGCCTGCGCGCGCATAACTTTTTGTGAGCACAGCCAGCTGATCAGACTTTGACAATTGACAATCATAACTATTAAAAATGATGCGCTTCGACTTCGACACTCTTCGTTCAAGGTGATTGCAGGTGATTGATGCCAATAATTGTTGACAGTAAGGGGCTGTCCACATATTACATCATCAATTTTTTACCCACATTTACCCCCTCTCTCCATATATCATCAACCGTCATCATTCCGCAGACCCCTCCCCCCTTTGTGTTGATGTCATCACATAAAATAATTTTATATGTATTTATATGATACTTTTGGAAAATACTAATTTTATGCATTAAAGTTAAATTTCCAGAAATACATGAAAAAAATTGATAGAGTTAGCCTCGAAAAGAAAATTTCGCATATATGCAAGTAAATAAAACTGACATAAAGGTGAACCTTATTGAAAATGACAGGCTAATATTGGTAGAACCGTTCTTGGGGTATGGCAATCGAGGTAATGAACTCTCACTTCCCCTATACACTTGTATTTTACTGTTCGTTTGAAGATTTTTTTCTTGAAATATTGTAAAAATTACTCGAGTCAAAACCTAGAATAAAAAAAGTAAACAACACAATTTATTCATCAAATGAACAAAATATTATTTCAAGATAATTTTCTGAGAAGGTATATTGTAAAAAGGTTTTAAAAAAAGTCAAAAAAGACATGATGTTTTGTCAACAAATAAAAGCTAGGAGTTTAAAAATCTCATGAATAATATTAAGTAGCAGTATTCATGTCATGTGAATTAAGCGCCAAATTTCAAAAAAAATCAGAGCGACATTTTAAAAAACGCGTGCTAAGTTTGAAAAATTTCTCAAACTTTATGAAAAAATTTTTTTTGATGATTACGTCATCATCTTTGGAACTCCTACACCCCCATACATCATTATCCGTCATCAAACTTAACACCCTCTTCCCCCTTAAGAGTGATTACGTAATATGTGGACAGCCCCTGAGCAATAAGCATCTATTTGTTCTTTCTGAAAGGTCAAGTTCATACAACACTTACAATACATACAACAACAACAACAACAACGTTTTCAGGAGAATTTTGAAAAATTCTTCACGACGAAAGAATTCAATATCAAGCAAAAAGAAAAAATACGTGTCTCATCGATTTTGACCTATAAACTGTAAAAAAAATTTCATGCAAAAAAAGACCTCACCATAACTGCCTGGACGATTTGAGATGAAATGACCTCTATGTAAGTTTTTTTCATAGAGAAGTCTGAATAAAGGAAGAAAACTCGTGTTTTTAGTTACTATTTTAGTGATGTGCATGAAGAAATTTCCGTTAGTTTGCGGGAATCAAGTGGCAGAGTCAAAAAAAAAATTCAAGGGCCTAAGGGCACACACAAAAAATGAAGCATTTATGAACCAATTACTAACACCGTACAAAAAAATTTGCTTTTTGTAAAAAAACGTAAACGAAAGTAAACCATAATGGTAAATCGAGATCTCTTGATTCGAACTACCAAAGGTTTTTGAAAACTTAGCTCATTTTGTTATTATGTTTGCGATTTACCAAATTTATTGACAATTTGGGCAATTCTCAATAGTTTTTCAAAATTCCAATAGGAATACATATGTTTTCAGAGATGAATATGTAACGCGATCTGAAAAAAGACACCTAAGCTGGAAAAAATGGATTCCGAGATTATTGCTGTTTCTCGTCTATTGAATATATCTTTTTACAATTGTGAAGTCAAAAAATTGTGTATCGATTAATTTATTATGAAATAAGGCTCTAAACGAATCGCATTCAAAAGATGTTCGAGCCCTCTTTCTCTCAATACACACATTTACACGATCATGTCAGCAAGCTCAAGCAAACTCGGGACACTACCTGTTCTGGTCACGAGAACAGGTTGTGTGCAGTAGTGTATGAAAAGAGAGAGTAAGGAATATCGGAACGGCCTATCGGTTCCTCGCCTCTTCTTTTGCTTCTCTTGAAAAATCTCCGTTATGCGGCTTAGGTGTCTTTTCTCCGACCGTGCCACATATCTTATTCTCGAAGAAAAAATTAGGAACAATAATATATTGTGTACCGCGGCGCATTATTGCTGTTCCGAAGACAAGGAAGATAATTTTTTGTCCTTGTCCGAGGATAGAAAATGCGCCAAGGTTCACATAAGATTTTATACTTCGAGACGTATAATAAATTTTTAACAAATTAGAATGACGATCCCTATTTATTTTCGGAGAAAAGTCTTCTCTGTCCCCACGTCACGGGCGGTCATTGTGTATTAGCGTCTCGATCTAGACGGATTTCTCTTGCTCTGAAGAAGCTTGAATGGCTTTCAGAATCTTAGATCGAAATTCTTCTTTGTCTTCTTTGATGCAGGAACAATCAATTTTTTTTTTATCAGAAAATGAATGAAAATATATCATTTTAATTAGTTAAAATTTTTTTTCAATTTTTTGCTTGAGGAATGAGATCCTAATCATTAAAAACATAAATATTCGTTTTGGAATATTGAAAAACGATTGAAAAGTGCCTGAGTTGTAAATAAATTTTTTAAATCACAAAAAAAAATTTTTACATGTGTGTAATTTGCAGAAAAACAGTAGTTCATTTCAAGAGATGTTAAGTAACGATTATAGTTAACTTTCATTCACATTATTTTTTTGTTTCGTACAGTGTTTTATGGGTCATTCCAGATCAGATTTACACCCCCATCACAGATATCACTGTTATATATTTTTTGTTTTTAAATTTGAATAAAATCGATGTGTTTTTTGTTTGTTAAATGTTAAAATTTTACTCCTTTCTCGAACCTTTGAAATGTCGAAGGGAAAATTTGTTAGATCATTTTGTTCGTAACAAAAATTAATCGTTAGTAAAAAAATTAAAATTGCAAAAATATACCAATAAAATTTTGATTTTTCATTTCACCGTTGAATCTTTCGGAAAAATCCAACAAAAAAAAGTTTGGTTTAGAGTGGCTTTCGTAATAGTTCGGAGGATACAGGGCACCAAAGTGCGACGCGCGTGACCCGCGCGCTTCATGCCGCGGCTAAATCTCGATAAATGCACGGTGTTGCTGCGAGACTTGTTTATTAATAATAAACTAATAAAATATTCTTTATGATGAATCAGGGTGTCTAGCGATCAGGCGATATCAAATTCCCGATTTTTCCGGTATTTTTACATTTTTCTCCGGTTTGTCATTTTTATTCATAACTTTATATGGTATATATTTTATATATATTTTCTTCATTCTTTTCACAAGGATCTAAAGATTCAATATTTCTCAATGATGCATATCTAGCATGACAGACAATGAAAGAGACGTCTCTGAATAGTGAATTTTCCACGTATCATCTTATAAGGATTCCCCAATCGTCCAGATTAATCGGAAATCGGGTGAGATTGGAATTTTTGGCTTTCAATTTTCAATAGATTTCAGAACGATTCATTCTCAACGAATGTGTTCATTGTAAATCGCGGGTATTTTAAAAAATTTCTGAAAAGAATTTTAAATAACTTTTCACCTGATTTTGATTAGGTTTGTTTCAAACATTTCAACATTTTAAGAGTGACAATACTAAGATTAAAAAAATGGACCGAATTTTTCATTCAGTTTTTGGCTCTGATGTTATTGTAAAACAATATGAGTTTTGTTATGAGTCTTATTATTCAATAACTGAAATAAACGGTGATTTTAAAAAGCACATAAAGATAATTTAATAATGCCGTTTGATAAATCTATCGATTCCTAGAAAAAAAAAGGAAGAAAGAAAATGTAGCTTTGGTTTTATTCTTAATTACACTTGTTAACATGCTTGTGAAAAGCATCAAAATCATTCCCAGTACACACTTCTAACTATTTTCCATTCATTTGCTTTTCAATTTTTGTAACTCGTTTACTTTGCAGTGAATTGGATAATAAAATTTTCGTTTAAAGTTTATGAATTAAAAGCACTGTAAAATAATGGCGAGAATTAATTTTTCATTTATCAACACGAAATTTTGAGATTGCCGTCAATCAAAAATTTTCCTGGCCTCGCAATTTTGATTATTCATTAATTGAATCCAGAATCATAACTTCGTTAATTTTCTCAATTCCTAAATTCGTTAACTACTGGCTTTTATTTTGTAGTAAATCCGATGATAAAATTTGGTATCAAAGAATCAATGTTATTTAAAAGTCTAAATAATTGCTCTTTGAGATGTCGAATTCAGTAAGGTGTAGTTTTTTATTTTAATGTCTCATCAGTCATGATTAACAACGATAAGTACAACTTTAAACGTCTAAAATTTTTGCACATTCCCGAAAATTTCCGTACCTTACCCGCTGTTCATGATTCATCAATGGAATACTTGATATTCTGTAAAACAATTCAGAATATCAAATAATCAAGTGGAAGTCTCAGTTTTTACGTTACGTATTCGTAAAACTTGGCACTTTTTCTTTCACTCGATCGCTCAGCGCGTCAACGAGCGTTGGCGACAGGCAAACAGTGTGAATACACCGTTGCACCTTTACAGCCCATGAGATTCGAGACAAGTCGGGCACGTGTACTCCCCGAGTCGGGCGGGGCCTAGGCGCCTCTCATTGGCCGAAAACTCGGATTTTTCATCGCTCAGATCTTCGTTCATTTTGAGTTTTAAGAAAATGGCAAAGGAAAAACATTCTCAGAATTTCATGAGGAATCTACATTTTTCGGGTGTATACTTTAGTTTGGATCACCCTGTATATATATACTGATAAATTATGGAGCTTTTGTAAGGTTTAAATAATTTAAACTACATAGTGTTACATTTATTTATCGCAGCTTTGTATACAACACAAATACTAAGTACGTATATTTTTATACTGGGTCACTAACCTTTTGAAAGAATAAAAAAAATTTATTAACGAACTGCTTTCAAATTATCTATCATTTTTTGCACATTTTCAGTTTTTTCAATAGCTTCTAACATTATTTTCGTTTTTTCGCACGCAAGTTCTTTTATTTCCTCTGCTCTTCTTTTTTTCGTACCTTTCTCATTTTCTTCTTTTTTTTGATCAATTTTTTTCAAAATGAAAACGATTTTGATAAATTCTAATGAAGAATCATATTTTTTAGATTTAGAAATCATATTTATCCAAAAGTGGTCAAGCCGGCAGTCTTTGCGGCTGTAATTTTTGAAAGCATTACAATTTTCACTTGATTGTATCACTTCTTTGTATTCCAAGTTAATTTTGTCAGCCGTACTCCCTGAAACCCACCGATTTTGAATACTTATTATATCAAGGCATTTGACGAAATGCTTTTCGGCAATGGAGCTGTCGATGACGATAACTTTTGGATCGAGACATGACATAGCTTTTGTAAGACAATATTTTATTGGACTTTTTTCTAAAAGTTTTCGGGTCATTGTAATGTAGCATTGACGAGCAAAGGTTTTCAAATTTTTAATTGCTTCCACTGGATGTTTCTGTTTGAATTTTGAGTCCAAAAAAATTCCTTTGGCCTCGAATCTTACATCCACGTCAGAAACGGGGAGTAGAAATTTTGAATCTGACAGATCAACTTTTAAAACCGATACAGATTCTTTCAAAACTTTTGGCTTGATGAAACGTTCTATATTAGTTGTCATCATATACGTGAGTTCTCTATACAAAAACGGTGCCAAAGGCGAATCAGTAAGAAATGGTTCTACTAAAAATGCTACACTGAAAAAACAGCAATTTGGTTTTGAGTAATGGATCTTTTAAAAATTCACAAACAATTCTGAAATTTCTATTGTCTTCGTTGAGAGGGTTTTTCTTTCCTTCTTTTTCAACATGTTTTGACCATTTTTCCAAAAAGGGTAACATTTCAACAGCTCTTTTAGCAACTAAAGAGTTTTCAACCCATCTAATGTCGAAAAACTTGAGAGGAAATAAGTTGGATTCGGTGACGTGAGTATAATTTCCACGCCGCGAAGGGACGTTTTTGAATAATCGGTATAAAAAAGTTAAAAATTCGTCAATGTTCCAACTCGTTTGTTTCATACCAGCTCGAAAGGCCCCATGAACAATATGAAGCCCACAACTACCCATGTCTAATACAGTTGGACTATCAGGGTATTTATTGATCATTGCCCTTTTGAAATCTTCTGACATTTTCAAATTCACGTTGGTTCCGTCCATAGAAATTTGAACGATTTTTTTAATATTCTTGTCCCCAATAGCACCTTCTAAACCTTTTCTCAAATCAAGCGCCGTACAACTTGTAAGAAATATTGAAGTGAATCATCTTGTCGAAACTTGATTCGATTCCAAATCCCAAAATCTTACAACTATATCCATCTGTTGTTTTTGAGAAATTGTATTTAAACTTTCATCAAAACCTACTACCATGAAACGACAAATAGTTAATGCATCTTTAAATTCTTGTGAAAATTGTCGAGCCAAACCGAATGTGATAGTGTATCCTATTTCATATTTTTGCAGTTTCATTTTCTTGGCTATTTCACTATCAGGAAATATCAGAGTGAAAAGGCTAACAGAATCAGCAGCTGAACGATTGCTTGAATGCTTGAAAACTGTTTGAAGACACCAAATAATTTCTGCTGCAGTGACTTGATCGCTGATCACAAACTTTTTTGAAGAATTTTCCAAAGTCGATCTTTGCAACTGGAGATCATATCCCTTGTCAATGTCTAAAATAACAAATAAAATTTTTTATACTCACTGTAAGCTCAATTTATAGTCATTATTTGATAGTATGAATGATACATTTTTCTTTTCTAAAAAATGAATGAAATTACAAAAAGGATCATATTCCTTTATATCAATCGGATGGACTTTAGAATTTAGATATACTCATTGAGCTTTATTCAAAAGTCCATTCAATCAATTAGAAGGTCGGTTAAAAATAGGAGCATTTTGAAGATTTCAATTATTATCTATGGTGTTTAAAACTAATAGATTTTTTGGTTGTGAGTGCTTTCATTCTATGATATTTTTTATACATTCTAGAATATAAATCCATCTTCATACCATACAGAAATTTGTATGTAAATGATTGAAGTTATTTAAAGGTGAGTGAAAAAACTTAGACATAAATTTAAATGATGGCATATTTCTCATAAAGTATTAGAGATCCCATAAGCAGAACGATTTACTTTACGTACAATATGAAATTTTTTCAATTTGTTCCCAGTTTTTAGTATGAGTTTTTGGAAAGTTCGCATTAAATTTTCGCACATTTTGGATCTAACTATGCACTTAACTTTATTTTTTTTTAGATACCTGTGTTGATGATTAAATTCTTTTATAAAGTTTAATTTTGGGTTGTGAATTGCACATATTAAGAAAAAATAATAATACCTTTCAATGAAACCAATAAGTATACATACGTACAGTAAATTTGTAAATGATTAAGAATTGAAAATCTCACATACATGCTTGTATAGGAGTATTATTTATTATTCTTGATTTTGGTATATTTTGATTCCTGCTCATAATCATTAAATAATGGAGTGGAAATATTAACAAAAATATTACCTTGTTTTTTATGAGTTTCAGGATCGAATTTTGCATTTTCCGAATGTTTTGGGATTGAAAAGAATCCATTTTGGAACTGCAGTTTTGTCCTTTAGACAGTTGTTGATGTTTGTCGCCTCGAGCATGACTTCTTAGAGCAGGTTTGCCCATAGAACTTAAATCAATACTTTTTTGACATAGTGTACAAAAAGCCTTCGTTAGACACTTGTCTTTTTTGACCCATGGAAATTCATGTGTATAACTAAGGCAGTATGTTGTCAAGCTATGTTTTTTAGGACCCATTTTGCTGCAAGAATGAAGAAACAAAAATATTATATTTCGTATCAAGGAGCAGAAACGAGATTTTTTACGAGTGCGAAGTTTTGCGAGTGAGCAAATCGCACGAGTTAAACGCGAGTTTTGATGCTCCTTGACATGAGAGATATTTTTCACGCTCGCAGCACATGAATCATTTAGTCTTTTTTTTACTGTTGTGTCGTGAAAAAACGAGTTCTATGCCGCTCGACCTTGGAGCGGCATAGACATAGCAGCGAAAGGCGGTGGCAGAGAATTCGTTTTTCACGGGACAGTAGTAAACACAAGATTTCTGTGCTGCGAGCATGAAAAATTACTTTTGACACTAATTCAATATGATTAAGATATAAGAATAATAGGTATTATATTGGAAAACAGATCAAGTGAATACAATTACAAACTTGCAACGTAAAAAACATTACTTATGATCAAAGAAAATTTTAAATATGCAACATCTATAGGACCGTATTCAATTCCCGGCGCACGTTAAGGATTTTTTCCTAAAAAATAAATTTTTCACTCGAAAAATTGTTATTGGCATTTCCAATTTACATTTTGAATTCAGTAACTTGAAATTCTTTCATTGGCGCAAAATTGATAAACAAAAGAAGCAACCAATTTATTAAACAGTGCTAGTCAATAAAAACTGTCGAATAAGTGGGCGGTTTTTCCCCTCAATAAATATTGAAATTTGAGAGATTTCTATACTCAATAATTTCAAATTGTTTGGTAGAACCAAATGTCTAGGCTGATAGAATTTACAGTATTTTTATTTTGTAGTTTTAATTTCCAAAAATGTGATTTACATACACTCAGAGAAAAAGTAAACTTCTCGATAATGGCAGTGCTCCGCGAGTCCGAAGCGCGCGCTGTGACGACCTTCAAACGTTAGAAAGTATCCCCCCCGAGCACGACACACGCTTCTAAATCAAGCGTCTGCGCAGAGGATGCATCGAATCCATGCTCTCAAGCATCGATGGAGCCATGCCTCGCACGGTGGACAACATTATGATCGAGAAGTTCATTTTTTCTCTCAGTGTAGATTGCTAATTAATCTTTGTTACAGAATTCGGAACATGAGGAATATTATTTATTATATTCATAGTATTTATTGTATAACGTTAATACAATATATATCTACAGATAATAAAAATAATATTTTATAAATTATAGTTTTAATTTTATAAAAATCATATATTTTTATCGTTTTTTATAATATATAAAAGATAAAAATCTTTTTCTCTCTTTCTTTTTATGTCGTGAGCTGAAACTTCTATCATAGTAATGGAAAATGACAGTTCAAGAACATTTTTTTGTTTAATTAAATCTAATACCAATATAAATAGCTTTTGCGTGATACCAAAATTGCAATAACTTTCTTTTGATCGCCTAAATTATTAGTTCCTATAAATTTTTTACAATTTTTTGAAAATTGAGATTCTCGAAAAAATTTAACACTCTTTAAAAATTTATGATTTATCAAAAAGAGTCTGGAACTTTTTTACGAATTTTTCTAACCCGTTTTCAACTTTTATTGCCATTCTGTCAATTATTTGAATATTAATGAAGTATGGATTTACTTACCTTAACTTTCAAATGGAAGCGGGATTTTTTTCACTTGACTCAAAAAAATTGATACAATTATGGATTATACTTCGCAACTTAACTGGATCGAGATATTCATTTTCTGAAAATCTTCAACTTTCGCCAACAAGCACAGCGATAATAACTGTAGCAGCTTGTGGTGGTCAGCGGTGGTAGTCATTTGTTTTTGAAACAAAAGAACATCGCGAAACCGTGCGATATTTAATTAGCGAAAAATTGTAAAAATCGAATCCGGCTTTTAAAAGAACACAATAAATGCAAGATATCAGAAAGTTAAAATTTTTGTTCTAAATTTAAAATTTCCCTATTTTTTCCGGCAAACACTAATTCCCGGTTTCCCGGTCGCTAGACACCCTGTGAATGTTTAAAAAAATTAATACGCTGCCATGGATTTAGGAAAATTCTTAACACGTTTTTAATTAAGCTATTAAATACATAAAAGAAATTGGTAATGTTATTGCACAGAAATATTCGAATCTTCGTTTTTTCTTAAAAATTAAAAATAGGTAACTACTATTTTTCACTGAAAACTCAATTGTAAAATAAGCTGAAAAGATTTTCAGGGAAAACAAGAAATTGCTGAAAAAATGCTTGAAACGTGATTAGAATATGTATAGTAAAACTATTACTGGAACAAAAAAGTTGCAATATATTCAGCCATTGAAAGACTCAACTTTTTCAATAAAACTCTAGTCATTGTCTAATGAAGCAGTCACTGTTTGCTTTTCGAAGAAAAAAAGGCCCAGAAAATCCAACTAGATACGTTTGTGCAGAATTTGTATTTGATTTTGAAAACCATGTACACAGGACTCTCCCTATAACGTCCGCGCGCGTGCTCGAGCCATTCTCTACAACGGCCGGAAAAAGGGGAGCGAACTACTCCTCACGACTCCCCACTCTCAGCTGACCTTGAGGGCCAGTTGATGTCGGGCGGATCACCTGATCTACGGCGCAGACGAAAGTCGCGCAGTTTTCACAATGTTTACGTGCTTTCGCGAAAATCGCGAGAGAGATTGTCTCAAGCGGTGGGAATAAAGTAGGCGGGCTATCCCGCCGTAAAGCGAAACGATCTTTCGCCGCAATAGAGAGCGGACGTAGAAGAGAAGGACGTAATAGGGAATTTCCAGTGTATTCGAATTTTACCATATAATATAACGGTAGCGTAATGAATAATTTGTAAACATTCATTACGAAGAATATTTTATTTGTTTATTAATATTAAACTTGTCTCACAGCAATACCGTGCATTTATTGAGATTTCGCCGCGGCATGAAGCGCGCGGGTCACGCGCGTCGCACTTTGGTGCCCTGTATCCTCCGAACTATTACGAAAGCCACTATAAACCAAACTTTTTTTTGTTGGATTTTTTTCAAATATTTCTACGGTGAAATGAAGAATCAAAATTTTTATTGATATATTTTTGCAATTTTAATTTGTTTACTAATGTTTAATTTTTGTTACGAGCAAAATTTTTAAAGAAATTTTTAATGAAAAATTTCGATAATAACATAATCTCAGAAGCTGTGCCTACTATTTTCTATACCTATTGAAATTTTCAAGTGTTATGTAAAAAGTCAAGGGGAAGGGGGAGAGTTATGGAAAATGTGACGATATTCAACAGGGCGGAGGCGAAGGGTTGGGAGTCTAAAATAGACAAGATTTCAAAAACGAAAAGACGTGTTACTCAAAAGGCCATTAATATTAAATATTATATAGTGTAATTTATATCATTTATATGATTCAGTAATAAATACCGATATCATTTCTACACTTTACATACAATATAATAATTATATACAGTACAACCTCTGGCTAGGGCGCCGTTCCCTCGAATACGATCGAACGCACTCAAATCCTTTCCCCACCTTCTAGTCTCCGCGTTATCTACGAATAGGGCGCTCGCAGGCGCTCTGAATAAGGCGCTTTACATAAAAACGAATTTGTATATAATTATATAAAAACGCTTTACATAAAAACGAATTTGTAATATGTATATGTATGTGTATGTATGTGAGAACTTTGGATAAGCGCCCTATTCAGAGGGAAGGCACGTAAAAAAGTTTCGAGGAGCGGAGGACATTGGTGGGGGTAGTTTGTTTCTCGGAAAGATGTTCTCCTCTTACCCCTAAAGGCGCCCTATCCAGAGGTCGTACTGTATTCATTATCATGGGTATTTATTTAGATTGATGTATATTATCATTCGAATTTTCTTTCATTTAAAATATACATGATACATACACTATAAATCACGTTTTTCTAGAAATAATAAAATATAGCATAGTGCAAAAGAATAAATAATATAAAAAGATAATTATAAACTTGTATTTTCCTGAAAATTATTAAATTGAGGAAAATAATTAGAAAATGTGTAAAGGTTGATTTTATTATGCATACTCGAATTATTCAGTGAAATCGAATGATTAATTGATCTACTACATGATTAAATTTTGGAATCATTTAACTTTGATAGACTCTCATTTTTGTATATTTCAAGTTTTCAACTCAAAACTTAGACACAATTTTCTACTTGTATCATTACTCACGATTTTCACACTCGGCTTTTCATCAATGTCCAATTGAGTGATATTTTTATTGCTTTTCATCAAAGTCGAAAGAGCTGCCATGCCACTAGCTTGGATTATGTTGTCTCGTAAATCTATCCTCTGAAAAATAATGAGCAACGAACCAAAATTACGTAATTGTTTACTTATTTTATCTGAGCATCTTAACTTGACTGTTGGACAACTGATAATATGTTTACATTTTTATAAGAACAGTTGATAAGCAAATGATAAATGTAAAATTTTCCATCATCAATCAATGAATAGTTTGTGAATAAAAATATTTCTGAAAATTTCATTAGCTTCTGAAATTCCTATTTCCTGTACTAAGAATACATAATAAAATACATGTATATATATATATATATATATATATAAACAATTTACCCTCAGCGTTTCATTAACTTGCAAAATATCGACTAAAACATGTACTCCTTGACAAGTAATATTAGTTGATTGCAACCCCAGATGCAAAAGTGTTCGATTGTTCATTAAAGAATCTTTGATCACCGACAAAAAATCGTCGCACAAGTTATTCTTCCCTACGTTCAAAGTCTCGAGGCATTTCAATCGTTCCTGGGCAAAAAACAAAATCATTGGTCGCTTGAACGATCACTAAAAGTATGTTATTCGCAAATTCACTCACGAGGACTTTGCAAAAATTGAGCAACGAAGCTTCTGTCAGCTGGTTGTTCCACAAACTCAGTACAGCTAAGCTGTCGCGTTGGGGGCTTGTGCGAGTCAAAAGTCCGTTTGTTAATTCTTCTACTCCTTTGTCTTCGAGTTCATTATTGCTAGAAAATGATTCGAAATTCAAGCGGCGTAAGGACTCCTTCAAAAAAAAGACGACAAAGGTAGAAGAAAAAAGAATGTAAAAAAAAAGCGTTTGACCAACGAATACAAAAAAATTATCTTAAAGTTATTAACTCCTGAAAATCCATAATCATTTGAAGAAATTTACCTTATATCTAAAAGCCGCAAATGTGTGTTTATCCTTAAAAGAGTTCCTAAATGTTTGGCATCAACGGAGCAAAGACGATTATTGGTCAAATAAAGCTCTGTCAAGCCTACGTTGCTCCTCAAAGCCACAGCTACAAAAAAAACAGCAAAAATTGTTAAATGAAGAAAAATTTCGAAAATTGTGCTGTTAATCCGTGATTTCGGAATGCTTTAATTCAATTTTTCCTTGAGTGATCATTGGATCCAAGTAACATCTTGAATTTTTTTTTCGATTACAAATATTGAATTACCCTTCTTCCTGAATAACACAGTCCAACAAAAAAAATATGGACGGGATGTTTCAATGGAAATATGTAGCTAACGTCATCACCATACCAACTCCAAAACAATTATTCATGATCAAATCATGCTTTCAAATATTGATTGTTGAAATATATTTTGTATTATTTTTTATATTATAAAATCCACAATTGAGGGGCCGGAAAGCATAACGGCCTCTGCGCGCGGGACAGTTAGAGAATGAAGGAATGAGAGAACGGGTCGGAACGGACCAAGCGCGACTAGACGAAAATCTTTATCCGTTTTGAAAAACTAAACTCGTGATATCTTTTAAACTATACATCCGATTTGCACCAAATTTTGAGACATATCGCTCCTTCCTTCAGCGCCACCTCCAAGATAAGAAAAAAATGATAATTTATAATAAAAAATAAATAAAAATTAAAGAACAATCTTCCATGCATATGATCGCTATTTATAAAAATTTTTTGAATTTTCAATGGAGGATCTTTTTTACTAATAAATAAACAATTTTCATATAAAATCTGCGATTTGCTTGTCAATTATCATTACCGTTATAAAAATAAATAAATGACCGCCCGCAGCGGTAGGAAAACGAAGAACGCGCGTGTGAACTTGCGTCGAGAATCTTGAAAATAACAGTTTTTTTGATTTTCAAAAAAACTTCTGTTCATTTACAGAAAGGCAGGACAATAAATATTTTTTTCGTCTAGAAAAAGGTTGAGTAGGTTGATAGAATGAAAAGAATATATGCATTGAACTGTATTTTATTTTAACATCATAAAATTAAGGAACATAGAGCGCACAGAGTTTTTATTCGCATATTTTTGTTACAACATTATTAAAAACATTTCATAATCTGATTCCGTGCTTCTTGTGAATATATTCAGCCGATTAAAAAAATACGTATTGATATATTTATAAAATAACACTTATTTAACAAAATATAATTATTTAATTTATTTTTTATCGCACTGTCTTTTTGGTTCGGATTTGTTTTTCTTGTTTTTGATAGAAACATTTTCTAAAAATGATTTAAAATATTCACGTGATTTTGGATCAACGTAAATTAAAAGCTCTTTCAAGTCTTTAACTTTTTCTTGAGTAATTCCTACTACAGGTGGGATTGGTGCTTTTTCTAAATCATCAAAAGTAAGGAATTTTTCGATGAAAAACGAAGTCGATTTGCCACTATACTCTTGCCATATATCGACGAAACCGTTGGGGTGATAAACAATTCGAACCGCCTTCGATATCTGTAAGCCTTTTGGCATTTTGAATTTGTTTTTCAATTTTTCTTCATAATTTTTCACTTCATAACTGTCGCGTTCTACTACTGTGAATGGTGGATCTCTCGAACTTCTTATTATGTCGATATAATCTTTTTCAGTTTCAATGCACTCTCGTTTGTTCTTTAATTTACCGTAAATTCCAAAATTCCTGTCACATTGGTTATATGAATGCCCTCGAACTGGGCAAAGATGTTCAATTTCCATTTGCGATTTAGACGACAGTAATGATAAAAATACCAAAATGATGAAATTTCGATTTTGGCCACCACATGCATCAGAGAATAAATAAATTTTGTTATAATGATCTTTAGCTAATTCTGCCTTTATAGTATGAAACAAAAGGTTGCAAACAGTATTCCTCCCTTTTTTCAGAAAACCTTCAATGAAGGGGAACATGTAACTAGGATCTTTTGAGTCCGTGTCCACTCTGAGATGTTTGTTTTTTCCGGAATGAACATGCATATTGAAAATCATTACCCAAATCAATTTTAGATAAAATTGTGCACTGACAGGAATTTTCGGAAGCGGAAGATTCTGGCCAAAATCGAATCCGAGACATAAATTTTTCGTCTGTCCGTGGTGTGTCAAAAGTGAAGTTAACGAAATGATTGAAATATTTGCTATGAGTTGATTCTGAAATGGGTACGTCATTTTCTCCTGTGACAGATAAATAATAGTCACAAAATTTCGAATACAAAAGATTGTAAATTCAGCCCTTCTTTTTTAAAATAATTTAATTTAGAATCCTCTCTCGTGTAATGAGAGCATGAATGAGCGAGACTTTCACAATGTAATTGGATTAGGGTTTTGACATCATCTGTCAAAACTTGAAAAGTGTTTTCGTGCCTGCCACCTCGTTTTTCATCGAATGTCAAATTATTAATCATTACATTCTGAACGGTTTTGAATCGACGCCGTGTAATACAAAGCACACGTATTAAAAATTTCTGACAAGTCTTTTCTTCGTCATTTCTACGGTACTGGTATGGGAATCGGTATTCCCATACCAGATTTTGTCGATCTTCGTTTTTTCTATTGTCATTTTCATGTTTTGGTAGTTCCCTTATCATGCTGCTAAGCATGATATTTTGTGCTTTGAAGTCACCAATCTGCCAAAAAGTTTCGTGCAATTTTTTCTGACTATCTTCGCTTATTTTTGTGTAACAATTCTTTTGACAGCATGGACTTTGTAAAAATTTGAATTGTTTCGCACGGACAGTTTTTCCGGAGGATCGAGAAATATACGTATCACCCTATTGGAAATAAAGCAAAATGTAGAAAAATTAAAAATAATATGAAATTTGCAATTTCACATTTTATTAGGAGTAATATATTTAATTTATTGTAAAATTTTGAATGCGTGTAAAAATCAATGATTCAATCTTTTCAATATTAATTTAAGTTTAATTTTTCGTTGATAATCACTAACTGAAATTATTGAAAGATGTATTGAATCGAAATTTTCACCTTATTTCTTGCGACTTTAGATTGGGTAGCTTTCCAGAAACTTTCGTTTTTGTTTGCGTCCAATTTGCAAATTTCGAGGATGATCATCCATTTCAAATTATTTCACGTGTATACTTCGATGAATTAAATGTATTATTGTAATACACTATTTTCACACTTTGATTCACAAGATTTGTAATATTCACAAAAAAATGACTCGAATATTTTCACGCACAAGATACACGGTCGGCTTCACGAAGAAGACTGACTATTAGTAATATTTGAAACAAAAGAAGTAAATATGCATTAAAGAAGACGTGAAGGATTTCTCGGAATCGGCGGAAAGTTTCAAAGCAATTGGAAAAAACAATCTTTTGAGCGAAACCGCTGTAAAAGACGAAGAAAGCGAAAACTGCATCAGTGAAATCGGAAGACAATTAACAGAATTTTATTTTCTAAACAGAAAAAATATTAACTGTCTTGCCTTTCTTTAGATAAATAAAAGTTTTTTAAAAAATAAATAAAAACGGTTATTTTCAAGATTCTCGACGCAAGTTATCACGCGCGTTCTTCGTTTTCCTACCACTGCGCGCGGTCATTTATTTATTTTTATAACGGTAATGATAATTGATAAGCAAATCGCAGATTTTATATGAAAATTGTTTATTTATTAGTAAAAAAGATCCTCCATTGAAAATTCAAAAAATTTTTATAAATAGCGATCATATGCATGGAAGATTGTTGTTTAATTTTTATTTATTTTTTATTATAAATTATCATTTTTTTCTTATCTTGGAGGTGGCGCTGAAGGAAGGAGCGATATGTCTCAAAATTTGGTGCAAATCGGATGTATACTTTAAAAAATATCACGAGTTTAGTTTTTCAAAACGGATTAAGATTTTCGTCTAGTCGCGCTTGGTCCGTTCCGACCCGTTCTCTCATTCCTTCACTCTCTAACTGTCCCGCGCGCAGAGGCCGTTATGCTTTCCGGCACCTCAATTGTTTTTCGATGTTTACGGGAAAAAAACCAAATTGTAGGTTTTCAATGTCAAGGAATCTGTTTTTAAAGTCAAAAACGCAAAAATTTCGATATTTTAATTTAAGATAAATGTAGATACATTTAGTATTGAATTTCGATGCAAAACGTATTTTTTCGAAATTGAAATCGAAGTATGAAAATATCGATTTTTTTGGCATTTTTGACTCCAAACTCAAATTCCTTGACATTGAAAACCTAGAATTGTTTTTTTTTTTCCTGAAAACATCGAAAGCCAATTGTGGATTTTATAATATTAAAAGTTATTTAAACAATCAATAAGTTGAAAACGCGATTTGATCATGAAAAACTGTTTTGGGGTTGGTATAGTGGTGACGTTAGCTACATATTTCCACTGAAACATCCCGTCCATATTTCCGAAAGTCAAATTTTGTCGGACTGTGTAATCGATAATAGTTACATAGATATACACAACTTGGCTTGAGTGACCCTTGAGTCACTAAAAAAAAAAAATGGAATTCAAATACTCAGGGTGACTGTAGAAATTTGTTGAGAAAATTTCTTAAGATCATCGACAAAATTTTTTACTCTAACTTTTGTAGTTTTTTGCGATGAAAAACAAAGAAATTCCGTTTTTAAATGTGCATTCCATTTTGAAGCGATTAAATTCTTTTTGATAAGCAAAACACGATTTGACGTACTTAGTTTAATGACTGCTTCTCCACTAAGAGCGCAATTATCCAATTTCAATATTCGCAAGTGCCCAGCGTAGCGCAATGTGAGACCCAAAAAGTGCATGCTGGGCTCGTCGATGTTGATGCTGCGAGCCTCGATCGAATTCAGGCACTTAGTCTTGAACGAGAATAGTAATAAATAGGTTATTGATATCAAAAAGGAAATTCAATAAACTCAAAATACAATTACAAGCAGTTTTCAAATTAGTTGTAAATGTATTCAAGTTTCTGACAATCACTTCCCATTTTTCTGGAGATCTACCAATTTTTCATTTTTCAAAAACCGTCTTATAAAGATTAAATTTTCAAAGCACTGTGTTTTGGTTTCTCAATATTTCATTAAATATATCGTATTTTTTTAATCATAGGTGATTTCAAATGAGATTGAAATTCCACAGACTCGGCAATAATGTTTCAGCAAACTTTTGATTCGGTCAAAGACTTTTACTTGTTTGTTTAATCCTTGAACAATCCTTGCTTCTCAGAATATTTTGTGTATTTTGACCAGGTCAACTCAATTTCAAAACAAAAAATTGTATAATACTTAAAAATTAATCCAATCACGAAGTGTTGAACATTGACAATTCGAATTAGATGTTTCAATCAAAAAGTAAATGCTACAAACTCATATGAGTGATTATCAAATTTGAACATTGATAAAAGTGTTCCACAAAAATAAATTAATAAATTTTAATTATGCATTAATAACAAAACTTAACATTGATGAAAAGTTCTAGCCTTGAACTCTGCCAACCAGATTTCAGAATATTGTTTGCAAAAAACTTATATGTTAAATTTTCTGAGGATTATTAAGTTTTCTGAAGATAATTAATTTTTCATCCTTCATGGTTACATTATAAGATTGAAAATTTTTCAGATATTATAAGAAATTCTCAAAAATTGAAGTTTTTTGTGGATTTATATGGCTCATTCGAATTTTTGGAAACTTTCAAGTTTTTCATGATGTTCACTTGAGTAGCTTCAATGAATTTTTTTCGAGTACTGAAAAATTTTGCAAATGAATGGGATTTGGAAACGAATGGTAACAATTTTTCGATCACTTGAATATTTTTTTCGGTTCATTATCTGTATTCTTTTTTCAGGGTTTTTTAAAGATCTAGAAAAAATTCATTACTAATGAATCAATTTTCGCAAATTTCGAAAGTTTTAAGCATTATTCTAATTCTTTTTATCATTTCTCAGGATTACAAATATTTTGTTCCTAATATTTTTTAAAAGTGTTTCAAGTTTTTCGTTGACATCAGAAAACATAATGTCTTTTTTAGAAGTTTTTATGATATGATGATTATGAACATTTTTTTAATGATTTCTAACAAATCAGTTTTAATAATTGTTAAAAACCCTTTTTTCAAAGAACAATTTCTTGAATACTGTTCTATTATTCCTCCGTTTTTTTTTTTTTTTTTTTTTTTTTCGATATTTAATGATTTTTTTATTCCAACTAACTTTCAATACAAATAAGATTTGTGGAAATCGATGACATATTTTTCAGTGATTTTTCTAAACAATCGAAGGCTTTGAAGTATTTGTTAAAATTTTTAATGAATTTTAACCATTAATCTATCAATCTATCAATTCCACGATGAACTATTTTATATTACTAGGAAATTTTGCTGGCAAGTGCGAGAAAAACCAAAAACTTAACGGATTCTAACATTTCACAGTTTTCGGTTGTGGCAATGTCGGAAAATTCCAAAATTTTCAACTATTAGTTTGAATTTTTGTTTATTTGGAACGTAGATCCTTCTCTAACGATTTGATTCCGAATCCACTCTTATCTCTCCCCTGCCTTCAAAAAATATACATATACAGTGTGTTCACTAAATCACCATATCAACCATAGATTCCTTATCAAATTTGGAGACAATTTTACCTCTACCATTTTTCGGAATTCAGGAACTTGCTCGAGTTATAAACAATTCTATTTCTAATGCTAAACCTTACGTAGAGACCAGGCTATTCAATAGTCACTTTCGGTGATTCTGAAATCCACTGGCTCTTCCATTATTCGTTTCAACAATGCGATTTTCCGAGACTCATCTAGAACTCTACAGGGACTGTAATCAACATTATTATCTAAGGCCCGGTTTGAAAATGTATTAATGTGAAAGGTCTTACGTTTTTTTCTCAATGATTTGACTGATGTCAAGTCTAGAAAACCCTTGTGAATAATACTGCCGTTGTTATGAAAACATTTAAATTTCTGATGTCTTTTCATTAAAAAAAAAAAAAACCTTTGGAGAATCTTGATGGAAAAATATGGAACATTTCGCGGTATAATGGGAGAGCCAGTCACTGATATGTACAGGGTGCGCCATTTCTTATGTCGGTATTGTAACATTGAATAACTTAAACATTTGACAACCGATTTACTTGACTTCACTTGTTTTGGAAACGTCAATTCAGTACAATTTCAACCATGTATCGCTTCACACCAAAAGAACGCGCTGAAATAGTTACTTTGTACATTGAAAATAGTCGTTCAGTTGTGTTAACTCAACGAGCATATCGTCGAAAATATCTTGGCAAACAGGCACCATCTGACAACACTATTCGTCGTTTGGTGTCGAATTTTTGTGACCACGGGACAGTGAAAGATCGCGAACAACCCGTTCATCAACGACCAAGACGTTCAAATGAACTGATTGAAGCTGTCAGAGAGAGCGTTGCCCAAAACCCAAAAGTTTCATATCGTCACCGCGCTCAGCATCTCGGCATCAGTGGAACCACTCTACGGCGCATTTTGAAAGATGATTTGCATTTGTTTCCGTACAAAATGCAATTAACACAAAGAATATTGCCTACAGATCATCCACGTCGCTTGGAATATGGACAAACAATCGCTCGAATAGTTGATACTGAACCTGATTTTTGGAAGCGAATTTTAATGACCGACGAGGCACATTTCAAACTTTCTGGAGGCGTTAATAAGCAAAATTGCCGCATTTGGGGAACGCAGAATCCACACGAGATCCATGAAACGCCATTGCATGACCAAAAAGTTACTGTTTGGGCCGGCGTTTGCGCCAAAACCATCATTGGTCCTTATTTTTTCAAAGAGAACCAAACGATCGATGGAAACCGATATCGGTGGATGTTGGCTCACTATGTCTGCCCACAAATGCGTGAAAAAGGTCTTGAAGATTACTGGTTTCAACAAGATGGTGCGACCTGCCACACTGCGAATCAAACAATCCAGTTTCTGCAACGAAAATTCCCTGGACGTCTGATGTCAAAAAGAGGCGACATTGAATGGCCACCCAGATCTCCAGATTTGACCCCTCCAGACTTCTTTTTGTGGGGTTATTTGAAAAGTAAAGTGTACGCCAGCAAGCCGCAGACCATTGAAGAGCTTAAGGAAAATATTCGTGCCGAAATCATTGCTATACCACCCGAGATGCTCGAAAAGGTAATGGAAAACGCCGCAAAAAGGGCATATTTTGCTGTGAACAATAAGGGCGGCCACTTGATTGATGTTGTGTTCAAAAACTAGTCTAAATAAATTGTAAAGGACCAAACTAAATAAAAATACCTCATTTACAGAAATCGGTTGTTTTTTTTTCAAGTTATTCAATGTTTACATGCCGACATAAGAAATGGCGCACCCTGTATTCTAACTGGATAGGCAATGCAATACTCCCCACTCCAGCAATGCAATTCCATTTGAACACCGCCATCGTATGGTAACTCGTTAACTTGTGTGTGCATGGATACGCAGGTTGACGAACGTGCATGTGTGACGAACTTGCGTGGCCAGGTTGACGAGTTTCCGTACAATGGTGGCGATCAATAATTTTCACCCACCCCATTGCCTATCCAGTTAGAATACAGATCACTGGAGCCAGTGGATTTCAACATTGCTACAAACAGAGACATTGTAAATTTAACTGTTTATAACTCGGACAATTTTGCGAATTTTAAAAAACGGCAAAGGAAAAATCGTCTTAAAATTCTATGAGAAACATATATGGTTTTCGGTTGATACGGTGATTGAATAGATAACCTGTATAATATTCACAGTACATTTTGTTGCGTAAATAACCAAGAAATATTTTAAACATACCGTCTTAATAAGATGAGAAAACGTTATCCAGCCTCTTGAAGCAATTTTTGGATTACACGAAATGTTGAGTCGCTCCACAGAATTGTAATATTCAAACATCTCAAATAAAGCTACTGCACTCTGCAACATAAACAACAATGATAAACAATAATTCCATTGTTTTAATAACAAGCATTTTGCTATCTAGAAATGAGACAAATTTTTCTTTCCCATTTTTCAAAAATCTGTTCAATTTTCTCGAAAATTAATGAAAATGAGTACCTTGAAAATCAAATCCAAGTCGATATTCCAAATTCTTGAGTCAAATTTGAAACCCATTATTTTATTCTATTAATCGATGGAAAAAATTTTTTCACCTAGCATTCTAGAATCAAAATCGTGAAAATAAAACTTAGACCATATAACTTATAGACTGCTAGTAGGCAGCATTTATCCATGTCAACATAGAACAACGAGACTGGCGTCACTAATTGACAGAGATAACCGAGTGCATCCGAAAAAGTTCGATCATCATGAATCAACATATTTGTCAATAAAAACAAATCGTTAAAAGTGTGCTGTAAAATCTTTTACGTATGTAAAAAAATATTCAATAGTGTGTGATGCAGAAATGGGTCGAATGTAGTATTTCTTTGTATTGAATTTAGCAATTTTACATATCTCATGTCTGTAATGCACGGGGCGCTTGACTTGCAGATATGTCATTGAAGCACTTTGGCTCAACTTGTGACGTCAGTTTTGCTGAGTATCTTGACACGCTTTTTTCTGCTGAGAATAATAAGTAGTAGCAGTCCATATGCTATATGGTCTAAGAAATAATATGAGGAAATGTATATATTTGAAAATTATATTTCAAGACAAACAATAAATTCAACAGAAAGAAAATGACTTGTACCTATAAATTCATTTCATTAGAGCAGCAAATCAAACAATTTTTTGGATAAATCCATATTTCCTTTTTTTCATTTGTGTCGTGGGATGAGAAAATACAGCTTAGTGGCAAAGTCGGTAAGGTTCACTTGGGACTTACTCGAAATTTTGAGCCTAAAGTGCACAAATCACCATATTGTGGGGTCACCTATCGTGTTTGAGTTCGATCATTCATTTTTTAACAACTTTTCAATCTTTTAGCGTAAGCACTGGAACGAATTGCGCTTACATTGGCTGAGTTTGTTGAGGCTCGAGCTCGAACACAATAGCCCACCCACAGCATGGTTCTTTGGGGCACTTGGGGCCGAAAACATCGTGTCGATCCAAAATAAACCTTACCAATTTTGCCACTAAGCTGCGTTTTCTCATCCCATGACACATTTATTTTCAGCGAGGTAAAATGAATTGCTAAATTTTGATGGACGCCCTTCTCTCCCCCTATCAAAACCCTTAGAAAAGGCCAAGTTTCGACATAAGCGACTATCAAATTAGAGCGCCTCGTGGCCACTATTTTTAGCGTTCTAGATACTCGAAAAAAGCTCGAGAAATATACCTCATCATCCAGTGATGTATCTTCCAAATCGATGGCTTTGAAATGGACTTTTTTGAAAATTTCTTCTAATGATTCGCACTGACCTCGATCCAAAGTTTGGCCCTTCAAAATAAAGTCACTGGAACGTTCTTCAGAGAGATCAATATTCTAAAATAATAAAAATAGACAAATATTATACTTGAAAAAGTTTTTAACAAAAAAAAGTATTCGGAAACAGTCGTATTTTCAACTTCAGTCATATTGTTAGTAATTTATAGTTGTTGTTTTTCTTGACTTGCTTGAGATCTTCATACTTCCGAAAGTTTCACAAATTTGAAGGTAATTTGCACTAATCTTATGCCATTACTAGAATTTTATGTTTTATGAGAATTTATTACACGAACCGGCAAGATTATATTAGAAAATCGATAAAACAATAAAAGGAAACAAAATCATAGACTCATGAAGTAATCGATAACACAGTCCGACAGAAAAACACTTTTTGTAAAATAACGGGATAATTTCTTAAAAAATATGTAGCTTGAGTACATCTGAAAACATTTCTAAAAAGAATTTTTGCATGGCACGTCCTGTTTTCGAGCAATAAATTTTTGTAAATATAAATAAAACTACAAACATAAAATCTACAATTTTTGTGCGATTTCGGTGGGAAAAAACTCGTTTTGGGGTTTTTCGAATGCTAGGAATTTGTTTTTGAAATAACTTTTGCAAAAAAAATCATATTACAATAATCTGAAAAAGCTATGAAAAAGCTGAGATCTTTAATTTCGAGGTATTGACATTTCTCGGCAGATAATCAAACCAGAACCGAAGTCCTCCTTTCAGAAATCTATTGTGGGGCCGGATGAGACGATTCAAATGGTCCCTTAGGGACCGAGGCTTTCCGAGAAACGTGAATACATTAAAATAAACGATCTGACTTTTATCACAGCTTATTTCTAATTATGGAAAAATGATTTTTTTCTTGCAAAAATTTTTCTACTAATGGATTTGTTGCAGTCGAAAAACCCTATGTGAAGTTTTATTTTACCAAAATCGATCGACAATTGTAGATTTTAGGTTTGTGGTTTCATTTAAACTAAAATAATTTATTGCTCGAAAACTGGACGTGTACATGTAAAATCCCTTCCGGAACTGTTTTTAGGGCATGTAAAATTAAATGTTTTCGCTGGAAAGAATCGGTCAATTTTTTTTTGTCGGACTGTGTAATTATATGTTGTTGCCTACATTTCTTAGTTTGTTTATATGAGTTTTGATTATATATCATACGTTATTGAAATTGACAAGAATGTTAATATCTATACTGCAATAGTTAATTTTTTACAAAATTTTTGCAATAATTCGAAATTTTTCAGTTTGTTAATGAGTGCCCAATTTCAAACTCTTTGTATTAGAATTTTAAGATGTGGGAATGTCAACGATTCGATATTAAAGATAACGTTTTTATTTTGCTTTTCAAGCTTTTAAAATCAACATTTTTTTTGTGAAATTTTCAATTTTTTAAATAGAGGGATTACCTCAAAATTAAAATGCGTTTTTTCTTTAAATTAAAGATTAGGCTTTTTAAATAACTTTTAAATAAATAAAAATGTGGTTTCTATTGTACAATTTTTTGTATGTAAAAAGTAACTGAAATGAGGTCCCGCTCAAAAGTGAAGTGATTGATCGGCGCGTTTATGACGTCACTCAAGTTGATACATCAAGTATTGTAAATCAATGAGAATTATTTAAAATTTTGTAGAATATAGGTTTTCAGAAAGTTTTGAAAATCATTAACTATTGCCAAATTGCCAGTGGTGAAAAGATTCATTTATTCTCATATTTTTCAATCTTTATCCCCATATGATCGTAACGAGCTTACAAAACAATTTTTATCATGAAATAAAACCATTCCTTCTGATAATTTATCTATTGGTTATTTAATTTAGTTAGAAAGTATTATGTGAGATTTCGTTATTATAAAATGTGTTTAGAATGGAAAAATGAATGTAAATGAATTTACTGCTTTCCAAAATTAGCTAACCATGGTTACGAAAACTGAAAAAAAAAATTACAGTTATTTGTAAAATAATTAAAAATTCGTTTCGAAGTCTTTTAACTTTAGAATTTCAAAAAAAGTATTTTTAAGGTTCGAAAGATCAATATGTGTATGTGGCGTAGACTGAAGAAAGGGTACTAACAGCACCAAAAATCGAATTCGAGATAGTCAGTGATTCTGAATATAGGAATCTTGCTTTATCAAACTAGTCCAGGGGGACCAAACTCTGGCCAAAACCTGCAACGGTTTTCCCCCGCCAGAATTGCCAACTCGCTCCCACCAGCTTCTACCCACTCATTCCCACTTCTACCTCACGATACGTGGGGTAACCGATATTAAGCTAGAGGTGAGGGACCGAAAGCACCATGTCTTTAGATGCTTAGTCCGGACAGGACCGGCTTTGCCTCCCCTGCTTTCCCCTTTTCTTTGAAAAGTAGGGGAAGAAGCGCGCGGGTAATCTATTCCCGCCGCTTGGTAGAGTTGGGAAAATCTTGGTAGAGTTGCTGGTTTCGGGAGAGCGCCACTGCGGAAAAGAGAAAGTACAGACTCTTAAGGCGCATTCCCAGCTCTTGGAACCATGCCGGTCCCTGTCCCGGTCCCGCTAGTTTTTGGGCAAGCGCGGGCGGGAGGGAGAAGCCGCACCCCGCTCCCGCCCGCGCTCACCAACAAAATAGCAGGACCGGGACAGGGACCGGCACGGTTCCAAGAGCTGGGAACGCGCCTTTATGGGAGTTTGGTCCCCCTGAACTAGTGATGGGGGACCGGGTTTCGTTCGCGCAGCATGGAGCACGAGTGGGGCAGCAACGTCACAGAAATCACAGCTTTCCCGCTCGTCTCCGCGTACCCCGGGCCCAAAAACACTTCTCTATGCATGAAATCGGTGGTAAACACAGTGGTAAACATGGCTATTGATAGCTATGAGTTCTGATTAGAGCGGAGCCTTTTCCAAAGTCATTTTGCTGATTGTTCTATTTACATATGAGTGCGCAAATTCTCTTCAAGAAATGAATTCAAATATTATGTTATTCATAATGAATAACAAAGAAATCTCATAATCATTGCTGTAAATCCCTATATTATTTAAATTATTTATATGTATGTATAATGTATATCATGTTATACATGTATCATTGATAAATATCATATATCATTTTAATCATTAATGATAGAGAATCGTTTTAATTTTTAAAATCATTAGTACCAAATAATTTTTTTCAGAATTGTAATCGGTAATATTTTAGATCAATTTTTTCGAACGAAGCCTGAGCACAAATATATGAAAGTATCTTTGCTGGAAGATCGAAGTCATTAATTTATTCATTTATTCAACTTTCTATGAATTTTGCGTTGATCAATATTGTACACCTGAATCCAATGATAGTAATGAATAATTATACGAATAAATTCGGTATGATTCACGAAATTCAACCATGCAGTACTGGTTTCAAAATTCAATTTTTTCAGCATAGATGTTTATGCAGGAGAAAATCTGAAATGCTGTATTTTATTTAATTCGATTATATCTATCTAGATCTAGCTACTACGTTACATGTTATAATTATTCAGTCACAAAATAATATCCTTAATAATATGATTCACCTCCGTAACAGTACAAAAGTACTAGAATGTTGAATACAAGATTTTTATTTGAACTACTAGTTTCGTAATGACTGGTTTTGTTTCCGATATAATTATTTCATTGAAGTGACCAAATTCCCTAGCGATAAAAACGAATAAAAAGAATTCCATGCACTTATTTGAGATGATTATGCAAAATGAACATGAAATTCATATTGCAAAATGACCTTATTAGTTCAAGTAAGACCATCAGCGCAGGGGTGCTTGGGAAAGCACCATTTGAATTATAACTTATAACTAAGAACATTTTTCTTAGCAGATTTTGCGTCAGCGAAAAATATTTCTAGTCACGAAATTTTATAGATCCTAACCCACCTGACAAAATATATTATATTGTTTTCAACTTCATTCCTGTCTTTTCCAACGAAAGAAAGAAAAATCCCGGAATAATATTTTGCCACCTTCTTTCAGCGTTTTCATATAATGTGGTACTTAATTTTTTTAAATTCATAATTACACATGATCGAAATATCACATGATTGCCTATTAGCGCGTTTTTTTAAGTTTTATTGCTTAATGCAGTAGACTGGAGTATTTATTATTTGTTTGAATATCAATTTTTAATTCCGTGTTTGTGGGCATAAGGACATATATATTTATTCAATAAGTCGATATAGTTTCAAGTTTTATGGTGACAAAATTCTGAGTCGTATAAGGTGTTGCGTTTCAAAATTTTCAATTTTGTCAATTCGGATACTAATTTCACAATGTTCGCTTGAAGCCGTTATTAAATAATTTTACGTGGGATTTTTCAAATTTTTTAAATTTGCATCCACTGCGTGATCATGCGTGATGGCGAATTTCCCAATTTTATGTACTAGATTTCAAATTTTTCAGTTGAGATAAAACACTTTAAACAGAATTTCGTGGGAAAAAATCTAACTCAATTTTTCTACGATCGTGATAATTTTATTTACAGAATCATTTATTCAAATAAATAAATTTACCAGAAACTTGATGTTTATAGGTGGATATGAATAATTACCAAAGATAATTATGCAAATCAACATAATAAACGTATGCCACAATCATTCTACACATGTAAATAGGACCTACAGCATAGTCGCATTTGGAAAAGCACCGTTTTAATCGTTCTAACCGGAACTCAAAGCTTTGTTTACCGCAAATTTCATGCATAGAAAAAGTGATTTTGGTCCCGGGGTCCCAAGAGACCGGGGTACGCGGAGGCGAGCGGGGAAACTTAGGACCTCTGTCATGTACGTCCCAGTAGTTTCTAGCGGCGAGGTACGCGGAGACGAGCGGGAAAGCTGGGATTTCTGTGACGTTGCTGCCCCTTCTCAATCTGCGCGAAAGACGAAAACAAGCCCGTCCCCCATCACTGCCCTGAACTAGTCTACTCTTAAAAATGTATGATTTTTTTATTTCATTATAAATTGAGTTACAAAATTGGACGGTCCATTCTACGCTTAGGGACTTTCTCTTTTCAATCTCGTTTTTCTCGAAAAGTGGCGAGGTGCTGTTAGTACCCTTTCTTCAGTCCACGCCACATATGCTATTCGAAATTTCATCATATAACATTATAAAAATGTGATTCATTTAAATTTTAAGATTTGATTCTTTCCATACAATTACCTTCAAAAAATAGGAATACAGAAATGTTTAAAATCGTAAGCTTCGAAAAGAAAATAGAGAATCTGAAGTTTCAAATCCTTAGATTTTTTTAAAGCTTTGTATTTTAAAAAGTAAATATTTGATTAAAGAAACAAGGTTTTTAAAAACTCAACACAAAAGACATATAAAAAAAAGTCTAGACCCTACAGCCTGAAAATTTTAACGCGCCTAAAATAAAACAGTTATTATCAGGAAATGGAACCAACGTCCGAGAATTCCGTTATAGATTT
Source organism: Platygaster robiniae (assembly GCA_028476575.1). Lineage (NCBI taxonomy): Eukaryota > Metazoa > Arthropoda > Insecta > Hymenoptera > Platygastridae > Platygaster > Platygaster robiniae. The sequence goes on from CM052026.1 coordinate 20,330,426, forward strand.
GTTTATGAAGTTTCCCTTGTTATAAAGTAATTGTTTCAATTACCAGCGGTTACTCGATCTATTGCGCGAGCGTTTACCGCCGTTTTATAAGTAACATGTGTGTCGTCGAGCATCGGCTGCGTTAAATGTTTCACTTTTATTTATGACTAACTTAAAACATGCGATCTGTTAATTAATGGCGCTTCCGGTATGACATTAAAACGAACTTGAAATTCCGAGGAGAAAATAAAAAATCGAACGCAAAATTTTATTTCGAGATAACAAAACTTTTAGATCTGAATTTTACAGGGTGCGCCATTTCTTATGTCGGTATTGTAACATTGAATAACTTAAACATTTGACAACCGATTTACTTGACTTTACTTGTTTTGGAAACGTCAATTCAGTACAATTTCAACCATGTATCGCTTCACACCAAAAGAACGCGCTGAAATAGTTACTTTGTACATTGAAAATAGTCGTTCAGTTGTGTTAACTCAACGAGCATATCGTCGAAAATATCTTGGCAAACAGGCACCATCTGACAACACTATTCGTCGTTTGGTGTCGAATTTTTGTGACCACGGGACAGTGAAAGATCGCGAACAACCCGTTCATCAACGACCAAGACGTTCAAATGAACTGATTGAAGCTGTCAGAGAGAGCGTTGCCCAAAACCCAAAAGTTTCATATCGTCACCGCGCTCAGCATCTCGGCATCAGTGGAACCACTCTACGGCGCATTTTGAAAGATGATTTGCATTTGTTTCCGTACAAAATGCAATTAACACAAAGAATATTGCCTACAGATCATCCACGTCGCTTGGAATATGGACAAACAATCGCTCGAATAGTTGATACTGAACCTGATTTTTGGAAGCGAATTTTAATGACCGACGAGGCACATTTCAAACTTTCTGGAGGCGTTAATAAGCAAAATTGCCGCATTTGGGGAACGCAGAATCCACACGAGATCCATGAAACGCCATCGCATGACCAAAAAGTTACTGTTTGGGCCGGCGTTTGCGCCAAAACCATCATTGGTCCTTATTTTTTCAAAGAGAACCAAACGATCGATGGAAACCGATATCGGTGGATGTTGGCTCACTATGTCTGCCCACAAATGCGTGAAAAAGGTCTTGAAGATTACTGGTTTCAACAAGATGGTGCGACCTGCCACACTGCGAATCAAACAATCCAGTTTCTGCAACGAAAATTCCCTGGACGTCTGATGTCAAAAAGAGGCGACATTGAATGGCCACCCAGATCTCCAGATTTGACCCCTCCAGACTTCTTTTTGTGGGGTTATTTGAAAAGTAAAGTGTACGCCAGCAAGCCGCAGACCATTGAAGAGCTTAAGGAAAATATTCGTGCCGAAATCATTGCTATACCACCCGAGATGCTCGAAAAGGTAATGGAAAACGCCGCAAAAAGGGCATATTTTGCTGTGAACAATAAGGGCGGCCACTTGATTGATGTTGTGTTCAAAAACTAGTCTAAATAAATTGTAAAGGACCAAACTAAATAAAAATACCTCATTTACAGAAATCGGTTGTTTTTTTTCAAGTTATTCAATGTTTACATGCCGACATAAGAAATGGCGCACCCTGTATTTTAGTTCATAAGTAAAGATGCTGCTCAAATTTAAAGTTAAAATAAGGTTTGTTGTCGAGAAAACACAAAAGTATCGAAGATATAAAAGCTTTAGATCTTATGAAATTTAAATTGAAGTTGAAAAAACACTCAAAATTGTATATTTCGTAACAGGCACGGATCTGCGAATTTGGCGAAACGGGGAAATTACGGTCCGAGGCAAAGTCGAGGACTGTAACACGTTTTGCCTATGAGCACATCCGTGCCTGTTACGAACGATATTTTATGTACCGAGGGCATAGAAAACGCGTTTAGAGATCTCAAGCTGGCATAGAAAACACACTTTGTACTTTTCTTGGTCGGCGTTTGAAATGAGTGTGTGGGCGCGCAGCGGAGTGAAAAGGGGATTCTTACGCTCAATCCACGAGCAGCCTAACACACTCTTTTCAAACACTGACCATGAAAAAGTTTATTTCAATGTTTCTCTTTTATTCGCCACTATTTTGAAACATGCGTTGTATTTATTTATAACCCTTAAACGTCCAAATAAACTTGAAAGAGAAAAAAGCCCGAATCTACGCAACTCAGAAAAAAAGAAAATCCAATGTGTAATTTGAAATCAAAGCATGAAATACTTAATCTCATTTTTAATGAACTTAAGAAAGCACGATAAAAAGATGAAATTATAATTGTTTTTAAAAGTTTTGAATTTTTCTTCCATAATCATGTAAATCAGCCTTCTTCATAATAAAATTTGACGGTTGAAAAACTTCTTTTTTATTATGCAATAACAATAATTTTTCCGGAAATGCTGTGTTTTTAGCGAGTTACATAAACTTTCAGGCAGAAAAAATTTGAAAAAAATTGGTAACAATGAAAGAGTTCCGTGTTTTGATGCAGGAAAAAATTAATTGATTCGTTAAGTATAACTTCATCGAGTTGTATGATAGAACACTTTTTACTTACTCTTTTACTTGGAAGTTTAAAAATACTTGACAAGGTAAAGTTGCTAAAGTTTTTAATTGAAAATTTAAACGTTCCAATTTCGCTACTAATACACGAATTAAATGATAAACTTAGTTTCAAAAAGTTATAGATTTGCGAACATTGACATATATTTTACAAAGATACGACAAAAAAAAGAATTCAGTAGTTGTAGTTTTTCTGAAATTTCGTTTTTTATCGGTAGAGTTAAAAATAATATAATTTACTAAAAATAAACTTTGAACACATTTACGGACGATCCGATAATTTGGTACCTATCTTTAGAAATGTTCACGAAATTCCAAGTCCTTTTTTTTACACGAGATATAATAACATGAAAATCAATTCAAGAAATCATTCCACCTTATTCTTAAACTTTTTGGGATTCACTGTTTTTTGCGAAAAATTTATGCACACTAGTACCTTCTTCTCTTTCTATTCTGATCCGTTAGCATCAGAAAAAAAGGAAAGAAAATGCTTGTTATAGCAAGGACTACTGTACCAGTGTTCTGAAACTGTTTGAATGCCATAAATTTTTACTTTGAAATTCAATAAAACTTAAATAGTAATAGTTCTAGAATTAAAAAAATTTGTGATAGCTTTCAGCGAGTTACATAAATATTCAGCAATGAAAAACTTGTGGAAAAATTATTGACGATGAAGAGATTAGGTTTTCTGTAGGAAAAAAATTAATTAATCCGTCTTGAACACGTACATTAGGTTGCATGAATATGCAGTATTTGGTAATTTTGAAAGTTCTTTGGAGTACACAAATGTCTGTATAATTATTGATATTTTTAAATGTCTGTGAAATTGTCTATAGAAATTCCGGAAAATTTTCCAAAATCGAGTTCTTTTTTTCGAGATCAGACAAGAAAAAATTAATGAATTCCATATTACGAAACAAAAATTTATCCAAGCTATTTTTGCCTTGTTTTTAACTTTTTTCGATTTGTAATTATTCTTGAAAAATGCATCAAAATGTTTTAAGGTACTTTAGATTCTATGAATTTTATTCCAAAATATGATCAAGCCAGGTCCGTAATAATTATTTATAACATTTTATAGAAACGCATATAAGTAGAATCGGTCTCTCGGAGCCAAATTTTTTCAAAATTAACGGATTCTTCTACAAAAGAAAATCTTGTTTATTCGTTAATACAATTTCTCTAGCTTTCAGCCTACATCTGAGGCCCTCATCAGGAGTGAATTTTCCGTTATATACATATTACAATATAAATTATTATTATGACAATAATTTTGAAAAAATTTGGCTTCGAGAGACCGATTCTACTTATATGCGTTTTTCAAAAGCGGAGCGTTACTACGGATAATTTTATAGAAATTCGTAGAAGTTGTTCAAAAGCGTAAATTAATCATTAATCTTGAGTAGAACCCTTAAAAATTTACAAGAATCTGAATCATCACAAAATCGAGTTTTCAGTTCAGTCCCGTTTCCGACATCGCGAGAAACTCCCACATGTGCTAAAAATTTTCTGCAAACTTTTACAAATTTTCAATTTCTCCAAAACTGTGACCACGTTCTCTTTAAAATACTTTTCGATAGTTTCAACATTTTGAAAAATTGTTACAAATAATGAAACGAGCATTCTCTCAAACACATGCAATTTTATTACAAGGCTGTTACCACTTAATATTTAAACTTTTAATAATACTTCGAAATTTTTAGCAATATCATTAAACTTCCTCGAGTAATAAAGTTATCAAAGAAATTCCCAAAGACGCCTATTGTTTACATGAAACTTTCATAAGCTGAATATAAAATATCAAGAATATGTGATGAATAAACAATTGAAATAAAATATGAAACGATTTTTGGAAAAGCTTCATAATTGCGTTTCATCATAAGAAATGTAAGTATTTCAATTTCATTAATGGATACAGTTATTAAATAATAAACGAAGTTTTGAACAATGAAACGAATTTCGTAAGTTCAAAAAATGTAAGGATTCAGTATTATTATAACTTGAAATTTTATCTGACTTTGATAAATTTTTAAGAATAGTACTATTTTAAACAGTGTCAATATCAGCAAATAAACCTCCGAATAGACGCACAAGAATGTTAGCAAAAGTATATGTGACGACGTTTCTAGAAAGGGACCTAATGACCAAAACCTCGATTTTGAGATTTTTACATGGGTCAATGGAGTAAATCACTATCTTTCATTTGCAGCCAGTCTCACGTTTCTACGATAAAAATTGAGCTGGATAAATTTTTTTCTGAATGTGTATTCCAATAATATTTTCGCTAAAATCTGGCTAAAGCATCGCTCTCTCACTCTACTTGCTACTACATTATTAGGTGTCCGTACCTAATGGTTCCTCGGAGACTGGTCCTTTGTATTTTCTATGAAGCCTATAGAAGGAGGCCTGACTTCCTATGTCGCCGCTATCAGCAGAGAATGCAAGGATTTGGCTGCCCGAATCCCCACTTTACAGCCTTTATTATTTTTTTTTTTTTTCTGTACTGCGCGAATCGACTGATTTTACTAGAAGTGAATCGTTCGCGCAGTACAGAAAAAAAAATTGGTGGGGATTCGCGCCACCAAATCCTTACATGTTTTTCTTCCAATAGTCGGGCCTCCTTTTATAGACTTTATAGTATTTTTATTGTGTCGAATCATTAGTGACATCTTCTAGTTCACGCCTATTTCGTCCAATAATGGCGTAGAAAATAGAAAAGGAAGGAATGAATACACATCTATTTACCTGCTTTCGGGACTGAAACTTTAAACGCGTTTTTCTCGAAACGCGGTTTTGGTCGTTAGGTCCCTTTCTAGAAACCGCGTCACATACAATTAAAAAAAAAAAAAAAGAAAATTTTGATCTTTGCCTGTGAATTGTATAGAATTCGAAGAAGTTAAAAATCGAACTTGAATAGATTCGAAAAGAATAGAGGTATATTTCTTCGAAATTGGTCCAAAATTTCGAGTACTTTTTTTTTTAGAGATTAGACATAATTATAACAAATTATTTTTCATGGCCAGCGTTTGAAAAGAGTGTGTTAGGCTGCTCGCGGATTGAGCGTAAGAATCCCCTTTTCATTCCGCTGCGCGCCTAATACACTCATTTCAAACGCCGACCAAGAAAAGTACAGTTCGTATCTCGAACATTAAAACGAGCATTTTCGTGTTTACGTGAAGAAACCCTACGACCGCCTTTTCGAACCATGTTTTGGAGTACACTCGTTCCTGACGACAACGAATGCTCTCGTCTCTTTCTATTTTGATCTGTAAGCATCAGAAAAAAAGGACAGATAATGTTCGTTGTCGTCAGGAATGAGTGTACGTGGAAAATCATATGTTATGTATTTACGAATATAAAAAAGCATGGAACCGTGAGTAAACAACCGTGTTGAAGTGCGAGGTCGCGATTTTCATGTCGATTTTTAGGGACGGCCGATTCATCGGTCGGAAAGGCAGCCTTGGGTTTCTACACGTAAACAATGAAAACGCTCGATTCTTCTCGCTTAAAAAAAAGTACTGTTCGTATCAAGGTGCATACTCGTGTTTAACTCGTGCAATTTTCCCACTCATTTCACTCGTTCGCAAAATCTTGTACTCGTAAAAACACTCGTTTCTGCCCGTTGATACGAAATAGTATACATAAATAGTATATTTCGTATCAAGGAGCAGAAACGAGCATTTACGAGTGCGGAGTTTTGCGAGCTAGCGAGTGAGCAAATCGCACGAGTAAATGCAAGTCAATACTCCGTGATACGAAGTGTATTATTCACGCTCGTATGTCGAAAATCATTTATTCTCGTGTTTACTTGCTAAAATTTGATAATATGAGTTTGAAGACGCGACGATATCGCTGCTTCAAGCGGCCGAGAAAAAAATAAACGTACCACCTGAGATACAGAAACATTGCAAGGATTCCCTATCACTCTGTTTCTCACAACAACGAAAAAGCACTCTTTTGACTTTAGCTCCAAGGTCGCGCGGCCGAGAATTCGTTTTTCACGGTACAGCAGTCAACACAAGAATAATGGTATATTGCGTATCAAGGGGCAAAGCAACGTCTTTTCAGGCGCGACGGCACAACGCTGTCGGAACGAGGGAATACTGAGGGCCGTAGGCCCAGGGTCCGTTCACCTAGATAGGAGCTGTGTCCGAAAATTTTACGCCGCATTCTACAAGCAGACGGCGCTTTTGCTGGCGGGTGCTTATATCTATATATATTAAATATATAGATAAAGACAAAGTTGCAGCGTTCTGCAACCAGAGGCGCTGTTAAAGGTCTAATCAGTTTAACATGGAGGTGAACCGACCCCGCGTAGGCCCAAGGTTATTCCACGAGTTTCGACAGTGTTGCCGTCGCGCGTGAAAAGGCTTTGCCCTGTGATACGCACTGTACTTTTCTTGGTAGACGCGTACATGAGTGTTTTATGCGCGCAGCGAAGTGGGCGTATGTTCCCCTTTTCGACTCGGTGGAATATAACTGGTGACCTCGTGCGTCATATCATTTTTTTCTTTCTTCACCGTTCGAAAAGGGGATTCTTACGCTCAATCCACGAGCAGCATAATACACTCATTTAAAGCGGCTACCATGAAAATCATTTTTCACGCTCGCAGCACGGAAATCACTTATTCTTGTGTTTACTATTGTCCCGTAAAAACTTGTTCTCGCCGCGCGCCTTCTCGCCGTTTTCTATGTTGCTCGAAGGTCGAGCGGCAGAGAAACTCGTCTTTTCACGACACAACAGTAAACAAAAGACTAAGTAATTTCCTTGCCATGAGCGTGAAAAATATCTCTCGTGTCAAGGAGCATCAAAACTCGCGTTTTACTCGTGCGATTTGCTCACTCGCTACGCTCGCTCGCAAAACTTCGCACTCGTAAAAACGCTCGTTTCTGTTCCTTGATACGAAATATACTATTTTATCGCAGCGGTCTAAAATACTATTGCTTTACTCTTTAGCTTAGTGAATATTTTTCGAAAACCACAAAATATTTTCGTGTCCCTTAAAAGTTTGGTCCTCCGTAACAATTCCCGAAAAATGCATCGAAGTATTTTGAATTCATTTAAATTTTGTAAACTTTAATTCTAGACTTCAATGAAACTATGATTAAAATGTTTCAACAATTTTCGAAGGAATCGTAATAGTTTTTCATGGTTCCAAATTGATCATCTATTCTACACAAGATAATAAACAATTTTTTGTAACGGAAAGTCCGATCATTTATCTCTGAAAATTTTCTTAGAATTCGAGTGCTTTTTGCGTGATAATCTGAAATTCGGTGAATCAGGAAATTTCAAGTAACGACATAAAAATTTATTGAAGACATTATTGTCTTTTTGTCTTCACTTTTGCCATTCCTTTTCAAAGATCGCAGAAAATTTTGGTTTCACTCTCAAGTTTTCGTATTTGAAGTTTTAGAACTTCTATGAATTTTATAAACTTTGGTTCCTAAAAAAAAATATGAGTAGTAAAAATAAAAAAAGCAAGTTTACAATAATCCTCTATTATTCGACAAATTCATGATATTTGTTCAAAAGTCGAAATCGATCATGAAATACAACAAAAAAAATTTTTTTTTTCTAATTTTCGGTTTGGAAATGAAGGTTTATAAAAAATTGATTTGGCTTGTAATTTAACTTTTCTTAATCTTTATAATCCCTTTGAAATGCATCAAAGTGTCTAAAAGTTGTCAAAATTTCATGCATGGATTTATAAATTGGATTTATTCCAAGCTTGAATGTAACCAAGTTCAAAATAATTCTAGAATTCTCAAAGTTTTGTAATAATTTAGTAAAAAGCAATAACTGATCATAATTTCTCTGGATGACCCTTAAAAAGTGTCAAGAATTCGAACATTCACTCAGTCGAGTTTTAAGTGCAGCTTAATTTCCGACATCACAAGAACCTCACAAAAGTGTCTGAAAATTTATGGAAACTTTCAAAAGCTCTTCAACTATTGTCAAATTTTTCCCACATCCTTTCTAAAATATGATTTTATAATTCCGAAATTGTCTGCAGTTATGAAAAATGTTAAATCAATCATTCAATAAAATGCTTGCGATTTTATTACAATGCTGATACCAGTTATTGAAACTTTCAAAAATTTATACTTCAAGAATTTTAGCAAAATTACTAAACTTCTTCAAACTATCTAGTGAACAAGAAAATTTTGAACGTCACCCATTGTATACACGAAACATAAACAATCTGAAAAAAAGTTATCCAAAATACAAAAACAATCACTAAAATTTTTAAGAAACGTCAGTTCACACACACTGAAATGATGATCTTTCTATAATTTATGTTTGAGGGGAAAAAAAAGAGAGAGGGGATGGTCCTGCTAATTATACAACAATGACGCATCATTTTGCATGACGACTAACGATAAAACTGTGCTGAATTGAAAAATCTGAAATTCAAAAATTCAAAAAAAACATCACGATACGAAAAAACTCAGAAAAACGAAATCATCGAAAATCCATGTTATGTGAACAACAAAAAGAACTCAATTAGTTTGCTCAATAATGGTTTAATTGATATTACCTTAAGCTGCATTATCACACTTTCCAGGGGGTTAGTGCCGTGTCGATCGCAAGACTTTTCGTACATGGAGATTAAGTCCTCGCGACTCACACTTTCAACTGTTAAAAAGTGGTATTCAATGTTTCATCTAAGCCTCGAATATATTACGCGTAAAATAATTGAAAATCAAAAGCATTTTTTTTCTATACCGCGGATTTCACCAGATTGCTCATGTTTCAAGATTTCTAGTCACAGAAACTGAATTTATGACTGCGATTAATAATTGTTGCTTGGAGAAAATTATACATTCCACGATTTCATCTAAGATGGAAAATGTGAGCAAAAAAAAAAAAAAAAAAAAAAAATAAAAAAAAAAAAAAAAAAAGGAAATTCTGCATATATTTAAGTTGCAAGTTTTTAGAATAAGAAAAGTATCCATGAGAAGTTGAAAATATATTAAGAAAGTTTGAGTTCTATTCTCGGAGTGATGCAAAAATAACATTTCAGAAAATATAATTGTTTTCTTATTTACGTTAAGCGTGTTTCTAGACACGAAACATGGCGAAATCTGGAAAAATTTAAACTGGGAATGAAGTAAAAGCAGCGCTAAGCAAGCGATAAATATGTGCTTCGAACCTAAAAACCGTGACTTACGGTTTTCCTCTGGTACAGGGTATTCTTTCACCAGCAGGGAATCGACGGGAAAGTTGACCTTCTTTTCCTTGTCTTTTTTGCCTAAGTTCAGGGAGCTTTTCATGACTTTTCCGTCGATCATGATGTAAGGGGAAAGATTGGTTTTTCCTAGGCCGAAACGCGGTACCCGCCCCTCTACCGAAATTACTCGTGGCGTCAAGGACGGATCTGTCAGCCATGGTTTATCGGATTCTAGGTCTTTAGGGATTTCCTTCTCTGGAACATTTTCCTGGTTCATGATTCATGAGGAATGTTGATTCGTGCCACGGTTTGAATGCTGAAACAAAAAGAATTGTATCTCGCTACGAAAACTATGTTTTGTATGTATTCAATGAAAAAATTTCATTTATCAAGGTGAATGGAAACAATAGTACATTACGTACCAGGGACAAAACCGAGTGATTGCAGACGAGTGCTGCTAAAATTAGCCTGAGTTTGCATCACGACGTCCGTCCCCTGGTGCGTACCATATTTTACTCGACGAGAACATCGAATTTTGGCGGCTTGAGTAGCCTATAGACCCACGAAAGTGCCCACGAGCCTACGAACAGCTGGGAGCACGAAAGTGAACAACACTTTTGATTGGTCGTTTCCGACCAATCACAGAGACGAAAGTAGATTTGCTCTGTGCTTGTTTACTTTTGTGACTGTCAGCTGTTTGTGGGCACTTTCGTGATGGTCTATAGGTTACGAAAGCCGCTATTTTCCATGCTCACGTCGAGTTAACTAATTTAACTGCCTCAAGAGTGGTTAAAAAGCAAGTCGGTTCAACTAATGATGTCGGTGAATTCTTATTGTCTGTGACAGTTGATGGAAACTAAACAATTATTTGGTTTAACCATTGCTAGTTACTGCTAACAACTTTCAAACTCACAATTATTTTAAATAGCTGGAATCACTAATGACCTTGAAAACAGTAAGTTGTACTTAACAATATATATTTTGGTGCATACATACCAAACTAAAATACCTGATAATATTCAATATTTTTGTTAAATCAAGTTACATTAACTACTTACACCAACTTACTAAAAAAAGAATTAAAAAGTATCTTTGACACAAAAAATCAGTAAACTTTATTGTGGATGCAGGTGTATTTAATCAACACAATTAACAAATTACGTGACACTTCTTTATTTTCACTGAATTCCATTCCTGGTGCTATAAAGCAACTTGCCCGAGAGCCACTCCAGAACCGAATAAACTGTGCTCTCGATTAAACGCGCGCAAGGGTAATCGCGACGCCGCACCCGCAATAACGTTCTCGCGCGGAGCAGTGAAGGCAACGTTAACTCGGTGCCCCCCACATTTATAGTTGCAGTTACTTAATGTAAGACAATTTGTATTATTCGTCAAACTATTGCTAGTTAGTACCAGCAGCAGCTTAGTAAGTTGATTGTCGCAACTATTTGAAGCAGCTAAGCTAAAATAACTTATGTGTGCACACTGTCAGGTAATACAGAGTGTCCAAATTCTTACACACAAAAAAAAAATTAGATTCCTTATAAATTACACTGTGGAACGAAATTTGGGTTTTGTCAGATCCCAACATGTTTTTTTTTCATGCATTAGGTAGGTATAGGTCACTGAAGCATGTATGCAAAAGGATTTTGAAACTCATAGTAAAATTTGCTAATTATAAATATGTGAAAGTATAGTAATGCAAAAAACTTATTTAACATCCTATTCTAAAAATTAAAAAACCATTTTTTCTGTCTTTTGATACAGGATTCAAAAATGTTTACGAAATCGCGATCGCATTATACTTCAATGCGCGAATTTCCTCATGAAATTTATTTTTTTTTCTAGTCATTTGTCTCGGATTCATTGACTCGTGATTTATTTGTCTGAAGATGCTCCCCGTATACTTTTTTTTTTTTCTTCCATTCTTTGAGGTGAAGATCTATGTCCTCTGCCATCATTTGGGCATCTTTTGTCGTCATCTAGTCCATTGTGTCCAAGTCATTGGGCCCAAGATATTATTCGATACGGATTAAAAGGAAAGAATAAGGAGGAAAAAAATAATTTTCGTCAGGAAATTCGCGCAAGAAAATATTTATGCGATCGCGATTTTGTAAAGTTTTTCGAATTCTGTGTGAAAAAACAGAAAAAATCGTTTTTTAATTTTTAAAATAGCATGGAAAATGTAGAATCTAGATGTTTCACATTTCAGAGTCTGTAAACATTTTTAATTCGCAAATTCCGCTATGAATTTCAGAATCCATTTGCACACGTGTTTCGGTGACCAATACCAACATATTGCATGTAATTTTTACATTGGGATTTTTTTTTTCCACAGTGTTATACGTCGAAAAGTCCTTTGCCATTTTTTACAAAACTCAAAATCAAAAAAGATATTTGAGCATAGAATCTAAGAAATCTAATTGGTTAAAACTTGTGACCCGAATATCTTTTCTGATTTTGAGTTTTGTGAAAAGTGGCATAGTGCAACGAGTTGGGGAAGGGCAGCTTCACTTGCGGACACAGAGTTGGCTGCGCAAAGCTGCATGTATCATGTATGGGTGTGTAGGATGTGTGTGTGCCGCGAAGCGGCGCGCGCATGTCCTATACACCAATGTATGCAGTTTTGTGCAGTCAGCTTCGTGGGGGGGAGGAAAAAGCATATATGTAATACTCCTATATCGCTAAGTGAGAGAGAGATTTGGCGAAATCAATAAGAGTCAGAAGATAAGTATATATATCAGATAATCAGAATATATTTCAGGGAATCTTTGAAATAGTATACACTCGATCTCCACTGTCACGAAAAGCTTGAGATTCAAAAACTTCAAAGTCACGAGTGCGAGATGTGTTCCCACTTCTAGGACACACCAGGGGGATGAAACTCCTATCCCTTATGCATTGTAGTCTTAGACCATATAATATATGGATTGCTACTCGCGAGAAAAAAATTGGTCAAACATGATGGGCAAGAGTGACGTCACAGGACCAATGGCCGACCGCTGAAACATCACCTGTGTTTATGCTTACTTTTGAAACGTACACATTAAGAGTTGTTTGTTTATTGTTTAAAGAGAGGATGTGAATTAAGGTGAATGTGATTTAAGGTGAATCAATAGAAGGAAAATAAATCGATGTAATAATGTGATTCAGTGACTGAAAAAATGTCACATTTTTGCCTGGTTTGCAGGAAGGTTAGGTTAGGTTTAATATATTCTAGCTTCATGAAGGATCAAAAATGTAGTATGGTATATTTACAGGCATTGTCACGTTGGAACGAAGATATAGCTTTGAAGAAAAATATTTTTTTAACGCATTAAACCTAAATTTCAAAATCCTTACAATCTGTAGTGGTAATCTGTACTGTTTATTTTCGACGTTTTATCTTGCGTCGGTAATGTCAGTAGGATTTCCGTGTCCCCTTTTGTGCATATGATTTGTGATTTGTAAACGATTTTCACTATTTGAATAATTGCAAAATTGTTGATGGTAAGTTACTAAAAAAATTTCATTCACACAGATCACTGACTAAGTATTTTACTTTTTAAATTGTTCCGATAGTTTTTAACTTAAGAATTTATAGCTTTCTTTAATTGCAACAAAATATTGTTATTTAATCCCACGTCACTGGTTAGGATCATTTGATTAAGTGAAAAAAATTTTATTTACCTCTGGCATAGAAAACGCGTTTCTATGCCAGCTCGAGATCTCTAAATGCGTTTTCTATGCCCTCGGTACATAAAATATCGTTTGTAACAGGCACGGATGTGCGAATTTCCCCGTTTCGCCAAATTCGCACATCCGTGCCTGTTACGAAATATACTATTATTACCAGCAGTATAAGAATATTACGTATATGACTGGTACACATGTCAGCTTTGATTCGCTCGCCTTCTGTCGAGCCTAAGGAGTGGGGGGTTAAAGGACAAAAACTCTGCTCAAGAGTCTGGAGATTCGAGCTTTTGTGACTCTGGAGTTTGTGAGAGTGTAGATCGAGTGTATGTCCTGAAAAATAATAAAAGTGGAATGAACTAACTGTTTTTAAAAAAATCCATCAAAATCTGTACGATACATCAACATATGAATATTTATTTCCTTTCCTATATATTAATGGTGAATTTCTCATGATTTCAGTTTGACCGATGAACCAGTGTCCCCAGACTGCATGCGCATACCCTCCGTACCTTCAACACAGACGCAGGAGCTGACGTCACTGACAACAGCTCCTGCGTCTGTGTTGAAGGTACGAAAGGTGCGCGCATGCAGTCTGGGGACACTGCAATGAACCGGTATCGATATTTTTTGTTTTAATTCCATTTTTTTTATTAAATTCATATTTGTAATCGGTGTTTGATGTTTTGGTGACACGATTGTATGCTTTCTTTTTTTTTTGTATGGAAGGGCGTTAAGTCCATGCAGTAATTTCAATAAATAAATAAATAAATAAATTCTCATCTTTAATAACGTCATATTTTCTATTAATTATGAGAAGTGATGGAAACTTATCAAGAATGAGTTCATATTTTTTTGAGCCCTATGAAAAGTGACAAGAAACAATATAAATCTATCAACAATAAATTTCGTACAATCTTATAAAAAACGATGAAAGCTTATTAGAATTTAATCATTTTTCATTAGCAGGGTTATTATTTAAGGGAGTGTATTATTGCACAAAGCCCTGACCGGAGACCAGGAGAATTATTTGGTGACTTTCAGAAGTTTCCTATATTTCTTGGTTGATGGATGGAAAAATGATCAAAATCTCCAGACTGGCAGAAATCGTAATCGAACGGAATATCCAAACATGTCCAAACATCGCAATAAAATATATAAATTATAAAAGTGAACAATCGTTATTCGTGACCATTGTGACAATTTATGTGGTGGAATTACGGAGCAGAAATTTAAAAGGGAATATGGAAATTTGAAACATAGGTATGTATCTCAAAAAGGATGTTTCGTTAAATGTAAAATTATTCCAATAATGGAAAAAAATAGTGTATTTTCCCCGGCTGGGAAAGCACAAAAATTTTACTTTGATAAATTCTAATTTTTCCCGGTCAGGTAAAAATCCTAGCTGGGAAAACGGGAAAAAATTCTTGGTTAAATAAATCCTTTTTTTCACTTCCCAAACGGGGACATGTTTACCTGGCTGAGGTAGAAAAAATCGTAATAATTTAGATTTTTTTTCAGAAAAAATAGCTGAGCTGCACTTTCAGTAAATTATTATTCTACACTACGTACTTCAAAATAAGTCTTTTACTATAAAATAAGGTTATCATCTTCGTTTGATAGTTTAAAATCTTGTTTAATTGAAATTTATTGAAACTTTTACATATAAACGTGCCAAGTGTATACAATTATAGAAAATAGGACAATTCAAAAAATTACTTTATATCAATTAATTTATTGCCAATCACATATTTATGAATAGAATGTCGATCAAAGGTTTTCATATAATTATTAAAAACGTTTCCTTGAATCCAAATTATACAGTTTCGAATGTTTTTAATTCAAAATTAGTTTGAGTAGATTTCTATTATATTAACTTTAAAAAAAAATTCATGTAAGGAAGAGCGAATTTTTGATAAAATTGCGGACTGGAAACATGACGCTGCAATTAATAATTGAAATCCAATTTTGTGTAAATTTTGTAATAAATAAATAAATTCAAAGTATTCAATAAATAAAAATAAATTCAAAGTGAAAGATAATGAAATAAGTATAAATTTGGATAAAAGGGTGTTTACTAAAGAATCTTGTTAATAACAAAAAAAATTATTTTGAAACTGAAATAACTTTCCAATTTACTGGTACTAAAGGTGTTGCTCACTGTAATTGTGTATTGTCCCGATCGGGATGATACACTATTTTTTTCCATTATTGGAATAATTTCACATTTAACAAAACATCCTTTTTGACATACATACCTCTGTTTCAAATTTCCATATTCTCTTTTCAATTTTTGCTCTTTAATTCCACCACATAAATTGTCCCTAATTGTCACAATGGCCACGAATAACGATTGTTCAATTTATAATTTATATATTTTGTAGCGATTTTTGGAAATGTTCGGATATTCCGTACGATTACGATTTCTCCCGCTTCTCCCAGCCGGGAGATTTCGGTAATTTCTCCATCCATGAAACGGGAGATATTGAAAGCTTCTGAAAGTCACCAAATAATTCTCCCGGTCTCCAAGCTGGACTCTGTGCAATCATTTAATCCCATTATTTAATTGTATGGTACTTTTTATAAAACTATGTCAATGGTGATATTTTATTTTCACCAGTTTTTTCTGGAAGAAGTGTTCATTGGTAACATATGAATAATTGCTGTGGCTTCCAGCCATAAACGAGAAAATCGCACGTGCCATAACGTTCAAAATTTTATCAGAATATCATGTTAACTAAGCCTTATGGCACAAGTGACTTTCTTGATTATGGCGGGAAGCCAAAGATTTGATAAAGACGATGCAATAATGTTTTTTGTTATTCTGTTTCATGTTTTCCAAGTGCGAATCTCATCTTAGGCAATGTTACTGTTTTCCAAGGTCATTTAAATTTTGTATTTCAGGTGGCAGAACTGATAAAATAGTTCTGTGTCTTCCAGGAATAACAAAGTCACTTCTGTCATAAGGCTCACTTTACATGATATTCTGATAAAATTTTAAACTTTATGGCTTGTGCGACTTAGTCTGTTATGCCAGGAAGCCACAGAATTGAAAATATTCAATCATCTTCTTTCCTATTTCTTAAGTGGAGCCGAATCCCTTAATGGAAATTACTTTTTGCTGTTGTTTTTACGGTTGCTTCATCTTCCGATAACACAAAATTAGGGCAAAACTATTGGCATTAAAGGAGTTTATTTTTCATTTGCCTTCACGTTTCTGGAGTGTCACCTCAACTCTTGACAGTGTTAGCTTATCTGGCATTTCCATCAGAACATAATTGACAGTTCCGTGCGAAAAAGTTCCGCGTGATATTCTTTTCCCGTCTGTAATTTTTTGTGAAAAGTGCTGCTCGAAAATCACCACATCGAGAGAACAAATTCCGAGAAAATTTAAATTCGAGTAATTTTTACTACTAAAAACACTTGTATTTTATCCCAAAATCTATGATCGCGTATTTTCCAACATAAAATTGCAAACAACATTCTCAAAACCCATCATCTCGATTCCGGAAAACTCATTCCATTTTATCCTCAAATTTTTTCCCTTATTGTAAAAAACAAAATTTTTTATTGGAATGTAAATACTATAACTACAACAGATGTTACGACCTTCCCTAAAACTGGCTTATATTAACTTCCCCGAGGCAAAGAGCACCATTACAACATATCTCGTATTCTACATACTCTGCAATTGTCTGTAATTAAATCCTTGCATACATTCGCAAACACGAAAAAAAAACCGTATTCCGCACAACTCGCATATATTGGAAACTCGTCGGCAACTGTCGAAAAATTGCGAAAAATTCGCAAAGCGACAGTTGCACGACGAGATTCGAGAATTGGCAGAAAAAATTACCTCGATTTAAGGATGGTTTTTTCGTGAAGGGCGCACACACGCCCGAACAACCGCGACAAGATACAGCGATACAGCGGAAATAATTAAAGCGCACTTGTACGCCCGATGCAAAATAAAATAACACTGGCACTGAATAAAATAACACTATATAAACAACACTTCACTTTCCTTTTCATGCCTTTTCCTCTGTTTATCAGTTTTTAAATGCACAATTGTGCACGATGCACATGAATGCACATACATACTCATCATCCTCGATGTGCACCAACTATACGTAATACTTCCAGGGGGGATACACTGAGATAGGGCAACTTGAGATCGCCGTTTTCAGCCGTTTTAGTTCCCTCTTAAATGATTGGCAGCGCTGTTTGTCATTTATTGTGTTTGTTTTGACATTTCATTTCAATACAACGGGTGATACATAAAGTTCGGAAAGGCTTATTGCAGCTTATTGTTTTTTTTTTTCGCATTTTCGGCGAACACAGGTGAACACGGGTGAACCGTGCACACCTTTGGCATGAGGTTTGCCAGCATTGTTGAATGAGATACTACCACTAATTAATTTTATTTCAATATTTATATTATATTAATATCATAATTATATGATATTAATTTTATTTCAATCTATATTATTTCATAAAAAATAATATCCGATCAGAGCGAAATATTTCGAAATGTATTAGTAACATTTCAGAAATATTTCAAATGTTTTCGAAATATTTGCGAAACATTGGGCCGAATAAGTATTTTCTGGAAAGAGTATTGCTCTATCATATATCATATAATAATATAAAATGTAATAACATGAAAGATAATAATAATCATGATGATATTTATTATTTATATTATTTATTACTAAAAATTTTTAAATTATAACATGACATTTAAGTATAATAATTTTATTCGGATTTTGGATGAAGTTAGATCGCCAGAACCCCTTTCTGCCTACGCGCCTGCTTTCCATTGAAGCTTGATCACGCCGGGTTTGAGCTTATGCTTATGTGGCTTGCCAACACCGCCGAGAACGTTGGAAAACGCGAACATCATTATCTTTTACAATAACGCTTTCAAGTGCTTTTCGAAATGTATCACCCGTTGTATTGGAGTTCCAAAAAAAAAGCGCCGAGCGCACCGCCAGACACTTAAAAGGGAACTAAAAGCGATCTCAGCCGTTCAACATGGCAGTGAACCCCCCTTGAATACTTCTATATGGCCAGCAGAAAGATAAGTCTCTCCGACAAGACTAAGGTCCCGACAACACTCTCTGTCCTACTTCATTACTCGTTTCTGCGCCAGCGCGAGCTCTACAAACAAAAACCCTGTCAGGTTCAGGCAGGTTAACCGGAAAACCCCGCTGCATTAACAAGGGTGAGAGTTTTGTTTTCGTGACATATATGTCACCGGTGAGATATACGTCAACGTTCGTTCGGGCAGACCGGCCCGAACAAACTATATCTATATATGGCATTGATCCGCCCGAATGAACGGTGACATATATGTCACGAGAACTAGGAGACTCAAGGGAGAGAGTGGCAATTAAAATCGCTCCTAATTGGAGATGTAGGTATGGCGGCCATCTTGGACACAAACTAAGCACAAACACAATTTACTCAGCGTACTCGGCCGTCTGTGTGAGGATATATATTCGAGTTTATTAATAATAACTGCAATTGTACTTTACTTGATTATCAAATGAATTTTTACGAATTTGAGATACACTTTTAAAACACGTATAAAAAAGTAAACAGAGTCAGCTGTCCTCGCACAGACGGCAGAGTACGCTGAGTAGTACTGTATTTGTGCTGAATTTGTGTCAAGATGGCCGCCATACCTACATCTCTAATTAGCAGCGATTTCAATTGCCACTCTCTCCCTTAGTCTCTCTAACGAGAACGAAACTCAGGCCCCAGAAAGGGGTACCGGTGAATTTACAATGCTGCATTAGCGTGGCTGCCATGTTAACGCAGCGTTGCCAACTCACGTGAATCTAGCAGTACGGCCCCCCTGTCGAATTAAGGTAGTTCTTGCACTTGGGCAATTTTCTATAGATTTTCCTGAAAAATTCATAATTTAATCTTGATATTGTATATAATCGATGGTAAAAATTTCATGATTGCTTACCGCACTGATTTTTGAGTAATAATTTTTCGAAATTAACTTGCGCGTATATGGGGAATCGTGCATTTCCGCTTATTTTTCAAGAACTTTTCTATAATTAATTCTGAAAAAATTACCAAAAATCACTTGTATCACGAATATCAACCTTGCAAAAGTTCAACATGGGTTAGTGAACTATTTTTTGAGAAATTTATAAAAAACACCTATAACTGTCACTTTTGTACAGACCATAAGTAGGCTTGGCAACGTCGCATTCAAAAAGACGCAATGATAATATATCCAACATATTTATATCATTCAAAAATTTGAAATAAATTCCCCTAGCAAAACTAGGGGAATTTATTTCTAGCAAAACAGTTGTGACGTAAAAATCGATTTTGGATTATTTCACACAAATAAACAATTTCATGATGAGCATATTCAGCGATTGTCATAATGTTGATATTCGGAACTTTCGGACCCGAGAGCATGCGCCATCTAGCGCACTTTGCCGAAGCTCTACGGTGCATGGCTCTAGCTTTCAAGACGTAAACATTGGTGTATAAACAAACATGAACCTCAACTGTGATATTATTTTGTATACATGGAATTTACATTCGGAAATTTTTGCACTAATTGCATTTCACTAGTTTTTCGATGATGATTTTAATTCCTCAACAACAATAAAGGTTCGCTTCATATATTAACATGTGTTATAGTACAAGCTAAAGTGAGTTGGCTACATATAAATATTTGGTTAGGTTTAGTTGGTAAACAGTCTACAATTTATAAAAAGCTTGTCATGATCTTTTTATATTTCATTTAAACTATTTGTTATTACAAATTACCGCGAAATTTTGTAATTACAAGATAAATTTGCCTTGTATGCGTTTTTTACGTTTCTGATTTGAAATTAGTTAATTCATTTTGACATTGTTGTTACATAAATGACGAAGTTTGAGCTTTGCAAGAAAATCCAAAAAAAGAGTTTTATTCTGATGCTCATTAAAAATTTTACATTATTTCGTTTTTTTGTTCAACTACTTTATTTGCAGTATTTGCTGAAACAAATTATTGAAAAACATCGCTTTACTCAACAAAATGCACTATATATTTTCGCAATACATATTCAATGCATTAAACAAACTTAATTATCATTCCAAAGGCTATAATATGAAGCAATATAATGGTTCGGGTTTCATTATCAGAGAAGTTTCAAAATAGAATTTATCCAAAAATTCAAATAAATTGGTTCTGCTGAAATAATGACGTTTATTGATTCTATCGAAAACGACGACAGTCAAATTATTATCACAAATTTGCTTATTGTAACGTTACAGATTACACATTAAAATCAAAGTAGAAAAGTGTCAAAATGTAAAATTAGATCCTCATAACATATCTAATCGCATGCTTAGTAGATCAAAAAACTTTATTATTTTTACTTTGAAATCAAATTAATGGAAATCTCAAAACGATTTCTTAAAATTTTTTTAATTTTGAAACTTGATTTGCCGGAAATGCCCAAAGTATGGAAGTACTATGAGTTCTTTTCAATTTATAATGAATATTTATTATTTCTCAATCAATATTTATTTGATATTTATTACTATCATCCCTCGCTCCCTGGGAGAAACGACAGAGCAACATAAAAATGTTACTCTTATGTTGCTCTGCCAAAAACACATTAAAATTATGAAATGAAAAGCTTTTAAATTTTGGATATTTTTGATGAAAAAAAATTCTTATAATTTTATATAATAATTATATATGATATAATATAATTATAAAATAATATTATATAAACTCAGTTTATTAACAATTTAATCTCGTACAATTTGTTTGAGTTGATATAAAATAAAATATAAATAAATATATATTTCTTCTACAGGTAATATAATTTCAATATTATATAAATTCTCTAAAATTATATGATGTCATATATTATACTATGTATTATAGGATATATATATAATACATATATGTATATATATATATATATATATATATATATATATATATATATATGTAAATATATATTCATATATATATATTTCTTATGTATTATATAAATTATTATAAAAAATCTAGTATGTAAATTTGTAATAAAAATTCTTGTTATTATATAAAATATTTTATCTATAATATATATCTATAATATAATATAATTAAAATAGTTACACTTCTCTCTTTACATATTTTTCGCCAAATATTCTCTATGAAAAGAGCAAAAAATCCTGTTAGTCATTCTTTTTAAATCAAAAAGTAAGTTTCGAGCCAATTCGAAGCATTTATTTTGTCTCTACATGTTATTAGCTCTAGCAACATTTGAGCAACATTTCCCGTGTTGCTCCCAGGGAGCGAGGGATTATATTTATTAATTTATTATTATTCAATTGATAATGAGAAATTTTGAAAATTGTTTCACTGTAGAAGTAATTATAAGATATCAAAAACTTCGAAGTATTAATTATTCATAATATCGAGATTTATTTCATTTACGAAAATCTTAAAAACTGTTACTTCAAAATGTTTGACAACGTTGAAACTTGAAGAATACTCTTAAGTCACTGTAATTACAAAATTTCTTTCATTTTTTTAAGTGTATACATATAATTTATATATGAAGAAAATCACAAAAACCTCATTTATGTATATACAAATACCTCATTTCCACAAAATTCATATATTTTCCAAATAACAATAATTGTACATATGAATGAACTCAATGTGTAAGATTTGAATGATTTGACAGTGCAGACATTTCTTAACTTAAAAAAAAATTGTACAGGATACAGGGGTGTGGCGACAGTACACTATATAGTAGGGCATGTTTATTTTAAGGACTTTCAGCTAAACATGCACTACAAAAATGCTTGTGGTCCTTAAAAAGCGACCTAGAGGACTTACATTAACGCCAGTAGCTCGTTTCTGCACGAAGCGTCGTTCTTCTATGCGTATCATCTAATGGCAATGATGATGATGATTATGGAAAATTTTAGAGTGTTGCAAAGGTGAAGAACTTGCAAAATTCAAAAATTTTCAAAAATTTAGGTTTCAATCTTTTACAGAGACGTAAAAAGTCTAGAAAATATGATGATGATATATATTATAAGCAATCTTGGAATACAGGAAGGCCTTTCAAAATCATCAAAATTTTGATGATTTTCAGCGTTTTGTAACCATCTACTAAAAAAGTGACCATAAAATGTAGTCCGTATACTGAAATAAAGCAATTTTTTCAATATGCGATTTGAAAACATTGTAAAAAAAGTTTCAGTTACATTTTTTTCATTGTACCATACACTTGGCTCATGAAAGATCGACTTATTACAAGAGAAAAGATTAAATGTAATTCATTTATTGCACTTCTTGTTATAATTAAAAATAATAATAAAAATGGCAATACAATGGTTTTGTATCTATTTTCGTTTTTTTTTTTTTTTTTTTTTTTTTTTTTCAGAGTTTGTAATTTACAAGCTTTCTGGAAATTGACTGTAGATGAGAAAAAAAGTACAATTTTTAAAAAGTGAATGTTGATCTGTGATTGAAGATTGATGAAAATCAGTGGATATCTTTTAGAATATTCTTTTAACTTTGTTAAATGATGTAGTGTTCCTTTTTTGAAAAATCTTTTTAGCTGTCATTTTCTACAGTATTCTTTAGGTAAAACTCTAAAGGCACAAGTTGTTTCTGATATTGCGATTTGAAATCACATTTGGAAAAAAAGCTCTAACTTTTGTGGTTGTTAGAAGTACAAGTGTCTCTGGTGTTGACTAGGTCGAATTCTCAGTTTAGCATTTTCGGCGCTCTTGGACAAACATCGCAATCCATGTATCGAATCTGATTTTCGTCATCAGGAAATATATAGTTCTGGATGCACGAGGTGTAATGTGTCGTGTTGATGTCGCATTTAATAATAAGCAAAAGTGCAAATTTTCCGTTGCTTCTTACTCCGTTAAAATTTTATTTCTTTTGACACGTTTGAAAAGTGTTGCTGTATTTATAGGGAAACAATTTGTTTTGAATGAATTATTCAAATTTGAGTTTTTGCCCTGTCTTTTTTAAGGAAGTGACCAACTTCATCATTAGTGGTAAAAAATTCTTGTCAGTTTGGAACAAAAAAATATTAACTTATTCCACTATGTGACAAATGTATGTTCTTGTTACTCTTTTCACTACATGTTTATAAAAAAAATGTAATTAATGTAAAATAGGTTAGTGGCAATTGTTATCGATAACTTGAAAAACATTATTGATAATATTCTCATTTAGTCTCATAAAAAAGTGTGAATTTTAAGTGTTACAAAAAAAACTTTTCTATGATTCTTGCAACATGAGGAATTTGTTGAATTATTTTGAGTGTATAAAACGGCTGATTTTAACATTTCTGGAAAAAATTTTTATTTTTTGCTTTGTAAAAAAGGTTATATCACGCTCCCTGATAAAAGTTTTTACTGTTCTTACTTTATGTTCTATCAAAATCTAGGATACATTGAAATAACTCATTCTTTACAGTTTCATTTATCAACAGACCTTTATTAAGAACAATGTCGCGAATAACTCTAATATTTTATCATATTCACATGCGTCGAATGGTTCGTTTTACAATTACCTTACATGTTTTTCTTCGCTTATTAATCTCGTTAGGCAGACGGACAGTAAACATAATATAAATTACTTCAGAATTATTCAAAATTACTTCAAAATTATTAATAAAGTTTATTCATAAACAAATAACAAATATAAAGGATTACCATGATATTAATTTAGCACGTTGGAAAATTATTATCTATGCCAATAAAAACTAGAGATCTAACACAATACTCTCGAAAATATTACAATTGCAAGAATTATGCATAAATTCAGCATTCCGTGTATCTAAAATGATCGAAAAGTTTCTGAAATGTATTACAATGGTCGTTGATGTGTCTACGCGTAGAACATTTACAACGTCTGACATTCTGATAATGAAAGCTATTACAATATTTTGGTTGCTCTGGAGAGTACGGTACTTTGAAACATTCCATTACAATATCGAATTTTTTTTCAATTTCCAAGGTTGTGAAAGTTACTGTAAGCATGAAATTGTTCGTTGGATTCGAATCTGATTATTTGCTGAATTTTTCCGAATCGTAATAATTTGAAAAACTTTTACCTATATTTCTGTATTACAGAACTTGTAAATTGTATAACTATTTATTATTTAACAAATGTCTGCACATTGTTTAAGTAAGAAATGTTGGACGACTAGGCAATATTTTCACATTCAATAAGATTATTAATTATCATAACTAACCACATTTAAAACCTGATTATTTTACGTTACTTTTCGACTACCTTAACCATTGCGGTTAAAAAAGATGATTGTATTAAGCCATGTTTGCTTAATCAGATACACTTTTTAGGAAAAATCTGCAATCGTTCACTGGTAATAAAATTTAACTATTACACAACATGGAAATTACATATTTATCAAAATCGCGCTGTTTACTTGCTGACGTTTCCTCTTGAAAATTGATAACAAGTATAAGAGGTCTACAATTCAATCATTAACATTGTAACTTCATTACAATTTACACAAAATGATTGCAAATTCTCCATACATCTTTTAGTCTTACATGTACAGAAATCATGAAGATGTATAAAAGGCTAACAGTAAATACTTTCATTTAAAGAATACATGCACATTTTCAAATATTGCAAATATTATTCAACCTCACAATTTTTCTAACTACAAACGAACTTGTCAGTGTTTGTTATAAATTTTTCAAATTGTTCAAGTTCTGAAAAAATCAGTCTTTTGAACATCCGCGTTTTTTAACCAATTTTCAGTAGTTTCCAATCTTCAATCATAATTTTGAAACTTTTTTTAGTTTCACAAGTCGTTGAAATTCGTACGTACACTGCACATTTCTTTACAACAGTTGACATTCTTATAATGGGACGAGTTGATAAAATTCCATGTATAAAGTAATGTACAACAATTTTTTTGAAAAAGTCTGTAAACCATCGTTAATCACAGAAATATGTAAGTTGCCACTCAAAATTCTAATCTAGACGAAATATTTGTAAGAGATAACTTTCTACGGTAATTTTGAACATTCAAATTAACTCTTTGAAATGGAAAAGTTAACTCATAGCGTCAAATATTAGAGAGTGTTTGAAACATTTTCTAAATATGAGTGTCTAAAACCATAAAAGTAACACGTACAGATAAATACTATTCCGCACATTCAGTGTTCAAAAATCAAGAAAACTTCGTTGAGGTTTAAAAATTTTTGAAAACAGCTTTTGCAGAATGTAAAGAAGGCTAAAAATTTTCAGCGGTTTCGTTTTTTTCTTAAAAGGCTTAAAAATCTAAAACAATTTCGATGTTTCATAGATTGATACATTTCAATCACGATAGAGAAAAAACTTGTATGTGTCAGTGGCCGTGCTGCCGTGCACATAATACGTCACGGAATTCAAAGTAATTCCGATTTCTTAAAAATACTTGAGAGTCATCGAGTAATACTTGTTCCCACTGAAAATGATAACAATTCTAATAAAATTAAGATAAGTTCTAATTAAGATAAGTTTTCATCAACGAAATTCCAACCATACATGTTTGGCTAGAATAATGTAGAAAATCATAAATTAGAATATTGCTAGAAACACTGGGGATTTCTAAACATACTGGCATCTACGAAAACGATTAACAACTAACTAACTTTCCGCCCTGACGCATCGAATTCTAGAAATCTAGATGGAAATTAACAGAAGTACCAAAAAATCTTTCTAATCTTTCAAACTCTAAAGATATATTGAAATTAATTACAGTCCTCGAAAGACTATAACGTAAAAAATTTGTACAAATAATTTCGATCTATAAAATTTGAAGTTGTTCAGCTTCATATTATAGTAACCCTTCAATGCAATGTATAAAAAAAACTAGACAACGATACACTATTAAATGACTACTAAAAAAGCACAAGATATCTTGAAAATTCTTTACATCCATAGAAATTTAGTTCTTATCGAATTGTTTCAAATTGCTGAAAATCTATCCAAGTTTGGATTATGGAATATATCGAATCACAGAAATCTGCTAATGACAAGAAATCTGAAAAAATGGCTAGAAAAACTTTTACGCTTTGATGAATATCTAAGAAACACAAGGAACTACTAGGGATTGTTTAATGCTCAATAACTATGTAGGCATAATTGTCTCACAAATTTGTGTTGCTTCGAATCTTTCAACATGAAATTGCTTACTTCTTCATAAAAGACCTTAAGAAAAAATGAAAATTTTTTAACTTTCGACGTTTTCAAGAAATTAACCAAATTAATATATATCACGGATATCACGAAACATTTTTAACAGTTACGTTACACTAAAGAATTTCGTTATACTTTGAATGCTTTTTGAACATTAAGACTTTCTTACAAATCAAAAATGCTTAAAGTAATAGGATATTCACTAATTGTGCAAATGCGAAGGAATATCTGTAATTTAAAGTGAGAAGAATGAAAAGTTCCAGCACCTGAGCTAAAGGTTGGAAAATTATGCCGCTCATTGTATCTTGCTCATAACACCATGTAAAGAAGGCAGTTTTTCAAACAATTTTACGAATTACCGATGTTTAGTGACAATATTACTGAATTTTTTATCTTTCAAAAACAATGTAAAACACTGTAAAAAATCTGAAATAAAATTATCTTTCTCAGTCACAGTAAAAATGATACCGGGCATTACATTTTTTTGAAAATTTGACCTCCGGCCGCGGGGAATAATCCTGTCCTAGGAAGGATTATTTCTGAGACAACTGCTCATTTACCGTCCGCCCGGGGTAGATTTCGCTTAATAATAGCAGTTTTTAGAGAAAGATATGTTTACCGTCTGGAGCAAAGGTAATTCCGCTGCCTATGATGAAAACAGTAAATTTACTATTGCTTACTAAATTTACTAAGTATATTGTATTTTCTCTATAAGTTGGTAGAGTTGCTATGCGCATGTAAGTAACATATGATACGGCCGAATAGTAAATTTACTATACAACTTATATTTTTATATATACAACTTACATTATTATATATACAACCTATAATTACAACCTATATTTGAGCATTTGTGTCAATTGTGACATGCCAATACGTCGCAATTGACGTTGGCAAATGGAATTTCTCTCCAGACAGTAAATTTACGATGAGATTTTTTACAGTGCAGTTTTAAGGATAAGGTATATTTCATGTGATTTTTACCGCGAAGTGTTGTGGGCGTGAAGATAACTGATTAAGATTTCAATCAGTTTCCCAACAGTTTGGGAGTCGTACGATCCACGTGTGCCGAGTATCCCGAACTATAAATCCTGGTGCCACGATTGAACGGTAATCGACAAAACATCTCTCATCAGTGTGAACCACCCTCTTCATGTAAAATGTTCGTACAGCGTTACCGACATGAGCTTCGTTTCGATCAGACAAAACATGCCCCAGTATACCGTTAACGTTTCCCTCTTCGAAACGTATAGAGATGATGTCCGTGATGGTGTAGAAGGTGTTAGCTGCGTAGGCAATGTAATTACAAAACGACAGGTGATCTTGATTGTGGTGGGTTCGGTACTCAGTTCCGTTAATCAGTGCCTTCGAAAAGTAACGAATTGGTGTGTGTTCATTGATGTTTATGCCACCTCGTCTCAAGGTCAGTACGTCCGCTTCGGTAGCAGGTGATTCACCAAGAATGTTCAAGCCAACCATGAATCGACCAGTTGACGTTTGCGGTGGAATATCCCACTGAGCTGCTCTCGTCAATTTCCAAAGTTTGTCTCTGGCGATTTGGGAAATGGTTGGATCATGAATCTTCGTTTCGACAAACTTGGACAGCAAAAACCGGTTCACAATTTGCGTAGCTCGTGCAGTTGGTGACGTTACTCACGATACCATACGCCTATGCCACGATTCGTAAATGGCTCCCGAATTGGCCCATATAGGACCGAAGAGTCTGACTGACCGTGGCAGATGTTGCAGTAGGTGGATGTTGTACGTCATTTTGGTGGCCCCGAAGTACCGCATGAATTCTGTCACAAATTCGAACAAGAGGTTCTCAGCCCGATTGAGATCTTGCATGGAAAAACTGTCGCTGTTCAATATGAAAATAGCGTCAGCCAGCTTGCACCAGAGACGAACATATCTTGGCTTCAAAATGTCGCCGAGGCACGGTACTGATGCGAAAAGCAAGAAGTTCCTCAACTCGGTACCTTTCCAAAGCGCCACTGTATGAAGGTCTCGAAAGCAGCGCGACACTCTGGATGGTAACTTTCCGAAGGTCTTTATCCTCTAGTTGAGCAGTGCAAAATTTTCTGCTCTTCGCCCTCGGACAAACCAATCAAAATTTTTGTCGTTGATAATCATCAATAGGTACTGTTTCGTGAACCCCTCATAAACGTTATGAAAAGACTCGACAAGGACACCCCGATCAAACTTGAACTCTGGGAGAAGGTAAAGTGATGACATCCCGATAACGCCGTTAATCTCATTCCCGGTCTCTGTTGCTTCGATCATGTTTTCTCGCATTTCCTGGTCGATCCTTAAGTTGCCAATCCCGGGAGGGTAGTATCTTTTGGAACATCTTCGTTGCTGTATTTCACCATCGTTGTTGACAAATGCTATGGGAGGTAATTGCACGACTTGAGTCCCCATGTGGCAGAAACTGCATCCACCGTTACGTGCATTGTGACGCAACATGCGGAGTACCGGATACCTATCCTCACAGTCGGTGCACAGCATGATAACGGCAAAGCGGCTCACAACTTCTACATTTTCCGTCGGTGTCCATCGGATTCCGTCACGGTGAAGCAGTACCAGTTCTTCGACTACGGGTTCCAGAATGTAGGGCATTTGCGTTTTCACATTTGCAGTCCACACGCCTGCTAAAATGATGTTCTTCTTCCGAGCATGATGGGACAGTTCGTTTAGTTAAAGTAAAACGGGGCACGCTTTAGCTGCTGAAGACTTAGTGAGTTGCCCGTGATCGACCCATTAGGTAAAAGAAAAGTTTATGTCGCTATTCAAGTTATTTGGGTCCGGGACGTGCAGGAATTGCCCAGGTCTACACAAATCCTGATAAGCTTGGCCGTCGTATATGTCTTCTATGCCATCCTCATTTCTCTTGGCTCTTGTAAACCGGTACCTCAAGGATATTGCGATGCCAGGTTGTTGTAATAGCTCTCGAAGCTGCGCCGTTATGCTTACATGTATGACAGTCGCAAGAGGTTGCCGCCGTTGCGGTCCTGGTCCGCATCTACAGGCCATTGTCGGGGTCTTTGTTTCACCAACGAGTTCTAAACAGTTTTCACAGTAAATCCGATAATGAAGGTTATCTTCATTGCGACCTACGCGCTGCCACAATGTTATCATGTTGGTCGGAATCCATTGATCTCCAGTCTTCATTTTCAGCCACTGCAGTTGTCGAATCAGGTCCACGTATGTTTGATGCCCTAATAAATATAGTGTTAATTGTACGATAAAATCATCTCGCGACGTGACATCGGGTTGCGGTTGCGGATTTTCGTTGTCCGCTAGCAGTGGCTGCAACATAAAGAACCGCGCATCCACACCATCGTCTTCTTCAGGAAAAGGATCCTCCAAGTCATCGACCGCGCCGTCTTCAACGTCGTCTTCTATCTGATCTGCGTCAATTTCCTGCTGCACATGATTTTCCATTCCGTCTTGTTCTTCATCACCGACAAGTTCATATTCGTCTTCCAGAGGTCCTACTGAAACGTCGGACAATTCTTGCTCAGAAGAATCTAGCTCTGACTCCACATCTTCGCCCTCCAATGATTCGTCAGAGACGACCATTTCATCAACTTCGTAATCTTCCACTTCGATGTCCTCGACGTCTGGAAGATTATTAGGTATTTCAGCCATGACGACGAACCCAATTGCCTCTGCAAATTTGCCCTTGTGTTCATAGACTGAAAAAAATTGGTGTACATGACTACTGTATCAAAATTCAACGCTACTGATTTTAATGTTTTTGGTTGCGACACATTTCCAGTTTAACGCTTTTACATAACCCATCGTCGTTCATGCAGCTGTTTCATTCCAATTTGGGATACAATAATAGGGTTTCGGGGGATTTCGGGGGTGCATAAATACTTAGTGCCTTTAATTGTCATGTCTTACTTCCGTGCGAAGTTTCGACTAGAGATAATTTTTTTGAACTTCCAAAAAAAAAGACTTTGTGTATATGATAAATTGGGGTTGTAATTGACAGCAATAGGGATGGAAAAAAAAACTTGAAAAAAATTAGATAACGGTGGCTTGTCTAACTTAGCGCATTCTAGTGAAAAAAATAAAATTAAATATTTTCGATGAAGTTAATCCTTTCGGGGGTGGTTCACCCTTCGAACAAAGTGTTTCCCGGGAAATATTTTAATTTGCGAAAAATGCTTTGTGCCTTTAATTGCCATTCCTTACTTCTGTGCGAAGTTTCGACTCGAAGTAATTGTTTTTTCTCTTCCAAAAAAAAGACTCTGTGTAAGAGGTTATTTGGCGGTGAGTTTAACAGCAAAAGGGATGAAAAAAATCTGAAAAAAATTTGATTACAAAGGTTTGTTAAACTTTGCGCATTTTCGTTAAAAAAAGTGATATTTAATATTTTGAGAAAGTTACCTGTTTTGGGGGTGGCTCACTCTCTTTAAGAAGGGTCTTCAAAGGGTCGTTTTTATTAGCGACTTGCGAACCCAGCAGATGTTGTTAAAAATATTGTTTTCAACTGAATAGAAATACTTGTAATTACAATAAAAATCATCATCCTTTCCAAAAATCCATCCATCCATCCATCCATCCATCCATCCATCCATCCATCCATCCATCCATCCATCCATCCATCCATCCATCCATCCATCCATCCATCCATCCATCCATCCATCCATCCATCCATCCATCCATCCATCCATCCATCCATCCATCCATCCATCCATCCATCCATCCATCCATCCATCCATCCATCCATCCATCCATCCATCCATCCATCCATCCATCCATCCATCCATCCATCCATCCATCCATCCATCCATCCATCCATCCATCCATCCATCCATCCATCCATCCATCCATCCATCCATCCATCCATCCATCCATCCATCCATCCATCCATCCATCCATCCATCCATCCATCCATCCATCCATCCATCCATCCATCCATCCATCCATCCATCCATCCATCCATCCATCCATCCATCCATCCATCCATCCATCCATCCATCCATCCATCCATCCATCCATCCATCCATCCATCCATCCATCCATCCATCCATCCATCCATCCATCCATCCATCCATCCATCCATCCATCCATCCATCCATCCATCCATCCATCCATCCATCCATCCATCCATCCATCCATCCATCCATCCATCCATCCATCCATCCATCCATCCATCCATCCATCCATCCATCCATCCATCCATCCATCCATCCATCCATCCATCCATCCATCCATCCATCCATCCATCCATCCATCCATCCATCCATCCATCCATCCATCCATCCATCCATCCATCCATCCATCCATCCATCCATCCATCCATCCATCCATCCATCCATCCATCCATCCATCCATCCATCCATCCATCCATCCATCCATCCATCCATCCATCCATCCATCCATCCATCCATCCATCCATCCATCCATCCATCCATCCATCCATCCATCCATCCATCCATCCATCCATCCATCCATCCATCCATCCATCCATCCATCCATCCATCCATCCATCCATCCATCCATCCATCCATCCATCCATCCATCCATCCATCCATCCATCCATCCATCCATCCATCCATCCATCCATCCATCCATCCATCCATCCATCCATCCATCCATCCATCCATCCATCCATCCATCCATCCATCCATCCATCCATCCATCCATCCATCCATCCATCCATCCATCCATCCATCCATCCATCCATCCATCCATCCATCCATCCATCCATCCATCCATCCATCCATCCATCCATCCATCCATCCATCCATCCATCCATCCATCCATCCATCCATCCATCCATCCATCCATCCATCCATCCATCCATCCATCCATCCATCCATCCATCCATCCATCCATCCATCCATCCATCCATCCATCCATCCATCCATCCATCCATCCATCCATCCATCCATCCATCCATCCATCCATCCATCCATCCATCCATCCATCCATCCATCCATCCATCCATCCATCCATCCATCCATCCATCCATCCATCCATCCATCCATCCATCCATCCATCCATCCATCCATCCATCCATCCATCCATCCATCCATCCATCCATCCATCCATCCATCCATCCATCCATCCATCCATCCATCCATCCATCCATCCATCCATCCATCCATCCATCCATCCATCCATCCATCCATCCATCCATCCATCCATCCATCCATCCATCCATCCATCCATCCATCCATCCATCCATCCATCCATCCATCCATCCATCCATCCATCCATCCATCCATCCATCCATCCATCCATCCATCCATCCATCCATCCATCCATCCATCCATCCATCCATCCATCCATCCATCCATCCATCCATCCATCCATCCATCCATCCATCCATCCATCCATCCATCCATCCATCCATCCATCCATCCATCCATCCATCCATCCATCCATCCATCCATCCATCCATCCATCCATCCATCCATCCATCCATCCATCCATCCATCCATCCATCCATCCATCCATCCATCCATCCATCCATCCATCCATCCATCCATCCATCCATCCATCCATCCATCCATCCATCCATCCATCCATCCATCCATCCATCCATCCATCCATCCATCCATCCATCCATCCATCCATCCATCCATCCATCCATCCATCCATCCATCCATCCATCCATCCATCCATCCATCCATCCATCCATCCATCCATCCATCCATCCATCCATCCATCCATCCATCCATCCATCCATCCATCCATCCATCCATCCATCCATCCATCCATCCATCCATCCATCCATCCATCCATCCATCCATCCATCCATCCATCCATCCATCCATCCATCCATCCATCCATCCATCCATCCATCCATCCATCCATCCATCCATCCATCCATCCATCCATCCATCCATCCATCCATCCATCCATCCATCCATCCATCCATCCATCCATCCATCCATCCATCCATCCATCCATCCATCCATCCATCCATCCATCCATCCATCCATCCATCCATCCATCCATCCATCCATCCATCCATCCATCCATCCATCCATCCATCCATCCATCCATCCATCCATCCATCCATCCATCCATCCATCCATCCATCCATCCATCCATCCATCCATCCATCCATCCATCCATCCATCCATCCATCCATCCATCCATCCATCCATCCATCCATCCATCCATCCATCCATCCATCCATCCATCCATCCATCCATCCATCCATCCATCCATCCATCCATCCATCCATCCATCCATCCATCCATCCATCCATCCATCCATCCATCCATCCATCCATCCATCCATCCATCCATCCATCCATCCATCCATCCATCCATCCATCCATCCATCCATCCATCCATCCATCCATCCATCCATCCATCCATCCATCCATCCATCCATCCATCCATCCATCCATCCATCCATCCATCCATCCATCCATCCATCCATCCATCCATCCATCCATCCATCCATCCATCCATCCATCCATCCATCCATCCATCCATCCATCCATCCATCCATCCATCCATCCATCCATCCATCCATCCATCCATCCATCCATCCATCCATCCATCCATCCATCCATCCATCCATCCATCCATCCATCCATCCATCCATCCATCCATCCATCCATCCATCCATCCATCCATCCATCCATCCATCCATCCATCCATCCATCCATCCATCCATCCATCCATCCATCCATCCATCCATCCATCCATCCATCCATCCATCCATCCATCCATCCATCCATCCATCCATCCATCCATCCATCCATCCATCCATCCATCCATCCATCCATCCATCCATCCATCCATCCATCCATCCATCCATCCATCCATCCATCCATCCATCCATCCATCCATCCATCCATCCATCCATCCATCCATCCATCCATCCATCCATCCATCCATCCATCCATCCATCCATCCATCCATCCATCCATCCATCCATCCATCCATCCATCCATCCATCCATCCATCCATCCATCCATCCATCCATCCATCCATCCATCCATCCATCCATCCATCCATCCATCCATCCATCCATCCATCCATCCATCCATCCATCCATCCATCCATCCATCCATCCATCCATCCATCCATCCATCCATCCATCCATCCATCCATCCATCCATCCATCCATCCATCCATCCATCCATCCATCCATCCATCCATCCATCCATCCATCCATCCATCCATCCATCCATCCATCCATCCATCCATCCATCCATCCATCCATCCATCCATCCATCCATCCATCCATCCATCCATCCATCCATCCATCCATCCATCCATCCATCCATCCATCCATCCATCCATCCATCCATCCATCCATCCATCCATCCATCCATCCATCCATCCATCCATCCATCCATCCATCCATCCATCCATCCATCCATCCATCCATCCATCCATCCATCCATCCATCCATCCATCCATCCATCCATCCATCCATCCATCCATCCATCCATCCATCCATCCATCCATCCATCCATCCATCCATCCATCCATCCATCCATCCATCCATCCATCCATCCATCCATCCATCCATCCATCCATCCATCCATCCATCCATCCATCCATCCATCCATCCATCCATCCATCCATCCATCCATCCATCCATCCATCCATCCATCCATCCATCCATCCATCCATCCATCCATCCATCCATCCATCCATCCATCCATCCATCCATCCATCCATCCATCCATCCATCCATCCATCCATCCATCCATCCATCCATCCATCCATCCATCCATCCATCCATCCATCCATCCATTGATTATAACTATCTTTTCAGAAAAAATTTCAAGTCAATCGCGTGCGAGTCAACAAAGCTTCAGATACAGCAATTTTAAAAGCCGCCAAAGAAGAGCTTAAAAAAAATCAAAAAGTAAGCTGCAAGGACGCTGAAATATCAGCAGCCGCGGTACGTAAAGCGTGGCACCTTTGAGCAATGTTAAAGCTTTTGCAAAATATGAACATAAAAATAAATTTTTGAAACCCTTTTCAGGCGGAGGAACTCAGCAATCCCTGCGTTGCCTCGACGTCCAGAACGCCAGAAGTTTTTTTCGACACAACTGTCGACCCACCTGAATTTTTGCTTGTAAGTTAAATTCATACAGAATAAAAAATAAACACGTTGGGGAGTAATGCTTTATTAAGATGTGGGAGTTAAGATAAATAGTACATTATTTTCTATAATTTTCGAATAAACATCAGATGATGTTTATATCGTTTCAACTAATCAAAGCACTTTTCTCGGAAGTCTATGTCATATACTTGCATACTGTTCTGCCCAACACATTCATTACGATGTTGAAAGTTCCGCAAGAAATATATGTGTTAAACTAATATTTGTTTGTATAGAACAAAACTGCCGACTCTGATGGTCACGGCAGTGGGATGGAAGAGGAAAGGATAGTTTCCGAGAATGAAACTTTACGGACGGAAATCAATGCCTTGCACAAAGAACTTGACAGTTTGAAGGCGGTTTTAATTGAAAAAGACAAAAAAATTGATTTTTTGGAGAAAAAATTCACCGAGCAACGGGCAACAAGGAGTAGACCAGCCGACTGCATGTCAACCCCCAATGTGGCAGTTGCTTCGCCATGGGTTAACAACTTTGACAAGCATTTTAACACTCCCTTTCTTCATGAAATATGTTAAGTTAAAATACAACGGCATAAATCCCATAATATTTTTGTGATGCCACGGTCTCTTCTTCTGTAATAATATTATAATCAAATGCAAATATTACCATTTTCCATCAGAACGCTGTTGAAGTTAAAGTTCTAACAACTTTCTTCCTTTTTCTCAATAAGGCAAAAAGTGCCTTGGGTCAGGAGTATTTTTTTCACAAAAAGACTTTCGGGCAACGCGTGACGCCAAAACTCTATCGAAGCGGATCATAGCTGTCATGGACGGTCTGTGGAGCCGTACTCATCAAAAAAAGTTTTTTTTTGAAAAACCAAAAACACCTACAGAAGACAGGATGCAGATTACAGACTCCGAGGTTGACCAAGTCTACCGTAAGTATACAGCCATTACAAGTTGTGCGAGAAATGCTGTGAAACAAGGTTAAAGGATACTTGCTCAATTATGCCGTTATTGCAGGTATCACTCGCATGTTCCAAACATGAAAAAAAAGGAAGGGAATAAGTCATTGGCTGTTCCCATACCGGCAGGCCAAATACTAAACGAAAAATTGGTCAGGCTCAAAATGAAGTTGCGTCTAAATCATTTGAGATACAAAGAGAAGAGCCTGTTCAAGAAGAAGACAAACAAGAAGGTCGAGTCCAAGAAACATACAAATGAAAACGATGATGCGGACAAAGGAGTAACATCTAACAACGACGAAGGCAACACTGTCAGTGACGTGAGTGAGGCCTCAGACAATGAAAGTGAGGCTTCTGGCTGGAGTGCCTACCTCGGTACTGATGGAAGCGACCCCAAAAGTAAGGCCCCTACCTTGAATTCTAGCCTTGGTAGTACTACCGACAAAGAGAACACGGACACTGAAAACCAAGAAGCAGGCAGTACAGACAAAGATATGGAAAACGAAATGGAAGAGTGGAAAGCTGCAAGTAATAAAATTTTGCTGGGAAGAAGAGAAATTTCTTCAAAAAATGTGGCTCGGGTTCTGTTTCCGGACGTGTAAAAGTTTTTTGCAACTGATGTGTTTCAATTCACTTGTCTGTGTACTTGTTTTTGTATTACACAATTTTCACTTCAGAAGAAAAACACTTTTAATAACAATTAATGTTGATCAACGTTCAGTCTTTAGCCGTAAACTTTGGGTTGCAATTAAAAAACAATTCAAACACGATGTGCTTTCTAGTTTCTCACCTCTCCATTTTCTCAAATACAACCTCGCTCTGTAAATTTACACCACTTAAACACAAAATATTTTGAACTACCTTTAATTGGTTAGGTGGAATGAAAACAGCAATAGTGGATTTGTTGAAATTGAGGAAGGTAATCTTTCTTGCCTAAGGAAAAGTCAGAGAAATAAAAATTTCAATGAAATAAAAATATGTGGATTGTAAGTGAATCAGTTA
Source organism: Platygaster robiniae (assembly GCA_028476575.1). Lineage (NCBI taxonomy): Eukaryota > Metazoa > Arthropoda > Insecta > Hymenoptera > Platygastridae > Platygaster > Platygaster robiniae. The sequence continues at coordinate 20,368,054 of CM052026.1, forward strand.
CTTAAACTTGAATAATTTGAGGGTGTCTGATTTTCATTAATATCATACTAGGATATTTTTTATTTATAATTTGGTCTTACTGGTGGCATTAATTGACGTTTCACTTAAAAGTAATAGAAAAATTTAGATATTTTTCAACGAATAGAAGGCATTTCTGTTTATTTTCACTATTTTAACCACAGTGTATGCAGCAGTAATGAATTTTTCAAAATTGAGGAACATTAATATGTCATGTTTAAGGAATTATAGAAGAATTAATAATTTTCAGAATTATTTTAACTTAAGAAAAATGCGTTAATTTTCAAATAATGGATTCTTGGAATATAAACATGTTTCATTTTGATGAATGTCAAACTTGGAATATTTTATTATTCAGAGTTTGGCTATATTGCTATGTTTGATACTTTTCGCAGTTGAAGTAATAGAAAAATTTTGAATTTTCAATTATTACAAAAGATTTTCGTTCACTTTCACTACTTTCAACAACAGTTTCGGAACAAAATGCGCATGTGCTAGGATAAATGAAATATATAATTATTTCACTGAAAAAATGAAATAAAATAAAAATGTGTTCATACAGATAGAGTAGATTTTTCTAAATTGAATACTTTGAATGCGTATGATCTCAGCGAATGTGCAATTTTTATGTACCTAAAGTTTCCAACGATGAAAATTTATCAAAAATATAAGAAGACTGAAAATGCCAAAAATGGTGAAATTCGGCATATAACAATCGCACATGACATTAAACGAATTTCTGTAATCAAAAATCAAAATCTAATAGTGAAAAAAACAAAAGTCTTAGTTAAACATACCCTTCTCTACCAACCCCTATTGGAGATATTATATTATACAATTTCGACAATAAATCCTCACGTCGAAACTTCGCGAAGAGTGTTATAAAAACTAATTCAAGCATCCAGTATTTTTCGGTAATGCAAACGACCCCCGGAAGAACCTTATACAGAAGGGTTTACTACCCCTAACACAAGCAAGTTCTAAAACAGTAATTAATCTGACTATTATCCGAAAAAAAGCCTAAAGTGAGACAGGACTACGGGAAAAAATTTTTCTAAAATTTGTTCGCTACCTCCATTGCTATTGAACTCACCCCCAAATAATCAAGTATACAGGATTTATTTATTTTCGATAATCTGAAAATATTATCTTGCATCCAAAATTCAAACAAAACTGAACAAAAACATTTTCGAGCACCCAGTATTTATCTATATAAATATTAATGAATTTTACTTTTCTGTGTTATATCATAACTCAAAAAATGCTGAACCGATTTGCCTAATTTTTTTTATTTTATTTGCTGTACTCTGGTGAATGTTAATATCAAAAAAATCTTAAGTTTTCATAAAGGAAGGTCCTGTTAACGACGATTCAACTAAAAAATTCATAAAAAAAATCTTTCCCCTCCCGCTCCTTTAATGAAAAAAGGATTGGTGTGGGAGAAAATGAATTAAACGTTTCCCAATGAATGGAAGCAACTTCCATTCACACCCACCTAAACACATTCACACCCACCAACACACTCACCCACGTCGCAAAATTACCGAAATTCACTAAGGCATGGAAAGTCACAACATCACAAAAAGTCACATTAGCACTGAAATTCACAAAATCTCAAAAATTCGCGAAATCACAAAAAGTCACAACATCACAAAAAGTCACAACATCACAAAATGATTTACATTGAGAAAATCAACAAGAGTCACGAAATCACCAAAATTTACAGAATAACACAAAATCTCAAAAATTCAAAATACGTCGGGAAATCACGAAAATGCACAAAAGTCACAAAATCACAAAAATTCAAAAAACCACAGAAAGAAACAAAATCACAACATTTACTCTATCGCAAACGTCACAAAATCACAAAAAATCAGAACGTTGCATTCAGTTTGAATATTACGAAAATTCAGAACATAACATTTTAATATCAAGATCACAAATAGTCGAAAATTTATAATACGAGAGGGGACCCAAAAGTAACGGGAATTGTGTTACAACTTTTTTATTGACAAATTTTTTCACACACAATTTTTATCACCTTCAAAGTAACCCCCATTGACTGTAATACACTTGTTCAATCTTTTTTTCCAGTGTTCAAAACAGTTCTGAAATTCATTTTTTTCAATGTTTTTTAAACCTTCCAGCGATTTTTGTTTCACCTCTTCTACAGTCCCAAAACGTTTTCCTTTCATGTCCCTTTTGAGTCTAGGGAACAAAAAAAAGTCACAGGGGGCAAGGTCCGGTGAATAGGGGGGGTGAACAATCGGTGTCATGCCGTTTTTGGTCAAAAATTTCTTCACGGACAGCGCTGTGTGGGCAGGTGCATTGTCGTGGTGGAAGAACCAATCTCCTGTGCGCCAAAGATCCGCTCTTTTCTTCCGGATGTTCTCCCTCAACCTTTTCAAAACCTCCAAGTAGAAGTGTTGGTTGACCGTTTGGCCTGGAGGAACAAATTCTGCGTGCACAATACCTCTGCAATCGAAGAAACAAATGAGCAATATCTTGATGTTGGACTTCACTTGGCGTGCCTTTTTTGGACGAGGCGAGAGAGGTGTCTTCCATTGGCTTGATTGCTGCTTTGTTTCGGGGTCGTAGCCATAGCACCATGATTCATCGCCAGTTATAACCTTGAGAAAAAAATCTGGGTCTTCATCCAACTGATTTTGCAGCTCAAGACAAGCCTGAAGTCGACGCTCCTTTTGATCGTCGGAGAGAAGGCGAGGAACAAATTTGACTGCAATCCTCCTCATGCTCAAATCTTCAGTTAAAATCCTCTGAATTGAACTCCATGACAATCCAGACATCTCACAAAGTTGATCGATGGTTCGGCGACGGTCTTCATGAACAAGAGTGTTGATTTTTTCAATGTTTTCGTCTGTTCTTGAAGTCGAGGGGCGCCCAGAACGAGGTTGGTCTTCTATTGACATCTCTCCATTCTTGAAACGCGAAAACCAGTCGTACACACGCGTTTTACTCAAAGCATTATCCCCATAAGCTGTTTTCAGCATCACAAGGGTTTCCACGGGTGTTTTTTCTAACAAAAAAAAAATTTTACAGCCGCGCGTTGCTCTTCGGACTCAGCCATTTCACGTTTTCGCCGAAACGGAAAAAGTCGTTTCACTAGAAAAATTCTTACGGACGAACGAATGCACTCACAGCAAATGAACTTTGCACACTGACTTGGGAGAGTAGCAGCTTGGAAGAGAACCAGTGGAGAACCCAATCCCCCCTCCGCGGTCCCCCCACCACCTAATTCCCGTTACTTTTGGGTCCCCCCTCGTACATGCGTGAACTACAGCTACGGCTGCGCATGCAAACATGTTTACATACATTTACATATTTACATACGCTGAGCGTGATATAAAAAAACAATTGCGATGTTGCCAAATCTACGAATTCACATTGCGGAGCTGAATGAAGTTGGCCACGCAAGACTCTGTGACTAAAATCAATTTCTTTCAAGTGCAAGAACTACCTTAACAGGGTGCCCAACGTTGGAATGCCGTGAAAACTTAGAATAGGTTTATCTACCCTGGCGCTCCGTGGAGACCGTAAGATGGACCGTTAATTACGGTCCCTCTTACGGGTACTTTGTGCAAAAAAGAAAAGTTAAGAGAAAACGCTCGAAATAAAACATTTGAATCACAATAACACACAAAAAAATATGTAAAGATTCATTTTGTGCCAAATAGTTTTAAAGTGCCAGTAGTATTACGTATAATTTATTATTATACTGTTTAAATATGAAAAAATGAATCCAGGCTGCTTACGTGAGACTATTTAAATAAATCTTTCATTAACGTAAACGATTCATGAGATTTTGAAATCTGGAAAAACACAAATTTGCTTTTAGCACTAAAATCATGATGTATCTATTATATTAGAAGATGCATATTTATATATTATAATGAATATACATTTTAAACATTTATGACATGAACAATTATTTAAAAATTTCAAAATTTACAACGAATAAGTTTTAAATTGGATTATTGAAAAAAACGATTATAGGCCGAATTCGACATCAAGAATTACATATTATGTATAGTATTTATGTAGCGCAAAAGAATATGTGATTAACGTAGTTACTTATAATTATGTATCATATTATATAATAATAAATTATACAGAAATCAATCTATCTGAAAGAGCTTGTATTTTTATGGGATCACTTTTTTCATATTTAACAGAAATGCATAAGGTGTTATTTAGAAGATAATAAGGGTTTTTATAACTTTTGGATTATTTTGGACAATATTTAAATAAATTATGAAAGTGAATTAAAGCGTGTCGAGTGTGTAACGAAAATTCCACTTCATCACGGAATTTTGAAAAAAAATCGTGTTACGAAATGAGTGACTGTTAATAATAATAATAAAATAAGTGAGTTACTGATTTTGCAATGTTAATAATTCGTCGAAATGTTGGTATTTGTTGCTGTTATAAACAATCGGACTTTTTCGTAAGACTTGATTTAAAAATTCACATCTCCAAAACAACTCGATATAATCAAATAAATTTTTTTCGTGCATTTGTACATTTTTTTTCTGTATTATAATCAAAAAACATTTCACAATTGTTTAAACAAATAATTTTCAACATAGTTTTTCATAAATAATTGTTTTTTTAACGCTTCCTTAACGCTAAAAAATTGAATTTATTTAGCTAATATTACGGAAAAAGTTGACCTTAAATCATTCATCAATAGAATTTTTTTCTATTCTAAAGATATATAAGTTTTTTTGTCGCGCGCTCAATTCACTATCTGAACATTCGACACATTCAGGAATATTGCTTTTACGCCCTACCGGAGTAAATCCTATTCTGAAACCATTCCCATAATCGTTTTTGACGTCATTGATTCGTTTTCCAACAGTATAAACTGCTAGAAAACAAATGAAAAATCTGCCAATGACGTCAAAAACCATTCTGGGAATGGTTTTAAAATGGGCTAAAACGGGATTTAATCCGGTAGAGCAGCGTCAAATTTCGCCTTTGCACCTCATCTTACATTACGAACGAGATAAATTGAACAATGGATAATTGCAGAACTCTGAATTACTATAAAATAATAATTTTTATTGCCTACATTGGTCATGTCAACATCAGAGCGGCACGACGAACAAACCATATGTGTATGTTCAAATTTTGATCGCAAACAAATACATTCATTCAATTAAGAACGACTAGTTATAACACTTCATTACACTTTTTTATGAGTCATTATTCAACATTATCTTTCTAGTTGCAATGTGTACGGTTGAAAACAAAACTTGGAAAAACTAAAGTCTGAACGAAAGACGCCTGTAAATCTCTTACTATGTAACCCAAATTGAGTGCTCGAAAAGAAACTCAGTTTGAGTTTCTTTTCTATAAGGAGAATATATTATCTCATAAAGAAATCAATACATAATTGTTAAATATTACTTATAAATATTGAAATATCATATATATATATATATATATATATATATATATATATATATATATATATATATATATATATATATACATGAACTAAAGATAAAATAATATAGTTATTTTGTGAGTAATGAAATAAGAAACTTGTTCAATTTTTACTTCAAAGAGTGTGTAACCGGCGTTTTCATTGAAATAGTTTAGGGCTGTCTTATATACGTACATTTTTTCCCCTTCTAAGTTTCGTTTTCAACCTTTCGTGTAGTATTAGGTAAGAACTTACCGATTTGAATAATGACGTTTTTCACGAATAAAAAATGTTCGTAGTTAATTGACCAAGTATATTTGTTTGCGAATAAAATTTGAACAACCGCTCTGCTGTTGACATGGCCAATGGAGGCAATAGAAATTATTATTTTATAGTAATTCAGAGTTCTGCAGTCATCTATTGCTAAATTTATCTCGTTCGTAATGTAAGATGAGGTGCAAAAGGCAAAATTTGACGCTGTAAAAGCAATATTTCTTAACGTGTCGAGCGCAAAGATAGTGAATTCAGAGCGCGACAATAGTATATTACGTACCTGGAACATAAATTTTATGTTCCGAGGGCTAGAAAACGAATTTGGAGATTTCGAACTGGACGAGAAATGCGTTTTCTATACCAGAGGTTATAAAAAAAACTTAAATATCCTTAGAACAAAAAAAAAAAAAATTCTATTGATGTATTGTTTGAGGTAAACGTTTTCCGTATCATTGGCCAAAAAAATTCAATTTTTCAGCGTCAAGGAAGCGTTCAAAAATACAATTGTTTATGAAAAACTATGTTGACAATTATTTGTTGAAACAGTTGTGAAATATTTTTTGATTTTAATACAAAACAAACTCGTACAAATACACGAACAAAAATTTATTTGATTATATTGATTTGTTTAATTGGAGATGTGAATTTTTTAATTAAGGCTTACAAAAAAGTCTGATTGTTTATAACAGCAACAAATACCAATATTTTGACGAATTATTTACATTGTAAAATGAGTCACATGTAGGCCAAAAACATAGACACGACTTTCCTTGAGTTGGCACTGGCTTGTCTGGCTTTTCGTGTCCAACGTAACGTGGAATTATTGTTATTTCCTAAATGAATAAACACGTGTGTTTTATTTATATACATTTTTGTATATTCAGAAAGATATAACATATTCTCAAGTATCAATTAATATTAAAACATCATTTATTGTATTGCGTAGTTCTCTAGAAAACCTAAATATGCTTACGGGTTTTTTTTGCACAATGTACCCGTAAGAGGGACCGTAAATTACGGTCTCCACGGAGCGCCAGGGTATATATAGCTGTATCTAATTACCTAGATAATAAGATATAATTAACAAGACGACGCGCATGCTACTTTGGCAGTACCGGCTCTGCAGCACTGCAAATCCCTGTTGATTCAACAGGGGAGCAATGTTGCGTTAACAGGGAATTGTCAACAGTGCTCCTCTCTGTTGGAGCGGCAGGGTTTTTTTCCCAGTTACGTGTTTATGATATCATGTTTACACTCCATACATGCATAGCATATTAACACTGAAAGTATAAAAGAGTCGCGCATGCGTAGTACGACCCTCGTTATGTTCTATCCTTTACTCTTGTCGGTGATCCCACTTACAGGCGAAAAAAGGGAGCTGGCCATATAGAAGTATTACATATAAGCTTTCAAGGCATCATCGGCACCAATCGGCACTGATATATATTACATGGATAGCCGACGGGCCGTTTTCAAACTTTCCGAATAGAGGAGTTGCCTCAAAATAGTGGAGTAGCCTCAAAATTAAACTGCTTTTTTTTCAAATTAGAGATTAGGCTTTATAAATAAAATGTGATTTCTATTATCCGATTGTTTAGAAATAATTTTTAAAAGTCAGTAAAATGAGGTTCCACTAAAACGCTACGTGATTGGTCGGCGCATCTGTGACGTCACTAATGTTTGTTTATTTGATCTCCCTATGCTATAACACGCGCCGCGCAAAAATTTTACGGGAAAATACAAATAATCGGGAAAATGAGCCGAAACCCGGAAAATGGGTTTGTTCGAAATACCTCAGATAATCTCCCGAACGTGAATTTAGCAACGATTTTCGCATACTTTGCGAAAAAAGAGTGTTTTAACGTCCCTGAATCCAGAGCTGTTAAAGCGCAAAGGTAAGTAAATGTTGTATTGTACATGGTTTTTACATTTTTCCGTTGTAATAGATGTAAAAAAAATCAAATAGACAAATACAATGAAAAACAGTTTGGATTTCGTTTTTTTCTAAAAAAAAAAAAAAAACCAATGCATTTTATTGCGCTTTTCTCACGCATGTGTATCTCAGTGTATCTTGATAATATAGAAATATAGATACACATGCGTGAGAAAAGCGCGATGAAATACATCTTTTTTTTTTTTTGAGAAAAAAACGAAATTCAAACTGTTTTCCATTATGTTTGTCTATTTAATTGTTTTTACATCTATTACAACGGAAAAATGTAAAAACCATGTACAATACAACATTTAATTACCTTTGCGCTTTGACAGCTCTGGATTCAGGGACGTTAAAACACTCTTTTTTCGCAAAGTATGCGAAAATCGTTGCTAAATTCACGTTCGGGAGATTATCTGAGGTATTTCTAACAAACCCATTTTCCGGGTTTCGGCTCATTTTTCCGATTATTTGAATTTTTCCGTAAAATTTGCGCGCAGCCCGTGTTGTAGCATAGGGAGACCAAATAAATAAACATCAGTGACGTCACAGATGCGCCGACCAATCACGTAGTGTTTTAGCGGGACCTCATTTTAGCGACTTGTAAAAATTATTTATAAAAAATTGGACAGTAGAAATCACATTTTTTCAACGCAGAAGCCTAAATGTTTAATTTGAAAAAAAAAATCGGCAGTTTAATTTTGAGGCAACTACTCTATTAAAGTGCGGATTTTTTTTTTCAAATTAAAAATTAGGCTTTATCAATAACTTCTGCGTTGAAAAAATGTGATTTCTATTGTCCAATTTTTTATAAATAATTTTTAAAAGTCGCTAAAATGAGGTCCTGCTAAAGCGCTACGTGATTGGTCAGCACATCTGTTACGTCACTAATGTTTGTTTATTTTGGTCTCCCTCATCGACATGTCGATGGTCTCCCTATGCTACAGGACGGGCCGCGCGCGAATTTTACGGGAAAATACAAATAATCGGGAAAATGAGCCGAAACCCGGAAAATGGGTTTGTTCGAAATACCTCAGATAATCGCCCGAACGTGAATTTAGCAACGATTTTCGCAAACTTTGCGAAAAAAGAGTCTTTTAACGTCCCTGAATCTAGAGCAGTCAAAGTGCAAAGGTAAGTAAACGTTCGATTGTACATGGTTTTTACATTTTTCCGTTGTAATGGATGTGAAAAACAATTAAATAGACAAATACAATGAAAGACAGTTTGAATTTCGTTTTTTTCTCAAAAAAAAAAACAATGCATTTCATTCCGCTTTTCTCACGCATGTGTATCTTAATAATATAGAAATATAGAATATCCAGAGGCCTTTTCTTCGGGATGCGAAATTGTTCCAAAGGACGGGGTGGGGGGAATTTCTCAGGGTCAGAGGGATTTTTCTTGGGTTTCTTTCCTTTTCGGGGTTTAGTGGTGGATTTCGACTTCTTGTGTGGAAATCGTTTCAGGAGCTCGGATAATGGGGGGAGTTTTTGAGTTGGCTTCCGGGTAGGAAGGGGAGTTGGGGTGTAAGGTGCGGGTGGGGGTGGTATAGGGGCGAGGGGTTGTAAAACGTATTCCTTAACAATCTCAAGGGAGGGATAGAGAGGGGAAAGTGGGCGTGGTATTGGTTCTATGACCAGGAGGGGTGGCTCAAGAGAACTACATGAAAGTGGGGAAGGAGGGGCCTCAGGACCCGGGGAAGAGGGTAGGGAATATTCGGGGGAATGTACCCCTCAGGAAGAGGTATTTCAGAAATATCTTGTGGTGCTGGTGGGGGAGGGGGAGAAGCGAGGTGAAAGGATTGACCGTAGGAGTAATCCTTCGGTAAGGGGGGGGGGGGGCGGAGATGTGAAATAGTTCGCGTATCGCGGCTTGAATCTAGGCGTGGTGTCGAACTTGTCCTTTAAGGCCTCAAAATGATGGTCGGGGAGAGGGTCGGAGGTGCACTTGAATGTATGGTGGCACGAAGGGCATTGCGCCCTTACGGATTGGCTCGAGGGGTGCAGGGAGCAGCCGTACTTGTCACTGGCGTGCCAACTAACTACCTGCTCCGGGTTGATGGTGGGGTCGAAAGGAAACCTGGGAAATTTCCCCTTATTCCCCATATATATTCCCCATATATATATATATGTATAAAAATGGTTCAACCCACTCTTTATAATCAGCTGTAACTCCCAAATTCAAGAGCGGCTCAACAACCCAGCTTGCGAGGGTCGATTCGTGTGAGAACGTTCTTGGGATTACCTTTTTGCAGGTATCCAAACTTTGAGGGCGCTCTTCTTTTTAAAAGGCGTCCGGATTTTTCTTAGTCAGCGAGCTTTTGATTGAGAGCTTTTCACTTTTGGACTCAGGAGTAGAGTGAGGTTCATTGGGAACTTGGCCTTTTTTATACTCATCTCGGCCAAGGGGAAATTGGGATGGGAGACGCAAATCACGCGAGGAGAAATATTTCTTAAAATCGCAAATTTAGACTAAGTCATAAAACCTAAACAAAACGCGATCGATACCTGGACGTACTATTACAAGTGCGGCGGAATCGCACAAAGCCCGGCGCGTGATCACGGGCGAGGAGGAATGCGGGTGGCATCCATGGCGTAATTTTTATCGGTTCGCCATTCCTCCTACTCGAGCTCATCAATTCCCAAAAAATCATATAATGTCGCAATGATTAAAAAAAACTCTCGCTTCGTTACAGAGGTTTACAATGACATGGCGAATATACGTGTAAAAAAAATATTTTGTTGACGACAGCGAAATTAATCAAATGTTAACAAACACATTGAAAATGTTGAGATTCTCGAATCCGTTAGTTCCTTCTCAAAAAGTGCGGTTGCTTATATATCTGGATGGATCGTTAAAAAAATTTGACGTAAAATTCATTGTGAACAATGTAGGCTAGCGTTGTATGTAGCGTATGTAGCGTTAATTTCTAATAGTTCCGAAAAATGTTATCGCGAAAGAAGGAAAACCTCGTTTACAGAATCAGAAGAATTTTTTTCTTATACCGAAGCTTTGAAAATTGTATCTGTCAGAAATCGGGGTAATATAATTTTTCCCAGCGAATCAAATTACAATGTATGTGTCTCGACGGAAAAAATGTTTAGACTTTCAATTGCTCGAAACATGAGTCGTTTGCCATCCGAACCAAACTTCCAAGCTTTATTATTAAATGAAGTCTTGAAGGATCTCCTTGCGTGTCCTGAAAAAGTACGAAAATTATTCCCATCCTTAAATGACCACATATTTGATGATGAAGTGGATGAATTGTCCAGGCATATTTAAAACCTCACGAGAAACATAGTCGGAGAATACATCGAGTTGCGTATGTTTGCTTTGTCAAAAATTTGCACAAGAAAAGAAATTGGCCAGAACATTCGACACTATACAAACTACATGCTTGTTTGTGCACACCAATAGCTCGATTCTTTGTACTTTGAAAGCTTTTCTTCTTTTTGTTGATTTGCTATGTATGTAGATGTATGTATTATGATTCAATAAACATTTTTTAAAAGTACAGGCTTGTAAATATTCTTCGCTTATTTTTATGTTGTGTTGAAAATAGATACATTTAAGAATTATATATGCATTTTGAAAGTTTATAGTTGTGATTAATTGTGATATGTAAAATAATGAATTGCAGTGTTTTGGATTATACAAATTCATTCATCATTATTGCAGATCATGTGCGGCCTTTGAAGCGGAAAACTATTTGCACGGGACTCCACTCCTGAAAGCAGAGAAAATTCAATATAATTTTTACATCACTCCTGATGTTTATCAATCACCGGTGTAAAGTAGCTTTTTATGTAATATTACTGTATTGCACTTATGCGTGACGATATATTTTCTCAATTTCCAAAAGCCAACTCCCATAACTTTTCAAGAGTTATTTATTACTCCGCGTATGAGTGGTAGTATTTTGACTCGATAGAGAATGAAAATTCAAACTATCGAACATATGGAAGCTTTTTACAAATAGTCTTTGAAAATATTTATTTAGCCTTTTTGTAACTTCCCTATTACACCTTTCAAAGGCAATTTTAAAATATTGCCTCTAAAAACATTATTTTGGATGGGTTGTACAAATTTATTCCACACTTCATAATTTTTCTTTAGATGAGTATCAGGGGCATAAGCAGAGAACATATTCGGTAAGGGTTTGTTAAAAAAAATCTTTTCTTTATGATTCACAAGTTCTTAATCCTTGATTTTTGAGTTCTAAGAGTACAATTTAAAAAATTTTGAGAATCTTTACATTAGCAAGTCTAGAGTTGCAAGTTTTTCATTTGAATTAGGAAGTTCAAATTTTATTTCATTTCCAGAATTTATATAAAATTTTACTTCTGAAACATTTCATCTTAGAGATTGTAACTCTTAAAACCCTCGTTTGCCTACACCTTTGAAAAGTATGTTAAAATTAAATAAACTTTCAAATACGTGACTCGTCACTTTTTTGCTATCAACCTCATGGCAAAGTGATTCACTAAGGATTTTTATGAAGGAAATTGCACTACAACCTCATCACGCCCTTAGAACGTTTGTAAAACTACAAGTCGTTTTACAATACTGTTTATTCAATAAAAAATTGTTCAATGACAAATTTCTATTTGAAAGTATAAAAGCGATGTAAATAAATGTACTTCGAAAAACGATGGAGACAAACAGCAGTATAAATACTATTTGTAATATTAAAAACCCCATCAGTCAATCATCAACAGTTTATTTCCCAGATATATATATATATATATATATATATATATATATATATATATATATATATATATATATATATATATATATATATGTATATATATATATATCCATTACTTTTTATTGATAACATATTAAATATATTATTTTATATCATCTACGTACATTAAGTTTCGCACTCCTGAAATTTTGAGATCAACTTTCAATAACCCTGGCGATCTCGAGGGAGCCACCATGGACTCCTTTTGGCTCTTTTTTGGACTCCTTATGATTTTGTAAAATTTCATGTATTTCAGCCCAATACTTTGCACAAATAATCATCGCAAACACATAAGGAATATTTTTGTTCATAAACATTTTACATACATATTGTAAAAAACTGTGAAAACACAAAAATAGTCACGTGCAAACGCAATGTCATTTTTCATGAAAAGTACTGCCTTTTTTCAAAACAAAAAATCTACTTTAATTCATTTCGCAACTGTGCTGAAGAAATCTCCGGAAATTCACATTTATTAGAGTCTTTATTGAATGAAACACTTCAATTCTCACACAGACGCATTAGGACTCCTTTTGAATTTCTTAGGGATTCAAAAGGAATCCAAGGCGGACCCCTTTTGGCTCCCTTTTGGACTCCTCTGGACTGTCCGGGAATGTAACATAATAATTACCTTTCTACTGTAGAATCGTTCATCTTCGTAACGGGTCGTCCATAAATCTCGTGACGCAAATTTAGACATTTTTTGGCCTCACCCACCCCTTCCGTGACGCAATTCTCCATAAGCGTTAACATGGAGCGTGACGTTTGCTCTGACCCCACTCCCCTCTCGAGAGCGTCACGAGATTTATGGACGACCCCTATTCAACTACAATTTTTAGGTTTTCAGAAATTGTGTCTGCGAATTACAGGTCCTCACTTTTCATACATATGCTTTTCAAATATCTAACAATATTATATGACAGAAAAAAATATTTATTTCATTACCATACATATCAAAAAATGCACAGTGCTCACATCTATTTGTGGCTATACATTTTTAAAAAATACTTGCGAGTTTCATTCTCAGTCGCAGTATGACAAAAGTAAAAATAGAATATATTATACCAACAAAAAAAATCATTTTTGAGCGCTTTATCGCTATTAGTTTTCGTCATATCATTAGAGTTTGAAATCAAGTTTAAACCATTGCACCATAAAATGCACCTCTATGCGCATGCGTGCACAAGTGTATTCCCAACATGGCAGTCTTCAATTCGGAAAGGGATCTCCGTGGTGGGAACAATAGGATCGGCTATCCATGTAATATATATCAGCGATCATCGGGGCTTTCTTATTGGCTAGCTAGGACTGTAACCTTACCTGACCAGCTAATCCTGGCTGAGGTAAAAGACGGACCATCTCTCCTTCTTTTTACACAACTGATGTCACAGCCGCGCAAGACCGTCGGTCCAGTTATATAGCACTGCTATATAACCGTCTGACCAGTCTGAAAGTGCTATAATAGCACTTTCAGACTGGTTATTCTCGGGAGGTTGAGGTTGCTCCGCGGTAGGTTGGTTCTATAGGATTGTATATCTATATATTTACCTGCCATCTCATATATAGATATAGAACCCCACTGAATAAACCTACCGCGGAGCAATCTAAACCTACCGGGAATGACCATTCTGAAAGTGCTAATATATGTGTCGATGGGCTCTGCTCCGAAAGTCAGCAGCGCGTGCGCAATATGAAAATGTCACGCGTACACTGCTCGATCTCAAAACGGACCATCCCAAAACGGACATATCCCAAATCGGACGAAATTTTTTCTGAAAACGGGAAAGAAATCGCAATCTGATTGGCTCTCAACTGAAAAGGTTATGTTTACGATAAACATGACATTCATACTGCGCAAGCGCGGCAAGCGCTGCCCATTTTTAGATCGGAACCCCCACTCCAATCACGTCCGTTTTAGGAGTTATTCAGGATTTTTCTCCGTCCGTTTTAAGATCGAGCAGTATATGTGTCCAATGTGCCTTCAATGTAAACATTACCTCTTTAGTTGTGAGAGCTAATCAGATTTAGAATTTCTCGCGATATTTCCGAGTTTGTTTTGGTGCGGAAAGCGAACGAAATCTGGTGCACATTTTAGTCATGTGCACATTTCGGAGGCGCACATCGAGGGCGATTGTATCACTCACTAGATTGCTGGGTTCACCTTTTTCTGTATTACAGTACTTTCTGAATTCTTTTTTTGCTATGCGGCCATTACAAGTCACTCACCTGCCTGCTTTTTATGACAATTACTGAAAATACGCTGTATACTTAGTAGTTAGGCTAAGAGCGTCCAGCCCCCCCACTCCTCCTCCCATCACGTGACCCCCCTCCCCTCCCCGGCCCGCCCACTCCCCTCCCCTCGGGGTTTTCCGCGTTTTCCCGGGGTTTTCCGCGAATTTGCGCAATTTTCCCGCGAATTTCCTAGAATTTTTCCTAGAGTTTTCCCTGAATTTTCCGCAGTTTTCCCAGATTTTTTTGGAATCTGCGATTTCTCGCTAATTTCATGCAAGTTTTCTCAAAATTTCCTGGAATTTTCCACGAATTTTCCGCGATTTCAACAGTTTTCCAATCCTTTGTCGCAGTTTTCTACCCCTTTTCCGTTGGTTTTTGCAAACTTTTTCTACCCCTTATCGAGGATTTCCTCCCTTCAAAGCAAGATGGTGGACAGAATAAATTGAAAACAAAATGGCGGTTTGCTAGGCATGATGGCAAACAGAAAAAATTCAAAAGAAAATGGCGGACTTATGAAGATTGAAATACTTACCTTCGATGTATTTTTCCCCAGAGTCGGAACGTTGATAGCACTTACACGCACACTCACACACGCATACACATACCCGTGCAAATTAATACACACAAATTTTATATTTTACAAAGGGCCCCACCCCGCCCTTTGTTGTGGAGCACAACCAGCTAATTGCTCCTCCATTTTTATTGTTCAGTTTTTTACAATTGTTCTTACAAAAACTCACAAGCATTGAATTTACCACCAAGGAATCGGAAACTGACTGTTAGCTCTGACTTCACAGCGTCGACAAGTTTTTGAAGCTGATCCGAATCCTCTTGTAATAATTTGCCAAGCCTTGCCGGGAGAAAAATCTCGAATTCCGTATCCAGAGTGATGAGGAATTTCGATCCATACTTGGTTGTAACGGAGCGAATGTTGGTGACATTGTAACTTTTATTGAGTTCTAACTCGATAATTTTACGCGTTGGCAGAAAATTCTCTACACGAGCTATTTTGTTCAGCTTCGAGAAGTCCATGTTGCTTGATAAATATTTTTCTTAAGACTGACGCTCTACCGCTCGCGCATTCGTATTTCAAGGATTATTTGACCTTGAAAATCTATTGCGCAGTTTCAAAAGTGATGACGTCACCTCGACAAGTTTAAACAAGTCGCCGGGAACGATTACATCATCACATTACTAAGCGATGACATTATCATCTATTCATTTAACCTTGAAAGTATATTACGCAGTTACGTAAGCGCTGACGTCACCTCAACAAGTTTAAACACATCGCCGGAAACGATTACATTCTTGATTGATGACGCCATCATTCGACCTTGAACGATCTATTACGCAGTTTTAAGATATATTTTTAGAAAGTTTATCTCTGACCATGTGGATACAAACAGAAGATTGTCCTAACACTATACGCAATTGAGTTTTGTTCTTTATTTATTTATTTTTTTTCAATTTTTTTTTTTAATTTTTAATTTTTTATTTATTATTATTCCTGTTTCTTCAAACGTTACACAATTTTTTACTTGCATCTATTACAATTTTTTCGCAATGGCGGTGGTCCGTCCGGGATGTCACCGATATAATCAGAGTTTCAATGTTCATTACAACGCGTCCAGGCAATAAATTCCACATCTTCTTGCAATTCTAGCGGAAGCTTATACCATGCATTGCTTATGTAGTTTGCTTGAAAGTTCAGAAGGTATTCTCGAGGTAGAACAGCGATATCTTCAGAATCCAACTCATTGATCCCGTTTACGAAAGAGAGTAACGTAAATGATCTTCTCATCGATGGTGTATCCCCGAATTTCTCCGTCAACCATATTTTGAGTCGACGTGCGTTTTCTGCAGCGCAGTGATGATCATAGACAGGTCGATGATAATTGTTAAATCGACATGCGGAGACGCGCAGCTTGTCGAGTGAAGGACAGCCCATTTCCTGCAGGTCAATTATGTTGACTGAGTCCAGATGATTTTGCAACCATTTTTTCTTATCCACTCCTTTGACCAATACGAAACTGGAGTCAATCAGTTGATCCTGCAGCTCTTGATTGAGTTCATCGTATAACACATCTCCAGAGTTCCAAGGAATGCCGTGATAATTACGTGTCAACCACAAGTTGGTTGCCCGCGCTTTTGATGACAAACCATGCCAGGCACATGGTGGCTTGAACAGCGTCATGACCGCATCAGCGTTGGGCTCGAGCCTTAAAACTGCGAGCTCCTTAGCAACGAAGGTATTTTGCACGGAAAATACTTGAACGTCCACGATGTACTTCATTATGATAACTCTTGACACACTGACGCGCTACGTCACATCTACATGCTTTTATAACCTCATCCCTACTCCATAATGCTACAATCCCCCCCCTTCCGCCATCAACCATTCAGATACTCTCTACGAACTCTCTTACGTTTACATCTTACGAACCAATTTATACCGCTTATTATTCAGTCTTAAAACTAATATCTACTGATTATTGTTCAAATCTCTAGCTTTTCTACGTAAAATAGGATCTAAAACACATTCAATAAAAGCGATTCGTCGTTGAAACCTATAACGGTCACGGGCCGCTTGTTCCCATGGGCCACGTCTCGCTAGTCTATACGCAAAATCCCACACATACAGCACATGTACTGTAGGTGGGTTATAATCAAACGTTACTCGCTTCATAGTTTTTTAACAATTCCGCTGATTGGCTGATATTCTATTATACGATCATGTATAATGAGACAATAAGCTGCGGTTTGAGCAGGGAAATTTTCTCCCGATTCGAATTCAAGACGCAAGTCAACTGGCCCCGTTATGAGGGATTCGTTTTGTTTAGCGCAGTCGATCACTACGAGGGTGCAATGTCCTTGAATTGTGACTTTGTCAATAATGGAGCATTTTTCTTTCCATAATACGAGGATTGAAAGTTTGCGAACATCTCGTATAACGTGGCGAATTGATTTCGTGCATAATTTATATTGAGATTCGTATAAGGATAACACTGCGAATGAAGAAATACTTTCATATCACGTAATTCACAATTGTCAAAGCCACTCATGTTAGCTCTGGGAGCATTCTTCCGCCCTGTTTGAAAGCCTACAATGAAATATCTCGGCTTCTCCAGTTGAGTCGTTGTTTTCACACTCCACACATGCTTGGTAGTCTGAGGTAACAATAGATACTCGTAAAGCTCCCAGCTTCGAAAACTCATAGCAATGGTAGGATCGCTCGCGATGCAGTTCAACATTGGAATCTTTTCGAGGTCCGACACCTTGACGTATGGCAACAGCCATTCGATTTTATTGAGAGTTATTTTAAACTGTTCTGGAACGGCAGGAGCAGCAACCGCTGCCTGCACGATAGCGTTTACATCGGTGTTGGCTCGGAGAATGATGAGCTCGTGTTTGGCGTTGACGATGATACGTTGATAATCCTCGGCAAATCCAAAAATGAATTGTAGCGGTATGCAGACATCGAAATATCCATGATTGTCCACCAACGATCTCGTACTGTCCAAAAACCATCCAGCGTTTTCCAGAAGATCTTCTTGATGAGGTGTCTGCGAGATGTAGGCTTTCATTGCACTGGTGAGCCCGACATTTTTCACCCTCTCAATCTCTATAGCGTTGAGCTCGTAACGAATTTCCTCAAATAGGTGGGCTATGCCATTGTTGACAATAGAAGTGTGATCAACATCGGTTCTATCTGCTTTCGTCAAACGTCCTTGAATATGTAGCGAACTCTTGCTCGGCAGCATGTATGAATCCTGGTTCTGTACATTGATGCGAATCTCGTCGTTGTTGTTGTACGTTGACGAGGCGTATGGCTGGTGCGCATGTATTTCATACTGCGCAATCGACTCGTCAAAGATGACCTTGTTCTCAATGGACAGCATGGTATCAGGCAGTGAATCGAATTCTGTAACCTAAACTTTTTAGGAACTGCACGTTCTGCGGTGTGAGCATTTTGAGCGGTTTGTGCCGACCGATGATTCTTGGTCGTGATGTGGCACTTTTATAGTCTCCGTAAACGATTCCCATTATTCACTTTCCACATGAAGTCTAATGGTGATGACTTCTCGAAAATTCACCAATTTGCCGTCTTGATCTACAATACGCAGCTGGAGATGATGTATTGCCTGTACGGTGATCGGATGATAAATGACGTGCGTTGGCAGTTCGATGATCTTATATCCTGGCGGCACCACGGGAAAGAACTCGTGAATGGTATGCACTCGTCGGTCGTTTATATAGGCTCCTGTAGTGATGTTACACTCAACACGCAAGGCATTGATAGTGAGTATCCTCACTGGTGTTTGTGATTCATGTTCCACGTTGGCAGCAATGACAATTGGATGAAAACCCAAAAGTTTTCGAATTGAATCTTTTGGTCGGAAATCGATTTGTTGATCACATTTGATTTCACTGCGGAGCGTGCTACTGTTCGCTCGTAACTGAAGTTCAATGCCTGTTTGCAGCACTTTTTTCAAAAAACTCTCGATGCTTTCCAACTCGTAACTTCCTTAACTTTATTTCAACAAATCTACGTTGCTGAGTGCTCGGTGCGGTAGCTCTATACGTTTTTTAAATGCAGTCTCATGCCAGTTCCCCATGGTTTTAAATACAATCCTTTTCCCACGGCGATTGATTCCATTTTGAGGTTATGACGTTTTGATTCCTCCAATTCACGCTTCGCAGCTTTCGCATCGTTGATAGCTTTAGCGATGCTTGCAGCGCCACCTGCTAACGCTCCTGTGGCACTCAATCCAGCGAAGATTGGTAGTAAAACTGCTCGTGCTTCTTTCAAAGTAGATTGTACAGAGCCAGTAGCTTTAGCTGCTACTTCCGCTGCATCGATGACTTTTCTCAAGGAAATCTTTTTCTTCTTTACCACTTTTCTGACTTTCTTCGCTACTTTCCTAGCTTTGTTTTTTAGTCCCATCCCGAGTTTTTTCTTCAGCCCCATAATGCTGGCTATACCAAGTGCTGCTGTTTTTTCACCAACTCCCGAATCCTTGGCAAAAACACGTTCGACTGCTTTTTTTGCGAGCAATTGATCAGCTTCGTGTCTAGCTGCGAGATTTTCCCGATTTTTTGAATAAGCTATATCGTGCTCCCTACACGCTGCGTCGAGTGGATTGATTCCACGATCCCCACGTGCTAACCTCTTAGTCAGCTTTGTGCCTGAACCGCAAAATTGATATCCTGGTATATGAAGTTCAACGGAGAGCTTGTTGATAACGGTGTTGACAAGACCTCGTCCTCTTACAGCCATTGCTCAACTGAACTCGCGACTATAAATACTTCGTATTTATAGGTTTCGCAATGCTCAAGTATACAGGCATCATCTTAGAACTTCTCACCGACATCGGCATGATGTTGTTCATCGAGCGCGTCATCCAAGGTGGAATATCCCAGTGTAGTAATAGGTACGCCTTTGCCAACAACCCTTACTATCCCACGAAATATAACCCTGATGATGCCGAAACCTATCTAATGTACTATGAAGTGAATAACTTGTACGGGTGGGCCATGACTCAATGCTTGCCATATGGGGATTTCAAATGGGAAG
Organism: Platygaster robiniae; assembly: GCA_028476575.1. Classification (NCBI taxonomy): domain Eukaryota; kingdom Metazoa; phylum Arthropoda; class Insecta; order Hymenoptera; family Platygastridae; genus Platygaster; species Platygaster robiniae. The sequence continues at coordinate 20,388,284 of CM052026.1, forward strand.
AAAATTGGATCAAAATTTCCATTGGGATGTTGCTGATGATGCCAAGGAGGGATATATATTGGAAGTTGATTTGAAGTATCCCGAAAACCTTCACAATGCCCACAATGACCTTCCTTTCTGTCCCGAGAAAAAGATTCCTTCCGGTTCAAAAAATCCAAAATTGCTTACAACTTTAGATCCGAAAAAGCGCTATATTATTCACTATCGAAATTAAAAGCAAGCATTGAGTCATGTTCTCATTCTGCGACACATACACCGAGTATTGAAATTCAAACAGTCCACTTGGTTAAGTAGATGAGCTAAACGGGTATCGGATCCCCCCACTCCTCCTTCCACCCAGGCCCCGCCCCTTTCCCCACCCCTTCTCTGATTGGTCACCCCTCCCCCCACCCCCTCTGATTGGTCACCCCCAGACCTCGCCCCGCCCCCCCCCCACCCATTTTGGCGGCATCCAACCCCCCCTTCACCTACCCCTTTTCGCGGGTTTCCACCCCCATCCCCCATCTCCCACCCCTTCCGCGGTTTTTCGCGGGTTTCCGCAGTTTTTCGCGAGTTTTCCGCGGTTTTACCCTTTCGCGAGTTTTCACGGGGTTTTCGCGGGTTTTCCGCGGGATGCAACATCCGCATTTTCGAGGGTCTCCCCGTTTCCAGGACGCTTGAACGATCACGCGTCCTTTCACGTCGAAGCTCTGTTGCCTACTAGATCATTTTCGGGAGTCATCCAAATACGTAGGCGGATGGACTTACGTAAGGTGGTAGTGGGAGTGGAAAGGAAAGTTTTGAAAGATACGCGATTCGACAGGTTTCGACACGCGTAGTTGTTCACATTCCATGTAACGTAAACTCAAAAAAAAAAAAACAAACAAACAAACGATGATATAGTTTTTAGTGCGTCAAAGTTTTTTTTAGCATACAATATTCGATAAAAGTGTTTGGATGTTACGTATTACTTTACGGAATATTCATTATTTCGGGCTGAATTACTCAACCCTAAGAAATCTGTATTTTTTATTTTTCGTCGTTGCTTTAGATAAAAGGTAGCGTTCCGACACTTACAGGAAGATGGTAATGGAAATTGGAAACTCTCGTAGTCATGATCGAGCGTGCAGAGACTTGTTTTTGACTATTACGTATCATTCTACGAAATATTTTTATTCTATTCAGAGCACCCGCGCCTAATTTGAATAAAATTTTTTATGTATTTTTTTTTTTTTATCACTTTCCCAGTTTTTAATTTTCCGTCTTCCTTTTGAACGAATCATTTAAGTCCTAATCCATTATGCATCGAAACATTCTTCAAGCTTCTATATGTTCGAGAATCTTTCACTCTCACGGTATGATAAATAGCAAAATAGAAAAAAGCCAGCGCTCCGACACTTCCGGGAAGATGCTAATAAAAATTGAAAACTCTCGTAGTCATGATCGAGCGTGTAGAGACTTGTTTTTGACTATTACGTATCATTCTACGAAAATGTGTTTATATTTTTTCGAACACTCTCACCATACTTTGAATAATCTTGTTTGCCTAATTTTTTTCTTTCAAATTTGTTTTGTCCTAATGCATACTATGTCGAAAGATTTGTTGAGGATGGCTGCACTTGTTTTTGACTATTACGTATCATTCTACGAAATATTTTTTTCTGTTCAGAGCACCCAACTCTGAATAATCTTTTTTTATTGAAATAATCCAGAAGTTTCTACCGCGATACCATCAATAGGAGAATATATAAAAGCTGGTACTCAGGCGATTCCGGGCAGATACAAACTGAATTTTGAAACGTTCGTAGTTATTCTCGAGAGTGTCGCGAATCATTAAACTAAAAAAAAAATAAAAGAAACGGTCGCGGAACGGTGTAACTTTAACAGTGATTTGTAAAACTTTTTTTAAAATAATTAGTTCGTGTCAGGTTTAGGCATAAATACTAACAGAAAAGTTTTTTTTGTAACAAGGATGACATTTATATACGACATGATACTGTGATATCATAGCGTAAAAGTTTTTAAACATTTTGAAATGTTTCGATGATGGCACCAATCAATTTTTCTGAAAAGTTTGATTTGAAAAAAGTTGGCGAGGAAGCGTTTTCGGAAGAAATTTTTAATGTTGGTTTCGCGTTTCGCGTATCAGTGAAAAAAGTGAACGAAAATAAAGTACAGCCTACCCTTCATTGTCGCCAAACCAGCCTGCATTATCATAATCAATACTGGCGCATTTTGGCTATTGTCTCTTCCGTAATCAATGATTATCGCACGCAGTACAAGTATGTATTTCATCCAGGAAATTTAGAAAGTAATTTGATAAGTGAAAAATATTCCAATGGTTGCAATAATCTGATCCAGCTTCAAGTTGAAATTTCTTATCATATACTACCGCGAACGTTTTTTGATTATCGTCCTTCAGATCAACATCATTCGTCATTTTTGAAAGGCTTTAAAAAGTTATTGTACATTGAGAACCTCAGTGATTTTACAATAATTACCCCGAATCGTGAATTCAAAGTTTATAAATTTATTTTATCAGCAAGGAATATCTATTTTGAAACACTTTTCAGTCATTCATAGAAAGAAGTGCTCGAGAATCGAATTTTTATTAGAGATTTTTCTGACAAAGCGATAAAAATATTTCTGAAATGGTTGTATGCTTGCGAACATGATCTTACCAATGTTTCTGTTGATACAATCATAGAGTTATATCAAGTATCGAAAATGTTTCTTGATGAAAAATTTGAATCAGTTTGTCTTGATGCTCTAATCAGTACAGTCGTTCCAGATAATTTTCAAATTCTTGAAAAATTCTGTCGAACATTCGATATTCCAGAACTTGAACTAGAAATCAACGACATTAAATATTTTTTATATAGTTCTCACTAATGATTTATCATACACTCATTCGAAACAATTAGCAACAGTGTACAAAATTTTTCACTACTTTGTTGAAAATATCATTCACGTTCAATTAAAGAAAATTTATCCGTTTGACTTTGAAAGCTATAGCGTTTTAAATTTTGAAATATAAAACTCGACTACGCTTTCCGATTAACGATGACGGTTACAGTTCTATAGGCATTTTTGAAGAGGAAGGGAATCATTCGAACGATTTAACATTGTAGCGCGACAACGAAAAAGATTTCACTAGTTGTACCAGTGTCAGTTAATATAAATATAGAATTTTTCAAGCGCGCGTCTCAGTCTAGAAATGGCTATCAACGGTGCTAAAGAAGTAGTGCGTCGCTAACGACAACTTCTCGCTCCGCGACCTGTCAATCCTCTCGAGGCCACGGCCTTGATTGAGGATGCTGACGCGTGCATCCGGGAACCGTCAGAGTTTGGCTTAAAGTGTAGACCCGAACTGAAACTTCAGTGTAGTCGTATTATTATACATTTACGTAGTTATATTCGCGAGTTGAGTAGATACCTAGTGTGTGGTGGGGACCTAGGAACCTCCTGGGAAGATGTCAAAACGGCATTCAATCGCAACCTTGAAACCGGACTCATCATGAATAAACATCACTTGGATATTCACGGCTTCCTGGAGGAGGCACGAACCATCTTCGTCGACAAGATCGAGGAAGTTCTCCAGCGTCAAAATGCCCTAAAAGTGAATGCTGTACTCGATGCCGAGTTCACTATCGTCAAAGACGGAAAAGAAGTGACTGAAGTGAAAAGCATTTTCACCAAAACGTCTCCAATCATGAGGACAACGGACTTGTCGCAGTGGTATCTCCAACGCGTCCAGCATCGCCTGCCTCGAGATATGGAGGAATTCCAACACAAAGACTCTGGATGGACACTCCGAAGAATTCTCAGCCTAGCCATTCATATGAATAAATATAACCCGATGCGTGGCAGCTCCTACGTAGAACTCCCAGAAGTCATCAGAAGAAGACGGGCCTGTGTCAATGTTAAAAACTTTGATGATGAGTGTTTCAAATGGGCCATCCTTTTAGCGCTACATCCAGTTGGGAGAAATGTAGATCGTCTCTACAACTATCAGAAATACGACGGAGAACTTAACTTTCATGGACTCTCGTTTCCGTTCGTGCCAAAACAAGTGAAAGTTTTTGAGAAACAAAATGATGTGTCAGTGAATGTGTATGTGTTAGAGAAGAAGAAAAATGACTTTATCGTCGCACCGATCCATGTGACTGACCATAAAAAAGATAAACACGCCAATCTTCTTCTCATACAAAACTATTATACCGATGAAGATGGCGATGAAGATGAAAGTGAATGCGAACCCCTGGTATTCCATTACGTTTGGATCAAAAACTTTTCTCGCTTGGTATTTAATCAACTTTCTAAAACTAACAGCAAACATCACATTTGCGATAGATGCTTGCATCATTTTCGAACTGAAGAGAAGTTAACTTTTCATGAAACTGACTGTCGAAAAATAAATAAATGCAGTGTTCAGTTACCAAAAGAGGGGAAAGATAAAATTAAGTTTTCCAATCATGAAAACAATCTTAAAGTGCCGTATGTTGTGTATGCGGACTTTGAATGTATTCTCAAAAAAGTTAATTCTCAAAGTCAAGAAAATACCAAAGTCGTTCAAATTCACGAGGCGTACAGTGTAGGGTATTACATAAAATGTAGTTACGACGAGAACCAATCCCTATACAAGAGCTTTCGAGGATATGATCCAGTGCAATGGCTTTCTAATGAGCTCGTAGCCTTATCACACCGAGTCAAGGAAAAGATGAACAATCCGAAGCCTATGATACCACTGACACCGGACCAAGAGCGGTCTTGGCGCAATGCTCCAAATTGCCACATCTGCAAGCAGCCGTTCCTGAAGACTGACGAGAAGGGGGGTGGTAGAGTTCGAGACCACTGTCACTTGACGGGGGAGTTTAGAGGAGCCGCACATGGCAAATGTAATCTCCTATACCAAGACGCCCTCACGATTCCCGTAAGTTAACTTTTCAAAAAATTTACTAATTGAATCATGATTTAATTCTTCCTTTTCATTAATTTATTTCTATTATATATAAAAATGAATAATTTAAGAAGATGCGATAGAGATATCAGTTATAGAATTTTTTTTCTTTTCAGATCATATTTTATAATTCCTAATTCATTTTTTATCCATATATAAACCTATTTATAGATTCATTCATTTCTTTTTCATTTGAAAATGTATAATTTAAGCAGATTTAAGTGAGTTAACACTCATGAAAGTTTTTTTTCATTTCAGATCATATTCCATAACTTGAGTGGGTACGACAGTCAACTTATCGTGAAAAAAATCGCTAAATGCGTCGAGGGACGAGTAAGCGTAATACCACAAACCATGGAGCGATACATTTCCTTCACCAAAAACATCAAGGATGACAAGATCTCACTTCGATTCATCGATTCGTTTCGCTTCATGGCCTCATCCCTCGAGAAGCTGGCTTCTTACTTGGAAGACAAGGGAATTGTGAGAAAAGAATTTACCAACTTCAACGAGCAGCAACTCCAGCTCCTGACCAAGAAGGGAATATTCCCTTACGAATACCTAGATTCGTGGGAAAAGTTGGATGAAAGTCAACTGCCGCCCAAGGAGGCCTTTCACAGCACCCTGACTGATGATGACATTTCCGTCAATGACTACTGGTAAGCAAAACTTTCAATTTTTTCGAGAAAATAACCATTATGATAAATTGAATACAATTTTTTATTTTTATGATTTCAGTCATGCCCAGGCAGTGTGGAGCAATTTCGGTATCCAGACGTTAGGTGACTACTCAGATCTTTATCTCAAGACGGATGTTCTTCTCCTGGCGGACGTCTTTGAGAATTTTCGAGCGAGCTGTTTGCGGGTGTACAACTTGGATCCGGCACATTACTACACGCTACCAGGATTTAGCTGGGATGCGATGCTACAACATACCGGAATCGAGCTCCAACTTCTCACTGACATCGACCAACTCCTTTTCGTTGAACGTGGTATCCGAGGTGGAGTCAGCCAATGCAGCAACCGTTATTCACGTGCCAACAATCCGTACAGCGACTACGACCCCCAAGAAGACAGAACATTTATTATGTATTATGACGTAAACAATTTGTACGGCTGGGCTATGACTCAATACCTACCTTACGGGCAATTTGAGTTGGTCGAAAATTTTGACGAAAATTTCAAGTGGAACGTAGCCGATGACTCAGAAGTAGGCTACATCCTTGAAGTACATCTCGAGTATCCGCCAAACTTACATGACGATCATAATGATTTACCTTTTTGTCCTGAACATAAAGCCCCTCCCGGATCAAAAGACGTTAAATTACTCACAACTTTAGAGCCAAAAACGCGATACGTCATTCATTATCGAAATTTAAGGCAAGCGTTGAGTCATGGCCTAATTTTGAACAAAATTCATCGTATATTGAAATTCAAACAATCGAATTGGTTACAAACTTACATCGATCTCAATAGTGAGTTGCGTAAGGGTGCCAAAAATGAATTCGAAAAAAATTTGTTCAAGCTAATGAATAATGCGGTATATGGCAAAACAATGGAAGATGTAAGAAAACGTATGGACATGAAACTTGTGACGCAATTGCCTGGACGCTACGGTGCCGAAGCTTACATAGCAAAGCCAAATTTCAACTCGAGAGTAATTTTCTAAGAAAATCTAGTTGCGATCAAACTCGATAGGGTTCAAGTCACGATGAATAAGCCGATTAACGTTGGATTTTGCGTTCTCGATCTCTCAAAAACATGTCTGTATGCGTTCCATTTTGATTTCATGAGATCAAAGACCAACGCGAAACTTTTGTATACGGATACAGACAGTTTGATATATGAATTGACAAATGTTGATCCATATCAATTAATGAAAGACAATTCAGATTACTTCGATACTTCCGATTATAACCGCGATAACCGATTTGGAATTGAGTTGAAAAATAAGAAAGTCGTTGGTCTCATGAAAGACGAATGTAATGGTAAAATCATTACTGAATTTGTAGGTTTAAGGTAAAAAATGTGTAGTTTGCGCGTTGAAGGTCAAGATAGGATTAAGAAGGCTAAGGGAGTCAAAGCATCCGTTGTCGCGAAAACATTAGATTTTATCGATTACGTCAACTGTTTGTATTACAATACCGCAGAGTACCGCACACAACATCTTTTTCGATCACACTTACACGAAATTCAGACAATCAGACAAACAAAATTAGCGCTAAATCCATCCGACGACAAAAGGTATATTTTACCAAACACAACGGATACTTTGGCACACGGCCATTATAAAATTAGTAATTTTGAAACGCAGGTAGATGAATAGGTTTATTGACCATGAAAGTCATGAGTTTGGTAAGATGAATCTCTTATAGGTAAATACTAGATATACACGTTTCACAACTATTTTGTATACTTTAACACTGGAAAGCAAACTGCTTTAAAATATGTATGTAATGGGATAGGTTAAGAAAAAAAATATTGATAACGATATATGAATAAATGTTTTATTGTCACTACATGTCTGTTTTATTTATCCAACTGTTGTGAGTATTATCGAAACCTAACCATTTTACATAAAGTTTATTTCCACACTTGCGCAACACTTTTTCGACGAGAGATACATTAGGATGCATGACTTTGGCGAGTTCCTCGGTATAGAATCCTCCATCGATGGGTTGATCTTGATAATCCTTGAGTTTATACGTCGTGGGTTGTGTTGGTCTCACAGCAGCGATGGTGAATATTTCAGTTGTCCAATTAGGCGTGTATCCTTTCTCAAAGACATGTTTGTACTTGCTGATTCTGACTTTATCACCGACGTTGAATTTACGCTTGTCTTTTCGATGCTTAGTACGGTATATTTCATGGATTAGGCGTTCTTTATCAGCTGGAGTAACATCTTTAGGCTTCATATTGATAGTGCGGTGTTTTGTGGTGTTGTAACTGGACATCAATTCAGGTAAGATGTTGAGCCATTTGTAATGTCCTTGGAGGGAGAATCGTTTCCACATCCGACTCTTGAGTGTACGATTAAAGCGTTCACAAATGGATGCTTTCATGCCACTGAATGTAGAGTACATGTTGATTCCATGTTGCTTCATGAGCGTCTTGAAGTGCTTGTTGTAAAACTCTTTGCCTTGATCGACGTGTAGATTCTTGGGTTGACGATCCTTGAGCGTGGTCTTCATAGCAGCGGTGACGTCAGGACCATTTTTAGATTTCATAGGAACAGCCCATGCGTACTTGGAGAAGACATCGATGACGGTGAGCAGGAACTTGTAGCCTTTGTCAACATAAGTGGACATATCGACGAGATCAGCTTGCCAAGTTTCATCAATTCCACGCATATATACATGACGTCGTCGAAAATTTTTCCTTGCAGGCTTATGGAGCTCTTCTACAAGAGCTTCTTTCGCATCCATCCTTACAATGTCTGGGTTGGTAATGAGGGTGACGCGTTTGTATACTTGCTTTTATTCAAACTCATTTTTTTCGGGTGTGATATGTACTACTTCCTCAATGCGTTGCTGACGATGTAGAATAACGTTAATCTGCTTCGAATATTCAAGCATATGTTTTTGATACATATCATTCAAGGATTCCAGCGATTTTGTCAAATTGTCAGTCACAATGCCAATCACATATCTCAGTGATTGAATCGCATCTCCAACGATTCTATTTACTTCTTCGAGGTTCACTGCATCCATCATTTCCATCGATTCGCCAACGTTGCATAACCTTTTTCCCATCATATCATAGTTTTGCTCAGTGGTCAATTGGAATCCAACACCTAGAAAGCCGCGAAGTCCTTGAGTTTTCGTTAGGTGTTTTCCAAAAACGTCTACACTCGCCATTGTCTCACTCGTGAATGAAGTTGTATAATGCAATCCCCTCAATATATAATCTCAGCTTCTCTCATTTCTTCGATGATTGAGTTGATTTCGTTGATGTGACTGTTGTTGCCAGCAGCTTGTGACGCGAGAATGAGCCGCAAACGCTCGGCTAGCTCGTTTGGATCATCCCAATAAACATAATCGATATCGTGTCCACGATTGACTACGTTGTAAACTCCTGTTCCCACTTTCTTATCGGCAATGTATGTGAGATACTTCAAATCTCTACCACCGCGCAGACTCTCGTCAGGTCGATAATATTTTCTGTCAGCACTCGTTTGATGGATGATTTTCCTATAATTCTCCACATCGATTTTAGTTATAATTGAATTGTTTGGTATTTTTTTTTAAAAAGCAGTTCAATAAGCCCGGGTGTTTTCTCAAACTCTTCAGCCCCCACATGAATAGTGTTTGTTTTAAAACTGATTGGTGCGTTCCCAATATGAAATCCAGTTTCCAGCGATCGTACTCCATACAGCATGTCAAGATTTTTTCCTAAAGTCTTGTTTTTGAACATGTTTAAGTATTTCGTGAGTGTCAACTGGAACTGGTGAACTGACGATACTTGGTGCAAATGATTGATCACCAATGGTTTGATTGAAGCTCTCGAAATCGTCACTCTGTTGCTCTTCCAACGTTGGTTCTTCTTCGTCCTCTTCTTTTACTTCAGCTTTCTCAATTTTTTCTTTTTTGATTTCTTTCATTTCCATGTCTTGTTTGGCTAATGACTGTATTGGATCGATGATTGGCTTAAACACTTCTCGCACCAACGTCTCCATGGCAGCTTTTCCACGTTTCAGCAGACGATGTTTGCGGCAAATAGATTCGCTGGCTTGTACTATGTGACGTAGTACATCTTTTCGCTCCATGATGTCACCTCTGTCACAGTTCAAGTGATACTAATGGCGCAAGCTTGGAGTCACTTTAATTTATAGAAACAGTCGAATCCTCTTCTATATCGACCTTGGTTCACATCGCTATCCTTGTCGATGACGATAAAACCAAACTTGTTCTCCCAGCATGTTGCGCATAAATCCCGAAATCGTGAAAATGTCATGTCAGTGTTTACATGATCATCATATACATGTTTCAGATTCATGTCATCTTGGCGAAACAGTACAAGCATATTTGCATTATCTCGCACTAAATGTTTTGGTATACGAGCATAAGTCTGACAGAGATAAAAACTATCCACATGTCGATGTCTACCCATGCAAAAGTATGCACGAATATTGTCTTGTTTTTCGCAAGCTACATCATCAAATATCATCACAGAATTTAGTTCGACTTCCTCGACATTGACGACTTCCTCGTTGTCATTGTAGGGAAAATATCCTACTCCTTTGATTGGTTGAATGATTTTCTTTAAATATTGATATTTCGGTTGATTGAGTGATTTCGAATGAACGTAAACGTTCTCAAACCTCAATCCATTTGGATATGCAAGAAGTGTGAGTAAAGCATTAGTTTTACCACAATTTGATGGACCGCAAATTATAGCGCGAACTGTATTTGGTAGTAACTTTCCATGACATTGAATTTTTCTTTTTTTCTCTGTCACACTGTCAAAGTTCATGACAGGTAATTTGACATTCTGTTGTTTGAACTCCATGACGGCTCGCGCGCAACTGTTTCGGAAACCTATAAATACGAAGTATTTATAGTCGCGAGTTCAGTTGAGCAATGGCTGTAAGAGGACGAGGTCTTGTCAACACCGTTATCAACAAGCTCTCCGTTGAACTTCATATACCAGGATATCAATTTTGCGGTTCAGGCACAAAGCTGACTAAGAGGTTAGCACGTGGGGATCGTGGAATCAATCCACTCGACGCAGCGTGTAGGGAGCACGATATAGCTTATTCAAAAAATCGGGAAAATCTCGCAGCTAGACACGAAGCTGATCAATTGCTCGCAAAAAAAGCAGTCGAACGTGTTTTTGCCAAGGATTCGGGAGTTGGTGAAAAAACAGCAGCACTTGGTATAGCCAGCATTATGGGGCTGAAGAAAAAACTCGGGATGGGACTAAAAAACAAAGCTAGGAAAGTAGCGAAGAAAGTCAGAAAAGTGGTAAAGAAGAAAAAGATTTCCTTGAGAAAAGTCATCGATGCAGCGGAAGTAGCAGCTAAAGCTACTGGCTCTGTACAATCTACTTTGAAAGAAGCACGAGCAGTTTTACTACCAATCTTCGCTGGATTGAGTGCCACAGGAGCGTTAGCAGGTGGCGCTGCAAGCATCGCTAAAGCTATCAACGATGCGAAAGCTGCGAAGCGTGAATTGGAGGAATCAAAACGTCATAACCTCAAAATGGAATCAATCGCCGTGGGAAAAGGATTGTATTTAAAACCATGGGGAACTGGCATGAGACTGCATTTAAAAAACGTATAGAGCTACCGCACCGAGCACTCAGCAACGTAGATTTGTTGAAATAAAGTTAAGGAAGTTACGAGTTGGAAAGCATCGAGAGTTTTTTGAAAAAAGTGCTGCAAACAGGCATTGAACTTCAGTTACGAGCGAACAGTAGCACGCTCCGCAGTGAAATCAAATGTGATCAACAAATCGATTTCCGACCAAAAGATTCAATTCGAAAACTTTTGGGTTTTCATCCAATTGTCATTGCTGCCAACGTGGAACATGAATCACAAACACCAGTGAGGATACTCACTATCAATGCCTTGCGTGTTGAGTGTAACATCACTACAGGAGCCTATATAAACGACCGACGAGTGCATACCATTCACGAGTTCTTTCCCGTGGTGCCGCCAGGATATAAGATCATCGAACTGCCAACGCACGTCATTTATCATCCGATCACCGTACAGGCAATACATCATCTCCAGCTGCGTATTGTAGATCAAGACGGCAAATTGGTGAATTTTCGAGAAGTCATCACCATTAGACTTCATGTGGAAAGTGAATAATGGGAATCGTTTACGGAGACTATAAAAGTGCCACATCACGACCAAGAATCATCGGTCGGCACAAACCGCTCAAAATGCTCACACCGCAGAACGTGCAGTTCCTAAAAAGTTTAGGTTACAGAATTCGATTCACTGCCTGATACCATGCTGTCCATTGAGAACAAGGTCATCTTTGACGAGTCGATTGCGCAGTATGAAATACATGCGCACCAGCCATACGCCTCGTCAACGTACAACAACAACGACGAGATTCGCATCAATGTACAGAACCAGGATTCATACATGCTGCCGAGCAAGAGTTCGCTACATATTCAAGGACGTTTGACGAAAGCAGATAGAACCGATGTTGATCACACTTCTATTGTCAACAATGGCATAGCCCACCTATTTGAGGAAATTCGTTACGAGCTCAACGCTATAGAGATTGAGAGGGTGAAAAATGTCGGGCTCACCAGTGCAATGAAAGCCTACATCTCGCAGACACCTCATCAAGAAGATCTTCTGGAAAACGCTGGATGGTTTTTGGACAGTACGAGATCGTTGGTGGACAATCATGGATATTTCGATGTCTGCATACCGCTACAATTCATTTTTGGATTTGCCGAGGATTATCAACGTATCATCGTCAACGCCAAACACGAGCTCATCATTCTCCGAGCCAACACCGATGTAAACGCTATCGTGCAGGCAGCGGTTGCTGCTCCTGCCGTTCCAGAACAGTTTAAAATAACTCTCAATAAAATCGAATGGCTGTTGCCATACGTCAAGGTGTCGGACCTCGAAAAGATTCCAATGTTGAACTGCATCGCGAGCGATCCTACCATTGCTATGAGTTTTCGAAGCTGGGAGCTTTACGAGTATCTATTGTTACCTCAGACTACCAAGCATGTGTGGAGTGTGAAAACAACGACTCAACTGGAGAAGCCGAGATATTTCATTGTAGGCTTTCAAACAGGGCGGAAGAATGCTCCCAGAGCTAACATGAGTGGCTTTGACAATTGTGAATTACGTGATATGAAAGTATTTCTTCATTCGCAGTGTTATCCTTATACGAATCTCAATATAAATTATGCACGAAATCAATTCGCCACGTTATACGAGATGTTCGCAAACTTTCAATCCTCGTATTATGGAAAGAAAAATGCTCCATTATTGACAAAGTCACAATTCAAGGACATTGCACCCTCGTAGTGATCGACTGCGCTAAACAAAACGAATCCCTCATAACGGGGCCAGTTGACTTGCGTCTTGAATTCGAATCGGGAGAAAATTTCCCTGCTCAAACCGCAGCTTATTGTCTCATTATACATGATCGTATAATAGAATATCAGCCAATCAGCGGAATTGTTAAAAAACTATGAAGCGAGTAACGTTTGATTATAACCCACCTACAGTACATGTGCTGTATGTGTGGGATTTTGCGTATAGACTAGCGAGACGTGGCCCATGGGAACAAGCGGCCCGTGACCGTTATAGGTTTCAACGACGAATCGCTTTTATTGAATGTGTTTTAGATCCTATTTTACGTAGAAAAGCTAGAGATTTGAACAATAATCAGTAGATATTAGTTTTAAGACTGAATAATAAGCGGTATAAATTGGTTCGTAAGATGTAAACGTAAGAGAGTTCGTAGAGAGTATCTGAATGGTTGATGGCGGAAGGGGGGGGATTGTAGCATTATGGAGTAGGGATGAGGTTATAAAAGCATGTAGATGTGACGTAGCGCGTCAGTGTGTCAAGAGTTATCATAATGAAGTACATCGTGGACGTTCAAGTATTTTCCGTGCAAAATACCTTCGTTGCTAAGGAGCTCGCAGTTTTAAGGCTCGAGCCCAACGCTGATGCGGTCATGACGCTGTTCAAGCCACCATGTGCCTGGCATGGTTTGTCATCAAAAGCGCGGGCAACCAACTTGTGGTTGACACGTAATTATCACGGCATTCCTTGGAACTCTGGAGATGTGTTATACGATGAACTCAATCAAGAGCTGCAGGATCAACTGATTGACTCCAGTTTCGTATTGGTCAAAGGAGTGGATAAGAAAAAATGGTTGCAAAATCATCTGGACTCAGTCAACATAATTGACCTGCAGGAAATGGGCTGTCCTTCACTCGACAAGCTGCGCGTCTCCGCATGTCGATTTAACAATTATCATCGACCTGTCTATGATCATCACTGCGCTGCAGAAAACGCACGTCGACTCAAAATATGGTTGACGGAGAAATTCGGGGATACACCATCGATGAGAAGATCATTTACGTTACTCTCTTTCGTAAACGGGATCAATGAGTTGGATTCTGAAGATATCGCTGTTCTACCTCGAGAATACCTTCTGAACTTTCAAGCAAACTACATAAGCAATGCATGGTATAAGCTTCCGCTAGAATTGCAAGAAGATGTGGAATTTATTGCCTGGACGCGTTGTAATGAACATTGAAACTCTGATTATATCGGTGACATCCCGGACGGACCACCGCCATTGCGAAAAAATTGTAATAGATGCAAGTAAAAAATTGTGTAACGTTTGAAGAAACAGGAATAATAATAAATAAAAAATTAAAAATTAAAAAAAAAAATTGAAAAAAAATAAATAAATAAAGAACAAAACTCAATTGCGTATAGTGTTAGGACAATCTTCTGTTTGTATCCACATGGTCAGAGATAAACTTTCTAAAAATATATCTTAAAACTGCGTAATAGATCGTTCAAGGTCGAATGATGGCGTCATCAATCAAGAATGTAATCGTTTCCGGCGATGTGTTTAAACTTGTTGAGGTGACGTCAGCGCTTACGTAACTGCGTAATATACTTTCAAGGTTAAATGAATAGATGATAATGTCATCGCTTAGTAATGTGATGATGTAATCGTTCCCGGCGACTTGTTTAAACTTGTCGAGGTGACGTCATCACTTTTGAAACTGCGCAATAGATTTTCAAGGTCAAATAATCCTTGAAATACGAATGCGCGAGCGGTAGAGCGTCAGTCTTAAGAAAAATATTTATCAAGCAACATGGACTTCTCGAAGCTGAACAAAATAGCTCGTGTAGAGAATTTTCTGCCAACGCGTAAAATTATCGAGTTAGAACTCAATAAAAGTTACAATGTCACCAACATTCGCTCCGTTACAACCAAGTATGGATCGAAATTCCTCATCACTCTGGATACGGAATTCGAGATTTTTCTCCCGGCAAGGCTTGGCAAATTATTACAAGAGGATTCGGATCAGCTTCAAAAACTTGTCGACGCTGTGAAGTCAGAGCTAACAGTCAGTTTCCGATTCCTTGGTGGTAAATTCAATGCTTGTGAGTTTTTGTAAGAACAATTGTAAAAAACTGAACAATAAAAATGGAGGAGCAATTAGCTGGTTGTGCTCCACAACAAAGGGCGGGGTGGGGCCCTTTGTAAAATATAAAATTTGTGTGTATTAATTTGCACGGGTATGTGTATGCGTGTGTGAGTGTGCGTGTAAGTGCTATCAACGTTCCGACTCTGGGGAAAAATACATCGAAGGTAAGTATTTCAATCTTCATAAGTCCGCCATTTTCTTTTGAATTTTTTCTGTTTGCCATCATGCCTAGCAAACCGCCATTTTGTTTTCAATTTATTCTGTCCACCATCTTGCTTTGAAGGGAGGAAATCCTCGATAAGGGGTAGAAAAAGTTTGCAAAAACCAACGGAAAAGGGGTAGAAAACTGCGACAAAGGATTGGAAAACTGTTGAAATCGCGGAAAATTCGTGGAAAATTCCAGGAAATTTTGAGAAAACTTGCATGAAATTAGCGAGAAATCGCAGATTCCAAAAAAATCTGGGAAAACTGCGGAAAATTCAGGGAAAACTCTAGGAAAAATTCTAGGAAATTCGCGGGAAAATTGCGCAAATTCGCGGAAAACCCCGGGAAAACGCGGAAAACCCCGAGGGGAGGGGAGTGGGCGGGCCGGGGAGGGGAGGGGGGTCACGTGATGGGAGGAGGAGTGGGGGGCTGGACTCTCTTAGCCTAACTACTATACTTCATTGTGGATGTAAACATGATCGACTGTTTCATTTTTCTAAGTAAATACTTTGTAAAAAATAATTATAGTGCTTCCCGGATGAGAAGTTGAGTAACGACCAAGAAGTGGCATAAGGTGAAATACTTTCACATGCAAAAATTTTTTAAAGAAAGAATATTTTTCACGAAAGAATTCTAAAATGTAATTTTCCCAGTCAAAGTATTAATTGATTTTATTCATGGTTTGTGCAAAATTTTTAAATGCGGTTCGCTCAGACATTAAGACGCATCTGTGATGAGAACTACTGCAAATTACATACAAGTACGTTTGGCACAGATTGTGTGAAAATTCTATGCAATCTACTCATACGTGAAAATGTTTATCCCAGCTGAAAATATTCAAATGGATAACAATGTGAACATAGACGTAGACATCCAGATAAAAAATGGCATGGTCGGTCACGTGAAAATGCCAGATGAATTTATTTGAACATTAATGTTCAAAGAATGTTAACATACATATTTGTGAAGATGTTAAAAGCTGATATCCCTAGCGATCCCGTGGAGATATCTCGAGATATCTCGGATGGAGACACCATGGAGTCGTTTAATTTTTCAACAAACCTTTTTTCAGTGTTACTTAAAATGTTGAAATTATCACTAAAATGACTCGCTCATGTTAAACATCTCGTTTTTTAAATGAATAATGTGTCTATTTTTGTATTCCTATATATATCGGCTTACGTTGTCATTTATTTAAAAAACAACAAAATTAGCATAATGGAGTGATTTAAGTAACAATTTTAACATTTTAAATCACAATAAAAGAAAATTTGTTAAAAAAGTAAACGATTTCAAGGTGTCTCCGTCGGCGGTATCTCAGGATATCTCCGCGGGATCCCCTATGGAAAATCTTGTAATTCATGAATTACAGACTATTACAACTGGCAGGGTGGATTCCGATTGTACCAGCTGATCATCCAGATCATTTCATTTGAATAATTACCAAAATCACGGTGTTAGAGTTGAAGTTTTATATGGATCTTTCATAATTGTAATCACTGAAAGTACATTTAAGAAGTTGGATGCCAGAAAAATATAAATTATATATTTCGCGTCGAGAAATGATCAGGTTGATCAGCTGGTAGAATAGGAATCTACCCTGCCGGTTGTAATAGTTTTGTAATTCATGAATTACAGACTATTACAAGATTTCTCATAGGGTCGCTAGGAATAATGATGATACTATACATTCAGAGGTGAATTCGCTACTTAAAAAAACACACCTACTTCATACCTCCAAGTAATAAACATACTGTATGACGAAGTAGAGTAGGACATACAAACAATGAACAGTTTATCTTCTTCGTTCCCTTATTCGATTTAATTTCATATAAGTGGGCAGGTGAGTTACTTGGAATGGCCGGATAACAAAAATATAATTCAGAAAGTACTGTAATACAGAAAAAGGTGAAGAATTATAATACAATTCAATATTTATTTCGAATTTATAGGAGTCATCCGTGAATTTTCCTACAGAACTTGATTCATAGAACTGCCGATGCAGACTTACTTGCTTTAACTCATTTTGCGCATGTGATTGATTTGGTTTTTTTTTTGTTCATTGCTATGACAAACGAGGCTCTCACCTCCACTTTTATCATTAGGAAATGTTTTTTTGGGGGGATAAAAATATTCACAAGTTATGAAAATTCCTTGTGATTTTTAAATACTGTTCAAGTATTAAAAAAAACACATGATATGTTATTATTATTATTTTTTTTAATGAAAACTTCTAGACTGTATTTGAATTTGTAGGTGAAAATACATAATATAATCATTTTTCACTGCACGAGAATTATCCATAAAACTACGTCTTAGGCAAGAAAATCTCCAGATTGAGCCCAGATTCTTGCCCAAGATTCTTGGTCAATACTTGGTCTCAGGCTTGCACAAGATTAATAGATTACCTCGATATGCCTCGGTACTTGGGCAAGATTTGGTTCAGACTTGATAAAAAGCCTTAGGCAATACTGGCCCAAGTATGTGGCCGTAAATACACATAAGTCTTGCCCAAGATTCTGGTCCAGAATCTTGGAAAATCTTGGGCAAGAGTTAAGGATAAATAACATAGCAAGGGTTTTCCAAGGCTTGTACAAGATTCTGGTCCAGAAATTTGCAGAAGTTTTGAGCAAGTCTTGTACAAGATTCCGAACCAGAATCTTGGAAAGGTTTTGAGCAAGGTTTAAAGATAAGTATAATTCCAATTACACACAAGTCTTGTACGTACAAGATTCAACGTTAGAATATTTTAGAATTTCGAAGTCTCGCAAGACGCAAAAGTATACTTTTATAAAAGTATACTATATAGTAAATATAAAATTGAAAAAAAGTTTATAATAGAAAATGTTCTGTTAATCAAAGTATTTCCTCAATACATTATTAAAATTTTTTCATCCAAGCGACATTTAGTTATAAGAATGGGCCAAGACAAATTTTTCTTATTTGTTAAGAATAAACCATATTTTGGAGGTACTTTTTGGATGTAGTTGATGTTTTCTCATATTTATAAACTATAATATTAACAATACACATTGTTGAATAAACAATTATCAATAAACGATAAGAAACATCAATCTAATAATAAACAAGAAACAATTATCAAACATGTTAGTATCAACAATAACAATCAAATTTTTATAATAACAATAAAAAATTACTAATCAACAATTATCAATAAACAAGAATCCAACAAAACCAATGAACAATTATTGATTATGTTGTTAGCAATATTAATAAACAATTTTGTTGTGTGATATTTTTTATTCGGAAACTAATTGTTCATTTGGCTTTAGTAATACTATTATAATGAAATAACTTATGAAGTGAAAACATTTTTTAGGTAATATAAACTTTCATCGTGTAATCATAGATTACTAAAATCGTGTAACGTTGGCGAGAACAATGGTAAACGGTTGGTTGCACTAATGACCTCAGGTCATTGACCTGTCGCAGCAAAAAAACGAAAATTGATTTCTTGTTTTTTTTCCCCGGAATTATATTTCACAGTGTATAGCAGTGTATACGCCTAATTAGGCCCAGAGATTTTGACTGATGACTCGATATCTTTTTGTGAGCCATTCTTCACGCCATTTCCTGCTTTTCATTTCGGTTTTTTCGTCGCTTTTAGAGCGGGGGATCTCTCTTCCAATAGTGGAACGCGAAGCGAAACCCAAATTCGAGTGGAAGTGGTGGGAAGTGGTCAAAAGTGCAGTGAGGTACAATGCAGCAAGGCAGCAAGTATCAGGATCAGTTCAAATTCATTCGTACATACTGAACATCGGGCGCAAGGAAAATAAAGGTTAGTAGTCAAGTTTTTCGAAATTGACCCTTGTAAACGTTGATAATGAACAACAATTTTTGTCACTCAATTTCCTCCCCACAATTTTGGTCATATTTTTTTAAGGAAAAACGTCCATGTATATTTTTGTAGGCGTAGAAAACATTTTCGATATTGTTTTTAACTAAATCTTATTTTTCAAAAAACTTAAAAGGAACACAATTTAACTTCACTTGGTAGTTTTCGAAAATGAATCATTTACCACTAGTTTTGTAGGTCCCATGATTGATCAAATTACACGTGCCAAAATGCAAATAAGATATTAGTTTATTTACATTTTTGGATGTACAACGCAATAGTTTGGACAATAACTACTCGATTTTCCGGGTGAGAAACGTTAATCTGCATATTCGAGGTCAAGAATTCCATTTAAAAAAAACTTACCGATCGCGAAGTTCATATTTTTGAGACAAGGACGTAGCTAGAAATTTTGTTCGGGAAAAGCTAGGGTGTGATTTTTTACTACCATTTATTTCAGCAAGTTCAAAAATTATGATTTTATTGGAGAAATATTAATAAAAACTATCAAAATTCTCAGGCTCTTCGATACTGTATTAATTTAATTTCTGAAGTTTTCAAAATTTGTGAATTTCTAAAAATTGTCATAATTTTCTGGATTTTCGAAATATTTGTGATACTCTAAACTCTCACAATTTGTAAGATTTTTAAAAATCTTACAATGTTCGAAATTATCAACCATTTCAAAATTCGTAAAACTTTCGAAATGTCAATAAGCATAAATATTATAAATTTTTAGAGTTTTTGAAACTTTTTAAAATCTCTGAAAGTCATGAAAATTAAAAAATTTCTCACATTCTAAAAATTGTTCCAATTTTCTAGATTTTCGAAACTTTTTAACTATTCCGAGCTTTTCAAATTTGAAAAATTGTTCGAAATATAAAAATGTAAAAATAATATAAATATTTAATATAATATAATAAAAATATGAAAATGATTGAAAAATGTAAAATTTAAAAATTATCAGTTATCCTTTCTTTTGAAAAAAAATCGAAATATAAAAAAGCACTATGACAAAAATAACGAATGAACATTTAACAAAGTTATAGTCTGATTTTAAGTTGCAACTTGGATTTTTAAAACAAACAAAAAAGCATCTTTTACATTGCAAGCTAGAATTTTCAAAATTTTGTCCTGCTTTTCTCCTCCCGCAATATATAGTAACCCTATGTTTGTATCAAATATAATTCGATTTGTGTGATGGAGTTTACGTACTATAAGTTAAGCATAAAATTTCGTAATATATTTTCTGGAATTTTTATAAATTTTTAGTATTTGTACTGATCGCTCTATAGATTGTCAGAATGATGCTGTAGCTTTGAACATTTTAACGATTTTGTGTATTTCAGTAAATTTTGTATAAAACAGTATCATTTATACAGATTTCCAATACTTTTTAGTTTTTTTTCCGCACTTTTGTGTTATTTACATGATTTGAAGAGCTTTCTGGTATGTTTATAGATTTCTGTCAAGATTTTTAAAGAATGATATGCTCCAAGATTCATAGTTTTGCCAATCTTTGAAATATTTCTACTATACGTATACATAGTTTTTGAGTTTTGCAATATTTTCATTATTTCTTTCATTTTTCCAATATTCATGAAACGTCAAAAGCTTTTTGAGTATTTTTAAAGATTGCAAAATAGACTTCTCGAATTTGATACTCTACAATTCAGATTTCGATCGATTTTCAGTCATTATAGATAGATTTTTTGGTAAATTACATGTTACATATACAATAGATTTGATGCGTTTTATAGATTTCATACTGTTTTGCGGTATTTTCATAGATTTTTAGTGTTACTGTAGATTGCTGGCTACGTTTTATACAACTTGATGCTCTAAAGTTCGTAGGTTTATATATATTTCTTACTGTAAGTATTTGTTTAGATTGTTATGAAAACCGAGATTTCATAGATTTTTACTATTTTTCGTATTTTTTTATTTGTATGCATGATTAGAAAGATTTTCAGGTATTTTTATAGATTTCTATGTAGATTTTTAGCATTTTAGTTGATTTAAAATTTCCTTTATAATTCACTGCATTTAAACAATGTTTGGAATTTTTATTTTCTACGTTTAAATAGCCAAATGCTAAGAATTAAAACGTATAAAAAAATCTGTAAAACAAAGTTATCATAGAAACTCATGATTGAAGATTTTCTGAAAAATCTTAGAAAAATGCTAAAGATATTCATATTCACATATGGAAAGAAAAAATCTCTAATAGCGTACCGCGCCAATGAAACAAGATTAATTGACCTCGGGCTATTCAAGCACAGGTCAAATCTCATGGGTCCTCAAACAGTCTAGACCCTTCTCCCTCCAACGTCCGAGTATTCTATTGTATTCGTCATATTCTTTCTTTCTGCGTGTTTACCTCAACAAATTTTCTTTTTCGTTTTTCTACTGAGCCTTTCATGACTTTGGCGTTTTGAACCTGACCAGGGGGGACTCACATTATCTACCTGAATAGTTCTGTTCTGCATTTTTCTTACGACAAATCCCCTATTTCTATTTACATTCGGCATATTTCTGCTTGACGTTTTCATTCTAGGCGTGTCAAATTTGTATAATCATGAGTTTTCAGAATTTTTATGTTTTATGACTTATCTTAAATGTACAAAAAATTTAAATTATTGAAATTACAAAAATTTCCAAAGCATTTGTTCAATTCTCGTAATTTAAAGAATTTCAAAAATATTGTTAATTTACAGAATTTTTTCGAATTTCCATAATTTTAAAAGTTCTTGGAGTTCTGATAACTCGGTATATCTTCAAAATTTTCTAAACCTCAAGATTGCCGAAATTCGTGATCTTCTCAAAATTTTTATAATGACTAAAATTATTGATTTCTTCGAAAAATTTGACACTGTAAACCATCTGTAATATTTTGCAATTATATATAAAATATACTGTTGGCGTTGATTTTTTAAAATTTACAAAATTTCTGGAGGTGCTTCGGCCTCCTTAGCCCCTCCCTGACTACGTGCTTCTTTATCGAAGATGATGGCTCAGGGTATTATTGATGCTAGAGGTCACAGGCCTTTTCCCGAAAAAATTTGTTACTTTCGAAATTACAGTGCATATCGAATCCGGCCAGACGGATCCAAAATGACCTTTTTTTCCGTTTTTGACTCAATAACAGGATCTGTGAATCGATTTTCTGCAAATATTTCACACCCTAAATAACAGACAAATTATGTGGGCGATTCCGTGAAAATGCGGCCACGTATAGGAAAATTTCAACTGATGCATATCACGTTTTCAATTTAAAAACTTCGAAATATAGTCCTTGAAATTGCTTTTTTCAATGCGCCGTTCGATTTTAAAAAAGTCTATCTAAGGTATCTCGATATTCATAAGAGAGCGAGAGTGTTCTCTCAAAAGCACGATTAATTGTGTTTCGAAAAGAACAAATACGAGGGGGGACCCAAAAGTAACGGGAATTAGGTGGTGGGGGGACCGCGGAGGGGGGGATCGGGTTCTCCACTGGTTCTCTTCCAAGCTGCTACTCTCCCAAGTCAGTGTGCAAAGTTCATTTGCTGTGAGTGCATTCGTTCGTCCGTAAGAATTTTTCTAGTGAAACGACTTTTTCCGTTTCGGCGAAAACGTGAAATGGCTGAGTGCGGAGAGCAACGCGCGGCTGTAAAATTTTGTTTTTTGTTAGGAAAAACACCCGCGGAAACCCTTGTGATGCTGAAAACAGCTTATGAGGATAATGCTTTGAGTAAAACGCGTGTGTACGACTGGTTTTCGCGTTTCAAGAATGGAGAGATGTCAATAGAAGACCAACCTCGTTCTGGGCGCCCCTCGACTTCAAGAACGGACGAAAACATTGAAAAAATCAACACTCTTGTTCATGAAGACCGTCGCCGAACCATCGATCAACTTTGTGAGATGTCTGGATTGTCATGGAGTTCAATTCAGAGGATTTTAACTGAAGATTTGAGCATGAGGAGGATTGCAGCCAAATTTGTTCCTCGCCTTCTCTCCGACGATCAAAAGGAGCGTCGACTTCAGGCCTGTCTTGAGCTGCAAAATCAGTTGGATGAAGACCCAGATTTTTTTCTCAAGGTTATAACTGGCGATGAATCATGGTGCTATAACTACGACCCCGAAACAAAGCAGCAATCAAGCCAATGGAAGACACCTCTCTCGCCTCGTCCAAAAAAGGCACGCCAAGTGAAGTCCAACATCAAGACATTGCTCATTTGTTTCTTCGATTGCAGAGGTATTGTGCACGCAGAATTTGTTCCTCCAGGCCAAACGGTCAACCAACACTTCTACTTGGAGGTTTTGAAAAGGTTGAGGGAGAACATCCGGAAGAAAAGAGCGGATCTTTGGCGCACAGGAGATTGGTTCTTCCACCACGACAATGCACCTGCCCACACAGCGCTGTCCGTGAAGAAATTTTTGACCAAAAACGGCATGACATCGATTGTTCACCTCCCCTATTCACCGGACCTTGCCCCCTGTGACTTTTTTTTGTTCCCTAGACTCAAAAGGGACATGAAAGGAAAACGTTTTGGGACTGTAAAAGAGATGAAACAAAAATCGCTGGAAGGTTTAAAAAACATTGAAAAAAATAAATTTCAGAACTGTTTTGAACACTGGAAAAAAAGATTGAACAAGTGTATTACAGTCAATGGGGGTTACTTTGAAGGCGATAAAAATTGTGTGTGAAAAAATTTGTCAATAAAACAGTTGTAACACAATTCCCGTTACTTTTGGGTCTCCCCTCGTATCTGACACTTCATGTGCTCTATACTTTTATCATTAATTTTTTTGTGTAGTTTATACATTTATTGATTGTGAGTGTATGTTTGTTTTATCGGTCACTGTCATATATATTCCGGAAATCGAGAAACAGTTTACGCGTTTTGCGTGTCTGAGAGTCACGGCAAAACGTCTATTTTTTTGGTTTGCAGAATGAAGGTTATTAGTAGAGACCTGAAATTTTGTGTACAAAGTTACAATTGAGTTACTTTTTGCAAGGAATTTTTTCAGAATTTTTGCCCGATCGTAAATATTTTTTGTACGCGTGACTTTCGGACGATTTAACAGTTTTTGAATGTGTCAGAAGAGAGGAACAATGGTTTGTCGATAAGTTTTTTTTTTTGCTTACAATAAATGAGTGGAATAGAATTGATCGAAGGCGAAAAAATAAACTTTAGAATGAAATATTTCAAATATACTTCTTGTTATCCGATTATATTTTGATTGTTTGTACTATATACAGGGTGTCCCCGATCGGCGGATCATCCGAAAACCATGGATTCCTCATGAAATTCTAGGACTTTTTCCTTTTGCCATTTTTCAAAAAACTCAAAATTAAAAATGTTATTTAAGCCGAAAATTTGAACAATAAAATCCCTTTCTTCACAAGTGGTAGTCGAATCCGCGGACCAAACTTTCCATAAATTTTCTTTATATTTTTCTGAGTAAAAAAGTCCTTTAGCGCTTTTCCCAAAACTCAAAATCAAAAAAGTTATTCAAGCGCGAAATGAAACAAATCTAATTAGTTAAAACTTGTGACCCGAACAACTTTTTTGATTTTGCGTTTTGTGAAAACTGGCAAAGAACTTTGTTTCTCAGAAAAATATGACACAAATGTAGTGAAAGTTTGATCGGTGAATTCGACTCCTACTTGTTAAGAGAGGGCATTTATTGTTCACTTTTTCGGATTAAATAACTTCTTCAATTTTGAGTTTTTTGAAAAATGGCAAAGGGAAAAAAGTCTTAGAATTTTATGAGGAATCCATGGTTTTCGGGTGATCTGTCGACTTTGGGACACCCTGTATACATATTAAATACATGATATACATGTATTATAACACATACATTGTACGTTATGTATATTATTTGTTTATATCATATATCTGTATGGGTTTCATGTATAATATGTATTTTTCATTTTTATAACACGATATAGGAATAACGAAGATACACACGTTAAACAATGCAGGAATTTTTAAAACGGTGCTATAAACGATAAATTACTATAAAAACAGCTCAAAAAATAATTTTCGAACAAAATTTCTGATAATCGCAAGGTTCTTTTTCAACAAAATTTAGCGTGTCCGAAGGTCACGCGCCGTCTGTCTGAGAGTCACGCATACATGATCGCAAATTTCTGTCAATATTTACTCCAATCTTTTTTTTTTGACAAAACTACTATTCTCATCTTTTTTAATAGGCTTTTTCCATATTAAAACGCTGAAACATTACTGCAAGCATCTTACGAATTCGCAGATTTCTACATTAGAGTAACATGCTTATAATAAGTCGGTTTCCGTCTTGTCCGAGAGTCACGCTCCAAAAAAGTGATGTCAAAAAACTTCAGCAAGGTCCAAAAAAAATTGCAAGAGGTGATTTTTGAAGGAAATTCACTGCTCTTTACGATGAAAATACTTACGTGACGTGAAGTTACTAATTTTGAACTTTTCATGACAAAATACGTGGCATTTTTTGTGCAAACGTCCGTAGGTCACGCGCGGAATCGCCCATGTACCAACCTGAAAAATGTTGATCATAACAATAAATTTTCCCTTCATTTTCAGAATCCATCTGTTATACTTGTATTACGGAGAATTGCTTAACAAATATTATTCATCCCCTCACAATATATAAATACTATTTTCATATTTTTCGGATTATACACCTCGGAAGGTCAGTGCAAGGTCGTTTTCTTGTTGCAGCGAGGTTCTTTTCAAATATGGTTTATTCGGTGTCTTAGATGCTCTTTATTATTGTATATAATATTTTTTATTATTTATCTGATAGCGACCACCAAAATAATATTTCTACACTAAGAGAAGAAATAATAACTATTAAGATTTGTATATTTAATTATGTATTTAATTATGGCGAAATAGATATATATTCGCCTCAAATATATGAAACTTCTAATCAAATATAATTTAGTAGAGTTCAACAAATTATTTTCTATTGAAAGTGTCTTGCGTTTCAGGCAAATGTATATCTATTTCGCCATAATCAAATATACATATCTTAATATCAAATATTTCTTTTTCTCAGTGTAACTTAATTGTTTTTCAAATTTTTGTTCTAAGAATAAGAATTTTTCTTATTCAAAAATCTATTATTTATTTCTCGCATAAATGAATGTTACAGAAAATAGAAATTGAATAATTGTTATTGAAATTTCTTATAAGAAAATTTTCTTCCTCATAAGATTTCTATAAAGATCAAAATCACAAGGGATTTCGCATCGACGTGCTTTGATTTTCCTCGGCAATGCGACTTGTTTTTTTCCATAAATTCTAGTCTCCTAAAGTATACTCCTCATCAGGTGCTTTGATTTTCTTCGTTTCATCAATGTTTCATGGAATATTCATATAATCTTCAAAATTAAACTGAGATAAATTTTACTCCGTGGTTTAGGATTTCTGAAAGCGTTTCTTATAGACATGTTAATTTAATTTTTAAAGAATTTTTCACATTGAGATTTCATAATAAAAAAAACCATAAATATTCGAATACGTAGAAAAGTAGATTCAAAATCCAAATAAAAAAAGAAACTTTTAACACTTAAAGTGATGATTTTTTTTACTAATAATGCTAAATAATGTGTTTTTACTGAAATATTCGAGTTGTAGTTAATATTATTGTGAATTTTTTAAAAATTTGTGTTTTAACGGAACGAAAGTTTATCACTGAGAGAACAGTTTATTGATAGTTAATAAAGATTTGTTTGGATATGATCGAATAAATATTTTTGAGTTTAAAAAAAATACACGCTGCGTGAAATACAATTTTTTAACTGTTAACAATTCAGAACTTGAACCAACTGTTCAAGATATGATTTGTTAACAGTTAAAAAATTTTATTTTATGGAAAACGTGTATTTATTTGAGACAAAAAAATATTTCTTTGATCATATCCAAACGAATCTTTATTAACTATCAATAAATCGTTCTCTCAGTGTTGGCCCGAGCCGAAGCCGAGGACTTTTTCCAAAATTCTTAACACAAATATTTTATTGTCAGTTTACTAATAATTATTTCAATTAGTAGAAAATCGATAAATAATTATTACTGATCAACTTTCTCGAAGATAAAAGAAAATATATCTTCTACTTTTCAAAATTTGTGACGTCATGTCAAAATTAACTGTAATAATTTTGATTATAACTCATTAACTAATTAATGAAACATTTTTCAATGATTCAAATTGTAAGAATATCACACAGTTCCTGAAGCTTCATATAATTACACTAGTTTACAGCGAAAGGTAGCCACATCAAATTTCAATGGTTTCCTTAGTAAAATGACTCGCTGAATCCGAAAACGCAGTCTAAAAAATTCCCCGTAGGACGGATTTCGCGGTATTGCGAAAAAACTGTTTTTCGCATATAGAGAAAAAGTGTCTTCAGTCAATCGCAAATATCTCCGGTTCTACTTGAACGATTTTGATAATTTTTATATCAAAATGTAGGTAATTTAATAACCTAAAAATTATTTTCCTGAAGTTTTACCGTCACATTCACGGTTTGGTTGCTATTCCGACATTTGTATATAATTTTTTGTCATTTTTGTTAATTTTTTGAAAAAAAATCAACTTTGAGCGAAAATTAAGCCGAAAAAAAATTTTTTTTTATCACTTCAATGAATGGATGTTGAAGCCCAATCGACGACAAAAAAAAAGAGTGGTCAGTTATCAAAATCAATGGGAAAATATAGAAGTTATAGATAGTAGGTTTTCCCGCGGGTTTTCCCCGGATCAACCAAGCGCACAAATCATAGTGCACCGCGGGCTCCGCCACGGAGCGAGCCAGCGCACCAATCAGGGTGCACCGTGGGTCTACTTGACCTACGTGTAACACGCTTATGATGATAACCATTGTGCATTTTTGATAATATTTTCAAAAGTGCACTTTTGATCAATTTTAAAGTGTCCTTTCGATTATTATGCGCTTTTGATACGCAGCCATTTTTAAAATGATATGTTATTTGATAAATAATAAATACGTAAATGTAATTAAAAATTCATATGTACTATCAAGGTATTTTCATCGTTTTGAACGAGTGGATCCCCAGAAATAGTCTCTTACTAATACAATTTTAAACTATATTATATGAATTACTTTCTCATAAAATTTTATAGGAAACCAGGAACAGTAAATTACGAATCTAAGGAAAATGGACTTTTTACCTTTTTTCAGAAAAACACCTATAACTTCTATATTTTCCCATTGATTTTGATAACTGATCACTCTTTTTTTTGTCATCGATTGAGCTTCAACATCCATTCATTGAAGTGATAAAAAAAATTTTTTTTTCGGCTTAATTTTCGCTCAAAGTTGAATTTTTTTCAAAAAATTAACAAAAATGACAAAAAATTATATACAAATGTCGGAATAGCAACCAAACCGTGAATGTGACGGTAAAACTTCAGGAAAATAATTTTTAGGTTATTAAATTACCTACATTTTGATATAAAAATTATCAAAATCGTTCAAGTAGAACCGGAGATATTTGCGATTGACTGAAGACACTTTTTCTCTATATGCGAAAAACAGTTTTTTCGCAATACCGCAAAATCCGTCCTACGGGGAATTTTTTGGACTGCGTTTTCGGATTCAGCGAGTCATTTTACTACGGAAACCATTGAAACATGTAGAGGATACAAAAATTTTTCAAAATTTGTAAACTAGTGTAATTCGCTGCGGAGCTCCAAATCTCTTAATGAACCTCTCGAATCGATTAACGGTCGTGACAGAATGGACGCTCTTTACAGCAAATAAACTAATGCACTTTGTCAATGTATCCGCAATTACCATTACATACTTATTCTCATTTCTACACGTGACAAATGGTCCTACATGATCGACATGTACCACTGCAAATGGCCTAGGCCCCGGGGGGATTGGGCGGAGCTCCCCAGCCTGTTTTTCTGCCCGCTTCTTGTTCATGATGCATTCTAGACAGTGTCCGATGTGTCTCTTAGTATAAGATCGCATTTTCGGAAAATAGTAGCATTGACTGATACGCGCAAGGGTCTTGTCAAGATACAAATGACTTGACAAATCGTGATATTTTATGACTATAGACTTGCCCAGCGCTTTTGGAATCACGTAAAGAAGCCTCTCTCTACCGTCCACCAAGAATCTTCGATATAGAATTCCGTCACGTAATCTGTACTCTCGAATCTGTCCGCGTTCCACCTTGGTGCGCTCCGTTTCCGGCCTCTCTAAAATTTCAATCATCTCTCTCAGCGTGACGTCACTTCGTTGGTACAGCCTAACTTCCTCATCGCTCGTGACAATTCGATAAACTTCAGACCCCCCACTGGTCTTTGGATCGTCCACTGGTGCTTTAGACAACGCATCTATATGCCACATAGAAGTGCCAGCCCTGTGCTGTACCTTGAAATTGTATTCTGAGAGACTAACACTCCAACGGGCAGTCTGTGGATTCGTTGTCTTAAGAGCGTTCATGTAAACAAAGGCCTGACAGTCTGTGACTATAATGAATTCGAGAGGCAACAGAAACGAACGCAGCCTCTCCACGGACCAAACCACAGCCATCAATTTTAATCTACTCGAATGATATTGCCGTTCAGTCTCTGATGTCCGTCTTGAAACTGCGTAAACTGGGTGTAATATGTCGTTTTTGTGAGACTGAAATAATATTCCACCGATTACTTCCACGCTCGCGTCGCAATGTAACTCAGTTCTCTTTGCGTTCGGGTCAAAAATATCCAAGACCGGTTCGGTCGTCAGAATCTTACGAACTTCCGAAAATGCTTTTTCCTTTTTTCCCCCCACCGAAAAGGGACATCTTTTTTCGTCAATTCGGTGATAGGTGCCATAATTCTTGCGAAATTTGGCACGAACCTCCGAAAGAAACTTGCGAGCCCGTGGAATCTCCGGATCTTATGTACATTTCCGGGACGCGGGAAATCCTCGATTGCCCGCACCTTATCTCTTCCGGGTCTGACCCCATCAGCCCCAAGAGACAACTCCAGAAAGTCCACGCGCTCCTTTCCAAAGAAACACTTACTTAATTTTAATGTAAGACCCGCTTTTCTCAGCGCTTCTGAAACCTCACGCAATCTCCGTAACAAATCCTTCCATTGACGTGCTGGCACTAGGATATCATCCATATAGAATAGTAAAATCTTATTTCTCAATGGTCCAAGAACCTTCTCCATCAATTTTGTGAAATAAAATGCGGCATTCATCAGACCGAAAACGGCCCTAGTGAATTCTCCGGTCTCATCTGGCGTGATGAAAGCGGTCTTCTCTCGCGCATCTTTCGTCAAAGGTACACTGAGAGAAAAAATGAACTTCTCGATCATAATGTTGTCCGCCGCGCGAGGCATGGCTCCATCGACGCTTGAGGGCATGGATTCGATGCATCCTCTGCGCAGGCGCTTGATTTAGAAGCGTGTGTCGTGCTCGGGGGAGATACTTTCTAACGTTTGAAGGCCGTCACAGCGCGCGCTTCGGACGCGCGGAGCACTGCCATGCTCGATAAGTTTACTTTTTCTCTGAGTGTAGATGTAAGTACCCGTTTGCGAGATCGAGAGTGGCGAAAATTTTTGCGTCATGCAATGATTCTAGAAGTTCATCCATATTCGGAAGAGGAAAATTTATGCGTTGCGTCTGCGAGTTCAGTTTCCGGAAATCAATCACTTATCTGTTTTCGCCATTCTTTTTCTTCACAAGCACAACTGGACTTGCGTAAGGAGAAGTTGTCTCTTGCACAACTCCAGCCTTTTTCCATTCACTTACGATTTCGCGTATTGATTCACGCTCTTTCGCGTTCACTTTGTATGGCTTACAGGAAATCGGCACACTACCGGGTTTCAAAACAATGTCCATCTCAATAAGGTCAGTTTTCCCAAGTTTGTAAATATCTTTCGCAACACAATTTCGATACTCATTCATTAAATCCAATTACTTCCAACGCTGTTGGTCGGCGACGCTGGTCTAGACGTTCAGCTCCTCCATTCGAACAGGTTCGGCTCTTGGTTCAAAGGATGCCACTTCCTCGAGGGCTAGAATGCACTGATCTATCTCGCTCCCCTTTTTTAGTGTTTGTTGTTCATTGTCGAAATCAATGACAGGCAACGATAGTTCCTGGTCTCCAGTTGCCATTTGAATGAAATTTATTGCTCCAGGTGTCAGTGATTCTGCTTCTACCGTGCTTAGCTTTATCGCAGGAACCTTCGTTTCTAAATTCTCGGAACCCTCTGGTACTTAGCGGTCGTGGAATTGTAGTTTATCTCAAATTTTGAAATATGCGATATATGGTAAGTCAATGCATGTTCGACCAATGATGATGTCGTATTCTTGCACGTTATCGGGTACAATTCGTAGTGATATTTTTACTGGTGTGGCATTGTCAACTTATATGATTTCCTGAATCGTTCCTGGTGATATCACTGGGTTTTTGTTTTGACCGAAACCGTGTAGTTCACTTGCCGTTCGTTGGACTGTGAAACCTTCCATGATTACGACGCTGGCTCGAATCGTACACACGCTACTTCCGGTGTCCACCAGAGCTGTGTAACGCCTATTCCCCAAGGTGACCTGTTTTAGATATTTATTGACTGTTCCTTGGTTGTTTTCACCTGAGACAGTGTGACTCGTCGAGTTTTGTTGATTTTGTTTCGGGAGGCTTTCCAAGTTTTTCTGAGGTCGTTGACTGTTGATTGGGCAGTGTCTCGCATATTACCAAGTTGGTTGCATTTGAAACATACAATTGTGGCGTCACTCCTTTCAAAGGGCCTGGTTTGTGATTTCGGATCTCTCGTTTTTCTAGTTGCGGATTTAATCTTCCTGAGCGAAAATTTTCATGACTTTTTCGAATTCGGTCCTGACTGTGATATTGACGTTAGGCTTGTAACACTATGTCGAGAGAAATCACTTCGTTCAGCAAGTCATCAATGTCCAGGTGCTTATTATTAAATACAAAACTTGTCAACTCTCTTGATCGAAAACCTTCTAGCTACCCTTTCTTTCGTTTCTGAATTTGATAATCCAACCACTTGGCAAAGTTGTACTTTATCCAGGAAGTAAGAGGCGACGGATTCCTGTTGACCTTGGTTTCGATTTTTCATTTTCTCTCATGCCTGTGATAAATTCGTACTTCGTAGAAATGCTTTTTTGAATGCGACTTCAAAATCACTCCATGTTCCTATCACTGAAAATTTTATTAGCCACCAAGCTTTGGCTGGTCCCGTGAGACGCATATTCGCCATCGCCAGGGTGAAGTTGTTCGGTCATTGGTATGTCACTGCAGTCAACTTTAAGCGCTCAAGCCAAATTCTTGCTTCATGTGATGACGTTTTTCCATTGAACTCCCCGATGACTTGTGAAAGGTTCAGTACAATTTGAAATCGGTTGCCTGGGTTTTGGTTTTGCTGCATATTCTGAATCAGGGCGGAGTTTTTTTAAGTGAGTTGAGTCAAAATGGTCATCATTTGTAACATGGCAGGATCACTTGAACTTTTGATTGAGTCTGGATTCACTTCGGGAATTTAAAATGCTGGTGGTAATTGACAAGTTATGGTAGTTGGTTGCACTGTTGCGTTTTTCTGGGTATGTCTCATTTCATTTTTCAAATTTTCGACTGTATGGAAAAACGAGCCATCTAGTGGACCTGCGTGCATTTTTTTCCTGGTTCTTGGCCTTCCAGCTTCGCTGATAGTATTTTCAAGGTCACTGGCGTTGAAAATTGCTGAATCATTGGCGTGCATCGATGATAATCCGTACGCGCCAACTAACTCGTCGTTGAAATCTTTCAAAGTAGTCTTGCATTTTCCAATACTTTTGTTTCAATCTTCTCACGCCACGGTTACTTTTTCACGCATTCGGATTTTGCGCCGCACGTTCGAATTTCGCGCCGCGGTTACCTCAGTGACCACACACTTAGAATGTTAGGAATATTCCTGGGAGCTTTATTTTTCACAATTATGGGTCAGGTGAGGTTAATTAACGACACGGATAGTGTTCCGTTTCACTTTATCTATTTATTATAAAACTATCTCCAATATTACACAATTGTATTTCTTTCTCACTCGCGCACTATTGCTCTTACGGCTCTGACCGTAAAGGACACTCGCATAACTAGAGAGTAACGGCTCCGACCGTACTTCGTTCTCTCTCACTCTCGCTCGTGTACACTCGACAACCTTCGAGTTCGCTCGATTTTCACTGTTCGGAATTTCAACGCGGACTGAACTGTCACCAGCAGTGCGGCCACCGCTTATATAGGGGAAACGGTCGATTATTCTAGAACTAGGATTGTTCGCGCCCCTCCTAGAAAGTTCGAGCCCATTCGATAGGTGTCTTTAGAACTCTCCGGATGTTTCTAGAACATTCGAGTACAATCGATAACCTTCGATCGATTTCTAAGTCTGTTTGTTTACATATTCTTAACCTTAAATTAAATTGATAACAAACCTTACGGGTGCAAGCAACTTATTTTGTCTTACTCTGCAGATACTGTTATTTTTTCTCTTGTCAATAAACTTGCTGTTAAAAATGATTCCCATTACTTGAAAAGAAGCACAGCAATTGCACCTCGTTTTATAGCTACCCTCGCTCCGCTCAGACAGCGAAATTCACATCCGTTGCAATCACTGTATTGAATTGTTTATTCAGCGAGAAACTTTCAAATTTTTTAAACTTGAATCTTATTGAAACTTGAACCATAGTAAACCATATTGAAATATTTACATACAAAATTACAGTGGCATACATAGCTATACAACGAGTGCGTGGGTAGAAAATTCCCTAAAAAATATGGACTCCTGGATATCCCAAGCACTGAAAGGAGCGAATGCGGGGCAGAAGTGCAAGAAACGTGAAAAGAAGGTTTCCCAAAATGCTGCTGCAAGTATGTATAATTATTTATATAATGCATTAATTTTGACGCCTTGTTACTGACAAAGAATATATTAGAGTGAAAAATGAATAATACCTTTTTAATGCAATAATTACCAAAAATGGCAGAAAACAAATTTGATATGCCTACAGAGTGTTCATTAGATCTTCATTTCAGATAATGATGAATCGCAGGAAGAAGTCCCCGATTTAGATACCTATCCTAATTTAGACGATGAGTTGGAGGGAGCGGAGGAAAACGTCGCATTTTCTTCGGAAAATGAAAACGACGAAGGAGATACCTCGAGGGACAACAAGGACAGTGACAATCTGGCACTCAACGAAGAAGAGGGATAAATGTATCTTTTTATTGTATATATACATATTTTTTCTTATATTACATTTTTATTTTGCAATATAATTTATGAAATATATGTGTCACGCTCTGAGAAAAGGGACCTTATATCCAAAAATCGATTTTCAAGATTATCATGATTTTGAGTAAAGGAGAAAAAGATCTTACAAAATATGTAATAAGTGTTTTCAACTTCAAAAATCGACGATTTTATGGATTTTTACAATACAGCGTTACTACATAAATCTTTATGCCACACGAACTTTAATCGCCTCTTCTGAAAACTTTCACTTTTGGATATAAGGTCCCTTTTGTCAGAGCGAGACACATATGCACACATTTCATGATAAAATGTAATTAGTAGAATATATGTCTGTTGAAATGTTATATAATAAATATATATATAATGATATACATTTATTGCCCATAGAACCAAATCTTGACATCAAGATCAACTCAAGATTCTTGTATCAAGATTCTTGACCCGTACTTGAGCAAGACTTTAGATGTTAACTAAGGTTCAGATAAAAGTCCAGATTCTTGGCGACGACTTGATCAGGATATGACAAATATATTTCTAGACTGTTGAGCGAGACTTGCTCAATTATGAGAAATAGATTTGCCAAGCCTTTATCAAGAATCTTGGACCAGAATCTTGTACAAGTCTTGTGTGATACTTGAAAATATTTTTCTTACACTTTAGACATAAATTTTTTTTTCGTTGTTTTTTCTTCTAAGAAAATTATAATTTCACAACAGTAGCATCATACTTAAAGAGGAAGGGGGGGGGGTTGCTTGACAAACTACCTTCCCTTTTGTAATTTTGCTTGTTTTTTGTAAAGCTGTATGTTTTTGTCGAGGCCGAATGAAAACCAAAAATGTTCCTTTTCGATTTTCTGAAATTTGATAGGAACTAGATTTTCTGCATCTAATTATCATCTGATAACAGTAAATAAATCAAATTTATTCCCAAAAATGTCATACAAAAATTTCGTTTGAAATGGATTAAAAATGACAATCCACAAGCGAATTCCTTCAGATTAAATTAATTTATTTTGATTCGAATGAGTAAAATTTGAATCCATTTAAACCCATTTTAATTTATCATTACCAGTAGAGACTTATGAATTTTTTTCTTAAATATATAGCACATAGCCAAATGGCTCAGGTGGTATCGTGGACCAGTTATGACGCCAGCGGTCCCGAGTTCGCGACCAGTCCTACGCAAGGATTTTTGTCATTTTTTTCAGGATGGATATGATATGTGCAACTAATTAAAACCATCTACCAATTATTTGTAGTATTTAAATTTTTATGTTAAATTTTTGTCTCAAAATTCTGGGGCACATCTTGATCAAGTCTTACCGTGAGTTGGTTTTATAGGTGTATGTTATACTATTACACTATTGAAACATACTGCCAATAAAATGATAGAACATGTCATTTCCAGTCCAGACCTCTGTATCTCCGTTAGTTCCTGCGTACGAATAGCGACCAACAAATTTGGTGGCGCTGCCATGCTGGGTACCGAACGCACACAATCAAATTCTATTCCTGAACTTCCTGAGGTTCCTGAGTCACACGGGTTACACGCGCGTAAAGCGCGTATAGTGAAATGTCGGTTCGGCAAAGGGGGTGAGCGGGAGGGGCGGAAGGAGAGAAGAGCAGCCCATGATGGTCAGAAAAGCCAGAGAAGTTAAATACGGAGAAATCACGAGAAATTCTTTCTCCGTGCCACTAAAACAGCTAAAAGTTTCAAAACGAGTTTAATTCTTTTCTCACGATTTTACTGAAAACTTGAAAACTAGAAGACATCAATTATACGAATGAAAAGAAAATTTTTTTGATTTTGTAGAACCACGCCGGGTTATCAGAGGAAGCTGTAGGCGTATAGTTATTGAAATATCAATATGAGCTAAACTTCGTTTTTTGCGGTTTTTCCACGAAATTTTCAATCAACCAAGGTATCTAAAAAATCATGAAAAATTGCAAAACACTCAGTTTGTTTTTTTTAACCAGCGTTGAAGAAGCCCAAAAACAAACGATGAATGATCTGAAAGAAACAAGCTATTGTGATATTTATCATTGCAATGAGTTAACGTAAAGTACGAAAAATACAAATATTAAGAAGGATTAAAGGGAGCAATAAATATTCGAGACATGACACAGTTCTAAATATAAAAATTAAAATCATGGTTGATCATTGTTTGTAACTTTTTATTTTAACACAGGCAAAACTTATTATGAACTAATTTTCTACATTTACTTATATTCTTGTACAGCGCACAGCGTTCCTTTTTATATTATACGGAGTCATTAAATTATCGATGATTTTTTTGTAGTTTCATACGTCAGAAATCCCCAGGATTATCCCTACCTTATCCCCACCGCTTGAGACAATCTCTCTCGCCATCTCTCGCAATTCTCGCGAAAGCATGTAAGCATTGTGAAAACTGCGCGACTTTCGTCTGCGCCGTAGATCAGTTGACCCGCCCGACATCAACGGCCCCTCAAGGTCAGCTGAGAGTGGGGAGTCGTGAGGAGTAGTTCGCTCCCCTTTTTCCGGCCGTTGTAGAAAATGGCTCGAGCACGCGCGCGGACGTTATAGGGAGAGTCCTGTGTATAAGAATATGGAATTCGTGTTTTATGATAACGAGTGAAAAAGATTGAAAAGTTTGAAAAATAGAAACGTTACACAAAATGAAATGATTACAGCAAAGTCGAGATTAGAACATAAAGGGAAAGAAAAAAAAAGAACATGACGTCACAAAATTATTGGTAACAAATTATTGATATTGATTTATCGGTCTGTGAATTTGGCAACTTTCTTTTTATGTTGATTAACTTTTTCAACGTTTCTGACATCCCTTAAGGCCTCACGAATTCTTACAAACAAAAAGGTTTTTACAATTTCGGAAATAATAAAAGTTTTGTGCTCTTTACAAGGATAATTGGGGATTCCGTTTTGGATCGCTTCTTCAGCAACATTGTGCGCTACTTCCGAAGATGTGTAATGCCTTTGATAAATTTTTTCTAAATTTTATACAAATTTGTACAAGCCGACATTAGGGTGAATGAGATCATTATTGGCTTCTTCATTCAAATCCGTGAAATCGATTGATTCGGTGACCACATGACATGTATGACTAGTTAAAGCTGTTTTGCAAGTTACACATGTTTCAATTTTTTCGCATTCCATTATCAGTTTACAAATTCTCCCCGTACCGAAATATGACAAACAATCTATTTTGAGAGGTCCACAATAATCGTGCTCTATTGCCTCGAAATAATCCCACTCGACGTTTGAAAGGATTGTTTTCAATTTTTCTTTTAATGATTCAACGAATGAGCGCCGCTCTTTCGTCTGGTAAATTGATTTTAAATCAGACAGTTTGATCAAGGGCGTTGTTGGAGCTTCTCCAGAAACAGAACAATTGCCGTATTTGGGAGGTTTCGATATTGCAAAGGTGAATGAAATTTTGTAAATTTGGAGGAAAGTTGAAGTACCGGGGTGGTCATTGCATCCTCCGCCTTGCCGAATAAAACCAAAAAACCGCTGCAAACAGTAACACTCCCTTTATTATAGGCAATTATCAATGCACGAACGTGGCCTCATGTTTTACGCAGTGGAATCAATTAATGGACCAGACGTTAATAATATTGATTTATTTTTTGTCACAAATATTTGGTGTTTTCAACGCGAGTTTACTTTTATTTCTCATTTCATTATAATTCAGTTTTGATTGAAGTATAAAACTTTGATAAGTTTATTTTCCAATTATATCGATAAAATTAATCATCGTAGCAATTAAAATAAAGAGTTCAAAAAAAATCAGTCTGTTACCATATTACCGTGTTAATGATTAAAAAGATTTATTATTTTTTACTATAGTTTTTAAGCCGTATTGAATCGGTTGAATCTAAGAGGGCTTGAGCACTGATTTTTACTGATCATACTGACCTTGTTCGTGCATTGTGATTTAGACTTGTGCACCGCAGTAAAAGTTTAATGAAGAAACATAAAAGAATGAATTGCACATAAGGTTAGAGAAGCAAGACAAGTTTGGAAATTTATTCAAACGTAGAAGTACCTGTAACAAAGGTATGCAAATTTTGGAATAAAAACCTTCACCAAAGTAAAAATGAAAAATAGTGCTATCATTCACTTCTATTTGCCTTATTCTCTAGCACGCTTATCGATATGAATAATGTAACTTATGATTTGTTCCAATATTGTCTGGAAGCTGCTTGAGTCTTTTCCAGCTGAGATAAGGCATCCGTAATAGACTCAACAGACTCAAATAACAGTAGAAGAAAAGCCGAAACAGATCTTACAATGTTTTTGTACGAAAAAAGGTTTGTAATTTGAGTATTTTATACTGAGAGAAAAATAATTTGATAATTAAACAAGTCGAATTTGAACACCCAGCTCAAGCTGTCCATTTTAATAGCAAACGGTGTCCCCTAGTAATTTTGATCACCTCAAAAACTTTTCATATAAGGCGCAATTTGTAAAAACCTTATTAGAATTCAATTTCTTACGAGGCGACCTTATAAGAACCTTATAAAAAAACTTGAATCTCTCATGAAAAATTGATTGAAGAAATTTTATAAGGTTTTTTACTTATGAGATTTTATCGAATATATTCTTATAAGAAATTTAAGTTTCATACCATATAAGGTATTTGTGAGGTTACTTTATAAGAAATAGAATTCTTTTAAGGTTTTTATAAGGTGCACACAGTAAGAAATTGGATTCTTATTGAAAGTTACAATTTTATGAGATTTTTTGTAAGGATCGAAATTACTAGGACTGTTTGCTTGCCTCTGGAACAAAAAACTTTTTTTCCTTATTAAAATTTTTTTCTTAGTATACTATAGCAAGGATAAAAAAAAAAAAAAAATGTTGGCCCGGTTGGTCTCAACATTCAGATCATTCAGATCTACAGACCATTCTGAATGGTGATTTTAATATATGTTTCGATGTCACTATAACACCGACATAAATTTTTTCAGAAAGATTTTATTACGTGCAATTTTGGAAAATCTGTTATCTCATTTTTATTTATAGTGCCTGTAATGAAATAAATGACAATTAGTAGATATGCAAAGACAGTTCTGGATCCCCCCACTCCTACTCCCATCACGTGACCCCCCTCGCAGGCCCTGCCCACTCCCCGCGTCGGTAAGTTAGAGCACCAAGATGGCGGAGGTCGGTAAAACAGGGCGTACCCTGGATCGGTAAGGTAGGAACTTGGTCAGTAATACCTGAGGTCGGTTATACTTCCTGTTAGTAAAACAAATGGTGGCTGTCGATAAAATAATATTGTAGAGCTACGGTGTCGCGCTACGATTTTGCTTGACTTTTGTCGCTACAACACAGCGATTACCCTGATTCAATTGACATGCGCAATGCGAAACTAGGCAATGTATTTATTATTATGGAAGTGATTAATTTTTTTGTGCAAGGAGCCCCAACCCGCCCCTTGCTGTGGAGCACAACCGTTTTATTTGCCCCTCCATTTTTTTTTCTCAATTACATTCAATTTTCATCGAAACAACTTTATTATGCAACATTATACATTATTTTCAATACATTCATTTCTCCAAAGTGAATTCGCAGGCGTTGAATTTCCCTCCGAGAAGACGAAAATTTACTGGACTCGTAGACTTGATAGAGGCTTCAATTTTTCGTAGCTCTTTCGGTTCCTTCCGTAGAGTCTCGCAGATCTTTTCTGGCAGAAAAACCTCAAACTTTTTATCCAGGGCAATGATGAATTTAGTTCCAAATTTTGTGTCAACGGAGCAAGTCACAGGCAAGCTTTTGTCAACCTCCATCTCGGCAAGCCTCTTCTTTGGAAGAAAATTTCCTCCACGAGCAACTTGGTTGAGCTTGGCGAAATCCATATTGTTCATTCAAAAATCGTCTTCGGAATGATGTTCTGTGCTCAAGCTTCTATACTCGTAAGAGTTTATGACTAACTGCGCAGACGTAGTAAACGCGAATCAACCAATCATAGCATGCGAGATTGGGGGATTGACCAATCAGAGTATGCGTCATCACGACAAGTTTAAACACGTTTATTCTAGGAAACGATGACGTCATCACGACAAGTTTAAACACGCAAGCGTGAACCTTGGAATGATATATTTAGAATGCGTAGACTAAACAATTCTCGACAAGCTTAAGCATGTTTATTCTAGGAAACGATGACGTCATCACGACAAGTTTAAACACGCAAGCGTGAACCTTGAAATGATATATTTAGAATGCGTAGACTAAACAATTCTCGACAAGCTTAAGCATGTTTATTCTAGGAAACGATGACGTCATCACGACAAGTCTTAACACGCACATCTATTTTTAGAACTTGATCGATCAATCACAACCCCACTCCTTTCATTTGAACCAATTACAGAGCATTATTATGCGCATACGCAGTTAACCTTGCGCAGGCGTTGCCATGACAACAGCGCGCGATCGCAACGCTATCACATCCCATAAATACGGAGTTCCCGAGCGGGAGCTTCAGTTTTTCTCACGAACGTCAACATGTCTATTAACGCAGCAAAACAAGTTGTACGACGCCAACGTCGGCTTTTGTCGATCCGTCCAGTCGATCCGCTCGAGGCGACGACTTTGATCGAGGAGGCCGTCACATCCATCGCGGAACTGAAAAACTTTGCGCATCATGCCGCGATCCCGCGTGAACGACAAACAGTGAAATTACAGTGCGCGCAAATAATTTTACAATTGAAGAGCTATAATTGCTTGATAAGTGAAAAACTTGTACGCGATGTACAAAGTGAACAAGTACATGGTGGGGATCTTGGTGCCCGAAAAGTGCGTGGTGGTGATCTTGGTGCGCGAAATCCAGTGCGCGTCAAGTGGGAGGATGTCAATTCCGCTTTCGACAATCGTCTCCAAACGGGGCTCATTGCGAACCTTCGGCATTTGGACCTGAAAATTTTTCTCGAAGAAGCCAAGGCGGTGTTTATCGAGAAGATCCAAAAAGTTCTCGAAAGCTATAACGCTTTGAAAGTGAACAACTCTCTCGAGGTCGAATTCAGTGTTGTCAAGGACGACAAGGAAGTCACCGAGATCAAGACCTTCTTCACGAAAAACGCGCCCATCCTCCAAACAACGGACCTGGGTGAATGGTTCACCAAACATGTACAGACTCAATTACCAAGAAAAATCGAGGTGTTCCAAGAGCATGACTCTGGATGGACGTTGCGCAGCATCAACAGCCTTGCTGTGAATATAAATTCATACAACCTCATGCACGGGAGCTCTTACATGGAACTACCTCCATCCATCAAGAATAAGAAGGCTTGTGTAAATGTCAAGAACATTGATGATCAGTGCTTCAAGTGGGCCATTCTTTCGGCGCTACATCCTGAAAAAAACAAATATCGATCGTCTCTTTAACTACCAGAAATATGAGAATGGGGAGTGGGCGGGGCCTGCGAGGGGGGTCACGTGATGGGAGTAGGAGTGGGGGGATCCAGAACTGTCTTTGCATATCTACTACAGTTTCAGTTTGACCAAGTTTAACTTCTTGTTCTAAAGTGTCACTTATTATTATTAAATACGCAAAATATAAAAAGAACATTGAGTCATGATTAGGCAAAACAAATGTTTCGTATTTTCAGAATACCGTGCTTTTTTGATAAAACTTATAATTTGACACTTCTACATGAAAATGGAGTATAAATTTCAATCGACTTTATTCTTCTATCAAAAACAAATTTTTTGAATAAATATTGAATATTTATTCAAGTATTTTTCGTTTTGTAAAGTTTGATGTTTTTTTTTTTTTACAACTGCTCATATGCATTTGTAAGGAGATGTATATATTTAAAAAGTATTATTTTTATATTTTTAGGAAATATTTTGAATCATTTTGGTCTCTATCTTTTTTATAAAATATTTTTACACGAACCTCAAGGGGCTATCCTGATTTATTCTCTCGGATAGTAGGTTTTGAAAACCATGATTCTCAATCACATCGATTGTCATTTCTTTCATAGAATTAAGGGTTACTCTCAAACCCTCAGCTGTCTGTTTTGTCAAAAATTCTTTGTCCGTAATAATGCCATTTATTTTGAGCAATTCCCAATCATCCAATTCTTGAATCGAATCATCAATGACCTGAAATTAGCGTTGTGTAAATAACGGAACCATGACTAATGATTTTTCACACAAAAAATATATAAGTACTTTAAAATCGGAATTCCCAGGGACTAATCCTTTTTATACATCGACGCCATTAAGAGCATCGTACATGCCATTCATCCATTCACGAAATCTTTTGGTACCAACGACGTCGCGCAAATCAGCGTGGCATCCTTCGTATCTTTGCAACCCATTTGCAACAGATCTAATGAAAATCTACAGAATGAACATATCGTTGATATATATTCAAGTGAAATGCGACTTACATTCATTCGGTAAACATTGACCTGTGCTGCTAAAGACACTTTCATTTTAGTAGAATTTATCAGTTCCACATGGCTGTCAGTTAATTTTGGGCAAATCCGATGAGGCATATTTTTGTCAACATTATACAGCGCTCGGACGTGTCTTCAGGAAGCAGGTAGCAATGAAAGATCGAACTGAAATTTAGGAAAAATTTACATTTTTTGCAAATAAAAAATATCTACTTATGTTTGCAACAACGATAGATTGAAAAAAATATATTAATATCAATTTACGTACACGATAATCATTGGTCAGAAGTCGATTTCGTATTGTTTTCAAAAGATGAGGGGTGTCAGAAAATACGAATACTTTCATATTTTCGCAAGTTGGGTGAGAGAAATGTGTTCTTACGACCCCTATACATCCACTCACGCCCAATTCCGCCCAAAATTTTCGATTCGTTGAGGCCCCGTCAGAAACAAAACCACGAATTTTCACCTCGATTCTTTCTAGTACAGATATTGCTTTGATCAGTAGCTTTGCAAGGGTTTCTCCAACTACTGGGCCTTTTGAAGCGAATACCGCTATAGGTTGAGCGGGATAAACGTTATGTAGTGGCTGGTACATAATGACCAATCCGTGGTCTGCTTTTTCTGTTATGTTCTTTGCCTTGTACTCGCCATCGCCAAAATCCACCAAACCAGAAATCGACAAGGAATTAGATAAAACGTTAGCACTTACTAGTGTTGACATTAAATCTATTAGCAAAATTCCATGCCTTTCACCCCAGAAAGCCAAACGCAGTCAATTTTTGGGTCATATTTGCTGCATGCTCTTTGACATGCATGGCGCAAAGTTGGCAGCAGTTTCAGATGCAATAGGTCGGCAATTTGTCGACAAGCGTTTGTCATAACGAAACAGCTACAAATATGATGCAAGCTAGCTCAATTTCATGCCTTTACTGCCCATGGGCAAAATATTAATTTTAACGTCACATTGTCGCAATTGTATGCTCCTGAAGTAAATATAATAATATAACGTATAATAATAATTATAATAATAATAATAATAATAATAATAATAATAATAATAATAATAATAATAATAATAATAATAATAATAATAATGATAATAATAATAAAATATATAATATAATTAACTGAACAAATTAAATGGTGCAAATTTATACTCAAGTTGTGTCCAACATAACGTAGAAGATTAAAAATCAGAACCACCGACAATCATTCCATATTGCGTCAGACAAAAACACGAGGACGGAAATCTAACCTACCACAACGTGGCCAGGTCTTAATATTTGCACCTTGCACTCAAATCAACGCGCCATACTTAGAAACAATGACAAAAATAAAAAAAAATGTATAAATGCAACAACTACAAAAAATATATGCATATTAATAGTAATTTTTACATGTTCCGAATAGAGTTGCCGTGCAATCAACGCACAAAAATCACAGCTGACTGCAGCTGACTGTAGTTATTACGTAAGGAGTGGATACCTTCACCCCACATCTTTCTAGAAAATTGTTTGAACAATCGTTTGTAAACAATTATCATGAACCAACCTAATTCATTGTTTGTAATTTGTTATAAATAATTCGTTATGGTTAAATAATAATTTGACAAATTATTTAACACATTTTGCAAAACGATCACATTTATTTATCCATATAAACACAATTAATAATTTTTCTATTGTACAAAAATTTATGATTGAAGAAAATTTTTGTCGACAAATTTCAGTTAGTTTATGACCAAATGTTTATCGCTAACAGTT
Source organism: Platygaster robiniae (assembly GCA_028476575.1). Classification (NCBI taxonomy): domain Eukaryota; kingdom Metazoa; phylum Arthropoda; class Insecta; order Hymenoptera; family Platygastridae; genus Platygaster; species Platygaster robiniae. Next base: position 20,432,879 of record CM052026.1, read on the forward strand.
TGCCCTCAAATTAGCAGCAGATAAACAAAAATATTAATACGAAAAACCTTTCCGAAAAACTTCAGTCATTTTAAAGTTACGCATTTGCTATAACAGTTTGTACCTAAATTTGCAGCAGTTGCATTACAATTATTGCCCGTTTATAACGGCAAGACATTGGCCATTTTTGTTGCAAACAGTAGGTGTACAGAGCCGATTCCCCCCCCCCACTTCTCCTCCTATCACGTGACCCCCACTCCTCCTCCCATCACGTGACTTCCCCCTCCTCTGTCCCACGTCGGTAAGGTAGGGCATCGGTCGGTAACTATTACCTGCGTTCGGTAACTACGGTCGGTAACTATTACCTGTGCTCGTTAAAACAGGGGCATACCTGCGGTCAGTTATACCTCCTGTAGGTAATACCTTTTGTTGTTTTCTTGTTTTTTATTGTTTTCGTTTTATTTGTTTGTTTTTGTTTTTTGTGTGCAAGGGGCCCCACCCCGCCCCTTGCTGTGGAGCACAACCGTTTTATTTGCTCCTCCATTTCATTGTTCGTTTTGTTTTGTTTTGTTTCTTTTTTTTTTTGTTTTTTCCATTTATTTATTCATTTCACAGTACATTTTTTCCAATACATTCATTTATTGAAAGAAAACTCGCAGGCGTTGAATTTCCCTCCGAGAAGACAAAACTTCACTGGATTCTCTGACTTTGTAGAGTCTTCAATTTTTCGTAGCTCATTGGGATCTTCGTGGAGAGTCTTGCAGATCCTCTGAGGCAGAAAAACTTCGAAATTTCCATCCAGGATGATGATAAATTTTGGACCAAATTTAGAAGCAACGGGGCGAATTCCAGTCACGTTATAGCTTTTGTTAACTTTCAACCCAGCAACCCTCCGCATTGGGAGAAAAATCTCTGCACGAGCTACTTGGTTGAGCTTTGAGAAATCCATGTTGCCTGTCCAAAAATTGTCGTCAGACTGCCGCTTGGGAGCTCGCTTATCCGTACGTTAAGCGATATGTAATGACGTCATCACATTCCTAAGCGATGACGTCACAAAAACAAGTTGAAACACGCTTGACCTTGAACCATCTATTGTGCAGTTACAAAAGTGATGACGCCATAATGACAAGTTGAAACACGTTATTGAAAACGATGACGTCATCATCTATTCCTGGAAACGTTATCTCCCTGATCAGGCAAACAATGAGTCATCAAACGATGATGTAATCACAACTCACATTTAAGGGATAGGAATTTATTTATAAGTCCATTTTTAGATTATTTATTTTATTTATTTACACATATATATATATATATATATTTTTAATTTTATTCATTTATTAATTAATTTTTTTTTCTGCAAAGGGCCCCTCCCCGCCCTTTGTTGTGAAGCTCAACCACAAGACTAGCCCCTCCAGTTTTTATTCATTTACAATCTTTTAAATATTTTTTCTTTCTTACACTTGCTACAGTCCTTAACCATAGGGCGTATTCCAACATCATCTTCACTAGTTGAATTCCAATGTTTACCACACGGTCTGCGAGCAAGGAATTCTTTATCTTTTTGCATATGCAGAGGCAACTTCTCCCAAGCTTGAGAGATACATTTTTCCCGGAAGTAAAGTAAAAATTCTCGTGGCAGTGCAGCGATATCCTCAGAATCCAACTTGTGTAGCCAATTAGCGTATGAGAGTAGAGTAAAAGATCTCTTCATTGATGGTGTATCGCCAAATTTTTCCATGAACCACATCCTGAGGCGGCGGGTGTTTTCCGTGGCACAGTGATGATCGTAGACAGGTCGATGATAATTGTTGTAGGGGCATGCAGAGACGCGCAAATTATCCAGGGACGGGCATCCCATATCCATCGAATCGATGATGACCGCATTTGTGTACTGCTTCAGCCAACGCTTTTTGTCCAATCCTTTCACAAATATAAAACTGGCATCCTCGAGTTGATTCTTGAGCTCTTGTTCGAACCGTTCGTAGGGTACATCTCCAGCGTCCCAAGGCAAACCATGATAGTTTCGTGTTAGCCACAAATTAGCAGCCTTAACTTTTGGCGGCAAACCATCCCACGCACATGGTGACTTGAACAATGTCGTAACAGCATCGACATAGTAGGGTTCGAGCCTTAATACTGCCAACTCTTTAACAACAAAGGTTCTTTGCACGGAAAATCCTTGAACATCCACGATGTACTTCATCTCGGTAGGCTGACGCGCTCTCACATATCAACCTCCTTTTATAGCTACTCCCACCACGACTACCAACTCATCAATCCTTCAATTTCACATACTTGACACTAGGCTTTTTCTCATCCTTCTCTTTCTTATCCGACACAGGTTTATACTTGTCAGACAATGTATCTTCATTTAAAAGACAACGACGTTCATCCTTTGACCTGTCCATCGTGATTGAGTAAAGTAGAGTAATTATCTTTATTTATATACTTGATAACACATGTACACATAAGCTCAAACATCATATGTGATGTAACATGATATTCAACAACGCGATCGTGTATAATGAGGCAATAAGCCGTAGTTTGAGCTGGAATATTCACGGCTGATTCAAACTCCAAACGAACGTCAACTGATCCTGTAATGAGTGACTCGTTTTGTTTAGCACAATCAATCACAATGAGAGGTGCTAAATCCTTGAATTGTACTTTTGTTAGCAATGGAGTATTTTTCCTGCCGTAATAGGATGATTGAAAGTTGGAAAACATTTCATACAACGCTGCAAATTGATTACGGTCGAAATTGATATTCAGATTCGTGTAAGGATAACATTGCGAGTTGAGATAGAGTTTAATCTCACGCAAAGCGTAAGTATCAAAGCTACTCATGATCGCTCCGCGAGCATTTTTCCGACCTGTTTGAAATCCTACAATCACATATCTCGGCTTTTCCAGTTGAGTCGTTGTTTTGACGCTCCACACATGCTTGGTTGTTGTTGGCAGTAGAGGATATTCGTAGAGTTCCCAACTCCTGAAGCTCATAGCGATGGTAGGATCGCTGGCGATGTAGTTGAGCATTCGAATCTTTTCAACGTCCGACACTTTGACGTATGGATTCATCCATTCAATTTTGCTGAGGGTTATTTTAAACTCCTCTGGAACTGCAGGAGCTATAACAGCTGTCTGCACTATAGCGTTGACGTCTGTGTTGGCTCGGAGAATGATGAGCTCATGTTTGGCGTTGACGATGATTCATTGATAATCCTCCGCGAAACCAAAAACGAATTGCAGTGGGATACAAGTATCGAAATATCCATGATTGTCAACCAATGATCTCGTATTATCGAGAATCTATCCTGCATTTTCCATCAAGTCTTTTTGATTCGGACTTTGTGAGATGTAGGCTTTCATAGCAGTTGTTAGGCCAACGTTTTTCACCCTTTCAATCTCTACGGCATTCAGCTCGTAACGAATTTCCTCAAACAGGTTGGCTATACCATTGTTGACTATAGATGTATGAGCGACATCAGCTCCATCAGCTTTCGTTAAACGTCCTTGAATATGCAGCGAGCTCTTGCTTGGCAACATGTATGAGTCCTGGTTCTGCACACTGATGCGAATTTCATCGTTGTTGTTATACGCCGACGACGCGTACGGTTGATGAGTGTGTACTTCGTACTGCGCTATCGACTCGTCGAAGACGATCTTCTTCTCGATGGATAACATGGTATCAGACAGATGAAGCAGCAGAAAATTTTACTTTTAAACCGAGACTTTTCAGGAACTGTACGTTCTGTGGTGTGAGCACTTTGAGAGGTTTGTGCCGACTGATGATTCTTGGACATGTTATTGAACTTTTATACTCTCCGCAGACGATTCCCATTATTCGCCCTTTACATGTAATCTGATGGTAATGACTTCTCCTCGAAAATTCACCAATTTGCCGTCTTGATCCAGAATGCGGAGCTGCAGGTGATGTATTGCCTGCACGGTGATCGGATTGTAAATGACGTGTGCAGGTATTTCAATGATCTTATATCCTGGTGGCACCACGGGAAAAAAACTCGGGAATGGTGTGAACGCGCCGCTCGTTGATGTACGCTCCCGTAGTGATGTTGCATTCGACGCGCAAGGCGTTGACAGCGAGGATTCTCACCGGTGATTGAGACTCGTGTACAACGTCAGCCTTGAGAATAAGTGGATCAAAGCCCAAAAGTTTTCCAATAGAATCTTTCGGTTTAAAATCGATGGTTCGATTACATTTGATTTCACTACGCAGCGTGCTACTGTTGGCTTGCAAATGAAGCTCGATATCCGACGGTAACACTTTTTTCAAGTAACGCTCGATGCTCTCCAACTCGTAGCTCCCCGGAGGTATGGTATACACTTTACCGTCGACGTAAAACTTGTTACTACCAATGTCAATGTTAGGGATCTAATTGAAAGTCAACAGTTCGACTAATCCCAATGAATAATTTTTCCGTGGCGACAGTTCAATCAGAGGAAAATAGTGCGCCTCCAAGACAGACGATGTTCCCGAGAGGGTCAGAGTCAGTGTATCCATGATGGTTGCTCGTTGTTGACTGATGCTCACTCACACACTTGCAACACTTTTATCAAGTAAAAACTTGAGACACAAGTGTCCACAAATAATTTGATCATAGTTTTGATACTGATCACGATTGTATTGAATAATGCTACCGACACCGAAATAATCTACAAGTTCTCGAGGTGGTTGTAAATTACCGAAGCTGTCGAAATATACTATTCGATTACCGATTATCCGATATGCGACCCAATGAGTTCCATGGCCATTTTTTTCATCGAGATTAATGATGGAAGCCTCGTATTTTTTAGGACCATTTTTTGGTAAATCATTGCGCATGTACACACCTCGAAACGATGGAATTTTTAACATTTTTGCATATTTCAACAAATCACTATCGGTGAGTGCTCGGTGTGGTAGCTCTATACGTTTTTTAAATGCAGTCTCAGTCCAGTCCCCCATGGTTTCAAATACAAACCCTTTCCCACAGCGATTAATTCCATTTTGAGGTTATGTCGCCTTGATTCATCCAATTGCCGCTTGGTAGCTCTGGCGTCGTTGATAGCCTTAGCGATGCTCGCAGCGCCACCTGCCAATGCTCCTGTTGCGCTTAATCCCGCAAATGCAGGGAGGAGAAAAGCAGGTAGAATGCCACCCACTTTACTGGATACAGGTAGTACACGTGGTACTCGAACTTTATTTTTTCCACCAGCTTCCTTAACGGCTGCTCTTGCAGCTTTTAATGTCGAGTGTACAGAACCTGTAGCTTTAGCTGCCACTTTCTCTGCGTCGATGACTTTTCTCAAGGGATTCTTTTTTTTTACCACCTTCCTGGCTTTCTTCGCCAATTTCCTGGCTTTCTTCAGTCCCATACCAAGTTTTTTCTTGACTCCCATGATACCAGCTACTCCAAGAGCTGCAGTTTTTTCACCACTTCCAGAATCTTTTGTAAGAAGACGTTCGATAGATTTTTTTGCAAGAACTTTATCAGCTGCGTGTCTAGCCGTGAGATTGGTATTTTTCGAATATGCGATATCGTGCTCCCTGCACGCTGAATCAAGTGGATTAATTCCACGATCCCCACGTTGTAATCTTTTAGCAAGTTTGGTACCTGGACCACAAAATTGATAACCAGGAATGTGAAGTTCAACAGGGAGCTTGTTGATAATAGTGTTGACGAGTCTGCACGCTTTTACAGCCAATACTCAACTGAGCTCGTAACTATAAATATTCCGTATTTATAGATTTTCGAGTCAGACACTAACAGGTCGTCATGGAGTTTACACCGTAGAGCGTCACGTTACCTGTCGTAAACTTTGATAGTGTGGTGGAAAAGCGGGAAAAATTCAAACGTCATGGAAAATTACTATCGAATACAGTCCGCGCAATAATATGTGGTCCTTCAAATTGTGGTAAAACTAATGCTCTTCTCTCACTTATAACGCATCCAAATGGATTAAGATTCGACAACGTCTACATTTATACAAAGTCACTCGAGCAACCTAAATACAAGTACTTGGAAAAAATCATTGAACCGGTCAAGGGAGTAGAATATTTTCCGTATAATGACAACGAACAAGTTGTTAGTGTTGAGGAAGTGAAACCAAACTCTGTAATGATATTTGATGATGTTGCGTGTGAGAAACAAAATAACATTCGCGCATACTTTTGCATGGGACGGCATCGAGATGTAGACAGTTTCTATCTCTGTCAGACTTATGCGCGCATTCCTAAACACTTGGTGCGAGATAATGCTAATATGCTTATACTGTTTCGTCAAGATGATATGAACTTGACATATGTGTACGATGATCATGTAAATACTGACATGACATTTACAAAATTTCGAGATTTATGCGTAACATGTTGGAGTGACAAGTATGGATTCATTGTCATTGACAAGGATAGCGAACAAGGACGGTACAGAAAAGGATTCGACTGCTTCGCTACTATAAATTAAAGTGTTTTCGTGACAACTACATCAGTGTTGTATAAACATTGAAAGAAGATGGAGCGTAAAGATGTACTACACCACATTGTACAAGCTAGCGAAGCCATTCGCCGCAAACATCGTCTCCTGAAACGTGGAAAACCTGCTGTGGAGACGTCGATGAGAGAAGTGTTTAAGCCCATCATTGATCCCATTCAGTCATTGACTAGACGGGATCTAAAGATGGAATCAGTGAAAAAGGAGGAACCTAAAGAAGAATTACCTACAATGGAGGAGGACAATGATTCATTTGAGCCACAGAGTGATGATTTCGAGAGCTTCAATCAAACGGATCAAACCTTTGCACCAGACATGGCTAGTTCACCAGCCGTTGTCGACACTGTGAAGAAATACTTGAACATATTGAAAAACAAGAATCAACAAAAGAATCTGGACATGCAGTATGGAGTAGGGTCATTGAAAAATGGGTTGTTTATTGGAAACACGTTAATCAGTTTCACAGAAAATACTGTTTATGTTGGGACTGAGGAGTTTGAGAAAACGCCAGGACTCATAGAACTGCTGTTTAAGAAAATACTGAACAATTTGATTGTTAATAAAATCGACGTGGAAAACTATAAAAAAATTGTTCAGCAAACGAGTGCGGATTGAAAAAATTATCTACCTGACAGGAGTTTGCGTGGTGGTAGAGATTTGAAATATCTTACATATATTGCTGACAAGGAAGTAGGCGCAGGAGTCTACAACATTGTCCAACGAGGACGAGAAATAGACTACGTGCATTGGGACGATCCAAACGAACTTGTTGATCGCTTGCAACTTATACTCGCGTCTCAAGCTGCTGGCAACAACAGTCATACCAACGAAATCAATTCAATCATCGAAGAGCTGCGAGAAGCTGACATTATATATTAAAAGTCTTAAAGTTTGATACATCATTCACGAGCTAGACAATGACAAGTGTAGACGTGTTTGGGAGACACCTGGTCAAGAATCGGGAAATACGTGGACCTCCTGGTGTTGGATTCAAGTTGACTTCTGAAGGTCATTACGATCTCCAACATAAAAAATTAGTCAACGTTGCGAAGGGTGATTACGAAAGTGATGGTGCTTCGTATCAAAATATTATTGATTTTGAAGAAGTGTTGACGATTGGAATTAATCAACTCAAAAATGTGATGGAAAAAGTGGAAAAATCGTTGGAAACCTTGGCTAAGATGTATCAAAAGCACGTGACTGAAAACTCGGCAATCATTTGCAAACTGAAACTTCGTATAGTACGTATCGAGAGGGGAATGTTTGACGATGTTACGCCTCAAGATGATGTCTACGAATAAAAGCTAGTATACAAACGTGCCTCATTCATAACCATCCTGGACATGGAAGAGATGAAAGAAGCTTTAGTGGAAGAACTCCATAAACCTAAAAGACGAGAAATTATCGTCGTCGTCATTTCGACGTGCGAGGACTCGATGAAAAGTGGCAAGCCGATCTCGTAGACATGTCCACCTATAAGGATAAAGGCTACGAGTTCCTACTCACCGTCATCGATGTCTTCTCCAAGTACGCGTGGGCTGTACCAATAAAAACCAAAAATGGACCCGACGTCACCGCTGCTATGAAGACTGTACTCAAGGATCGCCAACCCAAGAATCTACACGTCGATCAAGGCAAAGAGTTTTACAACAAGGACTTCAAGGCACTCATGAAGCAACATGGAATCAACATGTATTCTAGATTCAGCGGCATGAAGGCGTCCATCTGTGAACGTTTCAATCGAACACTCAAGAGCCAGATGTGGAAACGATTCTCCCTCCAAGGACGTTACAAATGGATCGACATCTTACCTGATTTGCTATCGAGTTACAACGCCACCAAGCATCGAACAATCAACATGAAGCCAAAAGATGTTACCGCAGCCGATGAAAAACGTCTGCTTGATAAAATTTACCATGTCAAGCATCGGCAAGACAAAAGCAAATTCAAGGTCGGCGATAAAATCCGGATCAGCAAGTACAAGCATGTTTTCGAGAAGGGATACACACCCAACTGGACAACGGAAATATTCACTATCGCTGCTGTAAGACCAACGCATCCCACGACCTACAAGCTAAAGGATTATCAAGATCAACCCATCGAAGGAGGATTTTATACCGAAGAACTTGCCAAAGTGAAATATCCGGATGTATATCTTGTTGAAAAAGTTTTACACAAGCGTGGAAATAAATTGTATGTAAAATGGTTGGGGTTTGGCAGTCAACATAATAGTTGGATTAATAAATCAGACATGTAATCAATAAACGTTTATTTGTATATGTATCAAGTGTTTTTTAATCAAACCTATACACATATGTATGACTCAACATACAAAAAGTCGGTTAACAATAAATACTTGAATTCATTTCCGCATCACCAGAGCCCGTCTTGCATGGGGTGGTAGAGTTCATGATGCGTTTTTGTCGACGTGGTATCCCCTGTAGGCCTAATCCACGATCTATTCTAAACAGTAGTAATATTTACAATTTTTACTAATTCATTAATATTTACAATTCTTTGTCGATATTCATAAATTCGCTCATGTATATTGAGCAATATTCATTGATATTTACAATTCTTCGTCGACATCCATCAGATCCCTTATTTTATAGTGACCATGAGCCAAAGTGTCCGTTGTGGTTGACAATAGGTAGCGTTTGTCATCGAAAGGATTGAGAGAGATTTTAGTTTGCTTGATTGTTTGAATTTCATGCAAACGTGATCGAAACAGATGTTGAACGCGATATTCTGGATTCTCACTGAACAAGCAATGTACATAGTCATCGAAATCTATCGTTTTCGCCACAACCGATTTTGACTCCTTTGGATTTTTCAATTATATCCTGACCTTTCACTCTAACACTGTACATTTTACTTCTCAAGCCGACAAATTCTGTGATAATCTTACCGTTGCACTCATCTTTCATGAGACCCACGATCTTTTTATTTTTTAATTCAATTTCAAATTGATTATCCACGGGATAGTCAGAAGTGTCGAAATAATCAGAGTTTTCTTTCATCAACGTATACGGATTCAGATGTCTAATTTCATAAATCAGACTGTCCGTGTCGGCATAGAGAATTTTTGCTCGACCATCGGTCGCGGGCCTCATGAAATCGTAATGGAATACATAAAGGCAAGTCTTTGAGAGATCTAGAACTGTAAAACCTATATAAATAGGCTTATTCAGTTTGATTTGAACCTTATCTAATTTGATGGCAACTAAATTCTCATCAAAGATGTAGCGAGCATTGAAATTCGGCTTGGCAATGAGAGCTTCCGCTCCGTAACGTCCGGGCCAATTTGTCACAAGTTTAATGTCTACGCGCTTTCGAACATTTTCCATAGTCTTTCCATAGACCGCATTGTTCATTAATTTATACTGATTCTTCTCAAATTCATTTTTTGCATTTTTTCGCATCTCGCTATTCAAATCAATGTAGGGTTTTAACCAAGCAGACTGTTTAAATTTCAACACTCTGTGAATGCGCTTGAGAAGAATGCCATGAGTCAATGCTTGCCTCAAATTCCTGTAGTGAATCACGTAGCGCGTTTTCATCTCCAAGTTGGTAAGTAACTTTAGATTTTTTGAGCCAGGAGGGAGCTTTTTCTCGGCACAAAAAGGCAAGTCGTTGTGCAAGTCGTGAAGGATCTCGGGATATTCGAGGTCAACCTCGAGAATGTAACACTCCTCCGACTCATCGCTAACATCCCAACAAAAATTTTGATCAAAATTTTCAACCCACTTGAAATCCCCGTATAGTAAACATTGAGTCATAGCCCACCCATACAGGTTATTTACATCATAGTACATTATATGACTTTCATCTTTTTGAAGGTCAAAGGTGTTTGAAAAATATGGGGTGTTTGCGTGAGCGTATCGATTACCGCAAAAACTAATGCCTCCACGAATACCTCGCTCGATGAAAAGCACCATGTCGATATCGCTGAGAAGTTCGAGTTCGATGTCGGTATACTTCAGCATCGCATCCCATGCAAGTCCAGGAGTTCTATAATAATGGGCAGGGTCAAGTCCGTAGACTTTGAGACAGTTGTCGCGAAAGTTCTCGAAAACGTCGGCTAAGAGTAGGACATCGGTTTTCATGTAGAGGTCCGAGTACTCGCCGAGTATCTTGATCTCGAAAGTCTGCCAGACAGTTTGCGCGTGGCTGTAATCAAAATATTTTTTTTTTCCGATGTATTCAAAGTTTTCTAGAATATAAAAATTTTATTAGATGCTTACTCATAATCCTTATCCGAGATGTCACTACTGGTCAGGGTACTATGAAATGCCTCTTTGGGTGGGAGCTGAGTGCCATTGAACTTTTCCCACGAGTCCAGGTACTCGTAAGGAAATACCCCTTTCTTTGTCAAAAGCGAGAGTCGCTCTACGTCAAGGTCAGGGAACTCTTTTATGACGATCGTCTTCTTGTCCATTGTCAAATATGAGGAGAGCTTGTCCAGTGATGATGCCATGAAGCGTAGCGAGTCAACAAATCGAAGAGATATTTTACTATCTTTGATATGTTTTGTAAAGGATATATATCTCTCCGAGGTGACAGGAATCAAGTTGACTCGACCCTCGACGCATTGTGCGATCCTCTTGATCACCAAGTGTCCGTCATAACCGCTGAGATTGTGAAATACCACCTGAAAATTATGAAATTCAATTTAAAAAAAAAAATGAAAAAAAAATCAAATTTAAAAGTCTGAAATGATCTGAACTTTAGAAAAAAGTGTACACTTGCAGGAATAGTCAGCGTGTTCTGGTAGAGAAGATTACAACGTTGATGAGCTGCTCCTCTAAATTGTCCTGTGAGATGGCAATGGTCGCGAACTCTCGTTTGACGGTGCAGTGACTTGTTGCAAATGTGGCAGTTGACGGCGTTGCGGTATCTCACCAATTCCTCAGGAGTGAGTGGCGTCATCTCCTTTGGAACTTCAGCCTCAACTTGACGAGCGAGAGCCACCAATTCTTGGGAAAACCATTCAGCTGGATCGGTTCCCCTATAGCTCTCGTAGTGACACTTGCTCTCGTCGTGACTACATTTAATGTAATAGCCGACACTGCACGGTTCGTGGACTGCGGTGACTTTGGTGTTGGTCTCTGATGGTATCTCCACTTTTTTCAACAAACATTCAAAGTCTGCGTATACCACGTTGGGGACTCTCTCCTGGTTCTTATGATTCTTAAATTTCAGCGATTCATTCTCTCCTGGCAGAATGACTTTGCATGGATCGAATTTTCTGCAGTCAACATCGTGCGCGGCCAACTTCTCCTGAGATTGGAAGTAGTGGAGGCATCCATCACAAATATAATGTTTATGACCACGTTTAGATAGTTGCGTGCCAACTAGCCGAGCAAGATCCTTAATCTACACCCAGTGAAAACGTTGAGGTTCCTGGGCAGCTTCTTCATCCTCAACTTCTTTCGCATCTTCTGTGTAGTAGTTTTCCAGAAGAAGAAGATTTACATGACGCGACTTATTATCCTCTGTGATGTGGATAGGATGAGTGAAGAATTTCTCACCCTTCCTTTTTTGTAGAATGTAAACATTGATGAATACATCATTTTGCTTTTCAAACACTTTAACTTGTCGAGGTACCACTGGGAATGTTATTCCGTCAAAGTTCAATTCCCTCTCGTATCTTTGATAGCAGGATAGCCGACCAGGATTTTTAACTTTTTTATCCACCGGATGCAACGCAGATAATACCGACCATTTGAAACATTCATCGTCAAAGTTTTGCACATTGATACATGCCTTTTTATTGACAATAGGTTTGGGCAGCTCCATGTATGATCCTGCGTGCATTGGTTGGTAGGAATTGAAATTTACTTCGAGACCGATGATTCGTCTAAGCGTCCATCCAGATCCTTGCTGTTGGAACTCTTCTACTTTGCGCGGTAGTTGATTTTGCACATGCGTAGAGAACCAGCTCTCAAGATCCGTAGTTTGCAGAACGACGGCATTTTTGGTAAAGAGAGTCTTAATTTCCACGACCTCAACATCGTCCTTGATGATGGCGAACTGGACATCGAGGGCGGTATTCACTTTTAACGCGTTGTAGCGCACAAGCAAATCCTTGACCTTGGGTATGAACAACGTCTTGGATTCTTCGAGGAAGTCTTCCAAGTCTAGGTGGCGAAGATTAGTAATGATGCCGGTTTGGATGCGTTTGTCGAATGCCGACTGAACGTCCTCCCACGCAATGTTTTCGGCTATACCGGCACCACGCACTACGAATTCGCTCAACTCGCGATTGTAGCACTTCAAATGTGTGATGAGGCGCGCACATTGTAACTTTACAGTATTTCGCGTTTTACGCGCTAAAACTGTCAGACGTTGCACGCACGAGTCGGCTTCTTCGATCAGGGTTGCTGCCTCGGAAGCGATTACCGGATGCGTTGATAAAAGCCGCTCTTGGCGACGCACAACATCTTTCGCGAACTCAATAGCCATGATGTTCACTATAAAACTGAGTTACTTCGCGTGAAACACTGTACTTATAGCCGCGATCGATCACTCAAAAGCGTGAAAATGTAGCGCGACGATCGTAGCGCGACAACGTAGCGTGAGACTAAAATGAGTTCCCACGACTTTCACTCGGAAATGTTCACTCGGTTATGTTCGATTACACTCAACAACGTTCGGGTATACTCGACAATGTTCACTCGGTTATGTTCGATTACACTCAACAACGTTCGGGTATACTCGACAATGTTCACTCGGTTATGTTCGGGTTCACTCGGCAATGTTAGGGTAAACTCGAGATCTCATAATTTTTTTTTCTCTCTCATAAACTTCTGGAAAGAAAAAATCTTCCTATTTACTCCTCGAATTAAAAGCTCTTTTACTTTAGTGATTTCACATATAATTACATCATCCGGAAAAACCTCACAGAATTCTTCAATTATTTTAAAATTTTCAGGGACAACTCGATTAACGATTGCTTTCGTGCAAAGTTTTCGGAAATTTAAATTGAAGAATAGGTCAGCAGCTCTATATAAATTCAAAACAGTATCAAGACGATCCTTACGAAAATCCACCCTTCCGGTATATAAAAATGATAGAAAACGTTCAATAACATCACTGGTAAACTCATCAATGATAATTTTACAGTTTTCGGATTCTTTCCATGTATGGCTTAATAAAGCTTCAAAATATTCCGATTGTGCCGCGAGAATCGCTCTATGGACTTTGAATACACGATCGGGTGTGATGATAGAAAAATCTGCTTGATTACCCGTTAAAAATAAATTTTCGAAACTTTACGCGAAAACTTCGAGTCGCTTACCTTGTTCAAATTCATCCCAATACTTAAAGTATATTTCCAATTTGACTGTGAATTTACCGCCGTCCACAAATTTTCCTTCTGGAAGCTCGAATTCCCCATTATCGGTATGAAAAATATGCTTGAACTCGTCACTATAAGTTGTATGAACGTTTTCGATTATTGCTGCTATACGCCAATCAACTGAACTGTCAATACATGCGTGACAGTGAACAATTGATTAAAAACTTTTTTCACTGATTTTACGTGCTGTTAGTTTCCACACGGAATTATAAGCGCGCACATCACCGGAACTACACTCGTTGCCAATTTCTTCCAAAAAACCTTGTAGACATGAACGCATCGTTGTGTAGATAAAAAGTATATCAATCTAGAAAAAATAGTTTTTCACTACCGACCCGAATTAACGCGAATTTAAATGACGCGGAGTGCCGCGCGAATCAAAATTAAGATGGTACGGAATGTTGCGCGAAACGCAATGACGCGAATCGAAATTAAGATGGTTAGAGTGATGTGTGAAACGTTACTGACTAATGATGGTAAAATTGAGCCGACTTATATAGAGGTAGGTGACGTCATCACCAATTCCCCACTCTTCAACATGAGTCATAGATGGATTTTGAGAATTGATCGATAAAGATAATCGAATCTGTAAATAATGGAATCAAATGACTTTGACGTCAGAAACAAAACAGGATACTCAAATTATAGCTGTGCAGAAAATGTAAGCAAAAGTATCAAATGTTAACTGTGCAGCGAAAAACGCTATGATCATATTACATCTTGGGCCGGAAGTTGGTTTGTAAACAAAGGTCATAAATTTGTCACGATCAAAGGATACCGCTGTTGGAAATCACCAAATGAGTTTGAATTGTATCTACGTCACAATTTTTTCATACAAACACTTGGTTCTATATTTAGCTCTGATCAAATTACATTCACATCCGGAAATCCGATACTACAAACAAATGTAGTAAATTTTATCGCGGTGTCATATTTCAAGTGTTTTCGTAGTCTGAATAATAACATGAAATTTATCGATTCTCAAATTACATTAACATCCGGAAACTCGATACTATAAACAAATGAGTACTATCTTGATATTTCTATAGTTTTCGTAACATAAATAATCGCATGAAATTGCCTGATGTTTGAAACTCATTTACACATATAAAATTATGAAAGTATCATTAGTAGAATTTTAATTCTGAAAAATGGAAATGAAACTCGCAATCTCGTAATATTATTCAAGTTATCCGTCATAATGAAACTGCTGAAAATTGTAGAGGAATATTTCGAGGGTTCCAAATGTCGTTCTTTTTGACGCTCTAAGAGATAAGACCATGCCGCAGCGCATCGCGGTGTAGTGTCATATTATACAATAAAAATTTTTGAAGGCTTACTTGTGATTTCCAGGAGGTCGCTGTTTATAAATTCGCGCTAGGTGTTCAAATTGCAACTCCAAATATCTTTGGAATAAAATTGATTTGGATAAAATGTATATTCTTTTTCAATCTCAGTCTGAAAGAACGGTTCCTACGAATTACTTCGTTCAAAACAAAAAAATGTTTCCATCATTTTTTTTCGAAAATAAAAATTATTTCCTACCGGAAAATTTCCGTGATTTTTCGGATGTGGCGTACGTGACGATTGTACGTTACATTTTAACATCTTTCATCACCCATGGACTCAGTGCTATACATGTCATACTCGGAGAGGAGTACAAAGTTGTTGGAAATTTCTTGATTTCGGTGAGTACAGGATATTTATAAACAAAAGCTCTTCCTAAGCGCGAAACATGAGGATTTCGTCTTTTATGGTAGAGTTTATGAGAGTTATCTTCGTTCGATAATTAGCTGAGGTATACTTTTTTCAAGAAACGTGATCTCAATGTGCAACAAAGACTCGAAAAAGTTGCGAAAATTCGGAGCGATGTGGAGCGTTTTAACCAAATAATGGAAGAAAACGAAGAAATCGAGGGGCGGATTTCCACCCTGGAGAATGATTTGCAAGAAAATAATGAAGAGTTTGTGGCACGCCAGGAGACTTTTTATAGATTAAAAATAAATTATGAATCAGAGATTAGGGAACCACACTTAAGGTTAGATGAATGCGTGAATGAGTGCGAAAAAGAAAAGTTCTACAAGCGATCACTGATGGCAGAGGGCGATTTTGAAGAATGTGAAGAGTTGTTTAATGCGTTTTGTCTGGAAAATATTTCAAAATCAATAGATTTAAATGAGCGTCTAATTCAAGAGAGAAAAAAGTATGATATGTTAATGGGTACGACAGTGCGAGAGAATGAATATATGCAGAGAATATATGACGTGGAGGAATTGTTTAAAATTTTCTTTTTTTTTTTTTTTAAGGATTATTATCATACTAGTATTATTATTATAATAGCATATCAACGTAATGTTAAAGATCATATGTTTAATTTACCTTTATAATGTTAGTTTGAATAAAAATTGCTGTATAAAAAACAATAAATACGTCCCTGTTTTACCAACCACAGGCAATAGTTACCGACCGTAGTTACCGACCGTAATTGCCGACCATAGTTATCAACCGTCTCCTTCTTGGGTCCCTACCTTACCGACGCGGGGGAAGGGGGGTCACGTGATATGAGGAGGAGTGGGGGGTCACGTGATAGGAGGAGGAGTGGGGGGAGAATCGGCTCTGTACACCTACTGCAAACATTTCACAAAGATTGAGGAATGAAAATGGATATGAATATTCTTAGCTGCATAATAGGGGCAAACTAGCAGCATGATATTGACGCCATGACATTGTGCTGATTTGGATGTGCACGCTTGGCTTACTGGGACTTTCAGGTTTTTCGGAAATCACCCGTTTGAATGTTTCAAAAAATTTCAAATCGAATCCACAATTCGAGCTGACGTACGAAAGATAGCTAGAAATAAAAAAAAATATCTTACAATTTAATTCCCCAGATCGCTAAAAATGAATTGATTGTAGAACATATAAGTTTACCGTTTTATCGTTCGAACGCAAGGCAGTGGTAAAATTTCCAATGTATCAATCAAGTCGTACGATTTTGGGGATTTCATGTGGATCAAACTACATGAAAGCATCCAGTCTTCAGAATAGCGTCTTCCTTTTGGATGGACCTTAGCAGCCGCAAAAATTTCTCTTACCACCACTCGATAGCATGGAAATAATTTATTTAACTCCATTTTCTCTTCCAGGGTTTTTTCTTCCATCTCGAGGACTTTATTTCATTTGTCTTCAAGCTGTTGTTTCAATTTGTCGACAGTGCTTTGAAGAATAGTGCATTTCTGAACTGATTTATTTTTTTCTTTAAGAATACTGTCAATTTGCATCCGAACCTCAGCAGAAATATTCATTTCATCACTAAGTCGCAAGCACTTTGGTTGATACTCAGCCTCTTCACTTTTTTTTACGTTCGAAAGTTCTCAAAACATTTCGGCAGAAATTACACCTTAATGCATTGTCCGTCATCAAAATTAGGCAATGATTATGTCTCCATTTTTTCGTACTATCGCGATACCCAACGGATGTAGTACAATGCTCAAATTCTGTCTCGATTCCGCGACAAACTGGCGCTTCATTAACTATTAAAATGAGCTTTTCTAAGTCATGCGATGACGTGATCTTGTCACTTATTTCAAGATTAACTATGTCGATTGGTTGTTCGGCAATCCGAACTCTCACGGTCATATTTTCATACACCACAATTTCTTTGACGTAATCGGTAATTATTTCTTTATTATAGCATTTCGCGACAACTTGCGTCATAAAAATGCATGGTGTATCTTCGAAAAAAAGATTTTGTTTATGCCATCCTTAGTAACGGGGGTCCGAGAGTCCACTCTCGGAACTCTCTCGGAAGTCTCTTGGAACTCTCTTGGACAATTGTCGGAGATAGTTCTGAGAGACTTGCATATGTATTTCATGGTTTTTTAGGTCGCTGATCATAAATGTGAGGTCAAATTTGGTAAATTATTTTGTTTAACCAATATGTATTAACAAATTATGAAAAAAACAATATTCACTATGAAGCATATGGTTTTCATGGTTTTTCAGGTCGTTGATCATGAATCTAAGGTCAAATTCGGGAAATTATTTTGCTTAACAATTTTTATTAACAAATTATAAGAAAAAAATATTCACCAAGATTCATATGCTTTTCATGGTTTTTTAGGTCGCTGATCATGAATCTGAGGTCGAAATTGCGAAATAATTTTGTTGATACAAATTTTTTGAACAAAATCATTTTGCAATTTTGACCTCATTCATGATCAGCGACCTGAAAAACCATGAAAAGCATATGCATCTTAGTAAGTATTATTTTTATAATTGTTAAAACAAATTGTTTAAATAAAATAATTTTCGAAATTTAACCTCAGATTCATTATCAGCGACCTGAAAAAACATAAAATGCATATGCATCTTAGTAAATTTTTTTTTCATCATTTGTTAATACAAATTGTTTAAACAAAATAATTTTACAAATTTGACCTCAGATTCATGATCAGCGACCTAACAAACAATGAATTGCATTTGCAAGTCTCTCGGAACTCTCTCGGACAATTGTCCGAGAGAGTTCCGAGAGACTTTCGAGAGAGTTCCGAGCGATTTCCCTCGGAACTCTCTTGGAAGTCTCTCGGAGCCCCGTCACCGGGGATGATATAGGCATTTCGAGATTCAACTTTTGCAGTTCCTCCATATCCAAAGCAGGTAACGGAGTGTTACGTATGTCATTTGATTTAATTTTTTCATCTGGCACTGGCTTGCTTATTGTGTTACTTTCATTGTCAACATTTTCGTTTTTAAAGCTTCTAATGTCAATGTTTTTCTCACTCTCATCACGAAAATCACAATATTCGGACTTTCTCTCTTCAGCAGTTGGTTCATTTGTACATTCCTGGAGTTCATGGTAACTCCGGTCACTGACAGCATTTTCAGGTTGTTCATTTTCCAGTTCCTTTGTCCATGGAAATATTGATGGTTTTGCTTTTTCACATAGACGAATTTTTTGCAAAGACGCCTGTGAAACGAAATTTATTTTCGAAATACTGGTCGTGTTTTTCATGACACATAATTCAGTATTTTACAATAGAAATATAAAAAGAAATTATTTGCAAATGAAATATGAAGCAGTAATAGTATGAATATTTTTTATTACTTGTACAGGGTGCGCCATTTCTTATGTCGGTATTGTAACATTGAATAACTTAAACATTTGACAACCGATTTACTTGACTTCACTTGTTTTGGAAACGTCAATTCAGTACAATTTCAACCATGTATCGCTTCACACCAAAAGAACGCGCTGAAATAGTTACTTTGTACATTGAAAATAGTCGTTCAGTTGTGTTAACTCAACGAGCATATCGTCGAAAATATCTTGGCAAACAGGCACCATCTGACAACACTATTCGTCGTTTGGTGTCGAATTTTTGTGACCACGGGACAGTGAAAGATCGCGAACAACCCGTTCATCAACGATCAAGACGTTCAAATGAACTGATTGAAGCTGTCAGAGAGAGCGTTGCCCAAAACCCAAAAGTTTCATATCGTCACCGCGCTCAGCATCTCGGCATCAGTGGAACCACTCTACGGCGCATTTTGAAAGATGATTTGCATTTGTTTCCGTACAAAATGCAATTAACACAAAGAATATTGCCTACAGATCATCCACGTCGCTTGGAATATGGACAAACAATCGCTCGAATAGTTGATACTGAACCTGATTTTTGGAAGCGAATTTTAATGACCGACGAGGCACATTTCAAACTTTCTGGAGGCGTTAATAAGCAAAATTGCCGCATTTGGGGAACGCAGAATCCACACGAGATCCATGAAACGCCATTGCATGACCAAAAAGTTACTGTTTGGGCCGGCGTTTGCGCCAAAACCATCATTGGTCCTTATTTTTTCAAAGAGAACCAAACGATCGATGGAAACCGATATCGGTGGATGTTGGCTCACTATGTCTGCCCACAAATGCGTGAAAAAGGTCTTGAAGATTACTGGTTTCAACAAGATGGTGCGACCTGCCACACTGCGAATCAAACAATCCAGTTTCTGCAACGAAAATTCCCTGGACGTCTGATGTCAAAAAGAGGCGACATTGAATGGCCACCCAGATCTCCAGATTTGACCCCTCCAGACTTCTTTTTGTGGGGTTATTTGAAAAGTAAAGTGTACGCCAGCAAGCCGCAGACCATTGAAGAGCTTAAGGAAAATATTCGTGCCGAAATCATTGCTATACCACCCGAGATGCTCGAAAAGGTAATGGAAAACGCCGCAAAAAGGGCATATTTTGCTGTGAACAATAAGGGCGGCCACTTGATTGATGTTGTGTTCAAAAACTAGTCTTAATAAATTGTAAAGGACCAAACTAAATAAAAATACCTCATTTACAGAAATCGGTTGTTTTTTTTTCAAGTTATTCAATGTTTACATGCCGACATAAGAAATGGCGCACCCTGTAGTTATTGTAAGTACTCAAGCGCGTAGGCGCAGATTTTTTGTTTAAATTCCTCCCGAAATTTGGATACAGTAAATGATTATTTAATGTAAAAATAAAAAAAGTAGTATTTATCAATTATAATAAAATATATAACAAATATAATGTATAAATATAATTTTTAATAATATAATAGGTTGAAATTAACAAAAATGTATTAACTAAAATTTTGAAGACCTAATAAAAAATTTTCTTTTCAATGTTACACAATATTTAGGATGCCTCATGTATGTAATCTGAAAATAACAATATTCCTGTCCTCAGGTGAGTGTTTGCATAAACAAAATTCTAATCGTAAATATTTGGCTCAGATAAGGAAATATACAATGTACAAACATGCTTCAAATTGAAACAAACTTTAAACCTGAGAACATCCAATTCTAGAAATCTACATAGCAATGTACAAAAATGCTGAAAAATAATACAAAATTTGGAGTATTTTAGATAAAGAAGGAAAGTTGTTGAAATCCATGGAACACTTTCTGGCGATCTCGACGAAATATCGTGAGATATCTTAATTCAAGACACCTCCCTGATGGGCACGCGAAGACTCTCGGAGAGTCTTCTAGGGTCCTGGGCCAAGACCGTACGAAAAATTCTATTTATGAACAGTTTAGAGACTGCATGTCATATGCCATACCATTTTCATGAATATGGTAGAGAGTCATATTTGTTTTTAAATTTATCGTTTTTATCGAGAAATTTTTAATTATTGATAAACAAGTACAAAGTTCTTTCTCCGAAGTAATGTAGAAATCTGAAAATTGATCTTGAGTATTTCTATTACCTGGGGATCGCGGGCATTCTTGTCTGGTCGGTAAACGAGTAGGCAAGTGGTGGCGCCGGTGGCACTTTTTTGGGCATAAAGGCATTTTATGACTATTTGTGCCCCGTTTCGTTCTTCAGGCCGGGAAGGCGTGCCTGGGCTGATTGTATGGTGAAAAGAATGTGAATAGAGGCGGTCCTAAATCTCGTTAGGGAGAAAGCTTGCTGTTCTTGGTTGACAAAATTCAATTAAAGCTGGTCTTGGCTTATCTTATCCGTCAAATAAAATAGCTAACATAATGCTGGCGGCATGGCTGCCTGCGGTGAGAAAAATCGCCCCGAGGCGAGGAAGAGTAATTATAAGTCCATACATCTATTGCTATTCTGCAAAAGTATTTGCTACATTTCCAGTAAACTGTGAACTTTTTTAATCACTATAGATCAAGCGCTGATATTTCGTACAGTTTCACGATTTTCAAGTAAAATCCATGGTGATTTCAACACAATTGTATGCTTATGGCATAATAGAGAGGAGCTTACAAACTTTTGTTTCTAAGAGTTTTATGGATAGTATTCCTTGAATTTTTTATTGTGTTATTAAAGTTAAAATGCGTATTATTTCTAAACGAAAATAAGTGTGATATGTGTCAAGCTCAAAAACTAACTAGATCTACATAAAAAAAAAAAATTGAAATAGTGCTTATTGAAAGTCGAATTAGTTTTCTAGTTTAAAACCTGATTGAGTTCATATTTTTAGGATCGGAGTAAAATTTTATTAAAATTGTTACTTGATTTCTAATAAGAAAATTAATCGAATCAGTACATAAATGACAGATGTGATATTATTTTTAGAAATCCAACTTTATGTATACTTAGTAGTCTGATAAGACTTATAGTTGTAAAATAAAAATGAAATACTTTTCATCCACTTTGATGGCTACGCGTAACAATCAAGTGCGTTTTATTTACGTATCAAACAATCAAAATCGACTTAGAATCGTTTAGAATGTAAGTAGATTCATGTCTATAAAATTTATGTGAAATTGAAATCTAATATCGAACTAGATTACTAGTTAGAAAGTATACTGGATTTTCACGACAAAACATCTTGTGCAATGTTTTACAGGATTTTTAGGAGGAAATCCAAAAATATTCATACATATACAATAGAGTTAGTGAAGAAGAAAATTCTGTTATTTACAATGTGAATACTCAATTAAGCATATTCTTTAAAAACAAATATTCGTGAAATTTTGAGCTCAATCGAAAATGATTTAGTGGTCTCAAAGCCATATTTTATTTTTCGCCAATCGCTTACATTTGAGGAAAATTTTATAAGTATCTTCTCTGAATATTACTTATCACATCGTTACACCATTTACAGGCTTTTGATATATTTTTGCGAGAATTTTGTAACGATTTCTTTATCAATAAAAATTTAACGACATGCACCAATGCAGACGATTTTTCAGATGGTCTGAAATCCACTTAAATATATAGTAAAAAGGTCCAGAAACACATAAATAAAGGTAACAAACTGAGATCTTATTTTCTCACTAATTTAAAAAAATAAATAGTACCGCTGGTAAAATTAGACCTGATGTTTCAACGTCGGTTGTGCATCAAGTTGGCGGAGGATAATTTTCAACGGCGGATTATAAATAGACAAAAAGAAAATTTTTAGTACAACTACATTGCCTTTTCATTTTTAAGTCTGAAAAAAGTGGTACTTGCATTATCAACATAAAGTGATTCCAAAGTTTTTGAATAGTATATGCCGTTGCACATTTATGTGCTTGGTAACAAAAAATTTAACAGACAACAATCCACATGATTCTATTTGGGTCCACCCATCTATTGCTGAATGAGCAATAGATGGGTGTCACACATTATTATAATTCATGAAAAAGAAACTACGAAGTGTAGGTTGATATCATTTGTATCAGTTTTCTTTCTCATTTTTTAATACAATGGTACTAATGAAAAAAAAAAAAATGATAGAACAGAGCTATATAATATCTATCCATTATAACATAATATTATTACCAATCTTATCTCTGATGTACATCCCTTGCATTTGAAGCACTGCATCGTTAAGAAAAATTCTCAAGTAGTTAATGGGTATAACGGTTAATAGTTTATGATATCTTTTTTACATTATTCATTAAAATTTATCAACACTTACAGAGAACAACTGGCATTTTTTCGCATTTTTTTCTCTTTCATTAGGTGATGAAAAATTAGAAAAACTTGGTCTTTTCCACCAATTTCGTGATATAACTTTAAATGATCAAAAATAACAGTATGTTAAATTGCTCTCGAACCTTTTAAAATGTTATCGAATCTTATGCAGAAAAACTTCCTATAAAAAGGAAAAAGTTACTATGATTTCGCCAACGCTGACGATCATGAACAGCAATAAAGAATCAATTCTGATAAGAACAGCTTTATACTATCGCTCAACTCTTCTACCACAAGAAATAAAATCATTTTAAATAACGACTCTTTCGATAAAACCACCTTTTTGATCACGATTTTTCAATGTATCTAATTATAACTGAGAAGATAAAGCGACTTCTATTTTTTTTAGCCTAGTCATTCAGTTTTTAAAATGTAAAAGATAAAATTATTTTTCGAATTCTCATTTTCTTTATCAACCGGACGCAAAAGAGCAAAAAAAGGATCCGTTTATTTCCTCTCAGAATGATGTATAAACCCACGCGCTTTTCTTGAATTCAGAAGTCGTTCTCGAAACTTATAGCCGACCGTTCTCGAAAGAGAGCCCCAACTGCTCTAAGAAGAGACCTCTTTCGAGGCCCAACGGCTTGACATAACGATAGCTCTACCGCCTCTTCTCGTGTCGATTGGAAAATCGCCCAGGTTATACCTGAGGCCCTACCTCCGTCGATTTCGAGAGTAACCAGTAAGCATTTAATATCTCATTGAAATCCCACTCTCAATGCACAAGTTTCCTTTTTGATACCGTCCGACCATCGTCCAGGAGTGAAGATTTATCTCCACTGGGGCTAGCTCCGTACCCAACTTGAACAATGGAGTTGACGGTCTAAATTGAAACCTTGTAGAAACGCCTTGAAAGGAGGATTTACTGAGCTTTCAAAATATAACAAACTTTTGTTTTATCGATATATGAGATGTCAAAGCTCCTGATTTCATTCATTCAAGTCATTTAGTAGTATTTTGTCGAAATTGCCAATCTTTTATAATTGACTTTAGAATTTTGAACGATAACTATTTCCTTAGTGCCTTCCGTACGAAATCTTGTTTGGAGTTTGAAGAGCATAGCCAGGAACAGGAAAGTAAGGCCGAGTGCAAGGAAATTAATTTTTCAAAAAAAAAGAGAATCTTGAAGGTTTATTCTCGATTGCGAGTTTTAAAAACACTACTGTTAGAGAAAGAAATATCCCTACAAGAGGTAGATTCTCTAATAGCCAAGCAAGCCTCTCAAGATTGCGGAATTCTTCTAATAACTCCGGAGAAGAAAGTAGAAGTCATCTGTACAGTATGCAACAAAATTCAAGAATTTTCCCTCCCCTCGTCACGCATTGACGACGAATTGAAGGTTTCTCTCGCGGGTTCCAAAGATAAAGCGACCTCAAAATTTTATGAAACTTTGGAAACAGGGTATTTCTATGATGCAAATTCAGATACTGACCTGCCAGAGCCATCCATCAAGGAATTATATCGTATAAAGAAAGAAATACGCGAACAGAATTTAGGTTAAGAAATTGTAATTAATAGTATTTAATATGTGTAAGAGAAAGTTATAATAATAATGTCATATTGTGACTTTTGACTGTATCTTGAACGTGTTATTACTCAATCCTTAAAGCGATTCCCTCGACTCCCTTAAAGGTCGAACGAAGGGTCACCATAGGCTGTTGTCTATGGAAGGTCCTTTCCCGTTACGACGAGATTAAGGAATAATTATTCTTAGGCGCACAGCCTAACCAACAAAAATATATATAATAATAATTATAATGTTATTCCCCATCTCGCTCGTTACAGTTGAATTTTAACGTGCAATTCACTATAAAAATTACCGTGCAGTCCATGAATCGTGGGACATAGGGGCAATTCTTCACTTTTTATCTACAATGATGTATATATTGTGTACCAGACAATTAATTTTACCGTGCAGTATGTAATATCTTAATTCCGAACCTAAAATTTACAGTGCGTCATGGAAAATGTAAAAGATGAATATGAAATACATACAAGTTAATTCGAATGTTGTACTAAAAAATTGTTTGCATAATATAAACAATTTTTGAGAAGCTCAAAAAGTTCTTTGAGCCGATTCATATACTCAAATTATTTTTTTCTCGTCGCCCTAACTTTTATTTTTTCTCGTATATCACAAATAACGTACTTGACGATCCTTCACTGATGAATTACGGGTACCAATAAAAACTACGAAAAATTGGTACGCATAAAGGCAGGAACGACAGGACAAAGGTCCTCCGTATTGTCGAAGACAGTCGAAGATCGGTCTATATTTAGGCCGCAACGCACTGTAATAGTGTCACGCGTAGGAATTGGCTCATGGCAATCACGCGATTGTCAATTACATGACTGCACGGTAAAATTTAAATTTTTTCACGTTACTAAATAACTAATACTCGGTTTTTTTAACGGTGCAACTCAGTTTTTACTACTGAAGGTACAGTAAATAAACCGGAACTCAGTTTTTTTGTCATGCATAATGGTAAAATGCGCAGTTATTCTTGTAAATATTATATATTTTTCGTGAAACACTCCGAATCAACACTAGAAAAATCACTAAAAATCTACTTTGTCCTGGCTCTACAGTGAAGTGCACGGTAAAATTAAATGGACATTTCATCCCGTGTGTGAATAATATCAATAAACTTGTAGAATAAACTGGAATAAATAAACATGTCGATTGAAAATCATCATTTCATTATTTATTTCAGCAAAGAGTATGTTTTAATCCTCAATCAGTTAATTGAATCTTGGACATTGCACATACTTAGCCACAAATATAATATGAATGAAATTCAATGAATTGATTTTTTGGGGGGGGGGGGATCCTAGGAAGTTTTTTTTTTTTAAATTGATAGGAAATGACCGAGAAAAATTTAAAATCTGTGTAACTTGTGAATACTAATTGAAAACGATTGAAAAAAATTCAGCAACTTCAGTGCCACTCTCAACCTTACGAAATATGAAACATGATGATAGTAAATAATTTAGTTTCAGGAATAAAATCATATTAACCTCGTGAAAGTTGATGAGCATTATTTTTTGCCATTTTCATAATAATAAAAAACGATTTGGTACCGCGGTCCGCGCATTTGTTACCTCTAAACTCTGAACCAATTGACGTGAATGATTGGATGAAAGATTATAAATTAAGTGTGAGCAATAAAATATTACTCACAAATCTTTAAACATTCAATCTTTTTCAGTCCAATTACGATTAGAGTATGTGAGCATTACAAAATGCTACAAATCGAAAATTTTATAAACAATCCATAAACGATTTTTACCTACAACTGTAATACAAGATGGCATTAATCAGAAAAAAAAGGTAAATTAAGTTGATTATTATAACAAAATACATTTTTTAATATATTTAAAAAGGGTATTGTTTATTTTTATTATGAAAAGTCATCGGAAGTGATCAAGAATAATTTTTTTGCGCAACCTAATGTAGCAAATGATGTACTTGAAGTTCCAAACTTTTAAAATTAAATAAAAATATAAAATTTATTTATTTTTTAATTTTTTATTATGATGGAAGCGTGACAAACATTTTTTTGGGGAGTATCATGTTTGTTGTTACGATCAAAAAGTGTTCGAAAGCAGCTAGAGAATTTTTTTTTCTATATTGATTTATAAATTTTTTTCGTTTAACTTTAAACGTTTGGAACTCTAGGCACATAGTAAATGCTCATTTACTCAAATCCCAATTTTCGAAAAAGTCCATTTACTCCACTTCATGTAAAATATAGTCCTCAACTTGTGCGGAAGGGCTTTTTTAGCAAATATGATTGCAAAGCTAGCCTTCCGCCCGTCTTGCAGTCTTCACATTCGCTAAACAAGCTCATTCTACACTCGTTGACAAATATATTACTTTGTCATTAGAAAACATTTTACTATTTGTAAATGACAGGCTGAGAGGGAAAACCAAACAAGTAGAGACAGAAAACATGGAGTTTCACATTCATCTGTCTCTTACTGGTTCGGTTTTTACCCTCACCCGGGATAAAAAATCAGAGTATCGTTTCAGTCACCAAGAGTATCTTGAGTCTCGAAATCAGTATCATCGAGTCTCCAAGAGTATCCAAGAGTATCGAAGGAGTCTCCAAGAGTATACAAAATTCTAAATAAGGTGACTGTGAGTTTCCAAGAGTAAACTAATTTTTTTTACGAACCTCCAAAAGTCTCTTAGAGTCACCTTTGATCTCCGATTTGAATACTCTATTTCTTGAAAGCAACAAGAGTATCGTTTGAGCCTCAAGAGTATCTTGAGTATTCCATTTTGCCAAACGGAATACTCATTTAGAGACTGTTGAAGACTCGAGTATTCAATTCGGAGACTCGAGTCTTCAACAGTCTCTGAATGAGGATTCTGTTTTGCCAAACGGAATACTCTTAATGATCAATTTGGAGACTCAAAATACTCTTGAGACTAAAGAATACTCTGATTTTTTATCCCGGGCAGCCTTTCATATATACCTATGATAAAAAATGATTGACAATAAAGCATTCGTCCGAAAACTTTATAAAAAAAAATCAAAAAAGGTTAGAAAAGACTTTAATTTTTTGAAGCCTTCGTCAAAAGTATGGAAAATAATGGAAACTAATCGAGAAAAACAGCAGTTTTCTACAATTTCTAAAAACGCTGAAAACGAGGATTCAAAAAACACGCGCATTTGTGTATTATTTAAAACCTTTAAAAAATTACGAAAACTGATCTAGAAAAAGTTAAAAATTTTTCAAACAAAATTCCAATCAAATTAGGAATCGCACATTTATAAACAGACTTTCTTGAATGAATCATCAAACATTATTGAGAACTCTTATTAGTTCTTTCGTCGGCATTACCAAATAACTATGTAATTATTGACACAAATAATTTCTACATTGGGGTCATTATCTTAGATTTTTTAGAGAGGTCGGTCTTTCTCTTATCGCCCTTCGAAAGTGATGCAGAATTCTTACAAAAACTCATGTCTGTATCAATTTTTGATAAATTGATTAATGATGCAAAGTTTTGTTTTAGGAATATCGTAGACAGTTTGTTTGTGCAATAGAAGACCGAACCATAATTTTTTAATGCCTTTACTGATATTCGAGATTGTCATCAGAATAATATTTTATATTGATTTTTTATAAAAATTATCTTTATTGGATGATCGAAACAGATTAGTATCTCTTCAATCCAGGAAGACATTTATTCAGAACTATGCAAGTGCTACCTGTTACTTTCTTCGGAGGTTTTTTACGGCAACAATAATTTCATAATCAGTGTATTTCAATAATTGTAATAAAATCCCAACTTGTGATTTTTTATTCGAAAAAGGGTAATTTGTATTACTTTTCAAGTGCTTCAGAACTCTTAATAGGACTTACGTCGACACTTTACAATGATGAATGTTTTTATGAATTATTCCATAATTGTCATTGTTAAATAAAAATCCATAGGTTTTCACACAAGTGAAATAATACATTTTTTTAGAACTTTTTACGTTCTACGCAGAAATTCTGTCAAACCTATCGAAATGAATTAGTGTTGCATAAAATTGTTGTAAAAAAATCAAACTTCATGGATTTTTTCAAAAGTAGAAAAGAATATTCTTCTAGAACCTTTACAATGCTACTCAGAATTCCCATCTTTTCTTCCGTCCACATTAAGTAATGATAAGTTTATTATTGATGTAAACATTTGTTATTGGAACTGATATGTTTTCACAAAAGTTAAAGAAGACACTTTTCCATAAGAATCTTCAAGCTCTAGCCGAAACTCTCATCAATAGTTTCTTCTGCATAAACTGATGGTTTAATAAATAAATAATGATGGAATTAACCTTCCGCCGTACGATCGAAACGAACGAGTTCTCTTGAAAGTAGAAGAGGACTTCATGCTTGAACTCTTCAGGCGCTGCCTAAAACTTTCATGAAAACTCTGGTCCTGATTGAGAAATTTAAAAAATTAGAGAGATGTAATTGATGCAAGGTTTTCAAAACGTGAGTCTGAAATAATTATATATAAAATAACTACTTTTTTATCATAGCGGCCGAAAAAGCCTACATTTTTGCCCCCTTCGCAGGGAAAAATCGGCTGTTTATCCCGCTACGATAAAAAAAATCGTTTGCACCATGGAAAATGTACTATTTCTGTCATACAATAGATTTGCTTTAATCGATTTTTCATTCCTTTCATAATAGTTTTAAATTGACACAGCAAGTTACACATTGGCTACTAAAATATTCTCTTCTAAGACATCTTTCGAATTTTCATCTTATTATTCAATGTCTCAGGAAATATCTACTCGTGGATGCAACATTGAAATTGTATAACAACATATTACATAGGACAGTTTTTTAATTCTCCATGAAGTTCTTACTGAAAGTAATAGGATAT
This sequence comes from Platygaster robiniae, assembly GCA_028476575.1. NCBI lineage: Eukaryota > Metazoa > Arthropoda > Insecta > Hymenoptera > Platygastridae > Platygaster > Platygaster robiniae. The sequence goes on from CM052026.1 coordinate 20,462,563, forward strand.
TGTGTATCTAGGAACAAAAACAGACGATGTAGAACGAGTGTGAGGTTGGCCGCCTGAGTGAAGCGAAGGCGGCAATCACACTCGTTCTAAATCGGCTGTTATTGTTCCGAGGTACACACGATACTTTTAGCCTCGAAAGCATTTAATTATGAGCAGGTCTGAACTGGTTTCGACCGGCAAATATGGTGTATTGAAGGACAACCGGAGGTTGGAGAGAATGACACTCGGCAGGGGAAAGGGGGGTACTTTCGAGCCCACCGGGTTCAAAAGGAGCCGAAAGAGCCTGCGTTTCACCTCGCCGGGTGTCATTATTCGACAGCTTGCGTTTTGGCCTGAAATACACCATATTTTTCGGTCGAAACCGGTTTAGAATTGCTCATGATTGATGCTTGAGAGGCGAAATAGTACATTGTTTACCGCTGCGCATTACTGCTGTTCCGAGGACAAGGACGATAATTTTTCATCCGAGGCGTTAGCCGAGGACAGGAAAATATCGTCCTTGTCCGAGGATGGCAAATGCGCCAAGGTTAACATAAGATTTTGTACGCTAACTGGTTAAAACGCGAGTTTGAGAGGAGCGAAAACGAGCGTTTTCGACCCGGAGACGCACAAAAACTATTAAATCGCTCCAACTAAGTTTTGTATATACGGAATTAGCAGACGAAAAGTTGAAGTTACAAAAGTTATTGTAATTCTCACTACACAATTTCATTAGTTTTAGCTGCTACTGAGGAATCATATTTTTCCAACTGAAATGAAAACAACGTTCGACAGGTTTGAAATTGGATTCTGTAAGTTTATGATTAATCGTCGATCATTAATCATATAAGTATATCCGTTATTGCTCAAAAATTTCAATGTTAAATTATTACTCAAATACTCCAAGATTAGTGCTAGAACTGTACTACTTTATCGCAACTGGGAATAACATTTTACAGTTAAGAAGAACAAAATGACACTTTTCTGTTAATTTATATGATTCCTTAATAGATGAAACATGTCACTCTAATATTGAGAAACATAATTGGTTTAAAACTGAAATCAACTCATTTTCAAAGGGGAAAGTTTTAGTAAATATTAATATAAAGAAAAATTCTCATGTAGCTTAAAGTATCAGGTAAAATCCGTAGAAATCACAGAACGAAGAATTTTCATCATCAGCAGAAGAAAGCGTATGTTTACAAGTTAAAAGTTTAAGGAGCAAGTCAAAACGTGTTTGTGCTTTATCGTATGGTGTTAGCTGATTATTCGTAAACGAATATCTGTTTTACAATCAACTTTGTATATGTTTTATAATCAACGTTTATTATATCAATGATTTGACCGTTGTTTAGAAAATTCATAAAAACCTTTGCCTCGCGCCACTATGTGTGTTTCACTAAAAACTTGAATTTTATTTTCCATAAGATGACCTTGTCAGATATAGTTACTGTCGATTGTAAGGCGGCTTTGTAATATTATATGTCCAGTATGTCTGTATTAAAATTGTATGTCTGTATTACATGTCTGTATTGTGTGTCTGTAGTAGAATGCATTAAAATAATACATACATGACGTACGAGGGGACGAAACTGAGCAATTGCAGACGAGCACAAACGTGCTGTAATATACCCGAGTTTGCTTTATTGTTTCATCAGCTGTATTGATGAATTTTCCGATCAAGGATGCGATTCGTAATGAAGTAAATGAGAAATGAAAAGTAAAAAATAGACTGATCACCGGAAATCAAGACGCAAACTTATTAAGCAAAATAAATTTTTCACCTACTCGTAAATCAACTGCTAATAAAGAAAAAGCATTGAGAATACCACATACACTGTTTAAAATATGAAGGATTTTATTAAAGTGTAACATAAAAAAATAGTATTAAAAATCATACACATGTATATGAAACCGTCGTTCACAAACATGTCTATTAAAAAAACTATACGCTTTTGAAAATATGTAAAGAGTTTATGAAAAATTCTAAACATTAAATCCGTATTATGCAGAAACGTCGGTATTTTCAATAAAAAAAACTTTTATACACTGAAAAAAAAAATCTTGTACTTTCTGCCATGTATATTGTAAAAAGTACAATAATATTTTACATTTTACAATAATATTGCAGTTTTTACAATATTATTTTAGTTTCTACAATATTATAGCAAGAACTGCAATATGTATTTTACTTATTACAATGGTGCATAGTAAAACCGCTATATTGTACGAATTACAATATGTATACGACTGTTTGCTGTATAATTTCGGAAAAATTAAAATCGGAAAATAGAAATTTTACTATACAAATCGTAATATTTACCATACAATTTTTCCACGTTTCCTAGGGTCAGCCAACTAGGAACAGGTGGCGATCGGGTTTTTTTTTCTCGCCCGTAATTTATTGTCACATGCATTAAAATAGAAAAAATGTATTGCTTTCTTTCAACTTTTTCGAATACTGTATCATATTACAATATAATGCACTTGAAACTTAAAAAGTACACAAAAATGTTGGAAAAAGAACCTATACAGATTTGTTTACTGAAAAAACTGTATGGAATTTTCAAAAATCTGGATTAATGGGAATTAAAATATGATATTGAAAAAAGTACAAGAAGTATAGTAGAAAATGGAAAATAAAGAGAAGTTTTTACAACAAATATATCTATAATTACAATATCATTTGACAGTATTTACAATATGTTATTTCAAAAACTGGTATATTATCTAGCCAAAAGTACAATATGGCAGAGTGATTCCTATTTACTATACAGTATTGTGATGATGACTATATTTTTCTCAGTGTATCATATACTTAAAATTGTATTACGAATTACAAACCGTTGATAATCAATATGTACATATGTTAAAATCACTCAACACGTTTGAAAATCCTTCAAGTGTTTATAAAAAGTTTTAAACTTAGTGCATTAAACCTTTGAATGCATATGATCTTAAAAGAAAATAGACTGTTCACCTGGGGCATTAGCTCAGTTGACAAAACGCATTAGGCATTATAGGTAGCTTAGGTAAAAAGGTAATACATAGGTTCAACTCCTCCCTAAAGCGAAATATTTTTCTTGAATTACTTCGCAATAATCGAAAGGGTATAGTGAGGTATACTAAAAAAAATTATAAAGAATTTTTTTTTTATGAAAGTTTAAGCGAAACATGCATGGAATGTTTATTATATTTTACAAACCAGTATGTGGATTTGATTATAATTGTATATGAATAGTATATTACGTAACAGGTACTGATGTGCGAATTTGGCAAAACGGGGTAATTACGGACCGAGCCGAAGGCGAGGTTAGTAACCCGTTTTGCCTATCAGCACATCCGTACTGGTTTACGTGAGATATTTTTCATCACGATGGCCGAACAGTCACTTCAAAATGTCAGTTTTGAGGTTAGAGTGATGAAAAAATCTTAATACAAGCTTATTAAAATTCACAAAGTATTTTTTTGAGAGTTTCCGGTTTTTCATGCTATTTTAAAGAACATATTTAAAAATTTGTGGAAATTCAGTAATATTAATGAACTTGCAAGTTTATTAAAAAAATCAGAGCTTAGGCACTCATCCTAGGATGTGTAAACATCGTACAAAGATTTTTCAAGTCGTTATCATGTTTTACCTTTTGGTTGAATTTTGAATGAATAGAGGTACTTTAGTTTATCCATCTTGAAGAAGACATTTTGGTAAAAAAAAAAAAAAATTCACGTGACTTTCATAGTCTAGTATCAATAAAATGATGTTTCTCGTGATGCTGAACTCGATTTCAATATCTATTTTTTCATAAAAAATATGAAAATTCATTTACAATAAAATTGTTTGGATCTAAATAATTCATTTAATATAAATTGCATCGGAAAAAGTTTCAGATAAAAAAACTTTCACTAAAAAATTTGTTGGAAAAAGGGTACTGAGTTTGTGCCGAAATTGGCAACGATTTTCAGGTTTTGCGTGCTCTAAGGAAATCATTCGCAGAGATGCAAAAATTTATAATAATATTACATATTATTATGTATAGTGTTATACATAACATGCTGCATAATGTATAAAAATCTAGAATAATATTCTATTACATATTATATTTAATTATAATGTAAGATGTTTACCAGCCATTGGATAGTTATTGAGTAGTGGTTGAGTAGTGGTTGAAGTTTTTTCAAATTGCAATATGCATGTAGTTTGAAAAATAAATTAAGATTTTCAGAATAACCCTTTTCCACGCCACCATTGCGGTAGAGTTAATTAAATCCGTCACTATGTAATAGCAGAAGTTAATATTGTTATGATGTATTTGAGATTTTTTCGATTCTAAAGATATATTGAATAACATTAAATAAACTAGTGCTTGATTGTTTAAGAATAAATTTTTTGTTTGCGAATGTCAAAAGTATTCGCTTGACGATTTGCGAGAAAAAGATTCCCTAACGTTGCTTCAAAATGCGCAACGATTTTTTAGTGGCGCTTTCCTTGATTCAATTATTTACAGAGGAGCAAAAATTACAAAATTCAACGGGACCACTCAACGCATCTCATGTAATACATTTTTTTATTCAGAGCCCAAATTTTTTAATTTTTATTTTAAAAAAAATTCAGTTGCAATGTACGTGTTTTTCTATGAATACTTGGTGATCAACGCTGAAAAAAAATTTTCAATATTTCAATTGCTATTGTCATTTGAATTCGCCTAATGTAGGAAACAATGAATTTTTTATACTTTGTTTCTTTGCTATAATATCAGAATTTGTAGTATCACTTTAGAAAGAGTATTTTGTAACAAAAAAGTTAAGGGAAATAATGTTTATGTCAAGAGTTTGTCTAATACTACGTTGTTTTACGGATAAAATAATTTAGCATCAGCTTACATTAAACAAATTTATAATTACTAACAAAATATTTTTACTAATTCATGATCACGAATAATTATGAAAATAAAAAAAGAACTTATTCTGATGAGTCTTTGCATGAAATTTACATACATTTAACGTATTCACTACAAATCAATCATTTTAAAAGTCCTACGTGAGCATTCACACAGTATTTTTAAAACTAACTGATTATAAAATATTATATCATTTACCAAATTTCTGGAAAATGATTTTAAGAACTCCAAGGTATCGCCGTTTATTTCTTTACGATGCATTAGGATGATCATTCATAAATTTCTGCCACAACTGTGAATGGTGAACTGTTAATTCCAAACTTAAAAAAATTATCACAGCTTATTCGTTCACTTCCACATTGAAACGCTGAGGCCGAGCGTTTATTTTCAATTGTTGAACATGTCAAAACTTGCAAAAGGAATAGAATGGGCATCAAACGTCTTAATTCAATTTCGACTATTAGATTTTCCATGCGTAATTCTGGTGTTACAAATCATACTTTCCCTGTCACGGATGAGCATTCAGCATTTCTTGCAAAAATAAAAAGAAAGAAGAATAGTAATCTTAAAAAAGAGGTATGGAACAAAAGAACAACCTAAATTTACAAAATTTAGTAATTTCTTTCCTTATTAATTATTTATGAATCATACTTTTACTTTCAAATAGTTAAATTTTTAACAGCTCTGGCAAATGTTAGTCATTTTTGAATTATTTCTAATACAATTTTGCCAAATTTTTTACACAAATAATAGTATTGAACAGTTGATTCAATTTTAGCTTTCGTGCCAATTTTTCAAAGCTACCGACAATTTTTAACAGTTTCACAGTGTTTTTCATCTTTTACATTCCTAAGCTTTTTCCAATTTCACTCAACAACCTGAGGTATCCCAAACTTAGTGACTTCTTTGCTCAATTAATTATTTATTGATCAGATAGGTACAACAGCGCAATAAAACTACTCTATTCTCTATGCATTCTTCTTGAATTTTGACACTCGCAAACAAAAATTTTATTATTAAACGATTAAGCACTAGTTTGTTTAATGTTATTCAGTATATTTTTCAAACCACAAAAAAATCTATATTGTGTCATAACAATATTGACTTCTGCTATTACATGGTTGTGGATTAAATTAACTTTACAAATTTTTTTATTCACATCAACTAAAAATTTGCAACAAAATCTCGAAAAATCCCTTGTGAAGAACCGTTATAACAATCAAATAACAATAAATTTACAAAATACAAAATAAAGAAGGAAACATGTAGTACAAAATAAGTATTTATACACCATATCTTTTCTATAATATGTGTATACTGTTACTTCAGCTGTTTGATTTTCAATAATGGTTATTAACAAGGGATCTTAAATACTGCAGCATATGCTTACTGAAGGTCCTCAGAAAATTCCGAAAAATACGAAATAATTTTTTGGAATATTCATCAACTGTGCACATTTCTTCAACATTTGGTGTTATTTAGGATCGTGGACTTAGGCCTACTGGGGAAACCACGATATAAAAACGCGCCAACAACTCTAACCTAGTGGTGGTGTGGAAAAGGATTATTCTCAAAATCCTAATTTATTTTTCAAACTACATGCATATTACAATTTAAAAAAAGTTGCCACTACTCAATAACTATCAAATGGCTGGTAAACATCTTACATTATAATTAAATATTATATAAGATGTTTATGAACAATATTACATTGTAATATAATATTATTCTAGATTTTTATATATTATATAGCATGTTATATAAAATACTATATATAATAATATGTAATGTTATTATAAATTTTTGCATATTTGCGAATGATTTCCTTAGAGCACGCAAAACCTGGAAATCGTTGCCAATTTCGGCACAAACTTAGTACCTTTTTTCTAAAAAGTTTTTTAGCGTAAGTTTTTTGCTTAAAACTTTTTTCGATGCAATTTATACTAAATGAATAATTTAGATTCAAACAATTTTATTGTTGATGAATTTTTATATTTTTTATGAAAAAATAAATATTGAAATCGAGTTCAGCATCACGAAAAACATCATATAATTGCATTCCAACCATCATGCTTAATTTTGTAGCTTTTGCGCCCCGCGAATTTACCAAATATTCAAAATACGAGACTATCTTTTCTTTCTAACAGAAGAAAAAAATACAAAAATAAAGTTTACTTCGATTTCGTTCATTCCTCGCCCGGCGACGAAATTTTAAAAGATCCCCGGGGGACCCCCGTGGTCCCGAAACAGGCTTGTTGTCTGGCCAGGTGACTTCTCTCTCTACGTTCTCTGTCAGATGCATGAAAGGTATCGAGATTTTTTTCGGCCAGTATGATCGCGGGAAAAAGACAAAAAGAGCCAAAACCGCAGAATTCACAGCTCAAACCATCAGGGGTTCGAGCCTAACGGGGCCGAAGATTAGGAATGGATACCGTATAATACCGCTGATGTAAAATGTAAGATTCGATGCGTTAATGCCGTTCATTGACGCTATTTTGGAACGTTAACGTTAATTGATACCGTCTACATAACGCATAGAGATTCATATCTTATGAGCTGTGATTCGCCGTAGCCAACACCGTCCGACCCTTATTCAAACTTGCCTCTCTTCGCTCTACGCTATTTCATAGCTTCCTACCTTATTTCACCTTATTTCAGAAAGTTTTCCTTTGTTTCGATTGAAGTTGCTTTTCATATAAGTAATATAAATAGGAAAATTATTGTATTTTTCAAGTATTCTCCAATTAGAAAAAAATTAATCATTCAAAAAACAAAGAACGCGATCGTCGAAGTGTCGATGATTTCCGTATAATAAATGTATTTGATTTTCAAAATTAAAAGGATATTACCCAGTTTTCAGTTTCTCTAGCTTCACGAGATTTTAAAAATTTTATAGAATCTTAAAATTCAATAACGTTTCATTAGATTCAACGAATTTTGCGAATTTTTCACAGTTATTAACACTTTTTGATATTGTCAATGTTTTCCAATTTTTCAAAATTTTCAAAATTTTAAACATGCTATATACTACTTGGAACTGTTGTATGTTGTGTACTTCCCCGGGTTTTCCCCAACATTATAAGTTATTTTCAAATTCACTGTTGTATAACCATCAACCCCATTTTCTATTTTTTAGTATTTGAAATGGTATGACGGATTTATACATTTTCTTGCATCAGCAAATTTGCTAGAACGACGTGGGTCATTTTGTTTCAATGACTTAATGATTTTATTTTTCAGAACGTCAATTAGATTGCGATAAATCTACGACGAATTTCATTTCTATCCAGAAAATGATACCAACGACTTTTATGACTTTGTTATTTCGATTCAGTCAGGAACTTATTATTACTTTGATAAGAATAAGAATTTTACGAATTATCAATACGACTTTCGGAAATATGTAATTTACTCAACATTATTTTTCTTTCGTAAATTCACTTTACGTTATCGTTTGATAGTACTTATAATTGAACGTACGTGACTTTTAACAAAACCATTTTTATCATCAAATTGTTTTTGTAGAAAAAGGAATCTAGCGTACGTGACATTTTGTTATCACTGAATGGTAGTATTCTCTGGCGATATAAAAAGGCGAGACATTGTACGAAGCCAGCTTTTTCCTTGTGACAGTCAGAGAATAAACATTTGTTAACCAGTACTCCAAGTTTTACCGAGTTCTTATTGAAACCATCCACGACTACAACATCACTATCTCGCTTGTTGCCTGTTGGGTTTTTTCCAAGACATTTTACAATATACTATCGCACCATTTGAATTCGCTTTATAATCGCCTGATAATTCAACTCTCATTTCATTGTATTTAACTCTTTTTCTACGTGACTCTTCACGAAATAGAGTCATTATGGATGTGAAGATACAACTAGATTAGAAATTGAATATTTTTCGAATGAAAAGTGTAGTGTATGTTTTGAATCTCAGGCTATAAAAAGAGGTAGTGGATACCAAGTGAGAGCATTCTTTGTTCAACTTTTTAGTGGACAAGTGTTCCACAGTTTGTAAACTACTGACGAAATATCAATAAATAACATTAATTCGTAAAACTGTGAAACGTGTGTTATCTTTAATACTTCTTCTCTTCGGGACACCGCAACAGAACTTTTTGATACGATCAAAACTTGCAACATTCATTAGAATTTTTCGTCAGTTTTGCATGCTTTTAAAGATTTCACGGTTTTTATCAAAAAATTAAAAAAGAAAACATTATTTGCTTCTATAACGATTTTTTTTGATATAACGATATAATAAATAAAACGAAGAAATATAAGATAGCACATAATTTACAAAATTCATGTAAATTTACTGATGTTCTGAGAATTCAAAAAAGTTATTAGAATTATTACCAATCTTTGAAATTTGTATAGTTTATAATTTTTCAACGATATTGAAATTTCGAACATAATATAAACACGTCAAAGCTTTCCAAATGTTATAAAAATTTGTCTAACTTATGGAGGCTCTTCGCGATTTCTCGATTCCTCCTAGATTTTTTACTTTCTTGTTGAAAAATGAAAAATGAAAAATGAAAAGAATATGAAAAAAAAAAAAAAAAAAACATTATACATGTTACCAAGAAAAAAGATAATGGATATGATCTAAAAAATTTCCAATCCTTTCCTGAAATTTAATAAATGTTTCGAATTTATTAGAATTATTGATGATCTTAAAAAATTGCAATGCTGTTTTCATTTTTCGAGAATTTGAAAATTTCCAAGGCAGCATTTAGGGACGTCAAAAATCTAGCAAAAATGTCCGAATCTCATAAAGATTTTTTGTAATTTTGTATTTTTCTTCATGATTATTAGATTTTTTTTTAAACGATAAAAAAATCATATCTACTTCTATCGAAGAAATGTAACAATAAACATAGTGGGCGAGATAATTAAATATTTTCTCATATTTTACTAATTTTCTGAATTCGTTAGAACTATTGATGGATATTTGGGTTTATTTATTTTTTAGAATTTTTTAATATTTGTATGATTTCGAGCATAGTACACCAACTATTTGAAACCTTTATAATTTCATAAAAGATTAACCAACTCAAAACCATGATCCGTTATTAGTTAATACTTTTCAAGATTCACTGATTTTAATTCGAAATAAAACAGAAATCGAAAACGTTATATGCGCATTTCGGAATAATATGATAGGCAATGGAACATAACTTACCGAATATGTTAACTATTTCTGGAATTATATGAATTGCTTGCATTTCCTACAATTATTGACAGTTCTTGAAGTTTTACTACATTTTTCGTTCCAGACTTTTCACATTTCAGACGTCATCTGGATAATTTTTAAAATTCTCAAGTTGTTTTGAGTTGGTTTGAATTGAAAATGAAGAAAAAAACTTCAGCCATGTACACTTATATAAAAGGATCATAATGGCCAAAATCTATAAAATTAAGGAACTTATTTTTTATGTTCTACAATTTTTTGAGAAACATAGAATTTTCGATGATCTTTGTGATTTTTAAACATTTTTATTTAACATCATTTCCGAAATTTCGAACATAATTCAAACATTAGAAATTTTTAGGATTTCATACATTTTGGTTTTATTGCTTAAGATTTTTCGTCTCTTTATGATTTCTCTCTAAGTTTTTCAGAAATGACTAAAAAATGGAGAAAAAAAAACAGTAAGCTATTCAGATTTGGAAGAAATACGATAATTAACACAAGGTATATAAAATTTCTGATACTGTTTGAATTTTCGAATTTTTCAGAGTTTTTAATAGTGTTCCAAATTTCTGACGTATTAAACATTTGAAAAACATCTGAAATCGTAAAAACTGATTTCACTGTTCAAAAATTTTTAAATTTTTCCAAAATTTGTACAACTCTTAACAATGTTATAATTTCTTCAATTTATCTAAATTTTTGGAGATTTCAATGAAAAAATGAAACATGTTGTCATTCATATTCTTTAATAATACGATATTCAACTGAAATAAATTAATTTTGTTTCGACGTTTTTGACGACGCACGCTCTCGGGCACAAACTATAGCACTTTATATCACTGTTGCGAGTTGCGAGCGATGTTGTGCGGATTCAAGATTCGTGCGTTATATGCTTTATTTGTACCCTGGCCTTTACACACTGTCGACTTTATGCCAGCATTGTGGGCATGATTCGAACAGTATAATTAAAGGCTGACATTATTGAACTTGATTCGTATAACGCGCTCATTAAATTTATAGAGTCAACAGTGCTCAGGTAATGTGCGGTCCTTATAAGCGGTACTTTAAAATGAAGTTAACGTTTTCACACGTTAAAATAGCATGATTCGTAAGTGAATAGCCCCTCGGTTGCACCTTATCTTGATGTTTAGGGTTCAAAATTGTTGATAAAATCGGCAACAACTGATTTTGCACAGGGGTCCGTTTTTTATAAATTTCGCGTACTTTTTTTCCAAAGTTGATGATAGTGATAATTATATCATCAGTAGTGATTGTTTCCGAAGAGTAATGAAGCATTCTTTAAAATTAGTTACGGTACATTTATTACTATTATATATAACTATTAATACAGTCAGTAGAAGTAACAGTGAAAATGTAGAAAGTTGCACAATAAAGTAAACCTTAACGTTTTAAATTTAATCATTTTTGTGTAATAAAAAAAGAATGTTTGCTACAAAAGTAGTGTTAGTTATTTTAATGGATTTTGAGGTTTATTTTTTTTATAAAGCGTACGCTTATGAATCTGAATGAATAAAAAAAACGGTATTAAAAATATTTGAAACATGCACTGAAAGTAACAGTAAGTCAGTCAATTTTGACAAGTTTGCTGTTGAATTGACAGGTTGAAAACTAAAGAATAAAAAAAAAAGGATATTTTGTATCCAGAACCTGAAGCCTGGCTTTATCAGCCAAGGCGCAGTAGTTTAAAGATTCTCATTCATTCGGAAAAATAGTCATTTATTTTTTATAAAAAACAAAAAACATGATATCAATACAAGATAATCGTGCAGTGCATTCAAGTGCCGTACCTTGCCAGGCTACGATCCTGGAATCGATACTTAGCCTTGAATCGAAAGCCAATCGATCCATCTACATGGATCTAAATTACCTTAGCCACGCCTTCCACATTTGGGCCCGACTAGGTGCCAGTGGGTCTAAAAGGGGCGCAGCCATGAATAGCCGCCTAGCGACGCTTGGCTTTTGTTAGCTTCCTCGCTTACCGACGGACAAGAATGCTTGCCATGTTCCGGGTAAAGGAGAAAGTTCACCAAGAAGTTTCAAACTTTTCAGAGTTCCTAAATTATCACGGAGAAAGAAACCTATGTGTTAACTAACATTTATTAATTTTCGAAGATTTTCGATGTTTTAATTCGATAATTTGTACTTACGTAACCTTTGTATCATAAGAAATACATTGTATATCATATGCAGTCTCAAGCTTGTGCATTAATTGTGTTTTTTGGTAGGGTCCTGGCCCAAGACTCTTGGAAGACTCAAGAAGACCGTAGGAACAATAGATCTACGGTCTTCGAGAGTCTTCTAAAGTCTTCGCGCGCCCATCAGGGACATGATGCATTAAAAAATCAAAAAAGAACACATAAATTAATTGAAAAGCAATTCTGTCGAGCAAACTTGGCTAGTATTAATAACCATTAGGAAGAAGGTTTTTTTCGCACGAAAAGAAATATCATGATCCCTATATCATTTTCCTTAGTAGCAAATCTATTTTGATTGGACAATCCCAATGATTCATGAAATATAGAATCTAGTTTGTTATTTTCCGTTCATTAAGAAAACAGTTTATACAAGCAATAATAATGTCTTAACTCATTGTATAAGAGTAGAGCATATTTACAATGCATTCTTAGAAATTAAATCATTTTCATCAGCAGCAATCCACGAGGAGCAGTAAATATGGGTAGTAGTATTATTGACACAGAAGATTCGTGATGCAAAATGTATAAGTTTTTTAGGGAAGCAAATGAATCGCAACATAATCGCAAATGTAGCATGATACAATCAGAAAAGAATAAGACCAAAATTATTTGAAAAGTAATTCTGTCGAGCATACTTGGCTAGTATTATTAACCATCAAGAACAGGGTTTTTTTCGCACGAAAAGAAATATCATTACTTCCTATATAATTTTTCTTAGTAGCAAATCTATTTTGATTGGATTATTAAAATAATTCTTGATAGAGAGATTGTGATTTGTTACTTCACAGTCCTTGGACGAACCGTATCCTTTACTATGACAGTTCACGAGGAAAAATAATTATAAATGTCTGAAAAATTTAAACAGCTTTAGAGTCACAATTTTTAATAATTTTGGAGCCATATAGAAAGTCTGAGCTACAGGCCTTTTATACTCACTATGAAGACAATAAAAAATCCGAATTACACTACTGTCAAAACATTTGTAGTGTTAACTGTTTGAAGGAAGATTCTAGCATATTAAGTAACACTCTTTGAAAATAAATTTATTTTTACTACTACAGAGTACAAGGAGAGACAAATTTAGAAATGTTTATTATTGAAACGGAGATTTAGCGTGCTTATTGTTTAAGTCCTTTTGAGGAATCTATAAATTCTGTCACTACTTCTACATGTTACCATTTTAGAATACACGTAGTGTAAAAAGAAAGACGTCGAAAAATAAATTTTGTTTAATAAATTTCGCATGTATTACTATCTACGAACATGTTTTTGCGCATGTAAAAAATCATCATTTATATTTACCCACATTTCTCAAGCATCGCATCTGTTTCGAATAGCCAAAATCATCTAATTGTTGAAACTCCATGTCTTTATGTTGCATTCTTTATAAAAAAATTTTTTTAACGTATTTGACCTAACCATTTTTCTGATTGTTGAGACAAAAAAGCAGAAAAATTAAAGTGAAGAAAAATAAATGTTTTTTTCCAAAGTTTGCAAGGATTGATAACGGTTATTACCATACGTTGAGTGAGCGAACAAAATTCTAGATATTCTAATATTTAAAGATATATTATAATTATTACACCATATGCATATATATTTTATAACATGTACATACATAAATATTATTATTTATATATATATTAAAAATAATATTTCCATAATAATAACCCTGGTGAGAGATTTCCGAGAGAGTTCCGAGCGATTTCCCTCGGAACTCTCTCGGAACTCTCTCGGAAGTCTCTCGGAATTCTCTCAGACAATTGTTCGAAAGAGTTCCGAGAGACTTGCACATGCATTTCATAGTTTTTTAGGTCGCTGATCATGAATCTGAGATCAAATTTGGAAAATTATTTTGTTTAAACAATTCGTTTGAACAATTATAAAAAAAATACTTACTAAGATGCATATGCTTTTCATGGTTTTTCAGGTCGCTGATCATTAATTAGAGGTCGAATTTGGAAAATTATTTTATTTAAACAGTTCGTTTTAACAATTATAAAAAAAACACTCACTTAGATGCATATGCTTTTCATGGTTTTTTGGGTCACTGATCATGAATCTGAGATCAAATTTGGAAAATTATGTTGTTTAAACAATTTGTATTAACAAATTATGAAAAAAAATTTTACTGAGATGCATATGCTTTTCATGGTTTTTCAGGTCGCTAATAATGAATCTGAGGTCAAATTTAGAAAATTATTCTGTTTAAACAATTTGTTTTATCAATTTTAAAAAAATACTTACTAAGATGCATATGCTTTCCATGGTTTTTCAGGTCGCTGATCATGAATCTGAGGTTGAAATGGCAAAATAATTTTGTTTAAACAATTTGTATCAACAAAATAATTTTGCAATTTCGACCTTAGATTCATGATCAGTGACCTAAAACACCATGAAAAGCATATGCATCATAGTGAATACTGTTTTTTTCATAATTTGTTAATACAAATTGTTTAAACAAAATAATTTACCAAATTTGACCTCAGATTCATGATCAGCGACACTAAAAACCATGAAATGCATATGCAAGTCTCTCGGACAATTGTCCGAGAGAGTTCCGAGAGATTTCCGAGAGAGTTCCGAGAGTGGACTCTCGGACCCCCGTTACTAGGGTAAGGTACATTGTAATTTCAATTGATTTTATAATAATAAAGTACATGTAACATATACCTATTATGTAACAGATACATACATAAATATTGTTATTTATAAATGTAATAATAATATTTTCCAAATTTTTATTTTTTTCTACCAATAGTTTATAAACACAACATCATATTTTTATGTAACGAAAATTTTAACTTTCAACATAACAATAATTGATTTAATTATTCTATTTAATCATTTATATGATATCCATGTTACTGAAAATTGTATACGTAAATGTTACTGCATAACAAGATAATAAATAATAATAATAACAATAACAACGTCATATTAGTTTTTCATTAACATATACTTCGGCTATAAAAAAATAAAAACAAATGTAACTGTGATAAGTGTTTTTTTTTGCATCGCATGCCAGTTCAGATATTTACCCCGTTACGAATGCGATTGACACAATGTGTATGCATTCACATTGTTTACGCGCAGTGACGAGCAGTAATGTGCCTTTTTATTAATAATGAATCCTAAACTTGCTGAACTGGCTGTCACTTGCTGTCACTGTAGCATTTCTGGCATGTATTTGCATTTATTTACAAATACAAGATATCTTGAGTGCATATTGGCGACACCTTCTAATTGCTTATTCAAACAGAATACGCGTGTTTCTTCACCGATCACATACGAATTCTAGCGCTAGGAACAAGTGCTACTAACTTGATGTGGTTTTCTGAAACTTTTCGTAGACCCTATCGATTGTCCACTATCGATGTTTAGTGAATACTTTATTACATATATGTGTGCTGCCAATACTGATCTGACGGTCAGCTGTGCTTTGTCCGTTGTATCACTACATATATATCAAATTCGGTCATTTCAGCATTGGTTTGCGTTGATTCCCCGTAGCTACCCGTGACCATCGGGGCTGGATTCAGGTCTCGTACTCCTCTTATAAAGAGTATCCTGCGAACAGCGCCAACTCGTTAAGGATTAGAACTAAAATTTATATATGAAATATATCTATATGTATGGTACATATAGATAATCTACCGTATACATTTTAGTTCTAATCCTTAACGAGTTGGCGCTATTCCACTGACACTCATTTAACATAGTGTTCACTAAATATCGATAGACTATCGATAGTCCGATAGATAGTGTGACTATCGATAGTTCCATACTGAACTATCTGGCTATCAATACTATCGGCAGTTGAACTATTGATAGTCAGTCGCTGATTGGCTGCTGGATTTCAGCCAATGACGCGTGATAATTTTAAATCTTTGAAATTTTAAATATATGGGTCAGCCAACCGAAATACATGGCTCGTTAAAGTTGCGGAAAGTTAAGTTTTACACGGCTTCCTTCAGTTCCCTCATTTGCTAAGTAAAAAACGACAATATCGCTGACGATTTATTGAACATTCAAGAAGTAAACAAAAAGTAAATGTCGAAATACCGTTTTCACGGATGTAAGTAGCATAATGAAAGCAAACCCAGATAGCAAAATGCAGGCCATATTGGAGCAATAAACGCTGCATTACTTGCAGAAAAATGATCTCATAATAGATACAAGCTGCACCGGTAGAAAAGTATGTTATTTGATGCATGTCAAACGTATCGTTAAAAGCACGCAACATCGATGCATAATGACTCAATAGAATAGGTGTGTGAAATAACGCGTCGTTTGACTGCATATTCGGTTCATCTTCCATGCATGCAATTCGATACTCTTTCTGCATATGATGATTCCATACTAACGACATTGTACCACACCGAATATGGACGAAAATCAATTAACGTCATAGTCCATGCATTTTGACATCATTTTATTGAGTTAAATACGAACAGGGGTCAATGGCACTTGTATTGAATACATACTTATAATAAAAAGGTTTTTTTTGGATATAAAAAATAGCATGTTTATTGCAGTAAGAATTCATATATGGACGTGTGCATGGGTAGTTTTTGGAAACATGTTTATCAAAAAATATAATTTCTTTTCGAATCTAATTTATATATTTAAAAAAAAGTTTCTTACATTTACATACATTTTTTACAACACATCATTTTTTGGAACAAGCATCATTTTTTTTATTAAAAGAAAACTCAAGAAAACTTATAAATATTCTTATGTCGAAGAAAATATTGCTTTTAATTGAGGCTTCATTTATTCACTTAAAATTAGACTATAAACTCGAGTTCTCTTGCTCCCGGGAATCATTTGGAACAGACAGTAAATTTTTTGTCTGGAAATCACGAAATCAGGAAAAGAGTGAGAAAGAACATGTCAGAATCGTACGAGCATTTCAGTAGTCGAAACAAAAGTCGCGCAAGAAAACAGGGTTGCGAGATTCTGATGAGTATTGTCGCCGAAGACAAGGACAAGCGTAAGACAAAACGCAGACTTGTCCTTGTCTCGGCGAAAATACTCATTAAAATCTGGCAACCGTGTAAGAGAACTCGATTTTTAAGTGTACAAAGGAGATATATTAAAATTTATATGCACAGAAAACTTTATTCTTTAGGCATTGCCAGAGGCAGTCAAAGTTGGGTTCGCTTCAACTCTTCGTTGGTTGATATTATTCCGGTGTCTCTGCTTTGCGTTCACAAGAGCTTTGGTTACCGCATCTTGCATCTCGCGATCAGTGAGAGGAGGGAAGTAGCGACTTCTACCCATAGCATCTAAAAAAAAGTAGTTGTAAAAAAATCTGTCGATGAGTAGAACGTTACATTGTGAAAACGGTTTTACAGAATTTAGTTAGTAAGTTAAGAATTTCCATTGTTTCAAATTTGAAATAAATTTTGGATTCATTAGTTTGTCGAAAACTAACTTGAGCGACAAACTAAAGACCTTAACGTACCTAACAGATTTAAAGAGGTAAATAATTCATGAGTTGTACATGTAAAACAGCAGTGCATATAACCGTAATCAATGTTAAAAACCCTTTTTGTTTTACAGACACTATTCGCAATGAATGAATTTTAAATAAATAAATAATTCAATAAATTTTATTTAGAAAGTGCGTTTCAGTCCAACGTTTCTCACTCAAGTAAGTTTCCACAAAAATAGTGGATCAAAAATTTAAAAGAAATAAAATACAGTGAAAATTTCAACCCTTAGGTGAACACTGAGGAAACGTCTTAATAATGGCACAAACATTTACCATGGAGTATGCCTTCCCAAGCCGTCTTTTTTATTGGGTCTCTGCGATGATTGGAATGCGCAGACCCCAGCCATGTTATTACCAAACAAAAAGTGCTGTCAAAGCATTCCTTAAAAATTATGTTTGCTGACGCTTCTGGTGTTGAACCACCAAGCCAGGCCATGTATTTAACCTGGAAACATAGTCTTCGATATATTCTCAATTTTCAACAAACAAGAAGAATTTTTAAAAAAATTCTTCTTGTAATCTTCAACGTGAATTTCCAAGTATAATTGATTTCCTTAATCAAATATTTTTTAGCAAAAACTTTGAATCTGACATGAAATTTATATATCTAAATTGAACATATATAATGTAATAAACATCACCATATTACACTGGTTGCAACAACATTAATAAAAGGTGGTAAAAAAAAAAGTAAAAACAATGTGAATTATAAGTAACCTGTTATTTGAGAGTTTAAAATTGAAAAATTAAAGAAAATATATTATAGTACATAGACATCGAGCATTCTATAATTGGCATTATCAGCTGATGAATTTCAATACACAGTATTGCAGCTTAAGAATTGAAAATTCATATTGTTGAACTTTTTACCATTCATTTTTTTTTTAAACATTATAATATATTCTTATATTATAATATACATGCATTACATTATAAGTGTGTTTTTCACAATGTAGGTATTATATAAAATTGATTTAATGGAGAAAGTTTTCGCTAAAAAATATTTGATCAAAAAAATCAATAATATTCAAGGGTTCACGCTGCAGATTACAACATAAATATTTCAAATTTTGAAAAAATATGGAATATATATATGACAATTATTAGTTTTGTAAACGCTTATCAAAAAATAGAAAAATTTTCCAATAGGATATACTTCTTAATTTAGGATTCTTTTCACAAAAATTGTACATTTTTATCATTTTTGATTGTTTCTTCCAAATATTGAGTTGAAAATTCTGAACATGTATTGTTGATTTCTAGATTGGAAACTATGACAGTTATTTGTAATGCAGAATTGAAATCGTTTATAAATAATTAGTTATAAGAAATGTGGCATAATTTTAAACTTATTTTTTGGATGGACAAAGTTATTCTGCGAGAGGAAAGTGCAAACTGCATTTCACATGAATTGTTTGTTTAATCATGCAAAGAAATGTCACAAGCGAGTTGAAAAATCGTGTTATATGAAGTAATTATTTCGATGAAAAGGTGTTTCCGTGTATTTGAATTCAATGATAATTGAATCAAGCGTGCTAAAAAATAATAAAAAAGAAAAAAAACCTTACAAGAAAGTCTCAAATTCACGGATTACAGATTGGAAGTAAAGTTACCTCGTTTTGAATACGAACGATGCGTGTTTCATCGTTTAAGTGCACTTGCCATTCTCAGAATTGTTATCCTCGAATCTAAAAATTATTGATTTATATATAAATACGAAAAATAATGAAAATCACGTGGATAAAAAAACGAATAGACAGAAATTTTAATGAACCTTACTTTGACTTACTCTTTTTTCCCCGATTGAAATGGATGAATTTGGAGTCTGCTGGACAATTGAGGATGGTTGTACGCCGCTGCTGCAGATCACTGATTACCGCACTAACACTTGAACTGCTGGCACGTGCTAGCACGGACACGCGAAAAACAGCGAGAAGCCGAGAAAATCCGAAATGGTTCTAGATTGTTCTAGAAGCTTCTACTCCTCCTATTCGCAGTCACGTGGCCCCTTACTAACGTTTGGGGTGGGGGATAGGAGAGGGAGAAAAAAAGATCGATCTACCAATTGATCCATCAGGTGGTCGATACACTGCATCTTAAACGCATATTGACTGCATTACATTTAGGCAATGTATTTCACTTAAAGTGGAGTCAATATGACTATATCTAGTGTCAACACATTTTATCGAAAAACATTACGATACTTTTGAATCATTATGCAGTCAAACCTATTCCCTTTTAAAAGCCAGCACTATCACTGCATATTTAGTGCAAGGTGTTTCCATTTATAAATGTACCATTATGAACCCAAGCTGCACCGGTAGAAAGCTGTAGATATGCATGAATTAAATGCGGTACGTATTGATGTGAATATTGCATGAAAATGCTGGCAAGTCATTGAATGCTCTTGAGATCCGAATACAATTATGTATTTATGCACGCAATAGCATACTTTTCAAATGAACTGCATAGGATTGTCCTGAAATGGACTCAAACGTTTTGCTATCTGGGATAATAGTGAAATCGCAAATCTCGATTTCCCCGCTCAATTTATTCCTGTTCATCATTTTGACAAAATCAAGGAAGCAATAATGTAATGACAACACTTTAATTATGCCACTTACAAACCACTAATTACGAAAAGCATTAATTGTTGTGTTTTTTTAAGGCCGCTATAATAATGTGTTTCAAAATTTCGAAGAGTCGAAACTTGCGAATCGACAATGTATGTAATTTTTTTAATAGTTTATAATGTTTATATTGATCAGAAGCCTCGCGTTAATAATTTTTCAAAAATTTTGCATAGACGTATGAAGCTGAATGATTAGTAATGCCGATGCCAGAAATTTAATTATTTGTCTCGTGGTATTTAATAATACCGCGTGATGTAATAATGTTGTGCTTTTCTACCGTTTTTTGAAACAGTTTGAATGTACATTAGTACACGGTCCAAAAAGCATACGCAATGCGCCGCCAGGACAACGTCAAATTTTTGTGTTAATGTTTTGATGTTTTGGTCAGGTTTTGGCTTTGCTTCTTGGCAAAGGCAGGCAAGGGGCGTATCGGCCATAGTGCGCGCCTAATTTCGATTGCGGCAAGGCACGTATACTATACCTATATATACATATATAGGTATAGTCAGGGTGCGGCAACTCAAAAAAAAGTGGACCACTATCCACTTGTTCCGAAATCTTCAAGTGCAGCGCTAGTGTATGTGTTTTTGTTTACATCGGTCATTCAATGCGAACAAAGCCAATTTTTTTTCGATAAATAAAAAAAAAACAATAAAACAAGAGTGCGTGGATGCAATGGGAAATAGGGAAAGTAGGAAAAAAAAGGATACTGACTGACACTGATTAGTTGCTTGGTAAGATATTCAAAATAATTATTCAAATAAATCAAATAAAATAGGAAGATGTAAATTATAGTTACAATATGTATCATTTGAAAATTTTTGAAAATGAAAATTTTATGTGTTATTCTGTTTTAAATGTAAAATTCTTTCATTTTTTTTAACAATGTAATTATTTACAAATTTTTAGTGTTATTTCCTTGAAAATGTTAAATTTTTAATTGCTTAACAAAATATAGTAGCCTTGGGATGTAGAAAAAAACCCAAACTTGTAAAAATACTTTTTCCCAACAAGTGAAGAAAATGCGTTTTTCTCCACGGCTTGATTCGTCGAAAATCGCATTTCCTCGACTCAGTTGGAAAAAATATAGTTCTTAACTTGTGCAGAAGGGCTTTTTTACTGAATGTGAAGTTTGCAAGACGAGCCGAAGGCGAGTTTTTCAAACTTCACATTCGCCAAACAATCTCATTCTGCACTCTTCTTCTTCTTCTTCTTGTAATTATGGCTCTAGCTCTCTCCGGAACTTTATGCCAAGATCGTTTACGGTGGCTCCTATTGGCGACGAGCTCTTGAACTATTCCCACAAAGTCATTGTGGAGGAGTGTGAGTTAGGGTCAGTTAGGGAGTTGTTTAAGGATTGGATTTGGCGTTTGGTAGCTCGTGTGTGTTCTTTAAAGGTGCAGTGCTATGCTGCTATGTTAATGTGCTGTTAAGTTTATTAAATGTTTGTGTCTCTTGTGTAAATTTTTATAGTTTTATGTCAATGCTCTCTGCGAAAGAGCATATGGCGTTTATGATTGCAGGATTGTTTGAAAAGCTTAAAGAGTGGAAGTTTGTCGGGAATGTAACCTTGTTTTGGCCTAGTTTAGTTATGAGTAATTTGCTTTGATTTTGAGTGTTCGGACATTCGTAAAAAACGTGGTCTGTGTTTTGGGATTCGTTTCCGCATGGGCAAGCTGGGTCTTCTAGTATGTTTTTTTCAAAAAGGTGCTGGGCCAGGGGAACGTGAAAGGATCTTATTCGGTTAATCAATGTAATTCTATTTCTGCTCATGTTGATAAAGGGTTTTATTGAGAACCAAGATTTTTTTGTGTTTCCGTTTTTGTCGCAAAGCGCTTCATATCTTTTCCCCTTGGAGACAAACATATTTTTGATCGTCTCCATCGAGGAATTTGGACTTTCTTTTTTTAAGTGTTTTTTGATGGATTCGAGATTATAAATTTTGGGAACAGTCTTAGTTAGAGTTAGAGAGTTTTTTGCAGCTTTATCGGCTACTTCATTACCATTTATGCCTTTGTGTGCTGGGATCCATACAAAGTTTATTTGAGAGTTATAGTTTTTTTTCCATGTCAAAGATTATCTTTTTAGTTTTGGCTGTTATTGATGAGGATTTAATTTTGGCAAGGTCTAGGTGTTTTAGGGACATGAGGGAGCTTAAGGAGTCACTGGCAATGAGTATTTTTTTAATACTAGTTGCTTTTGCGTACAGTATGGTGTTGTATATTGCTGCGGCTTCGGCGTCAAAGATCGTGTTTATACTGTTACACTTTGTTGAGATGGTTTTGTTTATTGTTGGGGAGTAGAAAGCGAAACCCGTTTCGTTTTGTTTGTTTTTAGAACCGTCAGTGTAGAAGATAGTGTAGTTATTAAAGTTTGTTTCTATGTGGTTTTTAAGGTCGATGTTCGGGGAGGTCGAAAGTTGGAGTTTTCTTCCGGTGGTCAAGTCTATATTTAGTTTATAGAAGAGCATCTCATATGGAAAATTTATATATCCTGGTTTGAGGTTGATGTCGAGATTAAAGTTTTTTTCTCTAATTTTATAGTAGGTGCTCAAGATAGATTCTTTTTTTAATATGTTTTTATTGATTATTATGTTCGGGGGGGAGTTTTCTGTGAGTTTTGTCAAGTCTTGTATGATTGAGTTTAAAATGTGGTTTTTGTTGGCAATTATGCTGATTATGTGGTTTTATTTTGTAAGTCTCTCGTCGATTCTAGTGTTTGTGCTTTTAATAGGTCCATAATAACTGGGATAGGTGTTGTTTTGATCACCCCTAGGGCTGTTCTTAAGGATGCGTATTGTATTCTGTCGAGTTTTAGTGATTGGGTTTTTGTCATTTTGTTTATGGTTATCATTCCCCAGTTTAGTGTAGGTTCAATTAACCCTTTATATATTTTAATTAGAGTTGAGGGGTGGGCTCCCCATCTTATCCCACAGATTGCTTTTAGAATTTGAAGGCATTTTTTAGCTTTACTTATGATGTTGTTTATGTGGGTTCCCCAGCTTAAGTCATGCTGAAAATGTACTCCTAAGAATTTTGCTGTTTTTTTTTAAATTGATCTCTTCGTTATTAGGTTTAATTTTGCCGTTGATCTGATTATAGTCTTTAGCAAAGTCAAATTTTCTTGAGAAGAAAACAAAAGTAGATTTATTAGGGGCTATGTTTAGCGCTCTTTCTTTTAGCCATTCTGTTAGTTTTGCGAGGTTAATGTTTAGTTTTTGTAAGATGATTAAAACGTTTTTGTGTGAGAAGAAAATTACGATGTCATCGGCATACATTAGGATTTTTATTTCTCTATTGAGGCTGCTTTTTATTTCTGATAGATATAAAATAAACATCAAAGGGGATAGGATAGAACCCTGTGGGGTTCCTTTCATGGCTTTGTAGTCTCCTATGAGTTTCCCGTTTGTAAAGGCTTTAAAGAGTCTTAGTTTAGTGATTTTGTAAATAAAAGCTATAATCTTAGATGGAACGTTAAGTCTAAAAAGTGTTCTGGCTAGGATGTTGGGATCTAGGTTGTCAAAGGCTCCTTGGATGTCTAGGAATATGGCCCCCGTATGTTCTTCTTTGGAGAAGGATTCTAGGATTTTTGACGATAGATATAGGGTTTTATCTTGGCAGGAGACGTTTTTCCGATAGCCTGTTTGGAAGGAAGGGATGAGTTCGTTTTTTTCCGTCCACCAGTAAAGTCTCATATGTATAATTCTTTCAAAGATTTTCATAAGGTTATTTGCAAGTGAGATGGGTCTGAAACCTTTTCCATTTGGCCTAGGGATTAAGATGATAAAGTACTCGTTCCACTCGTCTGGGTATTCCCATTTGTTGAAAAAAATGTTGTAGAGTTTAAGTTGGATTTCTGTGGTTTTTTTCGTTAGTTTCTTGACAATTTGGTTGGAGAGGAGGTCTGGGCCCGGAGAGGATTTGGATTTACTTCGTTTAATGGCATATTCCAATTCCTCCATCTTTATGGGTGAGATGAGCTGTTTTTCAACGTTGTTTGTGTCTCTGTTTTCTAGATTTCCGAGATTGAGTAAGTTGGTTTTGATTTCTTGTTTGACTGTGTCGATGTTAATGTTGGGGTCATTTGTCGAGACTTTGTCTACGGCGTTTTTAATTTCTTGATTGTCTGTGTGAGAATTTGTGTTTATGTTCGTATGTGGAGAGTTTTGTTCAAGTTTGCGGTTTTTGAAACTTCAGATTATTTTCCAGGTTTTTCCCGAGTCTTGTTCTGGGTTTATTTCTTGACAAAACTTTTCGAAACTTTCTTTTTTTTTCTTTTTCAGAACTTTATTCGTTTTTTGGCTTCTTTTGAGTATTTTTCAAAGTTTTCGAGAGTTGGATGTCTGTTTCTCAAATTTAAAAGTTCCCTTCTATGTTTTATGATTGAATTGCATTCCTCGTCCCACCATGGGTTGTTTAGATGCTTTTTGCTGTTTGTGTGTTTTTTTATAAAACCCCCGCTTGAGATGATTGTCTCTAGGATTTTCTCCGTGAGGGCAGTGTAGCTGTGCATAGGGTCTGTCAACTTAATTTTGAAGTTAGTCATTTCTTTGTCTAATTTTTTTTGGAAAAATTTCCAGTCTACTTTATTTAGATTTAAAGCAGGTCTGGAGGATATTCTTGTGTCTTTATTTTGGTCTGTGGGTAGTTCAATAATTATAGGAAAATGGTCGCTGTTGCAGGGATCCGTAAAAATGTTCCATGAGGTAAAGGGAGCGATTTCGTTGGAGGCAAAGGTGATGTCAAGTGCGTGTCCTAATGTGTCTGAGTTGTGTATGTGTGTAATGTTTCCGTTATTGAGGCACGTTAAGTTACTGTCGATGTGTGCGTCAAAAAGTTTGTTTGCTTCCGTTGCATTTCCTGTCCAGTTTTTATTCCATAGAGGATGTTTCAAGTTGAAATCTCCTAAGATAATACAGTTCTCTATGTTACTAGCAAAGCTGAAAAGTTCGTTCCAAAAAGTACCGCTGTTGTTGGTAGGTGGATTGTATATTGAAATGATGAGTATTGTTTTCGTTCCGGTTGTCAGTTTTATTGGTAGGAATTCTATGTGTTTCCTTTGAGCTAATTGGGATATTTTAATTGGTATCATGTTGTTTGTTATTTAATACTCTATGCTTTTGTGGATTAGGAACATAAGGCCTCCTCCTTGGAGATTTGGACCTCTATCTTTTCTAATAATGTTGTAATTTAAGTTTTGGAAGGAATATGGTTTTTCGTGAGTGAGTAGTGTTTCGCACAGTGCTGATACGTCAATGTTGAGGCTTTTTGTCAAATATTGGAGCCAATAGTGTTTGTTGATGATTCCCCTACAGTTCCATTGTAAAATTTTCAAGTGTTTTGTTATGTTGTTTGACATTTATATCCTGTTGTGGTTTGTGTTATTTGTTTGATGTCTAGTTTATAATGTGTTATGTGTCGTGTTGATTATTTATTGAAGTTGTAGTGGAGTTCGTTGTTATAGTTATTTTGTTTGTTTGTTTTGTTTTGTTTTTTCTTTATTTTATCTGATTTTCCTTTATTCATCTTTTATTTTATTTTATTTTATTTTTTTTACTTATTGTAGCTGTTCGTTTCTCTTCTTGCTTTGCACGGTAGAGATGAGATTTTGGATATTTGGAGTTTTTGTCAAGTTTTTTGTCATGTTTTGTTCTGAGATTTTAGAGTTGGGAGTGTTTTTGTTTTCCAGTAAGTTGTTGTTTTTGATTCTGTTAGAAAAAATTTGTTCTCGTTCGTCAGTGAGTGGTGCTTTTTGTTTTTGTAAATTGTTGTTGAGGAAGGGGAAGTCGTTTTCAGAGTCCCGAACTGGTTCCTCATTAGTGATTTCTGCGGTGTCAGTGTTTTTGTTCAGTCTTTTTGCTGCTTCTCTGAAGGAGATTTTAGCAGCGACTTGTAGCGTTTTGATGTCATTGTGTTTTTTCCAAAGCGGGCACTTTCGGGTGTTCGTGGCTGTGTGGTAAATTCTGTTTTTTTTTGTTCTAATGCAATTAATTCATTTCCTGTCATCTTTTTGTTTTTCGTTTTCAGGTTGTTGTTCGTCGTTTGTATCCATGAAAGTTGGTTTCGAGAGAGTTGGGCATTCTTCGGATTTGTGTTGTTCTGCGCACCATTTACAGAAAGCCTGTTTGTCTTTACACCACATCACGGTGTGACCGAACCTTTGGCATTTTCTGCATTGCATTGGTTTGGGAACGTAAGGAGATGTAGTTCTGCGGGAATTAAAAAGGATGACTGCTTTCGGGAGAAAGTTATTGTCTGCGACTATTTTCACCGTGCCAGTGGGGACCTTCTGTTTCGAGACTGGGTCATATCTCTGGAATCTGGTGGCCTCTCTTATAATGAGCCCCCTTGGATTCCATGTCTCCGAGGAGGCCGTCATGTAATTGACGATTTCCTCCTACGTGACGTCGAACTCCACATTCCTCACTATAAAAGAGTTTGTCACCTGGGAGTCAGGGACGTACGAGTGCCAGAATTCCCCTTCAATTATCTTTGTTTAGATTTTCGAGTTCAAAAAGGTATTTGCGGTTGCGCTCACTTTCATAAATTCTGATACTTGACCAGTTTGAAATGTTGCTGGAAAGCTCGCGTTTCAGAATTTTTCCCAGTGACATGTCACCGAGCTTTTTGTCTTTTGTTGAGTCGGGGCCATGCACTTTTTCGAAAAAAATCCAAAAAGGGGAAGCGTGGTACGACTTGTACCTGTTTTTCAGGAGTTTGGTATTGAACTTGGGTCTTTTTTCTTTATAAAAGGTTTCATCAAAATCAAAAGAGTTGGTCTCGGATTCATCCTCTTCCGGGGGGTTCGGATTTGTTGAGAAATCCGACAGGAATTCCCCGAGACTCATTGTTTTGTATCTATCGCGTTTTCGTTTTCTCAGAGGGCTATCGGGAGTCTCCATGTTAGGTTCCGTGGTACTGAGTGTTGTAAAACGGGTTAGAGAGTACTTACAGTTGTGTGTGTGTGATTGATTTAGATTTTTAGATCGTGTGATCACGTGCTACCAAGATTGCCAAGTTAGGGTATGTTGTGGATGGAAAAATATAGTTGGACTAGTGGAAAAGGTTTTTTTTTTTATTTTTTTCACTTTGTGTCTTGTTATAAGCTGTGTGATTTTGACAATTGTTTCTTTTGTTTCATTTTTGGGTTTTCAGAGAGACTTTTTTTCGATGCGCTTTCATCTCAATTTTGTGTATCTAACATTCTGCACTCGTTGAGAAATATACTATTCTTAACACTGAAATTTTATAGGAATTTTAGAGATTATCTTTTCAACATGAGAACGTCTTATTTCTTAAAATGACTGTAGTTATAATGTGAAGTATACATTTTTTTATTTTATTTTATTTAGGTTTTTTTTTTCTAATTAATATTAATAAAAGTTCTTGAATATTGTGTGTTCACAATGTTAACTTCTTGATTGTTCAATTAGATATAGAGATGTCAATTAATCGCAGCCAAATTTTATTCAAACAATTTTTTAACGATTGTAGCAATGTTGAAGTTCCTATTTTTATCATATTTTTTAAATTTATAAGTTTTGGGCATTATGTTTGTTCGAATGTAAATTTTTTATCGTACCGTAAAATGTATTTCCGCTGTAGAATAAGAACACTTCACTAACGTTTATAAACATTGTGAATATATATTTATAATATTAGAATGTACCTTCTTTATATAATTTTAGAACTCTATGAAAATTACAAATGTTTGATTTTCCAAATGTGAACTTCTTGAATTCAATTCGGGTATATTATGTTATTCTTTGCATAGTCAACTATTCAGTATACCATATCAACATTTTTCATACAAAAAAAAAGGATATTATACTATTCTTTTTTTGTATTTCTCTTTTGTTTGGACCTAGCTTTTGGTACATTTTTTTTATTATTCAGGGTTGAATAGTATAAAATTGTGAAAATACTTGGTTGTCAATAACCCTCTAGTTCAAGAAAAATCTTCATGTAATTTGTATTTTCTAATTGTTCAATTACATCACAGGAAATCGTCAATCGTGCTGAAGAGCCTATTTTGTCCTCTGACCATCGAACAGTTTTGGTCAAAGCCCAGCAGAGTCAGCCTACCTCCCGTTAATAATCTTCAGACTTGGAAAAATCATAAGTTACGTATAGTTAATTTTTGAACGAGTAAAACAAGGATCTATACTTCGTTGGTACGCAAAGCCAGCCAAAAAAACTGACGATTAAAACGCCGTCAGCAATGTTGCAGGCATTGGAGAGACGAATAAAGTATGCATCCTAATTCTAATAAGAATAAAAAATAACTCGTCGCTCTTGCATGTACAATTGTATTTTGATTATCAATATATTTCAGGGATGTTCCGAAGCCTCAAAGCCCGCCAACAACGCAGGTTGATCTAAAATCATTGGAAGAAAGGGTCAAGTATGCATCTTACTCATAATAAGAACTGTCTATGGACGGTGTCAATTTTATTACTATACTAGACGTCCAACGCGCTGCAGATATAATGATCGAACTGGGAAATGTTTACAGAAACGTGGAAAGTCAAAATGAACGAATTCTCCTGACATTGGGTTCTATTCTCGAGGAAATGGTTCGTCTGCGGGAGAATCTCGCAAAACCAAGCGAGAAGCATTTTGATGAGACACTGTGTGAGGGAGTTGTTGGATACCCAATTGAATCCATGACTGATTTTGAGAAGATGGAGGAGTCTGAGATGGCGACGAAGCGTCACGAACTCGTAAGTGACGATAAATACAAAAACATGATTGTACATAAAAATTTCACTTACTTAGACCTACTGTAGAACATATACATTTAGCTATTCAGAACATTAGAAGATTACTATTAGATGATTACATATTAAAGCTATGAAAATCATTGGAAATCTCGAAACAGATTGGAAAACATTGAAAATCTTGATAATTGCGTTGAAAATGGTAATTTCAAAATTTTCATGAAAATGATCATTAAATCATAATTTCGAATTGAATTTTCAAATTATTTGAAATCACTGCTTGTGATTTCAAGTCTTGATAATGGCACGTTTGGAAATCAAACTTAGTCTAAGTTATTCTCAATCATTTCAGTACAACTACTTCCGATCTCTCAAATCAGGAACGATAAGAGAGTTTTCCTTTACCATGGTGCGCGAAGCCATGGCAGAAAAATTGGTGAACGAATTTACGTGGACCGGAACGGGGGGATCAAGAAACTTCAGCGACACGAAGCTTGTGAAAGTGATTTTTGGTAACTATTGTTTCTGAAAATGATTGTAACGATATAATCTATTTGGTGTTAACTATGGTAAAGTTTTTCTAGTTTTATGGACAGATACATTTAATGACACAAAAATGTTTAAATGCAAGGATGACGATAAAAAACGAATTTTCTCAGAGCATATGATGGCCGTGCTGAAAGCCGTTAAACAGCATTATAGAAAAAAAACGAACAAGGTAAATAACATCATACATAAGAATTATTTTTCTCCCTAAATGTATTACAACTTCATGTGTATTTTTAATTGCAGGACAAATCGAAAGAAGAGGAAGAGTCCGTTGAGGAAGAGGAAGTAGAAAGAGGAAGAGGAAAAGGAAGAGGAAGAAGAGGAACAGGAAGAGGAACAAGAAGAGGAACAGGAACAGGAACAGGCGCAAAAAGAAGACGAAGAGGAAGAAGAAGTGCAAGATTTGTATGCCAACTATGAAGCATTGGAAGATTTTTCCGCATTTTAAAAAATATTCAGTAAATAAATTTTGATGAAACAAATGTGCATTTTGATTTTTATCAACCCTTCAATGATAGTCTTGAATATGATAAAATTCGATTTTCGCGCCATATTTTGTGCGCATGCGCTGTAGTGTACAGCATGATGCAGGCTTCACCGAGTGAAGGCCCGGTGAATTCACAGGGCGGACGCATCTGAAGGTGCCGTGAATTTACCAAAATTCACCAAATTCTTCCTCGTGAATTCACAGTGAATTCACCAATTTTATCTGGGAAACCGGCAAAATTCTGCAGAATTCAGACTTTAATATTGTGTTTAATTTTCACGAGCAGAACACTTGACACGAATCACACGAAAACAACAACATATGTCATATATTGAATAAAAAGGGGGGTGCAGGCTGCTCGAGCCGAGCATGCGCAATACAGCCTTCACGAAAAATTCATCGCGGGCGGATCGCAGGCGACTCGGTGTAGGCTTGTGAACGCCCGGAGAATTCACCGTGCCTTCATTTAAGTGAATTCACGAGGTGAATTTTTGGTGAATTCACCAATGTTATCTGGGTATTTGAATAATTATTTTGAATATCTTACCAAGCAACTCCGGTCGCCTAATTAGTGTCAGTCAGTATCCCTTTTTTTCCTACTTTCCCTATTTCCCATTGCATCCACGCACTCTTGTTTTATTGTTTTGTTTTATTTATCGAAAAAAAATTGGCATTGTTCGCATTGAATGACCGATGTAAATAAAAACACAAACACTAGCGCTGCACTTGAAGATTTCGGAACTAGTGGATAGTGGTCCACTTTTTTTTGAGTTGCCGCACCCTGACTATACCTATATATGTATATATAGGTATAGTATACGTGCCTTGCCGCAATCGAAATTAGGCGCGCACTATGGCCGATACGCCCCTTGCCTGCCTTTGCCAAGAAGCAAAGCCAAAACCTGACCAAAACATCAAAACATTAACACAAAAAATTTGACGTTGTCCTGGCGGCGCATTGCGTATGCTTTTTGGACCGTGTACTAATGTACATTCAAACTGTTTCAAAAAACGGTAGAGAAGCACAACATTATTACATCACGCGGTATTATTAAATACCACGAGACAAATTATTAAATTTCTGGCATCGGCATTACTAATCATTCAACTGCATACGTCTATGCAAAATTTTTGAAAAATTATTAACGCGAGGCTGCTGATCAATATAAACATTTTAAACTATTAAAAAAATTACATATATTGTCGATTCACGAGTTTCGACTCTTTGAAAATTATTTGAAAAATTATTTTGAATATCTTACTAAGCAACTCCGGTCGCCTTATCAGTGTCAGTTAGTATCCCTTTTTTTCCTAATTTACTTATTTCCCATTGCATCCACGCACTCTTGTTGTATTGTTTTTTTTTATCGAAAAAAAATCGGCTTCGTAGCAATTAATGACCGATGTAAATAAAAACACAAACACTAGCGCTGCACTTGAAGATTTCGGAACTAGTCCGCTAGTCAGGTTAGTTTAGATACAACGGTCTACTTTTTTTTTGAGTTGCCGCACCCTGGAATAAACAGGAATAAAAAAACTCTCAGATTGTATATTCATATATACAATATCGACCGTCGGACTATCGATAGTCCTGATAACTGACTATCGGCATATCGGACTCTATTGGTGGACTATCGATAGTCTTTCGATGGTCCATTATCGATGTTTAGTGAATATATAAACTAATTGAACACTGTTTACCACGAAAGAGTACGAGCCCTGGCTGGATTGACGAGGTCAGTGTCGGCCACTTCGGCCAGTGTCCTTGGAAAGGAATTTAGTTCCGATCGAGCAGAGGACTTTCGTAGAGGCGCTAGTGATGCAGAATAGGTGCAGAGCGGGAATTTGAAAATCGAATTAGCTTGATCAGCTGTATCGCTTGATCAGGCTGGATCAGGCTGTGACTGGCTGTGACATTCAAAACATAAATATTGATAAATATTGACGCGAGTAGCAGGTTTCTTGAATGCGAATCGTATGCAATTTTTTTCATCTAAGAGATGGTGACTCGAAAATGTCGTGTTCCTGATTGCACCAGTAATACTACAGTGCCAACACATGCTATTCCGTTAAATCAAAAGCTCCAGGTTCGCTGGTTGACAGCTATCAACCGGCTGGATTTGTTAGGTACGTTATTTAAAAGTACCTGCTTCTGTAAGAATTCAGTAAAATCAGAGGAAATGTAATAAATTTTTTTTTTCTTTTTTTATTATCTTTCAATAATTTATTAAACATTTTAGATTGTCCAAAAAATGTGCGACAACGTCACGGGGTATGCCATCGCCATTTCCCAGAGGAAGCCATCGATCCGTATAAACTAAAGCAGAGACAATTAATAAAAGGAACGATTTCCAGCCTTTGCTTGCAAGATAATTGTTCCGAGAGCACCAGTGACATTTAAGAGAAATTCTTATTTGATTTAAAATACTACTTTACTGTGCATTTACTTGATGTCTTAAATTTTTTAAAATACTTTTGAAATTTCAAAATATTGCCTCTTTAGTTATTTAAATGGCATATTTTTATACACATTTTTTGAAATTAGATTTATATTATTACACTTATGATATATTTTTTTGATTTATCAATTACATTTTTATTCAGACATATAAAAAAACATAGAAAAGGTTCATATTTCTTAAACTTATTGATATTAAATTTATACAAATTATTTACAATTCCACCCATACATTATATTCAATGTATCGTTTTTTGGTTTGTAAATTATTCTATTAATATACACATAAAAAAAGTTGAAACATTTTCTACATTCATATAAATTCTTTGAAATTACTTTATACACTTTTATAATTACTGAATACACTTTTTATAATTATATATTACATATTTGTATATTGCATATGTTTCCATGAATGTGAAATAAATAATCAGAAAATTTGTAGAGCTCCGTGTGAAATCCCAAGGCAAAGTCGGAGTCGTACACGAGTGGGTAAGGATACAAGATCACGAAGTCGATCACCTCTTGACTTGGGTAGGAGAAATTCTGAGTCATCAATTCTTGACCAAGCAACAAATGCAGCTGACGAAGTGGCAGATGAAAATTATGAAACAGAAGCAGAGGTACCGCCTACTATGCCTGTCGAAAATAATGAGGTTCCTGCACAACTTCCGTCCTCTTTACATCGCCGCAGTTTATCAATACTGGGAGATGTTCGAAGAGCTACTAACTTGAAAAAGCTTACAGAGATCCGACTATACAACTAAGTTAAAAAGTGCAAAAAACAAATCTGTCTATTAAAAAACTCCCTTACGAAAACAAGAATGCAAGCAAATGGGTCAGGTTCTCAAAAAATCAATTAAAAAAAAATTAAACGAAGAGATCTTTTGGCCTTGATCGAACAATTACACTAGTTTACAGCGAAAGGTAGCCACATCAAATTTCAATGGTTTCCTTAGTAAAATGACTCGCTGAATCCGAAAACGCAGTCCAAAAAATTCCTCGTAGGACGGATTTCGCGGTATTGCGAAAAAACTGTTTTTCGCATATAGAGAAAAAGTGTCTTCAGTCAATCGCAAATATCTCCGGTTCTACTTGAACGATTTTGATAATTTTTATATCAAAATGTAGGTAATTTAATAACCTAAAAATTATTTCCGTTTTTACCGTCACATTCACGGTTTGGTTGCTATTCCGACATTTGTATATAATTTTTTGTCATTTTTGTTAATTTTTTGAAAAAAATTTAACTTTGAGCGAAAATTAAGCCGAAAAAAAATTTTTTTTTATCACTTCAATGAATGGATGTTGAAGCCCAATCGACGACAAAAAAAAAGAGTGGTCAGTTATCAACAATCAATGGGAAAATATAGAAGTTATAGGTGTTTTTCCGAAAAAAGGCAAAAAGTCCATTTTTCTCAACTTAATAGCATTGTCAATTTTTATTGATATCAAGTCACAAAAAATGAAAATTTAAAAATGAGTCAAGTTCGATCGTCTTTGTCGCTTGTGCATGTCTTCGCTTTCTCGAATCAAAAACCAGCAATAATCGCTCATCATTGTTTCATCCCAAAATCCTTGGTATCGTCTTTCCATGTTTTTCATTTGCTGATGGAAGCGTTCGCCATGTTCATCGC
Organism: Platygaster robiniae; assembly: GCA_028476575.1. Lineage (NCBI taxonomy): Eukaryota > Metazoa > Arthropoda > Insecta > Hymenoptera > Platygastridae > Platygaster > Platygaster robiniae. The sequence goes on from CM052026.1 coordinate 20,496,841, forward strand.
TTTCGTCGCCAAGATTTTTCGGGAAAAAATCCAAATGCGAATGTAAAAAATGAATTTTGAGAGACATATTCACACCTGTCACCGAAAAAAAGTGAGAAATAATTAGCATAATTTAATAGTATAGAAATGTAAATTTATATTAAAAACATACCTATTTTCTTATAATTCATTAGCAAATCTTGGATGATTTTCTTGTAGTTCCGACTTCTTGAGTTACCCAAAAAGCCATCGACGACAGAACGAAACGAATTCCATGCTTTCGCCTCGTCTCCTGTCAATGTTAAAACAAAATTGGAATCGCTGAGAATTTTTTTTATCTGAGGTCCCACGAATACGCCTTCTTTTATCTTAGCATCAGATAAATTCGGGAACACGGATTTCAAATAATGAAAAGAATGACCGTCTTGTCGCAAAGCTTTGACGAAATTCTTGAAGAGTCCAAGTTTAATATGTAATGGTGGAAGTAGAATCTTGTCTTTCTTCACTAGAGGATCGAATTTCACATTTTCCTGACCTATGGTGTAATTGATTCGATTCGGACAGTCTTTTTTCACATAGTGTTCATCTCTCGCTCTGCTGTCCCACTTACACAAAAAACAGCAGTATTTTGTGTAGCCTTGCTGCAAACCAGTTACCATGGCAACAACTTTGAGGTCAGCACAAATTTTCCACTCGTAATCTTTGTACTTAATCAAGTCCAGTAACATTGCGATAGATTGATATGATTCTTTCATGTTGACAGCATGGGCTACAGGAAGTGAAGGCTTCATGTTTCCTTGATGAATCAAAACTGCTTTTAAGCTTAATTTGCTGCTGTCAATGAACAAACGCCATTCGATTGGATCGTAATTTACACCAAATTCAACAAACAAACCAGTGATATCATGACAATAACAAACATTCTTTTCCCTCGAATAGTATTGGGCAAATCGTATATGCCGATCTCTATAGTACCTTCACGCCCGAATCCAGTAAGTTCCGTTCTTGCAAACGTGATGCCAAAATCTCCGAATGATATTTCGTCAGATCGAAGTCTCTTATCAAATCATTAAGAGCGAATTGTGTAAAAGGCTTTGAAACTTTCATAGGCTCTGTGTCAGTCGAATTGGATTCACTTTCTTCTGATGATGGTGTGTCGATTTTTCTTCTCTTCTTAGGGCTTACTGGATACGGAACGTCAGTGGAATGCGGAACTGGTTTTGTTAACGATGGTACATGCGGATATACAATTTTGCGATGACGTCCGTGTTGTTTTATGTTACATAAGCAGAAGTAACAGTCAACCTCGTGATTCGTTGGCTGTCGCCAAATTGCAGGCACATCGAATGACAAGTAGCGACTACGAAAAAGAAATCATATGAACGTGGTAGTATATTAAAGGGTTAAAATCAGAAACAGAATAGATGAATATATATTTATACGTACTTGTCACCTGCCATCCACAAAACCAAATTTGTTCTGCATGTGTTGCACATAGAACTCGGTGTCCATGCTTTATCAATATTTTCAGGTGAAACTTTGAAATACAAACTGTACGCATTTTGTAATGCATCCGTGAAATTCCGTGGTTTCGCGAAAATATATTCTGCACAAGCATAGCAGAACTTATTCGGATCATTTTTGCACTTGAATCTACGTTTCTGGACACTCATCCTTCAAATTTCGATTTAATTTTCCGTGCCTAAGGTACCTTTCTGGGTCAAGCCAGCGCACCAATCAGAGCGCAGTAGGTTTTCCCGCGGGTTTTCCCCGGATCAACCAAGCGCACAAATCATAGTGCACCGCGGGCTCCGCCACGGAGCGAGCCAGCGCACCAATCAGGGTGCACCGTGGGTCTACTTGACCTACGTGTAACACGCTTATGATGATAACCATTGTGCACTTTTGATAATATTTTCAAAAGTGCACTTTTGATCTATTTTAAAGTGTCCTTTCGATTATTATGCGCTTTTGATACGCAGCCATTTTTAAAATGATATTTTATTTGATAAATAATAAATACGTAAATGTAATTAAAAATTCATATGTACTATCAAGGTATTTTCATCGTTTTGAACGAGTAGATCCCCAGAAATAGTCTCTTACTAATACAATTTTAAACTATATTATATGAATTACTTTCTCATAAAATTTTATAGGAAACCAGGAACAGTAAATTACGAATCTAAGGAAAATGGACTTTTTACCTTTTTTCAGAAAAACACCTATAACTTCTATATTTTCCCATTGATTTTGATAACTGGCCACTCTTTTTTTTTGTCATTGATTGAGCTTCAACATTCATTCATTGAAGTGATAAAAAAAATTTTTTTTTCGGCTTAATTTTCTCTCAAAGTTGAATTTTTTTCAAAAAATTAACAAAAATGACAAAAAATTATATACAAATGTCGGAATAGCAACCAAACCGAGAATGTGACGGTAAAACTTCAAGAAAATAATTTATAGGTTATTAAATTACCTACATTTTGATATAAAAATTATCAAAATCGTTCAAGTAGAACCGGAGATATTTGCGATTGACTGAAGACACTTTTTCTCTATATGCGAAAAACAGTTTTTTCGCAATACCGCGAAATCCGTCCTACGGGGAATTTTTTGGACTGCGTTTTCGGATTCAACGAGTCATTTTACTACGGAAACCATTAAACATGTAGAGGATACAAAAATTTTTCAAAATTTGTAAACTAGTGTTATGTGAAGGCTTCAATCTACAAATAAAACAATCGGTGTTACTGGCAGCAAGAAAAGGATGTAAGGTATTTTAAAATAGTCAATTATTTATGACATAATTCTGTATGACACTAACTGAACAAATAATGAGTTGAAAACTTTTTGATTTTTTTTGCACACAATGTAATCAAATTGCAAGTGTTTGACATAATGTAAGTTTATTTGTAATATTGTTCGTTCGTTATCGTAATGAAATGTTTCCCGGATAGCATACTGTGATCAAATTATTATAGCACACTGAGAAAAAAATATACCACTTTTTACTAGAATATATACTAATGGGGAATCGGGATGAAATATAGTAAATTTTAGTATACAGTATAGTATTACTTAAAATATTCGGATTGTAGTTATTAGTATACAGTATATTATTACTTCAAATATTCGTATCGCATTTTTTAGTATACAATATACTAAAACTTAATATATTTATGGCGAAACGTACTATAATATGCGAAAAATTAATATAATATAGTAAATTTTTCCAAAATATAGTAATTTCTCTAATATTTACAGTACGAATTACTACGTTTTTTTCTCAGTGCAGTGAAAAATTATACAAATACTTTAAGAGGGGCGTCGTTTTTGTAAAAATGTTACTTGGAGAATCTTGAAAAAAAAAGTAAAAGATAAATTTACTTTCAACAGATTGTTATTCTTATCATTTTTTTCCTTATCACTTACAGACTAAACATTATGACGATCGAACCAAGGCTGACGCCATGGTTATGTACAAGCGCCTTGGAGGATCAGGGTACAAAACTGTTCGACAAAATTTTGGCTATCCTTCTCCATCGTGCTTGAAAAACCTTTTTGCCAAAATTCCACTTCCTTGCGGCATCTCCTCATTTTTCATGGAGTTGCTCCGAGAAAAAGAAAAAAATTTGCTATCGGAGGAGAGAATTTGCTCTTTGCAAATTGATGAGATGGCTATAAAAGAAAAAATTGAGCTGGAAAGGGGTAAAATATATGGATTGGATGATTATGGACTGTACGGTTCCAACAAAATGGCCGATCACGCATTGGTATTCCTTTTGCGCGAGCTGAAATCGGGATGGATTTTCCCCATGTCTTTCAATTTTTCATCGAAAACAGTGCCAACGCAAACTCTAGCAGCTTGCATTGAGGCGCATATTAGAAAAGCATTTGAAGTTGGATTGACAGTTGTGGGTGTGTTGAACTTTGATATAATGGCTGTGTCTGAAAAACTTGTTGCATGTTTTTTATTTGTCGTCTCATGTTGTTTAGCTACTGTCTCCGACCAAGGGTGTTGTAATATGCCAGCAATCCAGGAATTGATTAAGAAATCAAATTGTGGGAAAAACAGCGGAGAACGTAATTATTTTCCTATTGCGGTTATTTTTCCATTGTATTATATATAATGTACGTAACATTTATAAACCTGTATTGACTGCAGATCCAACGTTTACTGATGATGAAAATGAGGTCATCCCACTTTTTGATGCCCCTCATTTATTGAAGGGCATAAGAAACAAATTATTGACCAAAAATCTATCATGCTCACGATTTTGCGAACTCGGAGGTCGAGGGACATGGAACGTTATCAAAAACGCGTTTTCCATTGACTTCACGGAAAGAAAAAAGCGTATGATGCAAAAAATCACGAACCAACATATTGATCCTGAAGGGAAAAACCAAAATGCGAGTATACCTGGCATCGCAGGTTTTCAGTGATACTTGCGCATCATGCATTGGGTCAATCATTGTCGATCAAGGTAAAAGATTTACATTTGGTCAAAATTACAAAAAAAAACTTCAGAAATTTTAACTTCTGAACTTATTACGTAGCTCAAGGGCAACCCTTGCCTGCTTTCCATCGAGGGTCCATTTTTCTTGACGACAATGATGGGCGGACGCCAAGGCAACTGAGAAAACATTAAAATTTTTCAACGACTTATTTGAGTCTGTGAATGGTGGCCCCACTGGTACAAGAAATTCTTTGCGATGTGCTGTCTCAAAAGAATCTGGGCACCACGAATTTTGGCGTGAAGCGAAAGAAATTTTGAAGTCGATGCGGTTTGTTGATATCAATTCTGGTAAGACGGCTTATGTGCCGTCTCTCGAGAATTGGATAACTACAATAGAAGGGTTTGAACGCTTGTGGAAAAGACTGCAGCTCGAAAATTTCGACAATTTTTATCCTTGGTTTGCGAACCAGGATGCACTGGAAAATTTCATCGGGCGTATCAGATCCTTCGGCGTAACAAACCGCATGCCGACGGCTTTTCAGTACCACGAAAAATTCATGGTTGCCATGGCAAGGGGCAACCTTCAGAGCTCAATTCCTGAAGGAAGAAACTGCGAGGCAGATAGCTCGAGTTTTCTTCATGTTACATTTGCAAATGCTTTGGGCAAAAAAAATCTAATGTCTGAATTGGCGGAGCTAGAGGCGAAAGACCGGCGACACCAGGGCCCTTCTCACTTCTCAATAACAGCGACAGAGTTATTGGAATCAAGCGACATCGATGGAGCTCTGGCTCGCAGTCATTGCAATCTCGCTTGCGACGATTGTAGTGAAAAATTCACTTCGCCGTCGCTCAAAAGCAGAGTGGAACGAGCTATCGAGCCGGTGGCTCAGAAATTAGATAGTATCATCCATTTTCGACGTGTCCTTCAAAAGGTACAGGAGAAACTTATGGAAATTTACGCTCCAACATGTTTGTTTGCTATGAGCACCGGAAGGAAATAAATCTCGATTTGTATGACACCTTGGCTCGAGAGCTTATTAATGGCTGGTGCCGAGCGGTTGAAGTAAAAAAAAACCTGCGAGAAATTGAAAAAAATGTTTGAAAAGACATGAATAGAACTATATAAATATTTTGTTGATTTTTGAGTTATTTTTTTAAATTTTAGTTATTATTAACTGGAAATTATTTTAGAGATATTTCGATAACTGATAAAACGCCTTCATTTTATTTATATGAAATTAAATTTGATTACATCATATCAGTACAAAATTTAAATTGTAGTAAAAACTTTTAATATTTACAGATTAAAAGGTTTACGTTAAAGTGTAATGCTTTTTTTATAAATAAATGAACTCAATCTACACTACAAAAAAAAATATATATTACGACTTAACAAATGTGCTTAGTAGATGGACTAATAGATTAGATAGATGGATAGCAGTTACGTGAGCGATGACGTCATCACGACAAGTTTGAACACGTCGCCGGAAACGATTACGTCATCACATTTCTAAGCGATGATATCACGTTCAAACACGCTTTCGTTGACCTCGAATAAAAATGCGTAGAAGTAATTTGATACTTTATTAACTGCGTAGACTAAACAATGACGTTATGACAGGTTCAAACACGTCGCCGGAAATGATTCACGTAAACAGGCTTAAACCTGCTTGAAAATTCTCGGAAACGATGACGTCATCACATTCCCAGACAATGACGTCAAAATCTATTATTAGAATCGATCTTTTATTCATCTACAGTTAAACTTAAAAATACATTATAAAATAAATTGGACAATGATTTTTTTTTTTTTGCAAGAGGCCCCACCCCGCCCCTTGCTATGAGACTCAACCATCATGTTAGTCCCTCCATTTTTTATTTCCAAAAAAAATTACAATTTTTCTTGCTTACATTTATTACAATCTCTTATCATTGGAGCGATACCAACACAATCCTCATACATTGAATTCCAATGCTTCTCACATCGCTTACAACTAACAAATTCTTAATCATTTTGCAATTTCGATGGCAACTTTTCCCAAGTCTGAGCGATACATTTGTTCCGAAAGTAGAGTAAAAATTCTCGTGGAAGCGCAGCGATATCTTCGGAATCCAACTTGTGCAACCAGTCGGTGTATGAGAGTAGGGTAAAAGATCTCTTCATCGATAGAGAGTCCCCGAATTTTTCCATTAACCACATCCTGAGACGGCGGGCGTTTTCCGTGGCACAATGATGAGTAGATATGATTCGATGATATGAGTTAAATTCACACGCGGAGACGCGCAGCTTGTCAAGTGAAGGGCAACCCATTTCCAGCATGTCAATTATGACGGGGTCGGAGCGCAGATGATGTTGCAACCAGGTTTTCTTGTCATCACCTTTGACGAAAATAAAGCTTGCATCCTCGAGTTGATTGTTTAGCTCTTGGTTAAGTTCCTCGTAGGGCACGTGTCCAGCATCCCACGATATCCCGTGGTAATTCTTTATCAACCATTTATTAGTTTTTTTCTGATGCGTAGACAGTTCACCCCAGCTGCACGGTGGTCCAAACAGTGTGGTAGTAACGACACCATCCATTTTCAGAACGGCGAGCTCCTTGATGATAAACTTGGATACATGGAAGCCCTGCATATCGACGACGTACTTCATCTTGATACACTGACGAGCTCTCGCATATCCACCTCCTTTTATCCCCACTATCACAAACTCTTCAATTTCACATACTTGACATCAGACTTTTTCTCATCCTTCTCTTTCTTATCCGACACGGGCTTATACTTGTCAGACAATTCATCTTTATTTAAAAGACAACGACGTTCATCGTTTGAATTATCCATTATTACTGAGTAGAGTAATGATTTTTATACTTGATTATAAACGTAAACCTAACCTTATAGCATAGTATTTACAATCATACGTTTTACAGTTTTTTAACAACGCCGCTGATTGGTTGGTATTCTATGATACGATCATGTACAATGAGACAATATGCGGTAGTCGTAGCTGGGAAATTGGCGCCTGATTCAAACTCGAGACGAACATCAACTGGACCAGTGATCAAAGAATCATTTTGTTTAGAACAGTCGATTACAACAAGAGGTGCATTATCTTTAAATTGTTTTCTTGTTAACAATGGAGCATTTTTTCTGCCATAATACGATGATTGAAAATTCGCAAACATTTCATATAACGTTGCAAACTGATCTCGTTGAAAATCGATATTAAGATTCCCGTAAGGAAAACATAGTGAATTTAAATACAATTTTATATCACGCAAATTACACGTATCAAAATTGCTCATATTTCCAGTTCTCACATTTTTTCGTCCAACTTGGAATCCTACTATGACGTATCTTGGCTTTTCCAGTTGAGTCGTTGTTTTAACACTCCATACATACTTTGTAGTTTAAGGTAAAAGTGGATACTCGTAAAGTTCCCAGGTTCGAAAACTCATGGCGATCGTTGGATCAGTAGCGATGTAATTCAGCATTCGAATTTTCTCCAAGTCCGAAACTTTGACGTAGGGAATTAACCATTCAATTTTGTTGATGATTATTTTGTACTCTTCTTCGTTCGCAGCAAGCTGTGTGATTACGTTGACGTCGGTATTGGCTCGCAGAATGACGAGCTCATGTTTGGCATTGACGATAACTCGTTGATAATCCTCAGCAAATCCAAAGATGAAATTCAGTGGAATGCAAATTTCGTAATATCCATTGCCGTTATTTATACTTCTTGTGTCGTCAACGATCCATCCAGAATTTTCCATCATGTACTCTTGAGTAGGAGTTTGTGCAATGTAGGCCTTCATCGTTGTTGTGAGACCGACATTCTTTATTCTTTCGATCTCAACAGCATTCAGCTCATACCGCATTTCTTCAAACAAGTGGCAGATGCCATTGTTTACAATCGATGTATGTACAACGGGTGTCGCTCCATCGTTTTTCGTCAATCTTCCTTGTATATGCAGCGAACTTTTGCTGGGCAGCATATATGAATCTTGATTCTGGATACTGATGCGGATTTCATCGTTGTTGTTGAATGTTGATGAAGCGTATGGTTGGTGTGCGTGGACTTCGTATTGCGCTACCGACTCGTCGAAGACGATCTTCTTCTCGATGGATAACATGGTATAAGACAAATTAGCCAACAAATCTTCTTTGAATTCTCAGACCGAGGCTTTTCAGAAACTGGACGTTCTCGAGTGTGAGCTCTTTGAGAGGTTTACGATGACTGATGATTTTTGGACATGTTGCTGGACTTATATACGCTCCGTAGACTATTCCCATTATTCACTTTTGACATGCAGTCTAATGGTGATAACTTCTCCTCGAAAATTAACAAGCTTATCTTCTTGATCAACAATACGGAGCTGCAGATGATGTATTGCTTGTACGATGATTGGCTGGTAAATGACGTGAGTTGGCACTTCAACGATCTTATATCCTGGTGGTACAACTGGAAAGAACTCGTGGATAGTGTGCACTTTCTTCTCATTTATATACGCTCCTGTGGTGATGTTACACTCGACTCGTAAAGCGTTAACAGCAAGAATTCTTACAGGTGAATCAGACTTGTGTGTAGTGTTTGCTTCAATGAGTCGTGGATTAAAGCCCAACAACTGACCAATAGAATTCTCAAGTCGAAAATCAATAATTTTATTGCATCGAATTTCGCTACGTAGTGTACTATTATTAGCTCGTAGACTAATCTCAGTACCTTGTGGAAGCTCTTCTTTTAGAAATCTTTCTATATCATTCAACTCGTAACTTCCTGAAGGTATTGTTATTATATCATTACCAACATAAAACTTATTCTTTTCCACATCAATGTTGGGAATTAGATTAAATGTTAAAAATTCTACCTGCCCCAAAAAGTATTTCTTTCGAGTTGAGAGTTCGATCGGGGGAAAATAATTTGCCTCTAAAACAGATGAATTTCCCGAGAGTGTAAGCGTCAATGAATCCGCCATGGCTGTCACTAGTAGACTGATGAATATTCACTCGCGATCAATGCTTTTATTCAGTAGAAATTCCAAGCACAGATGTGCACAGATGATCACGTTATAGTCTTGATATTGATTATGATTATATTCGATTATGCTACCGACACCAAAGTAATCCACAAGTTCTCGAGGTGGTTGTAGATTGCCAAAACTGTCGAAATATATGACTCGATTGCCGGACTTTCGATAAGCGACCCAATGCGTCTCAGATCCATTTTTAGAATTCAAATTGACAATGGAAGCTTCAGTTTTCTTTGTACTCTTAGGCAAATCATTTCTCATGTACACACCTCGGAAATGTGGTATTTGAAGAATTTTTACATATTTTAACAAATCCACATTGGTTAGTGGTCGGTTCGGTAGCTCTACACGTTTTTTAAATGGAGTCTCAAGCCAGCTCCATAAGGTTTCAAATATAATCCTTTTCCCACGCTGATTGATTCCATCTTGAGGTTATGTCGTTTTGATTCTTCCAACTGACGTTTGGCGGCTCTAGCGTCGTTGATGGCTTTAGCGATACTAGCAGCGCCACCTGCCAATGCTCCTGTTGCACTAAGTCCCGCGAAGACAGGTAGTAAAAAGGCTGGTAAAATGCCACCAACAGGCACAGGTAGTACACGAGGTACTCGAACTTTTTTCTTTCCTCCAGCTTCTTTCACCGCTGCTCGTGCTGCTTTTAAAGTAGATAGTATAGAGCCAGTAGCTTTAGCAGCCATCTTCGCAGCATCAATGACTTTTCTCAATGGAATTTTCGTAGACTTTTTCTTGATGATCTTCTTCTTTTTTTTGATAGTCTTCAACCCCATTCCAAGTTTTACTTTGACTCTCATGATGCCGGCTACTGCAAGAGCAGCTGTTTTTTCTCCAATTTCAGAATCCTTAACATATACACGTTCGATAGCTTTGACAGCAAGGACTTTGTCAGCTTCGTGTCTCGCTGATAAATTTTCACGATTTTTCGAATATGCAATATCGTGTTCCCTACAGGCTGCGTCGAGTGGATTGATTCCACGATCCCTACGAACTAACCTATTGACGAGTTTAGTGCCTGGACCACAAAATTGATATCCAGGTATATGAAGTTCGACAGGGAGCTTGTTGATGATATTGTTGACAAGACCATATCCTATCACAGCCATTATCCAATTGAGCTCATGACTATAAATACGTCCTATTTATAGGTAATCGAGTTAGTCACACGCATAAAGTCATGGAGTTCAAATCGCAGAACATTTAACTGCCTGTCGCGAACTTTGACTACGTAGCAAGTCCAGAAAAAAAAATAAAACGTCACGGTGTTCTATTGCCAAATACTCTACGTGCAATTATATGTGGACCCTCAAATTGTGGCAAGACTAATGCTTTGCTAACCCTCATTACACATCCAAATGGATTAAGATTCGAGAACGTCTACATTTATTCGAAATCCCTCGAGCAACCTAAATACAAGTACTTGAAAAAAATTGTGGAACCGATCAAAGGAATTGGATATTTTCCATACAACGACAACGAGCAAGTTGTTAGTGTGGATGAAGTCAAGCCGAATTCTGTGATGATCTTCGACGATGTGGCGTGTGAAAAACAAAACAATATACGTGCATACTTTTGCATGGGACGTCATCGAAATGTAGACAGTTTCTATCTCTGTCAGACTTATGCACGCATACCAAAACACTTGGTTCGAGATAATGCTAATATGCTTATACTGTTTCGACAAGACGACATGAACTTGAAACATATTTACGATGATCATGTAAACACTGATATGACTTTTGCACAGTTTTGAAATTTGTGTGCAATGTGTTGGAATGACAAATATGGCTTTATCGTGATCAACAAAGATAGCGAGATGGATCATGGACGATACCGGAAAGGATTTGACTGTTTCGCATCTATAAATTAAAGGGTCTCAACTGTGATAACCTCAGTATTACATGAACTTCAATCAAGGTGACACCATGCAGCGTAAAGATGTATGACATCATATCGTGCAGGCTAGTGAAGCCATTCGCCGAAAACATCGTCTGCTGAAACGTGGAAGAGCTGCTGTTGAGTCGTCGGTGCGAGAAGTGTTCAAGCCTATCATCGACCCAATCCAGTCATTGACCAAACGAGATGTGGAAATGAAAGAAATTAAAAAAGAAAAAGCTGAAGTAAAAGAAGAAGAACCAACGTTGGAAGAAGAAGATGAGCAACAAAGTGAAGATTTCGAGAGCTTCAATCAAACCATTGGTGATCAATCATTTGCACCAAGTATCGTCAGTTCACCAGATCCTGTTGACTCTCTGACGAAATATTTGAACATGTTGAAAAACAAGATTCAAAGAAAAAATCTTGACCTGCAGTATGGAGTACGATTGCTGGAAACTGGATTGCACATTGGAAACGCACCAATCAGTTTTGCAGAAAATACTGTTCATGTCGGTGCTGAGGAGTTTGAGAAAACATCAGGTCTTATAGAATTGCTGTTTAAGAAAATACCAAACAGTTCAATTATAAACAAAGTCGATGTGAACATTACAGAAAAATCATCCATCAAACTAGTGCGGACAGAAAATATTATTGACACGACGAGAGTCTACGTGGTAGTAGAGATTTTAAGTATCTCACATACATTGCTAATAATGAGAAAAAAGGTCAAGGAATGTTAAATATAGTACACCGAGAACGAAAAATAGACTATGTGCATTGGGATGACCCGAATGAACTTGTAGAACGTTTGCGACTTATTCTTGCATCTCAAGCTGCTGGCAACAACAGTCATACTAATGAAATAAATTCAATCATTGAAGAATTGAGAGAAGCTGATATTACCCTAACGTAACGCAGCCGACCAACTTCCGAGTGTTACCCAACCACTGCGGTTGTGTTGTAGTTGGGTTTTGGTTGCATATTGGTTGCGTGGTAAAATTATAGCAAATAAAATCTCTGCTAGCGTAAATATTATGTCCTAGATAATTTATGGGTTGTAGTCTTCCGAATTAAGGAAGAAAAAGCAGCTCATTCGTCTTGCATTATAAGAAATATAAACATATTTTCAATTCCATAAATCGGCTCCCAGTGAGTCGCAATCTTTTCTTTTCTATATGCATGGGTAACTTGGCTGCTGCTGGTAAATCACTGTCATAGGCTGTCGTAAGCTGGCGCCACGCGCACTCATGTTTTTTCCGAGTTTCGTTTTTTTACCCCTCTCTCCTTGTTTGGCGCGCAGTCTCCCCGCTCACCTTTCTCCACGCATCGTAATGCTATCTAACCGAAAAAAGAGAATTTTTCTTGCATTCCAGCAGCTAAGGTCGCTGATGGAGAAGAAAAAAAACCTGTTCTCTCTATGACGCTGCTGATACAAGTGCTACTCGTTATAGTTACTATTAGCCGCATACATATTATGATTTCGGATGTTAATGCCGCGCGTCTGCATGTTCTCCGGGGTCAGGGTTTCTCGCGCATTAAGTTTCACATTTGAACAAAATATGTAGGAAATGGATCTGATTATATAATCAGTCGTTTCAATGAATATTCTTTTTTTTGACAATGTTTAGCATAAAAAAGATTCATAAAAAATTATAATTCATTCTCTTAAGCAACTCATATACGAAGTACATATTTATATTTTTAGAATTGGAAAATTTATAGTCATATAATGAGGGTGTCTAGCGGACCGGGAAACCGAGAAAAGCCGGGAAACCTTAAAAAAACTAGGATTTTCAAAATTTTGTTCCGAATAAACTTTTTTATATTAATATGAAGCATAAAATTGATATTGTCATACTTCATTAATAAAGTGAGTATCTAACGTATTTTCGAAATGGTTAATTCCCTTTTACATACTACAAAATCATTAAAACAAACGTCTGAAACGGTTAACCTTGATATGTACGATCCGTCACGGGTCGGGAAAAAATCGCAAAATCACCGGGAATTTGAAAACCCCTAATCACTAGACACCCTGATAATTTTTATCTGTATACATCAACCCAATGATGAATACCGACCCATGAATATTATAATTTAATTATTATTCTGGTAACTTGATGTTGCTGATGGACGGGAAATTGTGAAATTTTTTTTTCCGTAAATGTTACATGTAAAAGAGTTTACTGAGTTCATTTTGAAAACTTGTATGTGCGGAAATTATATGACAAATTTCTTGAGTAGTGATTCAATATTTTTGTTATAATAAAACTTCTCGGACAATGTATGTTTTTAAAATAAAATCAATCGAACCACAGTGAACTCCGATAAACGCAATACATTGTTTTCAGTTACTTGTATATCTCAAATAATTCATTTTTAAATTAATGGTTTCACCTGACACTTACATGGAGAAAATTTTTGAGTAAAAATTACCCTCAAAAGATTGTAACTCTGGGACGTATTGTCAACCCAATAAATTTTACAGTGAAAATTTCTGCAATTTCAATTCCTTTTAGCGTACATTTTACGCCGTTTTTATAAAATTGTATTATAAAAGGAGTTAAAATTACCGAGATCTTCACTGTAAAATTTGTTGAGTTGACAATACGTCCCAGATTTACAACGTTTTCAGGGTAATTTTTACTCAAAAAGTTTCTCCGTGCACTGGCACCTACCTTAGCAAACTCGCTATCTGGAAAACTATTAGATTTCTATGAAATTTCGATGAAATCTGTATGAAAATTCAAACGACTTATGATATTATCAAATGTGAGTATGTTTGTTCAATTTACCGAAATTTTATAGTTTACTGTGAAAGTTCTATGAAATTACTATGATGGTGGCTGTACTAGGGTATCCCTGAAAAAATTAAGTATGTAACTTGAGATTAGGTCATTTTATGAAGTTTCAATATATGTGACTTGGAATCAGGAAATGGGGTTTGAGAGGAAAAGACGTGAGGCACACTTGTTTCTCTTTCACTGTTCGATGTCTTCATTATCTTACTCACAACTCTATAGGAAAAAACTGCTCTGGGACCAGAGGCCGAGGGACAATAGAATTACCCGTACCGTGACAAAACAAACATTTGACAGCATTTTTCTCTTCCTTTCTCTCGATTAATTCTACTTCACATTATTTTTCGCAAGATATTCAAGTTCAGTAAAAAATGATTTTTGAGTATTCGAACAAGGTGTTGTACGAATAGCGAAAAAGTTTTTGCACTTTTTTTGCAATGGATGATATTTTTAGCTTCTTTTTAAAACTTTGGTGATAAAAAATCCAGACAAACCTCCAACACACTTTTTTTATTACTAACAATTTTATTTGAAAGTATAAAAAAAATTTTAGAATCAGTCACACAAAATTTCTGCTCAAAACGTTCAAAAAAACTTACAGTACCAAAGCAAATTTCAAAAAATTTCTTCGAGAAAAATAGCATTTTCATCTTACATTTTGACACGAGAAATAATATTTAACTAGATTATAACTATTGATTTCAGATTAATGAGGAAATTTCTACAGGATGTTTTTATCTTGTACATTCGCCAAAAATCAGTACTTTTGAATTGAATTTTCAGATGAATACAAGATAAAAAACTTGTTTAAAAATTGCAAGAGTTGCAAAAGTTTTGACATGACTGCAGGAGTAACATAATGCTTCTTTATTTGAAATACCTATACGAATTTTACATAAATTTTCAAACGACTTTATTTTGAAATCATTTTGATGAGTGTTTCTTCAAATTTTTTGTCTATTCAATTTTTCGACGAATAATTGGCAAACATTGAAAAATTTTCTTAAGCACTGAAAAATATTTCAAATTTTTTTAAAAGAGTGTTAAATTAGCGAAAACTCTCATCAAATAGATGAATTTCGTTAAAAACTTGAAGAATAAAAAAAACAACAAAAACTGTGAAAGGCTGAAAAAAAATGATTTACAGCAGCAACAGCAGTGAATTAAATAAATAAAATTTCGTTTTATCTCAGAACAAAAATCTAGAGTGCAAAAAATTTTGCATTCGAAAGCATAGATGTACTTAAAAAGAGTTGAAAATGCTATTTAAGAAATTCGTGCTCGAGTAAAACAGAAAAAACGAAAGAAAAAAGACGAGAATTTCGAAGATCATTCGAAATTTCACGCATTTTCAATTTCTACGGGGACTCTATTATGTTCGAACCCCAAATTGGCCGCCCCCCGACTTTCGCCTTCCTGAAATAGCTCTGTAAGCGACCTTTCCTAAATTCTTGTGTGTCTGACTGAAAAGGCATTTCCTGATTCCAAGTCACAATAAAATTATGCAAGACGTTCACTTCAGAATAATTTTTCTTGCATTCGACAACCCTTCGATTACCAAATCTAATTCCTAATGTACTGGGCAATTCCAGGTAACCTCAAGGTACCAGTAAATGTCAGAGTAGATACATCCATTTAATTTTAATCAAATGAACCCATACACTAAGAACAGAAATAAATGAATTGCGTTTATCGGAGTTCACTGTAATTTATTGATTTCTGTTCAAAAATATACATTGTCCGATTGGTTTTATTCTGCCAAAAATATTGAATCACTATTCAAGAAATTTCTGCACATACAAGTTTTCAAAATGGAATCAGTAAACTGTTTTAAATGTAACATTCACGGAAAGTGTTTTAATTGTGAGTGGCTGCTTTACAATTTCCCGTCCAGCAGCAACATCAAGTTACCAGAATAATAATTAAATTATAATATTCATGAGTCATTTTTAATCATTGAGTTAATGTACACAAATAGAAATTGTATAGATTATGAATTTTCGTACGCTAAAAAATGAAAATATAAATATGAACTTCATTTCCGTATATTTAGTTAAAATATAAATCTTATTGAGCGAGCATCCCTGACCTCGGAAAACATTTAGGCGACATAGATATCCGAAATCAACCCTATTCACACAGAATATTCTAATAATAATGTAGCAGGAATGTTTTCAAAAATATTTCTGGAATATGCGTACGTCCAAGTAGTTTTATTGAAAATTATTGACAATTTAATTCTTATTTTCTTACACTCAGAGTCGATATTCTTAACGTGCATTAGTTGAATGTGTCTTAACGATCCATCATTTTCTTTTTTTTAGCAAAAAAGTCAGAAACTTATTTGTTTGAGGGAGGAAACTACCTTTTAGAAGATACATAAATCCACCAGTTCATGTTGTTTCCACGTTTAACCCATTTCTCGTGAAAATATTTGCAATAACTCTGAGACAATGGTTTTGAAAATACTTTGGCGCGTGCCGTTCAGAAAACACAAATTTCGTGTGCGTTGGATACAACGTAGACGTGCGAACCGCGTGAAAATTTTGGGCTTGGTAGAAAATGTGCTCCGAGCGTGCATCGGACACCAAATCGACGGAAATGAATATGACGGTAGACCTTCTGGCGCGACAACGCCCCCGCGCCCCCGCTTACGTTCTTCACGCAAAATCGAGGATTCGTCTTTCATTCAGCAGCCAAGGTCGCTGTTGGAGAAGAAAAAAAACCTGTTCTCTCTATGACGCTGCTGCTACAAGTGCTACTCGTTATAGCTACTAGTAGCCGCATATTATGATTTCAGATGTTACTGCCGCGCGTCTGCATGTTCTCCGGGGTCAGGGTTTCTCGCGCATTAAGTTTTACATTTGAACAATATGCAGGAAATGGATCTGATTATTTAATCAGTCGTTTCAATCGATATTATTTTTTGTATAAATTTCCATGATTGATGCTTAGC
The DNA here is from genome assembly GCA_028476575.1 of Platygaster robiniae. Classification (NCBI taxonomy): domain Eukaryota; kingdom Metazoa; phylum Arthropoda; class Insecta; order Hymenoptera; family Platygastridae; genus Platygaster; species Platygaster robiniae. The sequence continues at coordinate 20,513,954 of CM052026.1, forward strand.
ATAAAAAAATTTATAAAAAATTATGGTAATATAATTTCAGTATATACATATAAAAGCAACCAAAAATTTAATAATACGGAAAAATATAAGTGTATTCATGTTTCAATATTTATCAAATCAATAAAGAGATCTTCGAGTTCTTTGAATTACATAATGTTATAGTTATTTACAGGAAATATTCATTTAGATTTACATACAATTTTGTTGAATTTTCGTGGTACTTTGTAGATCTCTTGTGTTTGTCAGAATTTCTATATACATTTTTGAATACTATTCTCTAAAATCTGAAGTTTTCAAGATTTTTTTCGACTGATTTCTAAAAAAAATAAATCTCTTCAGATTTCGAGTATTTCAAACATTTTTTATTCTCTTGGTAAGGTCGGCATTTTTCTATATCATTCATGAAATTGAATCGATTATAGAAAAACTTCTCTGGATTCCTTTAAAATTTTTGTAATTGGATACTCCAAGATTAAATGTCTTATAGGTTTTAAATATATTAGAGATTTTTATTATTTCTATTCCATTTTATAATTTTCAGTATGTATTCATTGAATAAGTATTTTTTTTATAAGATTCTTATACGTTTGTAAAACTTTTTTAGATTGCTACGCAGATTTTAACAAGTCGCGAAGCTTTTAAGTTTTATAGATTTTTAGTATTTCGAAAGATTGATTCTAACACACAGTATGTTCATAAATTTCTACTATTTTTGAGAAATTTCTAGTGTTTTTCGCATTTTACTCATTGTCAGTATTCATACAATACCAAAAGTTTCTATAATTTTCATATTTCAATATAGATTTTTCGATTGTACTATCTACAATACAAAATTTATATATTTTACTACTTTCATGGTACTTTCATGGATTTTCGCGAAAATATCATTTACTATTTAAGGTTTGAACTTACAGGATGAATCACACCAAAATTACAGAAAAACTACTAAAAATTACAGATTTCGTGATCTAAAATAGGTTTTTCTGTAATCAAGGTGTGATAAACCCTGTAGCGCATACTTTTTTACTGTAATTCTGAAAAATAGAGTAAAAAATACTTGATATATAATTTTTCAGCTATGTGATGAAATTAAGATAGTTTCTTTGTAGTTTAAACATAATCAAAATGTATACGACGCCCAACCCTGATTGTATGTATGTAGTGCAAGAAAGTAAAAGAATGGTTCGAAGGTCACTACGTATTACGCGAAAATGGTCTCCATACGATTTTCGTATGTTTATCGTGTTGCATCCGCGGCTCGTGAAAATTAATAAGATTTTTTCATATCAGAATACGAAAAAAAAAGAACACACAAAAATGCTTTGTAAATGTACCGCGTCACAACTTCGCCGTGAAATTTCGACGACGTGCTTGACAAGCTTTCTCTCGCGTTTCCGGCGATTTCAGTGGCCGTATCTAATACGAGGTATTCGCAGAAGGGTTCGACAGGACCATGATGATCAGGGGAGAGTGAACAGTTTGCAGAATCTAACAAATCAATGTCATGACTTTTAGAAACTGGTCAATCAATAGAAGGTGGTTTTTCATGAATGAAAGAGTTTTTTCCAACCAATAATAGAACGCGGATTTCCCACTCTCATTCTGGAGTGTCTGAAAAATATAAGTAGCAACATGCATAATCGGTGCCTACGTCTGCTGATGATCGATGTTCACTTTCGTGAATTTGAAAGAAAATAAAAATTCATTACATTTGATGTAACTGTTTTCAAAAATTCATAAAATTTGTTACAAGAATCGTTGTTTCGCTTTTCGAAAATGCTTGCATTGTCTAGATCACAGTATGTAAAGTACTGCAATAATATATCTTCTTGAAGCACGTTATATGCTCGAATGAAAAAATTGTATTAACTTTTGGAATGAATTTCAAACAAAATAACGCGACGGCTTGGTAAACCTAATCTCGATGTATTATCAAATCTATGATCTGATGTAGAAATAGATAAATGCAGTAATAAGCATAAACAGTAAAATTGAGACCTATATGACCTTTATAAATTACTATTCAAAAATGAAAAACAACGATGAATTTGTTAACTAATCATGTTTCTCGCTATGTAAAGAAATTAACGACATCTGTTGTAGAAATACTTACGCGGATCTTGTGTAGACATCGTGTCAACGGTACACCCCAATTCTGTACACGAAATGTTTGCGTGATATTTACATGAATTCCACACAACATTTGCACGGGAGTAGCCCAATCACTGTTCGCGTTAATATTCTTTGCAAATGGTATAATTTACCCAAGTACAGAAATAGTGGTTATTGAAAACATTTTACTGCATCTTTCTAATGTTTCTTGAATAGTCAGAGTTTCGGGACGTATAATTAACGAAATTGGCAGTATATAACACAACTCGACGCAAATTTCTATTTTGAAAAATTTTCGGTTAACTTTTCGGAAATTTATACCTCAGGGCATTCATAAACAAGTCATAATAGAGTTTTGAAAGTTCAGTTCTTGTTTTCGGGTATTTAGCAATAATACATGGAAATAAATAAGTTCTCAAATACGTTTTATTTCAAAAAATAATATCACAATAATGTGCTTTATGCAAGGAATTCCTTTCCGTATTTTTTTTGGTCGTAACAATCATAAGAGTTATATAAGTCATACACCCTTCAATTATGTCCGACTAATGCACCATTATATTTTCCGTCGGGCGGGCTATCCACATGGCATCGCTCGCTCTTCAATTGTTAACCTTGGGTCCCGAACAGATGCGTCGGGTGCATTCCCAGTCGGCGGTCTCTGGAGTGTGCCAGTAGCCCGCGATAGCTTAATACCTTTTCCTTTAATAGTAACTTACATTTGAAAGGCTACTTATTTTCTTCATCGGTTTTTTTGTCCAATGTTTTGAAAATCTTGGAAAAATTTGGAAATCCTAAAAAGCTTATGTAATCCGAGAAATGTAAAGAAATTAAAAGAACCCCTGAAAGTTCGTAAAGTATGAGAAATGATGAAAATCACGGGAAGTTTAGAAACCTAGAAAATTCGATCATTGCAAACACTGTTAACTTGAACAGGGATTGGGCTATTCCCGTGCAAATGTTGTGTGGAATTCATGTAAATATCACGCAAACATTTCGTGTACAGAATTGGGGTGTACCGTTGACACGATGTCTACACAAGATCCGCGTAAGTATTTCTACAACAGATGTCGTTAATTTCTTTACATAGCGAGAAACATGATTAGTTAACAAATTCATCGTTGTTTTTCATTTTTGAATAGTAATTTATAAAGGTCATATAGGTCTCAATTTTACTGTTTATGCTTATTACTGCATTTATCTATTTCTACATCAGATCATAGATTTGATAATACATCGAGATTAGGTTTACCAAGCCGTCGCGTTATTTTGTTTGAAATTCATTCCAAAAGTTAATACAATTTTTTCATTCGAGCATATAACGTGCTTCAAGAAGATATATTATTGCAGTACTTTACATACTGTGATCTAGACAATGCAAGCATTTTCGAAAAGCGAAACAACGATTCTTGTAACAAATTTTATGAATTTTTGAAAACAGTTACATCAAATGTAATGAATTTTTATTTTCTTTCAAATTCACGAAAGTGAACATCGATCATCAGCAGACGTAGGCACCGATTATGCATGTTGCTACTTATATTTTTCAGACACTCCAGAATGAGAGTGGGAAATCCGCGTTCTATTATTGGTTGGAAAAAACTCTTTCATTCATGAAAAACCACCTTCTATTGATTGACCAGTTTCTAAAAGTCATGACATTGATTTGTTAGATTCTGCAAACTGTTCACTCTCCCCTGATCATCATGGTCCTGTCGAACCCTTCTGCGAATACCTCGTATTAGATACGGCCACTGAAATCGCCGGAAACGCGAGAGAAAGCTTGTCAAGCACGTCGTCGAAATTTCACGGCGAAGTTGTGACGCGGTACATTTACAAAGCATTTTTGTGTGTTCTTTTTTTTTCGTATTCTGATATGAAAAAATCTTATTAATTTTCACGAGCCGCGGATGCAACACGATAAACATACGAAAATCGTATGGAGACCATTTTCGCGTAATACGTAGTGACCTTCGAACCATTCTTTTACTTTCTTGCACTACATACATACAATTTTACGTTTGAACGAGGGAGGTATATGACGCCATGTAAAACAACAATTAATTTTCTATGCAGTAGGCGCGTCTGTGAAGAAAACACAGAAAACTCAATGAATATTTATTACGCTACAAACAAAAAATACAAGAATGTAAAAAGTTCCCTTGAAAGTCAATCTTCTAATTTCCAACACATACAATTGTTCAAATGTCTACATGAAGTTACAAATTAATAAATGTATTCGGGTACACGGAAGAAAAAGATTCGTTGAGGTACGGAAAATTTTCGTAATATTCGTGAGAACGAGATGTTTTCGCTGTGACAACGAAATTTTTCTTTGTGTCTATGAATTTAACATTCTTAAAAGTTGGAATTTCGATGAAAAAAAAAAAAAAAATCGAAGATTTGATGTAAATGAGTGATAATGGGAAGATTTGGATGATACACTGTAATTATATATATGACTTTCATCTTTTTATGCTGATGGAGATGCGATTCTCGATAGTAGAATTCAAATAAATTATACACATTCTACATCACCTGAATTTTTGCAGTGACTTGAGTTCTTTTTGAACCCAAAGTTAGAACTACATTTGTCTGCGTGGAGAAAATGTTTTTCATTCACGATAACCAATTTCACTGCAATACCACGCGTTTAAAGAAGTAAAATAGCACTGTTAAACAAGAGCGTACGCAGAAAGGCAAGGATAGCGGTCAACCTGCCTCTCCCCTTTCCCGAACTACCGTGGCATTTTTGTTTTCGAATCCGTTCAAGAAAAACAAGAGTTTTTTCCAATTAAAATCACCTATTTTGTTTCGATCAATGTACCTCGATCAAACAATGTAATTCGAACAAAGTGAGAAAAGTAATACATAATTAGTCTAACAGAAAAAACCAAGTGCATTCTTAATGTAATACGTGAATGAACCGACGACGACTGATAGAAAAAACTATCCTTCAATTATTACTTCAATCACATACAAGCACAAAAACAAAGTGGAAGCGGAAAAAACCATATTAATAAGATGTCCAAATACATCGTAAATCATGCTTGAATATGAACCATTAGTGGCGGATCGACGGGGGGGGGGATGGTGTTTTTGGATCCGGACCCCCCGTATTGGAGACTTTGTTTTTTTATAAAATATATCTATATAAATAATATACATAGATATACAGATCTGATAAAACCCCAACAATAGCAAAATACTCGATACGCCATTGTGTACCATTAATCATATTAAAATTTCTATTTTCTGTTTGTCTATCATTTATGCATATAACGTCTGGTCGCCGTTAATCAGATATTATTCCCGTACTTCTTAATCCTCGGTTTCAAATTTTTTTGTCTTGAAAATCTAATTTATTTTCAATCTTAGTAACTATTACAATTATATATTGATTTAAAATCCTTTTTAAATAATACAATCCAAGTTTTTCACAATAGGTATAAATACATGTATCAATATTATATAAACTATTTTCGATATTTCAGCGTTAGAACTAGGGTTGTGCGGGATCACGATGTTGGGATGGTGCGGGAAATGCTTCGGGACGGGAAAGGCACTTTCCCGATATTTTCGGGATTACCCGAACTTTTTGGGATTTCCCCGACTTTTCTATGTCTCTGAATTTGCCGGAAATCTTTTCCAGGAAAATTCTCAAATTTTTGGAAACCCATATCTGTTCGAAAATCCTGAACTTTAACTTAACTCTAAAAAATCATGATATACATGAATGTTTCATGTTATGTCAGTCAAACTGTTATTTACACAAATATTTCGAAGATATCTGTGAATCACTATCAACTTGTTTTTACTATGCATGTATTCCCCAAGAATAAACTGGCATTTTTTATGTTCTGTAAATTGTGATTACCAGATTACATCGTGAATATAACATAGAATAAATCGACACTTATAATACTACCACTCTCGATTTCCCTGACAATATATTTCCGAGAAAATTACTTAACTATAAAATCGAGAATAAGACAGTATTGTGTTCAAAGTACTCTTGATCAAAACTACAAAGATCATCTTAAAATACTATAATTTCATATTTTTTATATGTAACAAAAATTAAGCTTTTCTTTCTGAGTATACAAAGTTTCAGCATTTAACATTTTCGACAAAACTGATATACCTAAACTTTAGTTTTTAGAGTGAATAATAATAGTTTGAGGTTCGAAATCTATAATGTATCAGCATATATCGATTCTAGACTTTTTCTAATAGTATATGTATATTCAAATATTGTACAATCCCAAAATTTCAAAAATTGAGAATCTATCGAAATTACTAAATTTTAAAAAATTCGTAATTCTCTAGATTTCCGAAATTCGAATACATTTTTAACAATGTAGTATAGTTCCAGAGATATTCTGCCGATTTTAAAGGCGAAAAATCGAAGTACTTAGCAATCCAGAGTATCAACGAACTCTCAAAATCTGGGAAAAGATCCATGAAATTTTCATAAGTATCTGTAGGTTGTACACTCTGAAAAAAATTTTTACCTTGTGGTGAAATTGTACTATAATTTTACAGTACTAGTAGCGTTATGAGCGTCATAACGCTACCGTTTCATGGTACGAAGCCGGTCATAACGTACTCGTACTGTAAAATATCGTACATTACTTTGACATAAAGTCATTTTCCTACTCGTGCAAAATGACTTTACCGTCCTAGTAATGTAATACACTATTACTATAATTTTACTACACGCAGTTGGAATTCCTCAGTCACTGTTTACTAATATTCCACATTTTTATAAAAGTTCAAACTACGTGTAGTAAAATTACAGTAAAGTTTGACTCACAAGTTAATGGTTAATGACTTTCGGTATGGTAAAATGAAATTACCGCAAATTTTCTTTGGGATGTATGAATACTTTGAAAATGAATAAATCACTGAAATTACAATCAATAACTCTTCTCATGAAAAATACTTCGAATCTATAAAAACCCGAATAATACAAAGATTTGTGGAATTCCAAAAAATGCTGATTATCTATCAAAAAGCAAGAAATTCCTACAAAACTTTTTAAGTACTTAAAATGAGGAGAAATACTTGGAGAAAATAGGGATTCTTGAAATCTCTGAATATTTATACAGAACTTCCTCAAGAATGAATAACATTATAAATCGTGAAGTGTCGAAATCAAAAACTCTTGAAATAAGTCTGTAAACTCGCCATAGTGTCCTTAATATTGCATAAAGAATGAAAAAATAAGAAGAAATACCAAAAGTAAAATAGATTTTCGACGTTTCCGTGATCTGATAATTAACTTCTCGGAATTTCCTGTATTTTATAGATTTCCCGGATTTTCCGAGATTTCCCAAACATTTAGGGATTGCCCGAAAAACTCGGGATCCGTCCCGACCCAATGCGAAATTTCCTGATCCGTGAAATTCTCCATGCCGCATACCTCTAGATTAAATACATACAAATCAGAAACACTCCAGCATCGACTTGCTTTGCCGGGCGGCCGACAGTCACTGAAATGCAAGCTCAAAAGCAATAGCGATGAGCCGATGAAGCGACTCACAGATCATCACTAGCGCCAATAGCGCTGCCTGTGTTAGGCGACCTACATTACCGTCTAAGATATTACCAATGAAGATTCGGATAACGAGATAAACAGTATTAAATTAATATCTAATTTTTGCTTCGATAAAAAAAAATTCTGTACGTTCTTGTACATAGATTGCAAAATATGAATTTGCAACTATTACAGACTTTACAATTGCAGATATTTCACTGACAATTGTAACAGAACACATACATGCATTTTCTTCACTTATAAATTATTGACAAATGATTTTAATGATTTTTTTCATTAATTATGATAGAAAAATAGTTTTCACACCATCCTTGATAAAAACAGCGATAGATATCGCCAATTACGTCCTAAAAAAGTAAGGCAACTACTTTCCGAATGTTACCCATCCATTACCCGACTATGGCAGTCGAGCGCGTTACGTTAGGGTATATATTAGACGACTTGGAACATTTAGTCTCATTCACAGTCGAGACAATGGCGAGTATAGACGTTTTCGGGAAACATCTAATCAAGAATCAAAGAATACGTGGCCCTCCTGGTGTTGGATTCAAATTGATATCTGACGGTCATTACGATCTCCAGAATAAAAAATTGCCTAATGTTGCAAGGGGTGAGATTGAAACAGATGGTGCTTCATACCAAAATATTGGTGATGCTGAAGAATTGCTGTTATCCGAAATGGAGGTGTTGGAAACGATTTTGAAAAAATCCATTGAAACTCTGACTAACATGTATCAAAAGCATGTGACTGAAAACTCGGAGATAATTTTGAGAATTCAGAGTCGTTTGAAACGTATCGAGAAGGAAGTATTTATCGATGTTACACCAGAAAAAGATGTCTACGAATAAAAGCCCGCGTACAGACGAGCAGCACTCATTAGCATCATGGATATCAAGGAAGCTCTAGTGGAAGAACTTCATAAACCTGCAAGAAGAAATTATCGACGACGTTATGTGGATATGCGTGGAATGGATGAAACGTGGCAAGCTGACCTCGTCGACATGTCAACTTTTGCTGACAAAGGTTACAAATTTTTGCTCACCGTCATCGATGTATTCTCCAAGTACGCTTGGGCTGTGCCAATCAAATCAAAGAATGGACCTGACGTCACTGCTGCTATGAAGACTGTGCTCAAGGATCGCCAACCTAAGAATCTACACGTCGATCAAGGCAAAGAGTTTTACAACAAGGACTTCAAGGCGTTGATGACGCAGCATGGAATCAACATGTACTCTACATTCAGCGGCATGAAGGCATCAATCTGCGAACGTTTCAACCGCACACTCAAGAGCAAGATGTGGAAACGATTCTCTCTCCAAGGAAATTACAAGTGGATCAATATCTTATCTGACTTGGTGTCGAGCTATAATGCAACCAAACATCGAACAATCAAGATGAAGCCCAACGATGTTACTCCAGCTGATGAAAAACGTCTGCTTGATAAAATGTATTATATCAAACATCAGAAAGAGGGGAACAAGTTCAAGGTCGGTGACAAAGTCCGGATCAGCAAGTACAAACATGTTTTTGAGAAGGGATATACACCCAACTGGACTACGGAAATAGTCACCATCGCTGCTGTAAGGCCAACGCATCCCACAACCTACAAGCTCAAGGATCACCAGGAACAGTCCATCGAAGGAGGATTCTATACCGAAGAACTTGCCAAAGTGAAACATCCCGATATATACCTTGTGGAAAAAGTGTTACGCAAGAGTGGATCTAAACTATATGTACAATGGCTAGGATTTGACAATAGTCATAATAGTTGGATAAATAAAACAGATATGTAATCAATAAACATTTATTTGTATATGTATTGAGTGTTTTTAATCAAACCTATACACATATGTATAATTCAGAAAAAAATTGTTTTACATATGATGAATTCATTTCCGCACCACCATAGCCCTCTTACAATCGTACAGGGTGGTAGAATTCATGATGCGTTTTTGTTGACGTGGTATCCCCAGTGGGCCTAATCCACGACTTTTACATTTCAAACAGTAGTAGTAATATTGACAGTTTTTGCCTCAATTCATTGATATTTACAATTCCTCGTTGATGTCCATCAACTCTCTTATTTTATAGTGGCCGTGAGCCAAAGTATCTGTTGTAGTCGACAATAGGTAACGCTTGTCATCATACGGATTCAACGCGAGTTTTGTTTGTCTAATGGTTTGAATTTCATGCAGGTGCGATCTAAAAAGATGTTGAACGCGATACTCTGTGCTCTCGCTGTAGAGGCAATGGATATAATCGTTGAAATCTATTGTTTTGGCCACAACCCATCCTTTGACTCCTTTGGCTTTTTTTATTCTATCCTGACCTTCGACTCGAACACTGTAAATCTTACTGTGAAGGCCTACAAATTCAGTAATGATTTTTCCGTTGCATTCGTCCTTCATAAGACCCACAACTTTTTTGTTTTTCAATTCAATGTCGAACCGATTGGGTGAAGGATAATCTGATGTATCGAATTGATCGATGTTTTCCTTCATCATTTTATATGGATTTAAATTTTTCACTTCATAAATTAGACTGTCTGTATCGGTATACAGAATTTTCGCGTTAGTTGGAGGTTTCATAAAGTCGTAATGGAAGGAGTACAGGCATGTTTTGGAAAGGTCGAGAACGCAGAAGCCTATATAAATTGGTTTGTTAATTGTAACTTCGACGCGAGCTAATTTAATTGCAACTAAGTTTTCCTCAAAAATTGTACGTGAAACGAAATTCGGTTTGGAAATCAAAGCTTCTGCGCCATATCGACCTAACCATTGCATGACTAATTTTATATCTACACGTTTTCTCACATTCTCCATGGTTTTTCCGTATACCGCATTGTTCATTAATTTATACAGATTTTTTTCAGATTCATTTTTAGCATTTTCACGAAGTTCACTGTTTAAATCAATGTAAGACTTTAACCATGGAGATTGCTTGAATTTCAATATTCTATGAATGCAACGCAAAATTAGACCATGTTGCAATGCCTGCCGCAAGTTTCTATAATGAATGACGTACCGTTTTTTCGACTCAAGAGTAGTCAAAAGCTTTTTACACTTTGAACCGGGTGGAGTTTTGTGCTCGGCGCAAAACGGCAGGTCATTATGCGCATCATGAATTCCCTGTGGATACTCGAGATCCACTTCGAAGATGTAACCTTCCTCCGCATCATCAGCTACATCCCATTTAAAATCTTGTTCAAAATTTTCGATCCACTCAAATCCCTTGTACGGCAAGCATTGCGCCATGGCCCACCCGTATAAGTTATTCACATCAAAATACATTAAATACTTTTCGTCTTCTTGGGGATTGTAATCGTCGGTGTAGTAGGGATTGTTGGCTCTAGTATATAGATGACTGCATTGGGAGATTCCTCCTCGAATGCCCCGCTCGATAAAGAGGAGCTTGCCAATGTCGGTAAGAAGCTCCAATTCAATGCCGGTGTGCTTGAGCATGGCGTCCCAGCTGAATCTTGGCGTTGTATAATAGTGTGCAGGATCCAGTCCATAAGACCCGATGCAGCCTTCTCGAAAGTTTTTAAACACGTCTGCCAGGAGAAGGACATCAGTTTTCAAGTACAGGTCGGAATAAGCTCCGAGCGACTCAATATTAAATGCCTGCCAGACTGTCTGAGCATGGCTGCAATCAAAAAAATTTTATGACTTACAAAAAAAAAGCAATGTTGTAAATAATAGTTTCGATCGTAAAAATTGAAATTACCGATAGTCATTGTCGGAAACGTTCTCATCCGTCAGGGTGCTGTGAAAGGCTTCTTGGGGCGGTAGATAGACCACCTCCAACTTTTCCCAAGAGTCCACGTACTCGTAGGGAAAAACTCCTTTCTTCATGAGGAGCTGTAATCGTTCGTCGTCAAGATACGAGTATTCTCGATGGATGATGGTTTTCTTGTCATTCTCCAAGTACGACGCAAGTTTATCAAGCGATGAGGTCATAAATCTGAGCGAGTTTATGAATCGCAGAGATATCTTGTTGTCCTCGAAGTGTTTGGTGAATGAGACGTATCTTTCCATTGTCTGTGGAATTAGTGTGACGCGTCCCTCGGTGCACTTGGCGATTTGTTTTATTACCAGATGACTGTCATAACCGCTCAGGTTATGGAACACGACAGGGATGGTGAGTGCATCTTGGTATTTGAGATTGCATTTTAGATGAGCGACTCCACGAAACTTTCCGGTGAGATGGCAGTGGTCTCTCACTCTGGTTTGACCTTTCAGAGTTGTCTTGCAGATGTGACAGTCTGTAGATTTTCTAAACATCTCTTTTTCTGCTGACGTTAGAGGATCCATGGGTTTGGGATCGTTCATCTTCTCCTGAACTATTTTAGTGAGTTTTACCAACTCTTCGGAGAACCACTGCGCAGGATCGTGACCTCGATAACTCGCGTAACGAAATTGTTCTTCATCGAAGCTAGACTTGACATAATAGCCAACGCTGCAAGCTTCATGATCTTGTACGACACGAGTGTTTTTTTCACTGTCGAGAAGTTCTTTTTTTTTCAATAAGCATTCGAAATCTGCATACACGACGTACGGAACTTTGATGTTATTTTTGTGATTGTTGAATTTCAGAGTATTTTTATCGGGTGCAGGCAAATTAACTTTACACGTATTTACTTCTTTACAATCAACTTCGTGAGCAGTCAGCTTTTCTGCAGAGGTGAAATAATGAAGACATCGTTCACAAATGTATCGTTTTCCGTTGTGTTTGGAAAGTTGTGAGCTTACAAGTCTGGAAAGATCTTTAATCCAGACATAATGGTACCGGAGAGGTTCACACTCTTCGTCTTCATCATAATGATTTTGTATGAGAAGTAAATTTACATGTCTTTCCTGCTTTTCTTTAGTGATATGGATAGGAGCGACTGAAAATTCTTTGTTTTTCAAAAGTATGTATACATTAGTGGAAATGCTGTTGAGTTTTTCGAATAAAGAAGCCTGTTTTGGCATAATGGGAAACGAAATGCCATTAAAGTTGAGTTCATCTTTGTATTGTAGGTATTTGGTCAATCGTTGAGGATCCTTTTCAACAGGATGTAAAGCAGATAAAATCGCCCATTTAAAACACTCGTCATCAAAATTTTGAATATTTATACATGCTTGCTTTCGTTTCATCGGTCCTGGTAGCTCGATGAAGGAACCTGCTCGTAAAGGATTGTAATTGTTAATGTGTACACCGAGGCTTACGATCCGACGCAGCGTCCATCCAGATCCTTGGTGTTAAAACTCTTCGATCTTTCGCAACAAGTGATCCCTGAAGTTGGTGTTAAATCAGATGTTGAGGTCCGTTGTTTGGGTGATGCTGACGTTGCGAGTTTCAAAGTTTTTCAACTCTACGACCTCTTCGTCGGCCTTGACGATACTAAATTCTCCATCCAGGGATGTGTAAACTTTCAAGGCATTTTCGGTTTTCAGGCTTTCCTCGACTTTGGATACGAAAAGTTTTTGGGCTTCCAACAAGAACTCGGTAATGTCTAGGTGTCGTAAGTTGATGATGACACCTGTCTGTATATGTGTCTTAAATGCAGTGTCGAGATCTTCCCATTCCACGCCGTTTTGCAATCCAGCTCCACTCAAACGCAGCTGGCAAATGTAGCTGCGTAACCGTTGGATTGCACGCATGCACTGAATTTTCACTGCACCCAAACTATTTGCACTCGATTCACGTAATTCGCTAATGTGCGCGATAGCGACATTGTTTAACGCTGTAGGGTCAACCGCACCACCCTTCGTCAAAAGTCGTTTTTGTGCATTGATTACAACGTATGCGGCCTTGAGTTTCGATTCCGCCATTTTTTCGAAAATTGAATGTCACTTTGTCGCAACAAACTGTAGCGCGACAAAGCGTAGCACGAGACTGTAGCAGGAGACTGAAGCACGAGCCTTAAATAAGTTCTCTCAACGTTTGCTCGGGTTCACTCGGCAATGTTCGGGCTCACTCGGCAACCTTCGGGCTTACTCAGCAATGTTCACTCGGGAATGTTCACTCGGAAATGTTCGGGCTTACTCGGAAATGTTTACTCGGTAATGTTCACTCGGCTAAGTCTACCACGACATCTCACGATTTAAACTTGTGATAAAAACTTTTTCACTTTCTCGACTTCATATATAACTTCATCATTTTGGAAAAGCTCGCAAAATGATTAAATTATTTTAAAATTTTCAGGCACGACTCGATTCATAATTGCTTTCGCGCACAGTTTTCGGAAATTGAAATTAAGGAATAAATCAGCGACTCTATATAAATTTAAAACAATATCGAGATGATCCTTACGAAAATCCACCCTCCCGGTATATAAAAATAATAAAAAAACGTTCAATAATGCCACTGGTGAACTCAGCAATAAAAGTTTTACAGTTTTCGGATTCTTTCCATGTATGGCTTAATAAAGCTTCAAAATATTCCGATTGTGCTGCGAGAATTGCTCTATGAATGTTAAATATACGATCGGGTGTGATGATAGAAAAATTCGCTTGATTACCCGTTAATAATAAATTTTCAAAACTTTGCGCGAAAACGTTGAGTCGCTCACCTTGTTGAGAGTCGCATCTATCCCAATACTTGTAATATATTTCCAATTTGACTGTAAATTTACCGCCGTCTACAAGATTTCCTTCTGGAAGCTCGAATTCCCCTTTGCCGGTGTGAAAAATATGATTGAACTCGTCAACAAAAATTGTCTTGATGCTTTCGATTCTTGTTGCTATATGCCAATCAACTGAACTGTCAATACACGTATGACAATGAACGATTGATCGAAACTTGTATTCGCTGATTTTACGCGCTGTCAGTTTCCACATGTGATTATAAGCGCGCACCCCAAGATAACGCTCGTTGCCGATTTCTTTTAAAAAACCCTCTAGAGATAAACGCATCGTTGTGTGGATGAAAAGTATATTAATCTAGAAAAACCGTTTTTCACTACCGGCCCGAATTAACGCGAATTTAAATGACGCGGAGTGCCGCGCGAATCAACATTAAGATGGTACGGAATGCTGCGTCAATCGAAATTCAGATGGTCAGAGTGATGTGTGAAACGTGACTGACTAATGATTGTGAAATTGAGTTGACTTATATAGAGGTAGGTGACGTCATCACCAATTCTCCACTCTTCAACATGAGTCATAGATGGATTTTGAGAATTGATCGATAAAGATAATCGAATCTGTAAATAATGGAATCAAATGACTTTGATGTCAGAAACAAAACAGGATATTCAAATTACAACTGTAAACAAAAGTATCAAATGATAACTACACAGTGAAAAACGCTATGATCATATTACATCTTGGACCGGAAGTTGGTTTGTAAACAAAGGTTATAAATTTGTCACGATCAAAGGATACCGCTGTTGGAAATCACCAATAAGATTCATTTGCATCTATGCCACAATTTTTTCATATAAACACTTGGATCTATATTGAGCTCAGATTAAATTACATTCACATCCTGAAACTTGGTACAATAAACAAATGTGGCAAATCTTGGTGTCATATTTTTAGTGTTTTTGAATCTAAATAATAACATGAAATTTGTTGATTCTCAAATTACATTCATATCCGGAAATTTAATATTATAAACAAATGAAGTAAATTTTAGTATTTTTGTAGTATAAATAATAACATGAAAGTTGTTGAGTCTCAAACTACATAATGTTTTAAACTCATTTACACATATAAAATTATGAAAGTATCATTAATAAAGTTTTATAATAGAAAAATGCAAATAAAACATATAATCTGGTAATAGTGATATGAAATTTCGAGATGTTTGAAACTTATTCACGCATATAAAATTATGAAAGTATCATTAGTAGAATTTTAATTCTGAAAAATGGAAATGAAACTCGCAATCTCGTATTATTATTCAAGTTATCCGTTATAATAAAACTGTTAAAAATTGTAGATGAATATTTCGAAGGTTCCAAATAATGTTCTTTTTGACGCTCTAAAAGATAAGATGATGCGATAGTACATCGCGGTGCAGTGTCATATTATACGATAAAAATTTTTTAAGGCTTACTTGCGATTTCTAGGAGACCGCTGTTTATAAATTCGCGCTAGGTGTTCAAATTACAACTCAAAATATCTTTGGAATAAAATTGAGATGGATAAAATGAATATTCTTTTTCAATCACAGTCTGAAAGAACAGTTCCTACGAATCACTTCATTCAACAAAAAAAAAATGTATCCATCATTTTTTTTTGAAAACGCGAGGTATTTCCTGCCGGAAAATTTCCATGATTTTTCGGATGTGGTGTACGTGACGATTGTACATCACATTTTAACATCTTTGATCACCCATGGACTAAGTGCAATACATGTCATACTCGGAGAGGAGTATAAAGTTGTTGGAAATTTCGTGATTTCGGTGAGTACAGGATATTTATAAATAAAAGCTCTTCCTAAGCGCGAAATATGAGGATTAGGTCTTTTATGGTAGAGTTTATGAGGGTTATCTTAATTCGATAATTAGCTGAGGTATACTTTTTTTTTTTTCAAGGAACGTGATCTCGATGAGCAACAAAGACTACAAAAAATTGTGAAAATTCGGAGTGATGTGGAGCGTTTTAACAAAGTAATGGAAAAAACGATGAAATCGAGGGGCGGATTTCTACCCTGGAGAACGATTTGCAAAAAAATAATGAAGAGTTTGCAGCACGCCAGGAGGAATTTGATAGAGTAAAAATAAATTATGAATTAGAGAATAGGGAACTACAATTAAGGTTGGATGAATGTGTAAATGAGTGCGAAAAAGAACAATTATACAAGAGATCACTGATGGTAGAGGGCGATTTTGAAGATTGTGAAGAGTCGTTTAATGCGTTTTGTCTGGAAAAAAATTTTAAATCAATAGATTTGGATGAGTGTTTAAATCAAGAGAGAGAAAAGTATGATATGTTAATGGGCACGATAGTGCGAGAGAGTACATATATGCGGAATATGTATGGCGTGGAGGAATAGTTTAAATTTTTTATGATTATTATCATACTGGGATTATCATTATAATAGCGTAAAGCGTATCAACGCAATGTTTAAAAGCATATGTTTAATATACCTTTATAAATAAATACACCCCTGTTTGATCGACTGCGGGTAATTAACTGACCACCACCATCTTTAATTCCCACTTTATCGACATCCGCCATCTTTTATTTCTACTTTACCACCGCCCTACCTTACCGACGGCCGGGGGGGGGTCACGTGATGGGAGTAGGAGTGGGGTGCGCTCGTACTCTCTTAGTCCATCTACTGTGCTTTTAAATTATTTTATGCAACTACATTTTTACTATATTTTTACATTTTTACTGCGACATTTTCAACTGTACAATTGTTTTACATAAATATATCTTTTTTGTATGAACAATGACATTTTTTTTCAATTGAAACATTTTTAACTTTCTATAATTGCCTACATTTTTCTACAAAACCTCGGAAATACACATGACGAATTCCCAATTTTCGTATTATGACGAGCGTGGGAATAAAAACTTGTGTCCAGAAAAAATTTGTTCTTGTAAAAATGCATTTTTGCTACCAAAAATTCAAAATTCGCGAGAACTGTTATTCGAATAATTTCCCGCCTTGTCAAATATTCGTCCTCGAGTGCTTAACTAGCGACACCTGCAAAGGTCATGTACTCAAATGGAACTAAATTCCTTTCCTCATTGCTTTTTATGGAGAGTGGCCGACACTGGACGAGGTTAATGCGACGTGGCCAGTGGTGGCCAGTGGTGGCCAGCAACGCCAACCTTAATGTTGAAACGTCACGGTTTGCATCAACGTTGGCACAACCGCATTTACGGTCAATACGACGGGTTTTTTTCCAAGTGTACATATGTAGTTCAAAACAGCTGACTCAATTGTCGCTAATTGTCTCAAATGTTGCTAAATGCAAGCTGAATGCTGCTAAAATCCTCGTCGAAAACCTAATTTTTGACAGTTTTCGGTGGTTTTCGGATATGCATTCTACTAGATGGACTCTGGGGTGTTTCAAACAGATTTGAGTGTTTCCAAGGTTTGATCTACTTCTACAACTGTACAATTCAAGTTCGAACTTTTATCTGTAAAAGTAAGCGAGTTCCATACCTCGAATTTCTTGCTTCAAGTCAATGACGATTACAATTAAAGTAAGGCCAGCTGCTATTGTATACCGACCAACAATTCAATCCCGCCAATTCCTTTTTTTTTTGACATTCACATTTCAACAACCTATACGATAGTTTTTTTGCCAGCGATTTTAATGTTTATATTTTTACACAGCAACTTCAATCAACTTGAAAACAACTTTGCATTGTCGTTTTAAGTATGTTGTTGGATTTCACGCATATCGAAAATTGCTTTTGGACAAATTGTGTGCTGAATAAATAGCGTTTTTTACCCTCACTCATCCTGGCGGAAAAATTTCAACCAATGAAAACCATTGAAACCCGACCTTGGTTTACAAGGGTTTTAACTGGTTATCATTGGATAAACATAATTTTTATTTTACCTTTACACACCTTTTTTTTAGTTTTTTACCCTAAAGCGTTAATAAACTTATAAACAAACTATTCTAGTAATCATTGTAATATAGAAGATTGGAATTATTTAACTTTAACGATACTTTGTTATAAGAGCCTTTAATTTATACGTCCCTGCAGAACTAAAACATTTCAATGACGCGTATCTCCAAAAAAAATGCTTTCATAAAAGTTTTTTCCGTGAAAACGTGTTGAAGCGGTGAGTAAATAATCGTGTAACGATGAAACAAAAAAAACTTTTTAAACAACAAAATTAAAATCATGTTTGACCAACGAAAACCAGTAAAAACACTTGAAAACCGTAGTCGGTTTTCAATGGTTTTCATTAGTCCAAAATTTTTCCGCCAGGGCATGATTAGGACTAAGTTTTTTCGCTATAACTGCTGCAGAAGTACTTATAACCTCTGTCTTCGATTTTTCAATGCCGGGAATTCTATGTTTGGAACTTATGCTGTGGAAAATTAATATTTCAGTAAATGAAATAGACTGTATTTCAAATGTCCAATAAATAAAGTCCGCAGAATCTAGTTATTTTTTAAAAGTTCTCAATGTTCATATCTTCATAGTTGATGATTTTTAATTGTTAAAAAAAGTGACTTTTATTGTTGTATTAAGACAATTGAGACGAAAGTGACTTATATTTGATTAATAAATATACCTTGAAGTTCAGGATGACACTTTGAAATTGAAAAATTAAGTCAATTGCAAAAATAATTGAAAAACTTCTTATTTTTTCTATTTATTTTTAAACTGTTTATCAAAACCACCCAGTAAACCTGTGAGCTCACAGTAAGCTCACAGTGGGCTTACAACTTCCGCTTTTCAAACACGTTGGCGTGAGCGTACTGTGAGCTCACTGTTAGCTTCCATGGAAAATCTCGAGGTGAGTTTACTGACGGTTTTCTGTGGGATACTTGTGAGTTTTTTGGGAAAAACAGACTTGCTTTTTTCATGTATGCCACATGCATCAGCATGCATGTCAAAACAAATGATTTTTTTTCTTTCTGTTTTTTGCATTGCATTTTTTTGCACAAAGAAAATTACAAGTTAAATTTGCAACCATGAAAAATTATTCATCTATATTTGTGGAAAGTAAAAAAAAAACATATTGGACCTCAACTTCCTAGTGATTGTGTCTACTGTCCCTTTCTGGCACAAGTAATGACATTAGGGAAATGGGCAAAAAAGTATCATATTAATTAACAGGAGACATCCACTTGATTTAAGCATAAAACTTGACACATGAGAAAAAAACCAGCAGCTATCAGTCGAGAGAGCGAATTTTCAAAATTTGAATTACTTTATATTCGAATTTTTTAAATTCGCTCGCTCTCCCTAAGCGCTCGCCAGATGGCTGCTGGTTTTTTTTTCTCATGTTTCAAGTTTTGTGTAAAATGCTTAAATCAAGTGCATGTCTCGTATTAATTAATATGATACTTTTTTGCCCATTTCCCTAGTAAGTGTCATTACTTGTGCCAGAAAGGCATGGTAGACACAATCACTAGGAAGTTGAGGTCCAATATGTTTTTTTTTTTTACTTTCTACAAATATAGATGAATAATTTTTCATGGTTGCAAATTTAACTTGCAATTTTCCATTTGCAAAAAAATGCAATGCAAAAAAAAGAAAGAAAAAAAAATCGTTTATTTTGACATGCAAGCTGATGCATGTGGCATACATGAAAAATGCAAGTCTGTTTTTCCCGGGAAACGAACCTCGAGATTTTCCATGGAAACTAACAGTCAGCTCACAGTACGCTCACGCCAATATGTTTGAAAAGCCGAAGTTGGAAGCCCACTGTGAGCTTACTGTGAGCTCACAGTTAAGCTCATAGTGAGCTTACAGGTTTACTGGGCATGAACTATATCTTTGAATTTATTGAATTTTCCAATTGGAATAACAAAGAGATCAATTGTGAAAGGTTCACACAAAATTTAGAAAAAAAATTTGAGAAACATCTTAAATTTTGAGAATTTCGTTTTTTTTACTGCATATTTTTTAAAAAACCTCCTTTATTGTTTCAATAATTTTGAATTCGTTGTAAGTATCGAAAAATTTGCTTGATAATAAAATTGTTAAGTCACATTATTAAGGGGTCGTGCACATAATACGTCACGCGATTAAACAAGGACAAGAATATAATTCAAGATAAGTAAGACAAAGACATGAACAGAAAAAAGCGTGACGTATTATGTGCACGACCCCTAATCAGTGTTTTTTTTTTTTTTTTTTTTTTTTTTGTGAAAACTGTTACGAATATGTGATTCGGAATCAAGAAATGGAGTTTGAGAGAAAAAGCCATAAGGCACACTTCTCCTTTCACTTTTTGGGGCTCTCGCTCTGTGTTACTCGCAGGTATCGAAGTTGGGAGTTGGGACCAGAGAATGCAGAGAACCCATCAGAGATCAAAAGAAGATAGTCAATAGAGTTTCCCGTTACTCGTATAATAGCAAATCTTACAACGATAGAATTTTTTTCTCTAGTTATTTTACATTATTTTATTTTCCATGATAAGAAATTCTCACAAGTTTGGAGGAAATAAGCGGACATTAAAAACCGCTCGTGAATCATTGTCATGTACAAATAAGAAAGCAGCAAAACCTGTAGAAAAAAAAAACGAAATAGGATAAAGTTTAAAAATTTTGAATGCAGAATAATATATATGTAATAAATTCTTTTGACTTCCACTTTAAAAATACATGTTCAAGGTTTGTCTGCGTGTTTTATAAGTCGCATTTTCATCTTACATTTAGACATAAAAAATGTTTACTGTTTTGAAACTTATTTTTATTAAGATGAAAATTCGTGTCCCGTTACCAAAGCAGACTTTTTTTAAAAAATTTTTTATTTACGTAATGTGCGATAATTTGGTTATGTATTATGTGTAATACAAAAATTTATTGGAAGTTTGTCTGCAATTATTAACACCAACGTTACAAAAATATGCTAAGAATGCAATCCAATGAAGAGAATTTCAAAAAAATTTTCACCATTCGTATAACAACTTGCCCGATTACTCTAAAATCATTTGAAACTGAATGTAAGCATCTTGTAATTCACTTGTAAGAATTTCATATCACGGAAAATAAAATAATGTAAAATGACTATAAAAAAAAATTCTATTGTTGTAAGATTTGCTATTATACGAGTAACGGGAAACTCTATTGACTATCTTCCTTTGATCTCTGATCGGTTCTCTGCATTCTCTGGTCCCAACTTCGATACGTGCGAGTAACACAGAGCGAGAGTCCCAAAAAGTGAAAGGAGAAGTGTGCCTTATGGCTTTTCCTCTCAAACCCCATTTCTTGATTCCAAATCACATATAACTTTTAGTTCCATTGTTAAATCAGTGAAATTCAAAATTTTTGAATCTCTTGACTGAAGCTGCGAAAATTGATACGAGAAAAAACAACGTTTTTAATATTTCAGGTCAATAAAACTCAAGTCTTTTAGATTATTTGATTTTCAAACAATTTTTAATCTTTGTGTTTTCATATGTTGGAATTATGAATTTCAGATCTAAGTGTCTTGTTATTAGAACTTTTGATTTTAAGAATAAACATTTTTTTCATTGTGCTAATATAAAGCATAACGCTCCTTTTTAGTGTTTGAGAGGCAAAAAATATATTTATATACGTTACCGTAATGACAGTCAGCGGGGCCCCAAAGTATAAAATAGGTCCCAAAGAAAAAAAAGGGAAATCAGGACCCGAAATCAAAAGTACTAAGTTTTTAAAGAGAACTTCAGAAGCCTCATTACCTTTTTTTTTACAGTAGTCAGGGCCCCCTATGGTCGGCCCCTAAGCCTCGGCTGCCCGTGGCTGGTTATGGCTCTGTTAATATACAATAATCTTTTAACTTTTTTGCATATTGTTCTTACTGAAAACTTTTCAAACTCGAAAAATTCTTTAAAGAACTTACAAATTTTCGGAAGTCAAAAATTTTTCATTGCTGTTTGAAGTTTGAAAATTATTTATGATAACTGTAATAGTACATCACATACCAGGGGACGAAACCGTGTGATTTCAGACGAGTGCTGCTAGAATTAGCCCAAGATTGCATCACTAGGTCTGTCCCCTAGTATGTACCGTATTTTCCTCGATAAGAGCCTGCAATTTTGACGGCTTTTGTGCCAATAAGTCATCGCAAAAGTGCCTATGCGCCCACTAACAAATGACAGTCGCTTAAGTTTATTTATCTGTAAAAATTCATTTCCGTACCTACCTTCGCGTACCCACACACAAATTTTCGTCCCAGGGTACACAAAAGTAGATGTGAAAATAAACTTTAGATGGGTACGTAAGCTTAAGTGACTGTCACTTGTTAGTGGGCTGCATGTGGATATTTTCGAGTTGGCTAAGAGGCTTGAAAGCTACACGATTCACCATTTTCCATGCTAATGTCGAGGAAAAAATGTTTATATGTTCAATACTTGATAAGACTATCTTGAGATTATTATTGATTAAAATTAAAAAGAGTTGAAAAAGTTGTTGAATGTGTTTTGAAAGTTATATTCTTTGAAAAATTACCTTCAAAATAATTTTTTTCAACCGATACTTGAACAATTTTAGATAATATAACGTTTAGAGGTTCGAATTTATATCACTGGATTTTGAAATTGGCAAATTTCTGAAATCCTAAATATCGATAGGCGTACAGTTAAAACTAGGATTCCTCAAGAAAATTTTTTGAATTTAAATTCTCTGTCTGTGAAATGTGTATGTTTTTATTTTATTTATTATTTAAATACTTTTTATAGAACTTGACTTCGGAAATTATCGTTTTTTTTTTGTTTTTTTGTTTTGTTAAGTATTCTTCTGCTTTCATAAGACCGTGCTTCTGATTCACTGATTGCCGATTTTTTTTAGAAATTAAAAAAAATGCCAATCTTCGATTCTGGTTCTTTTGTTTCCTGAGAAATAAAGCTCTTGAAAAACGTGTTATTCGATCAGGTTTTTTTTTGAAGACTCGAATCCACTTTTTAGTATACTGTGTTTGTATTATATAATTTTTTTCATTTGGGAGTTATTCGTTTTTAAATAGTAGTACGAATTTGAAGAAATTTGTCTTTTACTTCCCTTTAACTTTTTTTTTAGCAGCAAATAGTGCAACTTCGACCTTGTTCAATTTACATCCAAACAGTTTTTCCAAAGTTCTAATTTGATTAGAAAACATTCACATTACAAATACAAATATGATTGCAATTTTAAGTCTATATCTTTGATTTCTCTCATGATAAAAATTTAATATAATTTCAAAGCACTCTAGATACTTGAACATATTTTCATCTAAATGTTTTCAATTACCATTATTTTTCCAAAAAAAAAAAATTCATCAGTGTAACACAAATTTCAGAGAACAGAACTGCTTTGATATTTTGAAAATTAGATAACATACGTAGCGTGGAACGAAAAAAGGTACCTTACTGCACCTGGGCGCCTTAAGAGAAAAACGAGTTTAAAAATAGAAAGTTCATATGATTTCTACAAGCAGGTCATTTTTACGCTCAAATGTTTATGCAATACAAAAATCTTACAATTTCGAAAGTATGCTCGATCGATAGGAAAAGTTTTCTTTATTCAGAATCTTTTTTAATTTTTGGTGATGTGAGGGGCATTTCTTCGTTCCACACCACATATAAAAAAATAAATACTATGGGAAATGTTAGAAGTTCCATAGAAGATTATATGGCACTCAAAAGAATTGTTAAAAATGTCTTATTGGATTTTCTCAAATTCACAATTTGTAGAAACAATTCGAAAAAAAAAACTTGATTATACCTATTTATAATTATTTTACTTACCTAATTATATTTATTATTCAATTTATATTCAGTTTTTTACATTATTATGGTTATTTTGTTACCCAATATAATTTTTAGATATAATTTCAGGCTAAAAAAAATAAAAATGACAGTCGATACGAGTTTAGTAGTGCCAATCGTGCTTTGGGGCAGAGTTGCACCTACTCATTGCATTTCATGCATCTACTTGTCCGTTGATCAGAAGACATTGGTCACTGGTTGCTACGATGGGCAAATGTGCTTGTGGGATGTAGACCCTGAAACTATGAAAGTAAGTGGACATCTGCCTTTTATGAAAATTATTTTTCAATAACATTGATTTAATTTCTATTTTTCTTTTCTCTAATTTTTTCATTCGATGATAACATTAGATCTATAGTGTACCTGAAATTCTAACTGAAATGAAACTGAAACGAAAAGATAATTTAAATGAATTTTCAATTTTTTTTTAATATACAAAATTGAGTCAAATATTTTGTTAGTTAGCATAGAGTTTGTTGTTTCAACCGAAATATCCTTGAAAGCAAAATAGGTTTTTTTTTATCTAAAACACTTGTTTTTTTTAATTTTTTAAATGTTTCGTTTAATTTTTAACGTTCAGAATCTTATGCACATAGATCTATGGAATTCAGGTACTTATTACTTTTCTTAATTATGAGTGAGGCTCCAGCGGAAAGGCGTTTAACTCAAAAAAAGCTAAGGTCTATTTTCGACAGGGTTGGGCGGGATTACTACTTCCAGAATAACGGAATAAATACGTGAATACTCTGTCGGGGCATCGACTTTTGGAATAGAATAAATTTCATTCCCTGAGTTATTTGACGTGGATTATTTCATTCCTTTATTCCGTTTACCTATAGTAGCTGAATGATGCCAATTCCATGTTTCCAAAAAAAGTCAAGGATGAAATACTCCACACAAAAACGTCTCGATTCCTCAATCCATGAGGAATCGAGACGTTTGTTGGTGAGGTGATGAATAAAATGTTCATCACCTCACATGTGATGAACATTTTGTATGTACAGTTGTACAGCAATGCTTCTACCCCTGTCTGTTATCTATGCATTTGTTGCTTCTCTTCCTGTCATTGCAACCCTACTATAGTAATGCTCCTCGTACCGCAGGCTATCGTAGTGCAAGGTTTTGGCCGCTTCCCCTCCAGCGTTGCCCTCACTCTCTAGATTTAGGGGAGCGCGACCAATGCCGAAACCCGATGCTCCTAATATATAACGGGAACTATCCAAAGAATCTACCGATTCCCGAGGAAGAATTTTTACCTCCTTGTTTAATATTTCAAACAATTTCATACAATGACGTAGACTTTTATATATTTATAATTGAAATCATAGCTAGTACACATAAATATATTCAATGTTAATTTCACGTGTTTTACAGATACTTAGTATTGGTCTTTACTTTTTAAGAATGCGAATGATTATTGCATTAAAAAAAAAATGCTTATTTTTCACATTCATTTGCTATCATTTTGTGATTTATTTTCAGGAGTTTTTTTGAAATATTTTGATTTAACATTTTTCCGCAATGGCGGTGCTAATTGGTTGTTGAAAATATGAAGAATCTAAAAATTTACAGGGCATTCTATCGATTAGCTATGAAAAATAATCATAACTTTGAATTTTGAAAATCGATACTAATAACAAAACTATAGTACATATATGAACAGTTTATAAAGGATGAAATGTAATACGCATAATGTATTGTTGGACTTTAATCATATTACCTTTTATGTTATACATAAAAGTAATTATGTCTTTTTTTCAAGATGAAAATTTCAAACCGCTTTGAAAATAGTGGAAAATTGATGCATTAAAATATTTATATCAATGAAATTAATAATTCTATAATCAAAACTTGATAAAAATCTAATTTTGGTGCATAGAATATGTATATTGAAATTAAATTCTAATAATCAGCAGCATTCATAGTAAATATTTTCAGAATTAAATATAAAATACAAAATGACAAAAAGGTATTAAAAAATAAATAGAAAATGAAAAAGGGATCATGAAAACTATAATTTTTTTTTATTCTGAGAATTAACATTTTTGAATTAGTATGATATGGTAATCATAACTTATACCTAAGTTAATAAATAATTGAATAGTTTGCATAAATTATCATTATTTCACTACATAACTAAAAGAAATTGTCGAGTTATTGTCATATATTCTGAAAATATCAATTGAATGATAACTGATAAAAAGATGTTTTGAACAGAAAAAAAAGTAAAGAATACAAATGGAGCAATTTTACCTATTGCTATCAAACTTATCAAATTCAAAAAATGTTGATAATTTGTATGGGTTAATGTAAATAGAAGAATATAAAAATGAATATTATTAAAAAAAGAATG
This sequence comes from Platygaster robiniae, assembly GCA_028476575.1. Lineage (NCBI taxonomy): Eukaryota > Metazoa > Arthropoda > Insecta > Hymenoptera > Platygastridae > Platygaster > Platygaster robiniae. The sequence goes on from CM052026.1 coordinate 20,540,351, forward strand.
AAAAATATAACAAATTATAGAAAAAAGTTTTTACATTTATAATTCTTAGCTCAGAATTATGTACGCCAATAAAAGCCTCTGGTCACTTAGGTTTTTATATTAAACTTTTAATAAAACCTGTTATGAAATTTCAGCTTTTGAAAATAAAATTCCGCCATTTTCATAAAGTGACTTTATAAAAAGAGCAACGATTTATAAAGTTTTCATTAGTTATATGTAGTTACTTTATAAAAACTGTATAAAACATGCATAAAGTTTTTATAAAGTGACTTCATAACAACTGAGTTAAACTTTATAAAACATCACTCTTTTTATAAAGTCACTGTATAAAGAAAGCGCGATTTTATTAAAAACCGAGATTTTATAAGAAGTTATCCAAAAATCTGAAAATCAAAAAAACTCGAGTAACTAAGGGCGTGAATTTCAGAAATCTGTTCGGCTTGAATTCTACGTTATATTCCCGTTTACTTAATTCTTATTCTATGAAAAAAGTTACTCTTACATTTATTGTTAAACTCAATTCACTTTTTCTTCTATTTCCTGTTATATTAGTAACCGCGTAGGTATTGGAAAAATTTATAATAATAATAGATAATATTAGTTATAATAATGATAAATATAAAAATAGAATATCATTATTTCATAAGTTTAATCGAGACAATAATGTGATAAATAACTTATGTAACTATGATGTATGTTTTATCTATTATAAAATTATAAATTAATAACAGACATATATTTTTCAATAGATTGAGAACTTACTAGGAATGCTTTTAAAAAAATTCAGAGACCGTTCTAAATAAATTATTGTTCATATTTCCTCTAAAAAAGTTTGTTATTTTAAAGTGATGCATAACAATATTTATTCATCATTATTTTCATGATTCACTTATGACACATATCGGAAGACAAGTATGGTTTTAAAAACTTTAAGAAAAAATAACGTGATTTAATTTTCTGTCATTGTTCACTATGCTCCTTTTGATCATTGAAAATGAGTGCAGTGTACGTCATTGTAAAATAAATGTAATTATTTACAAAGTATTTCGCAAGTACAATAATACAACTAGTAATATTCAAACGTAATAGCTGTACATATAAAACCACGCATATGAATACGCTCCTGCTTTGAGGCGTGACTCGCCGCCAAATCGTTGTCCATCTTAGTGCAAGGTGGAGACCGCAAGTCTTGCACTACGGTGAGCATTACTGTATTAGCGTGTAAACAAGGTCGAAAAGCTAACAAGGATGAGATATTGACAAGAGTAAAAGTATTACTGTTACATACATCTAAAACTTTTTTTATTAAAATTAACCTACTGTCATATCGTATTTATTTATGTGGATCATCGTCGACTGTTCGATTAAAAGAATTTAATTTATCATAAACACCCTCATGTAAATTGTAACATACGGTTCAGGCCCAATAATCTTAATTTCAACTTCATCGTACAAAATTTTTTGCTTTAAGCAATTGGTGAACAATAAATACATAAAATATATCCCAATAGCTGTGAATTCCATTTTTCGCTTGGTTTTTGGCAAAGTAATTTTTAAGATTGTTTATGTGCTGAAAGAGATCATTTTACATAAATTTAGTAAATTTGAAGTTATAATTTTTTTCTAACAGTAACTTCGGTCAGTTTTCCATTCAGTCGTTTTTACATGATTTTCTTCATTAGTTAAATAATCAAAAACAATTATTTGTGTAAATAGTATATATTTTTTCAATTTTCTAATAAGTTTAGTGAACAAAATCTACGTTTTCTAAATTAAAATAGTTTAATTTTGCTATTAATATTGCACGAATCTTATTTCGAATGTATACCTAACCTAACCTAACCTAACCTAACCTATAGCTGAATATATGTATAGGTATATATGGCACGAATGAAATGAACCTTAATACAAACTTAGCCAGCTCCATGGTTGGGACCACTTTCGCCATATTGAAAGCGCAGTGCATATGTTATATGGTCTAAGCAATATCCACTTCAGAGTGTACATTTTAATGCATAGGTTTAGGTTTTTTGATTGGTTAAAAATGTAATGAAAATATTTTTTCCAAAGAATGAAATCACATGACTAGTAGTCAAAGCTGAGTTTTGTAAGTTACAAAGTAATTTTTTGAATGGAAACATTTCTGTGAGGTTATATCAAATATAGAAAATGTCAAGTTTCTCAATTCAGAAGTAAATCTAAGAAATACTTATCAAAAAAAGTCTAGTTTGTTATTAGGTAAATATAAATGATGGTTCGAAATCGTGACATGTTGAAGAAATAATCATTTTTTCTCTGTATTCAGACATATATTTATATCTTTATTTATAATGGGTTTCATCGAAAAATTACTATAGTCACTTTGAAAAAAATATTAATCTGCGTATTAACTTGTATGTGTAATCTTGTATTCGTCGTCATTTTGGCATTTTTGATTCTCGGTGAAATAAAGAAAAATCTTTGTGATTTCCTTTCGAATAAGATTGAAAATTTGAGTTAATAAAGTTCATTAAAGTAAAGTTTAATCCTATAGAAGTTTCATTGCATAAAGTTTTATACATACTTCAAATATTTTATTTCCAGATGACGCCAAGATGTTTGTTGATAAGTCACACGGGCCCTATAATGTGCATTTGCAAAGCCAGTGCCATAATGGAACAAAATTACATAGTGAGCAGCAGCGAAGGCGGAGAAATTTGCACTTGGGACTTGGGGGATGGAAAATGTCGCGAGTCTGTGAAATCAAATTATATTCACACCCAAATGCTGCCCTATCTTTGCAATGGATGCGACGACGTCAAGTTATTCTGTGCAGGGTATGAAATGTATCATTAATACGTTTTATAAAACAACACTTTAATTTAATTTTTTTCAAGCTATTTTTACTCATAATTTCCAAAAAATCGTGAAAATAGACAATTTAAACATTGATGGTCACCTAGAAAACTCTCTCAAACTATCATCCATAGTTATGTTAAAGATGGTAATGTTGAAAGTTTAAAGTAAACACTACGAACAAAATCACTTGCAATGAGTTTTTCTTGCACACAGAATATTCTGCTGATTCTGAATCATTCATTTTTTTTTTCTGATACTAGTTCCGTACTCTTACGACCATGTTTTTTTATAAAATAAAATATATATATTTTTAGAATATAGAGTTTCGTGTGATTAAACCTGCTTGTGCCAGGAATTTAGAATACAGGTACTCAGTGTATTTTGAAAATAGTTCATAATTTGTACCGATTACAATGTAAACATTTACTTTAAACGATTACTGTTACAAATGTAATAGTAGGAATCATTCTCGTCTTTTTAGGCGGGCTCAATCCTACCTCACAAAGGGCCCGTTCCGTCAACAGAGCGGGCCCTTTGTCTCGCAATTTACAGTGGAGAATCAGAGAAACGGCAGGAGTGAGCCTACCCGAAAATACGAGAAAGATTACTACCTTACCCCGGGCTAGGCCCGGTTCACTGCGGGGACTAGCCTTGTGAGCGCAAGGACGGCTCCAATAAAATCCAGAGCCATTCCCGCATAATCTTTTCCTGTAACGCGACAGGCTGGCTCCTGTCGATGCCGGGAAGACTCCTGCAAATACAGGGATCTCTCTGACGCCTAGTTAACTTTCGCCCATTGACAGAAGCCATCCCGGCGAGCCACAGAGAACGCTCAGATTTTCTTTTCTCTGTGTACGAAAAGAAAAGGAAAGATTTGATAAAAAGAAGAAAGAATTTTATTTTTGCTCTGAGGGATTATCAATTAACGGATTGAAAAATAAACTTTCTATTGAGTCCATTCCAGACTTTAGTTACAACAATGAATATTTTCATTTCCCACAATTGAATTTTTCAGTCATGACGGTGTCATAACTGAATATTTCAGTTGCGCCATTTCCAATTTTTTTTCAGAATTTTTCAGTTGGAGCACATGAAAATTTCAGTAACGTAAACTTTTTATCTCCTAATTGAAAAAAGCAGCACAAAAAATTAAATCGATTTTTTTTGTGTAAAAGAACTGCAAAAATCTGAAAGATGCAATGTTTTGTAAGAACTTGCTGCCTTCTTTCCAAATGATGACAAACACTTGCTCTGAATTCATTAGAATTTTTATCAGGTTCAGTTTTTAGAAAAGTGGTGATACGTAAAAAAACATTTTATAATTTGGAAGAATCTAGAAAACGTTAAAAAATTACGTAGAATGAGCAACAGAATATGTATGTGAAAATTCGAGAAATCTTTCTTGTAAAGATTGCCAGACTTTGCTTTCAATATATTGTATATAGACATTTAATTTTCACAATGTAAAACTTTTTTCCCTGTAACTTCAAAAATGTTGAGGGAGTTGCTATCTATAAAACAGCATCGTGTACAGCCCCAAAGCTGGCTTATTCGGGATCGGTTTTTTTTAAACTGCATGGTTTGAACACCGCTGGGTAAAGATAGTTTTTACCTCTAAAAGAAATGAATTTAGTTCAAAAAAATTAACTGAAGTTGTTGCTAATGGCTGACTACTTTCGTTTGTTTGGCAGCGTTAGATTACGACAAACGGAATACGTAAAACTATCAATATTGTATACAGGGTGTCCCAAAGTTACATATAAAAAAAAACTTGGATTCCTTATTACGATTTCAAGTCGAAAAGTCCTTAACCACTTTTTATAAAACTTGAAATTTAAAAAGTTATTTAAGCCTGAAATTTTAACAATAATTGCTTTCTCTCGACAAGTGGGGCTTGAATTCACAAACCAAACTCCACTCAAAATGTCCTTCATATTTTTCTGAGTCGAAAATTCCTTTGAAACTTTTTACAAAACTCAAAATTAAAAAAGATATTCAAGTCTAAAATCAAAGAAATTTGATCGGTTAAAACTTGTCACCCCAATATCTTTTTTGATTTTGAGTTTTGCGAAAAATGGAAAGGGACTATTCGACTTGGAAAAATAAGAAGGAAATTTTGAGTAGAGTTTGGTTTGTGAATTCAACCCCCACTTGTCGAGAGAGCACAATTATTGTTGAAATTTCAGGCTCAAATAACTTTTAAAATTTGAGTTTTATAAAAAGTTGTAAAGGACTTTTCGACTTGAAATTGAATAAGGAATCGAAGGTGTTTTTTTTAATGTGTGACGTTGGGACACCCTGTATAATTCTAATTTTCAGCCGGTTCAATACATATATTCATGTACATCATTTGAGAAACAAAAGTCCCTAGAAACAGTCGAGTACAACATTGCCAAGTTTTCCAGTGGAACTTCATCTTGTAATTACTTATAAAGTTTTCCAAAATAATCGACATTAAACATTCGTTTTCCAAAGTTTGTATTTTTTTTGAGATAGCTCTCGTCGATTTTATGCGTTTATAGAAAAATTCATGTATGCATTTAAATTCTATAGAAGAAGAACTACAAATGCCCATAAAAAGCAATACATTTTCTCAAAAACAAACTGATTGATTTTAATGAGATTTCGCGTGAAGCCTGCAAAGTTAAATCAAAATTTGTTGAAAACTTTATTAGGTAAATGTGTACTACCTTAACTGCCGTTGGACGGACATGTTGTAATGAAGACCATGTAACCAAAATGTACGTGCTTTTTAGCACTCAAAAATAATAATTAGAAGCGATTTCTTTGCTTCAAAAGACACCATTCGACTTATTGTTTTTTTTAGAAATATGATATAAATTGCATTTTTTACGTAATAAAAGTTTTAAAAATTGCTATTGTTATTTTTTTCAGAAAACCGATTAAAAGATTGCAAAAATATTTTGCAGGTGTACTCAAGAGGCGTCCTACTGATATAAATTTATAGCAACAATTTTTCTGTCACACAAAAGGGTTGCACAATGTAATCAGCCACAAATCAAAAGATTGCTCTGAATGGGAGGTCATTTTTAACAACTAGTTTTAAATTTAGTATAAGTGTTTCTAAAATGTTGAAAAGTTTGATCTTTTATTTTCCGAAAAATCGGATAATTCAAAATAAAACGCTGATTGCTTAGTTGGAATTATTATAAATTATCGTAGATGATAGTCTATATATATAAAGTAGAATTTCCGTTCGGTATTTGGAGTTACCGTCTACATTCCGCAACTGATCAACATAAAACTTTGCATAGTGCTTTCTTTTTGTTGCGCGGAGAAACTGCAAGTTGTTTGGGACGTTTATTTATTGTCATTCGCTCACAATAAATAACAACTTATTTATCATGTTTATATCTATCTATTCCATCTATCTATGATTCCATAACTCTTGAACCGCTGAACCAAATTTAATGAAACTTTGCATTACGTATTCGTCTAGGTTCAAGGATGGTTTATAGCTATATATTGTCCTGTTCGCACTCCACCCACGCACCCATCTACGCATTAAGTGTATCTATCGAACCGTTCGACCAATCTTCCCCAAATCTTGACTAAATTCTATTAAACTTTGCAAAACTCTTGGTCCAATTGCAAGTATCGTTTTAAGCTAGATATTGTCCTGTTCGCTTTCCACCAACGCACCCACCTACCAATTAAGCGTATCTATCGAACCGTTCCACCAATTTTCCTCAAATCTTGAATAAATTCTAATTATTAAAAAAATTACATTTCTCACGATGAGTTGATTTAAAAAATTTTCATGTATTATTTCTTATCACCAATTTCTAACATATTTGTTGCGAATGAATATGAATAAAAAACAAATTTTATAAATTAAATAACAGATTAAAAGTATTATTTTTTCAAAACTTTTTTTTATTAATTCACAAAGTACAATGTTAGTACATTAAATAACAGATCAAAAACATAATTTTTTTAAACTTTTTTTTTCAATTATTTCATAAAAATTCAATGGAAAATTATATCAATCGGTTGGAAAGTATGGAGCAAAATAATCTTCGATAACTGCATATTCTTCATCAAAAATCCATTGGTCGATGCTCCTCATTAAATCATTATCTTCTAAATTGATAAAGAATAGATCGTCGATTTGTTTTAATATTTTGATAATAAAAACATCGTTTATCCTGCAGCATTAAATCCATAACAATTTTATATTCTCCATATACTTTTATGTTATTTCTGTGTTATATCTTCTTTTTAACCTTATCCGTTTGAACTAATTAAAAGTTTGTGCAAGTATAATAATAATAAAATAAAATCATACCAAAAAATTGGCATATAATAACTATGTTTACTTTATTGATTTGTGTACAACTATTCTCAACCCAAAAGCCAACCGAAGGCAAAACGGACTGAGGGCGAACTTGGAACTCGCGGGCAGAGTCCGCGGGTGACAGCTAGTTTCAGATATCTAAAGGTTAGTTCACGAAACAGTTTAGAATTTATATAAAACGATGGGTTAGTTAAGAATTCCTAGAACTTTTTTAGGATAAACGCCATGTTTTGAACAGTTTCTGCCAATTCTGACATGAGCGTTTTGAAGACGTTTAAAAGTTTTGTTTGCTCAAAATTTCCGTGAAATCAGATGATCAAATATCAAAATCTTAGTGTTTACCTAGAAAAATAGTCTTGAAAAATGACTCTATCCATGGAATTATAAGGAATATAAAGGTTGTCGATTCCCAGTCAACATTTTCATTGTATTTATATTCCCTACGTTTCAACTATCCATGTGTGGCCCTCTTCAGGGGCTACAAATATCGGGGTAATTAAAATCAACTACGTCAATACAGTGTCACGAAAAGGTATACAATAATTATCTACTCACAAACTCATAATAGTAAAAATTTTTAACACCGCCATTTTAATGATTCAATCACGTCGTAACTTGTTCCCATGTGGAACGTGTCGGGTCTGAACGTCTACTGACATCAATTCTTACCAAGTTTCTACCTTCCTACCTAAGAATTGATGTCAGTAGACGTTCAGACTCGACACGTTCCACATGGGGACAAGTTACGACGTGATTAAATCATTAAAATGGCCGTGTTAAAAATTTTTACTATTATGAGTTTGTGAGTAGATAATTATTGTATACCTTTTCGTGTAATTGTACTGGCGTAGTTGATTTTAATTACCCCGATATTTGTAGCCCCTGAAGAGGACCACACATGGATGGTTGAGACGTAGGGAATGTAAATAAAATTATAATGTTGACTGGGAATCGACAAGTTTGATTTATTAATAATACTACGCCCAGTGAAGAAATACCTACTACTTGAAGAATATAAAGGAATTTGAAAAATAGCACAAAATATGAGTGAAATTATTTATCAACCAAAATTTTAATCTTTTCAATTTTTTTTTTTTTTTTTTTTTTTTTTTTTTTTTTTTTTTTTTTAAGGTAGTACCTCCACGATAGAAATTATTGACCGATTTGGACGAAATTTGGAAATTAGGTTCAAAAAAATTAAAGAAAATTCCTTAAAAAATTTTAAGTCGATCCACTACTTCGAACATTCAATAATTTTTACATTCGTTCTTATGGGAACAGCATCATTTTTTCGAATAAATCAAAAAGTTATTGGCCAAACATTCTGGAAAATTGAGAACATATTGTTCAACATGTTTATAAACTCTGTGCAAAATCGCATCAAAGTTGACTACATATTTATGCGACAGAAAAATATTTTATTTTATTATATCAACGTACATTTGGCAACGTCGCATTCCAAGCGAAACAATTACTGATCGTATATATAGCTACATTGTTTACCCGTGCTTGCCAGTGCTTACCACTGCTTATGTGGAAGCAGGTGGCAGACAGTGGTAGATGCGACGTTGCCGATACATGTGCACGGAGTCTGAAATGTGAATGTGGCTACAAGAATTTTTTGTTGCGACTATATTCATATCATTTCATCCTGGAGGTACTACCTTAACGCTATTTTTTCAACAGTTGGTGCCAGTTTTAGCATGGGTATTTCCGAAAATTTCGAAATTAAGAGCTCGAATTTTCTGAATAAGTAGATGATGAAAATCTTAATGCGGACTTGCAGAATACTTTTTATTTGCTATTTATGGTGATTTTAAGGATTCAAAAGTAATTTGAAAAATAAATTGGAATTTCTATGAAATAATTCATCAATCCAGATTTCTATGAATTTCTTAAAGTTAAAATTATGTTTTTAATGGTTTGTACTAATTTTGGCACAAGTATTTCCAAAATTTTTGGAACTTACAACTCGAATTTTCCGTAAAATTCGATAATTGATGATATAATTATTAATACTTACTCAGGCATCTGATAAATTATATTTTTTGCTAATTTAAAAAATTTTAAGGTAGGTGAGAAAACATATCGAAATTATTTATAAATGATTCAATGATTGGGGAGATGTGAAGACATATTTCTAAGACAAACGACATTCTTTCAACAATTACATAGTAATGATTTTGACATGGGTCTTCCCAAATTGAACCACTGAAAAGCAGAACCAAGCGAGCGCTTTGGGCTAGTAGGAAAAGAAGTGGATACCATGATGATCTGAAAGAAGGAAACGCAGATAGCGAAAACTTTTAACAACTCCCATGAAGTCAGCGCCTCAATTTATGAAAAATGAAAAAAATTTTTGATTTCTGAGTTAAAAAGTCATAGTTCTGGAGTTCTTTGCCAATTTTGCAAATAGTTCTGCAAAATTTAGCCTCAAAACTGATCAAATAAAAATTTTGACCTAGCGCCGGAAATTCAGCCAAAATGAGTTCTGATACGTTTTTTCAGTACACTAAGTAGAGATCTAGAGTTCTTTCCAGTTTTTGAAAATATTTATGTAAAATTTTGCAAGTTATAAATTAAATAATTAATGTACGGTGCACCCTATTTTTTTCAAACTAGCCGAAAATAATGAATTTTCTCAAAAGTGCCTAAGGACATTCGTACCGTGGACCTTACAAATTTACAGTGCCCGATAAATAACGGTTTAACGATTATATATTTCTGGCAACAGTTATCATGCGAGTTCTGGATAGTACCTGAAGAGTTCTATACGAAAGTCTTCCTGCACTTTCGCGAGTAATCATTTTTTTCGACTGTTTAAAGAAAAGTAGGGTGCCCGATAGTCAATTGATTAATAAATTAAGTTACGCGATAGTTCTGCTGAGTTCTTGATAGCGCCTGAAGAGTTCTATATGAATGTCCTTTGGAACTTTTGCAAGAACTCATTATTTTCGGCTGGTTTGAAAAAAAAGATGCACCGTATGTTAATTATTTAATACATAACTTGCAAAATTCTACAGAACTATTTTCAAAAACTGGAAAAAATTCTAGAACTCTACTTAGTGGACTGAAAAAACGTATCAGAACTCACTTTGGCTGAATTTCCGGCGCTAGGTCGAAATTTTCATTTGGTCAGTTTTAAGGCTAAATTTTGCAGAACTATTTGCAAAATTGGCAAAAAAACTCCAGAACTATGCCTTTGCGACTCAGAACTCAAAATTTTTTTCATTTTTCGAAAATTGCGGCATTAACTTCATGGGAGTCTCTTAATACGTTTCCAGAGCTCCAAAAAATCGTCCCATGAAATTCGGACACAAAACAGTTCGGCTTTAACGATACCGTAAAAATTAATAGTATATTTCGTATCAAGGGGCCTAGCAGCGTCTTTTCATGAGCGACGGCAACATTCTCGGAACAAGGGAATGCCGAGGGCCGTAGGCCCGAGGTAATTCTACGAGTTTCGAGAATGTTTTCGTCGCACGTGAAAAGGTTCTGGCCCCGTGATACGAACTATACTTTTCTTGGTAGGCGTTTGAAATGAGTGTGTTGAGCGCGCAGCAGAGTGAAAAGAGGATTCTTACGCTCAATGAGCGAGTAGCCTAATACACGGCCCTCGGCATTCCCTCGTTCCGAGAATGTTGCCGTCGCGCACGAAAAGACGCTGCTATCCCTCTTGATATAAAATATACTATTTATTCACTTATGCTCGTTTTATTTTACAGCAATGGCGCATTTGTTCATTTATTTATGCTAGTGTTGTAAAAATTAATCATCAAAGATTATCAAAAAAACTCCTTCATTATATGTGACGCGGTTTCTAGAAAGGTACCTAACGACCAAAACAGCGTTTCGAGAAAAACGCGTTTAAAGTTTCAGTCTCGAAGGCAGATAAATAGATGCGTATTCGTTCCTTCCTTTTCTATTTTCTACTCCATCCTTGGACGAAATAGGCGTGTAATAGAAGATGTCATTAATGATTCGACACAATGAAAATACAAAGGGACCAGTTCCCGAGGGATCGTTACGTACAGATATCCAATAGTGTAGTAGCAAGTAGATTGAGAGGGCGATGCTTTAGCCAGATTTTACCGAAAATATTATTGGAATATACATTCAGAAAAAAATGTATCCTAAGCTCAATTTTTATCGTAGAAACGTGAGACTGGCTGCAAATAAAAGATGATTATTTACTTTGACCCATGTAAAAATCTCAAAATCGAGATTTTGGTCGTTAGGTCCTTTTCTAGAAACCGCGCCACATATAAGAAAATACTTTGAGGGTGTAGTTGTATAAAATTCTGAATGTTGAGAACAATCTTAACCCTTAAAGCGCCATGTTATGTAATGATAACATAAAGCGCCATGTGGGGTCCTAAGGTACCCCAGTCCAAAAATGTCAGACTTCATAGCAAGTATCCGTTGTATCGATTTGAAAAAATACTGAATACTTTTCAACTGTTCTTTCAGAGCGTGGATAATGTTGTAGGTGTGAAAAAATTTGTGGTGCTTATAAGAAAAATTAAATTAGCAGAAAAACATGAAAAAGGCCTTTTTGAAAAAAAATCATAAATTGGTCAATTTTTTAAATTTTTACCTGAAAATATAACCTGTAACTTTCAAAACATAGCTCTTCAAGATAAAAAAAATCGCTATAGTGCAGCTTTGAAAAATGCGGTGTATTGAGTGTATTAGATACTGTAGCGTGCTACGCGCGTTGATTTAACTTGTATTTTCTCCGCAAATAAAAGCCAATTATTAGGTGAAGTTCATCCCTTGAAATTGGCACATGTTTTGAGCCACTTTCACGTGGTAATGACATCGTCATTCAAATGCGCCTTAATTAAAAAAAAAAAAAAAAAAAAAAAAAAAAAAAAACTAACGATTTCGATTTATATAAAAAAAAAACAGGTTTTCCCATATTTTTCAAATTCGCAAAAGAATTTCAATATTCTACTCACAGACTTTTCCTGTTTTACAAATAGTTATTTATTTGAATCATAAGTTGTTCAGCTCTTTCAAATACTATATATACAATGTCATAAGGAAAAAAAAATACAACACAATCGAGAATCCGATTTCAACTATATAATTTTTATTAAAATCAATGAAATCAATTCGAATGAACTTAAACATATAATGAAATTTCATTGGACATAAGATTCAAATTCAAATGCTTCGGTCAACTTCAGGGGATTACAGGATTGAAGTAAGCATTCAACATGGCCGTACCCATTGGGACAATGGCCGCGCCCATCGTGGTTGCTCCTTTTTCTCTTTAGGATTAACAGACTCCCAACGAGACAGTGACAGCTTCCCCCGAATGCCGAAGCTGAACTAATCAACGCAGCCACTTGCCAATTGTGTCGATCAAAAGAAGAAATGTCCAACTAACACTTGATAGCGCCACAAAACCCACATTCAAGAAAGTGGCTTCGGTATAATCGTGCGAAAAAAAGTGGGGTACTCTGATAAACCATAGGCGCTTTAAGGGTTAATGTCGTGAATGATTCATTCATGAATCATAATATGTACAATAGTATATTACGTAACAGGTAAAAGAGGGTCCAGTGGAGTTGCTGCATCAAGGCTGTATCGCCACAAGGTTTTTCATAGTTTTTCCTTGCGGGTCGATGAGGATATCGGTATCCCAAGTTGACTTAAATACCGAAGTCGGTATGAATGTGGTTATGTACGACCAATGACGTCATAATGGAGTAGCTCCAGTTAGGGATGAAATGGAGGATACTGGGGAAGTGTGAGGAAGGATTTGGTAGAGGTGAGAGGGTGCTCTGGGCCACATGGGCTAAGTGCCAAGAACCTGGGGAAAAAAATGTTATGTCACAAGTATGGATGTGCAACTTAGACCAAACGAGGAAATAACTGACCGAGCCGAAGGTCTGTAACCCGCATTGCCTATGAGCATATCCAAGCATATCACGCAAAAGTCACTCCAAAAAGTCAGTTTTGAGGTTAGGGTAATGGAAAATATTTTAAAATTTTGATGGTATCACTAAAGCCAAACGAATTTTGTATCCAAATATCACAGAAAATTATTTTTTAGTTTTGAAAATATCGGGATTTCAGTTTTGAAAAATTATAAAAAATGTTCGCTATCGGCGTGTACTTCTTCTGTTTTATCATTGTATCCCCTCCCTTTCCTATTAGCCCAAGCGCTTGCTCAATTTTGCTTTCAAGCGGTTTAATCACCAAAAGTAAAAAGATCGGAATTATCGTAAAATTAGGTATCAGATATCGATTTTACGGGAAATAACAAGATTTTAGGGGAACTCGCGGAAAATGACGGGATGTCACAGGAACTCACTTGAAATGACGGGATCCTATGCGTGTGCACGAATATTTTATCTTGGCGCAGGATTTGAGATGCGTGACGTCACGAAAAATCCCAGGTTTTCCCCTTCACACGCCTCTCCTCACTTTGCCGTCGCTACCCCTCGAACGAAGATGTCCCCTCTACTACTCCCTCTCCCAAAACTCCGACGGTCCCGAAACTAGTTGAGTACAGGAAAACCGGTCAAGTACATCAGGTTTTGGTTTACTCCACGCAGCCCATGCATGCACGTGGTGAGCATAGTGGGGAGAGAGTACGTAAAGGTGGGAAAGAAACTCAAACCATATACTGCATGGACCGAGCTTTCAAGATGGTGAACTGGCACTGTTGAAGTCGGCCCAGAAACGTTAAGTTCGATATATGTTTTGTTTCGGGTTTCCCTTTGTAGTTATTCTTTTGTTTTAAATAAAGAAATGACAGGACTTTTGATATTAAAAATAAGGAGAGACGTTTTCTGCAACTTTATTTCTATCATAGTCGTGTGGTTGTTTCCAAACCAAAAACGAGGAAATAAAAGGGATTCAGGATCTGCATTTGAATCACAAAGAGAATCAAGGTAGGTAGGAAAGCCTACGATCTCGAATATGGTCCTTCGAGCAACGGTTTACAATTTTTCGGGGATGGTCAGCGACTCATGGATGTTTGAAATGGTTTGGATATTTCGGAGGGAATTTTCGGTTTTATTTTGTGCATTGATGGGTCTGTGGTTTTAGGTTTTGTGGTCAAAACCTAAAACTAGCTCTCGGTCAAGCAGATATTCCGACAGGATGCGAGAACTGCACTGGTCGAGGAAATGACGTGCGACCAGTTTGTGATTTGTGCCCAGGGCAGACGCATTGGCCATATCGCTGTAATAACTTCAAATCGATGTCCTACAATGAACGTCTGAAGTACGCACTGAGAAGCTGTATGTGTTTAAACTGCTTCAGCAAGAAGCACATCGCAGCTAATTGCTCTGGTTCATTTTGCCCTCGTTGTATTGGCCAGCGTCACAACAGTCTTTTGTGCCTTGTGGGCCAAGGAAGTGGTGGAAGATCATCGGGACTGGATGGTACATCACGAGGTGTGGAAAGGCGATGACCTTTGCAGATACCGATTGGAGAAGTACAGATCAACCAGCAATGGCAATTAATGCAGCATCGGGGTCGATGCGATGCTGGTACACTAACACCTGGAAAAGATCATGAGTTGATCGAGGATTTGGACTTAGCCCTGCTACCTACAGCATCTGTACGCTTCAGATGGAATAGACAGACTTCAAGATTATTGCGAGCGCTGTGTGACAGGCGCTCAAGCTAACTTGATAAATGCGCAAGAAGTTCAACGACTGCAGTAGCCGACAAAACGAGTTAATGTCTGTTTTAATGGTATCAATGGCATGGCAGGGCCCCCTCGCGCGCGGAAAATCACCTGTGAGCAACTATCACGTTTTTCTGATGAGACTTTGGCAATTATCGAATTGGTGCTAGTGCCACGTGTATCCGATATGTTGCTTCCACGAATTCCACTTGCAGCTAGATGTATTCCGGAGAAATACGAGCGGCTGTTAGCAGACCCAGGCATACGAGAGCCAGCGTCTATCAATGTGCTACTTGGGGCAGGTGTTTAGGCCGGCGTGGTGCGCAATGGAAATATTAGCAACGGAGCAGGTCTTGTAATGCAGCTGTCGAGGCTTGGTTAGCTGTTATTTGGTGGTGGAGGGCAGTCGCAACCATGTAAAGCGCTTGCAGCAGTTGTGTGCACAGAATCAGAATCACAACGTGACCAGCTGTTGCGACAGTTTTGGAAAATCGAGGAGGTGTCTGTAACACGGATGCGCACTACAGAACAGAATCAATGTGAAGATATTTTCGTGTGAACTCATCGTCGCTTGCCAAATGGCCGGTTTCAAGTGAATCTTCCTATGCGCCCAGATGCAACAAGGCTTGGCTCATCCAGGGCAATCGCGTTGCACCGGTTCAGACAGCTTGAACGACGATTCCAGCGGGATCCAGAGTTTCGGGACGAGTATGTCGCGGCAATAAACGGGCTCATATTAGCGGACCAGATCCGGCCGGTTGATCGAGAACCAGGACCTTTGTGTTATCACATTCCGCATCACGCAGTGTGGAGAAAGTTTCGGGTCGTTTATGACGCATCTTGTCGCACTGACCTTGGCATATCTCTAAATGACGCCTAATCAATTGGAGAAAAGTTACAATCGGACCTTGCAATGCTGATTATGCGATTTCGATCCCACCAGGTAGCTGTGACGGCGGACATCAAGAAGATGTTTTTGCAAGTGCAGGTTAACCCTGAGCAGTGGGACTTGCAACGCGTTTTTTGGCGCCCTGTGCCGAGTGGTGGAATTCAAGAATATTAGTTAACTCGCGTCGTTTTCGGAGTTGCATCAGCGCCACACTGCGCAGTGCGGGCAATGATAGAGGGGGCGTGAAGCGGGCGGGCGCATTATCCTCTCAGCGCTGCGGCCATCTAGAATAATTTTTACATATATGATTGCCTGACTGGAGCAGAGGATGACGATGAGGCAAGGCAGCTTTGTACTGAAATCGATGTACTGCTTTCGTCTTGCGGATTCAAGCTAGATAAGTGACGGTCTAATCGGCCCCACGTTGTGCCAAGCAGTGGGCCCACTCCCTATGAAGAGGCGCTGAATTAGGCAGAATTTAGTGACACTACAGTTCTCGGTCTTTGTTGCTTACGTAAGTCTGACGAGCTCAGGTTCAAGTTCGAACCACCTCTCGTACTAGAGGCACATAAAGCTACAAAAAGGAAGGCCCTCAGCTACATAGCACAAATTTTCGACCCGAACGGTTATGCTGGCCTGGTTGTGGTTGCGGCGAAAATCATGATGCAAAGAATTTCGACAGCACGCATTGGTTGGGATGACTTAGTCCCACATGAGATTTTTCGCGACTGGCAACGTTTTCAGCATCAGCTTTCATTAATGACTGAACTTAGTATTCCACGCTGGCTTGGCATGCATTCACAACATAGCGTGAGTTTACATGGATTCTCGGACGCATCTATTGCAGCATTTGGAGCCGTACTGTACATCAGAGTGGAGTCAAGCAAAGGACTCGAGAGTCGGCTTGTAGTGGCAAGTCACGAGTCGCACCCTTGAAGATGGTCACAATACCTAGGCTGGAACTTTGTGGTGCGAAAATGTTTGCCGAATTGGTCAATGTTTTCAGAAAGGCCATCGACAAAACTGAGAACGACTCTGTGGACAGATTCGCAGATTATTTTAGCATGGCTGGCAAAGGAAGGAGCTTCTCTGAAAGTCTACGTAAATAATCGTGTTCAGCGAATTCATGAATTGGTGCCAGATGTCAAGCGTTACGTGCCTTCGGCCGATAATCCAGCTGACATGCTCAGTAGAGGTCTGACTGTGAACGAACTGCACCACGCTAATTTATGGTGGTATGGTCCAGAATGGCTACAACGTGATTCCATCTACTGGCCAGAGGTTCAACCGGTACTGACAATGGAAGTAACGAAAAAAGTAGCAAGAGAGGAAAAGGTAAATCCGTCAAGTGAAGAAGTAGGATCAAGGCAGCACAATAAGGAGCTGTGCATAATGAACATGATGCTGCGAGAGAAAAATCTGTTGGATCGAGCATCAGAAGCGTTTGCATTGTTTCGTATAACTGCTTGGATTCTCCGCTGGACAAGAAATGTGCGCCTGCCAGGAGACCGAGTGAAATTTCGACGAGGAGGTTACCACTTGTTGAATGATGAAATAATCGAAGCTCGTTAACACTGGATCCGCCATGAACAGGAAATCTGCTACGCGAAAGAGATCAAAGCATTGCAAAAAGAGGATGGAAGGAAAAAGGTCGACCGTTCCAGCCCAATTCGGCCATTAAATCCTGTGCTAGATCACAAAGGAATTTTATGCGTTGGCGACCGGTTGGATAGGGCCCACATGAGATTCGAGCAGCGCCATCCGGCTTTTCTACCTGATGTCAGCCCTCTAGCTAAACTGCTTATCTGACAGGCACATCAACAGACACTGCATGGGGGAGCGCGAGTCATGCAGGCACAGCTTCGTCAGAAATTTTGGATTACTGTTTTGCGCCGGGCGATTCGAACTCACATCTCACGATGCAAACTTTGCGTGATTGAGCGGCAAGAAGCAGTACAGCAGATCATGGGGGAGCTTCCATCCTACCGTCTTCAGCCTTGCCGGCCATTTCAACATAGTAGTGTTGACTATGCTGGACCATTTATGCCAAAAGCTAGAAGTGGCCGCTGCAAAATCAAGGAAAAAAAGTGGGTGGCAGTATTCGTGTGCATGGTTACTAAGGCTGTACATCTGGAGCTGGTAGAAAGTTTGTCTACGGTCGTCTTCATTCAGGCATTTTTGTGCTTCACTAGCATCCCTGGCGCGTGCACTTTTTTTGCGTGCGACTTTGGAGCGATAACGAGAAAAATTTTCATGACGCGGAAAAAGAATTGGCACAAATGTTGGGAACCTGGATTGAAGAGGACATGGCTAAACAGCTTCAGGCTCATGGAACAGAATTCCGGTTTATCACTCCATCAGCACCGCATCAAAGAGGTCTATGGGAAGCAGCGATTAAGTCTATGAAGTACCATCTGCGGTGAGTGATCGGGCCACATCAACTGACTAGCAATGCATTTCGAGTGGTGTTTGCACAGACCAGCGCCGTCATGAATTCACGACCACTTTCGGCACTATCAAATGACCCAGAGAGTTTAGATTTTCTGACAACAGCTCATTTTTTAATTAGTGGCACAATTGTCCAGCCATTTGGAGCAAACGTTCAAGGAATACCGGAGAATAGACTGAAACATTATGAACGAATCCAGAAGATGGGCCAAACTTTCTGGAAAATTTGGGCACAAGGCGACCTTCAAGAACTGCAACAACGTCCGAAACAAGGAGGCATGCAAAAAGAACAGCCAAATATAGAAAAAGGTGACTTGGTAGTCATACGGGAAATGAACACTCCACCGACATTTTGGAAGATGGGACGAGTTACCAAGGTATTTGAAGACCCATACAAAAGAGTTCGGAACGCCCGACTGAGAAGTTAAAGGAGACCGGAAGACCGTGCTAGAGAGGCCAGTACAGAAGCTGTGCCGACTTCCATTTAAGGTTGAAGCGGAGCATTCAAGGGCGCAGTGTATTGAAGTCGGCCCAGAAACGTTAAGTTCGATATATGTTTTGTTTCGGGTTTCCCTTTGTAGTTATTCTTTTGTTTTAAATAAAGAAATGACAGGACTTTTGAGAATAAAAAAAAAGAAACGTTTTCTGCAATTTTATTTCTATCATAGTCGTGCGGTTGTTTTGAAGCCAAAAACGAGGAAATAAAAGGGATTCAGGATCTGCATTTTAATCACAAAGAGAATCGAGGTAGGTAGGAAAGTCTATGATCTCGAACAGGCACCAACATTGGAGCTCGTACACTTGGGGCGAGGGCCTAATTCAATATGGCTGCGCAGTAACAGTCTTTACAAACAAAAGCTGAAAAGTGAATATTGTTGCTGATTTTTTTATAAGTTTTGATATGAGTGACACAAAAAGAATCGTTTGCTTCATTTGCTGGTCGATAAAAAAAAAACACATTAAATTTCATCTTACCTCTGTGAGTAGAAAAACTTTTATGTTTCAAAAGTACATATCATGAATTTTTCTTGATTGAAAGATAAATTTAAAATCTAACAAATTCACTATTTTTCAGATTCATTAAACAAAAATAAAAACGCGAGCAATGGCTGAGGCGTAATGTTAATGTGTAATACTTATATGTATATTTTTCCTGTATCCAAGATTTCAACTTACACATATTTTATTTCACGCTGTATAGAATTTTATTTTTTTATTATTATAATCTCAAATAATTGTT
Source organism: Platygaster robiniae (assembly GCA_028476575.1). Taxonomy (NCBI): domain Eukaryota; kingdom Metazoa; phylum Arthropoda; class Insecta; order Hymenoptera; family Platygastridae; genus Platygaster; species Platygaster robiniae. Next base: position 20,559,735 of record CM052026.1, read on the forward strand.
GACAGCTGATAATAGGTAATTAATTTTCAAACAGCACAAAACCACTAACAACTTTTACTGAAATTTGTATCGAAAATGTATGTTTTAATAAGACTCCATCACAAGGCCGAAAAAAGTAATGTCAAATAGTATGTTAGGCACATTCATGCAAAATTGATTACATACAAAAATAATCATTTCAATTTTAACATGTCATTTTTGTAAATTGTACTATGGACTACCAACACGAGTCGGAAAAAAATATTTTAAAATATATTTTATACCTTGTTACAAAATTTATCAATATCAATAAAATTCAAAGGGCAACATGTGTTTTAATTCAATCCAATCCTTGATTTACTCAAGAACATTTTATTTGTAATTTGTACCAACACATATTTAGGCAAAATTGTAAATTAAATGATTTTACATAAATTTTTGCCTTTCCAGCTTTGTACATTCCTTTCATATGGTCAGGGTGCGTCAAACGGTATACGTCACTGGCAGCCCTCGCCCAAGTGCACAAGCTCCTATTTTGGTGCCACTTGAGTAGTACAGGGTTGGGCTTTCTCCACTTTTTTGTGACGCTGGGAGTGAATAATCCCATCATTCAGAAGATGGAAAAAATTCTGAATGAAATAAAGTTTATTCCAGGAGTTTCCTGGTCCCAGTGTTAATTCATTCCTTCATTCCGTTTACCTGGAGTACCAAAACTATTCCAAAAATAAGTTTTCGAGAAACTTCAAATATCCGGTATTCTATATAATATACTACCTGTGACAATTAGATTGACGCACACTGATTCCACTACATGAAGAATACCTGCCTTCTAATTTTGTCTCAATCACATAAAAGTGAAATAAAATATTTCAGAGGAATTTCAGTTATTCCATGAATATACAATGGAGTTTTAGAAAAGCCGGAAAAAAGGTAAGAAAAGAAGGTACAAAAGGTAAGGTACACTCGTATCAAAATTCTTTCAGGAACCGCACAGGTACCTGTGTTCTTTTGTGTTTAGAAGCAGACAATGCGGTCGAAAACATTTCATTATTTCCATTGTATATTCACGAAATAACTAAATGTTCTCCGAAATTTTCTATTTCCCTCAAATGGGATGGGCACACAATGAGTAAGGAAGTATTCATCGTTCGGTAAAATAAAATAAATGGCGTGTCAATCCATGAAGAATCGAGACGATTTTTTGTGGAGTATTTCATTCCTGACTTTTTTTGTAAACTTGGAATTGACATCATTCAGCTACTACAGGTAAACGGAATAAAGGAATGAAGTAACCCACGTCAAATAACTCAGGGAATGAAATTTATTCTATTCCAAAAGTCGATGCCCCGACGGAGTATTCGCGTATTTATTCCGTTATTCCGAGAGTAGTAATCCCGCCCAACCCTGATGTAGTATATGGTTTAAGGAAAAAAACCGGTAGAGGAGTAGCGCTCACGATGTTGGTGATTTGGAAGGGAAATTCTTACAATTAGAACTGGCTTTTTTGTGCATACTGATCCCACGGGAAATGACGGAATTCACAAGATTCCGCGGGAATTGACAGGATTTCTTAGGAACTCACGGGAGTTTACGCCACTGGTTTACGGGGACCCATAGGAATTGACAGGAAATGACGAAATTTGACAACAGTTCACGAGATGTGTCGAGATTTCACGGAAATTCACGGGAACTCACGTAAATAGACATGATTTCACCGTAACTCATAGACATTAACGGAACTTTACGGGAACTCACCAGGGGTTGTTGATATCTAAGCTTATGAGCAGCAACAAGTTTTATCATACTATACACAGAGGATAAATAGCACTACTAACGCCGGTTTTATTACCGTATTCAATCAGTCAGGTTACGAGGAATGCGTTTGATCGGGTTAAAGTAATCTGATTCATTCCGTGTTTATCCCGAGCGGCTACTGTTTTAACCAGACTCAGTCCATAAATAGCAGTAGCCGCTCGGGATAAACACGGAATGAGCCAGGTTACTTTAACCTGATTAAACGTGCAACTCGTAGTCTGACTGAGTACAGTAAAACCGGAGTTAGTACTGCCATTTTTCCCCCGTGTATAGAAAAGATTGTATTTGCAATATGTAGGGTACTCCCATACTCTAAGTAAAAAATAAGGACGCCACCATTTCCCCGAGAAAATAAAGCTCTGAAAGGGTCATTTGCCCAAAGATCAAAAGACCGAAAGCAGGAATCCCCGAATTCTGAAGTTCCCGAAATCCCACGAGACCGCGTGTTAATTAGAGTTAAATTATTTTTAACTTACTTTTTCTGAATATATGTGACGTGCTCCGACAAAAGGGACCTAAGCGCCTGAGAGTAGATTTTACAGGAAAAAAGAAAAGAAGAATCGGCAGCTTGATTACAGCTTCCGATATTCCTCTCTCTCTTTACCCATTTCTACCGTTCCGAGACTTGCGTCCGTGTATTCAGCAGTATTCGTTCGTCTTCGGCCGACGCATCTTGGTATTGATGCGGGTGAAAGTGTGAGTATGGAGAGAGATGATTCGAGCGCTTTTCAAACCGCTCTTGAAAATCGCTTTAAAAATTATTTCGAAAAAAGATTCTATTACAGCGGCATTCGAAAGAACGATGTTCCTTTAATATAATACGCTCGTAATCCAAAAAATTATTTTTGGACGCTTAGGTCCCTTTTGTCGGAGCGCGTCACATATTCTCATAATGGCAACTTAATTTTAAATAAAATTAAGTGGGCGGAAAGCATAACGACCTCTGCGCGCGGGACAGTAAGAGAATGAAGGAATGAGTGAATTTACGAAGCGCTATCGAGTGCGATTAGACGAGAATTTATATCTGTTTTTAAAAACTGAACTCGCGATATATCCGAAACTAATTAGACTTGTCTCTCCTGTTAACAACCTTCCCGATAAAGACACCTCGGTTTAAGGACCGACATTTCCCTCTCGTTAGGGACGAAATTCCTTCAAAATAAGGGCAAGGAATCAAAAATCTGATTGGCTCTCAGCTAAAAAGAGGTTATGTTTACACTGAGCATAACATATGCATACTGCGCACGCGCGCCTCTATTCCGAGAAGAGCTCCCACTCGGATCACGTCCTTATCGGGAGGTTTTCAAGATTTTTTTCCGACTTTAACGGGAGAGACGAGTGTTTCCAATTTGCGCTAAATTTCGAGACGTATGACTCATTGCTTCAGTGCCACCTCCAAGATAAAAAAAATCACTATCCATAAAGAAACCATAAGTAAGCAGCAATATGTTCTTTTCCATCCGATCACCATTTATAAGAAACTTTCGAATTTATGATCAAGGGTCTTTTTTTTCTATGAGATAAAAAACTTTTACTAAAAATCTGTGATCAATTCGTACATTATACAGGTTGTTGCAAAGTCGGCGGTACAAAAAATAACTAGGGGTTCCTTGTAAAATTCCAAGACAATTTTCCCTTTGCGATTTTCGAAATTTCGTGAAATTGAGGGAGACACGATTTTTAAAAATTTCATTATTCTAGCCACTCAGAACGCGTCTCTAAGCGAAGCTGAATAATCCGAGAGAAAGTAGTCTTGGGCTACCTTTCCGGGATTATTCAGCTTCCCCTAAAGACGCGTTCTGAGTAACTGGTATAATAGAACGTCGAAAAATCGTATCTCCGTCAATTTTGCGAAATTTCGCAAATTGCAAAGGAAAATTGTCTTAGAAATTTGTAAGGAACTCCCAGTTTTTTTTTTGTACTACCGACTTTGCGACACCTTGTATATTTATATAAATCTATATTATGTGTGAAAGATAAGGTTGTTCTGAAGTTGCGATTTTTTTATGGTAAATTATTATTTTTTTTTTTTTTATCTTGAAGGCAGCACTGAAGCAATGAGTCATGCGTCTCAAAATTTGGCGCAAATCAGATGATTAGTTTCAGGGATATCGCGAGTTCAGTTTTTAAAAATGGATTGAAATGCTCGTCTAATCACACTCGATGGTGCTTCGTCCATTCACTCGTTCCTTCATTCTCTAACTGTCCCGCGCGCAGAGGTCATTATGTTTTCTGGCGCCTCAATTGTTGCTATTGTAAAGAATTTTAAGTACATTAAAAAAAATGTCATTTTACAAATGTAGAATTAACTGCAAGAACAGCCTCTAACGCGCAAAAGAATCGTTCGACTTTTATATTGTACAGTGAGATAATGTAAAAGTTGACTTCAAATTAAAATTGCGAAAAATTTGATCAAAAAAATATATTATTACTAACTTCGTCAGCGCCCACATTTTTGATTCAAGAACTTATATTCCAAGTGTTTTTTCATATAAACTAAAATTGAAAACTACTGGAATCATAGCTTTCAGTTCAAATACGTTTTTTTGTTGAACTCGCCGTAACTGTGCGATTCTCCATTAATAGATTGAAAAAAAGCACACAGAAGTGTGCCGTTACGTAGAACTACGTCTTTATCTAATATAAAACATTCTACCCCCCCCCCCCTCCCCTACAGACCCCCCTTAATGACATCCTACCCTCTCCAGATCCCCCCCCTTCGTGACATCCTTCCCCTCTCCAGACCCCCCTTCGTGATACATTATCTTGACATTCTACCCCCTCCAGACCCCTCTTCATGACATATTTTCTTGAGATCCTTCCCCCTCCAGACTCCCCCTTCGTAACATATTTTTGTGACATTCTACTACCCCCGTATATATGTCCAAACCGATGAGAAAGACGTAGTTCTATGTCAAAAATTTTTCTATTCAAGTATAAAAACACTAATGCTGATTAACACTGCCTGTTAATTAAAATCGGTATGTTTGCTTACATTTTTTTTCTACCAAAGTGTAATATATCCGCAAATGGAACGTTGAGATTGAATTGAAAAAATGCATCAAGGTAGTTATAGAATAGACAAAAAATGATCTGGTATCACGGATGAGTAGTTTATTAGAAAGTTTTTGGAAGAAAATCTAATTGTAGGATTTTTTTATAGTTTTTGCGGTAAGTTCCAAAGAAGTGAAATTACATTTATAAATTTCAAGGCAGCCCCCTGAAACGCGAGCCAACAAAATGGAGACAAAAATTTCACCGGCCCAGATGGCGCTTTGGGCAGTTGCGTCCGTTTCCTCTTACGGCAACTCGCGCTTCGCTCCACCGGCTCAGAGCTTGTGGGTTGAAGCGCGGGTTGCGGTAAAGGGGAACGGACACAACCGCCCGAAGCACCATCTGGGCCGGGAAAATTTTCGTCGCCACCTCATTTTTACAGTGCGAGCTATACCATGACAGGGAGCTAATTTTAGGACAGTTTTATGATGCTTTTTCACAATCTCTTTATTGAATGGTCGATTTTCATGGCCGGTAAAGTGAGGTGAAAGTGGCCGGAGGCAGCCGAGTAGCGACAGTAGCGGGTTACTTTTCATTCCGCTACTGTCGTTACTCGGCTGCCTTACCTAACCTTTGTATATGATTGGTCTGTAAAAGATATCACATTTTGCTGCTTTCAGTCAGCCATTTGTTGTTTGTTACTTGTTCGAGGGTTTGTATTGCACACTCACTTAACATGCTCAAAAATCAACCACTCAATAAAATGGATTGTGAAAAATAGCGTGAATCACTCGGGCTTCAGTCAAAAAAATATAACTCTTGGGTGAGTGCTTCCCTCACTACGCTTGAGAAGCAAAATGCACCCTCCGTTGCATTTGTTGACTTTTAGCCTTCGTACTGCAAATAGCTATTTTATTCCTAGATTTATTGATATTTATGGAAATGTCTCTTGACAGTTGAATTTAAAGTAGTAAAGTCACCTTACACAGTACTTTATTTTAGAAACTGAGAATAAATAATTTCGTTGCTGACTCTATTTTTATGTCTTTGTGGTTTTTAGATATTACCCCGAAGTTTTGGTGATGGATCCCTTTAGTTTGGAAATTCTCTTCACTTTAAGTTCTAAGGTCAATCCTGATTGGATCAGCGCATTTCACGTTCTAAGGCCGGCCGAAAGGAAAGGTCGGTTCTCCGTTGAAACAAGTTAGTTACGCTTTATCACACCAAAAACCTAACAACATTTTGTTTTGTTGAACTTCGTTTTGTTTTTTTTTTTTTTTTTGGTTTTTTTTTTCTAAAACTTTAGTTTACTGATAAATAAATAAAACGAAATCGTTGTGAATTTATTTATCCGGTTAAAAAAAATTTGTTGCAATCTTTCAATTCTCTGGTACAAAAACTTGCGATTGTTAAAAATTTTGAGCTACCTGAATATATTTTACTTCAAGAAATAAAGACGAAAAATTTGTTTCTGAAAACTTGATAGACTAACAAGATAGACAAACAAAAATCATCAAAATAATTTTTTTCATTCAGAACATATTTTTTTTCATTTTCAAGTCTTTTAGAACCAATATTGTAAAAAGGTTTGTTGAATTATTGATAATAATCAGGGGGTACTTACTCAGCCTGAAATCCAGACGAATTTTATTAGCGTGTGATAGTCACACACTCCCCCCTGTTCCCCCCGCACTCCTGACCACCTCTGCGGACCGTGCACCTTTCCAATTTTAGTCCCAGCTGGTCTAGGCCAAGCACGGTGGCGCGACGATTATTCTCCTATGTATGGGATTGAATGGGAGTGAGTAACCCCTGATCATAATTTACAAATAGGAACTTGACCTTTGAAAAATTCATAACTACGATAATATTCCAACTTTCAATTTTCACAGCTTATACATTTATGAACTGAAGTTATCTTAATTTCGAATTTCTTCAATTTTCCACATGTTAATAATTAATGCTATTTATTTTCGATTCACATAGTTAAAAAAATTGTTTACCTCATATTCCTAAAGAACAAAAACAAAAAAATAAACAATATTTCATCGACTAATCGAACTAAAATTTTTCAAAATATGTTTCTCCAGTTTTGGTAAAAATTGAAATATTTTTACTGGTATTTTAACAACTTTTTACTTACCATGTTGCAGCATGTTAATCAAATTGAAACTCCCAAATTCTGTAGCGACGGAAAATTACTTTTTTTTTATTTGTTGATTTTTTTCATTTATTGCCAATGTTCTTTCTATCCTTTTTTTTCTTTCATTTTTTTATTAGATTGTGGATACTGAACTAACGTAAAAAGTTCTTTCCGTTGACACTTTTATCTTATTTATTTTTTATTCCTGTAACTTTTAGTCTTCTTTCCCTTCACATACACATACAAACACAATCGCAGTATGACAAAATGTATTGATGTAAGTACAATAGTTTTCGATGTAATATTCATTCAGTGTTGAAGCTCGTATCGTGCATATCCCTTTTCGAGTTGTCTTACAGATCGCTTACAAAAAAACAATCTTCCAAGCAGTTATGGAAAAAAAATTGTACAATTCTTTTAAATTTTTGTAATAAATATAAGTGTAAATTTTCCATTTGCAGAAACAGAAAAGTGGATTTATTTGCCATTGCATGATGCATGATTTTCGTAAGCTTTTTGCACTTATCATTATTGCATGAGTGATAAAGAAATCTATATGCAGGTTGTAAACTTTTTGATATATTCTTTGGAAATTTATATTTTTTTGAATTAAAAAAACCTTGCTTTAAAATAACTTATATGAGCGAAAAAATGACTGTTTCCTAGCATTAATAAATCATGTTTTTGAACAGCAATTATATCTTAAAATTACATGGAAAGTTTATTCGATGCTAGCTCATACCTTAAAACACAAAAAAACTGTAGGCGCTTGGATAAACGAGAAACAGTACATACTTCAACTAGTAAAGTGAAAGCATACCAAAATGGCTGATTTATATTATTATCGTAGCTGTGAAACGTATTTTTTCTCTCTGATAAATGAAAACATGCGAAAAAAATTGTATATAATTTTCTTTCAGATAAATTTCACTTATATTTTACGTATCTAACATCAGAAATATTTCTGCTTATGTCAGCTAACGAGTTTGGAATGCATGTGTTAGTCTATCGTCTCTTCGAAAATTAGAAGATAACTATAGGGTTTTGATTCAAAGATGACGTTGTGTTGGCATTGACGACAACGGGAACTGTTAAAGTCTGGACACTTATGGGCCACGAAAATCGCAACTCTGGGCCGATTTATGAGAACGAGAGTAAGCAAATTCTCTGCTTGAACGCTCTTGGAATGACGTGTTGCCCGTACAATCAACGCACCGTTTTGATTATCTGCTCAAAATATTGGCAGGTATTGCAATTTCGACATGGATCGGTATTATTAACACCCATTGTCATATCTAAGATCGAATGGTTTCTAATTTATACATTTAAAATCCATTTGAGTGCTATTTTATAAATTATAAACCTGGAGGAACTAAAAAAAATCTAAATAATATTTAGAGAGAATTTTATACATGAAAACGATATTAAAGAATAGAAATAATTTGTACTCAATCATAAAAATATTTTAAAAAATTTAGTAATTTATATAAAAAAAAAATTATTTTTCATGTGTAAATAGTACCTATAACTGATCTGTATTCTAACTGGATAGGCAATAGCACTAGGGTGGGGGAAAACAGTCGATTGCTGCCATTGTATACCATCTCGTTAACCTGTGTATATCATTCACACGTGAATTCGTCACATACACTAGTTCGACACACACAAGTTCGTCAACCTGCATATCCATGCACACACAAGTCAACAAAAGTTGACGTAATGGTATATGCTGGCGGCGTTCAAATGGGACAGTATTGCTGGAGTGGGGAGTAATGCATTGCCTATCCAGTTAAAATACAGATCAGTGGTACCTACATACAAAATAAATATGTGACGCGGTTTCTAGAAAGGCACCGAATGACCAAAACCTCAATTTTGAGATTTTTACATGGTTCAATGGAGTAAATAATTATCTTTCATTTGCAACCAGTCTCACGTTTCTACGATAGAAATTGAGCTCAGGATAAATTTTTTTCTGAATGTATATTCCAATAATATTTTTGGTAAAGTCTGGCTAAAGCATCGCTCTCTCACTCTACTTGCTACTACACTATGCTACACTGTTAGGTATCCGTTAGTAACGGTCCCTCGGGAACTGGTCCCTTTGTATTTTCATTGTGTCGAATCATTAATGACATCTTTCAGTTCACGCCTATTTCGTCCAAGAATAGAGTAGAAAATATAAAAGGAAGGAACGAATACGCATCTATTTACCTGCTTCGGAGACTGAAACTTTAAACGCGTTTTTCTCGAAACGCTGTTTTGGTCGTTAGGTACCTTTCTAGAAACCGCGTCACATATGTAAGTGAAACAGTGGAAACCGGTTGAGAGGAAGGAAGTAAAAAAGAGAAGATCCTCTAAGTCATCGTAAGATCCTTGACGGCGTTTCTAGATTTTGAACGGATGTCAAGCGAAAGTAATGTCAAAAAAAAATCGCCGTTTTTTTTCTTCGCAGCACCGTTTAGCTACAGAATGGTGCCGCGAAGTTTCTAAACGGCTACGTAACGGAATGGAGCGTCGTTTAGATTGAAAACGATGAGCGTGAAACGAAATCTCTTAAACGGCGATCGTCCAGAATCTAGACGAAGCCTTTGGTTTATGAACGAATTTTTTCTCAGTGTATGAATCTAGGACGAGATATTAAGTTAATTAACGAAAAATTTATTCATGAAAACTCCATTTCTTTTCCTTTCCCATTTTATCATTATTTAAATGTAAATACACTACTCCCTCATTATAATTCAATGCCTCTGGAAACTTTGAAAACGAGCGAAGTTTCATTTATATTCTGGCGTAGCCAAGATAAATAATCAATTGAGACTCACCCGGGCATGCGATATGACCGTATCTAGAAACTGCTAGAAACGGTGGGCGCCCTGGATGACGAAGAACTAAAAAATTTTGGAGAATAAGCTCCACATTCTTCAGACGTTACTGAACAGTCTCCATCAAACCGGCAATCCGTCGCCCGCCTAATGATGGCACAGGAGGTGAAACTTTCGAATCTGTTGAATTTTTCTTCGTGGTTCATTAGGCAGCGGGACGACTGAATTGTTTCAGTGTGAATTTTTATGGGGGAGTAGTGTATATGCACATAATATACTGGTTTTTTTTTTGTAAAAATATTTGTCCAAATTTCAAAAGTCTTTGCTATTGATCTCAAAATCATAATTACCAGATCATACTACTGCTTGGTCACTTTTTCGTTTGAATTAATCGAATTTCTATGGTTTTGAACACGTTATAATAAAAGACAATAGTATAAAAGACGAAACAAATAGTACAAAGAAAGAGTTTTCTTTTACCCTTTTCAAATAATATGAATTTAAATAGTGTTTCGTAATGAAATAAAACCATTTTTTTAATTATTCAAAAGTACATTACATGCCAGGCACGAATGTGTGAATTAGGCGAAACGGCAAGATAATGGACCGAAGCGAAGCTGAGGTCTGTTAGCCGTTTCGCCAAATTGCACATCCGTGCCTGTTACGTGAAGTATTTTACGCCATAATAACCGAGAAGTCACGTCAAAATGTCAGTTTTGAGGTTAAAATGGCGTAAAAATATTTTTTGTCACCCCGTCAAATTTTAGAATATTTTTACACCGTACTGGTTGCGGTAAAAACACATTTTTTTTACATCACCTGACTGAATACTGTTAATACAGTAATTATTACGGTATATACCGTACTCATCGTGGTAGATAACCGGAGTCGTTTGGCAGTTTCAAATACCGTGAGACAGATGTATATCAACTATATTAATACCGTATCCAAGCACTTTGATTATTCAAGTGAGTATTCCGTGAATATTCAGGTGGTATGACCGTACTCGGTACGGTGAATTAAGGATACTCAGCACTGTGGCCCAGTGTAGACATTGCTTTCAACAAAGGTAATCTTTACTGTCAAAAACGATTACGGTTATATACCGTGATGAGTACGGTGGATACTGTTGTCGCTACGGTTTTGACAGTATGGTAAAGAGTCAGGTAATAGTGAAAAAAAATATTTTCGCCGTAACCAGTAAGGTTAAAGTCAGCAATCATCGCGGTGAATTTTTCTCAGTGTAGAACGCGAATTTTCAGACAACTTTTGAATTTTTATAAATTGCAATTTTCTGAGCTTGATTTCTTAACTGATAAAATATGAAAACAACTTCAATATTATGTCTGCTCAATTCCTCATTTCTTGTCAAATTGGGATAAAACTTAGAGCTCCAATTGCGCAACTCAGTGAAATTTTCTTTAAGATTTTGAAAAAAATGTATGCATACATAAAAATTTTCCACCTAATGCAATATAACTCCTTGTCATCAGTTAGACTTACTTTTTTGTAATCCATAAATATTTTCCTGTAAAATCAACAATAAAGACAGATGAACGCCCCGAAAATGATCGTAATGTTTTTGTTTTCTGACTGGTGAAAGGTAGTAAAAACTTGCTTACTAACCCCCATTATATTTAAAGAAAGGGGAATATAATGTAGAATGTCATATATATATATAAATTTTTTCACGAAATGTGAATTAGATAGATAATAATGTGGATTACTACGAAGAGATATTATACCCACATAATGGATTATATTCGTCAAAAAGACGTTATAAATATTTTGAAAAAATAGTTTCTAATTCCAAGGATACTTTTTTACGATAAAAGTGAAGAGCAAAATTGATGAAAGTTCATTTGTTTATTAGGATAAGGAGGTGATCATAATAAGGATGATAATAATAATTTTATTATGACTTTGAATGATTCATAAAAATGTAGGATTTTGTGATGATTTACCATTGTGACATTTTGTGACTTTTGTGATAATTTGTTATATTTTCTGTTATTTCTTATAAAGGGTGTCCCAAAGTCTGTGGATCATCAGAAAACCATGTTTCATGAAATTCTAAGACACTTTTTTCTTTACATTTTTTCGCCTTTGTTTTAGATATAATATTGTTTTGTCCCATTGTCACCTTTACAATGCAGTATCTTCTAATTTTTTTAAAAGAGAGATAAGAGAAACCAAAGAACACTATAGTATAGCTACATTTTATTATACACACCTCAGAGATCTCAGTATTCCCATGAGAGTGAGTTAAGAAAGAGAAGGAGTCTCTTTTATGAAAAGGCCTGCTTCTCCAAAAGTTAGCGGATGAAATTGATTTATTAATAACCATTCAAATGTTGCGAATTTAAAAAAAATGCAAAGTATAAAGTGTCTTGGAATTTTATGAGGGATTGATGATTTTTGGAAGATCCGCAGACTTTAGGATACCCTGTATTTCATCGTTTTGTAAATTTCTATGAGTTTTTGTGATTTGTAACCTTTTGTAATTTTGTGACTGTTCGTGATTTTTTGCATAATTTTACGATTTTGTAATTTTTGTTTTTGTAATTTCTTGCGACTTTTGCAAAATTTTATAATTTTTTGACTTCGTGTATATGTGTGTGTGTATATTGTGTGTGTGTGATATTTTAACAGTGCAGGGGGGATGTAGGTGGGGGAGTAGGCCATTTAGTTCGTCAATGAAAACATGCTTCGTGCAGTAGTTTTGAAGTTATAGACGAACAACGTACAGATTATCACAATTATATTTATGTATAGATAACTTTTCCGTTCATCTTTGTTCCCCTTCTAGCAGACTCAAATGTGTTAGTCACTTTGTCGGTGAGAAAAACCATTATGATCCTTTCACAAATGGCCCTCATCAGTTGTCGTTGCTGATTTGAATAAATTATAATACATATGCACCTTGGTGCATACTGCCATCTTCACGGACCGTGTACACCTCGGTGCATAGCATACTATAACCTTATTTTTCACCATTCCATTTGCGATCAGTACAGACTTCTTCAATGAAGAAAAGAATAGTAACTTTAAAAGCTAAAAAACTTTGATTTTTATTTCTGAAATAAAAAAAATATCACAGCCTCTTTATCAGATTGTGATTCAAAACAATCAAATTTCTGTTTTAATTTCTGACGCAGAAGATTTTTCACTTCTTTTTAATCTAGTTCTCTCCAAGTTAGGTTCTGTTGCCAAAAATAGTTGTTTTGCCCCTTAGGCCAGAAGTTTGATTTTTTATACGAGATCGAAATAGTCTACTCGGGTGAAAATTCAACTTCTGTCCCAAATGCGAAAGATATTTTTCGTCACTCTCACCTCAAAACTTACATTTTAAAGTGACTTTTCGGCTATGGTAACAAAAAGTATCCCACAGAAATAAGTGCGGATGTGCTCATAGGCAAAATGAGTCACAGACATCGTCTTCAGCTCGGTCAGTTATATTATATCCCCGTTTTGTCGAATTCTCAGTGTATCCCAAAATAAACTTTTCGTCATCAGCATACGGACGAAACTTGGTCGTGTGCCTCTCTCCCCGTCTCCCACCCCGCAACCCGATATCTTGCGTCACACTATAAATCTTATAATATTATCTCACTTAAACAAGTGCATCCGTATTTGTTTACGCGAGATATTTTTTGTTATGATAGCCGAAAAGCATGTATGTAATACTTCTATATGGCCAGCAGAGCAAGAGGTCTAGGGTTGTTCATATATCAAAATATCGATATTTCAAAAAATATATCGATATTTTTTCGGACGTTGAAGGCACCGATAAATATCAATATTCAAATAAAATATCGCATATCGGGTAACAAAATGAGTTACATAAAAAGTAGGTTTTGACATAGAACTACGTCTTTCCCTGCGCTTTTCTATAATGTAGGGGGTAAAAAGCTATGTAACAGCAACGGCAACGGCAATGCTGGGAGTTGAGGAGGGGTAAATAACTATGCAACGGCAACGGCAACGCTGCAGGTAGGGGGGTAAAACGGTATGCAACGGCAACGCTTGGGATAGGGGGTAAATAGTTATGCAACGGCAACGGTAACGCTAAGATTAGGGGGGTAAAAAGCTATGCAACGGCAACACTGGGGGTAGGGGGGTAAATAGCTATGCAACGGCAACGCTAGGGGCAAGAGGGTAAATAGCTACACGGGAAAAAATGTTCAGGTAAAATTCTCATAAAAAACTGAAATGGCCAGACGAGAGTCAAATTTCTATTTTTGTCCCTAGCTCAGTGTAGATAATACGACATTTTTTTAGTTTGTGCTGTAAGAAAATCCTATAAGTCCAATATTTATGGGAAAAAAGTGATGTAGCATCATTTTATATTAAAATGCCTACCTTTGCTGTAAGTGCACGATATGTTCCCAAACGTTTGGGAAAAATTAACGAGCCAAAAGTCACGTGGTACGTTGGTGTTTTAAGTGGCACCAAAACTCTTTCGTATTGTAAAGGACCTCGTGGAGTTGTTGCATCGCAGCCGGCCAATTAGTTGCAAAAGTCAAGCGCCAGTGACTTGGGACAGCCAATGCTGCGAGGTATACGCTGTCTCCGGGATTCAAAGAAAAAAAAATTCCAACCACTCGGAAAAAAATTGACAAAAACATCCCAAGGCCACCAATGACGGTACAAGGGGGAGGGAGGAGAGGATAGAGGGGGAAGGGCGGTAGGGGGGAGGTGATGACGTTTTTTTCGCTTTTTTTCAATTTCCCAGGTTCGTTTGGTAATTTTGAAGATGTCGCGTAGGTAAAACAGCAAATCCTTGGTAACAGTTTGTAAAAACACGATAAATATTCCCACAAGCAATTTTTACCATATGTTTGGAAATATATACTGTGATTTGACGTTGCCTACCCGTTCCAGTACATTATGGTAATTTTTGAGGCACTTTCTAGCACATGATCCGATAAATTTTTTTCCGTGTATGCAACGGCAACGGCAACGCTGGGGGTAGGGGGTAAATAGCTATGCAACGGCAACGACTAGGGAAAAGAATATTTTTATGAAACATTGTAATTTTTAAATAAATAAAATGTTTTTAAGCGTAACACTTGACAATATGATTTGTGTATCTTTGAAAAGCAAGAATATTTTGTACTATCAATATCGCTTGTTTCAGAATCAGACTTGGCATTGAAAGACGTAGTTTTACGTAACGGGACAGATATTCTGTGCCACCTATGATTTTTTTCACTCATTTTCTCAAAATTAGAGGAAAAAAAATGAAGGACAGATCGAAAAAGTAGACTTTAATAAAAACAAAATTTTAAACACTTATTATGGGCGCATACCAACCAAATGAGCATAAAATTCTGACATTTTCTTATATTTCGCCACACTCATCTTGAAAATCATGTCATTTAGTAATTTTTTTTAAAAAACTCAGATATCTGAGCAGAATAATTTATATATGTCTTTTTTGATACATCGAATAACAAAAAAAAGTAATTATTTACTTAAACCATTTTCCAAAATCTTTTAGAAATATCGATATATGATACATTGATATTTCCATCAGCGTCTAAATATCATCGACACATTGTAATATCGGTATTTTGACTTTTAAATATCAAGGCGATATTTGATATTGAAAAAAATATCAACAAATATCAGATCCGATATTTTCAAAAATATCAACAGTTCTAGAAAGGTCCTGCCGAATTTAAAAGAGTATGGACAAATCGTTTCTCTCTCGTGCATAAGATTCTGCACATCCATGTCGCGTATTTAAAACAGTTACGGACATATGTAATACTTTTATATGGCCAGCGTCTTTTGTTCTCCATATGTTGAGCAAGCGAAATTAGAAAGCGATGGAAATGGATTTTCGTGCGGTTAACGTGCATTCGTGGCGGACCAAGTGAGAAATCTATAGATTTACTAGCCATTGTTTCGGTTAACGCTATAAATATGTACGCCGAATGTAGATGTACTCCGTAATTGTTTTGAATGCGCGACCTGGATGCGCAGAACCTTATGAGCCAGAGAAACGATTTCTCCATACTCTTTGAATGGGGACAGGACCTTTCACTCTGCTAGCCATGTAAAAGTATTACATACACTATTACAGATGTATATCTATACATAGCGTACTTACAGGGTGCGCCATTTCTTATGTCGGCATGTAAACATTGAATAACTTGAAAAAAAAACAACCGATTTCTGTAAATGAGGTATTTTTATTTAGTTTGGTCCTTTACAATTTATTTAGACTAGTTTTTGAACACAACATCAATCAAGTGGCCGCCCTTATTGTTCACAGCAAAATATGCCCTTTTTGCGGCGTTTTCCATTACCTTTTCGAGCATCTCGGGTGGTATAGCAATGATTTCGGCACGAATATTTTCCTTAAGCTCTTCAATGGTCTGCGGCTTGCTGGCGTACACTTTACTTTTCAAATAACCCCACAAAAAGAAGTCTGGAGGGGTCAAATCTGGAGATCTGGGTGGCCATTCAATGTCGCCTCTTTTTGACATCAGACGTCCAGGGAATTTTCGTTGCAGAAACTGGATTGTTTGATTCGCAGTGTGGCAGGTCGCACCATCTTGTTGAAACCAGTAATCTTCAAGACCTTTTTCACGCATTTGTGGGCAGACATAGTGAGCCAACATCCACCGATATCGGTTTCCATCGATCGTTTGGTTCTCTTTGAAAAAATAAGGACCAATGATGGTTTTGGCGCAAACGCCGGCCCAAACAGTAACTTTTTGGTCATGCAATGGCGTTTCATGGATCTCGTGTGGATTCTGCGTTCCCCAAATGCGGCAATTTTGCTTATTAACGCCTCCAGAAAGTTTGAAATGTGCCTCGTCGGTCATTAAAATTCGCTTCCAAAAATCAGGTTCAGTATCAACTATTCGAGCGATTGTTTGTCCATATTCCAAGCGACGTGGATGATCTGTAGGCAATATTCTTTGTGTTAATTGCATTTTGTACGGAAACAAATGCAAATCATTTTTCAAAATGCGCCGTAGAGTGGTTCCACTGATGCCGAGATGCTGAGCGCGGTGACGATATGAAACTTTTGGGTTTTGGGCAACGCTCTCTCTGACAGCTTCAATCAGTTCATTTGAACGTCTTGGTCGTTGATGAACGGGTTGTTCGCGATCTTTCACTGTCCCGTGGTCACAAAAATTCGACACCAAACGACGAATAGTGTTGTCAGATGGTGCCTGTTTGCCAAGATATTTTCGACGATATGCTCGTTGAGTTAACACAACTGAACGACTATTTTCAATGTACAAAGTAACTATTTCAGCGCGTTCTTTTGGTGTGAAGCGATACATGGTTGAAATTGTACTGAATTGACGTTTCCAAAACAAGTGAAGTCAAGTAAATCGGTTGTCAAATGTTTAAGTTATTCAATGTTACAATACCGACATAAGAAATGGCGCACCCTGTACATATAGCGTTAACAAATACAATGGCTAGTATATTTATACATTTTTCACTTGGTCCGCCGCGAATGCGCGTGAACAGCACGATAATCCATTTCCATCTCTTTCTAATTTCGCTCGCTCGCTCCATATATATAGAGAACGAAGGACGCTGGCCATATAGAAGTATTACATATATGCGGAAAAGTCACCTTAAAGTGTCAGTTTAGATATTAGAGTAACGAAAAGATTTTTATTTATTAATTTTTTGCTCATTTTGTATAGCGATTTCCGACCCAAATTAGAATTCAAAAATAATTGAAATATTTTACCAAGCTTTCAAGTTTTAAAATCACATACTTCGGTGGGAAAAATTTTTCTTTTTTTTTTTAATTTCCTCTCCCTTTTTTAGATTTATGACGCAGGGGACTTTTCCATTCTCTGTTCAGTAACCGCTCCCACAGGAGAGAGATGGATGTCGGGTGATTTTCTCTCGGCCGACAAAGTAATTCTCTGGAGCGACGAAGGACACGGTTATCTATACAAATTACCTGCTAAGTGAGTAATTTGCCTTCAAATAAACGATGGATAATCAACATATTTGAAAAAATTCTCTAATCGATTTCGGTATTCATCTACGTTTCAAAAGCATCCAA
Organism: Platygaster robiniae; assembly: GCA_028476575.1. Taxonomy (NCBI): domain Eukaryota; kingdom Metazoa; phylum Arthropoda; class Insecta; order Hymenoptera; family Platygastridae; genus Platygaster; species Platygaster robiniae. Next base: position 20,577,544 of record CM052026.1, read on the forward strand.
ATTTTAGAGTGTAACCCTTTTTTTCTGAGCTTGTAACGCAGTTCGGATTTTTTTGTTTATGATTTTTTCTGGCTGTATTTTTGTAAAAACTGATGCCTCAGGTCGTCAATAAACTGTCTTTTAAAGGGTTTTTTCACTGACATTGTTTTTTTAAGGTTGTCCTGCAGCTAGGTTTAACTTTATCATGGTGGTACAAATGCACCTTATGCTAAAGCATTAGAGTTTGAATTCGCTGCCAACTTTATGCAATGAAAATTCATATGGCTTTAAACTCTTGTTGTAAGTAATATTTTAATTATTTTATAACGATATATTGCTGTAAATTCATAAAATGATTTCCGCAGACAAAATCTCTTTGAAACTTTGCATAGTACTTTTGTAAGGCTATGCTTTATGATAAACTCGTTTTTCGTGGTAATCTCATTTCTGCAAGTGATTGTTTTGGAGAAGAAAAAGTAAAAATTCACGAGCTCCCATAAGAGCCCATGCATTTTTTCTTAACTTTGAGCATTTATTGCTCGAAAACTTAGGACAAGATAACTTTAAAATTTTTACGAGATGATGTAAGGTGCCATAAACTATCTGTGCGTAAAATTTGATTGAATTCTCATTATACGACCCTAGCTGCAGGACAACCTTAAGTTATAAACAATAATAAGAAAAATCGTAAAAATGGATGTATATGTCCGATTTGAAAAACAAAAAAAAAAACATTTTGTTCGCCTCCATTCGAGAACACCATTCCCTCACTTTTTTTGCGATAAAATCATTTTTCCTGTAAGTCTATTTTGTTGAGATAAAGGCTATTTTTTCCTGAAAAAGTCTATTCATAGATCTTTCCGCTTGACCACTTTTCAACTGAGGGTCTGTGTCTAATTCGATCATTCACTCCCTCAGGCCCAGGGTTCCCAGATGGCTATTTTTTTACTTTCTAGCGTCAAAGAAGACGTAAACTTGTCCTTGTCTTTTGGCTAGGTGACGTCATAATCTGGGAACCCTGCTCAAACCAAGGAATTCGTCATTCAAGTCGATATGAGAAAGAGCTCCTAGCAAGTTCCCGTCGGAAAAATAAACAGACAATTCCAAAAAAAAAGTCTCTATCCCAGAAAAACGAACTTGCTAAAATAATTATTTTTTCGCAAAAAAAGCTAGGAAATAAGTTCTTCTTTTTAAAAACTAGAAAATGATTTTTTTCTTATACAAATTAGACGTATTCGTCTAATTTACATATATTATGATCACCTCGAGCATCGGTTTTTGCAAAAATTTTGCCAGCAAATTTTTTGTGTTGACTGTTTAATGCGGGGATATAAAATTGAAAATTCCCTTGGTGAATGGTTAAGCGCCACCCATAGAGGTACAGGTTGCCTTAACTAATTGTATAAGGAGTAGTGAAGAGGGGTGCCCTGACCTATCTTGGTCCCAAGAAGGCTATACAAGAAAAAGCAACTACATTCGTCTTTCCCAATGACGACAAAAAAAATCTCGAAACTTTCGCAACGACGACGGGATCGGAGTGGAGGCTCTTCTCTCTGAAAGTGTGCATCGTGTGCGCATTATGTATGTGAACATAACCTGTTGAGCTGAAAGCCAATCAGATTTCGATTTCTCGCCCACCCTTGAATGGAATTTCATCGTAGTTGTAAAGGAAATTATCGTCATCGTTGCGTGTATGTTGTCGTTAGGAACGTCGTGATTGGGAAGGACGTGTGTAAACTGATAACGTGCTCCCGTTTATAGTGAACTTCCACCTATCTGGACCTACGCTTGACTATCCTTCCACTTACCCAGAGTGCATTCCTTCAATTATCTAGAGTAAAAGGTTCCCCTGAACCTCCCACTACCGACAATTGTACGACCTTTGTGACAGAAGGATTGAATGGCGGGAAATTTACATAAATGCGTGTGATTGTATTTTATTTTACGCGAGCATTTGTTTTGGAGCGCTACCCGAGATTGACCAAGATTGATCGAGATCGTTGATTGGCCGAGATCGCACCACACATGAACCAATAAGCATTGGCTTTGAAAACCGCGTGAGATGGTAAAAACCCCTCTTGATTTAAGATAGCTGAAAGTTAATGTTTTCAGCGGTTCTAGAGATATAGAATTTCACTGTATCAGATTATTTCCCTCCCCCCCCCCCATTTGGTCTGTCTCGTTCTAAGAAAAACGTCAAATAGCTATTTGCATTATGAGGGCTGAAAGTTAGATGGAACCGAGAGTGAATTTTGCTTTCCGAGCGTAGTGAGGGAAGCACTTAACCGAGAGTTGCATTTTTTGACTGAAGCCCAAGTGACGTCCGTTATTTTTCACAGCCCCTTTATTGAGTGGTCGATTTTTGGGCCTTTAAAGTGAATGCGCAATACAAACCCTCGAACAAGTCACAAACAGCGAATGATTGACTGACAGCAAAATACTTTTCATCCCGCTTCGAGACCAATTATATACGGAGGTTAAGTAAGGCAGTCGAATGGCGGGATGCTTGTGTTACTTTACATCCCGCTACTGTCGCTACTCGGCTGCCTTCGGCCACTTTCGCCTCGCTTTACAGGCAATGAAAATCGACCATTCGATAAAATGATTGTGAAAAAGTACCTTTCTGTGCACTTTGTATACACCTTGTCATTGGCAGGCTATTGGTTGCTGTAGCATTCTCAGTTCGTTAACATTGTCATTAATGTAATAACATTGTAATTGAAAAACACGACCATAACTGTAAAGAAGAGACTCACTTTAACATTTTTGAGGCTTCGCGAGGAAAGTTGATTTACCCAAAAAGAGCTATGGTCTATTTTCGATTGCTCCCTAGAGTGGACGATAAATGCCCTTTGTCCCAGAGGGGCACTATCTCCAGTACGAAACTCTAGAAAAAAAATGATTTATGTCTATTTTTTTTCACGTTGAGTTTTACGTGGTCAAATATTATTCTTCATTATGTTTATGGACGTATTGCACTTTCAAAAAGACATTTATTTTATACTGTGACAATTTGTTGAATAGAACTCGGCGTCTCGAGCCTTTCCTGTATGCGAAGGTAATGCCCCTCTGGGACGGGGGCATTTTCGTCAACTCTACGGAGCGATCGAAAATATAGACATTAGCTCTTTTCGGGTAAGTTACATTTCCTCGCGGAGCCTCACATTTGCGTACAGAAAATATCGACCCAATCAATTCGCCGAAGATGTGGGATTTGCTAAATACGATAAATAGATCATTTTACTCATTGAGAGCAGAAGCGCAGAAGATATAGCTTTCCTTTACATAGGTCCCGTGCTAAGGATGCGATTTGCCGGAAAATATCAGAAAGATAGAATAATGATCACGTGACACCATTTTTGACAAAAGTAAAATGCTCTACTGGAACCAGGGTTAGGCGTTCCTCACTTTTTTGTGAAATGAATGACGCTGGTAGTGAATGATCCCAGTATTCAGAGGATTATAAAAAATTCTGAAAGGAATGAAGTTCATTCCATGAGTTCCCTGACACCAGGGTTTATTCCTTTCTTCATTCGGTTTACCTGGAGTAGCCTAAGAACAGTTCAACCTCTAGATTGGGCGTCATTCTGTCTACTTGCACTCATAAGACGTTAATGGAAATAGAAAAAGAAAACCGACGCCCTATCCTGAGGTTTAACTGTATTCCAAATCCAAATTTTTGATGAAAGTAAAATAACGAAAATCCCATAGAAAATACTTCTAGCAACTCATGGATTGACGCACACTCATTCCACCGAATGAAGAATACCTGACTTCTGATTTTGTATCAATCTCATTAAAAGTGGAAGGAAATATTTTAGAGGAAATTCAGTTACTCCATGAATATATCAAACAGTTTGGTAGAACTGTCTTGTCAGGTTAATACAGGACAAGAAAGTTCAATCTGTTTCTTTCCTGAAAGTTTCTGCGCAGGGCGTTCCCGCGTTACTGCTCGCGCTCGTTTTAGAACAGCTGTTCATTCACCGTCGAGCTTCCGTAGCAGCTGCGCGGCAGGTTCGTGTTTTCGAGTGGTTTCGTCTACGAGTTTTATTTTACGTCACGTCGCTGCCTGTGATTGGCTGAAACTTGATAACCTCTCAGAGTTTTTAAGAGACGGAGCCACGGCGTTTGTTTTGGAGCTGAGCATTTGTTTTGATTTAATTCAAATGTCATCATACATTCATCATTCATATCAACAATCATCGTAATATTAATAACACAGGTTTACAAGGTTTTGGACCCAAGTAGCTAAATGAAGATTTCAAAGTTGTTTTTGGTGTTGATCACGAATCAACAGTCTGTTTCATTCAATCAGGTCAGATTTTCGAGATCCGTGACTCAAGTTTTTTTCCCATTTTGATCATTAAATATAATTTTATTGAAAAATATGTTCGAAATTCGAAACGTAGTGCATTGGACTGTTTTATTAGTCATTATTACGTTCTGTAAAACGTATAAAAGACCAACAGTATTCACTGATGATTCTTGAATCTTAGAAAACCTAATGGTTTTTCGAGAATGTCTGTAAATCTTGAATGTGCAGCTCTCTTTGCTTGTCCCTGGTTTGGAAAAAAAAGACAGCAAAGAAATCCAGTTTGGGATAGTGAAAAATGGATATTTCCAGACTTTTCAAAATTTTTTATGTTTCGAAATTAGTGACGTTTGTTGAGTAAAAGAAATGACCATTGATTCAACTATGCGTTTCTCTCTAAAGCAAGCTATATTATATTACCTACGTAGGAATACCTTGAAATATCTATACCGTAGACATAGGAAGATACCCTGGCGGCAGCCAAAAAACCAAAGAAAACCAAGTATTGGTTTTTTTGTGGTTTTTTCTGGTTTTTCGAAAAAACCAAACTTGGAAAAGTCCGAAATCTAAATAAATAAAGTCAAACGCGGTCGGGTAAAGCTGGAAATCGGTTCGTGACGATCCAAAGATATATTAAAAATTTCAAAAACAGTAAAAAACGAGCTATTTTTTCAATAATCAATAAACAAAATCGCGACGTGGGATACAACAGTCAACGACTCTAGTCGACCCTTTCGGCTGCTCTCGGCTTTCCGCGCGCTGAGTACCGTTAGGCAGGCATCTCAATGCCGTATATACTCACATTTGACTGTGGCCCCATAGAACCCGTGAAAATATTTCAGCAGATTTGTGAATCGATACTATCCTGTATTTTGCTAAAATAAAGCGAACATGAAAATTATAAAGGAATTTAACTCGTATGTAAAGTGTATATATTTCAAGATGGTTTTCGAAATCACTATAAAATGTGATTACGTAATATTATAGTTATGGGTATTGTAATTTATAAACATGAACATCAAAATACATAATTTATATGATATATTATATATTTCATAATTTATTTCATAATTATATGTGACGCGATCTGAGAAAAGACACCTACGCCGCATAACGGAGATTTTTCAAGAGAAGCAAAAGAAAAGGTGAGGAGCCGATAGGCCGTTCCGATATTCCTTACTCTCTCTTTTCATACACTACTGCACACAACCTGTTCTCGTGACCAGAACAGGGAGTGTCCCGACTTTGCTTGAGCTTGCTGACATGATCGTGTAAATGTGTGTATTGAGAGAAAGAGGGCTCGAACATCTTTTGAATGCGATTCGTTTAGAGCCTTACTTCATAATAAATGAATCGATACACAATTTTTTGACTTCACAATTGTATATATTCAATAGACGAAAAACAGCAATAATCTCGGAATCCATTTTTTCCGACTTAGGTGTCTTTTCTCAGATCGCGTCACATATATAATAACTCATGTGAAATATTAAATATACAATAAATTATGTATAATACATAATACATGATAGACACATATACATATAATATGTAATATTTGACTTGCAGCAAAAAAGTGTACGGTTGGAAGGAATGAGTTATATTTATTATCGTTTTCAAAGAAAAAGTGAAAGTCGTCTTACCGCGTTTCTCCTAAACGTATCTTTCTTTGCGACAGGTCACATACCTTTTATATAATATGCAATAATACATATAATATATTTACACTGTGAAACAAAGTATGAGACATCGAAAATTACCGGGATGGAAATTTTTCAAAAATGCTAGACAAAAAAACTCTAGTAGGAGAGTTTCACGATTAAAGGGGTCGTCTACCTTCGCGATATCGAAAAATCAATTATTTTTGGCTCATGGCTTATCTAGGATGTAGGATTTATTCATTAACCAGCTCCGTCCGGGGCTTTTACGTCGTAACGTCGCCTATTATTCCTCATGGATAATGGCTATTAGATCTTTGTGAAATGGTTTTGACTGTTTTTACAAGTGGCGAACCGATAACATTTATTTGAAAAAAGAAGAGCTCTACGGCTTTTGCATAGATGATTAAACTGTAAGTTTTGCCAATTATGTATTATTTCACTATAAAGCTTCAAACGCGGTTTCCCGAAAGTAGTGTTATTTTGAACGGTTGGTACGATTTTGATGAAATTTCGAAAGATATTAGAAAAATATTAATTGTTGCTTATTCAGAAAACGTCTCTCTCGGTCAGGATACAAGCTTTTCGGAAAATAATTTTTTTTTACAGGCTTTTTTTTGCCTGAAAAAAGGGTAAAAAAGCACTTTTTTGTAGGGCTGCCGTTTTGTCAAATTTAGAAATATTCCAAAAAGCTTGTATCCTGACCTAGTCGTAGTAGTGAAAATTAAGTGAAAATAATTGGTTTCGTGTTTCAAGGTTATGGAGCTAAGAATTCGTGCCATAAACTTTACTATGTCGCTCAGGCAGAGGTCAATTAAAAGGCTGAGAGTAAAAACCAAACTAGTAAGAGATAGATGAATGTGAAACTCCATGTTTTCTGTCTCTACTTGTTCGGTTTTTCCTCTCAACCTGTTAATTAAGGGACGTAGAAAGGCCAGGAAAACAAGGTTAAAATAAATTGAAATTTTTTTCTTCAAATTCGAGAATATTCCAACAAATTTAAAAAAACCTTATGTCAATATCATGTTCAGTTTTGTCGCAATCCATCGTCAAAAATGAACATTAAATTTGAGTGCGAAGCTAGATGACCCTCTTCAATCGTGAGTTAAAATGGTTGAAGGTTCGAATCCATTTCCTATGTCATTGAATCCAAGATAAAAAGAGATTTTTAATATGAATTCATTAAATTTTAATTGAAAATTATGAAAGATTATTCCTATTGACACACAATATTGTATGAATATACTAGCTATATTTCCAAAAATATGCTCATGTCCTTATTGTTTTCGATAAGACCTATGTTCAAAGGAATATACCTAGAGTATTCTAAGAATATATTTTAAACTATTCGTAAAAATTATATTCGTATATTCCGTTTAACATTGGCCTGATGCCACTACTTGGATATTAGAATGTTCTAGGAACATTATAAGTTTAAAGTAAAAATTTCCATTATGATTCATGAAACACACATTCGATAGTTCGCTATTTAGCTCAAAAATAATCAATAATATGTACATTTCCCTCTGAATACTGTAATAGAATAGAATACTTCACCAATATTTAAATATTTATATTATACTTCCTGGCACCCGCAGGCTTCGCTCCGCGTCGACACTCGGTTTAGGTTTGGTCATTTGTATATTGATTAGAATTTTTATATCTTTAATTAATGGATTGATTTTTATCATCTGTCAAGACGAAGGTTGGAAAAGGGAAAGCGTTGTAACGAAGAAAATGTTTCCAGTAATAATTTATTGTTTATTTAACTATGTGAAATCCTTAAATCTTAACAGTCTTTTCGTGTGTTGCTTATAAAATTAGTTCACTGAAATACTAACCAACCTAAATAAACTTCATTTCCAAGCAACTTTGTGGAAGGATGTTCTAATTTGACATTGCACTTCATAACACAATAAACGTCGATCTCGTATTTCGATAATCACAGCGCACTATTTTTAAGTCTTTTTATCGTAATCAAATGTTTAGTCAAGTAATTACAAAATTCAGTCGATATGATTACATGCTTCAAGTTATTTGAAAAAAACACTTCAATGGCTTGTATTCAACTTTAAAAAAATTTAGATCCAGTTATCTTCCCTTTCAGCGTACTTGACTTAATAAAGACCTTAACGTCCAACAGTCTTTCCTCGTAAGAATATTGTGAATCTAAGATTTTAGTGTCGCGGATTTTCCGGCGAAAAGAAAAAAAATTTTTTTCTTTTTTTCAAAGTCGACGTACTTCAGCATAAAAATTTAAAACAAAAAAATTTGTTTAGAATGTTCAAGGTTCTATTCATTTCTAACCACACCCTTGCTTTACACATATGAAACTAGGTATCGTGTTATCATGTTATTTGTTTGACCAATGACATTGCGCGCTACTTACTTACTCTGAACGTACCCCAGCATACTCGAGGTTCAACGAACATCTCCGATCTCCCTTCGGAAAAATCGGATAAATACTCACAAATGCTCATTAAATGTTACAAAGTCACTCAAATAGTCAGATTAAGAGATACACCCTACCCTACTTTTTGTATTTTTTTGTAAACATAAAATTGTTTATTGCTATGCATTAAATCACCTCATAACTTAAAAAATTGATGCAACGAACGTCACACTTCAATATCACTACTGTAGGACTTTCATTTTGACAGATTTTTGTTGATTGACGAACTTTGCATCTATCGCTTGACAACTTTTGCATTGTTTTGAAAAAAATTTCATCAATTTTGGCATTTGATCTCAATTATTTCCAAATTTTATGCTGAATTACGTCGATTTTGCAAAAAAACATTTTTTTTAGGTCGTTTTTTGGAAAAACCATTACACTTAAGCACACATAAGTATAACCAGAAAAACTTTCGAAAAATTATGATCTATTTTCGAATTGTCTAAACAAAAAAAAAAAATGTTCAAAAAACACCGTACAGTTTCCAAACATATCAAGAAGCATGTAAATAAAAAACAAAAAAGTTCATTTTTCTTACTGCTGGCAGTCTCAAATTTGATTAACAACGGAATTCCACTCCAAAATCGCACTTTTTTTTAAAAATGATTAATGATCAATAGATAATCCATCAATAATCGATTGCCAATTATCAAAAATCATTGATAATGATTTTAAAACTAATAAAATTATGTTACGTATGTTATGTATCTCTGTTGCTCTCTACATTTTTTTACATCTTACAAATCACGGACAATCGATAGAGTACCTGAGCAAAATCGATATATCGATAGTGTGCTCGTCAACACGGTCAATACCGTCCGCCATATTGCTTAATGTATTCCACATGGAAACTTTGATTAATTATTATAAAAAACCACGCAAAATTATGACTAATGAATATCACGTCGACACGTCCGGGAACATGCATAATATGTATGCGAAATTTCATGACGATCGAACGCGGAATGTTGATTTGTACCCTGAACAAAGTTTTGACTTTTCACTCTTATATAGTAGATGTAGATATAAAATACTATACCTCATAATAGCCTGTTGACCTGGAAAATTATTTAAGCATCTTGCAAGAACTTCAATTTTGCGCGAATGTTCATTCATTTTACTTTAAAAAATTATCTTCGCGAACTAGATGCCCAAATCGGAATAAGCAGACCAAATGAACAATGACAAACAATTGTATGCTACAAAAAATCCAATTCTTGTTCATTATTTAATTCCAAATACAGTCTCCCTGAGGAAAACCTTACATTGCCAATGTTTCTTTGCCAATATGAACTCAATGGAAACTTAATGTAAATCACTGTTTTACATTGACTTTCCATCACAAAGTCCGGAAAGACTTTGTTGTCTTTTTTTAATTATTAATAAACAATCTGAAAAAAACAATTCATCATGCAACGTATGGCCCTGACCTGACGAGAGCGAAGTTCGCCTGGACTAATATATACCGCAAGCATCTTCTTCTTCTCCCACTTACTAGAGCCGCGCGCTCTCTGTCCCTTTATAATCGGCGATTTGCCCGTTTTCACTACGGTCGCTGTACACCGCTAAACCTATATATTTTGTCAAGACTACATGGCTCGAGGAAGGTTAGGTTCCCTCAGAGCCCCGAACTTTGCCGAGCTCTCCCGATTAAGCCCGATATCGCGTGTTGTATGATTGTATGCTATGATATGTATAGTTTTGTGTTGGCTGGGAGGTTGGCAGTATTGACCAATTGTTTTCTTTTCCTTAATAAGGTACCGGAATGTCGGCAGCAAAATAGGCGATTATATGATTATTTGAATAATTTGAGAAAAAAAATTAGAATCGTAAGTAGAAAAAAAATGTGGTGCGCTCACATTTTTCAGGAAGTCAATATTATCAATAGGATCGGTAGTGTAGTGGATATGGCACCGGCCCGGCGATCACAAAGTCGCTGGTTCGAACCCCAGCGGAAGTAATTTTTTTTTTTTTTTATTGAACACAGTAATATACAAGACTCTATTATAGTATTTGTAACTTTTTACTATTTCTATGATTTTTTTTACCGAAAAATACTTAACTTGTATACAAAAGGTTTCGTTAGCACCACATGAAAACTCAATAATGTATTCATAGCCTTCTTTGACATATATAATATAATTTTACTCGACGCGAGAGTGGAAAATGTCGGCTTTTGTAGTCTCTAAGCCATCGCGAAAATGTCCACATGCAGCTTACTATCAAGTGACGATCGCTTAAGTTTACGTAACCGTCTAAAGTTCATTTTCGCACTTACTTTCGCGTACCAAAGGGCGAAAATTTTTGCATAAGTACGCGAAGGTAGGTACGAAAATGAATTTTGACAGATACGTAAACTTAAGCGATCGTCACTTGTTAGTGGGCGCATGGACACTTTTGCGATGACTTATCGGCCACAAAAGCCGCCAAAATTCCATGCTTTTGTCGAGTAAAATACGGTACGCACCAGGAGACGGACCTCGTGATACAAACTCGAACTAATTTTAGCAGCACTCGCGCCCGAGTGCAGCCAAATCAGCCCTCGTCTGCAATCACTCGGTTTCGTCCCCTGGTACGTAATGTACTATTTTGATTGAGGCAGTCGTCGAAATCGAGAAAGATAAAATTATTTTAATATAGTTCAATAGGGACCTTGCATTTTTTCTAAGGTATCATTTTTTTTACTGATGTCGTAAAATACATCAAATAAATAAACATTACAATAAAATTTTTTTTTTTTGCAAAAAATATTGTTAAAATACGGATTGAAAGTTTGAAAAAATTCGAACGTGATTCAAGTGCGACAAAACGTTTCTGATTGGTTCACGCTCCCGCGCCATGTTGTGACGTCAGTGGCCCATCGGAACATATAATGTTTGCATTGCATCTTTAATCGCTGTGTAATTGTCGGTATAAGTAATAATTTAAAAAAAAAAACGCAAGTATGAGAATAAAATTGTAGGAAGGATTTTTAAAGGCGAATTCAACGAATTTACTGAAAGTGACAGTGTCGATGATTTTCGATTTCATGACGTGTCATGATTGTTTCAATGCACCAGAAATGCGAGGTGTCAAAACAACTTTGTAAGTATATATTGTTCGTTTTTTATTGGTGATGAATATATATTTTTTTCAACATAAACAAGGGGATAATAGTTGCGCAATCGTCAAGAAATATCAGTATTGATTTTTTTCTTTGATCCTCAAGAGAGAACTACGGTGATTCAGCCGTAGGTTATGTCAGTTTAAAAAGAGAGAACATAACTGCAAGCATGGCATTATTTGCACTGTGAAGGGAGAAATTTGTCCGGAGCACAAAACGCATGATAAACCATATCGTGTTGCTTTCATTGTTAATGAAACAGAAGAAAGAATAATGGAAATGAAGTGTTTTGACTGCGCAGCTTTGGCAGGTATATATTAATGTTTCATTAATTTGCAAATTTGTACATGAAAACAGGTCTAAACTTCATTTGAAAATCCAAATTAATTAATTAACTATGATAAACGAATCAATAAAACAAAAATACGTAAAATCAATAAAACTGAAATATAACTCAAAATAAACCTAAATAAAAAATTATACAATACTGAAAATAATAAAATAATAAAAACTAAAAAATCAAATGAAACTAAAATATAATGAAACTTAAATAATAAAAACTATGTAAAAAGATGAAATAATAAAAATATCGAAAAATGAAAACAAAATAGAACTGAAATATAATAAATTGAATTAATGAAACTAAAATATAAATATATAAAATCAATGAAACGCAAATATTATAAAACTGAAACGTAACTAAAAAAAAAACCACAATAGTAAAAGCAATGTGAAAGTAAAATAATGGAAATAATAAGATAATAAAATAAAACAATAAAACTGAAATATAATACATTTAATCAATAAAATTGAAATATAAAATATGTAAAATCAATAAAATTAAAATATAATAGAAACTTAAAACATAACACAAACTTAAAATATGGATGCATAAAAAATAATTTAATTTCACTAGTTAAACTTTTTATTTATTTTGCCATACGTGCAACCGACGTTATGAATCGAAATCGCCAACAAAAGTCGATTGTTATTGGAAAAAAGCGGCTTTGTCCAACATCAGAGTGACAAAAAAATTTATGACAGCGACTGAGTTGGTGCAAAACCCCGCAAAAAGAATCAAGCACAGCAACATTGGCGAAGATTTTTTAAATCGAGTAATGGAAAAATCCAAAATTCAAAATATTGACAGCCAACTGTGCAGATATGCGTTCGATTACTTAAGCGGGAAAGCAGATTCGTTGTTGATGCACGATCTAATGTTTCGATTTTTGCAAACTCCTAGCCGTGCAACAGATGATTTCTCCGAGTATGCTAAAAATGAAATGCAACTAGATTAATGCAAAATGGCTGAAAGTATCACTCAAGACCAAAAAGATAATCGTCTGTGGCACGAGCTGAGATATGGAAGAATTACCGCCTGAATAATTCATGAAGCAAGCAGGTGTAAAACTTTGGATGGCAGTTTGGTGGATCGTATCATGGGGTTTGCAAAAACTTATGTATATATGTACAAACAAAATGTAAAAACTTATATATATATATATATATATATATATATATATATATATATATATATATATATATATATATATTTATATATATTTATATACATGAAACGTGGACGAAATTTGGAAGACCTTGTTTTAGAAGAACTGAAAATGAAATTACAGGCCGAATAGCAAGAAAATGTAAAAATTGATAAATGTGGCTTTTTTTTTATACCTGCTCTACCAATATTTGGTGCTTCGCCGGACGGAATCAGAAAAGATTTTGTAGTAGAAATCAAATGTCCGAGTTCTCAAAAAACTATCAAAAGTTACATTTTAAATTGGGAAATCATAAATAAATGCAAAGGTCAGATCCATTTACAAATGTTAGCGGCAGATAAAGATAAAGGATTATTTTGTGTAGCAGATCCTGATTTTGAGACAACTAAGAATTTGCAATACGTTTGCATTAATTGTAATCATAAATTTCTGGAGGAAATGGTGGATAAGGCATATAAATTTCGGGAAACAAATGTGTTTCCAGCATTAGTGAACGTTTTCTCTAAATTATACAGGGTACATTGAATACCTTGCTTAAAAAAATTCATATATGTATGTTTTACATGCCTATGTAAAAATTTGTGAAATGTTAATAACTAATAAATGCAAGTTTGTGCACACTGATACAACTTTATTTTCATTCTTATAAATGCGAGCAATAATGAAGCGAACAAAATAATTACACTTTGATAAGAGGTTGTTGCAAATTGGTCAGTCCAGCAATTGTAATAGCAATGTCATCGGCGTGAGATATGAGGGACCAATCAAGGCATGCATGTCTATCATATATCGCAAACTCGCGAAAACGACGGATAGCTCTTTCAACATGTATACGCAAACACGCGATTGTTCTTGTTTTCACAACTTCCTATTTTGATGGTTTTTTGTCGCTGAACACAGATGGTGGAACAATGAGTTTACATCTCTTTTTATTCAGAATGCTGCGAATACCTTTAAATCCTCGATCTACCATTACTGATGCGTCATCAGGTATGACATCAATCGCATTAGAATTTTCAAACAGAACGATGTCGCTGACTCTACCCGCATAAGCCGGAGAAATAAAATTATTCAGTCCACTTGGAGTACAAGAAACTTAAAACTTTAAAGTGTTGCACTTTTTATAATCGGACCATGTCGCTGCCTGTTTCTAAGGATCGGTCGGTTTTTGAATTTCTATTTCAAATGCGTCAAAGATACAAAATGTTGCACTATAATTCATTCTGAACGCAAGTGGCAAGTTCTTTTGAATTTGTGAATATTATGGATTGAAGAAGAAAGGTTTGAAACAATCAGATAGCAGGCCAATAGTTTTAGAAAAAATTCTTCCAGCATGTGAAAGAGAGATACCAAATTCAAGTCCTAATTGTGTGAAAGAATCGTTTGTTTTTAATTTCATTAAAGTTAAATAAATGTCATAACGTGACATTTTGTGATGTCGTGTATCTCAGAGACAATAAAAAGATATTCTTTTTCTACTCCGATGAAAGTTTTCGGACTTGCGTTTATGTGCTGTAAAGTACATTTAAAAGAAAGACTTTGAAAGTCCTTTTTTCGCTCTTTTTCTTCAATGCTATCTAACGAGCTATAACTCTTGCAATCACTATTATAATCAGGGGAAGGTTGATATTCATTTGAAGTAGTAGTATTTGAGTTAGAAATATCGGACAATGTTGAAAATTGAGTTTTTATCGGGGGTAAAGATGAAATTTGTTCTACTCTTTTTAGCGGACTTAGCAACTTAATAGGTGGGGTTATTGTGGCTTTTGAGGCAGAAAAAGTACTTGTTTGACTTGAAATGTTTGCCATTTGTGGCTTACACATTACATGTATACTTCTGAACTTTTTCGTTGTTCGATCAGTTTGCGAACTCATGCTCTTTGTGGACTTATGCAGAGCAATTGTGTTCTCTTTTTCTGATTCGACATGATACGATGAGAGTTTGTCCGTTGTTGTGCGACTTGTAGTTTCAGAACAATCCGGAGCAGGAGCAGTCTAAAATTAATATTTTTAAACTAAATTATTATATTAAATTATGATTTTGATTTAAAATTAAATTAATTTTATCTTCATTTGTTATTCAATTTCAATGTGAATTATTATATTGAATTATTATTTATAATATTGAAGTGTAATGACGCGCAATCTCCAATATGCAATTTTGGAAAAATTTCATATGATTATTTATGAGCAAAAGTGATTTTTCCTCCAAAATCATGTTATTATATATTATTTGATCTTATAAAAGCAGGGTAATCTCAGGAATTTTGTCTTATAAAAAACATTTTCAGACAATGAAGCCATTGTAGGTTTTGTAAATTTTGAGGAGCCCCAAAATGCTTGAAATTTTAAAAATTTCAAGAATCACAGAAAACTTTAGGAATTCTAAAAATTTGCAATAAAAAGTGCTTAAAAAACATTCTTTTATATTAATGCCGAAATTGGAAAATTTCTTAAAATTCGGACAATTTGAAAATTTAAGCAACTGTAGTAATTTCAGTTATTCCAAATGATCTGCCAAAACTGGAAAAATGACAAAATTTTAGAAGATTTCGACAATGTTTTTCTAGATCTCGTAAAATAAAATTTTGCATCTTATATGCGTGGTACACTCGTTCGCTGGATGTACGAGCGCTGAATCAGCGAGCATGCTGGATGAGCGAGAACGCGGCGATCGAATCAACGAGTACCCCTTAATCCCACCCATTACCTGCGGTCATCGGGTGGGAACCTTCTCCCGCCGTCTCCGGCGCGTCCCGCAACGAGATCGCGATGGCGATCGCCCTTTGAATCGCCATCCGGCGCGTTCGACTGTCTCGAATGAATGATTCTCGCGCATCTTGCTTTGCGCAGTCCGCTCATCGACAGACGAACACACGCAATGAGATGTTCGAAAGTGGGAGCCCCCTCACGTGTTCGTTGACGCGGCAGGTCTCGGTCCCGAGCTGCTCGTACATCCAACGAACGAGTGTAAATCCAAATTAAATCATCGCGCAGAGCGCGAAAAAGTTTCTTGTACTATTAAAAATAGTATTCATATGAATAAACTGTATTTTGGAGTTTTATTAATCACCTCGCCTACATGAGTATCGCATTAGGCAGATTCCTTGTAACTTTCTTTGGATGAGAGTTTGCACTTTTTCGTCGGTTCCTCAATTTCCAACAAATCAGAAATATCTCTTTTTTTATTTATTTTTATAAAAGCGCTTCGAGTGAGATTTTTGTTTTTCCTCTATTTTGTTCAACAAAAATGTGGGGCACAACTCTTTATTTCAATTGCAATTTTGTATTCATCAAAGAATGTTCAAGATAATTTGTGTCCTGTTTCAGCTGCAAAAATGAGCATGAAAAAAAAAAATTATTTTATCATATCTCAAATTTAAATTAACAATGTCTATTTCAAAGAATAATATTTTACACTTAGAAACGTCAAAATAGTTAACCCTATATTTTTATCAAAATTCGTAGTACATCAATGAAGTCAATATATATGATAATCATATATTATAATTGATAAAAACTTATTGCTCACATCGAAGTGGTTTTCACAACAATGCAGATTTCTCGACTCCGACAATCCTTCAAGTCGACGGGCAGCTTCGCACCATTTGCGTCACAGTTTTGGCTCACGAGGAAGCACAAAAAATGTTTTCTCGGGACAATTCACACTTGTACTCTTACACTTTGGCACGATACAATATTTATAATTGCTATAGCCACTCATTTTTTGTACTTGAATGAAATTGACACATAAACGTATTGAAAGCGTTTGTTGACAAACACGTTTCTATGGGTCACTGATGTCACAACCGCTAGGGGGAACTCGTGCCCGCTTCGGGCGGTTGCTTATAATATGCATTTGCTTTTTACATTTTTTTGGAACCCTAATAAGAAATATGGCATCAGTCGTAGAAAATTATTTTTTTAAACTTTTTTCCAGCATTTACTTGTAAATTTGGAGTGATTCCAAGATGCGTTTGCTTTTCATAGTATTTTGTGTCTCTGATCATGAATCTTGTGCCATGTTTGCATAATTTATTGATTAAAATATTTGCTCAAACAAATCACTTATAACAATGGTATTATTTCAAAGATACATATTAGTTTGCCATAGTTGTTTGATACGCTGATTACAAATCAGGCATCAATGTCGTCAATAAATCTATTTTAGCTTTTTCAACAAATATTTGCAAAATTCAAAATTTTGCAAGTTGCGTATGCTGCTCGTGATTTTCCGGGTCGCTGATAATAAATTCGGTGATAACGTTTTGAAATAATTTTATTATATGAGCTTTAAAATACTATGTCTGGAAATTGAATCGTTCGCAATATGCACATGCTTTTTTCGCTTTCCTGCCTACTGATTACAAATTTTGCACCTTTTCCAAAATCAAACCGTTTGAATTCAACTAATATTGCTAGCAGATAGTTAAGAAATTGAAGTCCCATGGAGTTTGATATGCATATACAGTACAACCTCTGGATAGGGCGTCATTCTGTCTTTACTCACACTCATAAGGCGTTAGAAGAAATAGAAAAAGAAAACCGACGCCCTGTCCAGAGGTTGCACTGTACATAGTTCTTGTTGTTTAAAATCGTTAGGCCAAATTCGTTTTTACTATTTATAAAACACATATTCAATAGTTCACACAGCCATCCCAAGTCGTAGTGTAATACCACTGCTAAACAAAGACGAGCTTATGTTTTTTTTATACTAGGAAGAGAACGATAATCGATACTTGGGAACACTGAGTTCGCAGTTTACTTCGCGAGTAACTAACCTTACTAGAGAATATTGTAATATTTGAATATTTATATAATTTAGTAAAATCATAATCGATTGTTGACCTAACAACCAACACTGTATAAAATACAGCATACGTTGTTAGAAAAAATTTAGTGAATTTTCCATACAAGAATTGGAAGTTTTTCACCTATACTCTGTATGTAACTTTTTTCATTAATAGATCCGGAATATTTCCCACACGCTATATAATTTTGAGAATGACAATTTTTTTAATATATTGTACAGTGAAATCTTATTAAAAAAAAAAATATTATTTTTCATTTGTCACAACTGACTTACATCTCATATAATGTATTCAATGAAGTGTGAATAAAAAATGAATAAAGAATGTAAAACATTCATTTGGATGCCAAAAATTATTTTCATTATTATTTAATTTTTGCTGTGCCATTGAATTTACTTCTAAGTAATTTTAATTTAGGAACACTCAAAAAGAAACTCACGAAAAGTACATATATAATATCAACTAATAGGAATAAAAATATCAAAAAATACGAAAATGTATGATCTTGCTATTATAGATATAATATTTCCCGAATAATCTACATCTATAATGCATTGAAAAACCAGGACTCGACCGAAGCAATATTTATAGATAATATTCGAAATGCTGCAAATTAATGCGTAAGAATTAAATAAATAAAAAAAGACTTCTTCAATAATCATGTATGAATGTATTTAACAAGAAACGAATGGATTACATAAAGAATGAATAATTTTCTCAGAATATAAATCGAAAATTGATTATGATTATAACCTGTAATAGTATGATACAATTATACGATTATGATGAATATATAACCTTAATTGACACAGCAAAAGAAGTAATATCCCCCGCCACTACCCTCCACTCACAACACACCTTGCCAATGTAAAGGCGGGCCGTCGCTTTTATGTGCCAACAAATCCATTTTTTCCTATAAGAAACCGTTTGTTTCTTCTCTTATAAAACTTTTATTCAAAATTTCCCATATGAAAATTGTGATATCGAACAATTCGTCGATTATCGAATAAACATTACGCAAACTAAAGCTGTGATATCCACAACGACACGTCGATCTTCATTTTGAATATTAATTTTTTTCCTTGAAAAAAAAATAACCTTGTAACAAAAAAAATGACCGAAATATTAGTATTATAACCAGGGTTGGGCGAAATCACTAATCGCCTATTACAGATTACAAATTACATGTAACGCGCTACACTTATATTACTCAATTACATGTAATTTTGTAGTGCAAGGAAATGATATTACTTCGTTACATGTAGTTGGGTAATCACAATGTAGCGCGTTACATATAACGCAGTAATCGAGAATTCCCGATTGCTGCGTTACATATAATCGAGTAACGCAGAAGCAGCGCGTTACATGTAACGCAGTAATCGAGAATTCCTGATTGCTACGTTATATGTAATCGAATAACGCAGAAGCAGCGCGTTTGCGTTACATGTAATGCAAATTACGTAAAGACAGAATTGGACCCCAGCCGGCCGGGCCCGTGCCAGTCGCCGGGCAGAAGTTTCGAAAGAGTAGGGGTACTCGAGAGATGAAGTTTTCTTTTCTCCTTGATTCCTTGTTCCCCTACGTTCGTGGCGAGCGTGGTCTAATCTTTGCGTTACATGTAACGCAAACGCGCTACTTCTGTGTTGCATGTAACGCAAACGCGCTACTTCTGCGTTGCATGTAACGCAAACGCGCTACTTCTGCGTTATATGTAGCGCGCTGCTTCTGCGTTACTCAGTTACATATAACGCAGCAATCGGGAATTCTCGATTACTGCGTTACATGTAACGCGGTGCTTCTGCGTTACTCGATTACATGTAACGCAGCAATCGGTAATTCTCGATTACTGCGTTATATTTAACGCGCTACATTGCGATTACTTAACTACATGTAACGAAGTAATATCATTTTCTTGCACTAAAAAATAACATGTAATTGAGTAATATCATTGTAGCGTGTTACATGTAATTTGTAATTTTTATGTAATCGATTACCAAAAGTAATCGATTTCACCCAACCCTGATTATACCAGCAACTGATTATTTAATATTTGAAGGTAAGCGCCGACCCGCTTTGAATACTGCTCTACAACGGCCATGCAAATTGATTATGATCATTTTTTCTCGATAAGAATGTATTTTAAATCATTTTTCACTGTGATACGTGCTAGTTGCAAGTAATATCGAAAAATTCATATATTGATACTTCCAGATACTTTGTAGTTGGAATTGATATCTTCCAATTAGACAGGTAATCAGAGATTAAACTCCAAACGACTGGCCAAACAATTTTCGATATTTCTTATTTAAATGTCTTACCACTGTTCGCGTTGCGCTTCTTTTTGCCGAAAATTTTTTGTATGTATTAGACTACGTTTTTCAATACATGCGCATGTACGTCGATGATGCTTACTTTCACTTGGGCCGGGTAAGCCAATAGCCAGGGAGGGTTCCCCTCGGCTACTTGGAGGGGCGACGATTTCGCCTCCCTTGACTCCCTTCTATTTCCAAAACCATGCCAAATATCTTAACAAAAAACGCGTTCGAAGTTCGAAGCTGATTCACATTTTGCCCAAGGTTTGATTTCTAATGTAGATAGAGTATAAAAAAGGATTGGTTTTTTATTTATGGATTGTTTATAATTAATTATAATGGTAAATAACTATATATAGTATTTATGAATAATTTATCAATTGAGTCTATTGTTGTTTCATTTCAGTCATTTTTACGATATTCGCAACATATTTTATTCATAATTTTCCGAAATATTTACTTCTCAAATTCTGATTCTCTACAACTTTATGTGAAAATATTAAGTAGTATGAATATATGTATAAATGTACGTATATAATATTTGGACATGCATGATAACCGAATGTGCAAGCGTGTCTAAAATGTAGTAAGCGGTAGTTCTCACAAAAAACTGGGCGAATCACATGCGAAAGATAGGGGACTTACGCAGATGTGTTTTCACTATTTGCTTTCATGTGAAATTTATGTGATTCTCATGCGAATCACGTTTGCGCATTTTTCGTCGAAATCTTACTTAAAGAAATAAATTTGCATGTCCTTATATGTATATTTCAATGTTTAATAAGAGAGGAATACCGTGTAAATGGCTTAAATCGTAAGTCAAGTTCGCTCGTGGATTGAAGAAAAAGTGTGAACATTTCAGAGCCACAACTCAGCATGAATGAAGTTTATTATTGATACAAAACTAATAACATATCAATTCCCTGAAAATCATATCAACCATTCGCGCATGTCGGCTCACAAAGTTGCACGTGCAAATGCTGCAATAATAATTTTCATTATTATGGTATCATCAATAAACTTCATTTATGTTTAAAAATTAATCTGTAACATTCATACTTTTCCTTGCTTTTCTTTTAATCCACGAGCAAACTCAGCTAGCGATTTGAGCTATTTTACACGTTGTTCATCCCTTAACAAACATAAAGCGTATGTTTTCAATTTCATGTACGATTGTTTCACAAGAATTTAAACAGTTGTCTTTTTTCGAAAAGAAAAAAAAACCTTCCACTTAAGAATAAACAACTATTTAGAAATAAAAATAAAAGTAAAAACATTTTCCTTAAACGAAAAAAAAATTTCTGAATGCTTTTTGTGATTGATGTTGAAGGGTTTTTATGTTTGTAGTCCCACAACTAAGAATAATGATACTATCAGTTTTGTCTCAGCGCTGCAGCGCGGTATCAGCAGATAAGAGTGTAAAAGACGGCCGGCTTTTTGGCATTGGAGATCGATTCCTAATAAATAAATGAATGGCAGATGAAATCCGTCTAGATTTATATCTAAGTTAACATTTCTTCGGAAAGATAAGGAACGCTTGGAAAACTGGACCTATCGATATATGTAAAGTTTATGATAAGTTTTTAAGAAGCTACAAATATGTGAAGGATATATATTCAGAAATTAGCAATAGATAAAGTTAAGGGGAACATGTACTTTTTTGCAATCCAGATGTGAATTTTAGATCATAGGTCATCTTATCGCACGCATCTGTGCAACTAGAGTACATTTTGATCATTTTTTCAATTAACAATTAGCTTTTTCCTTTTTTTTTCAATGCAACTAAAATTTAAAAAAATCGTACATTGAAACGATTGCCGATGATTTAATATTAGAGATACTCTGAGAAAAAATTTTTCAGATGAAATTTATCCAAATCAGCTTATGTTAAAAAAGTTCTTATTGAAAATATTGTTGCACAGGTTGAATTTTAAGTCGTACTGATAGAATTGTTAGTTACTTCTACTGAAAACTAAAGTTCTCGCTTTCTTTCTTTTGTAGCCATTTGAGATTTTACGTATAATGAATATGAATAACAACGGATTTTTCAGTTTTTACAACGGAATTTTTCAAGGATTTCGGTGTCATAACTGGATATCTTAGTTGTGCCATTATCAACTTTTTCTAGTTAGAATGATTGAAATTTTAAGTGACCGCTCCGATACCAACGGAATTTTTTATATTGAGTAATTATAAAATTTTCTTACTGTTAAATTCTTCGTGATCAAATTAGAAAAATGCGGTTAAAGCAACTGAATTGATTCTTCTTCGTGGGAATAGTATTAAAAAATTTTGATGACAAAATCTATTTTTTTTTTTTTTAATTTTATTTTGTTCATTAATCTAAAGCGTGGGTTGAAAAATTAATGTGGAATTGTTTTATGGAAATTTTAAAAGTTATCGTCTTTGATAAATTAATTACATTAAATTCTTTTGAAAAAACCACGCATGGTTTATCATTTTTATTGTATTTTTTTCTTCTTCCCACGTGGTTCATAATCATACAAAAATTCTGAAGTCATGCGTGACAATTGCTCTTCTTAAATTTCCATATCTTTTGCTTGTTCATCGCGAGATCTCATTGAATGTTTTACAGTTACAATCGTATTCATACTAGGTCGCGATAAATTCACTCTTTGATCCGTATCAATTTGATTCAGAATTGTAAAACTTCTTTCAACATCTGCATTAGAATGTGCCAAGGACCTTACTGCCGAAATGATTTTTCTTAAATTTTTGAATTTGACAATGTTGTTGCTATTTTTTCCTAACAGTGCGTACTCCTACATTTTATCAAAAGACATCATATCGATTTCCGGTTCAGAAGTAAAATCTGCATGCAGTGAATCCCATTCCAATTTTGAACACTCAATTTCTTCATCATTGAAAATTTTGAATCGGTCCATAATGTATTAAATATCTTTGAAAGTCGTTTCTCGATCTGAATTGTGAAAAGTGTTTTCCGCATCGAAAACCGAAAGTTTCGAAAAAAAATTATCATCAATGTATAAAAAACGTTTCACTGCACCTTTACATGTTGCAACGAAAAATTATAGAAAATTTCTACGTATTTCGTGAATTGTAACCTCATCGTCTTTCAAACTTTTTTGCATTTCCTCAAGAATACTGTTAGTTTCAGGTCCAAAATCAATGTCATCCAATCTCTTTCTTGTTTCGAGTGAATCAAAATCGAAACTTTTCGGTGAAGCTTGAATACGAGAAAGCTCATATACCTTCACGAAATGCTTTGCAAAAGTGATCAAAATTCTTTACAACGTGCCGAAAGTAAATGAACTTTGGTTTCCTCTGCTTGAAAGAAGGTTGTGATTCTCATGCGAATCACATAAATTTCACATGAAAGCAAATAGTGAAAACACATCCGCGTAAGCCCCCTATCTTTCGCATGTGATTCGCCCAGTTTTTTGTGAGAACTACCGCTTACTACATTTTAGACACGCTTGCACATTCGGTTATCATGCATGTCCAAATATTATATACGTACATTTATACATATATTCATACTACTTAATATTTTCACATAAAGTTGTAGAGAATCAGAATTTGAGAAGTAAATATTTCGGAAAATTATGAATAAAATATGTTGCGAATATCGTAAAAATGACTGAAATGAAACAACAATAGACTCAATTGATAAATTATTCATAAATACTATATATAGTTATTTACCATTATAATTAATTATAAACAATCCATAGATAAAAAACCAATCCTTTTTTATACTCTATCTACATTAGAAATCAAACCTTGGGCAAAATGTGAATCAGCTTCGAACTTCGAACGCGTTTTTTGTTAAGATATTTGGCATGGTTTTGGAAATAGAAGGGAGTCAAGGGAGGCGAAATCGTCGCCCCTCCAAGTAGCCGAGGGGAACCCTCCCTGGCTATTGGCTTACCCGGCCCAAGTGAAAGTAAGCATCATCGACGTACATGCGCATGTATTGAAAAACGTGGTCGGTGTCATTTCTGGCTACACTGTGCAGACACCATGAAAGTTGTATATACTTGTTGAAAGTTACGGACACACTTTTTCCATTATTAAATGAGATTCAGTTTGCACAATACTGATTTAGTAACCGATCGCTGTTTTCAAATCATTTGTCTCTCCTGCATTTTTAAGTAGTATTGTCTCATACTTTTTAAAGTTCTAACTTTTTTAATTGATGGAATAGGAAAAAAAAAAAAAAAAGAAAAAAGAATATTCGTAGAGCAAAAACAAAATGCAATAGCAATTGTTGCATCATTATGCATCTATTATTCTCTTTTCCCGCAGATAAAATCTTTTCGAAACTTTGCACGGTACTTTTATAAGGCTACACTGTAAAAACAATTTATGATATTTTACCCATACCGGTACTGGAAGCATTCAACCCATTCCAGGGATAGTAATTTTCCTATACCAGTGTATAGTAGCTTTACTGTATATAAATAGTATTCACCATACTTCAGTATAGTATTTTTATCTCATTCGAGTATGGGATTTAGAAATGTGGGAATTTAAAATTAAGCAAAAATATTTTTGCCCCCCCCCCCTCTTCCCCCTCGCCTTCCCTTGTTCTACGGTCATTGGTTACTTGGGGTATTTCTACTAAATTTTGTTCTGAGAGTCATCCTAAGTAAGAATTTTTTTTCCTTGAAACCCGAGTCAGCGTTATTCTTCGTCGCAGCTGCGGCCCCAGTTCCTTTTACGACTAATCGGTGGTCGCGATGCAACAACTCCACGAGGTCCTTTACAGATCTCGAGAGTTTTTGTGCTACTTAAAATTTTTTTTCGTGTAGTACAATTAATATATTAAGCTTTACTATACGAGACATTGAAAAAATGCATGAGCAAAATATAGTAAATAAGCAATGGTCCTAGAAAAGTGTCGAAGAAAGTATAGAAAAATGCAGATTTGCGAAAATTTACTATACCTGGCATTGAAAAATTTACTAGCTTTTTTACCATATAGTTCAAAAAATTAATGAAAATTTTTTCGTGCTTGGGTAAGATATTTTTAGTACAGCGAGAAGGTAAAAATAATATTGTTCCAGAGTAAAATTACTATATTTATCTTTCACATACCAGGCATAGAAAGAATTCATGAAAAGAGTAGTAAAAGTCCTATGGTCGAGGAAAAATTCTATTGCGGTATAGTAAATTTCGAGGTATAGGAAATTTACTACACTACGTTATGGGAAATTCACAAACTTTTTTTACAGTGTATGCTCTATGGTATACTCGTTTTTCGTGGCAATATCATTTCTGCAAGTAATTGTTTTGGAGAAGAAAGAGTAAAAATACATGCGCTCCCATGAGAGCCCATGCATTTTTTCTCAACTTTGAGCATTTATAGCTCGAAAACCTAGGACAAGTAACCTTTGAAATTTTTACGAGGTGATGTAAGGTGCCATAAACTATCTGTAGGTAAAATTTGATCGAATTTTCATTATTCGACCCTAGCTGCAGAACAACCTCAATCGTACTATTTCCAGCATGAAAATACACTTTAAGTATATTCAGAACATAGTCAATGTGCATTTAAAAACAAGAAAATAAGCAGGTTGTCGGATCTTTTTTTTTGTATATGACTAATGTAAGTATGAATTTAAACCTCACCGCTGTCTCTCCCTTATAACATATTAGTGGGCGGACCGGCAAAAAGTTTTGCTCCAAAACTTATGCCGACGTTTCGATATCAATATTTTTTGTCCGATTATTTATGTAATAGTTCGATAGTCTAAAAATGATGGATCATTGCCTGCTTGCATTTTTTGAGGTCCGTCAAGGTGGCTGTACATCAATAAAAATTATGATTTTTTTTTTATTTTAGATTTATGAGCAAATTATGGGCTAATTTTGGCTAGCAATTAAAGTTTTTGGGAAATTATAGTTTTTTTTTTTTTATTCAAGCAATTTCCCTTTAGTGTACAGCTAGCTTGACGTCAAGGCAGCTGTACACTAAGTGAAAATCGGTGAAAAAATTCATTCATCGTCAAATGAATACATTCATATTTAAGACCAATTTACGAACTCTAAGAAAAACATACAAAGTGTTGAAAAAAGTAATTATTTGATTGCAAAAACAATTAATTACTTCTGGACGCCGTCGCACATGCGCGCTGTGAGATCTTTCGCGCGGGAAAAGTCAGAATCAAGTCTTGGTTTTGTACGTATATTTGACATTTGATACCATTTGTATACGACCGTATACAACCGTATACCTACAAAGTGACAAAAGGACGCAAAGGACCATTGCAAATAATTATTTGTCACAGTCTGCCAATATCGCTAGATGGATGTTTATAATCTTAAAATTTGTACTTTTTCAATAAAAATATATATGTGACAAACTTGAAAAATACTAAAAAGTCACTAAAAATGTTCATTATTTTGACATATTTTTAACGAATATCGAAACTTTTGAATCGTTTGTATTATGTATGTTGTAAATGTTAAATATTTCACAAAAATTAAAAAACATGAAACATTTTTACTTGTCAATAATTCTGAAAATGTCTAAAAATGTAAAAAATTTTAAATTAGAAAATATTTTATAAGTTTTATAGATTATTGTGTCAATTTGATATTTCTTTAATAATATGCAGGATAATGTTTTTATATTTTTTAAAAAAAATTTCAAACTCTTAGATAGTATTAGCAAATTAGGGCAGATCATACTTAGTTGGATAATTATAGAAATTTTAATTTTTATTAAATCCAGATATTTCTGAGTAGTTGCGGTATTGTTTTGACATATATTTTATCAATTTTCGAAAAATTTTAAAGTTTTTTTTTTATTGCCAATAGCAATTGTAAAAAACTCAAACAATTTGTAGAGATTTAGGGTAATATTCATAAATTTTGTACATTGTGTTCATTATTATATTTCTTCAGATAATGCGTGATAAAATGGTAATGCAACAAAATTTTTATGGGTTGGACAAATTTTTATAACATTTAGGAAGTTGAGAATATAGTTTGTATGTATTCATTATGTTTAAAATTTTTCAAATTTAACAATCCAAAAAACATTGAAAATCTGTTCTTCAAAGCGGGGAAGCAGCAATGAGGCGCAGTTTAATGTCGAGGAAAAAAATTTTCAGGGATATGCTATGGCGGAACTTGTTTTATTCGAGGTATTGCCAATTCGTTGCATAAAATTTTCTTTCATATGGTTTTTAGGATTTAGATCTTGGAGGGACGTTATGTGTGAGGGCAAATGTTTTTTCGTCGTTTTTAAGTTTCTTGCATTTGTAAAATCGTGAGATCAACGAATCAGTGACAAATTAATTTGTGACTTTAAACAATTGATAACTTTTTTTTTCGCTGCAATTTGTTAAGGGGAAATGGTCGCGTCCCCACATCCAAATCATGTTTGCGAACAAAATACTTATACAGGAAATATAACTAGAAATCAAATCTGAAATTCAATCAGAAAACCGATTGGAAGCTCCTAATTGAATTACAAAGTGATAATCATATTGATTATTTTCAATTGGTTTTTAAATCAAGGTCATTATTTGTTCATTGTAGGCTATTTGTCATTTTTTTTAATTATTTCTTAATGATTTTTGTATCATTGTGCAATTGAGGTTTATTATTGAAACCAAATTTTTCAATGTAATTTTCAATAACGAAATAAATAAAAGCAAATATGTAACAATCTATTGATGTTATCACTTTACTAAAATTTTAGTATCTTGTTCATTTATTTTATAACGCTGACGCTTCATTGACTATATATACTACCATAATTGACTGTTTGACTCATTTGTTTATCTTATTTCACGTCAATATTATTTTGGTAACCATTTAAAAAATATTTGTGTAATATTATAGGACAGGAGTCATAAAAGTTAATACTGTAGTATGAACTTGTGTAATATTTTCCTGGTTTTAGATATTTATTATTGTTATGTATACTATTGTATAATGTAATGATTCGTTTGATGGTTATTTGATTTCATGGATTAAGGTTTTGGTCTTGAATAATTACAGATAATATTCTTGATTTCTATTCGCTTTTTTAATTCATATCATGGTATCATTATATCTATTGTTGGTTTTCGTCATTTTTATATTTATTATATTTATTTATTCATTTATCATGTTGTATTTCGTCGTCAATGAAATATAATTCCGTAACATTCTTATCGCTATTCAAAATTTTATGTATTAAATGTACTTAAAAGTTCAATATTTTTACCTTCGTATCGATTCCACGATTGCACAGATAACAAATTCATTTTGAATCGACATTTTACCGAGCGTGTTATTCCGGGCGCGAAATTTTTTCGTTTTATATGGATTAAAATTCATTGGCCAATTAAAACACTAGTCAAAACAGGAGTATGGTCTGCGCTCGTAGTGCGTACCACTGAAATCTATTAATAGACATCAGTAGCACGTACAGTACTCTCTCCTTTCTTTTCATCCCATTCTCCATCATTTCTCGCTTGCACAAATTTCCAAAAAGAGCGAGAAACGACACGCTGTAAGTCTTCTCCAGCGCTACATTTTGTGTTTGTCGGCACCCGCGAGTAAAGATGTTACACATCAAAAATGAAACAATTTATCATTAGTGACAAATATATTGCAAATCAAAAATTTATGAAATTTTGTACAGTAAACTTCCACCTACCTTGACTCGTTGAAAACGTAAACATTCAGCTATCTAGAGTCGAGAAGGGCTCCCACCATTCCACGCGGTTTTCGAGCCAATGCTTATTGGCTGGCGCGTGAGAGCGATCTCGGCCAATAAGCTATCGCAGTCAACCTCGGTTAGCGCGCCAAAACAAACTCTAGCGTAAAACAAAATACAATCACATGCATTTATGTAAATTTCCCGTCATTGAACTCCGCTGCTTCTGTCCCATAGGTCGTACAATTGTTGGTGGTGGAAAGCGAAGGGGAACATTTTACTCTTGATAACTGAAAGAATGCGCTCTAGATTGACGGAAGTTCACTGTAC
Organism: Platygaster robiniae; assembly: GCA_028476575.1. Taxonomy (NCBI): domain Eukaryota; kingdom Metazoa; phylum Arthropoda; class Insecta; order Hymenoptera; family Platygastridae; genus Platygaster; species Platygaster robiniae. The sequence continues at coordinate 20,606,653 of CM052026.1, forward strand.
TTAAAAAAAAAATTCAACGCAAATATTTTTTTCTGGATTTGGAATGTGGAACGTATTTTGGCATATTCAAAGAATAGAATTATTATTGCATACAATCAATCACATAATTTTCATTAAAAATAATCATAACATTTAAAAAATTGAACTTGTACGGAAAAACATTTATTTTATAATATAACTAAGAATAAATTATGCATTTTCTATGTCTCAAAGGTCTGTAAATTTGGTTTCAAGCAATAATTTTTCGTACCTTTCAAACAAAAATAATACCTGGTCGGAAATTCGACATGTGGTCACCCGATTTTTACGATATCACCGATGTTATAATTTTTTTTTTGTAAATGAGTAGTCCTTGACAACATGTACATGGTCCAGGGAGTAGTTTTTCAAAATTCAATTGTTCAGTTATTGTTTTAGTAACTTTAAAAATTAGGAAAATTTTTTCGTTAATTAGGTGTGTAAAAGATACTGAACCAAAGTACTCCAAATTTGGGAGTATAGGGAATAACGAGGTGAGGAGTATAACGGGGTGAAATTAATATTTCTCCTACAATGTTGCGTCATCTGTCTAAATTCACATGTACAGGGTGCGCCATTTCTTATGTCGGCATGTAAACATTGAATAACTTGAAAAAAAAACAACCGATTTCTGTAAATGAGGTATTTTTATTTAGTTTGGTCCTTTACAATTTATTTAGACTAGTTTTTGAACACAACATCAATCAAGTGGCCGCCCTTATTGTTCACAGCAAAATATGCCCTTTTTGCGGCGTTTTCCATTACCTTTTCGAGCATCTCGGGTGGTATAGCAATGATTTCGGCACGAATATTTTCCTTAAGCTCTTCAATGGTCTGCGGCTTGCTGGCGTACACTTTACTTTTCAAATAACCCCACAAAAAGAAGTCTGGAGGGGTCAAATCTGGAGATCTGGGTGGCCATTCAATGTCGCCTCTTTTTGACATCAGACGTCCAGGGAATTTTCGTTGCAGAAACTGGATTGTTTGATTCGCAGTGTGGCAGGTCGCACCATCTTGTTGAAACCAGTAATCTTCAAGACCTTTTTCACGCATTTGTGGGCAGACATAGTGAGCCAACATCCACCGATATCGGTTTCCATCGATCGTTTGGTTCTCTTTGAAAAAATAAGGACCAATGATGGTTTTGGCGCAAACGCCGGCCCAAACAGTAACTTTTTGGTCATGCAATGGCGTTTCATGGATCTCGTGTGGATTCTGCGTTCCCCAAATGCGGCAATTTTGCTTATTAACGCCTCCAGAAAGTTTGAAATGTGCCTCGTCGGTCATTAAAATTCGCTTCCAAAAATCAGGTTCAGTATCAACTATTCGAGCGATTGTTTGTCCATATTCCAAGCGACGTGGATGATCTGTAGGCAATATTCTTTGTGTTAATTGCATTTTGTACGGAAACAAATGCAAATCATCTTTCAAAATGCGCCGTAGAGTGGTTCCACTGATGCCGAGATGCTGAGCGCGGTGACGATATGAAACTTTTGGGTTTTGGGCAACGCTCTCTCTGACAGCTTCAATCAGTTCATTTGAACGTCTTGGTCGTTGATGAACGGGTTGTTCGCGATCTTTCACTGTCCCGTGGTCACAAAAATTCGACACCAAACGACGAATAGTGTTGTCAGATGGTGCCTGTTTGCCAAGATATTTTCGACGATATGCTCGTTGAGTTAACACAACTGAACGACTATTTTCAATGTACAAAGTAACTATTTCAGCGCGTTCTTTTGGTGTGAAGCGATACATGGTTGAAATTGTACTGAATTGACGTTTCCAAAACAAGTGAAGTCAAGTAAATCGGTTGTCAAATGTTTAAGTTATTCAATGTTACAATACCGACATAAGAAATGGCGCACCCTGTACATAGTTGTGCATCATATCTGACATTTCGCAAGTTAATCTGGCATGATAGTTGCATCAGCATATTTTTTATGACATATGTGCTGTGTTTTACGGTTGAATTACAATTTTCGAGGTTGTTCAAGTGAAAATAAGTAATATTTATCAATGTTTCATAAAAATTACGTTCAATCCAAGCTATAATATGTTGTTTCAGGTTTACGTTCCCAAACTTGCGTTTTTCATTCCACGCGTTAGTTTATTTTTTGCGAGTGTAAATAAAAAAAATGTTTCCGGGGGCATAACGCTGTACTATCAGTGGCGTAGTAGAAAATTTTTCGGGGGGGGGGGGGGGTTAAAGGCATAATCTCAATATCGAAGTTCCAGTTGCTTTTAAGAATATTTTTTTTGTTGGGGCGGGGGGGGGGGGCATTTGTAGCATTATTTTATCATAATATAGTTAGATATTTCAATTGTTTGTCCTCATTTTGAAGTTATAAAGTAATTTAAGAATTGTTCGTAAGTTTTCAATATTTAGGCTATTAAGGTGTCAATTGAATGAAGATGAAATAATTTTTTTATTATCAAGGTGGAAATGTTTTTGATAGGATCGATTGTTTTGAATATAAATGAATTGTAAAAACATTTTAGAAAATGAACAATGATTAATTTTATTGTGAATTCAAGATGAGAATTAACAATGATTGATACAAAATTCGTGTTTTTGTTTACAAACTTTAATTATTAAATAATGCAATTGCAAATCAAACCGCCTACGCTTTTGAGCAATCTTATAAATCACTTCTGCGGTTATTTCGATATCGCGATGAATACGTAACAGAGCTAGACCATTCAGCCGTTCATCCCCACTCGCATTTCTAAGCCAATCCTTCAGTCTTCTCAAAGTCGAAAAACATCTTTCGTTGCTGGCAATGGTCACAGCTAAGGTGGCTAAAATTTTTGAAAACTTATGATCGCTCGGGAACAGTGCTTCATCGCAGAAATTCAAAGCATCGATGAATGTGCCTGGGTGTTCTTTTGCTGCGATCCAGCGTTGCCCCCATAATAAAATTTCTTTTTCAATAATTTATCCGATTGACGTCGTTGCTCTTGGCCATTGTTCCAATAGTGCGTCGACAGTTTCAGAACTAATTTTGGGAACTCTTACGTTCATTTTTTTATCATCTTTGTTTTTCTCTTTTGAACCAAATTGAACTAACTTGCTGGAAATTATGTTTTGAATCATAGACAAGGTTCGTTTGTGTTTCACAAATCTGTCATTCAATGAACTTATGAAATGATTCACAAATGGTATAAACACAGACTTGCGGAAGTATTCTTCTTGCGAATTCGTTTGATAATTTTCTCTGTTTTTATAGCGTTGCACGATCCTAGGTTGTTCAATATTTACTCCAAGAACATTTACGATTTCTTCAGCAGCAGCGAAAATTTTTGCGAATTCTGATTCAGCATTCTCTCGCATATTTTTCATTAAATCAATGAGATCGTCAGCTGTCGAAACAGCAGCAGCAAGATCAACGTTTTTGCCTTGAAGGTAAATTGTTAGTGGGTGAGCCATGGAGAAAATTTCAGCGATAACTACCATGGACATAGTGTCCATGGTAGTTATCGCTGAAATTTTATAGTAAATGTGCCACTTTTGAAGGTCTGATAGTAGCTGAAGTCATTTTTGGCACTTTCGCATTTCCCACTTTCTTGAATTCTTTCTAAGCTGTAAAAAATTGGGACAGACATTTCTTTAAAACATATTACTGCATCAAGTCTTTCAGTCCATCTTGTTTTACAAAGATTCTTAAGGCATTGTCGTTTTGTTGGACAATTCAGAGTTTCAATGAAATCCACTAGAATAGCTTCACGTTTAGCAGAAGGCCTGAAGAAGGAGATAATTTGTTTGATAGATGCGAGGCAGTTTCTGATTAAAAGTACTGAACACGCTTCACCAACAGCCAAATTCATTTAATGATTCGCATAATAAACATACAGTGCAGAAAGATGCTTTTCCATGACTGCTGCGGCAGAACCATTCCATTCTCTACTCATCACAGCTGCCCCATCGTACCCTTGAGGACCAAAAACTTCAAATTGATGTTTAATTCTTTACAAACTTCTAACAAAGACAATGCAAGTCCTCTTCCGCTTGCGTCTTCGATGGGAATGAATTTTATAAAATCTTTTCTCAAAATAACTGTCCCATTAGTTTTTTCAGTCTAGCGGAAGCATACTAAATATTGCTCTATACCGCTGATATCGGTTGTCCTGTTTTCTAGAATCATGCAGCATTTACTTTTATTAATCTTCGATACAAGTTTCTCAATAATTATGTTTTCGCAAATCTCAATTAGTTCATTCTGAATCTGTGGACTTGTGTAACTCGTTACGCGATTTTCCAATGTTTCGTTTCTAACTAAATGCTGCGTTGAAACTTGGTCGCCAGAATTCATACGAAATCGTAACAGAGATCTGAAATTTCCATCGTTATCAAGTGGTGCTTGCAATGTGATTGTCCTCTACAACGATTTCTTGTCTGCCAATGAAAATTATCGTATCCACAATTGACTATAAAATTTCGCAATTTCGTTCAATTTCCTTTTTTTTTTCACAGTATTTAACTGTGAAATTCAGGAAAACAAAATTTTTACCCTTTTATCATTGTAAGAAAATTTATTTTTATTGTTTCTAACTGCATTAGAGGTATTCATTATTCGTAAATAACACAGTCAGTTGTTATGGACGGTATTTTTATTATTTAACAGTATAAAAAAATGACGTTTTATGAAAAATTTCTAAAACAAAATCTTCCAGCTTTTTTGGATTCCTTTTGACTTGATTTTTGAATTTGAATCTTTAGATTTGTAATAACTAAACCGAAAAATAAATATATTGACTTTCAAAATAGGTAAATGAGGAACAACTTTCATCATTAATTGCATTTGCAGTTTGCTTACTACAGTAGATAGTACCAGGGCTGCTAGAAATTAATAAGACCACGCTCGCTACAAACGTAGGGGAACAAGGAGACGAGAAAACGTCATCTCTCGAGTACCTCTTCTCTTTCGAAACTTCGGCCCGGCAGAACGGGCGGCCGGGCGCCGGGCCCGGTCCCCAGGGGCGAGGGACCACGGACGAAAAAATACATCTTATCGCTGTGCAGTGATAAGATAAAACATGACAATAGCCTTTTCAATTCCGAGCCGTCTTTTTTCTGGCGGCTATCGATACGGCTAGACGTGCTTGTCAGATCGACATGCACGCTCTGATATCGACATGGCTGATGTATGCAATGAAAATTAATATTTTATTTTAATTTATAGTTCTGCAGTTCTTTGTTGCTCAATTTATCTCAATCGCAATCTAAGATGAGGTGCAAAAGGGTAAACTAGACGCCGTAATCGCAATATTGCGGAACATGTCGAGCGCGGAGACAGTGAATTGAGCGACAAAGAAAATTATATCTTTGAGATAGAAAAAAACGACATAATTCTATTAATAGATTATTATATTTAATCGTTTTCCGTATTATTTAGTAAAAAAATTTAATTTTTTGAGCGGGAAGGAAGCGATAAAAAATGCAATTGTTTCCAAAAAATTCGGGCTTATAAAAGTTTGATTGTTTATAACAGCAACAAATAACTATATTTTGACGAATTATTCACATGGTCATATGACTCACATGAGGACTTAACAAAACCATTTTTTTCAAAATTCCGTGATGTAGTGGAATTTTTGTGACACACTTGACATATTTTGACTCATATGTTTCGTTATGAATATATAATAACCAAATATATATATTTACGATTATAGCAACCAAATTTGTAGATGTACAAATTAACTATTCGTGACTATAACTTAAACTTTTGTTGACATAATGTAGGTTTTAGTTCATGTACCCACAAAATTCTCTCCGTGTACATTATCTGATTTCATAGTTCAAGCATTTTATTAGATCTATGGTTAGTTTTCTGATTTTTCTTGATTCATACATGAACAATTTGATTTTTGGAATTTATAGTTATTAAAATACTTTACAGTTTGTCAATTTTAATATTTTCATTGTCGAATTTTCCGTATTTACACTTCTTAGATTAGTAATCCTAGTAAAAGTGTTTACATAAAGTTTACGAAAACATATACGGACGCACTGGGATGTGAAACATGTAAAGGTTTATATGAACGTTTCTGATTTCTATTTGGAAATATACCATTTTACGATTACATCGAATTAGACCGAATTTTTCGCTGTATAAACAAAGATATTGTCGTTTTTTGCAGAATAACTGTTATTTTTTCAGTAAAAATTGTGTACCCTTGTAAAAGTGTTTACCTAAACGTAATGTTAACATCATGTAAACATAGTGTAAGCATCATGTAAACAGGTTTCGTAAACTAGGTGGTTTTTGTTTTTTTTCGCCTCTCAAACATCGAAAATGAGCATTTTCAGGTATGTTTCGAGAGACGAAAATTGCGTATTCCAGGCAGATGGGTTGGCAAAGTTGATGCGCATGAGCAGTGGGCAGTGCCAGTGGAAAATTCCTTTCATTACTGCCCCAAGGAAGTAATGGCCGGGAAGAGATGAAAGACCAATGACTACAATATTGACAAATCATGTATTATCAAGTTGGTCAGGTTAGGTTAGGTCTCAGCTGCTAACTTCACACAGATATCGATCAACATCAACCCATCGATATCAGTGTCATCAACATCAATCAACATCATGGCCGCGATGGCCGCCTGTCATAACAAACGATAATGAAGCGGAGGCACTGGGCGGCACGAAGCGGTGATGCAGCTAGAACAAAAAGTGATGAATTCTTCAAAGTTCAAGTGAAGTGTTATTACAGTGTACTAATGGTGTGCGGGAACGCCGGGATGCCGACTATTCTCGATTGTGCTCGATTGTCGATTCCCGAAGCCGGGACGGGACGGGAATAAGAGTTTGCCGAAAAAATTCGAATCTCGAATTTTCGAGAATTCCCGGGACATTTTGGTAATTCCCAAGACAATGTCGGGGATTCTCGAAATTTACGGGACCCTGAAACACTCGGGATCGCGTCCTAACTCAGTGGAAAAATCCCCGTTTCGTCCCGGCCATGAAAATCTCCTTTCCCGCACACCACTACACTGAAATAATGAAATTCACATGGAATAAATAAATAAAAATATGATGAATAATAATTTTACAAATGAATCCTTCGTTTTATGACGGTTTAAACCGTCATTTAAACGGTTTTAAGCAGATTAACCGGTTATTCCTTCGCCTCTTTTGAAATCCCACCAGGGGCTTCGCCCTTGGACTCCGTCCACCGCCCGCAACGACGTCCCGCGCTCGAGACGCCGTCCCCTGCACCCCACCCCCCGCCAGAGTAATTATGCCCGTCTAAATACTATAAATTACATTGCAACAACATGCATAAACTAAAATATATTACATATGTGCCCCTACTCTTCATGGTCTCTCTCAAAAAGCCTGAAAATGCTCATTCTCGATGTTTTCGAGGCGAAAAGTATCGTGTGTAGCACGGAGCACACATCCGATTTGAGTTCGTGTGATTGCCGCCTGAGCAAAGCGAAGGCGGCAAACTTTACACTTATTCCGATCGACTGTTTTCGCTCCGTACTACACAATGTACTATTGTTCTTTTTGGTTTTTGTTTGCTTGTTTCTTTAATTTTTACAAATTTTTTACCCGATATTTACTTGTATTACAAATTGCTGAAAAACATTAAGAAAAATTTAGATATTCAAAAGGTTACATCATATTTTTACTAAGTCCCTGAGTTCATTCGTTGAAAATGCTCTTCATTAATTTCTAAGTTTTGAGCTTTCTCGTTTCGCGATTTCTTTGTTTGTTTAATTATACCAAGTGCATTTACAGTATTTCCTGACAAACTGACTCGTTGAGGTCTAATTATATTATTTAAGAGTGAAAATTTGCTCTCAACATCAGATTTTGAATGCGGTAATGCTCTTATCATGGAAATGAGTTTTTGCAAATTTTTGAACTTTATACTTTGTTTTTCATCTTTTAATGATAGAATGTACTCCCACATTTCATCAAAAGTTTCTAGATCTTTTTCTGGTTCTAAGCTGAATTCATAAAGTAAATCCCATTCTGTACGCACGAACGATTTTTCGACTTGATAAAAAATATTAAATTGAAAAGGCTCAGAATTTAAAAAGCTATTGTCATTATTATCTTATCGCTGCACAGCGATAAGTTTTTTTTTTTTCGTCCGTGGTCCCTCGCCCCTGGGGACCGGGCCCGGCGCCCGGCCGCCCGTCCTGCCAGGCAGAAGTTTCGAAAGAGAAGGGGTACTCGAGAGGTGACGTTTTCTCGTCTCCTTGTTCCCCTACGTTTGTAGCGAGCGTGGTCTAATTAATTTCTGGCAGCCCTGGTACTATCTACTGTAGTAAGCAAACTCCAAATGCAATTAACGATGAAAGCTGTTCCCCATTTACTTATTTTGAAAGTTAATATATTTATTTTTCGGTTTAGTTATTACAAATATAAAGATTTAAATTCAAAAATCAAGTCGAAAGGAATCCAAAAAAGCTGGAAGATTTTGTTTTAGAAATTTTTCATAAAACGTCATTTTTTTATACTGTTGAATAATAAAAATACCGTCCACAACAACTGACTGTTATTTATGAATAATGAATACCTCTAATGCAGTTAGAAACAATAAAAATAAATTTTATAACAAAGATAACGGGGTAAAAATGTTGTTTTCCTGAATCGTAAAAAAACATAATTCACTTACATGACCTTTGAACTTCGAAAGTTATTACAATCCTGCTTCCCCTCCCCCTCTCACAGAACATCGCCAATGTATAAATCTTAAAAATAATAAGAACAGAAAATAAATTAGAATCGCGAGTGAACCTAATGAAAAAAGTGAGATACATAAGAATTGAAATTAGTATTGAATTAATATGCTAGGAAAGTATTCAACTGAGAATAATTAATCTTGTAACGGATTAAAAAAGTGTAAATAACTATATATATGAACTACGATCGGGCACCTTCGGATACGGTCGGTTCGTTCCGTCGAATTAGCCGCGCAACTCCGCCAGCTTTATACTCCTTATGCCTAACCGGGCTGTTTCTATTGAGCTTATGGCATACTAGCAGTCCATGTACTGTAAGGTCTATGATCGCGATTTATGAATAATAATATTAATTATAAATTTGAAAATAAATGCGATGCCTTAAGATTCTTGAAAAGGCTAAATATTCTATTGTCTTGGTGGTGTTGTGGATAAAGCGCCGCCCCAATAGTCCGGAAGTTGCGAATTCGAACCTCGCCATGTGCATGTATTTTTTTTTTTTTTTTTTTTTCAAACACGATAATATAAAGCTTTATTAGAGTATTAGTAACTTTTTCGAATTTCTATAATTTTCTTTACCGAAAAATATTCAACTTGTGTATAGAAGGTTTCGTTAGAACCACATTAAAGCTAAATAATGTATTCATAGTCTTTTTTTTTACATACATAGTGTGATTTTTCGATTAAGTTATTCGTCCCAATCGTAGAAGATACAATTAATAAAATTAAAATATAGTTCCGTAAAATTCTTTTCGAGAGTAAAGAATAGTTTGAAAAATTGCCGCAGCGAAGAAAAGATTTGTAAAATGTATGTACTCAACTATTTTTTTTTACAAATAATGAATAAAAATTACATCGTTTACATTATCCATATTCTTTTTACATCTGTTTGGAACCCTGATCAGAAATATAGTATCAGACGAATAGAACATTTTGGCCCTAGAACTTTTTCGAACAGATTGAAAATTTTTCTTTGAATGAAAAAATAAGTAAAATCCTCTCCTCCTCCTCCCACCAAACATCTACAATGTATAAACACCAGAATTAATAATAATAGAGCAAAATTGTGATTGAGAGAACACTTGATGAAAAAAAAGAGATACAAAAGTATTGAAATCAGAAATGAATTAATATACAAGGAAAATATTTGATTAATATGTAATCTTGAAATGGCCAAAGGATAATCTTGAATATTAATAATTTACTTATCCTGGAGAAACAAATAAGCTGAAACGTAAGTAAATCATAGCGAAACAAGATTCCAATTTATTAAATGAAACGCTATTATACCAAAATGATAAACGAAAAAAAATTTTTTTAAACGAAAAATCTTAATATAAAATGAAGATACAGTCAACTCTTTCTAATTGAAGTTTCGTGGAAATATAATAGTCTCAGAAATAAAAGAAGGTTAAAATTAATTCGTGGGCTGCCGTCATGTTTTATATAAATAACTAATTCATATGCAAAGTTCCAGAGGTATAATAGCAATTGTTCCTCTAAAAAATTAGGTAATATTTAATCGTAATATTGAATTATAATACGTCAAATTGTACCTCTGTAAAACTATGTACTTGGTTAAATCGTATTAGAAAAAGTACTTTATAAAAAATTTTCACCCCAATTCTTTATATGGAAGTTCATTTTCTTATAAGATCTTCATAAGGCCACCTTATAAGAAATTTAACACTTATAGAAAATTTTATATTTTCTCCGAAGTTTTTATAAGAATCAAAATTACCAGGGTCGTATATCTGTATTGCTTAAACCAAAGCTCATCGAATAATCAAAAAATTTCGTCAAGAGCTTTCATCAACAAGTACATACAACTTTCGTGGTACTCGCATTATTTAGGTTATGATTTTTTATTGGATATCGTTTTCCACGGAAACTGCATTAAGTCGAACTTTTGCATTACCGATTAAAACTTCAAGATATCTGTCCGTTGTTTATTATAAAGCAATACAGTTCAATAATCTCAGCTAAAGTGATTAAACTCGTTTCAAATTATAAAATTCAATATCATGACTAAAAGTATGAACAACATAAAAGAGGTTGTTTCTTGAACAGCTGCCCACGAATTAATTTTAACCTTGTTCTATTTCTGAGACTTATATTTCCACGAAACTTCAATTAGAGAAAGTTGACTGTATCTTCATTTTATATCAAGATTTGTTGTGTAAAAAAAAATTTTTTCACGCTCGCAGCACGGAAATCACTTATTCTTGTGTTTACTATTGTCCCGTGAAAAACTCGTTCTCGCCGCGCGTCTTCTCGCCGTTTTCTATGCCGCTCGAAGGTCGAGCGGCAGAGAAATTCGTCTTTTCACGACACAACAGTAAACAAAAGACTATGTAATTTCCTTGCTGCGAGCGTGAAAAATATCTCTCGTGTCGAGGAGCATCAAAACTCGCGTTTTACTCGTTTCTGCTCCTTGATACGAAATATACTATTTCGTTTATCATTTTGGTATAATAGCGTTTCATTTAATAAATTGGAATCCTGTTTCGCTATGATTTACTTACGTTTCAACTTATTTGTCTCTCCAAGATAAGTAAATGATTAATATTCAAGATAATCCTTTTGGCCATTTCAAGATTACATATTAATCAAATATTTTCCTTGTATATTAATTCATTTCTGATTTCAATACTTTTGTATCTCTTTTTTTTCATTAAGTATTTTCTCAATCACAATTTTGCTCTATTTTTATTAATTCTGGTGTTTATACATTGGAGATGTTTGGTGGGAGGAGGAGGAGAAGATATATAATAAAATAACACACGACACAGGTCAATAATCACAGCTCAGTAACAAGGCTTACAAGGGGCACCCCCATGATGTATATCGCGGATTGAACTCAAATTTATACTACATGTTGCCCAATAATATCTATTCAAAGTACTTTCTCACTTTTCTTGATTAGGCTTTCGTTTCGGAGATATTAAATTTTAAAAATCCAGTCGCACTTATGGATTGAGTCTAATTGATCCGTAAGTGCAAGGATCTGCACACCTCAGTGGCACAATGGATCAAGTGGCCGCTCGTCATCCGCATGCCTCGGGGTTCAAATCCCGTCGGCACCCAAATTTTTTTTTTTTTTTCATTTCGTCATTTTAAGCTGATAATAAGAAACGTGAAAGAATATATATTTTACTCCATTTTATTATTCTAAAATAATAAATGGGAAAAGAAATTTTGCACGGAATAGAACTGTAAATGAATTTTTTTATTTAATTCATAATCTCGGCAATTCTTCTCACAAACAAAAATTGTGTTTTTCACAATTCACGCATTTGTTTTCGTGCATACTCGAGGGTGATAGTCATCGTAGAAACATTTAAAACACAAAGTTCTTGCACACCACGAGCAGACAATGAACGAAACATTTTCGCAAATGAAACATTTTTTTTTCAAAAGGGACTGCGGAAAGCAAATGTCATTGACATTTTTGAAGGGACATTTTTCTGACAAAGGAAGTAATTTGGATTTTACCCAAGCATACTTCAACATTTCAAAAAATGCTGGTGCACTTAACTGATTATGAACCAGTGCGTGGATTTTCAAATTGTCCTCTCGAGAGGCGATTTCGCGTTGCTGTTTTAACAAATCCGGCGCATTTTGCAATTTTTTGATGATGTTTTTGACCTGCCGATAGAAATACACATCGCATGGTTGACATAAAGGCGTACATTTTGGTGGAATGACTTTTATCGAGCAAGTTACTTCCCCGGGTTTTTTGTGGAAAATTTCGTCATACATGGTAGCGTCGACTTGCCCTCCCCACGAATCAAGAATCAAGAGAAAATTATTCTCTTGAACATGAGGTTTCAAAGTTGTTACCAAGAATTCTTTAAATAATTCTTTGGTCAGTTTCCCTGATTTCGAACACGTAACAACGATGTTTCCGTATTCTTGTGTCAGTGTTTCCATCGTTTTAGCAACTCTCGGCCCAAATGAATTCCCAATTTCTTGCATGCACAAAAATACTTTCGGAAGTAACTTGCCCGATGCAGTCAAGCTGTATTGTGCAGTGTAGGAATGTGTTATTTTGTTCAAATTCTGCTTTTTAACGAAAACAGTTTTCGCGCCTTTATAATCTAATGACCTGTCGTAAGTAGTTTGATAATTGCATTGTGTCTGATCTGTATTAATAACGAGATCTTTGTTTTCGTATTCCTTTACTAATAGAGAGGTTTGCACTTGAAAAGTTTCGGCTAGCTCAACAGTATCTTTTAACTGACATACATCATTCTTGCTGACAAACTTCGTGATTTTTCTTTGTCTGATTCCGTGCCTCACTTTGAATTCATCAACCCAATGTTTGCCAGCGTTGAACGAAAAATTTTCCGACAAGTACAGGAAGGCCGCGGACATTGCCCATTGTTGGAGCATTCGCGTTGTAACCTGTATATGCATATTACATATTTTATATTTTACTATTACTTGTAGGAAGCATACAACGATGTCACTTGTTATACGAAGAATAAAGTGATTTATTAACCTGCTCGTGATTTTTTCTCGCTTCCTCAAAATTTTGAAAAGTTTCCTCATCAATCATTTTCCATTTATCATATTTTGTCCCTCCATTTTGTACGTCCATTTTCCATCGTCTGAAATCGCTCGTGTGTTTCAATTTGGAAAATCTCGTTTGTATTGTTTTTATACTTGCTTTGGGATTATCAAATGCAAAAGCCACAGCTTTGGCTTTGTATGAAAGAGGAACGTGTGTGTTAGGGCTAGGTTCCTCACAAGCAGTTGATTCGAGTTCGCCAATTTTAGGTTTTTTCGGAACGAACTGATAAAAAAAAAATGGATTCATTTGGAAATTCTGCCCAAGATAGATTAGCGAAAAAATATTTCTGAACATCACTTTTAAACATTTTAGGATTTCCAGTTTGTTAATAAGTTCATAAACTTGTAGAGATCACTTTATACATTTTTGAATTATTTTCATTTTTACTTTTATTCTACAGTTTTCAGAGGTGAAAGTGTATAGAAAAGTAAGAAGTTATTCAATGGCGCTAAATTTTTTTAATATTCATAATATAAATAAGATTTTTTTTTCTTTACATATACTTTTTGAAGTTTGAAATATATTGATCTTTTTCAGAGAACTTTGACAAAATTTTCTACTTTTTGCATGTGTCACATCACTTTTACACTTTCAGTAATTATGAGTGACACTATAACAATATTCAGGAGTAAGATGAACCGAACAAACATTTTTTTAACACATCAATTACCGTTTCATATTCATGTTCCTCATCAAGATCATCGGAAAGTATCAAATCTTCTTCTTTCGAAATTGTATTCTCCGAAATAGCATCCATTATTTTATCAAAAAAAACTTGCGCCATACAGTAAGATGCACTTGAAAACTTTTTTGGAGCATTTACCACTAGCATATTTTTTTCTTCTAACATTGACATCATTATTGTCAAGGCATTCGTAAATGCATCACGAAATTCACTAATTTCTTTTGCGTCACCACCGGAATCACTGGACGTTGAAGGAGCTTCCTCAACGTTCATTATTACGCGATTTTCTTTTCTAGCACTGGAAAATGTAGTCTTTCCCGCGGATAAGCCAGCTCAAGACTGACGGGTGGAAAGTCTTGTATCGCACAAAAAAACCAGATTTTTCGAAAGGTATACTAATGAATGGAAAATTTACAGCGATGCAAAATAACCATTACTCAAACAGAAGATAGACGAAAAAATGTTTTTCTACGCCAGAAAAACAGGAAATGATCAAACAAAGGTTGAAAGATAGTTGGGTCAAGTACAAAGTGTCCGACATCTCTTCCGTCAAAAATGTTAATGACATTTGCTTTCCGCAGTCCCTTTTGAAAAAAAAATGTTTCATTTGCGAAAATGTTTCGTTCATTGTCTGCTCGTGGTGTGCAAGAACTTTGTGTTTTAAATGTTTCTACGATGACTATCACCCTCGAGTATGCACGAAAACAAATGCGTGAATTGTGAAAAACACAATTTTTGTTTGTGAGAAGAATTGCCGAGATTATGAATTAAATAAAAAAATTCATTTACAGTTCTATTCCGTGCAAAATTTCTTTTCCCATTTATTATTTTAGAATAATAAAATGGAGTAAAATATATATTCTTTCACGTTTCTTATTATCAGCTTAAAATGACGAAATGAAAAAAAAAAAAAAATTTGGGTGCCGACGGGATTTGAACCCCGAGGCATGCGGATGACGAGCGGCCACTTGATCCATTGTGCCACTGAGGTGTGCAGATCCTTGCACTTACGGATCAATTAGACTCAATCCATAAGTGCGACTGGATTTTTAAAATTTAATATCTCCGAAACGAAAGCCTAATCAAGAAAAGTGAGAAAGTACTTTGAATAGATATTATTGGGCAACATGTAGTATAAATTTGAGTTCAATCCGCGATATACATCATGGGGGTGCCCCTTGTTAGTAGATATTATGAAAGGTAATACTCTGACCGAAATTATTTTAAGCATAAAAAAGTTTGTTTCCTTTACAGCAGCCCACGAATTATTTTAAACCTACTTTTATTTCTGTGACTATATTACATTTTCACAAAACATTATTAGAAAGTTTACCGTGTCCATATTAAATGTACTTACCGTAAAATGTGGTGTTAAAAAAATTTTTTTGTTCATCACTCAAATGTAATTGTTTATCACATTATTAATTTAAATTATATTTTCGGTATACTTCATATACTTGTTAGAATTTTTTCTATTAAAGATTAGAATATTTTTCAAAATTGATACACTTTTTTCATCCGTTTCAAGATTATTAATCATTAGTTGAATACTTTCCTCGCATATTAATTTAATACTGATTTCAATACTTTTGTATCTCACTTTTTTCATTAGGTTCACTCGCGATTGTAATTTATTTTCTGTTTTTAATCATTCTAACATTTATACATTGGCGATGTTCTGTGAGAGGGGGAGGGGAAGCGGGATTTTATTTATTTTTTAATTTAAAAAAACTTTTATTTTCGGTTTGAAATAGTTCCTTGGCGTCCCGTGGGAGAATATAAAAGTTCTTGGTGGACTATGGGAGATCTATCATTATTGATGATGATACAAATGGATGATACACGGATAATACAATGAATGATACACTGATGATTACAAATTACAAATTCTAGTAACTGATGAACGCGCTTTTACCTAATAAAATATAATTGAATCCTGCATCAATTGTAAAGAATTTATTATTTTAACGCGTTTTTCGAAATACGTATTTGCAAGATGGAAGTTTTTGCAAGGCCAATGACCTTTTTTCTGCTTTCTATCACTGATCATGTACCTGGTGCCAGATTCACAGAATTTATTTGTTTGCACTACATGTTATATTTATTTATAAATAAAAATTATTTTTTTTCGTAACAATAAAATGCTTGTTACAATTCTATTGGTCTGATTATTACGAATCAGTGAAATCAGTCATCTAGTTCGCGAAACTAATTCGTTTCAACGAAGAATAACATTGATTTTATGTTGAAAAAATAATGACAAAAAAGTCTTCTATAACGATTCAAAAAAAAAGACCATATGCAACTTCTACCAACTTCGATTCCAAACTATCTGTTAGAAATATGAACGGCTGAGATGAAAATCTGGACATATCGTTAAAATTTGTAAGACGCGAACAAAGCCGGGTTGCGGTGAAAAACCGAACATCGCGATGTTTGGTTTTTCACCGCAACTTGTATATGTTCGCTTCGTTCGGACTCGGCTATTTCTAATGTATTCACGCATTTATTTTTTGTTTGAATTGTTATCAGTGATTCATCTAATTTCCAAAAGTTCTCATCATCACATTTTCAAATATATTTATCAGTAGAGACAGGTATGTTTACTTAAAAATATCATGTACTCACAAAGTTACAACAAATTACTCTTGTAACACGTTTGCTGAATTTTCAATATCGTACATAGATGAAAATAAATATTTGAAAAGCAACGATGAGGAAGGCAGCTCAAATCATGATTCCTCTGAGTTCGTTGAATTCAGAGAGCATAGTAAATATTATAAAATTGGATTTTTTTTATTTTTTGAAAACGTATGAAAATTTCTCCGAACGCTTGCGAAATTTCTCTCGAATAATGAACCTTTTCTTAAGGGTATTACTTTTTATAAGATATATGATTTTGGAAAATATTTCTGCATAGGTTTGAAGATTCAAACTAAATTAATTGGTATTGAAATTTCAGAAAAATATTCCCTTTTGACACAGTATTTATGGTGATATAAATCTTAGATTAACGATTTCTATATCTCATTTTTGTACATGATTTATAACGGTTTGTTATCGCAAAAATTTTCCGTATCATTTGATTATTTTCAGCTGGTCCAACAGTGGTTTAATTGTTTTCAACCTTTTCGTCAGGTGCGACTTATTTAATAAAAATATGGACACGAATTTTCGTTATTATAATTGACGAATAAGCCTTCGGATGGCCGAAAAGAGCTCGGTGCTGAGATCTCCTATATTTTTTTTGTTTGCATGCGCGCCAGACACTTCACATGCGAACAGACCATCAATCGTGCCAAAGATTGTTTTAAAAAAGCATAAAAATTGTTTATTTTTACATATTTATGGTAAATTTTTTTATATCCTTTCATTTCAAATTGATTTTCTGAGGTTGCCCACAACTGAACCAAAAAAAAATTTCGACTGACAATCACTACTTTACCATATTGCGAAAAAATTTTGTTAGTAGTTTTTTTTTTCAAATATTTGTCAAATAAAGCATTTACAAACTTATATTCAAATTTGTTGCCAGATTCATAATAATTAGCGTACGAAACAACTATGAAAAACAAAAGAACCTATAAATAATCTAACTATCAAACGTGATGTCTTTGAACCGTAGTAACTAAAATCTCTGTATTTTTTATAAAATTTCGCATATATAATAAAGTTATAATATATGAAGAGCAATGTTTTTATAAAGTCGCTTTAGAAAAAAAGAAAAATTTTATTTGGAAAAACTGAGATTTTATAAGGGGTTTTATAAAAAATTATAGAAGCCCGAGTCACAAGGAAATGAATCTTAAAATGAATAAATTATCCTTATCTGACATTAAATTTATGATCAGCAAACTAGAAAATCATGGAGAGCGTGTGCTACTTCGAAAAATTTCAGTTTTGTGAGTAATTTAAGAAAAAAAGTTGAAACAAAGCAATATTTCGCAAACACTGACACTAGATTTATGATCAGCGCACTTTAAAACTATGTAGAAACATAGTATTAAAGTGCGCTATGAAACAATATCGAATTTTACCGCATCTTGCGAAAAGATTTGATATTGCAAGTTATTGTCGATAAAATGTAAGACCAGGTCGATTTTTCAAATCTGATTCTAGAATCGTTATCAGCACACTAAAAAACTATGAAAAACATATGCATCTTTCAAAAACTTAAATTTTGCAAGTGATTGTTAAAAAAAAATGTAAACAAATCTATTTTGCGAATCCAACACTATATTCGTTTTCAGCACACCTGAAAACCATAGAAAGTATATGCATTATCCAAATATTCTAATTTTGCAAGTTATTATTAAAAAATAGTTTTAACAAATTAACTTTGCAAATCTGGCACTATATTCGCTACCAGCACACTAAAAAACTATAATAAGCATGCATCTTTCAAAAACTTCAATTTTGCAAGAAATTGTTAAAACTAAAAAGTTTAAAATAATCTGTTTTGCAAATCTAACACTGAACTCACCAGCGCACCTGAAAACCATAATAAACATGAGTTTTTCAGAAACTTAAATTTTGCAAGTCATTGTTAACAAATAATTTAAACTAATAAATTTAGCAAATTTGACAAATTAATTCGTTAAATAATAAATAAATTCGTTATCAGCACACTGAAAAACTATAATAAGCATATGCATCTTTCAAAAATCTTGAAAAATTTGTGTGTGTGTAGATATCGATGAACACGAGCAAGAAAAAGTTTTTTACAAAGATAGTGCAAAATCAGATCCAACTTTTGAGTGTATAGAAAAGTAGATGATGTTTGAAAAAAAATGTGGCGTAGAACAAAGAAAGGTACCTTATAGCACCTGGGCGCTTTAAGAGAAAAACGAGTTTTAAAATAGGAAGTCCCTATGATTTCTACAAGCAGGTTAACTTTGAAGCTCAAATTTTCATGCAATACAATAATCCTACAATTACGAGAGTAGGTTCAATCAATAGGAAAAGTTTTCTATGTTTAGAATTATTAGTACACTCATTTTTTATTTTTGGTGCTGTAAGGTACCTTTCTTCGTTCCACGCCGCAATTTATGCTTTGCAAGAATAAGGTAAGCCAATAATACAGAACAAAAGCTTATTTCATCTATCTCAAAAATAACGTTACACTGTTAGCAATACTATGAAAAATTGACTAATGAGGAAGAGGGCAATGGTGAGGAACAAAAAAAGTTACAATCATGGAATAAAAGATGCTCTATTGCAACGAAAAAGAAGATGAGAAAAGATCGAAATTTTGACCACTATTTCACCAGACTGAACGATAAAAAAAAATAGCAAATGAACTGCAGTACATACTTTCTTATTTCATTATCTAATTTTATTGAAATTACGAGTGACTTTTGAAAAACGTAATGTGAAAAACATATCTTTCAACCGATGGACCACTACATATAAGGTCGCATTTTCTAATCAATAAATAATTAAAAAAAAAAAGTAATAAATAATAAAACTGAAATGCAACAAACGAAAATAATGAAATAGGTATAAAAATTAACACATTGAATAATACTATTAGATAATGAAATAAGAAAGTATATACTTACAGTTCGGTTCGCATTTTTTTATCGTCCAGTCTGGTAGAGAGTGGTCAAAACTTCGATTTTTTCTCATCTTCCTTTTCTTTTCAATAGAGCATCTCTTATTCCATAATTATAACTTTTTTTATTCCACACTAGTGCCCTCTTTCTCATTAGTCAATTTTTCATCGTATTGCTTACACTGTAACGTTGTTTTTGAGACAGCTGAAATAAGCTTTTGTTCTGTATTATTGGCTTACCGTATTCTTGCAAAACATTATTTTTTTCCCACTTTCGAAACATCATCTACTTCTCTACATTGAAAAGTTTGTTCTGATTTTTCACTATCTTTGTAGTAAACTTTTTCTTGCTCGTGCTCATCGACATCTGCACACACAAAAATTTTTTCCGATGCACTATTTGTTATATTTGCAACACTGTCCACTTTCCCCCAACAAGAATCACACATATGTAGACCAATAAAGTTTTTCAGTTTCACGTTGCACTTTTGACTGATTTTGAATAAATTCTTTGTAACACACATGCGATTCTTTGTTGTTGTGTGGATTTTACAACATGCAGTAGTTTGGACCATTTTAGAGTTATTGCAAACAATGAAAATATTACGAATACTCAAAAAGTAAGAGCGATAAAATGTGCTGCGTTACCCGAACCCTGGGAAAAATACAAATGATCACTAATTTGTAGAACAGGACAATAAAATTGAATAAAATAACAGGTACGACGCATCGGTCGCCGCAGCGAGGGCGTCAAGACACGCTCGCTGCGCTACCAAATCTTGAACACATGCTCTAACTCGAGCACGAACTCAAAGATTGTTTTTAAATTTTGGAAAAAATATGTATCAGGAACGTAAATGTACAAAAAAGTTTTTTTAATCAAATGAGAACATCAATAAAAAAAACAAATTTAAAGGTGTTTATTCATCAACATATTACACCTTTGTTTTTATACATCTCGCCGGATAAACGAAGCTGTTTGGATTTCACGTTACAATATATATGACGGGTTTGTACAACCATCTCGCATGTCATTCACCGTACTTAATTATTTTCATACTGTGATTGTCTAATGTGGTCTAACGTTTTTCTTTTTTTGAATTTACGTAACGTCAAGTTTTGTATTCATTTTGGCTAAGTGGGAAAAAAAGCGAGAAATTCCCTTATGGGAAAAACTAAGCTTGAAACCCTGCGTCTTTCGTATTTTCTAATATAAAAACTTCACAAAGTTTTCAATGATAAACAATGTGTTTATAGAAAAGTTTTGAAATAAAAAAATTTTTAAATGAAAGATTTATTATTTTATTGTCTAGAGGCTTTAACATATATCGTTTAAATTTGGAGTACTTTGGTTCAGTATCTTTTGCACACCTAGTTAACGAAAAAAATCCTTATTTTTAAAGTTACTTAAACAATAACTAAACAATTTAATTTCAAAAAACTATTCTCTGGACCATGTACAGGTTGTCAAGGACTACTAATTTCCAAAAAAAAATTATAAAATCGGTGAGATCGTAAAAATCGAGCGACCACTTCACGAATTTCCGACCACCTGTAGAATAAATATTTTTGACAAAAGCAAGGTTGTGAATTTTATTAATGATCAAGGCATGAAAGTTTGAATTCGAAAAATTTTATACAAATCTGTTTCTGCTACCTGGCATGACTTGCTGCCAAGTAGATGCACCTGCAGGCAATGCTTTTTTACAGCGCAACTAAAAATACATATTTTGAATTTTCCGTCCGGAATTTCGCATAGCTCCTTTACTTATACGATCATTGAATTTATTCGCTACATAACTTGATCATTCCAACATTTAACTCGCATGAATTCGTTGACTTCAATTATTCATCGTTTTTGCGTCATACAGAGTAACGAGTTCATCGAGAACAGTTTTTTTGGAAGTTCGAATTTATTAACTTTACACTTTTGTCCACGCGATGACGATTCCTTCCATGATGTTTATCTTGTATCATGTTCTACGATGGATCTGGTCTGTTCTAGCAAGTTGAAAGGAAAAGCTGTTGACAGGTAACCCCGACATGAAATTCGACATTTTCACTTTTCTACGCAACTTAGTGTTTTTTGCAGCCTTTCATTAAAAAAAAAAATGTTTTTGCCTCCCAAACATTAGAAAGGAGCGTTTCAAAACACGTTTCGACATGAACAAATGAAGTATTTCAGGCCAACATGCAGGCTGTCGACTATGACACCGGGCGAGATGAAAGGCGGGGCTCTTTCGGCTCCTTGGAAACCCAGCTATCCACAAAGAGCCCCCCCTTCCCCAGCCGACTTTTATTTTCTCCAGCCTTCGTGTCGACCTTCAATACTTCATTTTCCATGTAGAAACAGTTTTACGCTCATTTTTACTGTTTTCGAGGCAAAATATCGTGTGTACCTCACACGAGTTCTAAATCGGCTGTTTTTGCTCCTAGCTTCACAAAATACTATTCTGTTCAAAAACTTTGTAGTCTTAAAATTTGAGTGCTGTGGAATTAGTTTCAAAACGCGCGATTTCGGCAGTCTCTGGGTATTCGAAGCTTCAAAACACTTATCTTGAATTTTGTAGAATGTTCATGAAATTTAATATGGAAGCGAATTTTATTAAAATTCTAGGAAAAAAAAGACAAAACAAATGCTGCAGATTAAAAGTATGTAAATGTATGTAGTATTCAAATTTTACCCAGTATTGAATAGAATTAAAATAAAGCACCCGGCTGAAATGAAATTATTTATCATTTGGTTAGTACCTTATAAAATTATAGTCTATAAACGGAGAAAAGCTTACACTAATATTAACTCTAGCCCACACAACTCAGTCGTGTAACCAAAAAAATCGAAGTGAATACACGACTGAGTCGTGTAGCGACACGAACCATTCGTTTTTCGACAGTAACCAGTCGTGCCAGCTACACGAACGCCAATAGAGTAATGTGTAGTGCCAACCGCACTACTCTTTACTCTTCCTACACGACTGAGTCGTGTGGACTGCACGAATGAGTCTTGCGGGCCGCACGAATCACCATGAACGTTTCCAGCGTTCGCCGCGGAAAAATCTGAACGCACGAAAACAAAAAGCAATATTTGCCTACATTATATGAGTACCAGTCAAAAATATCATTTGCTTTTCTTTCAAAATCTTTATTTACCTATCCTTATTCATTCGCATGAATGTAATTGATGATGAAATCGAGAAAATAAAATTATGGTTATCATCACAATAATTTTCAAATTCACATGAATCGAAATGTGAAATACTAAATCAAATTAACGGATAAATGTATAATAATTAATTGGTAAGTAATTGAATTTCATGTGAAGATCAGCAGAAAAATATCGAAATTAAAACAAAAAAAAACGCTTCTTGCATGTGCTCAAACAGTAATTTTACTATTCTCAGGCTTAAAAATGTTTAAACTGATTTACGTAAAAAATTGAAAGTGAATCAGAATACACAAATTTCGCTTACGTTTTATTGGGCTCAATACCATTCATTTCAAAACGTATATAAATAATAAAATATCCATTTACAATTATATTTTGTACGAAAACATGATAACGTTGTATTAAAATTATTTTCAAATTACATCGACTTGACAAAGGCGTTACAGATAAGAGTAAAAATAATTAATATTTCACAGACAAATATTGCTTTTTGTTTTCGTGCGTTCAGATTTTTCCGTGGCGAACGCCGGAAACATTCGTGCTGATTCGTGCGGCCCGCAAGACTCATTCGTGCAGTCCACACGACTCTGTAGTGTAGAAAGAGTAAAGAGTAGTGCGGTTGGCACTGCACATTACTCTATTGGCGTTCTTGTAGCTGGTACGACTGGTTACTGTCGAAAAACGAATGGTTCATGTATTAACTTCGATTTTTTTGGTTACACGACTGAGTCGTGTGGGCTACAGTAAATATTAATTTCAAGCTTTTCTCCGTGTATATTTCATCAACTCCAAAACCATTAAGGGCCGAAATAATTTTTTTTTCATGCTTCAGCTTTTGTTTGTTATGTATTTTCGCAATTGATTTTTATACACCTTACATTGTGCTTTGAAATGTTATTTCCAAGAACTTAGGTGGGAAATCGACACAAAAAAGCACTGTTATTTCCGGCAAAGACGAATTATTGTGCAAAATTCACGAGTGTATTATATTTTCCCTAACGGCTGGAAGAGAAAACTTTATAATTTTTCGAGAAGAAAGATCATGCTCGTATCACACTAGCCGTTATCGCTCCATTCCGTTCCTTTTTCGACCAATCAACGCACGCTACTGCTGCCGCTACCGTTGCTGATTGGTCAAAAACAGAACGCAACGGAGCGGTAACCGCCAGTGTGATACAGGCATCACGCTCGTCAAAAAATATGATCATAAAGGTTGTCATCACTTCAAAGAAAGTTTCATTAAAAAGTTGAGAAAAATATTTACAATGTATCGTCAATCAATTCTAATCATTCACGTACATGAGAATAACATGCGTACAAAAACATTATCCATCAGAGTCAATATCATGAGTTTATAAATCATCTAAAACTCAAAAACACTATACGGAATTCAATTCTACTATTATACTGTGCAACAAAAAAAAATTTTTTTTTGCTATAGATCTAAATGCATAAAAACGATTCCTAATGACCCCGTAAACAAGTCTGCTAGAGCTTTTCGCGAAGTTAGCGCAAGTTTCCGAGAGATTATTTATGCATAATTTCGAAAATATAACTTTGTAATTCTTACAATTATGGCTCGATTTTTAACGGATAAAAGCCCATGTCTATGTATTTGAGGTCGAAAATTCTATTTTTATCATAAAAACTTCGAAAAACTGCATTTTTCACATGGTTGAAACTTTGAAGAAAATCACTTAATGCAAATGACTAACGGTCGTGGTTGAGGGTCTCGCTAGCGCTCGATCGTCATGAATGCCTGCCTATTCAAGACGATCGAACGCGAGCGAGACCCCCAACCGCAACCGTTAGTCATTTGCATTAAGTGATTTTCTTCAATGTTTCAACTATGTGAAAAATGCAGTTTTTCGAAGTTTTTATGATAAAAATAGAATTTTCGACCTCAAATACATAGACATGGGCTTTTATCCGTTAAAAATCGAGCCATAATTGTAAGAATTACAAAGTTATATTTTCGAAATTTTGCATAAATAATTTCTCGGAAACTTGCTCTAACTTCGCGAAAAGCTCTTGCAGGCTTGTTTATGGGGTCATTAGGAATCGTTTTTATGCATTTAGATCTATAGCAAAAAAAAAAATTTTTTTTTAGCACAGTTTTATTGAATGCTTGCTTACGCGTGATTTTCAGAATGTTTTTTGAAGTTTTTATACATAATATTTCATGTGAATATATCATACTTCTTAATTCCTATCATCCGTTTGTGTCAATTGTGTTCGTCCACATTTGGTTTACTTCAGAATTGTCTCTTTCAGTGTATATAATTTTTCTTTTTTAATGTGTACAACTGTACAACAAGTATAGAAATTAAAACATAATGCAATAATTTATGTTTTCTCTATAGCAGTGTAGCGGATAACAAAAATTTCCACACGGCAGCGGCAGAAGGCGATCAGCCATATTTATACAGCACTCTAAGTCAACCAGGAGACAAGGTAAATAGCATGGAATCGGTGAAAAACTTAATTAGAGGTATTTTAGAATGAAGAATTTGGAAAAGTTGCCAATCGAAGGTCGTTGAAACAGTGATCAGTATTGAATTTCAGGTAACTTAAAAAAAAGTTTATACACAAGTCAAGAAACATGATATATGTTTTTAAGCCAGTTTATTATATGTTTATAACGAAGTTTTTCTTTGCGAAATCGATGAGATTAAAAAAAAAAACAGTTCAAAAATTTGACTGATGCCACAAACTGATGTCTCTTTCTATCTTATTAACTGTAGACTAATGGCAGAAACATTAAAAAAAAATTTTTCATGGATAAAAAGAAAAATTCAAATATCAAAAAAGTTTATATATGGGCGCGCGCGTGTGTTAATTTTATTGATTCAATGAATAATCATTCTAGGGTTCTAAGATGTCAGAAATTTACTTGCGATGCTAAAAAACTTTAAATTTTCGAAATATATTTCTCTCCCTAAAAATTGAAATCTTTATTTTTACTTTCTCTCAGTTTCAAACTGTTTTTTTTTTTTTTCGATTTCAAAGATGATCTAGAATTTGTATAGATTTCAATATAGACTTCTAGATTATAATGCAGTAAGATTCGAAGTCCCAAATTTTTTTATTATTTTATTAGGCCTATTAGAAAATGGCATTTACAAGTACATAGATTTATTGTATTACTAATAAGTCATTACATAAACTGGCTTCCAGGCCATGTACCCGTAATCCGCTGATTTCGTTAAGAATGATAAAAACGAAGCTGAAAATTGTCGGGTTTCTTCGGTATAAGGCGTTGTAAACGTAACGAACCTGATCCCAGAGCCCAGATGACCTGGAACTTGTAGAATATGTAAGCTGGTATCAATACAATAGTATCAGGCGAAGTTAAATGCAATCATAAGTTACTGCAGGTGATGTAGAATGGTTGGTAATGACCTCCTTAATATTTCTTTTGGAGGTTTTTTCGTCGTTAGCCTTCGTTTTCGGTTTATTAATTAAATAAATATTTTTTTCAAAAGCATGCTTTCAATCACGTAATATTGGTCCTTTTTTTGTGAACAGAAGACGATTTGTGTTCTCTCATTAACTTAATCACACCTCTGGGATAAAATACATATGTCGAAAACTGCAGGCGAAAAATGTTGAAATGGCGCTTGATAAGTCTTCATTTTTTTATTCTCTGTGCTTGAAAAAAACAGTCAAAGAAATGAAAACGGAGAATGAAGGAAAACCGAGAAACCGGTCGATTATAATAGAGACCAGTGAGTGGAAAGAAAGTGTGACTAATTCAGGTGTCAAAGCATGTGATGGATTGGGATTTTAACAAAGGAGCTCCGGCAATTGAAAAATAAAAATTCATTGAGCGCAATACTAAAATTGTTAAGGCCTTTTTACCCGGCGCGCCAAGTCACTCCAAGCCAAAACCATTTGTATATCTATATATAATATATATAGATATACTACTAATGGCTTTGGCTCGGAGTGGCTTGACAAGCCGTGTAACCGGGCCTTTAGCATGCATTTTTCGACATATTTTATCCCAAGAATGCGATAAGAGTAGTCGGAGAACACAAATCGTTTTTCGTTCCAAAAAAAGAACTAATATCACGTGATATAATGCATGCTTTTAATAAAATATTTATTTAATTAATAAATCAAAAACAAGAGCTAACTTTGAAAAAACCTTTAAGGGAAGTATTTTGAGTGTCATTACCAACCATTCTAGACAGGCTTCGTTTTTTCGTAATTCCAAAAGCTGTTTTTGCGCACACAGTGTTTTTTTTTACTGTGAAAAATATCAGGAGGTTTTTACAGTAGCTTGGGAGTTACAGATGAACAAACATACAGATTGATACTGATATGTAGGGGGAAAAATTCACCAAAAATCCCAACCGAAAATTGCTTGTCTCCGATTGCCACCAAACTTCGTAGAAATGTTGCTGTGTAGAAGGCCTTTTATTATATTTATGAAGGGGTTGCTATACTGAGCGGTTGCTGTTGCACAAGGGCACACAGAATTGATTTTATGCAAAGTCGAACGTTTTTCGCGTTTTATTGTCGATAATGTGGAATCGCAAAGATACCTTTTTGGTAGGACTGATTTTACGGGGTGCCAATTTCTTACCGGTAGTAAATTTCCCAAAATTTTCCGCTTTTTGGTTGAGAGCGCTGTGTGCGCATGCGCGTGACACGCATTCAATATAGTCGATGGCAGTCAATGTTTTTGAGACAGGTAGTACTCGTGAGTTTTCTTGCTTGTTGTGGTTGTTGTGCTTGGTTAAATTCAGTGTCAGTTAAATAGTCGAGTTTAGTCAAGCGGATCAAGCGAGCCAAATCCAGTCAAATCCCAAACAAAATTTCGGAAATGGATAACGATAACGTAGAAATATTTTTTAGTTGCACTCCGCCCGAGCTAAAAAGTGCAGCTGACAGTGCAAAACAAGAATTGTTGCCAACAAAGTCAAGAGAAGTGTACCAAAAAGCGTACATTAATCGCGAAAAACATGGAAAGCATAGAATTTAAGAAGAACTCTAGTTTCGCAAGTAGATGTTCAAAAAAAGTTTAAACAAATTACTTTTACTAATACATATAACACCGGATTCATTATCAGCGCAACTAAAAACTATAAAAAGCGTATATGCATCCAGCAAAAACTATGATTTACAGGGGATTGTTGAAAAAAGTTTAAAGAAAATAATTGAAACGAAACAAATTTAAACAAATAAATTTTTCAAATTCCATACCAGATTTATTATCAGTGCACCTGAAAACCATGAAAATTACGTACATCTAGCCAAAATTTCAATTTCGCAAGTATTTACATGTTGAAAAAAAGAATAAACAAGTTGGTTCTGCTAATCTAACACCACGTCAAATAATCAGGGCAACTAAAAAACCATTAAAAGTATATTTATCTTTCAAAAACTTTAATTTTGCAAAGTAATTGTTCACAAAAAATTGAAAAAAAAAAAAATGAAATTTTTAGACCGGCCACCAGCTTGACTGGATTTGCAACGATTGAGATTATTTCATTACTAATCTATGTGTATATATATTTTGATTAAATCGATTGGTCAACCTAAAGGAAATTTTAATTTTCGCACGGTCGCTCCGTATGTATGATGTATGCATATAAAACCAACAAATTCAAGACTTGAATGGATTAGTAATTCAAGATGACGGTAGCCCTTTGACAACATGTTGCCCGGTGGCGGTGGCGGACAAAGCCTCGATGCATTCACCGCGCCGCGCGTGGTAAAATTCTTAAAGACTAAAACAAGATGCGAAAGGTTGATGGAAGAAACTCAAATAAAAATGGATCTGTTCTGTATAAGTAATCTCAGTTGACTTTGACATTTGTTTATTAGTTTGTTAGTTTGTTTTTGTTTTTTTATTACTTCTATAATCTCAACTGAGAGGCTGAGAATAAAACTCGGACGAGTAGAGACAGAAAACATGGAGTTTTGAATCTATCTGTCTCTTACTATTCCGAGTTTTATTCTAAGACTGAGATTACTGATTTGTTCTATCTCATTTTACGTCTACAATTATGTAAAATAATAAATTTGATTATCATTAACAACTGAGAAGTTATTGACTTCTTGAACTTTCTAAAGACATCGCTGTGTATTTCTAGTCAGGGCTAACGTGCAAGTTCATAAAGGCACATAGTAACGGGCACCGCCAATCCAACCGCAAGCGCATCGCATGACAAAAAAATTTTCTTCTCCGGAACGGAAAAGAAGTACAACAATTTTTTTGCAGATTATTTAAGGCCGATGTTTGCCGCATCGTTGAATGTAAATATTCATGTGTGTGACCGTGAAGAACGCATTAAAAATTTTAATTGTTTAGCAAAAGTTATTGCAAATAGTATATTTCGTTTCTTGGGACAGATGCTGGATTTTTATCGAGTAAAAGTCGAACTTCTGTCCCAAAATGCGAACGATATTTTTTGCGATAAGTGTATCTTCTCTTCGTCTTCTTATATCTGCGGGACGACTCTAAGGTTCCTGTGTTCGAACGATGAATAGCGGTCTGGGTAGAAAAACCTACTTAAAATCCCAACACGAACAAAGCTCAATTCCCCGTCAAGGCAGAAAAACTTTTTAGCCCTAGTTTGAGGGCAGAAATAGTATATTTCGTATCAAGGGGCCTAGCAGCGTCTTTTCATGCGCGACGGCAACATTCTCGGAACGAGGGAATGCCGAGAGCCGTAGGCCCGAGCTAATTCTACGAGTTTCGAGAATGTTTTCGTCGCGCATGAAAAGGCTCTGGCCCCGTGATACGAACTGTACTTTTCTTGGTCGGCGTTTGGAATGAGTGTGTTGGGTGCGCAGCGGAGTGAAAAGGGGATTCTTACGCTCAATCCACGAGCAGCCTAACATCTCTCTTTTCAAACGCTGACCATGAAAAGGTATTTTTACGATACGTATATATCTTCCCTACGTCTTTTTATACCTGCAGAGCGACCCTAGGGTTCCTGTTTTCGAATAATGAATCGCAGTCCGAGCGGAATACTTCCTCACAATCCCAACACAAACAAACTTGTCTTCCCGTCAGGGCAAAATACCTTTTTTTTTTTAATTTCACATCATGTAAACATTTAATCCAGAATGTCAACATTGCTCTAAAATTTGTGCCAAATTTTATGGAATTGCGTTAAGTAGTTTTAGAAAGAGAATTTTTCAATTTAATCCTACTCAAAAGTTTGATTGTTAATAACATCAGCGAATAACGGAGTTTTCGCAAAATATGTATATGGTAATATAAGTGACATGTTCCCTTACACAAAAAGTTATTTCAAAAATCTGAGATTTAATCGAGAAATCGAGTCCCACTTGATATGGCTTGACTCTAATGGAGGTTAGCCATTACTGAGTGTACTGTATGTCCCGCGGTTGAACTGAACACATGGTATGCTTAAGATGTAGTTTTTTTGTTTTTTTTTTTTGTTTTGTATATTTTTTAGACTAAAGCCCTTACCTCCAAAGTTTGACATTAAAAATGTTTGTCGTTGGTTTTTGGGTACACAAGTTGCTAATTATTTAATTTCGAAAAGTGGCACTTTCTCAAGTATCAATAATTTAAAAAATGTGATATGTGTATATACATGTAAGATATGTGTACATATAGTATGCCATGATGAAATACCTCACAAGCGACGGCCGACCCTTACTTATTAGCGATGTCTATTTAGGGAAGGGAGAGTAATTCTTACGTCAATTTTTCCAAATTCCTCTTTTCAAATTTTGCACTCCGTACCTTCGTTCGAACTGAAAAAATTATTTTAGCCACTTTCGTGCCCACCTGCGATGCGGCTCATTAGCATTCAGAGAGAGGAAAAAAATGTCAAGTATCTGTTGCGTGGTGACAGTGAAGGAGTGCTTATTCTTTGGACTGTCCCGGAAGTGACAGCCCAACAGTTAGTCAACTTCCGGCAAGAGAACATGAAGCCGCCGAGCTTTTCACCGACCTTGAAAACTAGTCTTGCCACCGCTTGGGGTGCTATGAATCCCCCGCCAGTCGGCATTTTAGATCAAATGGACAGCGGCGACGGTGACGGCAACGCCATCAAGCTCACTGCTACCATTTACTTGCCACAGCAAAGCCGTCTCGTGTTAGGTCGTGAAGACGGCAGCATAATCATTGTGCCGGCCACCCAGACCGTCATGCTTCAGCTTTTGCATGGAAACCATCAGCAATATGATGGTAAGATTCATTAGCTGCAGTAAAAAACATTTCTTGGCTCACACTGTAAGCCGGTGTCTGTAAACTACTTACGCTCGCAATAGAAATATCATTCGCAAAAAGGAACTCCATTGAACTTCACGGTGAGAAAGAGAGTTTGCATGAAACAGATAACACAATGCAGCATTAGAAAAGTTCACCTACAGTCGTGGAAAAGGACTAAATTTTCATTCCTTTTTTTGTTGAAGTTTACAGACACTGATTACCACAGTGGGGCCAGGAGGGAACCTGTGAATGTTCTATGAGTCAATTGACTGATTGAAACTTGAAGATAAGCATAATTCTTCATCCGCAGATTGGCCACCGCATCAAATCCTCTTAGGTCATTCTGGTCGAGTGAATTGTTTACTTTATCCCCATAACGTGGCTACACGCTACGACCGCACTCACCTAATCTCCGGCTCCGTTGATTTCGCCGTGTGTCTTTGGGATTTATACGCTGGCACTCTTCTCCATCGCTTTTGCGTTCACGCCGGGGAAATCACGCAGCTCTTGGTCCCTCCTGAAAACTGCAGTGTTAGTGTTAATCGAATATATTCTTCAATGAATCGGAATAGTATATTTGTCATGATTATATTTGAAAAATGATTATGATTTTCGCTCCTTACAGCCGCGGATACAAAAATGCATATGCAGCGTTGCTTCTGATCATAGCGTCACTTTGCTATCCCTTGTTGAAAGAAAATGCACTGTTCTCGCATCTCGTCATTTGTTTCCGGTTATGACGATCAAGTGGCGCCCTCTCGACGATTTCATGATGGTCGGGTGCTCTGATGGAGCTGTTTATGTATGGCAAATGGAGACGGGACACCTCGATCGAGTTCTGCACGGTACAGCTACTTTTTTACCATATTTATCTTATGTACCAAGTCTTTCACCTTGAAATAATTGAAGTACGAGGGGGGACCCAAAAGTAACGGGAATTAGGTGATGGGGGGACCGCGGAAGGGGGGATCGGGTTCTCCACTGGTTCTCTTCCAAGCTGCTACTCTCCCAAGTCAGTGTGCAAAGTTCATTTGCTGTGAGTGCATTCGTTCGCCCGTAAGAGTTTTTCTAGTGAAACGACTTTTTCCGTTTCGGCGAAAACGTGAAATGGCTGAGTGCGGAGAGCAACGCGCGGCTGTAAAATTTTGTTTTTTGTTAGGAAAAACACCCGCGGAAACCCTTGTGATGCTGAAAACAGCTTATGGGGATAATGCTTTGAGTAAAACGCGTGTGTACGACTGGTTTTCGCGTTTCAAGAATGGAGAGATGTCAATAGAAGACCAACCTCGTTCTGGGCGCCCCTCGACTTCAAGAACGGACGAAAACATTGAAAAAATCAACACTCTTGTTCATGAAGACCGTCGCCGAACCATCGATCAACTTTGTGAGATGTCTGGATTGTCATGGAGTTCAATTCAGAGGATTTTAACTGAAGATTTGAGCATGAGGAGGATTGCAGCCAAATTTGTTCCTCGCCTTCTCTCCGACGATCAAAAGGAGCGTCGACTTCAGGCCTGTCTTGAGCTGCAAAATCAGTTGGATGAAGACCCAGATTTTTTTCTCAAGGTTATAACTGGCGATGAATCATGGTGCTATGGCTACGACCCCGAAACAAAGCAGCAATCAAGCCAATGGAAGAAGACACCTCTCTCGCCTCGTCCAAAAAAGGCACGCCAAGTGAAGTCCAACATCAAGACATTGCTCATTTGTTTCTTCGATTGCAGAGGTATTGTGCACGCAGAATTTGTTCCTCCAGGCCAAACGGTCAACCAACACTTCTACTTGGAGGTTTTGAAAAGGTTGAGGGAGAACATCCGGAAGAAAAGAGCGGATCTTTGGCGCACAGGAGATTGGTTCTTCCACCACGAACAATGCACCTGCCCACACAGCGCTGTCCGTGAAGAAATTTTTGACCAAAAACGGCATGACACCGATTGTTCACCCCCCCTATTCACCGGACCTTGCCCCCTGTGACTTTTTTTTGTTCCCTAGACTCAAAAGGGACATTAAAGGAAAACGTTTTGGGACTGTAGAAGAAGTGAAACAAAAATCGCTGGAAGGTTTAAAAAACATTGAAAAAAATGAATTTCAGAACTGTTTTGAACACTGGAAAAAAAGATTGAACAAGTGTATTACAGTCAATGGGGGTTACTTTGAAGGTGATAAAAATTGTGTGTGAAAAAATTTGTCAATAAAAAAGTTGTAACACAATTCCCGTTACTTTTGGGTCCCCCCTCGTACAGGTGATTTATTTAATGTATATGTATACTTTGCTTTACTGAATCGCCAGCATTTTTTAAGGTCTTTGATTTGTGTGACAATTTTTATCAACAGAAATTTCGCATTCTTATATGAAATGCATTAGTGGCGATTGGTAGAAGCAATTCTAATTGGTACAATAAATGATAAGTACTAAAAATATCATGTTCTAGCTTCCGGCTTCTGATCAAGCCCTCATGAGGAATCGCATATAGAAATATGTCAAATTGTATAATAATGTAACATCGAACAAAAAACAATTTAATCTATATGCATAACACAATTAAAAAAAAACAAAAAAAACGACGGGTTTTTTTTCAACATAAACATTAAGTGTATGTTGCCTAAAAACAGTGCCGGAAAGGATTTTGCATGCATTATCCCGTTTTTGACCTTTTTTCAGTCTAAATAGAACTACAAGCACAAAATCTACAATCATCGTTTAATTACAGCGAAATAAAACTAGCTTTGTATGATGTTTTTCATGAATGCAAATTAAGAATCTATATACATATAAGGAGAAGTAACTTGAATGATGACGTGCTCCCTTATACCGTAGCATAAGATTACCTAATCGGTTTGTCTTATTTCGTGCAAAGCACCAAAAATATCTTTCTGCGCACCTTGTTGACACAATGCTATTGACAGGCTGTTAGTTGTCAAAACATACTATTTTGTAGGTTACTTTTGTATGTATTACTTTTGTATGTCATAAGTAACTTTTTGTAGGAATGGTCAAAGAAAAACATTTTTTTTTTAAATGCGCTTGTTTCCATTAAAAAAAAATATTTTTTGTTTTAGAAAAATGTAAATTTTGCCTAACAATTGTTAAAATAATACAAGTCTAAATATATTCTTTGTATGACAGTAAAGAGAAACCTAATGAACGGATATGCAAAGAAAGAAATTTGTTGTTGTTGTTTGCAGTGACACAGTGTTGCCAGATCAGTGGTTTTCTCACTGAACCTAGTGGTTTTCTGGGCTGTCAGTGAGAATTTTTGTGGAAAAAAAATATTTAGTGGTTTTTTTGGTGGGTTTTGAAATTGTACATTATTTCAATTTAACGGCAAATTCGGAAGATCTAATATAAATCTCTAAAAAAAACGTCATCAATTTTTTAATAAAGAAAAATTTAGTGAGAAAAAATTTTTTTAAGTGGGATTTCAACAGAATTGACAAGAATATGGTGGGGAAAGGTTTGGATTATCTGGCAACACTGCAGTGACAGAAAATATTGGGAATCCGCGTGAAACTTAAAAAAGGAGGAGAATTATACTTAAATAAAATATAACGCTAAGCGTAAAATAATTGAAACTCTGGGTTAGATTTTTCTTAAAGAGAACTTGGAATGTACACTCTTAGAGAATATATTTCAGCACTTTTACTTCACAAGTGCTCGCGAGGCAGTTGAAATGAAAAAAACTAACGTAATAAAGGCCTGGGCGAGAACGCCTCGTGACTATGCCGCCCTCTGAACGCCGTGAATTTTTAAAAATTCTAATTCAAGTATCATCTTCTTTGCAACATTATTATAAGATTCTGAGCAGCTGCAATTATTTTAAAAGAATTTCAAGTTAAACGTTTTTTTTTACGAATCATTATTGTTTTTACAGTCACCAGGCTAAATATAATTTTTCGACAGCTGACAATAATTTTTTATTGAAATATGTATTTTGAAAAATGATCCGTACAGGAATTATTGCCGAAGAAGTGATGTTCGCTTGTGAAGAAAACTCGATAACGCATTCTGGAGGGTCTGTGACTGGTGGTGAATTGGGCCTTGCGAATCCAGCAGTTCACTTTTTCCGGTAAGTTTTGAACTTGATAATATATTTTTGGAGGATTGCATACTAAAGCGCAACGTTTGTTTCATAATGTGAATGGCAAAACTGTAGGTTGTTTACGGAATGTTTCACACATTGTATTAAGCAAGGGGTGTGTCACTCACGACTCAAGCAAATCATTTTGTCATCGATATGATATTTCTTCATTAAATATCCTCTGAATTGTGGTTTGACTAAGAAAAACTGACCTATTTGCTCTGATTGCCTCTGACGCTCACTGAATGGCTCGGACTAAGTTGAGTACGTTTTTGATGGGACGATGCTGCTTAAATACACGCTGAATATGCGTGACTACAGCTGAATACACCATCGTTGGCTGTTGACTCGCGCCAATTAGCTCTTGCTTTGCAAGATTTCATTCAACTAACACCGATTATCATTGAGTACCAGTGAAATTATAATTCATACTGTGCATAGTTTTCCTAACAGTCAATTATTCTTTTCTAATAATACTTTTTACAAGTAAAAATTTTATAAATTTATTCTTTTACTTCATATATCGTCATGGTCGATCTAAATGTTTATATATTAATGTTTTATATAGTAGACTTTTTTTCTTCGAATTTTCTCCTCCATTACTTAAACGAAAATTTTTATTTCAATTATTGGAATTCGATACATACTGAAATGAAAAAAATAAAATTCTAAACTGTAGGTAAGTGAAATTTGAGATGTTTGCGATATCCCCGTACTTAAATAAAAAATTTGGTCCTAATCAAAGTTTTCAATTAAAAATTAGAAAAGTTTTTCTTGTTCTCTTTCATTTTTTATTTCAATTTTTATAACGGAATTTTAAAGTAAGAAAATCGGAAGCTTCGTCTTGAATTAAAAGGTATATTTATTACTATTATTTTACAGAATTTTTAATATTCAGACGTGCTTGGACAGTTGCGCTGAGTGGACGTGTTTCATGTCCCTCGAGCTAATTTGAAATTTTCGCTGAGTGGCATTCTGACTGTTAAAAATATTTTCATTATTCTAAAAGGCAAACTCTTGTTTCGCTATTTGTTATATTACAACTAATATAACATGATGTAACAGTGAAAGTGAGGACAGTACGAAAGTCTCGGATAGTGAACGACTTTGCCGTGTGTGTTCGAACTTTGTGGTTTCTACCGAAAAAATTATGCGGTGTGGTTTGTGCAAAGCACCTTATCACAAAAGTTGTGCGTCAAAGACCAAAAAATTGTAGGATGGTTCATTTCAAAGGTGCTGTGGAACACAGCTAATTGCTCTTCCAGATCTATCAACTTTAGCGTCGGTCCCTTTCGCGCGCGATGAGCTCAAGGCCTTATTCTCCGACCAAAACAAGACGCTCATTTCGGCTTTCAATGACAAGATTGCTGTTGTGGAGGAAAAGCTAGATAGGTTACAAAAATTTGTTTCTAATGTTGACACTCAGCTGAAAATCGTTGAAACCAACTCGTCCAATCTGATAACACGTGTTGATGTTTTGGAGCAAGATATTACAGCCTTGAAAAGTGTCAACAGTGACTCTTCGAACCTTCCAAACTGCACAATCGATCCGCATTCAACTCTACGAGAAATGGAAATGAGGGAAGCCCGTAAGAAGAATATTATTGTTTTCGGCATTCCCGAGCCGTCTGCACCATCGAATGATAATAGAGACGGCTTTTTCTCTGATCTTTGTCAGGTTCTGCTGCCAAATCAGTTGATTCCCCAACATTTTTCGACCAGATTTGGAAAACACAGAACAGTGCACTCTCGTCCACGGCCAGTCAAAATCGTCTTCAAATCGAATGCAGAAGCTGCAAGCGTCTGAAATGCATATCTGACTATGAGGCGCGAAAGCAAAGAGGGCCGTCCTGCGTTTCCGGCACCACTCGATGTGATCTCAATATTACTAGATCGAACACCTTTTCAACTTCTGGAGTTGCGGAGAATTCGCCAAGATCTTCACCAGCGTCGAGAGAGGGGAGAGCCCAACTTGAAAATTGCCTATCGCGACGGTCATCTTGTGATCATCCACTCAATTCGATTGGAACGCCAGTAACGTTCTCACCACTCCGAGTGAACGAAAATTGTTAATGTTTATTTGAAATTTATGATCAAAATGTGCGTGGCTTGAATTCGAAGATTTATACTTTTTCTGAATCTGATGTTCTTTTTAGTATTGATGCTATTGCTATTACCGAGTCTTGGTTGAAAAGTAATATTGTGTCAGCTAAGTTATTTGATTTGAACAACTTCAATGTTTTTAGATGTGACAGATCAGACAGCAAACGAGGTGGAGGTGTTTTACTTGCTATTCACTGTAACTACATATCTGTTCCAATGAATTTCTTTAATTTACGTTTATTAGTACCCTATCCATCGAGTATGTAATGAATATAATGCGATTGCTAGGAATAGGTCATTTAGGTGTGATTTGTTTTGCGACACATTGAATGCGTTCACTGAGAACGTTGTATTGTACTATAATTCTGTTTACAATTTTCAATAACTATTGTTCAATTTTCCGACTACCAAGATATTATGTTATTTTTTCTATAGTAGTCCTATAATTGGGTGACAACTTATTGGACTTATGTACTCAAATAAATAAATATTCCTAACTCAATAAATATCGATAAATACGAATCACAAATATTTTCTACCCAGTGCCAAAAAAAAATTAACGATAATCAATAAATATT
Organism: Platygaster robiniae; assembly: GCA_028476575.1. NCBI lineage: Eukaryota > Metazoa > Arthropoda > Insecta > Hymenoptera > Platygastridae > Platygaster > Platygaster robiniae. The sequence continues at coordinate 20,644,312 of CM052026.1, forward strand.
ATTATCTTGAATAACCCAACTTAATCATCAGAATCCAAAAGTTCCATCAATTCAGTGGCGTAGGTAGCTTTAAGCGATGAGGGGTGATGAGATGAGATATTATTGTAAACCGTCTGGAGTAAAACCGAGTAGAAAAACAGTGTCTTGAAAAAATTTCTCGAAGTCCTCTTCTTATGCTCAAAAAGAGCTCAAAGAACTCACTTCTTATGTATTCATATCATAAACGCTTAAAGCGAGTACTTCAATATTTCTCGGGACACACTTATAACACCGAATTTTCAAAAGAACGGACTTGTCATATGTCCGAATGACGAAACTCCTGAAATGCAAAAGACCGTGAAAGTACAAAACCGCATCGCTCCGAAATACGATTCCCCCGATTCTTTATATCGCCGCGATCGCGTTGAACCGAGTATTCATAGCGCCGATTAATAAGAGCGCCGTAAATTCAATTCGCCGACAATTTTTAATCCCGATTCAACAAAATCCCGGGTTGTTGTTTTTCCGCGAAAACATTAATCCGATTTTTCGAAACACCGAAAGCTCGATTCGCCGATTTTGTTTTTTTCCGTTTCCTCAATTAACATTTTATTCAGTTCTACAAATCGTCGTTTGACCGAACCCGCATTTTGCCGATTCTGAAAATACCCGATTCATCATACTTCCGAATAATTAAAAATCCGAAATATCAAAGCACCGAAATTTCAATACTTCGAATCGCTAAAATACCGAGAATTCAAATCGCCTACTTGCCAGAGTTCCGATCTGTCGAAGTCGCGATTCATCGAAAGCTCGATCTGTTATTTAACAGAAACGTCAACGCCCAGATCCGCCACCCCTCCGTTGCCGCGGAAGACCGTGGGCAAGGAACGCCGAAATCTCAAACCTCCGTGGATTCATTCATCCGTTCAGTTTGGGAGAGAAGTTGTAAATATAGGTATATTTGTATTAAGTTCTCTTCCAAACTGAACGGAGCAATGAATCCACGGAGGTTTGAGATTTCGGTGTTCCTTGCCCACGGTCTTCCGCGGCAACGGAGGGGTGGCGGATCTAGGCGTTGACGTTTCTGTTAAATAACAGATCGAGCTTTCGATAAACCGCGACTTCGACAGATCGGAACTCTGGCAAGTAGGCGATTCGAATTCTCGGTATTTTAGCGATCCGAAGTATTGAAATTTCGGTGCTTTGATATTTCGGATTTTCAATTATTCGGAAGTATGATGAATCGGGTATTTTCAGAATCGGCAAAATGCGGGTTCGGTCAAACGACGATTCGTAGAACTGAATAAAATGTTAATTGAGGAAACGGAAAAAAACAAAATCGGCGAATCGAGCTTTCGGTGTTTCGAAAAATCGGATTAATGTTTTCGCGGAAAAACAACAACCCGGGATTTTGTTGAATCGGGATTGAATATTGTCGGCGAATTGAATTTACGGCGCTCTTATTAATCGGCGCTATGTTCAACGCGATCGCGGCGATATAAAGAATCGGGGGAATCGTATTTCGGAGCGATGCGGTTTCGTACTTTCACGGTCTTTTGCATTTCAGGAGTTTCGTCATTCGGACATATGACAAGTCTGGTGTTTTGAAAATTCGGAGTAATGAGTGTGCCCTTATTTTTAAAATTTTTACACAATTTCATGAATCAAAAATTAGGTTTCAGTGAGTCATTCAAATACCGTCAAAGTCATCTTTTTATCGCAGGAATGTTCTCGTAGTATGTAAATTTTCATGGTACCAAACTTAACAGGATCGTATTTCAAAACTCTGAATACAGATTTCGAAAATATTGCACTATAAGATATCAAGCACTAGAATTTCCAATGATGGAACCAAGAAACCTCGAATTTCAATTTTTTCAAAAGATAATGAAAGAATCGTTCATTTTGGAACAAGGAATTTCGCAGCCCTGAATTCTATGGTATAAATTTTGATAATTCAAAATACACGCGTCTACAAATTATAAAATTCTCAAGTTTCGAATGTAAATTTTCCTAAATCTGGATAAAATATAAAGTTATGAAATATTTCATTCTATAAGGTAGAATGCCAGACTTATAATGAATGAAACAGAGAAATTCAAGATTGACCATTAAAATATACAAAACTACAAAATTCCTAATTATAGAGTTTGCAATTTTAGTATTTTGAATTCTGCTTCTTTACAATGTATCATTTTGATTCGAACAATACTGATATCTTGAATTTCGTGATTTATAATATATGATAATAAAATTTTCGATCCTACTGAAATGAATTATATAGAAATCCATGCTGGAAAGTTCAAGGATTCTTCTTTATACCTTATAGATTATTCTCGATCAATTTTATTTTTAATAAGTTTTTGAAATTCTCCATTCTCAAAAAATAGGTGATTCATATTTTACAAGATAGCCTGGAATTCACAATTTTAGACTGCATGTATCATTATAATTTTTAATTTGTGTTGCATGCATTTTTGATAAAAAATCAATATAAAATTAATTCTGCAGTTAATGGTTTCGAATACAGTCGCCTCTAAATATATTGCCGCTTTGTGTCCTTTCATATCTAGTGGCTGTTAAACGGACCTAGAAAAAGAGGTCCACAGCAATATACATATTTAGAGGCGACTGTACCGTGTGTCCAGTTGAACTGCCAGACACACAGTATTAAACTTTTGGAGTAAAGACTAATGATTCCAAATTTTATAGTATGGAATCGTGGAATTCCAAATGGCTTTGGTGGAATTTTAACCAGGACGTCTTCCAATTTGGCTCTAAACAATTCAAAAACAATCCTCAAATATTTTCAGATTTTTAACTCAACGTTAACCCGTGCCTATGGAGCCATCTTTTTTTTTTATTTAAATAAGATGGATTTTTGTCTTTATTTGGGTCTCTAATTTTTTGTGAGTGCATGAGACGTCTTAAAAATCGGTTTGACACGTCAAATTATGTTTTAAATTGAGTCTTAAGCAAATTATAAATATTTTCATAGAAAATTGATGTTTTTCGACAAGTTTTGACTGATCTTCTCCATTTACAATGCAAATTTGTCTCAATTACGAACTTGTTAATAAATAAGAATATTGTAAGAGTGAAATTTACAAATTAACAATTGTTCTCACAAACTGTAGCCTACTTTTCATTAAAAAAAATAGATAAATATTAGAAAATACTGACTTATTCCACAACTATAATATATTCTATGGATGAACAAAATATATTGACATTAGGGGTATATCAGTGTACCGTGACGAGTGGCATTCTTTCGCTCTTGAGTTTTTCAATGTCGAAATTCTAGCACGCTAGTTAAGCTTTTTGCAACAACGTGCATTCTGAAGAATGCAAGTCGTCGACCGCGAAAAGCGAGCGTTTTTCATTAAAATCGGTATTATTTCTTCATTCTAAAGAATACGCGATCCACTAAAAATCGGGTATTTGCCGACGCGATTGATTGGGAAATCAATCGCGGGTCGTCGACATTTTCCCCTTCCTGGGGGTGAATAACTAGTATAAATTAATGCAGCGTTTTTGGTTCAGCGCAGTTTTTTTGGTTCAAGAGTAGAGTAATTGTAGTTGTAGTTGTAGTGTGACTGTAGAGTGGTTTAGAACTTTAAAATTGCTCGAATTAATCTTGTATTTTGGCTTGAGGCTCTGTCTAAAAATTGAAATTAAAATAATTAAAGTTATGGTCTAGAATTAGTATTGTGCGTTTTATTGAACTAAACTAGAAGATCAACACTATGAAACCTAAATCAACGTTGAAACCCAAAATTTACGGCATTGAATCTGCAGCCTGATGATCAGCGCTAGAAGCCGAATAGATTGGAAAAAAGGGACCTCGCTCGCTCGTCACACAAACAAATTGGCGACCACGGCAGGACCTAAATCAGGACGTCGCGAAATTAAGGACCACGGAAACGACCTCAATCAGAATGTCTAGAATTAGTGTTGTGTTTTTTATTGAACTAAACTGGGAAATCAACATTATAAAACCTTAATCAACGATGAAACCCAAAATTTACGGCGTAGAATCAGCAGCCTGAGGATCAGCGCTAGAGGCCGAATAGATTGGAAAAAAGGGACCTCGCTCGCTCGTCACAGTACATGTAAAAAAATAACATATTCGTTGTAATAATACCTAAGAAAAATGTAGAAATGTATAAGATACAATACATTGATAAGTTTATACAAATATTAACAAATTATTTTCGTCTCATTATCTTGTTCCTTGTTTTTGTTGTTGCTATTGTTTAAATTTAAAGTTTATCACTATTCAACAGCATATCAGAATTATTAATTACTTAGACACTGAATAAAGATCTTTGGGTGTCCATTTTTATTGTTTATTTATGAAGAATATAATAATAATCAATTTGGAAATATTGTGAACAATACAATATAAATGGTTTTTTTGTATGAAAAGTAAGCTACAATTTGTAAGAAGAATTGTGAATTTGTGAATTTTATACTAATGACACTCTAATGTATCAACAATAGGGTGATTGGAAAAAAGCAATTTTGGAAATTCATGTGCCATGCATTGAAATCTTGCAAAGCATCGAAATAGATATTTTCACCAAGGGAGGAATAGATCATAGAAATAGATATATTCACCAAGGAAGGAAGAGGATGATTTAGACGAGTGTGTGTTTGTGTCCGAGCGAAGCGAGGTAAACAAAACACGAGTTTGAAGTCACTTTCTCCCATGGCGAATACAATATTTTTCTCCATACATACACAGCAATGCCCACTTTATCGACGCGATTTGCGGGAACAACGCCCTCTTTTTCGGATACCCGAGACGGAGTTTCTCAGCGTGAGCAATCTAAGCGATTGCTCCCGCAAAGTAGTCTCCCTAGGGAGCAATCACTTAGATTGCTACCGCTGAAAAATTCATCGCGGATACCTGAAAAAAAGGACATTGTTCCTGCAAATCGTATCGATGAATTGGCCATTTCTGTATGTGTATGGAAAAAAATATTGTTTTCCCCATGGGAGGAAGAGGGTGATTTCGACGAGTGTGTGTTTTGTGTCCGAGTGGAGCGAGGTAAACAAAACATACGAGTATCCTAGGGAGATTACTTTGCGGGAGCAATCACTTAGATTGTTCCACCCCCGGGAAGTTAGCCCCCCAACTTTCAAAAATTAATATTTTTTTTATGCAATCGATTGTTATTCGTTTGTTGGAGTTTGTTAGACAAAAATCATCGTTTGTTTGATTATAGTTCAAAACTTATTGCAAAAATAAACATTCGCGTGAAGTTAGCTCCCACACTTTCGAAAATTGATAATTTTCTTTTTGCAATCGATAGTTTTTCGTTTGTTGGACTTTGTTAGGCAAAAATCGTCGTTTGTTTGATTATAATTCAAAAGTTATTGCAAAACTATTCGCGAAGAGTTAGCCCCCCCCCTCTCCCACTTTCGATCAAACAAACGACAGTTATTGTCTAACAAACTCCAACAAACGAATAACAATCGATTGCAAAAAAAAAACGATTAATTTTCAAAAGTTAGGGGCTAACTTCCGGGGGTATATAGTCTTGGCATGGTCTTGCCCAAAAATTCAATATTTTTAAAATTCTTTCAGAAATTTTTAATAGGATCGCCACATAACAATATCGAGATGATCCAGGGTGTACATTTAAAGTTCGTTTTCTATGATTTTTGTATCAATTCTTGTATTATAATCAGGGTTGGGCGAAATTACTAATCGACTGTTACAGATTATAAATTACATGTAATGCGCTACACTGATATTACTCAATTACTTGTAATTTTGTAGTGCAAGAAAACGATATTACTTCGTTACATGTAGTTGAGTAATCGCAATGTAGCGCGTTACATATAACGCAGTAATCGAGAATTTCCGATTGCTGCGTTATATGTAATCGAATAACGCAGAAGCAGCGCGTTTGCGTTACATGTAATGCAAATTACGCAAAGACAGAATTGGGCCTCAGGCGGCCGGGCCCGTGCCAGTCGCCGGGCAGAAGTTTCGAAAGAGTAGGGGTACTAGAGAGATAAAGTTTTCTCTTCTCCTTGATTCCTTGTTCCCCTACGTTCGTGGCGAGCGTGGTCTAATCTTTGCGTTACATGTAACGCAAACGCGCTACTTCTGCGTTACATGTAACGCAAACGCGCTACTTCTGCGTTACATGTAGCGCGCTGCTTCTGCGTTACTCAATTACATATAACGCACCAATCGGGAATTCTCGATTACTGCGTTACATGTAACGCGGTGCTTCTGCGTTACTCGATTACATGTAACGCAGCAATCGGTAATTCTCGATTACTGCGTTATATTTAACGCGCTACATTGCGATTACTCAACTACATGTAACGAAGTAATATCATTTTCTTGCACTACAAAATAACATGTAATTGAGTAATATCATTGTAGCGTGTTACATGTAATTTGTAATTTGTATGTAATCGATTACCAAATGTAATCGATTTCACCCAACCCTGATTATACCAGCAACTGATTATTTAATATTTGAAGGTAAGCGCCGACCCGCTTTGAATACTGCTCTACAACGGCCTTGCAAATTGATTATGATCATTTTTTGCTCGTGCAATTTGCTCATTTGCTACGCTCGCTCGCAAAACTTCGCACTCGTAAAAACGCTCGTTTCTGCTCCTTGATACGAAATATACCATTTTATCTTCAAAAAATAGTATAACTTCAAAAAAACATATATTTGAAAAATCCAAATATTAAATTTGTGATATTAATCAATATCATATCCCTGAGATATGATATAATATCTCAAGGATAATAATTTTGTGAAATTCTGAAATTTAATTTTGATGATTTATTATATTTTATAAGATATGAATGTTTTGTCTTTTATTATAATACGCTATATAAGTTTCAATATGAAAATAATAAAAAGTCTAACATGTAGGACATTACTCGAATGATAGCATCTTTCATTCCCATCATTAGTGTATTAGTTAAGGAGTTGAATTGATCCATAGTAAATGACCTCTTAAAACAAATACATAAAGCGCATCCAAGAGAATAAGTCGCATACAAAATACTAGCTTTGCTGACAGTGTCCGAGTGCTGTGTACATATAGCCGTGACCAAAGTGAAAACATAAATATATAAAGAGAACGTCTTTCCTCTCAGCAAAAAAACTACTTGAAAAAAGAGCCTGATTCAGAGAGACAAACTTTGAAATTCAAATTCAAAATGATGCCTTAAGCCACACAAGAGTTTTTGAGGGTCATAAAATGTTGAACGAAGGCCGGGAGCTCGTCAAAGACGAGCACCGCATCGAACGCCCGACGACAGTTCGAACCAATGCTCAGGTGGCCAAAGTGAAAAAAGCTTTGAGATCTGACAGGCGTTTGACGATAACCATTAAGTGAAAAAACCAGCCTTTCAGTCGGAACCGTCCTCACCATTGTAACAGAGGATTTTGCGATGAAGAAAATGTGCGCGAAGCTGGTGCCGTAAGTCTTGAGCGAGGAACAAAAACTATCTCCGATGGGAATTTCGCAAGAAATTTTGGACTGGGACCAAGAAGATGACCTGGCTCCACGTGACTTTGAAAATAAATAGGGTGCTCAAAGGACATCGGTTGGATTCCATCGAAGCGATTCAAGCGGGGACGACAAAGGCTCTCAACAGTATTCTGGAAAACAACTTCCTTGCTTGAGATTCATACTTATCAAAATTATTTCTGTTCTTATTGTTGCGACCGTTGTATAAATGGCTCTAATAAGTACCATCGAATCATTGTATCCAATCTCTCGACCTTGCAATGATTTTGTTACTGGTTCAATCGTTTGTACAAAATCCTGGTTTGCTGTACCGTAATGGTCTATTGGTAAGGTAGGGATTCCCAATAGGAAATCTTGTAATAGTCTATCATTAATGAATCACAAGACTATTACAACTGGCAGGGTAGATTCCGATTCTACCAACTGATCATTCAGATCATTTCTTAGCACGAAATTTAATTTCAAAAATTCCTTTATGTATTATTAATTTGAATAATTACGAAACTCACATTGATATAGTTCAAGTTCAATATGAATCTTTCATAATTGTAATCACTGAAAGTACATTTAATACGTAAGATGTCAGAAAAATATAAATTATATATTTCGTGCGAAGAAATGATCGGGTTGATCAGCTAGTAAAATAGGTATTTATTCTGCCGGTTGTAATAGTCCTGTAATTAATGAATAAAAGTTTATTACAAAATTTCCCATAGGGTTTTTACTGCTTTTTATTTTCCAGCATTTTTGTATGAGCTTTTTTGAAAAACTGAACTAAAAAACAAATAAGGTACTTACTACAACTTATTTAAATATGAGAAAAAATTGCTATTTATTATGAATACATACATGTACTACGCAAAAGTGGTGTGCGGGATTGAGATTTTAGGGGGTCGGGATAGGTCGGGAAATTTTGCATCAGGTCGGGACGGGATCCCGAGTTTTTCGGGAATCCCAAAAAATTCGGTAGTTCAGAAAATTGCAAGAATTCCGAAAAATCTGGCTTTTTTCAAAATTTCTAGAATATTGTAACTTCAGGATTATGAGAAGTATACAAATTTCTGCTCTAAAATACGAGTAGCGAGTAGCGAAACGCTATCAAATACGGCAGAGTTTCGAACCACAGAGAAATATTGTTTTACTTCTTTGATTTTCTGCAATCTTCGAGAATCGGCCATCGTTGTAATCCAATAAATTGAAAAAAAAATTGAACTGTATCCAAGCATTTGGATTGTAAAATTGCTCTCTGAGTATTTTATTCTCTCAATTTAATTCTCTTAGTCACGAATTAAATCGCAAATTTGTACACTGTGAAGTGGAGATTGCGAAGAGCACAATACGCTCCAACTTTCTACGTGATTCCGGATGTAAGCATATATTTGCCTTTGTGAAGGATACATATGCGTGACGCAGCGGAATGCGTTTGGTTCCGTTGAGAATCGGTTTGTATACCTTTAGAAATTATACGAATTCCCATAGGGAGGACACGGATGTTCGCAGGCACTTTAAAGTCTATAAGTGACAAGTATACGTGTATTTTCGTGACCCGTATGTGAAATCATTCCTAGCAGAATCACCCCAGATTGTGTGTGCAACTTGATATTATCGTTCCCAGCAGGATTTTATCGTCACGATCACAATATCCACTCACAGTGTATCAAAATACTAAATTTACAGGTTTTTTGAAATGCTATCATTGCTATAAAGAGAATTTCAAATTTTACGATATTTGAACTAAAATCCGGAAAGAAAAATTTGTTAATAGATGTAAAATTTCAAATTCTGATTAACTAACTAAACAAATAATAACCAATGCATGCGAAAGTAATGAATTCATGACCCAGAATTGTAAATTAAAAATTCACCTGATTAATTCCGACTAATTTGAGATAAATTATTAAGCTTTTTTTAAATTCATCATCAATTGTTCTTGAAAATTTTTTCATCGGGTTCGAAACAAAATAAAAGTCCAAAACAAATGAAGAAAATAACTAAATTATAAAAGTGTTCTAATCTTGAAGTATTTGATTAATCAGAAATGAAAGTTTTAAGAATAAAAAAATTAGCAGTTTCGATGTTTTGTATGAACATTGTTCAAAAATATTAATTACTTGCGCCCGACAACCGAATTTACTGCAATCTTATGAATTTATATTGATGAAGGAAGAAATTTCATTTTACCATTATGATTTGTTATTGCTTTGATTAATAAGTTTCTGATGGACATTTTTGGAAGTAAAAGATCTAACTTAAATTGAGAAACAAATGAATGGAACAACGTCATACACAAAAAATGAACTGTCTAATGATTAATGAAATCAGTAACATAACAACTAAACAAAGAAACTTTTGATCGAAAAAGATTTTTCATCTTATTATTTTGGAAGATTCGTTATAGTTAAAGTTTTACTTATCAACAAAAAATCAAGTTTTTATCGTTTAGAAAATATATAAGTATAGCGAAATTATTTGGTTCTTGAATTTTTCTAAACCATGTATGGAAAAATACTGAAATATATACGGATATCGTATAGAAATTTTTTTCAGCCCATCAGTAGATAACATGGTAATTAAGATTCTCACAACTTCTACATATATCTATGAATTTCGGAATAAGGGAACATTTTTGGATTGTCGTATTCCGAAATATTCGAGAATCCTAAAAAGTTCGGGATTTCCCGGAAAGTTCGGGATTCTCGAAAATTTCGGGAAAGCGCCTTTCCCGTCCCGAAGCCTTTCCCGACCCATCCCGGCGTCGGGATTCCCGAAAAGTTGGGATCCTGCACACCCCTAAAAATAAGAGATTCTGCACTTCCAATAATCCCTACTTTCGAAAATTTTGATCCTTTTGTTGACAATTAGAGTTCTAAAAAAAAGGTTAACATGTTAGCAACGTACAATTTTTTGCCCCCCTTCCCCCCACGGATAACAGTTGTCAGAGACTGCAAGCTTACGGCAATACACTACATTACTATAATAAGTGTATGTTTTGTTTTTCGAAGCATATGTAACTGTGCAGTAGCGAAATGTTTCCATTACTGTAACAATCATCGCATATCCTTGATAGAACGATACTAGATTGTCCACTGAAGGTTATGGATACTCAGAGTCACAACACAGTAAAGGAGTAACAATTCAATAAAATTCACATAAGAGTAAGGTTATAATGCGCTCGCAAGAATACGCGTATCGTTGCGGTAGCAATCTGATAATGTAAAAGCAGAATCCAGCGAGATTCTGGAGATTAGTTAACAATATCGTTCATAACCTAATATTTTTGCTATGATGAGAGTTACCATTCTCAGCATAAACTTTCCGGAATTTATCTCTATATTTTATTCCAGAATAATAGCTGGTGGTAGTCAGCAAGAGGCAAGGGCTTTCCATTTTTAAAACAATCAATAGGTTTGAAACAAGTAGATGTATGAAGCGAATGCCTTCTATATCTAATCGTAGCAATGGCCAAAAATTCTAGTTAAATAATTTAATCTGTAACAAAAATTTTCATAACAATTGTTTTGAAAACCTTTCGCTGCTAATTGAACTGTAATTTCAAGGGGTCTGAGACACAGAAATCTCTCAGCAATTCGCCACGCGACCCAAAGAGGATTACACCAATTGCAGCAACTCCATGGTGGCCACGGTCACGATCATGGCAGCCAGAGAAAAAGTTCGGATGTCCCACTGATGATACAGGGCTACCGGACTAATCCCAAAGACACCGAAAGCCATGTCCTTTTCTTCGACATCGAAGCCTTGATAGGTACAGTAAATTATATTTCTATTCTCCTCCAACAAACCAATTTCGCTGTATTCGAGGATCGAAAAGAACCGATTTTGTAAATCAGCAATGTCACGCCCTTGACTGAAAGATGTTTTTGGTGGAAAAATTGATGTCAAGTCTACGAGGAGTCGAATTTGAGAATTTTCAAGAAAAATTTAGTTGAACAATTTTTTAGGAACAACCTCGTCTTCCCCATCCTAGAACCCATTTATAATGAAAGAGGTTTCAATTCTTTTTTAGTTTAGTTAAGTTGAAACTTCAACTTAAAAAAAAAAGCAAAATATGTGAATCGAAAAAAAGAAGTAAAGGCAGCTGGTTTACCTTTTGACTTAAATGATGTTCTTTTTTTGCGAAAATGCTTCATGTATGTTCATGTCCCATTTTCAAACAGTACAATTGTTGAGCGATGAGTACGGCGCCATGACCCCTGGATCTTTGGAAGCGCACGGCTTGATAAATGCAACGGAATATCACAAAATAGCCGCGCTCACGCAATCAGCGAGCCCTGATGCTCACAAAAAAATCGCAGGTGAGAATATTTGAAAGTGAGGTCAGTCAAGGTTGTTGTGCTACAATAGTTTCTAAATTTGTAAAATCCATTGAGAATGATTACATAAACAAAATTTGAAGCACAGAGTTTGAGTTGTTTACGATCGTTTATAAATATGAGTGATTTCATATTCTATACAAAAAAAAACCTTTGAGGAGAATAAAAGCTCTATTAATAGTACAGTACCAATACACAGAAAAGGAAATTTAAAGTCAGTTTCACTATAGGGAATGTAATTTACTTGCATTCGCAGTAAAAAGGAATACATGCGGCAACACATTATATTTCTTCCTATGTAGAAGAAAAATTCTTGTTTTCACAGTACTTTTTCTTCTATATGTATACCTCATAAAAAAAAACTTAAAAAAAGTAAAAATGGTTGTCGGGTAAAACATGACCAAGTTATTTGACAAAAAAAATCGATATCCTACTGTCGGTTTCCAGGAAAACCAATTATAAATTTGCTTACGAGAACATCACGAGAGAGAAAAAGAAAGACATATTGTATTACATTATCAGACACGAATGTTTTCCAGATTATACCTGACGGATATTCACTGTTCGTAGGATATTTGTTACTACTTTAACTCGGATTTATTTGAGTCCCACAGGAAAAAGTAACAAAAAGGCCCGACAACCCGATTTTTTCACTACATTAATCCAGAAGTAGCTCACATGGAAGAGCACTCGACACGTAATACATAAGTCTTAGGTTCAGATCCCGGCTTCAGACAAATTTTTATCTCGCATAAATGTGATATTGAACTTTTAACTGGGAATGTTGAAGAAAAGGAATATTGAAATATAATGCAATGTTATATCGTGTACTATCATTTCATATACTGTGTATTATTGTGTATATATGTTACGCATTACGATGTTGAACGATTGAAACGCACCTGATGTAACTCTTCAAATGTTTCGCTTTTGAAAACCCCGTTTAGTTTATATTGGCTTCAACGTTATGGTGTCGATACTGAACTTTAAGTGAATACTGAATAATTTTGCAAGAGTATTTAAAATCAGTGGATATTAAGCAAAACATGTATAATTTGTAGTATTTCTAATACATTTATTGATTGCCACTAATACTTTCAATATTGTGTAGCACTTTTGAAGTGAAATCTTCTGGCTTCTTTCTTAGGCTAGCTCAACTATATATTTTTTGGACCTATTCTCGAGTCTCTCATGGACACATTCATATGATATTGATAAAACAGTGTATACTTATGACATTCATTATTACGTTCATAATGATAACAAGATTGTACTAGATTCAGTCGATGAGGATCATTTTTATGAGACATATAATACGCTGTTGCAGTTCATAAGCGGGTTGTCGGGCCATTTTGTTACTTTTTTCTGTGGGACTTAAATAAATCCGAGTAAAAGTTGTAACAAATATCCTACGAATAGTGAATATCCGTCGGGTATCATCTGGACAACATTCGTGTCTGATAATGTAATACACTATGTCTTTCTTTTTCTCTCTCGTGATATTCTCGTAAGCAAATTAATAATTTGTTTTCCTGAAGACCGACAGTAGGATATCGATTTTTTTGTCAAATAACTTGGTCATGTTTTACCCGACAACCTTTTTTACTTTTTTGAAGTTTTTTTTTATGAGGATATCAATTTTTTTGTAATATTGTCGAATTGCCTGCTATTTATAATCAACTAATAATCTTTTAAATAATCAATAAATACTCGAACTGATGCAAAAAAAAAACTTTATTCATTAAAAACATTTAATGATAATTTGGAACAATACTTTATACACATTTCATGGAAATTTTTTCATTGAAATCTTTAAATTTATTTTCAATTTAATGTTGATTTTTTAATTACGTTCAAATTTTTACATTGAAATCTGTTTCATATAATAATCGTCTAAATTGTAGTAAAAGAAAATTTAATTTACTAAATCAAATAATGATTTTATCTTTTTCTTCAGACTTAATTTCAATTTTTTTTTAAATTTCTATCATATTTTATTACAAAATCAAATGATGATTTTATCTGTTTTTTCCAATTCGATTTCAATTTTGTCGAAATTCAATTCTATTTCATTTAATTTTTGTTTCAATATAATTTTAATTTTTTAACTATGTTGAAATTTTTATATTGAAACTAGAACACATTTCGCCCGTCGGGCGCGCTCATCGCATTTTTAACAACATACGATATCTGAACTAAAATCGTTTTCCATTCACTATTTGTAATATGGATTATTGTTTTAAATACGTATATAATAAGTTATAGTATTCTAGTTATTCTAGTTTTCGTGTGGAATGTAACAAAAACATTTCAGTAATTGATCGAAGGTCCGTGCGTGGTCACCGTTGCGGCTATTGTAGCAGTATAGTGAAGTATTCGGGCCCGAATAAAAAAAGTATAAATTTTGTCTGACGTGAAGGGCACGAGTGAGAAAATGTGGAGGAACGTGGAGCTTTTGCGGGGTTGGATATTCTAACTGAAAAATTTTTTTGTACCTCTGGCATAGAAAATTCGTTTTTTTGTCCAGTTCATAACCTTCAAAATAACCACTCGTGTTATTATAACAAACCAACTTCACACTTGTAAATATGTGTAAACTTTATGTTCTTGTTATGTAATATACTATTCTCTGTAATATACCCCATAATGAGCATGAGATAGTAAAGTATTACATTACAGCAAATCATTCATATGTTATTGAGTCAAAAACACTTGAGTTAATTTATTATCGTGCAAGGATGACAGTTTAGTCTTTTTGTATACGTTTTTTCGGGAAAAAATTTGGTTCTCCAAAAGGCTACTGGCTTCATACAAGCTGAATAGCATTCTTGTTTTAGTAACGGAAATCTACTAATGATTCCCACACGCCATTGTTGTAAATCGAACGTAAGAGGGTTGGATGTAATTTAAACAAATATCAAATAAACATCAGCAGTAACCAGTTGTACACAAGAAAATGAAATATAATCGTATCAATAATGACCAATCTAAGGTACAAAAACGAAGTGTTTCGCAATCTTCGAAGCGTAAACTCTTATACTAAAAAACTGTTGTTGTCAATGTTGAAAAAAAATTTATGATCCATTTGAGCTGCTGTTTAGAAAACTTAAATACAAATAGTATATTTCGCTTCTTGGGACAGAAGGTGGATTTTTCAGACGAGTGTCAACTGTTTTGATCGAGTAAAAATCCAACTTCTGTCCCAAGAAGCGAACGATATTTTCTACGAGTGTATCTTGTCTACGTCATCTTATACCTGCGGGACGACTCTAAGGCTCCTGTGTTCGAACAATGAATAGCGGTCTGGGCAGAAAAACCTGCTCAAAATTGCAAGACAAACAAAGTGGTTCTCCCGTCAGGGCAGAAAAACTTTTCCGCCCTGACGGAGAACCAGTTTTGTTGTGTTGGGATTGTGAGGGGGTATTTCCGCTCGGACCGCCATTCATTTGTCGAAAACAGGAACCTTTGGGCCGCTCCGCAGATATAAAAAGACGTAGGGGAGATACACGTATCGTAAAAAGACAGTTTTTGTATCATTTATTTTTTTTTGGTTCTTTCTTAAATCAAGAAAAGTTGAATGCCAATTTGGCTATGTTTTTGGTAAAAGCATGTTGATGCGCATGATCAAATCAAAATGTATCCCTTCACCTTATATCAGTTTCTTTATCTGTTACTGTATTTTCATATTTTATCTTATTTCGATGAAAATCAAATTTTTTCTGAAATGTTTGTATTCAGAGAACCTTGTGGCTATTTTCGAAAAAATATGTTTTGGATTCAGATGAGTTTGTTCATAGCACACAAAAAATCAGTTTTTGCTAAACACGCAAAAAATGTATTTCGAGGACCTGTATGGCAGCACTGAAGACGTCTATTTACGACAGACAAATACTTCAGTCTCTGAAAATACGCACTGAAGCATTCACCCGTCGTAAATGGACGTACTCAATGCAACCATACAAGTCCTCTAAAAATATTTTTCTTGTGTCTTTTGCAGAAAGAATCGTTTGCACCTCGAACTGTGAGACGTGGCTTTTTTGTTAGACCAGTCGGGCCAAATATCATTCTCGACTACGCCTAGGCTGATAAATTTGTCTTCAATCTAAAAGCCCCTCTTTATGCCCTCAATACAAAATATGCTATTTATTAATTGAATTGGAGAAATGTTCGATTAATGAAAATGAGGGTAACACATATACTCAAACTCTAATACAATGATCTCCGATACAACGATGCATCCGATACAGCGATGCGCGTAACTCCAATATAACGATGCGGATGCCTTTCTCTTCATTGTCGGCCACTCTCCACAAGAAGCAATGAGGAAAGGAATTTAGTTCCATTTGAGTACAGGACCTTTGCAGGTGTCGCTAGTTAAGCACTCGAGGACGAATATTTGACAAGGCGGGAAATTATTCGAATAACAGTTCTCGCGAATTTTGAATTTTTTGGTAGCAAAAATGCATTTTTACGAGAACAAATTTTTTCTGGACACAAGTTTTTATTCCCACGCTCGTCATAATACGAAAATTGCGAATTCGTCATGTGTATTTCCGAGGTTTTGTAGAAAAATGTAGGCAGTTATAGAAAGTTAAAAATGTTTCAATTGAAAAAAAATGTCATTGTTCATACGAAAAAGATATATTTATGTAAAACAATTGTACAGTTGAAAATGTCGCAGTAAAAATGTAAAAATGTAGTAAAAATGTAGTTGCATAAAATAATTTAAAAGCACATTTGTTAAGTCGTAATATATTTTTTTTTGTAGTGTAGATTGAGTTCATTTATTTATAAAAAAAACATTACAATTTAACGTCAACCTTTTAAACTGTAAATATTAAAAGTTTTTACTATAATTTAAATTTTGTACTGACATGATGAAATTAAATTTAATTTCATATAAATAAAATGAAGGCGTTTTATCAGTTATCAAAATATCTCTAAAATAATTTCCAGTTAATAATAACTAAAATTTAAAAAAATAACTCAAAAATCAACAAAATATTTATATAGTTCTATTCATGTCTTTTAAAACATTTTTTTCAATTTCTCGCAGGTTTTTTTTTACTTCAACCGCTCAGCACCAGCCATTAATAATCTCTCGAGCCAAGGTGTCATACAAATTGAGGTTTATTTTCTTCCGGTGCTCATAGCAAACAAACATGTTGGAGCGTAAATTAAGGGTCCGGATTCTATAACCGACTTAGCGCTCGAAAACCCGTAAAAGTATTGTCCGCTCGGAAAAATCGACTGATAAAAAAAAAGTTCACTAAACGTAAAATAAAAAATACTTACGCGTTCTCCTTGTTGAACCCGACATGTTTTTCGAGTAACATTTTTTTATCAAGCAGTCTTTTTTCACAATAAAAAATAAAAATATTAAGAATTTTTCGATCGAAAATCGGTGTTTTTGAAAACTCAACTCGCGATAATTCAGCCGTTTTTGAAGAAAAATGCATGAAATTTTGCAGACCTGCTCTCAATACATTAGCGATGGCAACGAGTAGTGAATATTGTTCAAATAAATTATTGTTTATTTATTATTTTACCACAATTGAATACGAAACGAGAACCACGTTCCGTAAACTTCGACCTGTGGAACAGTAACCGAAAACATTTGATCTGAAAAAACTAATTGAAACCAAAAAAAATGAAATTGCTAATTTTTTTTGGCAAAACGAAAATCCTGATCTCCACCGATGAAACCAACAAAATGTATTGGAATTGAGCACGTTTACTATGGAAATAGTAGGGACGTTTATGGGATCGTTTATTCTCATTAAAATCGATAAAATACCTTTAAGTTTCTTCGGTTAATAGGAATGAAACAGTATAAATCTTTCTTGAGATTTATAAGGGATGTTTTTAAAAGAAACAAGTTTTTTTTTTCATGCATTCAACTTCGACAGAAATGTTTACCTAAAGCTCTATTACGACTCATCTCTATTTCATTTGTTTTCACGCTTGTCAGAAACGCTTAATATGCCTAATCGGAATTCGGTCACTATTTTTCCTTATTTAGAATTGTCACACTGCACCTGGCAGTCACAAAGCATGAAAAATTGTCTAAAACAGGTTAAACGAGGGAAATCTATGCGTTTCTCATGATTTTCTCTCAGTCTTGAATAAATCGTTCTCTCGTTCACTACGCTTCGTTCGGGAAAAAATAGTGCAAGTGATTTTGATTGAATTCATAATTATGATAGTCGTTAATCAATTTTCGTGCATACGTCGTACCTGAAAGTGAAAAAACATGCGGAGCCCAAAAAAAACTCGGCCACAAGGACGAAAACGTAACCGTGATGTCAATTCATGGAAAAAGAACGTTGCTAAACGACTACGAAACGAGGTATATAAAATTATTGTTCATGGCATTTGGACATTTCGTATGACTGTTTGGATTTTTACACTTTTTTTATTCTAGATTTTTTCGCTCTCTGAATGTATGTGAATTGCTTAAAAACTTTACGTAAAATTCATATGAAATTGAGTATAATTCTCGAACATTATCGCGATGAAGAAAGTCTTTTTTCACATATTTCTTCAAGTAATAACTACAATTTTTTCAATTTTCTTGTGTTCAGGGAAAAGAGTACATTTCAAAATCTTTGGATAAAAAACCAGTTCCGGCAAAAGAATTCCAAGCTGTTACTTCCTGCTGCTCGAAAAACTGTTTTTTGAAAATCAATATAGAACATCAAAAAAAATTCCATGCCACTTTCTGGGATCTCGGAGAATACACGCCTCAAAACGTTTTATTAAGATCGTTGATGGAAACAGTGGAATTATCAACCATTGACGTTGCGGTTCAAAAAAGAGTTCGATGGAATTACTTTTTCCCCAATCAATTAGCTGCGAACGACAAAAAATTGATTTGTCAGGCATTTTTAATTCAATTACTTGGAATCACCAGGTCTAGATTGATAAATGTTCATGAAAAAGTTAAAAGTAATGCGAGTTTAAACGATAATCGTGGGCGACACTCATCCCATTTTACAAAACTGTCAGATGAATTGAAAAAAATGATCGATGAACATTGTAAAAGCCTTCCGCATTCAAGTTCACATTACACAAATTCGCAACTAAAATATTTTGATGACAGCAGCATAACTTTGACAAAAATGTATGATAAATTCAAAGAGTACTATCAATCAAAAACGGGTCAAACTTATATTCCTTTGTCAGAATCGAGTTATTCAAAATATTTTAATCATTTTATGAACTTTTCTTTTGACATGCCGCGAACCGATTGTTGTAATGAGTGTTATGAAAGTGATAAACTTGGAAAAGGTTCGGATCTTGCTGTAGTAGAACATAAAAAAATGTCAAAAAGCATAGGGAACTTGAAGCGGCTATGTTATTCAGGTTTGTACAGAATCTGTGCCTCGTATTCGATTTTGGACAAAATCTGCCGTTGCCTTTTCTCCCAGTTAGTGCACAGTTTTACCTTCGACTCATTTGGTTACATATTTTTAATGTGCACATTCATGCTGGCAAAAATGAGATTCCGCGGAGCTTTATATTTTTTTCATGGAAGGTTTTTTGAAAAAAGGGGGAAATACAGTGTTTAACTTTGTTTTACACGTGATACTTCACGAATTCAAGTTGAAATATTACAACAACATTTACTTGTTCTCTGATTCTTGTGGTGGCCAAAATAAAAATTACGCGATGTCAGTTTTGTTATCTTTACTGTCAAAAAAATTACAAGTTGCTATACACCACTTATACCCAGTCCGCGGACACTCATATTGCCAGTGTGATAGTAATTTTAGATTGTATGGCAAAAAGAAGAAGAAAATGGAATCCATTGTAACTGAAAATGAATACATAGATTTGATACGAAATTCGAGAAACCCACCATTTACTATTGTACGAGCCGAACCGGACATTGTGGTAAAAGATTTTGAATCTGTTATTCAGAATAAATACAAAATACCCAAAGCTTTGCAAATTCGCAAAGCGGTTAAAATTGACTATTTCCCTGATGGAAACGTGAATGTTTACTATGAGTATTCGGGTAAGCCAGTTACTTCTTTCATTGAAAAATCAATCACGTTTAATGATTTGGATGACGCTCCTGTAGCTGAAAAAGTAGGGATTACTAAAGAAAAAATCAACGACTTGAAAAACTTGTTTCGCTTTTTGTCTGCTGAAAATCGCCAATACTTCGAAGATTATTTAAGCGATATGACAACTAAAACAAAGAAAAATAAAGTGACTAAGTAACAATCAAGTGGATCGAACTATTTCGAAATATGTTATGTTGCTTTAAAAGAGATATGTAAATGTGAAAATGTTAAATAAATTATGCAGTTCCAATTGTTATATTTTACGGAACAACCCTTTTTTTTCTCCAATTTCATTCAAACATTGATGCGCCATTAGCTACTAATATTTTCTTAGTCAACGTGCTCAATTCCAATACATTTTGTTGGTTTCATCGGTGGAGATCAGGATTTCCGTTTTGCCAAAAAAAATTAGCAATTTCAACTGTGAAAATGCCACTGAAATCCGTGAGAGAAAAAAAAGGTAAGCAAAAAAACGCTTACTCCGGTGCGCGCATTTTACATCAATGAACAGAGCTCTCGCGTTCCGAATCATTTTCAGTTCAACTCTCTGCTATTTCCACAATTTCCAGCCGATTTTCTTCAAATTTTCAGAATAACTTTTTCAAAGCCTACAGAAAAACTTTGTCGCAACAAGTTTTTTCAGATCAAATGTTTTCGGTTACTGTTCCACAGGTCGAAGTTTACGGAACGTGGTTCTCGTTTCGTATTCAATTGTGGTAAAATAATAAATAAACAATAATTTATTTGAACAATATTCACTACTCGTTGCCATCGCTAATGTATTGAGAGCAGGTCTGCAAAATTTCATGCATTTTTCTTCAAAAACGGCTGAATTATCGCGAGTTGAGTTTTCAAAAACACCGATTTTCGATCGAAAAATTCTTAATATTTTTATTTTTTATTGTGAAAAAAGACTGCTTGATAAAAAAATGTTACTCGAAAAACATGTCGGGTTCAACAAGGAGAACGCGTAAGTATTTTTTATTTTACGTTTAGTGAACTTTTTTTTTATCAGTCGATTTTTCCGAGCGGACAATACTTTTACGGGTTTTCGAGCGCTAAGTCGGTTATAGAATCCGGGCCCTCAATTTTCCATGAGTTTCTCCTGTACCTTTTGAAGGACACGTCGAAAATGGATGATACTATCTACTTTCTGAGCCACCTGCTCGATAGCTCGTTCCACTCTGCTCTTGAGCGACGGCGAAGTGAATTTTTCACTGCAATCGTCGCAAGCGAGATTGCAGTGACTGCGAGCCAGAGCTCCATCGATGTCGCTTGATTCCAATAACTCTGTCGCTGTTATTGAGAAGTGAGAAGGGCCCTGGTGTCGCCGGTCTTTCGCCTCCAGCTCCGCCAATTCGGACATTAGATTTTTTTTGCCCAAAGCATTTGCAAATGCAACATGAAGAAAACTCGAGCTATCTGCCTCACAGTTTCTTCCTTCAGGAATTGAGCTCTGAAGGTTGCCCCTTGCCATGGCAACCATGAATTTTTCGTGGTACTGAAAAGCCGTCGGCATGCGGTTTGTTACGCCGAAGGATCTGATACGCCCGATGAAATTTTCCAGTGCATCCTGGTTCGCAAACCGAGGATAAAAATTATCGAAATTTTCGAGCTGCAGTCTTTTCCACAAGCGTTCAAACCCTTCTATTGTAGTTATCCAATTCTCGAGAGACGGCACATAAGCCGTCTTACCAGAATTGATATCAACAAACCGCATCGACTTCAAAATTTCCTTCGCTTCACGCCAAAATTCGTGGTGCCCAGATTCTTTTGAGACAGCACATCGCAAAGAATTTCTTGTACCAGTGGGGCCACCATTCACAGACTCAAATAAGTCGTTGAAAAATTTTAATGTTTTCTCAGTTGCCTTGGCGTCCGCCCATCATTGTCGTCAAGAAAAATGGACCCTCGATGGAAAGCAGGCAAGGGTTGCCCTTGAGCTACGTAATAAGTTCAGAAGTTAAAATTTCTGAAGTTTTTTTTTGTAATTTTGACCAAATGTAAATCTTTTACCTTGATCGACAATGATTGACCCAATGCATGATGCGCAAGTATCACTGAAAACCTGCGATGCCAGGTATACTCGCATTTTGGTTCTTCCCTTCAGGATCAATATGTTGGTTCGTGATTTTTTGCATCATACGCTTTTTTCTTTTCGTGAAGTCAATGGAAAACGCGTTTTTAATAACGTTCCATGTCCCTCGACCTCCGAGTTCGCAAAATCGTGAGCATGATAGATTTTTGGTCAATAATTTGTTTCTTATGCCCTTCAATAAATGAGGGGCATCAAAAAGTGGGATGACCTCATTTTCATCAACAGTAAACGTTGGATCTGCAGTCAATACAGGTTTATAAATGTTACGTACATTATATATAATACAATGGAAAAATAACCGCAATAGAAAAATAATTACGTTCTCCGCTGGTTTTCCCACAGTTTGATTTCTTAATCAATTCCTGGATTGCTGGCATATTACAACACCCTTGGTCGGAGACAATAGCTAAACAGCATTAGACGACAAATAAAAAACATGCAACGAGTTTTTCAGACACAGCCATTATTTCAAAGTTCAACACACCCACAACTGTCAATCCAACTTCAAATGCTTTTCTAATATGCGCCTCAATGCAAGCTGCTAGAGTTTGCGTTGGCACTGTTTTCGATGAAAAATTGAAAGACATGGGGAAAATCCATCCCGATTTCAGCTCGCGCAAAAGGAATACCAATGCGTGATCGGCCATTTTGTTGGAACCGTACAGTCCATAATCATCTAATCCATAAATTTTACCCCTTTTCAGCTCAATTTTTTCTTTTATAGCCATCTCATCAATTTGCAAAGAGCAAATTCTCTCCTCCGATGGCAAATTTTTTTCTTTTTCTCGGAGCAACTCCATGAAAAATGAGGAGATGCCGCAAGGAAGTGGAATTTTGGCAAAAAGGTTTTTCAAGCACGATGGAGAAGGATAGCCAAAATTTTGTCGAACAGTTTTGTACCCTGATCCTCCAAGGCGCTTGTACATAACCATGGCGTCAGCCTTGGTTTGATCGTCATAATGTTTAGTCTGTAAGTGATAAGGAAAAAAATGATAAGAATAACAATCTGTTGAAAGTAAATTTATCTTTTACTTTTTTTTTCAAGATTCTCCAAGTAACATTTTTACAAAAACGACTACCCTCTTAAAGTATTTGTATAATTTTTCACTGCACTGAGAAAAAAACCTAGTAATTCGTACTGTAAATATTAGAGAAATTACTATATTTTGGAAAAATTTACTATATTATATTAATTTTTCGCATATTATAGTACGTTTCGCCATAGATATATTAAGTTTTAGTATATTGTATACAAAAAAATGCGATACGAATAATTGAAGTAATAATCTACTGTATACTAATAACTACAATCCGAATATTTTAAGTAATACTATACTGTATACTAAAATTTACTATATTTCATCCCGATTCCCCATTAGTATATATTCTAGTAAAAAGTGGTATATTTTTTTCTCAGTGTGCTATAATAATTTGATCACAGTATGCTATCCGGGAAACATTTCATTACGATAACGTACGAACAATATTACAAATAAACTTACATTCTGTCAAACACTTGCAATTTGATTACATTGCGTGCAAAAAAAATTAAAAAGTTCTCAACTCATAATTTGTTCAGTTAGTGTCATACAGAATTATGTCATAAATAATTGACTATTTTAAAATACCTTACATCCTTTTCTTGCTGCCAGTAACACCGATTGTTTTATTTGTGGATCGAAGCCTTCACATAATTGTTCGAGCAAGGCCAAAAGATCTCTTCGTTTAATTTTTTTTTAATTGATTTTTTGAGAACCTGAATCATTAGCTTGCATTCTTGTTTTTGTAAGGGAGTTCTTTAATAGACAGATTTGTTTTTTGCACTTTTTAACTTAGTTGTATAGTCGGATCTCTGTAAGCTTTTTCAAGTTAGTAGCTCTTCGAACATCTCCCAGTATTGATAAACTGCGGCGATGTAAAGAGGACGGAAGTTGTGCAGGAACCTCATTATTTTCGACAGGCATAGTAGGCGGTACCTCTGTTTCTGTTTCATAATTTTCATCTGCCACTTCGTCAGCTGCATTTGTTGCTTGGTCAAGAATTGATGACTCAGAATTTCTCCTACCCAAGTCAAGAGGTGATCGACTTCGTGATCTCGTATCCTTACCCTCTCGTGTACGACTCCGACTTTGCCTTGGGATTTCACACGGAGCCCTACAAATTTTCTGATTATTTATTTCACATTCATGGAAACATATGCAATATACAAATATGTAATATATAATTATAAAAAGTGTATTCAGTAATTATAAAAGTGTATAAAGTAATTTCAAAGAATTTATATGAATGTAGAAAATGTTTCAACTTTTTTTATGTGTATATTAATAGAATAATTTACAAACCAAAAAACGATACATTGAATATAATGTATGGGTGGAATTGTAAATAATTTGTATAAATTTAATATCAATAAGTTTAAGAAATATGAACCTTTTCTATGTTTTTTTATATGTCTGAATAAAAATGTAATTGATAAATCAAAAAAATATATCATAAGTGTAATAATATAAATCTAATTTCAAAAAATGTGTATAAAAATATGCCATTTAAATAACTAAAGAGGCAATATTTTGAAATTTCAAAAGTATTTTAAAAAATTTAAGACATCAAGTAAATGCACAGTAAAGTAGTATTTTAAATCAAATAAGAATTTCTCTTAAATGTCACTGGTGCTCTCGGAACAATTATCTTGCAAGCAAAGGCTGGAAATCGTTCCTTTTATTAATTGTCTCTGCTTTAGTTTATACGGATCGATGGCTTCCTCTGGGAAATGGCGATGGCATACCCCGTGACGTTGTCGCACATTTTTTGGACAATCTAAAATGTTTAATAAATTATTGAAAGATAATAAAAAAAGAAAAAAAAAATTTATTACATTTCCTCTGATTTTACTGAATTCTTACAGAAGCAGGTACTTTTAAATAACGTACCTAACAAATCCAGCCGGTTGATAGCTGTCAACCAGCGAACCTGGAGCTCTTGATTTAACGGAATAGCATGTGTTGGCACTGTAGTATTACTGGTGCAATCAGGAACACGACATTTGCGAGTCACCATCTCTTAGATGAAAAAAATTGCATACGATTCGCATTCAAGAAACCTGCTACTCGCGTCAATATTTATCAATATTTATGTTTTGAATGTCACAGCCAGTCACAGCCTGATCCAGCCTGATCAAGCGATACAGCTGATCAAGCTAATTCGATTTTCAAATTCCCGCTCTCCACCTATTCTGCATCACTAGCGCCTCTACGAAAGTCCTCTGCTCGATCGGAACTAAATTCCTTTCCAAGGACACTGGCCGAAGCGGCCGACACTGTTTCTCTTTACCCTCACTCTTGATACTCACAGTGCGTGGTAACAATCTACTCTCGCATGTGAGACTCACAGACAGCGCGCACCCAGTTAAAATGATACAGTGGTGGGAATTCTTCCAACTATCGTTGTATAGGAGTAGGCTGGGCTCGAATGCATCGTTATATTGGAGTTTGAGTTTATGCATGAGATTTAAAACGATTAATTTACAATTATACTTCTACTCCTGTTAATTATTACTATACTTGCTGTCTTCTCGTCCTTTTATTGCAACCCTTTTGTTAGCGTGTGGACAGTACGCAAGAAGAATAAAGGATTGAGTAAAGTTGGAGCATTACTATGCTATTTTCAATCTCTTAAAAAAATTGCTTTATAAAAACTCATTTTTCATCAAGTCTTCGCCTCGGTCTACAAATTTTATACTCGTGAAAAGTATAAAATTCGTGTCCTGGGTACTTACTATCTGTACTATAAAAATACAAACTTTAAAAAATACCAAATGAAGGATGGCTTTCCATGCGCGAAGAGGTGCATAGCCCCCCCCCCCCCCCCTAATAAAATATAGTAGTACATTATAATTTTATTATTTTCATTATAATTATTTTTTCATCACAATGAGAATTTTCAAAATTATGATATGAAAAAGGGTATTTATGTTAAATAAATCATTTTCAAAATAAAATAATTTCACGTATTTTAGAATTATATTGATTGACATGCACAACTTGATATGAGTGAATATTAACAGGAAATCACAATAAATATAAATATACATTACGGAGCAACCTATTTTGGCGATGTCGGAATTTTCTTTATCTTCGGCCTGACAATCAATTAAAATAATTGGGAAATATGAAAAATATTGTGACATAACACAACTGTCACCCTAATATGCATGTTTTGAATGCTTTTTAAATAAGTAGATTTCAATAATGATCTATTAATTCATTGTTCTAATCGAGAAAATAATGATTTACTAATTCATTCATTAATCATTGTAAATGATCTAATTTCGTATATTCACAAATTGTAGGTGATACGGGTTATTCATCCACAAATCAAATAACCATATATAAGCTTGTATATTTTCATAGAATATCATCTTCTTAACAGTTACATTGAATAGTTCTGTGATTGAAATAATTCTAAGGACAATAAATTTAAGCATCTTCTCAACATCTTACATAATGCTTCTGGGACCCAACAATGTTTAGGACATTAAATAACGGAACGAATACAATGCATAATTTTTGCTATGAAAACAAACAATTTTTTGCTTTTCTAAATAACAAAAAGTCCATCATTTTCATAGTAAACATTTTTCCGAAGTTTTTAAAGAAACTAAATTTACAAATATTTTGTTATTCTCATTTAATAATGAACTGGAGAAGAGTTAATAATTTATTATTTATTATTTTATTATTTTCAAATAATGAAGCCTAGCGTTTTCGAACATAAAAAATTATTTCAATAATTGGTGTCCGGATATTCATCATTTAACGTAATGAATAATAACAAAGTATAATTGATTGATATTATCATTATAATATACACAAATATAGATGGGTGAATTTGTAAAAAAAAAAATTAAACACTAAATATTTATCGACATATGTCGATAAATATTTAATCTTCTATCATTATATGATAAGACAAAAAATCAATAATAAAATATGTATACATGTGAAAAAATTAATTCACATGAGATAACTCAAAGAATATAAAATAGAAGAAATATCGTACAATTTTTTCGATATATTAATATACATTTGATAGAATATATATATGTATAACATACATACTCGATATATTATAACTCAAGTCATAATCCATCAGAGTTAAATAAATATTATTCAAACGTTCCAGTTTTCGCAACTAATGCATAAATAGCGTACAATGATATCGACATTGCACAATCGATTTTATGCAAACAAATCAAGGGTCTCAATATATATATAGCGCTTGTACGAGATCTGGTGAATGGTGGATGCGGCAGACGAAAAACAAAACACATCCGCACAGCAAAACAAAACACAGTGTGCACTTCATAGCGTTAGATTTTATTCGTGTTTTTCAGCCAACGTCAAGTGGTCATGAGTTTTTTAAAAATGGATCTGTTCATATAATAACCATCTAAATTTTAGAAACAGTAAATTTTACAAAATCAAATACAGTACACTCTGTATTTAACAGAATTGGGAACAACAGAATTTTTCGGTCAGTAACGGAAGGTCTCGCAGGTAAACGAGATTTTTCTTTAGACCATAATAATACATGTATTATAATATATGGATTTTTCAATGTAGAATTACCGTTATAAAGTCGGCACACGAGATTTATGAATGGCCCGTTCATTTATAACAGGATATAGTTCGTATGTTTTTTTTCGGGAATCTATAGCTGAGTCATTCAGTCATTCAAGACTTCTAATTTTTTTCATTGGTGTTTTCATAGTAGAATATATTTCCCATCCACCTTCAGGGACTTTATTCACTGCGCACTAGTGGTGCCAGTTCCTTGCAGTGATAGTTTTTGGAAAGTCAGAAATCGCATGGCCAGGGGGGGCCGGGGCCAGAGGGGAAAGCGACTGAATTTTCGTGAAGGCCGAAAGAGACCGGGAACGAAAAAGCGCAGGCGCGCGCGAACATGATCGTAAGCGATTGGTCAATTCAGTTGTAGCGCGCATTGCCATTGGTAGAACGCGTGTATTGCCGCCATGCCTCTGATTTTTACGGAAAAAAATAGCGGTCGAATCTTCTCGTCATATTTTACCCGACAAGATAGTTCGACCGAACTATTCGATGACTAAACAATAGAACTGCCGCAAATATTCCTTTTTACTGTGAATGCAAGTAGATAACATCCTCCGTGGTATAATATATTTATAATTTTTTCTCCGTGTAGTGCAGTTAAGATTTTTATTTGGATCATAAAGTTAAGAATGAAATATTATTTTTTGTCTAACAAATATAATGTTGTGCCTTATATAGGTAAAAAATTATAAAAATGATCCTACATTAATAAATTGGAAAATCTTAAATATTTGTCAAGTGAAACTTTTATTTCAAAAAGACAACAATCTAGTTAGGGGACGTTTTGTCAAGTTCGTGTTGCATGTCGAGGATTAACTGAGATTACTCTCATCCATAGATTTTTTCGGCCGCGTGAAGGATAAAGCCGGTGATGTTGAAAGAATCCTGAAGGAGAAGGACCGTCACGGTACCGTTTCCTTGTTACGTTCTGCACCTTTTTTCTACTATAATCTGATCAAATGTCTATCACAAAATTTCCTTTTCATTTGTGTTTTTCATTCCCGAAAATCATTGAATCATACCTAAATTTCAGTTTCCCCCTCCAAGCTCTAAGCTAGCTCTGAGAAACAAATTTTTTTGACAGTCCTTAGTTCGAGATCCAAATCTATCCTAGATTATTCATACAGGTTAACCAATGAAATCGTAACTGGGGCAGGGCGCTGGGGCAGTAAAGTCATTTCCCTTTTCTGACTTGTGAACATTGTGGACAAATATAATGAAAACTTCATTCGTCGCAATTCGTCAGACGTTCATATACATAACAAGTTTTAAAATTTTAGAGTAAACACTAACAATAAGCTGAAAGATGTTAGTTACACACATTCCCCTATATATATATTGTAAATATTTTTTCGGATTATTGTGTCATGTTCCGAAAAAAATCTGAACCTTTTTGGAAGCACCCTTTATTTTTTTCTTGCATATTTGTTTGTTTTCTTCCAAAAAACTCATTGTAATGGCACGTTTTATTTGTTTTGGTATGTCATTGTAATCGTCCGAAATTTTCAATTGCATGTTAGTGATGTTGATCTATATTCAAAAAGTAAAAGTTTCTTATCTATAGTGCTATCTCTTGCGCGTATTCGCGTAAAGAGTATAGTGTTTTTCGTTTTCGAGCATAATTTATTGCATTATATACGGGCAGAAAAAAATGATGTCCTGGAGCAAAGCGAGCTGGTGCACATCACAGTGCGTCGTGATATCTTACTTTGCTTTTGGAAGTACAGAGTCGAGTCATTCTTCCTGCTGCAATTTCGGTCCACAAAAAAAATTAATCCTTTTCTTCAAACTTCATGAGCAGCCTGAAAGTTAACTGCAAGCATAGCAATGAGCGCGCAATACTTAATTTTTTTTGTAATGTAACTTTTTCTTCTTTAAGTATTGTAAAATAACAAAGTTCATTGTTTTCGATGCGACTTATTTTCGACCTTATAAGCATCTGTGAATATTGATTGACATTATTCTCAGATATTATAAGGCATCCAACTTTGCCCTCTACATGGGGCAAAGCAGGAAATATAATTTTTTTCTAACCGTTTTGAGCAAATGCTTGGAAATATAAATATTGAAGATAAAAAATTTCCTAGCTAGGTTATTAGCCATCACAGATATTGAAGAGCATATTGTTATATTTTCATTATATGACAAGCTAAGAGATAAAACCGAACTAGTGAGAGACAGATAGATGTAAAACTCTATGTTTCCTGTCTTTACTTGTTCGTTTTTTCCTCTCAGTCTTTCATATGTCAACACTATCATTGAACCAAGATGTCCCCGCTTTTCCCCACCTTTCCATAAGAACTTTTTTAGAAACAAGAGACCAAATCAATACTTAAAATTTTTATAACACCTACCTTGTCATCGCAACGGATTCCCAAACTCCGCAAATGCATAACAGTGTAAAAAAAATTCCATATCATTATCATCTTGATCCGTCACTTGACCGAAGCAACATTTTACCGAAAGTTCAAAACACCGACAAATTAATTCACAGACAACTTCTTATGCCGATTAAACAAAAATCTGTTATGACATTTCTTAAGGGGAGAGCCTTCTATCGACAGGGGTTTTCGCGCCTCAAATTTGTCCATGGATTAAAAAAAAAACTATCCATCTGAGATATTTGAATTTCCAAACAATCATTCTTCTTTATTTATTCTAATTAGAGAAAAAATTTTCCTTTGATTCCGAGATATGGACTGCCAAAGTTGACCGTGCATTTTTCGGAAAGGCAAACGGCGTGCACTCTGGAGCCTCTAAAAACGATTCTAGAACCAAAATTTTTGACAATATTTGTGTATTTTAAAGTCTTTAGTAGAATGACGTTTTTTGAATTGTTGAAAAAAAATTTTTTATTGCTATTTTCATCAACTATAGGAAAAAAAAATTCAATTTTTACAAAATTCGTGTTAAAAAAAACATCACTCTATTAAAGACTTTATAATAAACAAATATTGTCAAACATTCTGGTTCTAGAATCATTTTTAGAGGCTCCAGAGTGCACGCCGTTGACCTCTCCGAAAAATGCACGGTCAACTTTGGCAGCCTATATCTCGGAATCGGAGCAAGATTTTTTGAAAATTTTTTTTTTTGTAATTAGAATAAATAAAGAAGAATAATTGTTTTAAAATTCAAATATCTCAGATGGAAAATTTTTTTTTAATCCACGGACAAATTTGAGGCACGAAAACCCTTGTCTATAGGAGGCTCTCCCCTTAAAGAAGCCATTGTTCGGGTTTTTCGAAGCGCAAAATTACAATTGACCGATATTATTCTGCCTAATTGCATAGTCAATCTTTCTGACTCCGCCAAATCATCATTTACAATTATTTGCATTTTTCCGATAATGTAATATCCCAAACTATCACCTTTGCTATTCGTCAACAGTTACAGTTACTATTGCGAGGACGGTAAAATCATTTCACATGAGTGTAGGGGGTTGTGGCCTGAGGCGAAGCCAACACTGTTAGAAAAAGGACTCGAAATCACACTGAAAAGTGCGAAAGTTTCCTTTTCGCACTTTCAGTGTGTTATTCCACATCCCTTTCTGTGAGAGGTTCGGTGTCGTATGCAAGAGTGTGCCTTTTGCATCTGAACAAGAGAGATATTACATCTTTTCGGTGCAAAAGACGGTGTAAAGTGGTGAGAGAAGAAACGAGTGTAAAAGTACGATGCGATTGAATAAAATAAACTAATTCTTGCGCACTCTTTGGTGTTCGAAGGCTTCAGTTTATCACCGTTCAGTGCGACCTTACAACTATAAGGTCGCACTACTACTTACGATCTTACAACAAGATGCTAGCATGTTTCTAAGATATTACATCTTTTCCTCGCTAATAAAGTTATAAAAATACATGGAAAATTTTACATGCCTGACACCTAAACCTTATAAATTAATATTCAAGGATCAAAATGCTTTACGTTCAACGTTTAATTTTCGTGAAAAAACCAAATTTTTACTATTATTTGCTTTCTGGATTTCTAAAAGTAATGTTGAGCTATACGTATCATTTCTTCAGTTTTTTGCATAAAAGTTTTGTTTGCCAATTTCATTATTTTAAAAATCACATGAAATAATTGTATTTTATGTGATAATATATGATAATAAATTATGTAAACGTGTGATTTTATACATAAAATGATTATATAGAAAAACTGTCGTTTCATATTAAGATGATAGTTTTTAAAATTAAATGATTGAAATTTGCAACACGAAAGGCTTATTATTTTAAAAATCAGTTTGTTCGTCACTGACCAAATCACCGATTTCTGTCAAAACTTGTAAATAGTCACGTAAACTACTTTTAAAACAAACGTATTTTTATTTTGGGCTGAAAATTGGTTTTTGTCGAGAAATTCAGATTTAAGATTTGGTTATTAAATTTAGAGTGACCTCACTTTTCTCGAAAACTTTTTTTTTAAATCCTTATTTCTCATCAGAAAATATATCGATTTCAATAATTTTTGTATGAAAACGTTCGAAATTGTACGAAATTTCTGAATAATGTATTGAAAATATTTCTTGTAACGGTGTTCAATTGTTATTAGCGTAAATGAAAAAAGTGTAATAAATTTTTCAGTAAATAGTTTTTATATTGTATCATTTTTTTCCCGTTTTTTTTTTTTTTTTTTTTTTTTCATTGATTGGTAAAGGTATGAACTACATTCTGTATAAACTGTTACATGCCGAAACGTTTTGTTCGTAAATGAGAATTTTTTTCCGATTTCCAGCCTGTCATTACCAAGTGATTATGAAATTTCAATATTTTTTCACTTTGCTTGATCTTGAGACGTTGCAATATGTTCCATTTAATGATGATATATATTCTAAACGAAAATAATGAACAAAAAATTCCTAATCAGATGTTCGACGGCTCGGAATACAACTTGAAATTAAGCTTTCGTGTGGATCTCTAGATTGCTTAAATATTAATAATCACACATAATTTCTTCAGAATACTTGCGTCTCCATTTCTCTGAAACATTTGATTACATTTTTATGTTTATTCAGAATTCTGAAGGTAAGTATATTTTATCTATCGGAAAAATGTTCAAGTGTGGAGTTCTGCGATAATGTCATAAATTTTTTTGTTCAATATTTCAAATTTTCTGAAAAATAAAGATGAATGTTTGAAACTTGGCATAGTTTGAGTGTATAAGTATAATATAACGTCCAAGACCACATTTTTCTGGAATTTTCTATTGCTGCTACCTGTCTTACGAGCATTGAAAAAAAGCAAACAAGTACTTTTTCGGTACTCGTAAAACATGGATAACAGCGATAGAAAATTGCAGGAAAATTCGGTCTTGAACGTCACATTGTACGCTTAAACTATGCCGAGTTTCAAACATTTATCGTAAGTTTTTCACAAACTATCAATTTTTGAAGAAAACATGAAAAATCACATGTAAATCCCATTCGAAACTTCAGTCGTTTTGTGGCATGTGTAAATCATGTCCGATTTGCTTTAAACTATAAAAAAAACCTTTTTTTTTTCTTGATTGATTTACAGCCCTGGAATGGAAAAATTCAAACGTTGCCAAAATAAGTGACACCCTTATATACCAAAAATAATTAATATAATTTCAAAGAACAACTTACTATTTTGACTATAATTACAAATTATTACATAATTTTTTGATATAATCATACGATGAATATATGTAAAAATATGCCATGGATGTAGAAATGAAAAATGGGTAAAAACATATTCCATTAATTCAGAAAAATTCTACTTTCAGGATATACTTTTAAAGATGAATTTCGTCTATTAAATTTCCAAATGTATGTGTATATTTTTTAAAGAAAATTACTCTCACTATAGTGAATGGTAATATCCTTTTCATGAATCATAGCAGAGCCATGTTATTAAGAGAAAAAAAACTTCGCTTCTCTTTTTATTGTTCAAAAATTTGTGTGTTAAAATTACCCAAAATTTTTTACAGGTGTAGAAGAAAATGGTTATAAAAATTGAAAAAGTACACACTAAGTGAAGAAGCTAAAATTTGAATAATAATAATGAAAAACAGTTTTTAATTACTAAGTAACGAAAATGTAGTAGCAATACATTCTTAAAACAGCCAATTTTGTTAATGATCTAAATGTGTAATTATGCAGGCAGGATAAACAAAAAGACATACCTATATTAAAACTTCTACAAGGTTGAAAGGAATTTTCTTTTTCTTTAATTCATATAATTTATATTTAAGGTTCAGGAAAGGTAAAAAATTAATAACGAAATAATTACTGGATTTTTTAAAGTATCGATAATCAATGCCGTTCGAAACTAAAATTGATTAAACTTATTGACTGATTTCGTTGAAATTTTTTTTGTCGGTATTCTCTGAAGCTACACTTACCACCAGAGTCAATGAATATCCGAAAAACATTGAACTTTTAGAATAAATAATTTCTTTATTAGCAGCGGATACAGACAATTCAATTCTTTTTCGACATACGAGGAAGTTTTGTTCCATTGAAGTTAGAAAAAACTTCTAGTGAAGAAGTTAGTCAGGACTGCTTGAAGGAGTTTTTGGAAAAAAATTACACTGATTGGAACAATAGTTAATAACACAGTCCGGCAAAAAAATACTTTTTGTAAAATGACTGGATGATTTGTTAAAAAATATGTAGCTTGAGTACACCTGAAAACATTTCTAAAAAGAATTTTTGCGTGGCACGTCCTGTTTTCGAGTAGTAAATTTTTTTAAGTATAAATAAAACTACAAGCATAAAATCTACAATTTTTGTGCGATTTCGGTGAGAAAAAATTCGTTTTGAGGTTTTTCGAATGCTAGGAATTCGTTTTTGAAATAACTTTTGCAAAAAAAATCATATTACAATAATCTGGAAAAGCTATAAAAAAGCTGAGATCTTTAATTTCAAGGTATTGACATTTCTCGGCAGATAGTCCAACCGGAATCGAAGTCCTTCTTTCAGAAATCTATTGTGGGACCAGAAGAGACGATTCAAATGGATCCGTTAGGGACCGAGGCTTTCCGAGAAATGTCAACACGTTAAAATGACTGATCTCACTTTTATTGCAGCTTATTTTAAAGTATGGGAAAATGATTTTTTCTTGCAAAAATTATTCCACTTATGTATTTGTTGCAGTCGCAAAACCCTATGTGAATTTTTATTTCACCGAAATCTGAACTAAAATAATTTATTGCTCGAAAACTGGACGTGTACATGCTAAATCTTTTCCGGAACTGTTCTTAGGGCATGTAAAATTAAATGTTTTCGCTGAAAAGAACCAGTAATTTTTTTTTGCCAGGCTGTGTAATATATCGACGTTGCATTGACAGCGCGGAACGCATTTCAACGCGCGCGCTTAACAAAATTGCTCGCGCACCTGTTGTTCTCATGCTCATGTCTGAATAAATGCATTTATCTTTAATGAAATTGAACTATGGTTGCTAGAATTTTATCTTCAATACTGCGAGTATTGATAAGTTTCATTGTCTATAATATCATTGACACTTATATCTTTTCGGTTATAATTTTAGACACCAATTGACCACATAGACAACTATCGGCAAAATGCGGGCTCGGTTACATAGCGATTCGTAGAACTGAATAAAATGTTAATTGTGGAATCGGAGAAAAACATAATTGGTCAATCTTGCTTTTGGCGTTTCGAAAAATCGGAATTACATTTCTGCGGAGAAACGACAACCCAGGATTTCGTTAAAATGGAAATATAAATTGTCGGTAAATTGAATTTTAGACGCTTCTGTAGTACTTATTTGTACTTCATTATTACTATGAATATTCGGTGAATCGCGATCGCGGCAGTATAAAGAATCGTGGGAATCGAGTTTCGGAGCAATGTGCATTCTGAGTATTTTTTTACGGTCTTTTGCATTTCCGGAGTTTCTTGATTCGGACAGATGACAAGTTCGGTGTTTCCAGTGTTTTAAAAATTAAGAGCAATGAGTGTGTCCCTTGAAATTCCGTGCGATGACATGTCGGCATTTCAAAAATTCGAGGTATTAAGTGTATTAAAAGTACGTAATGTATGCGTTTGTCAATGAAGAATTGATATTTCGCTTGGTTTACGAGATATTGAACATCAAATATCAACTTTGACATGACCTGATAAGATATTGCAACATGGGAAATTTGACGGAAATGACCCCTAGCAATATTTTCAAAACAAACCGAACATATTTAAAATTGAATTTTAGCAGAAAACAACCGAGAAAAAAATTGTAGCATTGAAAACTTAAGGGGGCCCGATAAAATTTTAAAACTAACCATGCCAACCAAAAATGAATTACAGTTTAAATTATCAAGAAAAGAAATTGTAGCATGAGAAACCTACGTGGCTTTTATTTGTTTTCAAAATTAACCGTACCCAACAAGAAATTTCTAAATTGCGTAACATGTTATAAGTCAATACCTGAATCGGCCCAAAAATTTAGGCACTTTTTTAAATTCCTAAAATTATTTCAGAAAATTCGGTTACTGCTTAAACTCTGAAAAATCTTTGGTCAAATACGAACCTAACAAAGTTTTTTCTCCAATCAACCTTATTCATATCACTTTGTCATATTATCTTTATTTTTAACAACTCGACTAAATATTTTTGTAGACATGAGTAAAAACTTTATTAGGTTTGTATGTGATTAAAGATTTAGTTAATTTGAGTAAACTTTTCTCTGCGTGTAGATAAAAAAAAAATCCGAGTTTTGCCTACACTGTGAGTGGATATTGTGTTTGTGACATGTAAATCCTGCGGGGAACGACAATAAAAGTTGCACACACAATCTGGGGAGATTCTGCTGGGAATGATCTCCCATACGGATCATGGCAGTACATGTATTCTTGTGAGTGTATCGTGACTGATCGTGACATTCAAGATCTTGTATACTTATCACTATATACTACAAAGTGCCTGTGAACATCCGTGTCCTCCTTATGGAAGTCCGTATAGCTCCCAAAAGTATACAGGGTGTGTACCAAACTCCTCTCGCCAAAGAGAAAACCAATGTTCCTCATGAAATTATAACTTTTTTTCCTTTGCCATTTTTAAAAAGACTCAAAATTTAAAAAGTTATTTAGGCCAAAAATTGAAACAATTAATGCCCTCTCCTGACGAGTGGGGTTCGAATTCACGGAAACAAATTTTTCCTGAATTTTCTTCATATTTTTCTGAATAAAAAAGTCCTTTGCCACTTTTTACAAAACTCAAAATCAAAAAAGTTATTCGGGTCACAAGTTTCAACCAATCAGATTTCTTAGATTTTATGGTCAAATAACTTTTTTGATTTTGAGTTTTATAAAAAGTGGCAAAGGACTTTTTATTCAGAAAAATATGAAAATTCAGGAAAATTTTTTTTCCGTGAATTCGACCCCCACTCACCGGGAGAGGGCATTCATTGTTTAAATTTTTGGCCTAAATAACTTTTTAAATTTTGAGTTTTTTTAAAAATGGCAAAGGAAAAAAAGTCTCAGAATTACATGAGGAATATTGGGTTTTTCTTTAGCGCGGGGAGTTTGCTACACCCTGTACAAGCCGATTCCCAATGGAACCAAACGCATTCCGCTACGTCACGCATACGTATCCTTTGAGCCCCGTCTACAATTGTCGCAGGGCGTCGTGCGCGGCAAAAACGCAAAACGCGCGCAGAAGTTTACTAGAGTCCAACTTTCTGCGCGCGCCTTGCGTTTCTTCCACGCACGGCGCCCTGCGACAATTGTAGATGGGGCTTTACAAAGGCAAATATATGCTTACGTGTGGAATCACGTAGAAAGTTGGAGCGTATTGTGCTAATCGCAATATTTACTTCACAGTGGAGGTATTTACCGTAAACACATCGATTCGGGTTTTGCTGCTTACGTTAGATACATGTTTTGAGATTTGAGTTTACTATCCTTTCCCTCCCTCCTTGAAACACATTCGCTGCAATGTCTCTTTGTTTTACTTATTGATTTGTAAGACGAAGAGAAAGAAAAGAACAATAAACATTTGTAACGCCATCTGAGAAAAAACATCTAAGCCGTAAAACGGAGATTTTTCAGGAGAAGCAAAAGAAGAGGCGAGGAGCCAATAGGCCATTCCGATATTTCTTACCCTCTCTTTACACAGACTATTGCACACTACCTCTTCTGGTCGAGCGTACTTGTCATCGGTTGATGCACGCACTCAGAGAAATAGGTGCTCAAATCAGCCCTTATTGTGGCAGATGCTGCTCATTTTACAGTTGTTTGTCAATGGATGCAGGCTTTATTTCAAGTGGTCGCTTGCTCTGCTTCAGCAACTTTGTAAACAGGATTTAGTCGATCCAGCTTTGACTTACAGTAGAATCAACCACAAGGCAAAGCTAAAGCTAATTTTCTTTTAGCGCTGAATTGTATATAATGCTTGATTAAACAACTGAAAGCTGATGCAGCTGCTTCCCTACAGCATTTTCAGTATTAGCAAGAATTACTCAAAGGGTAAGCTGAATTGAGCCCCTATTTCTCTGAGTGCGGCATATTGCGCCTGAATGTGGATGTTTAGAGAAATGAGAGCTCGAACATCTTTTGAATACATTTAGTTTAGAGCCTTATTTTTAAAAAAATAATGGATAAAAAATTTTTGGATTTCACAGTTGTAAAGAGATATATTTTTAATGAACCAGAAACACCTGCCGTGTGTCTCGTGTTTCAACTGGACACCTGAGTTGAGTTGGTAGCACTGATCCTATGCTTTTCTTATGGAATCAGTACTACCAACTCAACTTAGGTGTCTAGTTGAACAGCGGGACACACGATATAACCTTAAATAGTATTTTTCGTATCAAGGGGCAGAAACGAGTGTCTTCACGAGTGTGTTCCTTGATACGAACCTTAGACCATATAGTACATGGACCACGCTTTGCCTATCTCGCATCACACCTACTGAGAAAAGTGACGCAGACATCTGGATAAGTTAGCTATGTCCAAATAGGCATGGAGCGACTATTTCGATTCTCCCGAGGCACTACAGAAGCTTAACTTGATAAATAAATTGTTTTTCTAGTATCGTTTATTTTTTGAATCTTTTTTTTCCCCTTTTTTTTTTCTTGAGAAACCATACTTACACTTCTCGAGAAAATTGAATTATACGGAGCAATGTATCTTTATCAATCCATTTTTTATTAAGAAATTTAATTTATCATGATGAATAAAGCAATTTATTTTGTTCAGCATAGTAAATGAAGCTAATTATACACGCGTCGTCCTATGCAATCAATGTAGCGCAATCGACGATGTAAACCATTTCAGGAATATAAGAAACCTTTGACGATTATCGCAAATCATTCAGGAATCATACAGTATAATCTTTTTAATGATCATAATTGATATCATTGCATAGTAATCGAAATGGACGAAGAAAATTTTCTTAAGGTTTTTTTTTTGTAATTTAGGTAGTGATTTCAGTCATGAATTAATTTTCGTTCGATAATTAATATTTTTTACGTTTGATTTATTACGAATTGAACAGGTCATGTAAAACAATAATATTGTACAAATGAAATACTTTATAACAATTGTAATATAATTACAATAATAATATCACTAGTTTACAGCGAAATGTAGCCACATCAAATTTCAATGGTTTCCTTAGTAAAATGACTCGCTGAATCCGAAAACGCAGTCCAAAAAATTCCCCGTAGGACGGATTTCGCGGTATTGCGAAAAAACTGTTTTTCGCATATAGAGAAAAAGTGTCTTCAGTCAATCGCAAATATCTCCGGTTCTACTTGAACGTTTTTGATAATTTTTATATCAAAATGTAGGTAATTTAATAACCTAAAAATTATTTTCTTGAAGTTTTACCGTCACATTCACGGTTTGGTTGCTATTCCGACATTTGTATATAATTTTTCGTCATTTTTGTTAATTTTTTGAAAAAAAATCAACTTTGAGCGAAAATTAAGCCGAAAAAAAATTTTTTTTCATCACTTCAATGAATGGATGTTGAAGCCCAATCAACGACAAAAAAAAAGAGTGGTCAGTTATCAAAATCAATGGGAAAATATAGAAGTTATAGGTGTTTTTCCGAAAAAAGGCAAAAAGTCCATTTTTCTCAACTTAATAGCATTGTCAATTTTTATTGATATCAAGTCACAAAAAATGAAAATTTAAAAATGAGTCAAGTTCGATCGTCTTTGTCGCTTGTGCATGTCTTCGCTTTCTCGAATCAAAAACCAGCAATAATCGCTCATCATTGTTTCATCCCAAAATCCTTGGTATCGTCTTTCCATGTTTTTCATTTGCTGATGGAAGCGTTCGCCATGTTCATCGCTTTCGTCGCCAAGATTTTTCGGGAAAAAATCCAAATGCGAATGTAAAAAATGAATTTTGAGAGACATATTCACACCTGTCACCGAAAAAAAGTGAGAAATAATTAGCATAATTTAATAGTATAGAAATGTAAATTTATATTAAAAACATACCTATTTTCTTATAATTCACTAGCAAATCTTGGATGATTTTCTTGTAGTTCCGACTTCTTGAGTTACCCAAAAAGCCATCGACGACAGAACGAAACGAATTCCATGCTTTCGCCTCGTCTCCTGTCAATGTTAAAACAAAATTGGAATCGCTGAGAATTTTTTTTATCTGAGGTCCCACGAATACGCCTTCTTTTATCTTAGCATCAGATAAATTCGGGAACACGGATTTCAAATAATGAAAAGAATGACCGTCTTGTCGCAAAGCTTTGACGAAATTCTTGAAGAGTCCAAGTTTAATATGTAATGGTGGAAGTAGAATCTTGTCTTTCTTCACTAGAGGATCGAATTTCACATTTTCCTGACCTA
The DNA here is from genome assembly GCA_028476575.1 of Platygaster robiniae. Taxonomy (NCBI): domain Eukaryota; kingdom Metazoa; phylum Arthropoda; class Insecta; order Hymenoptera; family Platygastridae; genus Platygaster; species Platygaster robiniae. The sequence goes on from CM052026.1 coordinate 20,684,735, forward strand.
TGGTGTAATTGATTCGATTCGGACAGTCTTTTTTCACATAGTGTTCATCTCTCGCTCTGCTGTCCCACTTACACAAAAAACAGCAGTATTTTGTGTAGCCTTGCTGCAAACCAGTTACCATGGCAACAACTTTGAGGTCAGCACAAATTTTCCACTCGTAATCTTTGTGCTTAATCAAGTCCAGTAACATTGCGATAGATTGATATGATTCTTTCATGTTGACAGCATGGGCTACAGGAAGTGAAGGCTTCATGTTTCCTTGATGAATCAAAACTGCTTTTAAGCTTAATTTGCTGCTGTCAATGAACAAACGCCATTCGATTGGATCGTAATTTACACCAAATTCAACAAACAAACCAGTGATATCATGACAATAACAAACATTCTTTTCCCTCGAATAGTATTGGGCAAATCGTATATGCCGATCTCTATAGTACGTCACCTTCACGCCCGAATCCAGTAAGTTCCGTTCTTGCAAACGTGATGCCAAAATCTCCGAATGATATTTCGTCAGATCGAAGTCTCTTATCAAATCATTAAGAGCGAATTGTGTAAAAGGCTTTGAAACTTTCATAGGCTCTGTGTCAGTCGAATTGGATTCACTTTCTTCTGATGATGGTGTGTCGATTTTTCTTCTCTTCTTAGGGCTTACTGGATACGGAACGTCAGTGGAATGCGGAACTGGTTTTGTTAACGATGGTACATGCGGATATACAATTTTGCGATGACGTCCGTGTTGTTTTATGTTACATAAGCAGAAGTAACAGTCAACCTCGTGATTCGTTGGCTGTCGCCAAATTGCAGGCACATCGAATGACAAGTAGCGACTACGAAAAAGAAATCATATGAACGTGGTAGTATATTAAAGGGTTAAAATCAGAAACAGAATAGATGAATATATATTTATACGTACTTGTCACCTGCCATCCACAAAACCAAATTTGTTCTGCATGTGTTGCACATAGAACTCGGTGTCCATGCTTTATCAATATTTTCAGGTGAAACTTTGAAATACAAACTGTACGCATTTTGTAATGCATCCGTGAAATTCCGTGGTTTCGCGAAAATATATTCTGCACAAGCATAGCAGAACTTATTCGGATCATTTTTGCACTTGAATCTACGTTTCTGGACACTCATCCTTCAAATTTCGATTTAATTTTCCGTGCCTAAGGTACCTTTCTGGGTCAAGCCAGCGCACCAATCAGAGCGCAGTAGGTTTTCCCGCGGGTTTTCCCCGGATCAACCAAGCGCACAAATCATAGTGCACCGCGGGCTCCGCCACGGAGCGAGCCAGCGCACCAATCAGGGTGCACCGTGGGTCTACTTGACCTACGTGTAACACGCTTATGATGATAACCATTGTGCACTTTTGATAATATTTTCAAAAGTGCACTTTTGATCTATTTTAAAGTGTCCTTTCTATTATTATGCGCTTTTGATACGCAGCCATTTTTAAAATGATATTTTATTTGATAAATAATAAATACGTAAATGTAATTAAAAATTCATATGTACTATCAAGGTATTTTCATCGTTTTGAACGAGTAGATCCCCAGAAATAGTCTCTTACTAATACAATTTTAAACTATATTATATGAATTACTTTCTCATAAAATTTTATAGGAAACCAGGAACAGTAAATTACGAATCTAAGGAAAATGGACTTTTTACCTTTTTTCAGAAAAACACCTATAACTTCTATATTTTCCCATTGATTTTGATAACTGACCACTCTTTTTTTTGTCATCGATTGAGCTTCAACATCCATTCATTGAAGTGATAAAAAAAATTTTTTTTTCGGCTTAATTTTCGCTCAAAATGAATTTTTTTCAAAAAATTAACAAAAATGACGAAAAATTATATACAAATGTCGGAATAGCAACCAAACCGAGAATGTGACGGTAAAACTTCAAGAAAATAATTTTTAGGTTATTAAATTACCTACATTTTGATATAAAAATTATCAAAAACGTTCAAGTAGAACCGGAGATATTTGCGATTGACTGAAGACACTTTTTCTCTATATGCGAAAAACAGTTTTTTCGCAATACCGCGAAATCCGTCCTACGGGGAATTTTTTGGACTGCGTTTTCGGATTCAGCGAGTCATTTTACTACGGAAACCATTGAAACATGTAGAGGATACAAAAATTTTTCAAAATTTGTAAACTAGTGTATTTAACGATGATTATTAATTGAGCATATTGCAGCTGATTTTCTACTAAGCTGGGTGTAATGTCAAAAAACTGTCTCGTTCAACAATACCTTCTTGCCTGTTCGGAAATTAAAAAACAAAAAAAAAGATCTTCAAAAAGATATCCACATTTAGGTTTTAACTTCGAAATTTACAGTTTTTTCAAAAAAACTGATTGATAATCCCTCAGTAAACGGAAATCAATTAAACCCAATAAAAATCTGTTTTCTTCCAATGTACTTTAGTTTAAGAATATTGCGTTACTGTCTCTTTTACAATTAGGATAAGCCTATTAATATTGGAAACCTGCTTATTCATATCGGAAGCGAAGCGTGCGGCTTTTAACAACTTGTTCCAATATACTTAAGGTAGTTCTTGCACTTGAAAGAAATTGAAGTTAAGCACACAGTCTTGCGTGACCAACTTCATTCAGCTCCGCAATTCTTGTTTGTAGATTTGGCAACATTGCAACTGTTTTTTTTTATATCTCGCTCAGCGTATGTAAATATGTAAATGTATGTAAACATGTTTACATGCGCAACCGTAGCTTTAGTTCACACATGTAGTGTTTTTTGTGAATTTATTTCAAATTTTTAAATGATATGAATATGTCGGGAATATTATCAATGCGTCTTTCAAAATGCGGCGTTGCCAAAGGTACCACCTTAGATGCATGGTCCGTTGAAAAGTAACAGTTGTATATTTTTTTTGTATATTTCTCAAAAAATAGTTCGGTAACCCTTGCTGAAATTTTGAGTCATAATTTTAAAAAATTATGACTCAAAAATCAGTGCGGTAAGCAATTATAAAATTTCTACCATAGACTGGGTACAATAGCAAGATCAAATTCTCAAATTTTCAGAAAAATTTATAGAAAATTGCCCAAGTGCAAGTACTATCTTATGGTCAGCTCAGTATCGTTATTTACATAGGAGTATAGATGAAAGAGTTAACATGGCATCACGATCTTGACACATTGTGTCCATAAGTGACTTAAAGTCAGATCAAGTACGGTCGCGAACGTTGGGTTGCGTTGGCCCCTCGCTCTCCCACCACGCTTTTCCGAGTATTTCTGAGTCAGAAATACTCGGAAAAGCGCGGTGGGAGAGCGAGGGACCAACGCAACCCAACGTTCGCGACCGTTCTTCAAGTGACTTTAAGTCACTTATGGACACACTGTCTTGACACCTTATTTATATTGTAGCAAATTGGATCGGATATAATGAACGTTATTAGAATTGAAATAAATCAGAAATTCTTATCGCCAATATGCAGGGACAGACTCAGGGGGGTTGGTTTGAGGGGTCTGGAACCTCCCCGAAATATCAGACTTCCTCAATATCTGTACGTTACACGGTCATTCTGATGATTTTTTTACATTGTATCTTTAGCGTCACATCATTGTGTTTTCTTTTAATACTCACGCATTTTCTAAAACAAAAAAAAAAGATGAAAAAAATAGAAATGTATGGTAATTGAAAAAAAATTTATATGCGAAATGTTTGAAATAAAGGTTTTTATTGACTGTTAATTTTCGTAAGTATACACTGAGAAACCCGTAGGGCTGCGACAACGCTAATTTTGCTTAAGCAAGAGTAATTTACAGGTTATGGCAGGATTTTTACAAGATTGCTTAAGTTAGAACAGCTTATGGTTGTCACAGGCATGAGCAAGTGCTGCAGCAAGCTCAAAAAATCTGTCATAGGGACAAGTATCGTTACGACAACAGTAGATGGCGTTACAGGTACAGCACAAATACCTGCGATCATTCTTAGATGATTTATGATTGCAGCTGTAAGAGTTTCTCGGTGTACTATATTTCTTTACGTTCAATAGTTTATTTTAGGAATTGAAAATGTGCACTTCTGCGATGCAGTATCAGTTTTTTTTTCGTGTAGTAATAATTTATGAAGGTTTCATTAGACTATTAGACGATGTTCATATATTAATAATGATTAATTAATTGTAGATAAGAAATCAATCATATACATACATTTCATAATGAGTATAAAACTTAAAGAAAAGTATTTCGTATAATGGTACATTTCAAGGTAGTACATACGAAATTGAAAATTCGGAAGAATCGGTTCTCCAGATAACAGTTTATTGTAATTAGAAGCAGAGAATAATTGTGATAAATAACAAACAATAGAAATGCATTTTCAAATTGTAAGAATTCAATGTTTTCGACTGAAAAATTTTAACCTTTCGTGGGTAGGTATAAAAATAAGACATTGATTCATGTGATTTTCAACAAACAAACATTTTCGTTATGCAGGAAACATTTAGAAAGAAAAAAGGACCAGAAAGAATCAAAAACGTAAAAAATTGAATATGTTATACTTCAACAATTATTCAGTATGTTACTGTAAAACTTTTTAAGTGAAGAAATCGTGAAAAATGTACTTAAAAAAAAATTTTTAAGGGGAAGGTCTGAAGCTTCAAATTCAAATCCATGGCAATAGATTTATTAAAAAGGTAATCGAATTTCATTCGATACGTATCTCGGATTTTTTTGTAATTGAAGCCAGAATTTAAAGATATAAATTTATGAAAATCAGCTTCCGTCGCTGATTTACAAGTATCAATCACATGCCAAACTTGTCAATAAATCATAGTGCCCTAATGGGTAAAGCCTGTATCTCCTATTCATAACGTGTATGGAGTCCAAACCCTGAGGCTGACATTTTTTTTCGTTCAATAATTTATGTCACATTCGATGCTGAATTCAGCATTGTCAAAAGTTTTATTTTTGACAAGAAGTATATCACATTAAAATGGTATCGCATTTGAAACCATTTTATAATATATAAATGTATACATTTTATATAATAACAGATGAATATTGTTAAAAAATATAAATTAAATATTACTATTATAGAATAATATAGGGATTTTTTCATCACTTGCTGATGATTGATTTTCTTCTCCCTCATCCTAGAATTTCAAACGCGAAACCACTTGTGACTATGATTTCATTCTTTTCAAAATTACAATGTTTAATAATGTAACATCAATTACATTATATAACGTGAATAATAGAACGAAAAAAATAAAAAAATGCAAAAAATGTCACCCCTGGAATTTGAACCCCATAGCTCAGAATTAGGAGATAAAGGCTTTAACCAGTAAACCACTACGACTTGTTGAAAGTGTACTAGAAACTACAAATAAATTTTTCATCTCAGCAGGCAAAAAAGGTCTCATTTGCCGGCTACAATGAAAAATATCGTTCGCACCATGTGCAAAATAAATTCTTGCAAGAAATTTATTTTTTCCCTTAGTGCAAAATACATATACTATTTTATTGTAACTTTAACGGGACAAGCCCTTAATATACAAAAAATATATCACATTGTAAGTACAACATCGCATCCACAATTCAAACAACATTAAAGCCACAGTTCACCCAATAGTTCATACAAGTCTCAGCGCAGCTTTCACTCCCTCAATAAAAGACCCTCGGCTATCTGAAAATATATCAACATTCTGTGCCACATTATTGGCCAAACGACTTATCCTACCAAAGGTATCGGCCTGACCCAAAGACGTACGGGAAAATGGCACCGAAAACGTCGAAATACAGCGAGTAGTAGTCCTATTACACAGAAATCCAATTCGTTCGAGAAGAAATGAACAATCCACGCGACCATTGATGAGATCAAAAAATAACATCAAATCGGCCACGTCCCGACGAAATTCCAATGTATCAAGGCCGGATATTAACAAGGACTGAGTATGATCATGTGAAAAACGTGGCATAGCTATCCCTAAACGATACATGTAAAATCTCGGGAATTTATTCTGTATCCTTTCAACATCTGTAATTCTACCAATGGATGAAGAATTCCACACCTGGGAAGCATATTAATGCGGTATAACAAGCATCTTGTAGAGTAGTAAAAGTGACGAAGGCCTTGTAAAAGAACCCGAGTTCCTCATTATCAAGCCAAGTTGCCTTAAGGCTCTGCTGGACATATAATCAAAATGATATGAAAATGTCAGACCAGCATCGAAAACAACTCCCAAATCCTTCATCTTCATAGTCCTGTGGATAGTGTTACCATCAACAGAGTAAGAAGCTAGGTACCCTTCCCTCCTCCTAGTAAATGACATGACGACGCACTCATCCTTATTTAAGGACATACCATTATCGCGACACCATATCGAGACGTTATCAAGGTCACTCTGAACTCTCAAAACATCCTCAGGGTCTCGAATCATGGCAACTAGCTTTGCATCATCTGCAAATAATAGAAGCCTGGAAAAACTCAAAGAATCAGAAAGATCATTTATGTAAATATTGAATAAAAGAGGACCTAAATGTGACCCTTGTAGTACACCAGAAGTAACTGAAAAAATCCTCGAGTTATAACCCCTAACTGAAACGTATTGTGACCTTCCCTGCAAATAGCTAATCAAGAGTCGTATAATATGACCATCTATCGGCAATTTTTCCAGTTTACTCATGAGATGCCCCCAGTCCAATCTATCAAAAGCCTTCGCCATATCAAGATAAATGCAATTCAATTGTCCACCGTTATCAATGGCATCAATCGCGAGCGTTTTCAAAGTAAGTAGATTCAAAGTCGTCGATCTATGCCTAATAAATCCGAACTGGTTCTCAAAAAAATGCGCCTTTAAAGCCTCAGATAGATAATCCGTAATAATCTTCTCAAAAAGCTTAGGAATAGCATCCAGTAACGTAATCAGCCTGTAGTTAGGAACGAACGATTTGTCCCCCTTCTTTAATATCGGTACAATTTTACCCATCTTCCAACATTGAGGAAATGAGCCCTCTCTGATGGCTAGATTAAATAGCAAATAAAGTGGGTTCAAAATAGTCGGTGCACAATATTTCAAAAAGGAATTTGGAATGCCATCGGGACCTGGGCCTCTATGCCAATCTAATTCGTCAATGGCAGCCGAGATGTCCTCAAAACTGATTCTGTGCAAACAAGAATACTCAAATGTGTCAGCTGTAGGCGACGTTATGATGCCAGTGGTATATGAGGACGAAAAGAAGTCAGAAAAAAAATCAGCCATCTCAGCAGGATCATTACTAGTCCGGTCATCAAAGACAATAGCCGACGGAATACCCCGTTCTCCCCTTGGTACCAAACTATTGACATATTTCCAGAACACCTTAGGTGTGTAGTACAAGGAATCCTCAACCCCCGATATGTAAGCATTCCTACATTCCTCAATTAATCTGTTACTCGCTGATCTGGAGACGGAGAAAGCAACATAATTTTCATGCGAGCGGCATCCCTTAAATACCTTTTGTAATCTCTTCGTATCCAAAATAGACGCAATAAGTTCACCTGCATACCAGGGTGGATAAGAGAAATGCATACGCCGCTTAAGTGGTACGTAATCATTAATCTGAGAATATAGAATATCGTAAAAAGTTGTCGCTGCCTGTTCTACAGATTTCCCTCGAAACATATCGAACCAATTAATCCCCATTAAATTATTATTAATCCCAAGATAGTCATCACGCCTGTAGTTCCTCAGCAGTAGCTGATCCACTGACGCACGCGAAATAAAAAAAGAATCGAAAGAGCAGGAGACAATAAGTGCCGGATGATACGGATCGCAATGTAATAAAGGATCAGCCGTTGAATCAACTCTCACAGAGTGCAACGTCGAGAATATAAGATCCAGATATGACCCCGTGTGATTATAAATTAAATTAAATTGCTGGGCCATCAAGGATGATGATAAATCTAGAATAACCCTAGCCGCCTCTGACAAATTACCAGAATAAGAAACATCAGAGCCCCCTTGTACATTCCCGACCCAACTTAATTGCGGCAAATTGAAATCACCCATAAGAATCAAAGAAGCCGTAGGGTACTTCACATTTAAATTCAAAAGAAAATCAGCAAAATTACCATAATCGTCAGGTGACGAAGCTGAAGGAAAATACACAGCCCAAAATATAAAATCCTGACCATTAATTGTGGCATGAATGAAAACCTGTTCCAAAAGCAAAATGTCAGATTCAATGGAAAATGTAATAATATTGTCGCGTGAGGCCACCAAAACACCACCACCCCGAGAAAAAGAACTAGTTAACGCTGATCTATCACAACGATAAATATTAAAACCATACATACATAATTCGGATGATTGTATATTATCATTTAACCAGGTCTCAACAAGAAAAAATCCGTCAAACTCATGAAGTAAATGCTGTAAAGACATACGGAAATCGCATAATTTCGTTCGCAAACCTCGTACATTTTGATAATAGAAATTAAGGTGGGTCTTATCAAGAAACGAGACATCCGTGGATAACAATTGACTGTCCCGTGTTAGACATTTTCCGAAGACGTGTACACAATAGTAGGATTCCCGTTGATGTATTTTATCTTCAGACCCTTCTCCCCATTAGTAACGCGTTCATTCATTTCCCCCCAGAGACGCTTCAAATAACTCTTCTGTGCCGGAGTACAATCGTTCGAAACGGAAATACCCATTTTCCCGAAATCTGATTTCCTCCTCAAAACCGATACAGCCTCAAACTCAGAACCGAATATCATTTTCAGAGGTGGAGGGACACCATTGCGCGATTTACCGAAACGAAAAACCTGCAATGCATGAGCACAACCTGGTATCTTAGACAAAATATCATTGACTTTATCTAACTTCCCCACTACCATTATCACGCGTCGAAGGTATACCGTACGCGATAACATTAAATGCGCGTTTCCTCCTCTCTGTCGCCTCTCTTGCCATAAGTTCAAGAATGTCAGATTGGGGGGGGGGGGTAAAGAAGTGGGAGATGAAGCACAAGTTTCTATAGCGTTCAAACGCTGATCAATGCTCTGAATCGCGCAATCATGATCATGAAGCTTAATTCTTATCTCCTCCAACATTGGTTTAAACATCTGCTAATTCGATCTTGAGCTTAGAGTGGTACTCATCGAGAGTTCTATCCAAATTCTCGTTGAGCGCCGCTGCTGTCATCAGGCTGCAACATTTCTTGAAGCCTCCGTTAGCAAGCTTGGCCGGACGTTTCACGCAAGTTGGGTGAAATGGTGTATTACACACAGGGCACCTCGTAGCATTCACGATGTCCGAGATAATGCCGTCACAACACAAACAGTATATGTTGTTATCAAACGATGACTCAACTGCAGGTGAAGAATTCTCGATGCCACTGATATTTACCGCCATTCCGCCGATTGAGGTTAGGCCAATGAAAAAATACTTGTACTAATTACAGCGTGCAAGCGCGCTCCCGAGATTTTATCAAAGTGGGTGCGCCAAACACCCTGCAACAATCGTAAGCAAAAATCTCCCCAAAAGAATGTATTAGAACAACTTGAATGGTAATTTTCGAGGAGCGTAACAGATTCACAACTTGTACTTACAGCGCCACCTGTATTTATAATAAATATTTTGATAAATTATGATCACAACTACAGCTCCTTTTATCCAACTTTTGAGTCTTGTGTTTATTTTTCGAATATGAAACTCACATAACGCACTCGCCCTCAGGTTGTCCCTCGGCGTTGCCCTTAGGTTCTCCCTCGATGTTATCTTGGTGATAATTGATTATTACAGTTTGTTTCTCAGGGAACTGGTTTTCTTGGCCCAGGATTTTGTTTCCGACGTCGTGTGTCTCACAGGTGATGAATTCTTCGTACTTTCTTGCGTCTTTAAATTCATCGAAAAATTTCACATCTTGTGTTACTCGGATTTTTCTTTCTTTTGGGATCCAAACACGATATGTTTTCGACGTTTCAAAATATCCCACGAAAATTCTTTCGACGGCCTTGGGTTCGAATTTCCCTCTGCCTCGAGTTTTGTCAAGAACGTAGACCTTGCTGCCGAAAGTCTGGAGGTGTCTGAGGTCTGGTTTAGTCCCGTGCCATTTTTCGAACGGAGTACCTTGGTCTAAGCTTCTCGTAACGCAGCGGTTTCTTATATAATTTGCAGTTGCAATGGCTTCAGCACAAAAAGACGGCGGGCGCCCTGATTAAAGCAACACGCAGCGGGCTGACTCGAGCAGGGTGCGATTCCTGCGTTCTGACACTCCATTTTGCTGGAGTGTATATAAGACTGTGAATCTTCGGCAAATTCCCGCATCCTTGAGGATTCTTTCCATCTCTCGGTTGTCGTATTCTTTGCCATTGTCTGATTGAAGGGCCTTGATTTTCTTTTCTCTCTGCGTCTCAACGTACTTTTGTACTCCTGAATTTTTCAGTCACTTGATTTTTGTTACGAATAAAATAGATTTCACACCAGCGAGAGTGATCATCTGTGAAAGTGACAAAATATCGAGCTCCCCCGATGGATTCCGTACGCATCGGACCGCAGACGTCCGAGTGCACGGTCTCCAAAATTGTTTTCGAGGGGTTCGCCCTTCTAGTGAAAGGTTTGTTTGTCAATTTACTTTCTGTACAGACCTGGCAATTTAGGTTTAAGTTACTCCTTTTTAAATCCAGCCCCGTCACATTGTTCGGAATGAAGGCGAGGTCTCTTTGGTTGAGGTGTCCGAGACGCTCGTGCCAAGTATCTATGGTGGATTTTTCCTTTTCTACGGTCACGGCGCGTGCCTGCTGAGTATAATAGAGTATAATTTTCATGGAGGTAAAATAGGTCACCTTTTCGGTCAGCCACCATTTTTATGTTTCCAATGCTGTCCTTCACGATTGCGCGGTCCTTAGTAGATAGAACCTCGTGCTTTTTGTCAACTATTTTAGCGACGGACAGCAAATTTGTTCTCAAATCTGGAACGAAAAGGGTATTTTCAAGTTTTATGATTTTGCTTTCGTTACCGTTCAAAGTCGTGACCATGACGTTTTCTCGAGCTTTCACTTAAGAGGTCGCGCTGCTCGCCAATTTGAATCCTCCTTGGACTTCCTGGCGGTTAAGAAGTTGTCACTTGTCGTTGCACAAGTGTGATGTGCACCTGCTATCCAAGAACCAACTGTTGACGTTTTCTGAATTGGCACTGTTGTTGACGTCAGGGTTTGACAGGAATTATTCCGCTGTAAAACTGGCTTTTTCTTCAAAGTTCTTCTTTTTCTTGGACTAACATTGTGCGGCTTTGTTGCCGGCCTTTTTGCAGTATCCCCACCTATATTGTGGGGGCATTGGCAAATTTTGTTTATCACCGCGTTGTCGATCGCTTGCCTCGCCCCTTGATAAGCGCGCCCCAGTACCGTACTGTTTCACGAACATGGCTCCCAAGTCGTTATCACTTGCTTTTTGCATTCTCGCGTCGCTTTCCTAAGTGATTTTAATTTCCAGCGATTCAACATCTGGAAGTTCGTCGCGGGACTCGATTGCACATCGAAAATTCTCAAAACTGTTTGGTAAACTATAAAGGAGCGTTATTGTGAGGAGATCTTTATGAATTTTTACCTCCATATCTTCGAGTCTATCAACGGTGTCGAAGAATTTTGCCAAATGGTCCCTTATGTCAGTAACTTCTGTTATCTTGTGCTGCGTGAACTGCTTCAATAACGTTGCCTTGCGTGCCGGTCCTTTGGAGGCATATATTGACTCAAGTTTTTCCCATATTTCCTTGGAAGTCTCGCAGCCGCGAATATGTTTCAATTCTAAAGGGAAATTGCGAGGATCATTTCCGCTCTGGCCTTTCGGTCCTGTATTTTCCATCTATTCGTTGCAATTCTGTTAAGACGAATCCTTCCCCTTGGACAGCTGGCTTCGGTTTTTCTCCGATGACGTAATCGTATACGCATTTTTTACGAGCAATGCCGCTACCTGAATTCTCCATGTGTCATAATTGTTTTTAGTCAACAATTCTAATCGGGTGTTGCGGTTCGCCATATTTACAAATGCAATTCTGAAATTGACCTTTTCCACTATATTTCTCGTGAGAATAATCGTTCGCGGTATTTGTGATAAATGTTCACGACACTGAGAATATTTTTTACGCGCACTGCGCGATGCCCGAATTATATATCGATTTGTGATCTGACCAACGGCGTGTTCAATATGTCCGTATTTTCACACGATTTTCACGAAAATATTCACGCGTGAACTTCAATAATAGTTATATTTTTGCGGCACTGAGAATGTTCTTTACGTACTCGCGATGATTGACGTAATACTGCACGATTCGTGTTACATACGATCAAGTAAGTCCGGTGATTCCGTATGTGCACTCGTGACTCGTGGCAATTTTGCGATCTTGTTCACTTCATGTTACGTATTTCGTACTTTTCAGGTTTCGCGACGATTCTTGTCGTTTTCAAAATTTTGCCTGTGGGCCTGGGCCCATAACCTGTTGAAATTCTCGAAGCATTGGGCAGGCAACAATTGAAAAAGTACCGGAGTTTCAAAAGACGTGTTGTTTTATTGACGGCTATGACAAGTACGACGTTTCGTAGACGGACAGGTAGTTACGCGATTACAAAAGTTGTAGTTGGCGCTGGAAGCTCCTGGCGGTAGATTTGCATTGTAGAGCAGGAGACTTGTAATCCGCAACAAGCGTGATTTGCACTTATTATTCATTTCTCAATGCAGGAGTCTTATGTATAGTATCTCAAGAGGATTTTCGAATAATAATACAAAAGAAAAAAAGAAGAATTTGGTAAAAGCATACATGAGAAATTCATGATGTAAAAATCTGAAAAAAAAACATATGAATGAAAGAGCGAAAATTTATACGTAACAACCATATATTTTTGGACGAAAGATTCAAATCGATAAAAAAACGTTAGTTTGACTCACTGAGAAAAAAAACGCAGTCTAGCAGTGGCTGGGCAGCAATGGTTACTATCCAAAGGGAAAACTTTGGATCAAGCGTAGCTCACTGCGCGCTAGACAGGAACCATTCCTGTCTAGAACGCACTCATGAGTATTTTCGACATTAATGGGACGGAGAGTTCTCAGCACTGCCCAGCGAGCACCTATTTCTGTCCCACGCGCACGTAAACACGCGCCAGCAACATTTTTGCAGGTTAAAATTTTCATGCATCTGGTATAAGTATATGACACACTTATTAAACCGAATAAATATTACTTCATAATATAACGTATTTTTAAAAAAAATATAAAATTTAAAGATTTAAAGAAATAGGTAAATAATCAAATCAAACTTGATAATAATAATTAAATTATTTTTTATCGATTAATTCATTTGTTTCAAATAATATAAATAATAGGGTTTATCAAATAATACAAGCTTTCAATATTCTATGCACTGATAGTCAAAAACTTAGACCAGATGCATGAAAACTTCAACCTGCAATAATGTATACATTTTTGACATGTTTGACGTATACGACAAACTTGTCAAAAATGTCGCGGGCGCGTGCTTACGTGCGCGCGGGACAGGAATATGTGCTGGCTGGGCAGTGCTGAGACCTCTCCGTTCCATTAATGCCGAACAAGAAGACTATACAAGGAGAAATCACTCGGGTGAAAATTGCGATACAAGGTCACCGTTCAAATCCCCACGCGGGGTCCCTGGTCGACTTGGCGCGAACTGACCAGATTGCGTTACTGCGCATCCCCACCAATGCGGGAGTTGGAAAGCACGTGCTCGCGCTAGCATCCCGCCAAGTGGCATCCTGCCTTTGAACAGCACGTGCTCGCGTTTCCTCCTCTTGCAAGCGTGGAGATGCGCAGTAACGCAAACTGGTCAGTTCGCGCCAAGTCGACTAGGGACCCCGCGTGGGGATTCGAACGGTGACCTTGTATCGCCTTAACGTGCAGAGAGGCGTAGGGAGTGATTTCTCCTTGTATAGTCTTCTTGATGCCGAAGATACTCATGAGTGCGTTCTAGTCAGGAATGGTTCCTGTCCAGCGCGCAGTGAGCTACGCTTGATTCAAAGTTTTCGCTTTGAACGGTAACTATGAAGCCTATAGAAGGAGGCCCGACTTCATATGTCGCCGCTAACAGCAGAGTATGCAAGGATTTGGCTGCCCGAATCCCCACTCTACAGCCTTTATTTGTTTTTTCTGTACTGCGCGAACCGACTGATTTTACTAGAAGTGTATTGTTCGTGCAGTACAGAAATAAAAAATTGGTGGGGATTCGTGCCACCAAATCCTTACATATTTTTCTTCCAATAGAAGCCCTTCTATAGGCTTCATAAAAGTAACCATTGCTGTCTAGCCGATTCCGCTCGCGACTCGAGTTGCATTTTTTTGAAACGTGACGTCGGAGCGCAGTCTAGAAACTCCCAAACGCGCGAAATTTAAATCATGTATCAATGAATAATTAAAAATTTTGTCCGTAAATGGACAAAAATCAAAGAATGATGTTTGAAGACAGATTTTTCGAAATCGCCTTATTGGCGACAAAACGCCCAAACTGGCAGCACTGATTGGAGCGAACTTTGGCTTGGAAAAACATGTTCTTTTTTTTAACTACGATAGCATCATCATTTCGAACAGCATTCGAGTCGCGGGTTCAAATCCAATTAGGTGAATTTTTTTAAAAATAATTATTTTAAAGATCTATTGTGACTATTTTTTAATGCAGTTGATAAATAATCTTTCTTTAAGAATTATTACAATTTCGAATAAATATTTTTAAAAATTTTTCATGCACAACCGAAATTCTTAACTTCAATAATTTCATTGGACGATATTGGAGAATTCTAATATAGGGAACATTAACGCGATATACTTAATATCTTTATTGAGTTTAATTGATTTCCGATTACTGGGTCAAATTTCTTATACTTGATAGTCTTGGAAATATGCTTATATGTCAAAAAACAATTTTTTTCATATTTTATACATAGTATATAATTTTATTTATTTCATCATTGAATTTTATATATTTCTTTTCAAGTCAATAATTTCTATGCAACCATATTTACTGTTTTTTTTTTTTTTTTTTTTTTTTTTTTTTTTTTTTTTTTTCCTTATTAACGGTATTCAGTTATTTAGGTAAAAAAAATTTTTTCTAAGTTTTAGCTTTACACTATACTTTTTCTTAAAATCGCTCGTTGGTAAGTAAAAGGTCCAATATTTGATAGAGTCTTGGAGATATCTATTAATGTAAAAAAAAAACAATTTTTTAAAATTTACTACGCACTATTTACTTTTTTTTTTTAATATTACATTTTTCATCATCAATACAGAATAATTTAATAATAGTTTTTTTAATATTACACTTTATTTCAATCATTTTATTTTACATCTATGTTTTTTTTTTATATCCGCATTCAGAGTCAAATATTTTTCTTTACTAGTTGGATATGAGCAGATAACATAACAACTCAACTGGTCAATGTTTTCTTTTGAAACCATGTTTCGACTGCCAGTGTGTGCTGTCCTCTTCAAGTTTTTTTTTTCTTTTTTAGTTTTACAATTATATACAATTATATTCAATTATATACAAATATACTCTAATTTAGTTCTACAATTATAATCACATAGAAAAAACTAATTGATAAATACATACACTGTGAAGTATGTATTGCGAGGAGCACAATACTCTTCAACTTTCTACGTGATTCCACACGTAAGCCTGTGTGAAGGATATGTATGTGTAATGAGGCGGAATGCGTTGGGTTCCATTGAGAACAGTGGCTGTAGACTTCCATAAGATTCTATGTTACCCGCTTTTTGTACTCTCTCTCGCGCATCCCGAGATTCTTTCTCTCTCTCTCTCTGCTCCCTCACTATGCTTGTATCAACGAAGAAGAAGAACGGTAGATGCAGCTGCGGGGAATGTTCGTGATCGGTAAAAAGGGGAGCTTGAGTAGAGATGTAAGGTCGTAATATTACCCTGTAATATTATGGTAAATTACCGTGATATTACGGTAATTACGAAGATGTTGGTCACTTAATTTTTGACGTAGTACATATTTACATGCATATTAATGCATATGCGCATTAATTTCAGTGTGACGCCTGTGCAAGAACACTATATGTTCTTGCGTCTGTGTTTTAATTTGAAAACGAAATATTGTTTCTTCTCTGTTGTCAAGAAGAGGGGATAGCTTCAGATGCTGCTGATTTCGAATTGATGGGAAATGATATTGAGTATTGAGCAACATTAAGCAATAGTTCACGAATAAAGAATATTCGGAAGAAGAGTTTTTGTAAATAGAGCAGTGTTTTCATCAATACCATTCGAAGTATTATAAATGCTAAAAACAAAATTTGAGATATTATTATAGCATTTAATATAGGAAATTCTAGGGTGGTCGTACATCGGCAAGCTTGATTTGTTTCGAAGGAAATAATGTATTTTCCTCGATTTTTCAATTATTCATGTAATTAAAATGATTCCACAACACCGATACATTACTGACTGGTATGCGCGAGTAATTATAAGTATTCATCGAAGTATAACTTTTTTCAAAATTACCGTAATTTACGGTGATAAAACCGTGAATTACACGTTACTTACTCTAAAAATAAATTATCGGTAATTTTACATCTCTAAGTTTGAGGGGATTCAGGAGAATTAAGGAGAATTTCATCGCAGGAGAAAGGGCACGGGTTTGGCAGCGCCAGCGTCGCCTGACGAAACCCGTGGAAGTCTACAGCCACTGGTTGAGAATCGGCTTGTTTACCTTTGGGAGTTATACGGATTCCCAAAGGAAGGACACGGATGTTCACAGGCACTTTAAAGTATATTATAGTGACAAGTATACAAGATCCTGAACGTCACGATACACTAACAAGAATACGTGTATTGCCGTGATCCGTGTGTGAAATCATTCCCAGCAGAATCTACTCAGATTGTGTGTGCAACTTGATATTATCGTTCCCAGCAGAATTTTATCGTCACAATCACAATATTTACTCACAGTGTAAATATTCAAATAATTAACTTACGTCGTTCAGAAAACTGTCACACTACGTTGCAATCTCTCTGCCCACGGTGACTATAGAAATCATTACTTTTGTCGAAATTCGAAAAAACAAAAAAATTGCAAGTTCGTCTCGAGTATCTTTTTTTTTGTATAGAATTGGAAACTAGTGAAGTCTTCATCGTGCCTAATGTGTAAGTGGCATTATTTATTCTATATTTATTCATTTATCTTAAGATTCTCAAGACCGAGTTGCAATTGTGTTTTTTTTTTTTTTTTTTTTTTTTTTTTTTTGAATTTCGACAAATGTAATATGATTTCTATAGTCACTGTGGGAATAGAGATTGCAACGTAGTGTGACAGTTTTCTGAAAGATGTAAGTTCATTATTCGTATTATTATATCATATTATGTATTTAACGGTTGAGTTATTCTATGTGATTTAAATTGTAGAACTGAATAAACTTGAAAAAGACAACACACACTGCCCGTCGAAACGTCGATTCAAAAGAGTACATTGGCTAGTTGAGTCTTTATTTTATCTGCTTATATCCGCATATCCACATTTTTAAAAATCATGTAATTTCAGAATATTCCTAATATTGAGCATTCCATATAGATGATAGTACAAAAATTTTCTTCGTTCAAAACATTTTTCACTATCAAAAATAACATTGACACAATTTTTAAAAATTTCAAGTTAAGGTTCAAAAATATAAATGTATTATAATTTGTAATAATTCATCAAGAGGAACATTTAAAAAGAAATTATTGCTTATAGTGGCTCTTGTGGGTGACTTTATGCTCTGGCATAATTTTTCGAAGCGTATGTGACGTTAACTTTATAACTGTTTGTTTTTTGTTTACCTGTGAAATGTCATCTTTTTCGATGTTACTTGAACACTTTTACAGATAAAGCAATAGTGTTGGCTCACTCTTTTTGACTTTTTTTGCACAACACTTTTGAGTAAAAAGTATAAAAAACATTAATCTATTTGAATTATATCTTTTTGTTGCGTAAAATCAAAGTCCAGAAACGAGACGTCAATGTATCAACGTAAACAAACAGCGGCCATATTGAATTTTGGACATAGCAACTTACCGAGATGTCTGCTTCAATGTTCGAGCTTGAAAACGCGGTCCATGTACTGTATGGTCTAAGATATGAACAGTATTTTTTATCGAGAACAACAAACAAGCGTTTTTGTTGTTTACGTGTAGAAATCCAAGGCCGCCTTTCCGAATGGATGAATCGAACGTCCCCAAAAACTGACCTGAAAATGGTGACCTCGCACCCTACGCCGTTGTTTATCCACGGTTCCGTAATTTTTCATATTCTTGAATATAAGACATACGATTTTTCTACGCGCTTAAAAACATCGTTCGAAAAGGCGGTCTATATACGTAAACACAAAAACACGCGTTTTAATGTTCGAGATTCTAAAATATACATATTGGTCCATGGAACATCTAAAGTGAGTCTTTTCGGAAGTGTTTTTAGGTCGTAAAGAGAGAGTTATCGCCCGATTATAAAAAAAGCGGTACATTTTATTTTTGCGCCCCAAAGCGTAATAGAAGCTTCTTCGTCGCTGTTTTGGGGATGATGGACGTTACTTTTATTTTTTCTGGAAAATTTGTATTACTATTCGCCTATTTACTTTTATTGGGTAAATTTCTATTACTTTTTGTTACTCTAACCTCAAAACTGATACTTTTAAATGACTTTTCAACTATCGTAACAAAAAATATCTAACGTAAACAAATACGGTTACGTACCTGTTACGTATTACATATACTATTTCGTATATCGAACATTAAAAATCGCCTAAAATTTATTCTTTTCTCGTCACTAATTTATGTAAAAATAACAGATAGATAGAAAAAAAATACATTTTAGACTCACAACTGATTCCTGAAGAAGGCCAAAATAGTATTTTTCGTATCAAGAGGCATAAACGAATGTTTTCACGAGTGAAAACACGAGTATGCACCTTGATACGAACAGTACTTTTTCTATCGAGAACATTAAACAAGCGTTTTCGTTGTTTATGTGTAGAAACCCAAGGCCGCCTTTGCGAATCGATGAATCGGTCGTCCCTAAAAACTGACATGAAAATGGTGACCTCGCATCCTAACAACGTTGTTTACCCATGGGTCCGTGTCTTTTCATGCTCGTGAAAATAAAACATACGATTTTCCACGCGCTCCAAAGCATCGTTCGAAAAGGCGGTCATTAAGTTTCTACACGTAAACACAAAAACGCGCGTTTTAATGTTCGAGATACGAAAAACAATAAATTGGTCGAAAGCTGGAATGTGAGAGAAATTTTATAATAAGATACAAAAGAACATTCGTATTGTTTTCGTCAATTTTAAATATAAGAAAGCTGGCTCTAAGAAATCGTAAAAGAAACGAAAAACACATACGAAGGAAGGTAAAAATATTGATTAAAAAGATGTTGATTTAATTCATTATTCAAATTTTCTGATTTGTCACTGGGAATGAAATGTTTCAAAGAAAAACACCTTTCATCGAATTCTCAGTCAATTGTTATATACAATTGTTATATGTTGTTGATTGTTATATACAGGTCTTGAAAAGGGACTAAAAAAAGATTGAGATGTCGACGATGAACTAATTAGAGTAATAAAATATTTTGACTGGGAATTCGATGAAAGGTGTTTTTCTTTTAAAATTTAGCTCATTATTAATAGTATATTTTTTTCGCGGCTGAGGTGTCTTTTCTCAGATCGCGTCACGTTTGCCTTCATGCGAAGAATAGTGTAATTCAATCAACTACACGAAAGGGTGTGTTTTGACCAAGCAAATGCGTAGACAGAGAAAACGAAACGGGTAGACGAGCTGTTTCTCAAGCGCAAACGATGCGTCAATCCAAAAATTTGATACCGAAATTGTTTCACAAGAGTGACGACTGTGAATCGCGTGTCCCTCAACTTTTCGTCACGTATCTACGATCTGTTTTTTCACGCGTCTTAAACTTGGAATGCGGTTTTCGGAACTTATCTTTCTATTTCGTACCAGTCATCACGACTGTAAAACGAGTTAGGGATCAACTTTTCTGATTCATGCGTCATTTTCTCCGTCTAGTTTTATCAACCTAAGACTAACATACTCCTAATTAGCATAGCTTCCATGAAACTAATTTCTAAACTTTAGTAGAACAGTAAACTTCATGTTTATTTAGTTACACGCTTTTACACAGTCGAAAATATAATTTTTCGTTCAATTCATTTTATTCCTACACAATCTCCGTGTATGCTTCAGAGATGGGCAAAATCGATTACTTTAGTAATTCGCTACTTTTTTATTACAAATTACAAGTAGGGAAAAAAACGCGCTTCTTCGCTACATTTATTCGAGTAATCGTGGAAAAGCGCGCTACTCCGCTACATGTAATCTGACAATCCTTACAACGCGCATTACTTCGCTACTTGTATTCAAGAAATCGTAGAATAGCGCGTTACCGTTACAAGTAGCGATGCGAGAACGCGCTCCTTCGGTACTTTCATTCGAGTAATCGTCGGAAGGGTGGGCTCCTCCGCTACGTTCAATCTGGCAATCTTGTAACAGCGCGATAGCGTTACAAGTAACGAACCGAAAACGCGCTGCTTCGCTACACTTAATCGAGTAATCGTTGAATGGCTCGCTACTTCGCTACATTTAATCAGGCAATTCTTTACTAGCGCGCTTCGTCGTTATATTTAATTGGTTATAAGTAATTAACGAACTGAAAACGCGCTACTTCGCTGCATTTATGTATTCGACTTATAATAGAACGGTACACTCCTGCGCTATATTATTGAATGTAGCAATTTTTAAGTAGCGCATTACTGTGTTATATTTATTTTTATATTTTTAAAAAAACATGCTACTCTTTCAGGTAAAAAAATTATGATTCGTTTTATTTGAAGCACTTCGTACAGTCAGCGTAAGAAAATTTTTAAACAAATTCAAATAAGATTTTTCCGAAATTCACTGTTTATATTGATAGTGCTTTTTCACAAGACACGCATCTTTTTTTTTGCTCTTCAATTTCAGTTGTTTCCTAATAGGATATTTTTTAAAAGTCGGCCTGAAAGTCGATTTTCTTTCATTACCATACATTCATTTTTCTTTACAATTGAAAAACTCCAAAATTTGTCCTATTAATACATTCATTGCTTCATTTTGTAAGTAAAGTTTTTTGCTACTAGGAAACAATTGTAAACTTCATTTTCCTCGGGAAAAGGTTTTTTACAATCGTGATTTTTATGAAAAAATCAATCAATTTTTTACCTGAATATTCCGACATTGCATCAATTTTTATTTCAATTTCTGAATAAGAATTAAATTAAATAATTAACATTCAATATTTTATCCCTAGCCACAATTCGTTGTTTCAGAACTACAATTTGTTTAATTCAGCGTACCATTTGCGTCGCTTTTTTTTACGCTTTACTTTCTTTCAATTCTTTGATTTCGCCGGAAACAGTTCGACAAAAATGTATGTTTAACTCGTTATAACATAAATAGGTATGACTGACAAACTGATCGTTGATCTACTCTACTGATTGACTTGTTATTGAAGTTCGTTTAACTTTATCAGTAAGGATTTACATATTTTCAAAGAAAAAAGTTTTGTAGACTAATAAATTTTCGAAAGTTTTTTGACTATCGTGAATTTAAAACCAGAATTATTCGACTTGAAAGTTATCATATTTTGTGAATTTTTGATGGGTTTGTCAAGAAAAAATGTTTTGCTTACAATAAGTACGTATGTACTAACCGATTCAATAAACTATGAATCTAATTGGACTGTATTTTTTAATTTTTTTTTCAAACAATAATGTTATTCTGAACTTGCAGTTATACTTTATTAACAATTTTACGCTGCTGATATTATTTAGAACGGGAAACATATTGTCTGAATAATTTTCCAAATTTTCAAGTTTGAATAGCTGAATTACATTTTAAAAAACTCATGCACAGGCCTTTCTAATAATAATTTTTTTTTCAATAACAATTGGTTGCCCTGTGGAGTTTCCTATCCTAAAACCATTGACGGAAAAAATCTTGGTTTTTCTTTTTTCAAAACATGTGGTGTGCATCTTCGGGACTGCCGAGAAATTTCTAACGGCGTCATACTCATAAATATCGAAACTTTCCAGAAAAAAAGGATCAAAGAACTATTTCCGCTTATGCCAGCCTCGGTGACTTCAAGGCCATTAGATCCTTCTCATTATGTTCCAATGGCTCCCAAGTTCAAGAATTTCTTATTTTAGCCTCCACCTCCCTATCACCTAATTCACCGGAAAATTTCTGCCCGTAAAAATCGTTTAATAAATGATGCATCTTAGAAAAAAAATATCAATAAAAATTATATTTTAATGAATCATTTCAAAAACATATACTGTGTAAATACCGAACAAAGGATTTATGGTCAGCAGTAGAATTATGATAAATGAAAGTGTAATTCATTTTGTTTCAAGCAGTATACAGCTTGTTGAGACAAGTTTCCCTACTTTAATAATATGGCATAAATTCGCTTATATAACCCCCCCCCCCTCCCCCTCCTAACCAATCACACCACAACGCTATATAATTGACGTGGACATTTTTTTCAATAGATTTTTTTTAAAATATTTTTTTCTTAGTATGTATTCTACTTTTGATTGATACTGCAAAAGTTGGGCATGATAACGAATGATGATAAATTGACAATTTTTATTCAATTTGTTACTGTTTATATAATTATGATACAATAATTTTAACAGTTGCGCGCTCCTTTACGATTATAATAATAAATGTTGCACGGTAGGGCACAGCTTCAATAACTAAAATAAATATTTTACAGCCCAGCAGTCGCCATTTAATGGTTGGTGGAATACATTCATAAAATTGTAGCGAAGTAACGAGTTTTCACTTCTTTTATTACTTCTGATAGTAGCGCACCATTCTACGATTACCAGAATAAATTTAACGAAACAGGGCGCTAGTACAGGATTGCCTGATTAAATGTAGCGGAGTAGCGAGCCATTCCACAATTACTCGATTAAGTGTAGCGAAGCAGCGCGTTTTCGGTTCGTTACTTGTAACGCTATCGCGCTGTTACAAGATTGCCAGATTGAACGTAGCGGAGGAGCCCACCCTTCCGACGATTACTCGAATGAAAGTACCGAAGGAGCGCGTTCTCGCATCGCTACTTGTAACGGTAACGCGCTATTCTACGATTTCTTGAATACAAGTAGCGAAGTAATGCGCGTTGTAAGGATTGTCAGATTACATGTAGCGGAGTAGCGCGCTTTTCCACGATTACTCGAATAAATGTAGCGAAGAAGTGCGTTTTTTTTCGCTACTTGTAATTTGTAATCTGTAATCGTCGATTAATGATTTCGCCCATTTCTGGTATGCTTTATTTCTTTTCTTCTACATTTAATTGCGTTTTTACCTTTTGGCTTTATACTATTTATTTTACCTTACAGTTTGATTAATCTTGGAGTATATATTCAGTGTTGTTAGCGTGAACAACGTCGAAAATTAAATGTTTGTCTCTAGGTATTTTGGCTAAGGTGAAGGAAGGTGCGGAAAACGTGCACACCAAATTGCAGGCTAAAGCGGAAAGCGTGGGCCTCAAGCCCTCGGCCTTTGACAGTAAAGGTTAGGTTCAGAAGAAATTAGATGATAGTAATATGTGTATTTTTCCAGACCATCGCATGAAGCTACGTTTAGCTAATGTTTTTTTTTATCCCTACTCATTCAAATTATGCATTTCCAATCTTTAGTAGCGTTTTTACACTCGCAATAAAGCTAGTGTACACGAATAGCGCTTTTTTCACTGTCGAAAGTCAATATAATTTTGAAATAAGCGATTCGAAATACGAGTTAGCTGGTCTGCTGAAAATTTCTTGATTTTTCAGTGTCTAATGTGACCGCAAAAAAAGCTTTTTTCATTGACATTCCATCGGAACGCTACATTTCGGAATAAAATATTTCTTCTGTATTGTTATTCATTTTTTAATTAAATAATTGATTCATCACAATTTTAGCACCTAGCACTTTCCCATGTTTCTGTATTTTTATTTGCTTTTTTAGTAAAAGAATTCTAAATCAGTTGAGAAGTTTGATAGGCGATTTTGATGTTTTTCAGGAGAAGGCTGGAACAACGATACACCAAAAAATTCGCTTAAACGAAATGGAACGTTCAATGAGCCGAATCATACGATGGAAATCGCACAATTGCTTTTAAGTTTGCTTCACGCGTGGGGAATGGATCCGGATCTTGACAGGGTTTGTGAAGGGAAATTAGGCCTTCTCCGACCAATGGTTCCAGCATCGTTTGGAGTGTTGTCAAAAGCAGGTGATGATTTTTACAAAAATGGGAAATCGTTTTTTTTACAATAAGTTTATTAACCTAAATATACTCGCACGTTTCATAATACCCTAAAGTATTCTTTATTTTTTGAATTATATCTCAAACTTCTGCTTTTTAACATGAAAAATGTTTAAAATTGTAAAGTAGTAAACTAGTAAACAAGTGAAGAAGTTAGATAGTGAACTGGTAAACAGAGATGGGCAAGATTGTATTTCATTATTACTCAAATACAAATACGTGTAACGAAATACTTTCTGAATCACTAAAATACATTTAACTTAGTATTTTTCGACACCAAAATACAAAGTTATATGTAACTGATTATTTCGGAGTCAAAAAATACACAGCTAAATGTATTTTTGTAATCTTCAATGTATCTTGTTAAATGTAATTAGATATTATTGAACGCTGAAATACAAAGATAAATGTAACGAAGTAGTTCGGAGGCAGAAAATACTTAACTATATATATTTCTGGGATCGTCGAGGCATCTCATTATATGTATTTGGGCATTTCACGACGCTGAGATAAAAAGTTTGAGTAACGAAGTAGTTTGGAGACCGAAAAAACTCAATTATATCTAACGGGATATCTTGGAGTTGGAGAATATTAAGACGCATGTATTTCTGTAACTTCGAAAGTAATTCGTTACTTGTACTTCATTTTGAATTGTACTTGTATTTTAATAAAATATTTTCAAGTGAATTCAGGTGATAAAATTTTCGTGATTACAACAGTTAGGAATTTAATCTAATGCAAAGAATCGACTTTATTATTAATGTAATAGAATTACACTAAAAAAAATTTATCGTATTTTTCCCATACCGGTATTGGAAGCAGTTAACCCATTCCAGGGATAGTAATTTTCGTATACCAGTGTATAGTAGCTTTACTGTAGATAAATAGTATTTTCACCATACTTCAGTCTAGTATTTTTACCTCATTCGAGTGTTGGATTTTGAAATGTGGGAAATTTAAGGGGGGCACTCTACCTGGAACTTTCAAAAAGTCGATTTTTTTTTTCCTTTGATCTATTCCTATATTATCCGAGAATATAATTTCGAAGTTTCAAGGTCGTACTGATAACAGTTTTTAAGAGATCGATCCCAGAACCGGCGGGCGCCGAGCCGCGCCAAGCGATCGTAATCACGCCGGTTGCGCGTCGACGCCGGCCTGGTATTTCTTATCTGCATTGGGTTTATATCATCCTTTACCGGTTTTACAAGATTTTTTGTTGTGCCTGTAGAGATGTTAAGGTGTGTTTAGGTCCATATAAATTGGTTGTGGGTGTAATAACTGATATTATCGTGGACTATACTCCCGAATTTTCTCGTGTCAGTGCTGCTCCGATAGCCGATCTTTGACGAGCTTCATTATGTATCGGCATAAAGGGAGTCGTGAAAAAGCCAATGCTTCGCGTTCGCGGAGAAGAAACTACTATGGAAATCAATTTTCCGGTAACGAAAACGTTAAAAGTGCCGATGAAGCCGCTCTCAACGATAGTACCAAGGCGTGAAAGATGAAAGATGCTGGCGGGAAAGACGTAACTGTAAATATTTTGCACGGGTTCCGAATTATTGACTTTTGGACAGTTTTTGGTGCATTATCACAATTCCTCGTATGTGACAAGTGCGAAAAACCTGTGACTTTCGCGAAAAGTGGACAACAAGGTCTCGGTATTAAAATTGTTGTCTCGTGTGTTTGAGGTCGTAGGGAAATATTTTCTGGGCCGTTGAATCATGCGGGATATGAAATTAACAAGCGAATCGTACTCGTTATGCGATTACTTGGGATTGGGAGAGAGGGACTAAATTTCTTTTGTGGCTTTATAGACATATGCAAAGGACTGTCTAGTAGCGCGTACGAGAATGCCGTAAAACATATATATATACTATGTTTAACGCATTCACCAAGAAAGCTGTTGAAGAGGAAAAAGTGAAAAATGCAGAGAATGGCACGTGCGAAGCACATCTCAAAATTTCAGGGGATGAGTCATGGGAGAAGCGGGGATATACATCACTGTATGGAGTCACGACTATCATCGGCTACTATACCGGAAAAGTTTTAGACCTAGTCGTAAAAAATTCGTATTGCCAGGCATGCCATTCATGGAGTTCGAAAGAAGGCACACCGGAGTACGAAGAATGGTTCGAGACTCACCAAGAAGCATGTTCAGAAAATCACGAAGGTTCCGCCGGTAAAATGGAGGTCGATTCAATTAACGAAATGTTTGCGTGATCAGAAGAAAAATTCGGAGTGGAGTACTTGAATTACATTGGCGATGGTGATTCAAAAACGTACGTGAATATTTTTAAATCGAATCCCTATTGTGACAAGTATCCTGAAGTGAAAAGTGAGTGCGTGGGCCACGTTCAGAAACGTATGGGTACGCGGCTTCGAAAAATCAAGCAGGAAGCTAAACTTGGCGGCAAAGGACGTTTAACCGAAGTTCTGATCAAGAAATGAACAATTTTTTATGGTTTGGCGATCCGGAGGAACTTGTACTCAGTTGATGGCACGAAAACTGCTATTATTTCCACCCTAGATCACTACTGCTCGACCGACAAGCGGCCGAAACACCAAAACTGCCCCGAGGGCGCAGACAGTTGGTGCGAGTGGCGCAAAGCTGAGGCGGCTAAACAACTTCTTACAAACATTCTTCTTAGAAGTCTTACAAATATCCTGCTCGTATCATTCCACCGGAGATCGAGAAATGCATTCGTCCCACATATGAAAACCTTTCTAGGGACGAACTCTTAACGAAGTGTTTGGGAGGACACACATAAAACGCGAACGAGACGTTCAACGCTATGTTGTGGCGCCTCTGCCCAAAACATTTGCATTCAGGCCGAAAAATTGTCGAAATCGCCTCTTTTATGGCTGCAAGGATGTTCAACGAAGGTTGCAGTGCAGTTTTGGAGGTGATGGGATTGCTCAATTTGATCATTGGGCAGCAATACAAAATGTACGCCGATCAGAGTGACGAGACACGACTCTTGCGCGCAGGCCGACGTCACAGCGATTCCACTAAAGAGGCTCGTACTGTTCAGAGAAAGGCACGATTGGCGAAAAACGAGTTGAACGAGGATTCCGAGGGGTTGCTATATGGCGCTGGCATAGCTGACTAAAACATCATACTCGTGAGTTCTCACTGACTGCATTTTTTTCCGACCGATAACTTTGAAGCGCGTTTTCTCGAAACCACTTTTTTTATAGTCGGTAATCACGATTGAGAGTAGACTACTAAACGTAAAAAGCTCAGTAAACCCTCATTTCGTAGATAATAGTTTACACAAGTGCGTGAACCTCTGAAACCTTTATTAAAAATTGTTTAAATAATTTCTTAGTCGCCCATCACAACACAAAAAAAAAAAACAAGAAAAATTGTACTTTTTTTAAAATTATTTGTTATTATTGCCATAATTGAATATTTTCTAACGTTTCGGAGGTTCATGCACCGAGGCATGCCTCATCTTTAAAACGAAAAAAATCGCATGTGTTTCAGATGATTGGTTCTGGCTGAAAAATGATTACCGCAAAAATCGATTTTTCGGAGAACCTTCGGAAGATAGCTGCTACAGCCGCCATTTTGAAAATTTATCGAACATGAATAGTTAATAATTGTAGTTCAGACATGTATCTTAATAAACGTGAATCATCAGAAACCTGTCACATTGCTTTATTGCTAAAAAAAAATTCAGGATAACGACCATTTTTTTATGCTCCAGGTACAGTGCCCCCTTAAATGAAGCAAAAATATTTTTGCCCCCCCTTCTCCTCCCTCGCTGTACCGTCATTGGTTACTTGAGGTATTTTTATTATTTTTTGTCCTGAGAGTCATCCTAAGTAGGAATTTTTTTCCTTAAAACCCGAGTCACGCTATTCCTCGTCGCAGCTGTGGCCCCTAGTTACTGGCGCTTGACTTTTGCGACTAATTGGCGGTCGCGATGCAACAACTCCACGAGGTCCTTTACAAAACATGAGAGTTTTGGTGCCACTTAAAACACCCACGTATCACGTGACCTTCGACTCATCAGTTTTTACCAAACGTCTGAGAATTTATCGTGGGCTCACAGTAAATAGTAGGCATTTAAATATGAAATGATGCTAAATTACTTTTTTCCCATAAATATTGGACTTATAGCATTTTCTAATCGCACGAAGGAGGAAAATATCGTATTGCGTACAGTAAGCTAAGGACGAAAATCGAAATTCAACCCTCGTTCTGCCGTTCCAGTTTTTTATGGATATTTGACCCGAAAATTTTTTTCCGTACAGTAAAATTATTATAATTATTCTTACTATACGAGACATTGAATAAATGCATGAGCAAAATATAGTAAATAAGCAATGTTCGTAGAAAAGTTTCGAATGAAGTATAGAAAAATGCAATTTTCGGAAAATTACTATGCCGGGCATGGGCAAATTTACCAGCTTTTTTTACCGTATAGTAATAAAAATTAATGAAAAATGTTTTGTGCTTGGGTAAGATATTTTAAGTACATAGAGAAGGTAAAAATAATATTGTTCCGTAGTAAAACTACTATATTTATCTTTCACATACCAGACATAGAAAGAATCCATGAAAAGAGTAGTAAAAGTCCTATGGTCGAGGAAAAATTCTATTGCAGTATTGTAAATTTCGAGGTATAGGAAATCTACTACACTGCGTTATGGGAAATTTAAAAACTTTTTACAGTGTACATTAACACATGTATTTTACGTTCCGTTGCCATTTCAATAAAAATGTCATCTAAACTGAAAATATCAACCTTAAGGGGACACAGAGGCTGCTGAAGTGCGAGAAAGATGCATAGAACGAAAAACAAATGAGTGGAAAGAGGAAGCGGAGAAAACGGCCTCTGTGTCACCTTAATATTATTAAAGTCACGTTGTCTTCATTATAGTACAGTTTCCTGCTTTTACATAGATATCGACATGGGTTTGTTGAATGAAAACTATTTTCTAATTACTGAACATGACTTTAATTTAGTCGATAGGAGAATTTTTACAATAATGACTTATAAGCAGGAGAAAATTTTCTGACGGAAAGCTGTTTAACGTGAGGGAATAGGCAATAATGAAAAAATGAAAAGGGATTGTGGGTTCTCGGTATAATGGAAATAATGGGGAACTCCACAAATACAGAAAACACCTCATTTATTACTTCACAATTACATTGAATATCGGGAGGAACTAGGAGGACTGTTAATGACGCGAGTTAGAGATCAACTGTGTGTGAGTAGTGAGAGTAGCGCGAAAAGTAAACGGATCCGCACGCAGGCGGCGCGTGAGCGCCGCCTGCGTGCGGACTCAAGATTAAAATAGGACTGAAACGCTTAAGAAATCGTTGGTAATAAATTGTGACTGAAAAATTGAAGAAAGAAGTATCTCCTATATAAAATTAAAAAGTCAAAACTTTGACCATGGCACAAATCCACATTTAACGTTCGATCGTCATGAAATTTCGCATACATATTATGCATACTACCGGACGTGTCGACTTGATATTCATTAGTCATAATTTTGCATGGTTTTTTTATAATAATTGATCAAAATTTTCATGTGGAATACATTAAGCAATATGGCGGACGGTATTGACCGTATTGACAAGCACATTATCGATATATGGATTATTGTTCAGGTGCACTATCGATTGTCCGTGATTTGTAAGATGTAGACAAATGTACAGAGCAACAGAGATATAGAACATACGTAACATAATTTTATTATTTTTAAAATCATTATCAATAATTATTGATAATTGGCAATTGATCATTAATTAATAATCTATTAATCATTATACATTGTTAAAAAAAGTGCAATTGTGTAGTGGAATTCCGTTGAAAATCAAATTTGAGACTGCCAGCAGTGAGTAAAAAAGACTTTTTTGTTATTTATTTAAATGCTTTTTGATACGTTTAGAAACTGTACGGTTTTTTGAAACTTTTTTTTTTTCTATAGATAATTCGAAAACAGATCGTTATTTTTCGAAAGTTTTTCTGGTTATACTTATGTGTGCTTAAATGTAACGGCTTTTCCAAAAAACGAGCTGAAAAAAAAATTTTTTTGCAAAATCGACGTAATTCAGCATAAAATTTGGAAAATAATTGAGACCAAATGCCAAAATTGGTGAAATTTTTTTCAAAACAATGCAAAAGTTGTCAAGCGACAGATGCAAAGTTCGTACGTATATCAACAAAAATCTGTCAAAATGAAAGTCCTACTGTAGTGATATGTGTGACGTTCGTTGCAACAACTTTTCAAGTTATGAGGTGATTTATTGCATAGTAATAAACAATTTTATGTTTACAAAAAAATACAAAAAGGAGGGTAAGGTGTATCTTTTAAAATGACTATTTGAGTGACATAGTGACATTTAATGAGTATTTGAGAGTATTTATCCGATTTATCCGAAGAGAGTTCGGAGATGTTCGTTGAACCTCGAGTATGCTCGGGTACGTTCGTGAGTGAGTAAGTAGCGCGCAATGTCATTGGTCAAACAAATAATATGATAACACGATACATAGTTTCACATGTGTTAAGTAAGGGTGTGGCTAGAAATTAATAGAACCTTGAACAACCTAAACAAATTTTTTCGTTTTAAATTTTTTATGCTGAAGTACGTCGACTTCGAAAAAAAAAAAAAAATAATTTTTTTTTTTCGCCGGGAAATCCGCGACACTAAAATTGTAGATTCACAAGATTCATACGAGAAAAGAACGTTAGACGTTAATGTCTTTATTAAGTTTAGTACACGGAGAAAAAAGCGCAGCTCTGACGACCGCGCGCCCTAGCTCTGAGAGACGTGCACGGAAAAAATGGAAAAAAAAACTTTCAGCGCAACTCTCAGCGCTGCGGTTGCGATACAAGCCACCGCCCTGACAACCTGCGGTGAAATTGTTTTTTCCATTTTTTCCGTGCGCGTCTCTCAGAGCTACGGCGCGCGGTCGTCAGAGCTGCGCTTTTTTCTCCGTGTACGCTCAAAAGGAAGATTACTGGATCCTAATTTTTTTAAAGTCGAATACGAGCCTTTGAAGTGTTTTCTTCAAATAACTTGAAACATGTAATCATATCGACTGAATTTTGTAATTACTTGATTAAACATTTCATTAGGATAAAAACACTTAAAAATAATGCGCTGTGATTATCGAAATACGAGATCGACGTTTATTGTGTTATGAAGCGCAATGTCAAATCAGAACATCCTTTCACAAAGTCCTTGGAAATGAAGTTTATTTAGGTTAGTTAGTATATCAGTGAAATAATTTTATAAGCAACAGACGAAAAGACTGTTAAGAGTTAAGGATTTCACAGAGTGAATAAAAAATAAATTATTACTGGAAACATCTTTATTACTACGCTTTTTCTTTTTCAACCTTCGTCTCGACAGATGATAAAAATGATTCCATTAATTAAAGATATAATAATGCTAATCAATATACGAATGACCAAACCCAATCCGAGTGTCAACGCGGAGCGAAGCCCGTGGGTGCCAGCTAGTATTTTATATTTTCACCTAAACGTATTCTCGGAGAATTCATTAAAAAAGTACCTATATTTGTTTGTTGTAGTTTTCACGATCTATTATTATGAAACTAATAACAAATGGACTTACATACATTTTTAAGACAATTCCTTATAAAATTTTTCCATTATTCATTGTCACATTTCAGAAGAAATTTTTTTTTTGAAAATTGATAAGCTTTTTATGACCTTTACGGTCGCTGTCTACGAGTCTAATCTCAGACCAAGGATGCTGGAAGGAGGATGTCCGAGTCACCACAGTGAAAGTGGCAAGCATATTTTCAGCGATGTGGAAGGAACCAATGCGTTCCTCTTTCTTTAGCTGTATAATCTCCTCTTCCTTGCGCTCGTTAGTTAAATAGAAGAAACTCCTCCAACATAGCTAAGGATATACGGTCCGTTTTTCGAGCAAATTTCTTGGCGAGTCGAGCATCCTTTTTCTAGTATCCTTGTATCAGACCAACAACATATATTTGTTTAAACGAATTTTTCCATTATTTATTCTTTTTGAAGATGCGTTATGGTTTTTGTGTTTTTGCGATCACTAATTATTGTGAGGCCGACATAAAATTTTAATTCTAGACCATTGCTCGAAATAAGTAGTCAAATGATAACATTTGAAAGGCTCAGAGCCAAAAAGGCACAAGTAAGGATAGAAAGTATGGAGACTCACATACGTCTGTCTCTCTTTTATGTCTTTTTGGCTTGGAGCCTGTCATTTCTCGAAATTAGTTATAGACTAGTTACTTGTCACTTTTCTCACTGCTTACTATTGAATCCTGACATGGCATTTGCACAATACATATTATTAACAAATCCTCGCAAAATGCAAATCTTTTGTTTTTTTGAAAGGTGCATCATTATTTCCGCGGTTCTCATAATCGAGAGCTTTTTTAGTGAAAAAGGGGAGGAGTGTTGGAAAAGATTGGCATTATTTTTTTTGATCGTTCATTCGAATCCAATATTCATTCCATAATTCATTCTTGACCTTCGGAGTCATTAGCACATGATCTAAAGAGTCTGATGGGCCCTGCTACCCCTGAGCCGGGCCCCAGCAGAAGTTGTTCTTTGATCTTATTTTCGAGAAAGTTTTTCAATTTATGAGTACTTGTTTGAAATTTTTCGGTATTCTCAAAGCTGCACCCAACATGCTTTGAAAAGAATAAACCAAGATTTTTTCTTTCGATGTTGAAGAAAATTGTTTTTAAATGAGCGAAGTATGTTTGGTTATTGAAAATGTAAACGTGATATTATATTCATGGTCAACAATTGTAAAAACCCTAGATAGCACATAAAATTAACAACTGAAAAATGCGTTAAATGCGGAAGTAAAAATAATGAGTGAAAATAATAATTTTTCAAAATTAGCAATGAAGATTGAATACCCGTACAATAATAAAAATCGTAAAAATTATAATTCTTTATGCATCTTAGAGAGAAAAAATTTTTTCTATGACTTGCAACAACAAATCAATAGTGCAAATTTGATGAAATCACGAGAAGATTATTAACTACGCAAAATGTTATAGAGTGAGAATTTGTTTAAACCATCAATGGAAGACGTTCGAATGTAAAATTTTTAATCCGCTAAGAAAAAAAGATTTTAAATACTATAAAACTGATGCACCTTCAAAACATTAAATTTGATCGATGATTAGTTGTAACTAATAAACGCTCCAAATTTGATACTGAATTTGACGTCAGCAGCCAAAAAAAAAAACATCGAAAGGTTTTCCCATCTTACAAAAACCCAATGCTGTAGGTGGGTATTTGGTTTGAAAACAATTCGGAAAATTTGTTATACAAATTCGAAAGAACTTTTATAATAAGAGATGGTCAAAAAAAACTACAGGCATGCATCTTCAAAAAATTTTTTTTAAATATTTGTTTGAACAAATAAATATTGCAAATTTTATATTGGATTCGAATGAACGATCAAAAAAAATAATGCCAATCTTTTCCATTTTTCGAAAATTCGATTATGTTAATTCTTTGGACAATTTTTTTAAAACTTTTTACAATGTTAATTTAAAATTGCTTTCATAATTGCAAAGCACGAAAATCACAAAGATTACATTCGCGGTCAGCGTTTGTCAAAATACAAATATAATACAAAATGAAGTACAAGTAACGAGTTACTTTCGAAGTTACAGAAATACATGTGTCTTAATATTTTTCAACTTCAAGATATCCCGTTAGATGTAATTGAGTATTTTCGATCCCCAAACTACTTCATTACTTCAACTTTCTATCTCGGCGTCGTGAAATGTCCAAATACATTGAATGAAGAATCCCGTGGGATCTTCGACAATCCCACAAATACATATAGCTGAGTATTTTCTGCCTCCGAACTACTTCGTTACAGTTAACTTTGTATTTCTGCGTTCAATAATATCCAATTACATTTAACGAAATACATTGAGGATAACAAAAATACATTTAGCTAAGTATTTTTCGACTCCGAAATAATCAGTTACATATAACTTTGTATTTTGGTGTTGAAAAATACCAAGTAAAATGTATTTTAGTAATGGGAAAGTATTTCGTTACACGTATTTGTATTTTATTGTGTATTTGATTACAAATGTATTTCGTTATGCCCATCCCTGATGGTAAACCAGTCAACAAGTAAAGATAGTAGTAAAAACCTTTTGGAGAATATCAGTATACCAAATAAAATTTTTCACCTTAAGACGTTACTTCTGTATGAGAACATTGCAATTGAGCTGTAAAATCAAGCATCAAAAAAGGTTTTGCAATTTTGATTAGGTCACATGTCGTTTTTACTTCCTACGTGGACAAATCGACTGGAACCGATGTTGGAGCCGGTTTCCCAACTCGAGCAACGTTTGCCGGTTGAACTCGTCATGCAGGAGAGACTAACGAGAGCTTTTACAGCGAAAGCTCACTGGGAGCTTTCAACAACTTTGACCAGCAGTCACTTGCTCGCAGTTGTCGCTCTTGCAAATACTCTGATGTCCATGAACAATGCTACCTTCGTCCCGGAGCAAGAACGAAACAGGAAATTGCATAGGTCTCAATCCCGTGTTTTTCTATTCTAAGAAACAAAAATTTTTCGCGCAAGTTTTGTCTCAATGCAACCATACAAGTCTCACAAGTACATTTTTCTTGCGTTTTTTGCAAAAAGAATCGTTTGCACCTTAGACCGTGAGACGTGGCTTTTTTCTCGGAGCTCGGACCAAATATCAGCTCCGGCTGGCCCTCGCCCTAAAAGTCACGCTTCAGGTCCTCGATACAAAATATACTGTTTTTCTAAGAATAGCAGTAAGTTAGATTTTTACAGATTTAAAGTTAGGCAGCACAGTTATATTTCAAGGTATCGTCTCTGAAGTTCAAATTTCACTGAAAGTTCCAATTTGAAAAATTATACTTTATTTCACTAAACAGTTTTTTATTTCAAAAATGACCAAAATCAAGCTGTTTTTTGAGTACTTCACAGTACTTCACCAAGAATATTTCTAAAAAATTTTAAAATGACTCTAATTAATTATTCCGTGAAGTGTCTCAGTCGAATTTCATATTGTTGCGATACCGTTTTCATGAAATGCGATTCAGAACTACTATTTTTGACACTTGTTTTATCAAATCAGCAAACTTGGAAACGGTTCGTAGTTCATTCATACACATTAATGTCAGTAAAGTACCCATGTGTATGTGGTAGTGTGTAAAGCATGGAACCATGGGTAAACAACGTTGTTAGAATGCGAGGTTACCATTTTCATGTCAGTTCTTAGGGACGGCCGATTCATTGATTCACAAAGGCGGCCTTGGGTTTCTACCCGTAAACAACGAAAACGCTTGTTTAATGTTCTCAATAAAAAAAAATACTGTTCGAATCAAGTTGCACACTTGGGTTTAACCTCGTGCAATTTGCTTACTCGCTTCGCTCGTTTGCAAAATCTCGCACTCGTAAAAACACTCGTTTCTGCCCCTTGATACAAAAAATACTATTATACATACATATTAAATATATGTATGTATAATACTATATACTAAAGTACATACTTTGTATAAGGGGTTGTTCACATATTACATAACGCTCTCGGTGTTACGAGTGTTACGATTTATGTTAGCTCTTCTGGAGAAATGCGTTCCGAGGAGGGTCTAAAATCTCAAAAAAAAAAAAAAAAAAAAAAACGCGTTATGTAATATGTGAACGGTCACTATGTACCAACTAAAAAGTTGCCATTTCAACGAAAGCCTTGGTTACTTTACACCTAAAATCATTTAAAGACCATATCTTCATTTTTTTTCTTTTTGTGAAATTCGTGAAATGTGAAGATAGCAATTTTGACAATAGACTTGGAAGTCGAGCCACGATACATTGGAATGTAGCAGAACAAGAAAATGAAGAAATGTACACTGCGCAACAAGCGCAAATAAAACATGGCTGGTCACTTCTGGCAACTTTGCATTGCGTGTTACTTCCTGACAAAGTTGCTCTGCAAGGCGGTGTTAAAACCTTCAAGCGTCCCCAAGTAGAAATGATGGCACGTCGGTGGCAACATCAATGTCTCGAGGTTCGTTGTTCATTTAAAACGAATAGTTAAATACCTCTTCCTTATCTCAAATAATACAAGAAATTCTCTACAGAAATTTCACTTATTCGCTTATGTTGAAATATTTCCCTTCATGATTTTACGAATGGCGAGATAAATAAAGGGGGTGGTAAAAGAAGTGAGATCGAATTTCATAAAATTTTTACACAGATAGATTGATTAAACAACTGCAAGGGTATCACACCCTCAGCTGAATAGCATAAAAAAATGTCACCCATTATTGTCCTAGTGGAACCAGAGCTCGTCAACTCCATAGGCGATTTTGGCTAATTGCTTGAAACCAACATGGCTGCTGCGAGTGAACGAAAACAGCGAGGGAGGGGGTTCATGAGTAAAGTCACATGAATTATGTAAATTTTGCCGCCACGCTCTCTGGTTGACCCATTCAAAAAATTGCCCTAAAAAAACTTCTAGAACGAAACACCAGAGGCACTGATTTTCGATAAACTTTTACTGTTGGAGTTGACGAGCCCTAGGTGGAGCTATAATACATTTCGCATCTAGGGAAAAAATAAATTTCTAACGAGGGATATATTCACCCGAGGGAGAAATTAATTTTTTCCCGTGGGGCGAACGATTTTTTTTATCGTAGCGGTCTAAAAAGCCGATTTTCGCCTAAAACTTTTTGGGCAAAAAGTAGGCTTTCAGACCTCTACGATAAAAAATCACTAAAGGCGGTGGCAGAGAGGGGGGGAGTGTGTGTGTGTGTGTGTGTGTGTGTGTGTGTGTGTGTGTGTGTGTGTGTGTGTGTGTGTGAGAGAAGACTTTTTTCTAAAGCAACATTACTGCCAACGCTTCTGGCACTTGAGTTTCACGGGGACATTAATGGGTTAATTTTTCGAAGTACCTGTCATAGTGATCTTTAATAATGATTTTTGTGTGGTAGTCATGTTATGAATTAATGTGGTTTTTTTTTTTTTTTTCGTCACAGATTCGAGAAGCAGCTCAAGCTTTATTATTGGCAGAATTAGGAAGAATGGGTCCCAAAGGAAGAAAAGCTCTAGTAGACAGTTGGTCACCGTACTTGCCCATGTATAGTACCCAAGAATCGATCGCTCACCCGCAACAAAATCATAGTCCTCCTCCAGGGAGTCCAGCTTCTTTGCAACCTGAAGCACCGACAGAAGAAGTGGACGATGAAGAGGAACTTGCTGAAGGTTTGTTACTCGTTTTCAGTATGCATCAGAAATGTTAAAGGAAGTTTAAAGAATATTCCAGATTTATAAAGTGAAGGGAATCACATTGACCGAAATTCTTATGTGGGGGACCGATTATTCATTTTTGGCCGATAAAGAATTATTTCAAGCTCTACCGTGGCCATGTGTAACTTCATTAACTGAATTAACCGAAAAAAGAATATACAATGTATAATAGTTTAAAAAAAAATTTCCTTTTTCTTCATATAAATGAGGGATCTTATCCGTAAATCGAAAGCTGTTTTCTAAAGTTGCAATTAAAAAAAAAAACTGACATGACTGATTCCTTTTCGATTTGACGAAGCTTCACGGGTTGACAAATTTTATTTTCACTTAAAAATCATGTATTTTGTACCTTAAACTATTTTACTCGACAATTGTTTTTTATTTTTCCGCAGAAAAATTTTTTTCGTCAGTTATAAGGTATTTGTCTGAAGCTGTCAAGACCGACTTTTGAGGTTATCCAATGGAAATTTTTTTTAAATTCTTACAACTTTGACAAATATTGACTGATTTTTATGTCAAAATGCGCGGAAAAGTTTGAAATTTCCGATTATATCGAAATTCATTCGATACCTACATACTGCCTCGTTTAAATCGTGGCAACGCAAAAGATGAAAAAATTTTCAAAATTCATTTTCTCGAAATGCATTTTTTTTCGTGATCAATTTTTTTTTGTATGATAGATTAATGTTTGAACTCCATTTTGAAAAATTTCAGAGTAGCGAAAATTTTTTGTTTCAAATATATAAATTTTAGAAGAAAATGTTCGATTTCTTCGGGTAACATAATCTGAGTTTACTCATTTTTGTCTTAAATTCAATTACTGCAGTCTCAAAATGACTTTTCTAATCGGAAATGTTACAAAACACTAGCTGCTAGGCCGTTTTTGTAAAATTTCATCGGATTGAAATAGAAAGAGCGCTGCTGAGAATCAACGGAACGCGAAAAATATATAGATATAAGAAAGTTACTTAATTAAAAAAAAAAAAAAAAAAAAAAAAAAAAACACGAACGTGTCAGCAATAAGAAATTGAAATTATAATCACAAATAACAGTGTCACTCATAAATCAATGAAATTCTACCTATTTTCATTCGGATAGATAATTTATCATTGATATATTAAATGGATTTGATGTTACAGCATTGTCAATTGGAAAATTCCACCTTATGCAGTTCTGGCTTTGTGTATTTCTAATTTCTATGAGGAACAAAAAAGCCTAGGTAACAAACTATATGCAAAGATGCGTTCAAACAAAGTTTTGAATGAAATTAAGTGTCATAAATATGTTCAATTCTGCAGCTAGAAAATCGTTTCATATCAGCAAAAAAAATACCAGCAGAAAAATGAATTTTTATTCGCAACGGGCCACGGAAAAAAAGTGGGATGACATCGGAAGGTTCGTCAAATATTACGTAATTAGACACTGTAATTCAACTCATTAGGACCCAAACGGACGTTTTTTCAACCAACTTTTGAACAATGAAAAAAAACCATGTAGAAAGGTTAGAAGAAAATGCAGCCAAGGTTTTTCTATGTCGAAATTTTATCTACTTTCGGAATCTGGCCCTTTTTTTTTTGATATCATGTTTGTAAAAATTATGTAAATGGCACTGTCTAAAAAATGTATTGCGATTTTCAATTTATCCGATTTTAACATTTTACTATAATATTGTGAAAAATTCATCGTATAACTTCAAAATGTATCTTCATGTATTTTCGGGATCACTGAACACGGATTTGACATTTTTACTGAAAAATTTATTTGTTTTAACAAATTATGTTTAAATTTAATATTTTTTTGCAAAACGATGGAACATTTGTGAACCACGGGAAAAAATACGCCGGAAAAAATGTTTCAATTTTTCCATCATGACACTACAACAATATGAATATTTATAAACAAACGCCGTTCCCTGAGCGTGAAACATAAAAATTTCGTCTTTTATGGCAGAGTTTCATACCGTTTTATCTTTTTTTTCGGTTGGTGATCGCGAATATAACGTTGTTTTTTCAAAATTCAATTGTTTCAAAAACTTATTTAAACGAACTATGTCCGAATTTTTTGCTTTTTTTTTTCAACAAAGGCAGATTTGTGATGTATGGGAAGAAATATGCCAGAGGAAATGTTTTATTGATTTTTTCACTATAACACAACAACGACATAACATATTTATAAACAAAACCTTTTCGATAAGGGCGGAACATAAATTTTTCGTTTTTTATAGCAGTGTTAGATATGGTTACTTGAGTTTTTTCGGTTTCTGATGATAAATATAAGATTGTATTGATGAAATAAATTCTTCGTTTAAACAATTGTTGTTGATGAAATTTTACTTGCAATTGACTGTTTTTTCAAAAAAAGTTGTCTGTGATTAGCAGGAAAACAATGTCGAGATATATTTGTAGGTTATAAAAATTTTGTCTAATTGAATACACTTTTCAACCGACACAAAATATTGTCGTTGTCCGACTTTCACTACAAGGATGTAAACGTAATTCGAGAGCCTACTTTATTATTTTTTTTTTTTTATTGTTCTGATAGTATTTTATAAATTCATTTATTTTGTCGATCATAATCTTCTGACCATTATGGCTACACGTATATTCATATTATACACATGCACTTGATATTATTTGTGATTTTTTTGTATGCAAGACGTGCAGGAATATACTTGGCATGTTTTACACTTTTCCTGTGTTCTTGCACCGCATTTCATGAAGTTCTTGCAATTTCGTTTACTATAACCTACTGAAATCTCATGTTTTTTGTCCTTGAGTAGGTAATAGCTAGCCAGTTCCAAAGCAACTTCCTTTGTTCAAAGTTTTTCATCACTCTGCACCAAGGTATGAAGAACAGTTGCATTAGTGATAGACGACTGTTTAAATCTACAAAAGGTTGCCCATGTCCATTTTTTATATTCAAATATTATTTCATTAACAACAATTGTTCAAACAAAGAATTTATTTTGCAAATACAATGTTATATTTATCATCAGAAACCGAAAAAACTCAAGTTACCACATATAACTCTGCTATAAAAAACGAAACACTTATGTTCCGCCCTTAGCGAAGAGGTTTGGTTTATAAATATTGTCGGAAGTAGGCCCGGGTTTACCACCAAAACTTTCTCTCCACGTACATCTGATTAAAAAATTGTCAATTTATTTGCCGATTACAAATAATGCGAGAGCCCGCGTTACATAAAAAAATCTCTGTAATTCTAAGTAGAAAAAACCAAGTGTTTGCTGCGCGCGCAGCCCCATCTCCCCCCGTTTGGATACCATGTCGCGCGTTGTTGTAAAGGCGTGCGCTGTTGCCTAGTCGCGCGCTGTTATCACGTTGTCTACCTCGTTCAAATTCGAGCATCCTGCCCGGTCGGACCGGAAGGTTCGAAGTCGCCAATGTCCACTAATCGGCACAGTTTTTGCACCGCTCGGGTTATCTCCGTCTTGGATGTCTGCAAGCTTGCCGTTCGATCCAGGCCATCGGGTCCGAGATGTACCTTCAGAACGCGGCCCATGGGCTCCGGCATCGCGAGGAGTGGGCCGCCAATGAAACAATGGCCAGGCATTAGGACTGGCGTGTCGTCCGGATCGTCTGGCACATACATAATCGGCCTGGAATTCAGGCAGGCCTCGATTCATATTGCCAGTATAAATGTATAAGTTGCCAATTGACCCAGCCATAGAGAATGTCCACGAAGCAGGCGAACCAGGTGGTGCTTTGCCGATTTTATCGCAGCCTCCCAGAGATCGCCCTAGTGCGGAGCCCGAGGCGCGATAAAATGCCAAGTAGTGCCAAGATCTGCCAGCGCCTGTTGCGAATGCTCGGCCTGGAAGACTGCCAATTCTTCGGCCATCAGCCGATTTGCGCCGACGAAGGCCGTGCCGTTGTCGCTGTAGAGGTCGGCGCATCTGCCACGCCTGCCTGTAAAGCGGGAGAAGGCATCCAGGAAGGCTCGCTATGACAGGTCTTCCACCTGCTCGATGTGCACCGCTCGGATAGCCATGCAAATGAAAATAGCCAGGTATGCTTTGTCTGTGATGCGTGACCGCTTGGTGCCCACAGTAATCCACTCCAGAAGCCAAAAATGGAAAGGCCTCGGTGACACGGACTGCTGGGAGGGGTGCCATCTGTTGGTCCATGAGCTTGCCCCAGTAACGCCGGCAAACGACACACCTTGCAATGCATGCCCGTGCGGCCTGTCGAGCTTGGATGATCCAGTAGCATGCCCTCAACTGTTGAAGCATGAGCTGTGCACCGTCGTGGCAAGTGGTGTTATGAGTTTGCTGGATCAAAGGCCTCGCCATGGCGCCGTCCTTGGGAAACAGGATTGGAAAGCGCTGTCCCTCGGGAAACTGGGAATTCTGCAGCCGGCCTCGCATACGGAGGAGCCCTTTCTCGTCCAGGTAAGGGTTGAACGAGAGCAAAGGGCTGGAAGCAACCAAGGGTGTGTCGTGTTGACCGGCGTGAATTTATGCCGCGAACGCCGTGGCTTGTTCTCTCTGCAACAAAAAATCAAGAGCGTCGTCTAGCTCACGTGTGCCGATGACAGCCTGGCCAAGAAGATGTCTCCGAGTTGGCGACCAACGCCGGGTGAGAGCCATGGTACCCAGGAGACCGCGCTGCTTGCTAAAACGGGAGACCAACGGGATCATCTCACTGTCGATAGCTCGGCGCGTCATCAACTGCTTGGATGTTGCCAGTCTTGTGGTCATGGTGGTCAGAGTCTGGGCCTCTCCTCGACCCCAGCAGCAATTTGGCCAAACAGGCCACGACTTGCACAGTCGACTGGATTATCTGCAGAACAAACATAGTGCCAGTCGCCAGGAGAAGTGAGGGCCTAAACGTCCCGAAATCGAGTTGGACCAGCAGGTGATGGGTACGTCTTGCAGGCCAAACGCTGTGCGAGTGTTGTCCAGGGTTGTAGCCAAAAGCAGCGCTGCATTGAGCTCCAGCTTGGGAATTGACGAGTCATCGGTTGGTGGCTCGAGCCTTTGCGCGATCTTGAGAGGGGCCAGCTTCGTACGCACCGTAAGGAGCGAAATGCTAGCGCTGTTCTGGCCATCCTCACTGCGAGCGTAGACTACAGCCGCGCAACCGAGAATGCTGGCATCAGAAAAGCCACGTAACTGGATAACGTGCCCCCGATTCATACCACACCACCTGGGAATGCGCAGCTGGGTCAGTTGTTCTAAGCCGTTGCGATACGTGAGCCAATCGCAAGCTAGTTGCTCAGGCAGAGGGGCGTCCCAGTCAAGCCTAGCTGCTCAGAGCGCCTGCACCACGAGCTCGCCACGAAAGGTTACAGGTGCTACGAAGCCAAGTAGGTCAAAAAGGCGAGCCAACTCGCTCAGAATGCGCCGCTTCGTCGGGGCCGGACAGGATGGCGCGAAGTCGCCTTTGAAGAACATTTCGTCCGAAGCTGAGTCCCAAAGCAGGCCAAGCACCGAGGTCGTAGAGCGCTCGAAGTCCAATTCATGAGCGGTCTAAGGCTTGCCAGACATCGCCCGAATGACGCGCGGTTCGTTTGATCTCCATTTGCAAAGTCTGAAGTGCCCTGCAGAGAGGATGTGATCAACGTCGTGTGCCACCTGGATGGCCATGTCTTCTGTGTCATCGTTGAACAAGAAGTCGTCCACGTAGAAAGCCTCGAGAGCCGTATCCCGAGCCATCATTGGTCTGCCCGGTTGCCCCACTGCGTCGCGGTTGTTGTGCGCGCACTACTGCATGGTGCGCATTGCTGCATGGTGCGCACTGCTGCATGGCGCGCACAGCCAGGTAGGGACTCGCTGCCATACCGAACACAACCGTAGTCAATCGATAGTGCCCGAGTGGTTGAAAAGGGGACTCTCTCCACAGGATGCGCTGGAAATCCTAATGCTCAGGCGCCACGAGCACCTGACGGTACATTTTCTCGACGTCAGCTGTCGGAGCCACTCGATACTGTCGGAAGCGCAGCAAGATGTGCAGCAAGGTGGGCTGGATCGTAGGCCCAATCAACAGAAGGTCGTTCAACGATAGGCCATTGGAGGTCCGAGCTGACGCGTTTAAGACGACCCTGAATTTCCTGAGCACGGCACGATGGGAAATGTAGTAGTGACTGTGCGATTGATCGCCAAGTTGATCCACGCGCACCATGTGCCCTAAAGCCTCTTATTCCCACATGGTAGTCACGTACTTCTCCCGAAGCTCGGGATTACTCGCCAGACGCCGCTCTAAACTCTAGAACTGCCTCAAAGCATTGGGCAAGGATTTACCTAATTCTGCTGGATCGCTCCGGGATGGGAGCCGGACCACATATCTCCCATCCGGAGCTCGAAAGTAGGTCTCCTCGAAGATGCGAGCGCAGTCTTCTTCAGAAGCAGCGGCAACGTTGGGAACTTCCTCTCGCAGCCAGAATCGATGCACGAGCTCGTCCAACCGGTCTTCGTCGCCAAGAAGATGTGCACGGAAGCTCTGGATTGGAGCAACTGTTCCTAGAGCAGGAATGGCTGGGCCGAGCACCACCTAGCCAAAGCGAATCAAGTAGCACATCGACACCAGCTGGGATGCCAAAGCCTGGATCCGCCAATTGAAGACGCTGGAGGTGAGGCCAACCTGCCTCGTTGATTCGCTCAGCCGGTGAGACTGCGGTGATGGAGGGTAGGACCACCGCATTGAGCTCCAGGCAGTGATGGGGGACGGGCTTGTTTTCGTCTTTTTCACAGATTAAGAAGGGGCAGCAACGTCACAGAAATCCCAGCTTTCCCGCTCGTCTCCGCGTACCCCGCCGCTAGAAACTACTAGGACGTACATGACAGAGGTCCTAAGTTTCCCCGCTCGCCTCCGCGTACCCCGGTCTCTTGGGACCCCGAGACCAAAATCACTTTTTCTATGCATGAAATTTGCAGTAAACATAGCTTTGAGTTCCGGTTAGAACGATCAAATCGGTGCTTTTCCAAATGCGACTATACTGCAGGTCCTATTTAAATGTGTAGAATGATTGTGGCATTCGTTTATTATGTTTATTTGCATAATTATCTT
Organism: Platygaster robiniae; assembly: GCA_028476575.1. Lineage (NCBI taxonomy): Eukaryota > Metazoa > Arthropoda > Insecta > Hymenoptera > Platygastridae > Platygaster > Platygaster robiniae. Next base: position 20,729,401 of record CM052026.1, read on the forward strand.
TGGTAATTATTCATATCCACACCTGTAAACATAAAATTTCTGGTAAATTTATTTATTTGAACGAATGATTTTGTAAATAAAACGATCACGATCGCAGAAAAATTAAGTTAGATTTTTTCCTACGAAATTCTGTTTGAAGTGTTTTATCTCAACTGAAAAATCTGAAATCTAGTACATAAAATTGGAAAATTCGAAAAAAACTGAAAAAAACGCGCTAATAGGCAATCATGTGATATTTCGATCATGTATAATTATAAATTAAAAAAAATTAAGTACCACATTATAGGAAAACGCTGAAAGAAGGTGGCAAAATATTATTCCGGGATTTTTCTTTCTTTCGTTGGAAAAGATAGGAATGAAGTTGAAAACAATATAATATATTTTGTCAAGTGGGTTAGGATCTATAAAATTTCGTGACTAAAAATATTTTTCGCTGACGCGAAATCTGCTAAGAAAAATGTTCTCAGTTATAAGTTATAATTCAAATGATGCTTTCCTAAGCACCCCTGCGCTGATGGTCTAACTTGAACTAATAAGGTCATTTTGCAATATGAATTTCATGTTCATTTTGCATAATCATCTCAAATAAGTGCATGGAATTCTTTTTATTCGTTTTTATCGTTAGGGAATTTGGTCACTTCAATGAAATAATTATATCGGAAACAAAACCAGTCATTACGAAACTAGTAGTTCAAATAAAAATCTTGTATTCAACATTCTAGTACTTTTGTACTGTTACGGAGGTGAATCATATTATTAAGGATATTATTTTGTGACCGAATAATTATAACATGTAACGTAGTAGCTAGATCTAGATAGATATAATCGAATTAAATAAAATACAGCATTTCAGATTTTCTCCTGCATAAACATCTATGCTGAAAAAATTGAATTTTGAAACCAGTACTGCATGGTTGAATTTCATGAATCATACCGAATTTTTCCGTATAATTATTCATTACTATCATTGGATTCAGGTGTACAATATTAGTCAACGCAAAATTCATAGAAAATTGAGCGAATGAATAAATTATTGACTTCGATCTTCCAGCAAAGATACTTTCATATATTTGTGCTCAGGCTTCGTTCGAAAAAATTGATCTAAAATATTACCGATTACAATTCTGAAAAAAATTATTTGGTACTGATGATTTTAAAAATCAAAACGATTCTCTATCATTTATGATTAAAATGATATATGATATTTATAAATGATACATGTATAACATGATATACATTATACATACATATAAATAATTTAAATATTGTAGGGATTTACAGCGATGATTATGAAATTTCTTTGTTATTAATTATGAATAACATCATATTTGAATTCATTTCTTGAAGGGAATTTACGCACTCATATGTAAATAGGACAATTGGCAAAGTGACGTTTGGAAAAGGCTCCGCTCTAATCAGAACTCATAGCTATCAATAGCTATGTTTACCACTGTGTTTACCACCGATTTCATGCATAGGGAAGTTTTTTTAGGCCCGGGGTCCCAAGGGACCGGGGCACGCGGAGACGAGCGGGAAAGCTGGGATTTCTGTGACGTTGCTGCCCGACTCGTGCTCCAGGCTGTGCGAACGAAACCCGGTCCCTCATCACTGACTCCAGAGTGAAAGCCGAGTACAGTGAGCGCAGGGTAAGGCGCGTCACACCAGTTGCTGGGAGGCGGGAAGCCGCACCGATGCCTTCGATGATCATGTTGCATGGTGTCTTGCGCAGCTGCAAAATCTGAGCTAATCTCGTTGTCATGAAGGTGGCCTGCGACCCAGTATCGCACAGGACACGCGCCACGTACTGACTGCCAGCGCCGTTGCAGGCATGCACTCTTGCTGTTGCCAACAAGACAGGAGCGGAGCCAGAAGCCAGGTGAGAAGCAGGGGCCGCGGCTTATGGGAGCGGCAACGTTGGCTGAGATGCCTGATTGACCTGCGCCGTGGTAGGACCCTCCAGCACCGCAGAGTCCGTGAGTGGTGCAGCCTGAGTGCCGCGGCAGAACAGGGTGTGGTGGCGGCCGCCACAAGCATAGCAATTGCCCGCCGGGCAATTCTTCGAGGGATGACCTGCGCTCAAACAATAAAAACAAAGATTCTAACCTTTCAGAGCGCCGAATCTCTGTGTAGGGGTCATTACCAGCAACTTCCTGCATTTCATGATTCGGTGAGGGCCCTGGCAGAATAGGCACCCCCTACCCTCGGTGGTGGCCAAGTTAAAGCGCAGCAAACGTGACCTGCCTTGCGCGTCTGAAGATCCCTGCTGGTGAGGATGAGAGCCGCCGTGTGCAGCACGTGTCCCGGAATGGCTCTGCTACCCGGGTCGAGAGCCGATGAGCGCTGCTCGTTCGGGGTTGCCATCCGTAGCTGACATAGCGCGAGGCTCGTCGCCCTCTTCTCTAAGAACTCCAGCAAGTCGTCCAGCTTCGGAATTTCTGTGGCTGGCGCCGTCATGCTCCATGCGCGGGTTGTTGACCCCGGAAGTTTGGCCATGATAATGGGGACAGCGAGCACGTCCCATTGGTCAACCGGGAGCTCCATCACTCGCAACGCGCGGAGTGACTCCTTCGCCCGGTCAACCACTTCAAGCAGGCCTTGCGACGTCTCGTCCTTCACCGGCTCAATTGTTAGAAACCTGCGAAACGCTTGCGATTATCATACCTGTCAGTAAGGGCCTTCCACACCTCCTGATAGTCACCCGTGTACAAGCCGCCGATCAGGGGAACAGCCCCAGTACTGATGGCCTGTCTGAGGTTCCCCAATTTGTAAGCCTCGGAGTAGTCGACATCGTGGACCAGAGCGGTAAAAGTGTTCTTGAATGCGAGCCAATTCTTAAGTGCGCCGTTAAAGGCAGGGATAACCAATCGGTCCAGCTTAAGATCGTGGCGCGCGTTGTCCGCCCCTGCGTTGTCGGCCGCCGGCTGAATCGCGTGTCCAGGCGTGGGTTTGGCGATCCTGCGACGAAGACCCGCGCACAGTTTCTGTTTTTCCGAGACTCCACCTCCTGCAGTTGGCGCAACACCGCCTCGACGCCGTCATCATCGGCCGCCCCACTCACTTCCGTGATCGCGGCCGATTAGCGCTCCCAGTGAGCCACGACATCGTCCAAAAGCTCACGAAGTTCAAACACGTCATCGACCCCCTCCCCATACACTCCACTTTACACATTTTCGCGGCCATACTCCCCGAAATAGTGAAATGTCTTGGAAAAGATCGCCAAAAATTTTGTCCAAAATACCACACTCTGAGGAAAATTCAAAATCACCTTCACAATTCACGCGCCAAGAAAAATGTCTAAAATCACGTCCAAAATCACGCTCCGCGAGAGATGTCTATAACCACGCCCAAAAACCACGCTTCTGTGAAAGATGTCCAACATATCACACCGAAAGTCCACACACCTCGCAAAACGTCCCCAAAAAGAAACGCCGAAAAACCACGCACAAATACCACGCTCCACTAGCGGAGAGCCCGAGAATCCCACTAAAGATGACCGCTCGCCGTCGTATTGAAAACCACACCGCTGCGCGCGATCGAGTCTCTCGAAAACTGTGCGAATTCATCCTCACAAGAGGTACCAAAATTGTCCGAATCAGGCCCAGGTTTACCACCAAAACTTTCTCTCCACGTACATCTATTTAGAAAATTGTCAATTCATTTGCCCATTAAAAATAATGTGTGAGCCCGCGTTACATAGAAAAACCTCTGTAATACTGAGTGCCGGGGTAGTTTACGGCCGTGTTATAAGCATACAAGATTTCTCGAGTATCAAAAAAACCAGGCCATATTCCGAAAGTAGATAAAATTTCGACATAGAAAATCCTTGGCTGCATTTTCTTCTAACCTTTCTACATGGTTTTTTTTCATTGTTCAAAAGTTGGTTGAAAAAACGTCCGTTTGGGTCCTAATGAGTTGAATTACAGTGTCTAATTACGTAATATTTGACGAACCTTCCGATGTCATCCCACTTTTTTTCCGTGGCCCGTTGCGAATAAAAATTCATTTTTCTGCTGGTATTTTTTTTGCTGATATGAAACGATTTTCTAGCTGCAGAATTGAACATATTTATGACACTTAATTTCATTCAAAACTTTGTTTGAACGCATCTTTGCATATAGTTTGTTACCTAGGCTTTTTTGTTCCTCATAGAAATTAGAAATACACAAAGCCAGAACTGCATAAGGTGGAATTTTCCAATTGACAATGCTGTAACATCAAATCCATTTAATATATCAATGATAAATTATCTATCCGAATGAAAATAGGTAGAATTTCATTGATTTATGAGTGACACTGTTATTTGTGATTATAATTTCAATTTCTTATTGCTGACACGTTCGTGTTTTTTTTTTTTTTTTTTTTTTTTTTTTTTAATTAAGTAACTTTCTTATATCTATATATTTTTCGCGTTCCGTTGATTCTCAGCAGCGCTCTTTCTATTTCAATCCGATGAAATTTTACAAAAACGGCCTAGCAGCTAGTGTTTTGTAACATTTCCGATTAGAAAAGTCATTTTGAGACTGCAGTAATTGAATTTAAGACAAAAATGAGTAAACTCAGATTATGTTACCCGAAGAAATCGAACATTTTCTTCTAAAATTTATATATTTGAAACAAAAAATTTTCGCTACTCTGAAATTTTTCAAAATGGAGTTCAAACATTAATCTATCATACAAAAAAAAATTGATCACGAAAAAAAATGCATTTCGAGAAAATGAATTTTGAAAATTTTTTCATCTTTTGCGTTGCCACGATTTAAACGAGGCAGTATGTAGGTATCGAATGAATTTCGATATAATCGGAAATTTCAAACTTTTCCGCGCATTTTGACATAAAAATCAGTCAATATTTGTCAAAGTTGTAAGAATTTAAAAAAAATTTCCATTGGATAACCTCAAAAGTCGGTCTTGACAGCTTCAGACAAATACCTTATAACTGACGAAAAAAATTTTTCTGCGGAAAAATAAAAAACAATTGTCGAGTAAAATAGTTTAAGGTACAAAATACATGATTTTTAAGTGAAAATAAAATTCGTTGAACATTAGTGTCGATCATCGGAGCAAATGTTTATTCAAACTTCTAATTAAATAGAAATAAAACTCATTTTTATTAACATGAAAACATTTTATATATTTGTTAATTTTCCAAGCTTTCGACCTTGTTCACGGTCCTCATCAGGGATTGAAGTTAAAATACGAATAAATTGGAGTATTCACAAATTAATCATTTTTCATACTGCAAATTTTATAAAACCAAATTTCACTATTCCACAGAACAATTTTGCGATTACTTACATATTGAGTTTCTTTGTGGTCAATGTCTCGGGAAGTTTTACGAGAAAAAAATGAACTTAGAGTTAGCTGATAACAATATTTTTAAAACCCTACAAAGGAATCTGTTAAATAAAATCAGGTCAAAAAATAACGAAATTTTGAAAAATTAGTTAAAAAATGAATACATATCATCGGCTATTAGATACTGAGGGAAATCTTCCAAGAGCATACGGTCTTCCAAAAATTCACAAAGACAATAATCCATTAGGTATAATAGTATCATCGATTGGCGGCCCGACATATGTTTTGGCTAAATTTATACAGAATTTTTTGACGAAGAACTTAAATATAGCAAAAAGTTATACAAAAAATAGTTTTTGTTTGAAACAGGAATTGGAAAAAATGGTAATACCATCGAATTACAAACTCATATCGTTTTATGTGACCTTATTGTACACCAATGTTACAGAGAATTTGGTTCTACCTGCGATAGATAAACGATATGAGACGATTCCTGATTCTAGAAAATAGATCCCAAAATCAGAATTATTAAGATGTGTATTATTTTTATTGAAATTTACTAGCTTTGTCTATAATAATAAATTTTATGAACAAATACATGGCACACCGATCGGTAGTCCTATTTCACTAATTGTTGCAGATTTAGTTATGCAAGATCAAGAAGAAAAATGTTTAAGTCAATTACAATTTAAACATATATTTCATAAGAGATATGTTGATGACATTTTTACGGCTATACCCGGTGAAAAAATTGATTAATTTTTAAATATATTCAACTCTTATCATAATCGAATTAAATTTACACATGAAATTGAAAATAACAACAGTATAAATTTTTTGATATTTAAAATTATTTGGAATGATGAATTTTTAGTTTTTGACTGGTCCAGAAAAGAAACCTCTTCAAACGAATTTTTTGATTTTTCATCCAGTCATCCTATTCCACAGAAATCACAAATAATATACAATCTAATAGATAAAGCCATTAAACTTTCTAATAAAGAATTACATCAAAAAAATTTAGAAATAGTGAAAGAAATTTGAAGGAATAGTGACTACCCGGAGGAATTCATCAATAGAAATATACAGAAAAGATTAAATACAATTAAATATTCTGAAAAGAATGATAAAAAAGAAAAATTTATGCATAACAATAATTTGATGTCTTTGCCCTATATCGATGGCCTTTCACATACATTTTCAAGAATTAATAAGAAATATGGAATAAGGACAATTTTTCGAACTCAGAATAAAGTAAATAATAAAATTATTAAAAAAAGGACTCGCGAAAGAAGACAATCAAGGTTTGGTTTATGAAATAAAATGTGGTGATTGTGAGTCTGTGTATGTTGGTGAGACTAAAAGAAAATTAAAGACTCGAATCAAAGAGCACGAGAGCAACATACGTCATGTGGCAGCAACACACACAGTTATCACGGATCATCGTTATAGAATGAATCATGATTTTGATTGGAACAATGCTAAGATTCTAAATAGCGAAAAAAACTACCATAAAAGACAGATAGCAGAAATGATATATATAAAATCACGTAAGAACAACATTAATAAACAAACTGATACTGAAAAATTAAATGCAAATTATGATTTATTATTTATTAAAATCTTCAAATAAAATACATAAATTAATACTTGAAAGAAAAAGAGGAAGATAAAAGGGAAAGGCGTTTTTTGAAGATTTCTTATCACAATAATAGTAAGTAATATAGTCACTCGATTTTACGAACTCAGAGAATTCCTTTTGATCATTCGCGTTCTGACGCATGCCACCAACACACGAAATATTATACTGGTGATAATAGTCATATAAAAAAACATAAAAAAAGTAAAAAAAAAGACAAATTTTCTACCAACATGGAATGCATAAGAAGACGAATGTGAAAAATGTCATTAAAACATTCAAAGAAATAAAAACAAACGTGGCTAAAGTGAGTAATCATAAACATGGAATGTGCTTCTTTGATCACTTTATATCATTCTATTGAGATTCATATTTAATTTTAGATTTTGGAAAAAAAAAAGAACTTCCCGAGACATTGACCACAAAGAAACTCAATATGTAAGTAATCGCAAAATTGTTCTGGGGAATAGTGAAATTTGGTTTTATAAAATTTGCGGTATGAAAAATGTTAAATTGGTAAATACTCCTATTTGTTTGTATTTTAACTTAGATCCCTGATGAGCACCGTGAACAAGTTTGAAAGCTTGGAAAATTAACAAATATATAAAAAGTTTTCAAGAAAATATAAATGAGTTCTATTTCTGTATAATTACAATTTTGAATAAACATTGGCTCCGATGATCGACACTAATGTTTGACAAATTTATACTGAATACGGAGCGAAAAAACTATTAATGAAAATAAAATGTCAACCCGTAAAGCTTCGTCGAATAAGTCACGTATTCGATTATTCTTTTTAATAAAAAATTTTTTGAATATGTTTAACATTACTGTTTTTTAGTTAGGCAATACATAATTCTGAACTCATGATTTTTTGATAAGAACGTTTTTTTATTGACCATTAAGTGAATCGCAGACAAAATGTGTTGCAAGCTTTTTTATGTTATATTTAAAACATTATTTTAATGTTCAAGAAATTTTTCTCATCTATAAATAACATTTAGAACATTTTTCTGATTGAAAAAATTCTTACAAAATTATTAAAATTTTTTTTATTAACATTTCAATAGAAGTAATGCTTCTGCAGCCTTAGATTAGGGACTAAAGTGACCCTTTTTGAACGTTGAATGTAGGTCATTGGTTGTAGCATAGAAGACAACTAATTCATCCGAAAAATGAATTCGAAGAAAAACTTTCGGCCAGTGAAATAAAGCCATTAGGACAAAGTTTGTATAGAAACGCAATTAACAATGACTTATCATCGTGAACTATGTTTCTATTCAAACCTTATCCTAATCGTTTCATTTCTTTAGGCAAACGTTTTCCTTTTTAAGAACAATTCAACTTTTAGCCAAAGGACGGAAAAGTTAATAAATAATATTGTATGCAAGAACAAAAGACCCACATTCATCCTTTAAAAGAGATCGCTTTAGTCCCTCATCTCAACCTGGAGACGCGTTATTCTTTTCAAAGTATATTAAATATAACTGAACGCGCTACGGATCAGACCCTTATTATATCAAGACCATGTGTTGCATTCTGGAACAACCCCCTCGGACGTTCCGTCCTCGGCGATTTCGGAATGCAACACACGGCCTCTATATGAAAAATAGGTATACTGATCCAGGGGGACCCAACTCTGGCCAAAACCTGCGACGGTTTTCCCCCGCCAGAATTGCCAAGTCGCTCCCACCAGCTTCTATCCACTCATTCCCACTCATACCTCACGACACGTGGGGTAAGCGATATTAAGCAAGAGGCGATGGGACCGAAACCACGATACGTTTAGATGCTTGATCCGGACAGGACCGGCTTTGCCTCCCCTGCTTTCCCCTTCTCTTTGAAAAGTAGGCGAGCAAGCGCGCGGGTAATCTATCCCTGCCGTTTGGTAAAGTTGGGAAAATCTTAGTAAAGTTGTCAGTTTGGGGAGGGCGCCACTGCGAAAAAGAGAAAGTACAGACTCTTACGGGAGTTCGGTCCGCCTGTACTAATCTTAACAGCGTTATGGATTACAATTTTTTTTATTAAATATAGGTTTTAGCATTTTTAGAAAATTGTTTAACGATATTTTTCTGCAAAATATAATAATTATACCGAGTTTTTGCATATGTTTGTAAGAAATCCTTTTTGAAATTTCATAAAACATACCATTTTCAAATTTGTAGGTAATTAACCTCGTTTCGTATATTAAAGACTATCTCAGGTAGGTTTATGATGTATCAAAAAAAATTCCCACTGTGGCATTATGCGATACTTTTTTTCTATAATTTTATATCATTTTTTCTTCAAATTTTTTAAATTTGAAGAAAATATTCCCTCACACTTTGGAACGAAACAAATACATACAAAAACAATGTTACTTGTTTAAAGAATGTTTATTTTATTTGTAAACAAAATAATTATTTAACATATTTAACGTGCTCATGCTCCAATGTTTTTGCAGTGACCAATGATGTGTTTCGTCATAATGCTATTTCATTTGAATATGGATACTAATTGTAAGTGTTATTGCTGGTGCTAGTCAGCAAGAGGTGAGGGGTTCCCTGACCCTCTTGCATCGCAAGGTAATATTCACAAAAAACTCTTGGTTTGAAGACGGCACAGATTCATCTTTTCCTTATATCTTTTTGATAAAGTCAAAATTTGACAAAATACACGTAGTTTCTAAATGAGCAATTAATCATTAGAACATTTTTCGACCACTTGAAAAGCCGCCAAATATTCACGTTTGATCAATGAATAATTGGATCCGCAGATTTCACTTATGTAAAATATTTTTTTCCAGTAATGACTGGCCAATAGTAAGGCAGTTTTGTTTTGTGCAATTAGATGTACAGGGTGCGCCATTTCTTATGTCGGCATGTAAACATTGAATAACTTGAAAAAAAAACAACCGATTTCTGTAAATGAGGTATTTTTATTTAGTTTGGTCCTTTACAATTTATTTAGACTAGTTTTTGAACACAACATCAATCAAGTGGCCGCCCTTATTGTTCACAGCAAAATATGCCCTTTTTGCGGCGTTTTCCATTACCTTTTCGAGCATCTCGGGTGGTATAGCAATGATTTCGGCACGAATATTTTCCTTAAGCTCTTCAATGGTCTGCGGCTTGCTGGCGTACACTTTACTTTTCAAATAACCCCACAAAAAGAAGTCTGGAGGGGTCAAATCTGGAGATCTGGGTGGCCATTCAATGTCGCCTCTTTTTGACATCAGACGTCCAGGGAATTTTCGTTGCAGAAACTAGATTGTTTGATTCGCAGTGTGGCAGGTCGCACCATCTTGTTGAAACCAGTAATCTTCAAGACCTTTTTCACGCATTTGTGGGCAGACATAGTGAGCCAACATCCACCGATATCGGTTTCCATCGATCGTTTGGTTCTCTTTGAAAAAATAAGGACCAATGATGGTTTTGGCGCAAACGCCGGCCCAAACAGTAACTTTTTGGTCATGCAATGGCGTTTCATGGATCTCGTGTGGATTCTGCGTTCCCCAAATGCGGCAATTTTGCTTATTAACGCCTCCAGAAAGTTTGAAATGTGCCTCGTCGGTCATTAAAATTCGCTTCCAAAAATCAGGTTCAGTATCAACTATTCGAGCGATTGTTTGTCCATATTCCAAGCGACGTGGATGATCTGTAGGCAATATTCTTTGTGTTAATTGCATTTTGTACGGAAACAAATGCAAATCATCTTTCAAAATGCGCCGTAGAGTGGTTCCACTGATGCCGAGATGCTGAGCGCGGTGACGATATGAAACTTTTGGGTTTTGGGCAACGCTCTCTCTGACAGCTTCAATCAGTTCATTTGAACGTCTTGGTCGTTGATGAACGGGTTGTTCGCGATCTTTCACTGTCCCGTGGTCACAAAAATTCGACACCAAACGACGAATAGTGTTGTCAGATGGTGCCTGTTTGCCAAGATATTTTCGACGATATGCTCGTTGAGTTAACACAACTGAACGACTATTTTCAATGTACAAAGTAACTATTTCAGCGCGTTCTTTTGGTGTGAAGCGATACATGGTTGAAATTGTACTGAATTGACGTTTCCAAAACAAGTGAAGTCAAGTAAATCGGTTGTCAAATGTTTAAGTTATTCAATGTTACAATACCGACATAAGAAATGGCGCACCCTGTATACCCTACCTGCAGCGTTGATATTTTTTGTTTTCTTTTGACATATCGGTTATATTTACATACATGTAACTAATCAGTTACATGTTTATCATTAATTTATTCTGAGAATGTTACATAAAAATCATAATGATTGTTGATAGTCTACATTGTCTATTTTCTTCGCATATTTTTTATCATTGGTTATGCCCTGGCGGACGAGTTACCACGCTATAGTGTGGTAAAAGTGTGGTAGATTTTATTTTAGTAATCAATCGTTTTTTCATCAACATTAAACAGTTGTAAGCTTTCTATGTAAAAAAAGGAAATTTCATAATTTCAATTTCGTGTGGGTTTTTTTTTAAAAATGGTTGCCTTAAAAACGTTATGCAAATAGGGTGACCAGACGTCCTGATTTTTCAGGACATGTCATGATTTGAGGGTCTCTTAAAAATGTCCTGACTGATTTTTGCTCAATGTCCTGATTAGTCCTGATTTGTTTTAATTTAAAAAAAAAATTTTTTTTCTCAAAAATTCAGAATTTTCTAAAAAAACTCGCAATTGATGTGCGAATTTTTCAATGTGAACTCAAACGTTGATGGCTACTCGGAACTGCTAAGAATTCGTCAATTCTTTTTCGCGATTCCATCGCATAATGCGAATTGCAAAAGAGTTTTCTCCCTTATTTCCCGACAATGCACTGATGGGTGAAATCGATTTTCCGTTGAATCGATTCGGCATAGGGATGCTCGCAGAAAATATCTTTCAAAAACGACTTTTAATATCATTCGAATAAAAATCATTTGAAAACAAAAAGAGAAAAATGCAGTGTCATCTTTTCAAAACGCACAAAATTTCAAAAAAGAATTTATCATCGTACATTTAATGACAGGCGTTTTATACGAGAGTCCGTTTACGGAGGATTTTTTTTACAAAAAATGATGTGCGATGATACAATTTTAAACGAGCATTTTTTTCAAATGCAATAATCCGAGTATGAAAATTTCGTTAAACTTTTATCAAAAATTTATCTAATGCCGCATTTTAATGGACGCCTATTTGCGCTGGTAAAATAATGTGAGGCATCTTTTTGAAACGCACTTTTTCGGAGTCCCTTCAGTGCTGTCACCTCGCTGACAGTGATGAGACTGCGAACAACTTCGAAAAAGTGCGTTTCAAAAAGATGCCTCACATTATTCTACCAGTGCAAATGGGGGCGTCCATTAAAATGCGGTATTATATAAATTTTTGATAAAAGTTTAACGAAATTTTCACATTCGGATTATTGCATTTGAAAAAATGCTGGTTTAAAATTGTATCATCGCAAATCATTTTGTGTAAAAAAATCCTCCGTAAACGGGCTCTCGTATAAAACGCCTGTCATTAAATGTACGATGATAAATTCACCTTTGAAATTTCGTGCGTTTTGAAAAGATGACACTGCATTTTTCTCTCTTTGTTTTTAAATGATTTTTATTCGAATTATATTAAAAGTTTGACAATTTCCATGTCGTTTTAAAGAGATATTTTCTGCGAGCGTCTCTATGCCATCGATTTGGTACATCATTATTTTCCAATTCAATATGAAAAGGTACTCATTTGCTGATTTGGGGTCGTTCACATATTACGTAACGCTTTTTTCTGTTAGTGTCTTTGTCTTACTTATTTTAAATCATATTCTTGTCCTTGTTTGATCGCGTTACGTAATAAGTAAACGACCCCTTTTAAGAAATTTCTTTCAGACCCAGAAGACGTTAAGCTGCTTCACAAAATCGGCAGTTCTGAGATATAACATTAACAGTCACGTTAAATAACGTTAATAATAAACATTTTAAAAATCGTGATACTTGACCAGTCATTAGCTTTACTAAGGGGCTACGCACAATAATATGCACTATCCGACGGATTTCCATTTACACTGTGAGTGCGAGAGAGACAGAGATCTCTCACTCACACTCACGGCCATAAACGGGATTATACATCGGATAATCCTGATGGATATTATTCTGCGGGGCATATAAACCCATCGACATATATAAATGGACCGTGTGTGTGCTACTGCGCATCCATTTCGCTATGAAGAGAGAGTACAATAACCCATGGGTTATTGCTATCTCTTTCAAGGCATCATCTGAGCTTTCTTATTGGCTGACTAGGACCGAACCTCACCTGGCCAGCAAATCCTGGCCTAGGTAAGAGACTGACGATCTCTCCTTTTCTTTCTAGGAGCGTTACAGCCGCGCAGGCTAGACCGTCGGTCCATTTATATATGTCGATGACTAAACCATAAACATCAACCACAAGTGTACGAGAACGAGTGATCGGGGGGGGGGGGGGTTCTAGCAAGTGTCCTGATTTTTCCCTCGACTCATCTGGTCACCCTATATGCAAAACATGTCGAGGTCGTCAAAATAACGCTCTAGCATGTTTTTAAAAACAACAATATATTTTTGACAAATTTTTTTTAACATGCTCTAAAAATATAATTTAAACCAATAGTACGGTTTTTATATGCAAATTTTAGATGAAAATATTTCTAGACAAGTTTAATAATAAATCTGATGTAAAAGTCGAGTAGCTTTTGCGCATGCGCCATGAGTAAATTCTATTCGTGGCGTGGCCACTGAAGAAGCTACCAAGGGGCCCAAGGGTGCTCTTGCATATTTGAATTTTGAATGTGAAATCCAATCAAAATTAAATTATAATTAAATAATAATAAAAGTTTTTTATTATAATAATTTTTATATTTACTTCCAAGTTGATGTACGAAATAATGCTTATAGTAATTTTTTTCTGCTATTCTTACACCTACCTTAAACTTTCTGTTAATTTGCTTAAAGATCATAACTTTGCTGTGTTTGGCATGTTAGTTATGACTGTTATGACACCTATTCAAATTTTTTATAAAATGTAAAATTTTTAACACTTATAAATACCAAACAATGATTTTATTCATGATTATTAATTTACTTATTATTATATATACATGCGTTTTTATTTTGTTTTTCATAACTATTAAATGTAATCAATGTTACATCACAGTCAAAATATACAATATTAGATATATTATATTTTTTATTTTGTAACAGTCAGAATTTTTTAAACGGATCACCTGACCCTAGTGATTTGGGTTGTAATGAAGTTTTATAAAAAAGTCCTTTTAAAATTTGAGCATTCTTTATAAAATTCTGATTCTTGAATAAAGTTGCTTTATAAAAAGAGCAATGTTGTATAAAGTTTTCATTAGTGTTTATAAAGTCACTTCATAAAAACTTCATAAAATCTTTGTAACAAGACAATATCTTTATGAAGTGGATTTTAAAACCCATTGTATAAATATGTCGTCATTTTATGACGATTTTGTAAAGTTTTAAAGAAGTGACTTTAATAAAACTATTAAGAACTTGATAAAAAATTGCCCTTTTATGAAGCGGCTTTATAAAAAAAGCGGAATAATAATAAAAATACCCAAATTTTATAAGTTCTACAAAAACTTTATAAAAACCCAAATTACTAGGGGAATTCAGTTGCGGATTCACGGCGGGGATGATTGTATGAATAATAATAAAAAGTGAATTTATAAACATGAATGGAATTACAGTCAAGTATTTTATAAATGTAAAAATTCTACATTTTTTAGAAAAATTTGTATAGGTTGTCATAATGGTTATAACGTACATTCTAAACACAGCAAAGCCATAGTATTCTAGTAAATTACAAACTCAGAAAATGAGTTTTATGGTAGGTGTAAGAATGGCAGAAAAAAAAACTGTTATTAGCATTATTTAGTAGGGGAGCATGGGGCATGTTGGCCGCGAGGTAGGTTGGCCGAGTGCCCATAACTTTGTCAAAAACCAGTTACTGGCACCTTCTGCCACATATTTTATGCACCTTCTAGGTACGAACTTTTTCAAGAAAACCGATCACTGAGTCACGTATTTTCTGGTTATTGCATGGATTTTTTTATTTCCATGACCATTAGTAAAATAATACATTTTTAGAATTTAACTCGTTATTGTTCATAAATTTGAGTTTTCCCGAAAATTCTCTTCCTCGCTATGTCTCATGATATACAGTCATTATTATGTCAAGTGCCTTTTAATTTTAACTCATTGTTATCATCATAGAATTCTGATTTATATGCTTCAAGTCTGTCTGGGGTAGGTTGGCCGAATTTTATAGGGGCACGTTGGCCGAGTTGTAAACAAAAATGAGGACCAATTATTTAATACCTGTTTACATTTTTGCCTGTTTTTGGCCCTTACCCCGTGTAATCAAGCGTAATCATCAAGTCAACCCACCCCCCTCTCTCACTAACATTTAATAATAATAGATATTCATAAAATAATCATAAACTCCTAATTTTTTGAATACTACGATATACCTTCATATATAGCAAATAACTGGATAACGAAAGCATACTTCTGATACATGTATAATTCAACAAATTATCCATAAATTTTTTCATACATTAGTTAAAGTTCATCGTGTGTCAGATGGCAATTTCGTGGTGACTTTGAAAACTGCCGCGAGTAGGGTACCTTTTTTAAGAAAGTAAAAGAATCTTCAGCTATGTTCAAAAATATTTGTTTCAATTTTTTTAAGAGTATAATTGAAGCAGAAAAATCACTTTGAAAAACATGGAAATTTTGTGTATTTTACTATAAAAATAACTATTGAGTTATTTCGGTAATTGTAGAAGATGATGACATATCATTGAATTAATTAAATTCCTAAAAAATGTCGATTCTATGGTTTTAGAAAATACAAGTTAGTACAAAAACTTGGTGACACCTTTAAAAAATGAAGTTTTATTAAAAATAGACACGCAGCAATCATTTACACTTTATTTCTTTCATTTCAGCAACTCGGCCAACATACCCCGGGATCGGGGCACGTTGGCCGTTTTTTCGCGAAGTGTTAAAAAAATAGTCAGACTGTCAATTATCATTTCAGGGTAATACAAATTTCACAATATTAAACCAAGGGTTGTAGCTATCGAATAAGAACAAATGAATTTTTTAAAACAAAAAGGAAAATTTTCAAAAATTCCTGAATGAGAATTCGGCCAACATGCCCTAGCTCCCCTACATCAAATTTTTGGTAAAACAATGTACGAAGACATTTATAAGTTTTCGACTTGAAAATAGATAGAAAAATTATTATTATAAAAAATATATATTATTTTTAAATTATTAATTGATTCTGATTAGATTTTACATTCAAAATTCAAATATGCGAGAGCGCCCTTGGGCCCCTCGGCAACTACTTCAGTGGCCGTGGAACGAATGGAATGTACTCATGGCGCATGTGCAAAAGCTACTGGTCATCAAGTTTTTATTGAACTTTCACAGGTTTATTTACCATGACCGGTAACATTTATTGCTTTCAAATACATTTCGACGTAAATAAAGTATTTTTTTTACCTTAAAATCATTATTTCATGTAACGATTGTTGATTTAAATAAAAAAAATCTAATATATTACCACACTTAAGTGTGGTAATCTTATATATTTAATATATCAATCTAATATATTATCACACTTAAGTGTGGTAAAAGTGTGGTAACTCGTCCGCCAGGTGTTTGTAAACATATGTACAAAATAAATGTAGACATATTTTTATGTACGGTTGTCAACGAGATGGGTGTGTATGAGGGTGGTTCTTAAAATGGCTTTAGTGGAACTCTAACCGTGACGCCCCCCCCCCCCCCGAATCGGCTCTAAATAATACAAAAACAATCCTCAAATTTTCCGGATTGTCATCTCAACATTAACCCGTGCATATAGAGCCCTTTTTTTTCAATTTAAATAACATGGAATTTCGTCTTTATTTCGGTCTCCAATTTTTCGTGGGCGCTTACGATGTCTTAAAATCGGGTTGTCACGTCAAATTATAAACAAGTGTTGCAGTCGACTGTAAAAAAATTTCAAAACCGTACACCAGTATTTCGCACGGTAGCCATTACTAAGAAAATTGAGTCCTATGCGATTGTTGGTATTTTTCGAGAAAATTGATGCTTTTCGACAATTTTCAACTGATCTACTCCATTCACAGTACAAATTTGTCTGAATAACGAACTTGTTGACTGTGGAGAGTATTATTGAAGTGAAATTTACAAATTCGCAATTGTTCTCACAAACTGTAGCCTACTTTTCTTACGAAAAAATCGTTTATATCAAATTACTAACAGTATTTCGAAAGAGGTATTTCATTTTTCCTTAATAAATGGACGATAAAAAAGGTACCTAAAGATTTTAACTTATTGTAAAAGTAAAGAAGAATGCTGATATGTTGTTGAACTGTGATAAAATCAAAATTGGAACAGTAGCAACAATAAAAACAAGGAGCAAGATTATGAGATGAATATATATATATATATATATATATATATATATATATATATATATATATATATATATATATATATATATATATATATATATATATATATTGTTGTTATTAATTTTATATGGACTCATCAATGTACTGTATCTTACACATTTCTACGTTTTTCTTACGTATTATTACAATGAATATATTATTTTGACATACAATGCTATACCCGGTGGCAGATCTAGAATCTTACTACCGGGGGGGGGGGGGGGGGTTGACTTTTCAAGGAGTTTATTTATGCCAGTGACATCGTCTTTTTATATTGCAAAAAAAAGTATCACCATCTCTATAGGAGAGGGTTGAACCCAAACCCCCCCCCCCCCGTAAATCCGCCTCTGGCTATACCCCTCATGTCAATATATTTAATTCTTTCACAGAATGTATCATTTTCGTGCAATGAGTCAGTATTTTCTAATATTTATCCTTTTTTTCATAAAAAGTAGGCTGCGGTTAGTGAAAAGAATTGTGAATTTATAAATTTTACTCTGATAATATTTTCAACTATCAACAAGTTCGTAATTGAAACAAAGTCGCACTTTGAATGGAGAAGATAAGTCGAAAATTGTAGAAAAACATCAATTTTCTTGAAAAATACCAATAATTCGCATCAGACTCAGTTTTCTTAATGACGGCTAACGCGTAAAATACTGGTGTACAGTTTTGCAATTTTTTACAGTCGACTGCAACGCTTGCCTATAATTTGACGTGTCAAACCGATTTTTGAGACGTCTTATGCGCCCTCGAAAAATCAGAGATCCAGATAAAGACAAAATTCCGTGTTATTTAAAAAACCAATCGGTAAAACTAGTGTATATTATGTATTCCAGATCATAAAAATGATCGAAATAAGTTATGCGCTCCGCCTTGCGCCCCTTTAAATCGAGTGTGAAAAAATTCTTTTATATTCAGATACATACACCCATTTTACAAACCATTGACTTACCTATAAATTAAGATTCTGAGTGAATTTTAAAAAATATAATTGAAATTCTGTTTACAGTTTAAATAATTCGTTAAAATTGGTAATTATTCGTAATTCGTTATTTTATTGTAATTCGTTGATCGTTATACAGCTAATTCATAAAAAAATCGTTTTAATTCGTAATTTTATTTTAATTCGTTATGCATCTAATTTGTAGAAAATAAAAATAGTTTTAATTCGTGAATATTTGTAATTCGCAATTTTATTTAAATTTATGATTCGTAATACATCTAGATCGTAAAAATAATTCGTTCAAATTCATAACTATTCGTAATTCGTTATTTTATTTGAATTCGTAAATATTTTTGATTCATAATTTTATTGGAATTTGTAGTACGTAAAAAAGATTCCTTTAAATTCTTCATGTATCTTATTCGTCAAAAAAATTCGTTAAACAATCTAAGTCGTTTACTGCACTCGACAATTTCGAATGACAACAAAAAACTACGACACGTGTCCGTTCATGTGTCGTAGTGTTTAGCGACTTTCTTTATGTGCAGATTTTTTTTCAACTTATTGTTGATATCTAATAGTATATTACACAAATAGTTGAGAATCGGGAACTTCACCATAAACGTCAAGTTGGCAACCCATATGGCTTTGCGTTGCCAACTTGACGTTTATGGTGAAGCTCCCGATTCTCAACGAGTTGTGTATACTATTTTTCACAACGAGTGTATCGAAAAATCGATTTGGGCATTTGTCAAGTATGGTTAACTGAGCGACTTCAGGTTGGTTCATTTTCTCCATTCGTTTTCATTTTCTCCACTCATATGAGTGAAGAAAATGAAGGAACCTGTAATCGCTCAGTTACGCCATCCTTGACAGATGGCGTAAATCGAGTTTTCGATACGCGAGTTGTGAAAACATAATTTCTTCATCCTAAATCTAAAAAAAAATTCAATTGTGAAAGTCAGAATTTCGACTTTCTGTGCATCGCCTCTTCAATTAAAAAACTTGACATGTCAAATCGTTCTAGATTCTCATAAAAAATTTCATTGAGGGACGTTATAAAAGTATTGAACGCTTCATTAGTATGGCAAAAAGTATCAAGTGTCAAAGAAGGCGAATCGTTCGAATTCGTCCGCTTTCCGCACCCAGTAGGGCAGGGACCGGAGCCTTCCAGGCTTCCAGGAAATCTCACCCAATTTCCACGAAAACCGTCTACTCTACAGACCCTTTATACCCCTACCGCTCTTACTTACTTCCCCTGCTGTCCTGACTCCTGCCTTCCTAACTGCTTCCGTGGCCTCCGCAAGTTTTTTAAAAGTTTTAAACCTACTGCCTGGCATCGCCATCTGTGGCGTGGGCTGAAGAAAGGGTACTAACAGCGCCCCGCCGCATTTCGAGAAAAACGAGATTGAAAAGAGAAGTTCCTAAGCGTAGCATGGACCGTCAAATTTTGTACCTCAATTTTTTATGAAATAAAAAAATCATACATTTTCAAGAGTAGACTCGATTGATAGAGCAAGAATTCTATATTTAGAATCACTGATTATCTCGCATTCGATTTTTGGTACTGTTAGCACCCTTTCTTCTGTCCACGTCACAATTCTACTTGATTAGTTTCTGTGAGAGGTTTTCGAGCAGTCGGAAAAAATTCATTGCAGGTATAGGGAATCAGAGAAGGCTGGCTTCATGGAGTATAGCCATTGACGTTATGGACTATGGAGGGTAGCCATCTTGACCTATGGAGGCAGCCATTTTGATTCACAATTTAAGTATTGAGCATAAGCTGTGAAGCTAGCTGCGATGCGTTTGAATTTAGTTAGCAATTTTTTTTTTCTCTTTAGCATTGGCATAAAAAAAAATTGATGCCGTATACAAATAGTAACCTTTATGGGAAGAATTTAGCTAGCGAAATCTCTTTAGCATTGACATCAAGAAAAGTTGATGCTCCGTGCTATGTATTATCAATTATCAACAGTGAAATCAATAATAATCTCTATGAGAGGGAATTTTGTTGAGGTAGTTGGTAGCGCGGGAAATTGAAATTAAAACATACAACTCAGTTTTCTTCGGTAGTTTATACAGATCAGTGGTAGTTTATTATTCCTGTGACTGCAATGAAGCAAATTAAAGATCAATGTCGCATTTTCTTACTGTCTAATTATGCACGTATTTTATTATTATTATTTCTGAAATTATAAAACTAGCTGTCACCCGCAGGCTCCGCCCGCTTGATATGCTTGCTTTATCGTGATACTATATTTTATTTCACTTGCACAAACGTTGAAAAGACTTTATTCTCATTGAACTGTATATATTCCTAATTTATGTTCACATTTGAATTTCAAGGAATTAATTTACAATACGTTGTCTAAAAATACTTATGGTGAACTGACGCAAACGTTTAAAAGTCTGTATCCTCAATGAATAACAGAGGATAATTTTTCAATATGTACCCTAATAATACAAATTGTAAATTTTGCAGAAAAGTCTTAAATCTACGTACTTATCTCATTCATTTATAATGTTAGTTCCATTTAACATTACAGCCTATCTTTAAAATACATTTTATTCTGATATGCCCATACCAGACGCCCTGAATCTCTTTGTTATAGTTGACTTATACTTCATTGAGGAAATCGTTTTCGCATATAATAAATGAGACCAACGTACAAAAAGAGTTGAAAGATAAGTACTATTGATGAAATTGAAGTTGCATTGAACAAAACCCCTTATATTATTTAAATATAAGTGTACGAATTTTCATTTCATATTTTATATACGTATTCCAATAATATATATTGTAAATTTACACGAACGATAATATTTTAAACATTATCAAGTTAGAAACCTTAAATTTGAAAAAATGACCAAGTGACATTTTGAAACCATTTCAAATTTAGGGGGGGGGAGGGAGGTAAAAAATTGAATAATGCTAACATGTTGACCTTTTTTTAGAGATCAAGAAATAATTTTGCAAAAAAACACCACTAATTTAAAAAAGAGACGTTACGTCACATACACAAAAGTGTTTGCGCACAAATAAAATATTTCTATTTACTTGACATATAAACGTGTTGAAAAACTAAGCCCCCCCCCCTATCCCTGGGTTGCTACGGCACTGAAAAAGGCGAGGTCAACTCGGACCGCACTTCTCTCTCTCTCTCTCTCTCTCGATCTTCATCTATTGCGTATCGATAGGTACACAGAGAATCGAAATTAGTCAAGATAGCGGCTTTGTTCTTAACGAATAGGACGCGATAAATAAAAGCAATCATTTTATAACAATAATCGGAAATCAAGTGCTCTAAATACGACTACGACGCGTCTGAAAATGCGTGTGCAAATTTTGGTAATTATACTCGAAACGGTGTCGATTTCTATAGCGAACAAAAAAAAGTGACTTCATTTTATAGCTATATATTGTATAATCCTATCCTAAATTGGAAAAGGTAATGGCCTCATGGTGGCGGCCATCTTGTCTTACTCTCTGAACTTATCTGCGAGTTCTGAACTATTCCGTGATTCACAATTGTTTTTTTGATTAACAATTGTTTTTGTGGTTCACAATTGTTTTTGAAATTCATAATGTTTAAAATTCAGGTTCAATTTTTGATTGTAAAACTAATTGGAATACCAATTGCACAGTAAAAAAAATCTTGCGTAATTTCTAGGGTGTAGTAGAGGTGTTACTACTTACAGTATAGTCAATTTACTAGAAAGTAGTACAAATTTACTAGTGGGTAGTAAATGAACATCACCGGATAAAGTAGTCAAAAATGCGTAATAGTGCACCTTTCAATATAGCAAATAAAACGACCTCCTTCGAAAGGGGTACAATTACGACCGCTGGTAAATTTACTACATTGAGCAAGAATGCTACCAAAGTAGTAGAATCGCTGTATCATGGTAAAATTATTATCAGATTGTATTAATACTATGAAATATCGTCAAAGTGCAAATTAAAAGGGTTCAAAGCAAGCGAAAACAAAATTGTCAACTGATTGCCAACAATCATGCTGGTCATCGTGATTCGCGTCTGATCGCAAAATCTTTTCAATTCCTTTTATCAGTGCCTGATCGCGCCACTCACGTTTTTTTAATATTGTCTGTGGAAAGGTAACATGCAGAGTCTTCCTGGGGACAACATTAAAAAAAACGTGAGTAATGAGTTGATTATGTTTTGTTCAATAACGTGAAAAAAAGAGTTTTAGGTGGTATTGGAGCCTGGAAAAACAAACATTTTTCTCATGGAGTTGAACAAAAATAATCTCTGTATGATTACGCGCGTTCTTGCTTATTTAATTTTTCATGTTATTATTTCCAAGCTTCGAAAATTTTGCTACTTTCTTGTAGTTTTACTAGTTTTTAGTATTTTTACTACATTCTAGTACTCTTATTAGTTCCTAGTACTTTTGCTAGGTCCTTGTACTTCCGCTACTCCGTTGTAGAATCACAACAAGTCTGTAATTTTACCCTTTCCAAAGGAGGTCGTTTTATTTGCTAGTCTGGAACTGATAGTTCTGCAAGATTTTTTTTACTGTGTGGATATTTTCAGCAGCGTAGTACATCCAGGTAAATAAACGCGTGGAGCGCGTAATGGTATCTAGTCACGAATAAAATATCAACCACTCTGTACTGAGGTCCACAAACTAACATCAACTAATATGGACTTGTAATTTTCATTTACGCTATCAACAATTCAGCAACGCTGCAAAAAATATTTACATTTAATTATTCAGAAATTTCGTACATTTTCATATATATTCCTAGAATGGTTTCAAAATGGGCCAGAATGGGATTTACTCCGGTAGGGATAGATTTTTTGATGACAAATCAAGATTTAAAAAAAAGTGTTCTACGAAAGTGAGGTTACTCTGAATGTGACACCATAATCAAAAGTCATAAGTTCTAAAAACAAACAAATAAACAAACAAACAAAACAAAAATAAACAAATTTCCAGCACAAAATAAGAAATACGTATATTTTTAACTAATGTATGTTTTCAGTTAAAAACTTTAAAATGAACCGTTGATTTGGTCAGTGACAGGGGTGGGCCACATCAACGTGACTTTCGGTCAAAACAAATGACTGCGCGTACAAAAACAGTATACCTATATTTTAGGTATATAGAGATATAAACTCCATATGAATATACCCCCACTTTTTTAGATCGAAATTTAAGACGCAAGTGGACCACCCATGGTCAGTGGCGACCAAATTGATTCTAAATATGTGTCGCGCTATGAGACAAGGTACCTAAGGATACAAAAATTTGATTTCGACTTTTCTAGTGTTTTAGTTACTTTTTGACTGCTGTTCAGAATAGTAAAAACGAAAGTCATTTATCTTTTAAAACAACGAAATAACCAAATAACAGTCGTGTTTTGCACAGCAGTTTTTACCGAGTTTCGAAAAAGCTGCCGATCCCGATGAATGCATGCCTATGCGAATAGCAGCAATTATTATTTGATTCATGGTTCATTAATTTTGATCTTAAGAAATTTTGAATACTAATAATCACACACGGCTACTGATGGTTGTCTACGTAAGTGAAAGGAGTCATTTTTCGAGGCTCTCCTTTCACCTGAGGATCTGAGATTCGAACGAAACTTAAATCGCCTCTTCCCAAAAGTTTTATTCTGTATCCTTAAATACCTTTTCTCATAGCGCGACACATAAAATGACCCATTTATCACAAAATCAATAATATAAATAAAAATATGGCATATACATATATAGAATTAAACGTCATGGATATGTTATAGTAAAAGTAATATTTAAAACATATATTATGAATAATAATTTTTAATATTAGAATATAAAAAGAGAAGTATAACATTATAAATAAAATTAATCCAACTGTACGGTATATAAATTTTAACACAGTGTAATAATATATGTATTTTTTACTAAATTTTTTGAAAAAGTCATTGAAAAAATATTACTTCCCAGGTACAAAATTCAGTATTTTTTCCCAATTCATAATACGAAGTAAATTTATATTTTTTTAAATAGCTTCGGAACGTTGGTCAAAACAAGAAAAAACAGTAGTAAAATTACATATTCAAATACAAAATAGTTGAAAAATTCTGTTTCACAATTAAAATCAACTGCGGTATACCAGATTTCTCTCATTGGAGCGAGCAAAAAATGGTGGCACCTACAAATCATCCATTTCCAAGATGGACTTGAGCTGTCCAGACTTTTACTATTAGGGACTTCATTTTCTAACCTGCTTATTCATATTAAAATTTGGTATAAATTCGAATGTCAAAAATTGGTAAAATGTTTCTGAAATTCACATGTGTGGGACGTTTTGTTCATGCAATATATTCCAACCATCGAGTGTAGAGATCAAAACGATGATTGGTAAACTTTGTTTTGTTTACGATATGGAAAGCATAATAAATATGGACTTGTTCTGCTCTATGTAGAATTACCGGTAAATTTTATGTTTCAGAGATGAGTATTATACGGAAGCCATCGAGTGCAGCTGAACTAAGAAGAAAGCAAACTACTGCAATTGTGCTTTTGGGAGTTATTGGAGCAGAATTCGGTCAAGACGTCGTAATTTCGAATCAGAAACGCGATAATGAGCAGCGCAGAAAAAGTTCTGTCGTTGAAGGTACAATTTTTTTATTGTCTTAAATGAGCCAGAACATCTACCATATGTGGCGTGGAACGACAAAAGAGATCTAAGGACCAAACTCGTCTTGGCTTACTTTCTAATGCTTTCGAGTCAGATACTGTGCCTAACTGGTTTTGGTCCTTATGTCCCTTTTGTCGTTCCACGCTGATGATTGAAATGATTTTTTCGATTGTCAAATGTGTGATGAAAAAATCAGACATTTGCAGCAATAATTATCACTCCATTATCACTTCAATCAAACACTTTTCACTGAAACATTATTGAAGTGAAACTTCCCTGCCCACGTCCGGTATTTTTCGCCAGAGTGATATCGAAGCGGCAATTAACAGGGTTTCTGGGCGAGGTGATAGAGGAAAGGGAGGACGCCCTACTCGCTGTCTGTTACGAAAGTATGCAAGGGGAGAGATACGCCCATGTATGTAGTGTATGAAATAGCATACTGCAAATGTATGCTACGTTAGGCCATTTATACCTACTACTATATGAAATTGAGTGAAACTATAGTGAAATTTAACATTTTTAAATCATTTTTCTCCGATTCTACAATCATTTTTGTAAGACTCCAGTTTTGAAGTGACTCCATGTTTGTATTTTTAATTGTTTTTTATTCACCTACATACTTTTTACAAAGTTACTTTTTTTTTGTTTATTATCAAGAAGAACTAGAATTTTATGGAGAGTCGATTTGAGCAAGAGGGTGGCTACAAAAACGTCCGCAGCAACACGGGCAAGCGGGGGAGGGTGAACCATGCATTGTCAATTGTTTCTCTCTGGTTTTCACGACGAGGGGCTTAGAGAGGACATGGGAGTGACGGTACAGCGCATGCGCATTTAGGCACAGGTACGCCTGTAAATAATTTTTCTGGACGGTTTTGTAGACGAGTCCTGCCCCCTCCACTCAAGACGATGCTCCATATGATTCTAGTTCTTCGTGGTTTATTATATATATTCATTTTCATCTGCTCGGATTGTTTTGCGCTCCATCAATTTTTTCTTTATTTTATGATATGATATGATCAATCATTACAGTTTGACATGCCCACGAAATTTTACTTCTGCTATGTGTTCTTTAACACTGAAGCAATTTTTTGCGTCAAATGCCTTTTAACGCAATAATATCTTTGTGTTGTTAGTTTACGAATTAAAATTTGGCGCTGGCTGTCAGCTAACTTCAGCGCCTCTGTTATAAAAAAAGTTGGATGGGAACATTCCCTCTTTCAATCTACCTCCACATGATGAGGCTAAAGATAGATGAATTTCCGTTTTGTGGGTAATATTTCAATTGCGAGGATTGGGATCAATTGGGTCTAGCTTTTGAAACATCCATTCCATGGATGTTTGTCATGTGATGATTACGTGTCTATGTTCTGATGATTACCAAAAAGACAAGGCCTTGCTTGCTTGTCCTGCAAGCTCGCTAAAAAAAATTGGACAAAATATTAAATATGTATTTCTTTTAATTTTTCTATCATTTGGTCAAAAATAAAAATTTTGTATTGAATTTATGGGATTCATAATTCTACCGATCTTATCAAAATAAGGGCACTCCCGGTCCTTAGGCCGGTATGCGTCACTTAGGCCTGCTGGCTCACTGTGATTTTTAAAAAGAAATCGTTACCACAGGCTATGGCTAGTCTGTCCTCACTCTAGCTCTGCGCCAAAAGCCCAGGACCGTCGTAGGGAGGATCGAGCTACTACCCGTGTATTACGAAAACTCGATCCCTAAAAGAGACATCTTGCCCTAACTAGGATATCACACTCACAGAGAATGTGGGTAGAAGTTTCTCTCTGAACACCACACCTCCTACATACGGGGCTAACTTCATTCCCCAAAATCGATTGGTGGTACAAGAGTCTTACATGTCCCGTCAAGATGCACTAGTTTCTGAATCGAAGGAATGCTCTTGTCTCTTCCTTCTCTGATCTGATAGCATCAGAAAAAAAGGACAGATATACAGGGTGATCCAAGCAGGGCTGCCAGAAATGAATCAGACCACGCTCGCTACGAACGTAGGGGAACAAAGAGACGAAAAAACATCATCTCTCGAGTACCCCTTCTCTTTCGAAACTTCTGCCCGTCAGGACGGGCGGCCGGGCGCCCAGTGATAAGATAAAACATGATAATAGCTTTTTCACTTCTGAGCCTTTTCAATTTATTATTTTTGATCAAGTCGAAAAATCGTTCGTGTGTACAGAATGGAAATGCTTAAACTATTCAATCAGATAATGTACACGGAGAGAATTTTGTGGTTACTAGAACTAAAACCTACATTATGTCAACAAAAGTTTAAGTTATAATGACTTATAGTTAATTTGTACATCTACAAATTTGGTTGCTATAATCGTAAATACATATATTTGGTTATTATATATTCATAAAGAAACATATGAGTCAAAACACGTCAATGTGTCACGAAAATTCCACTACATCACGGAATTTTGAAAAAAATGGTGTTTTGTAAAGTCTTCATGTGAGTCATGTGACCATGTAAATAATTTGTCAAAATATAGTTATTTTTTGCTGTTATAAAAAATCAAACTTTTTTGTAAGCCCTAATTTTTTGAAAACAATTGCATTTTTTATCGCTTCCTTCCACTCAAAAAATTTAATTTTTTTACTCAATAATGCGGAAAACGATTACCTATAATAATCCATTATTAGAATTATGTCGTTTTTTTTATCCCAAAGATATAAATTTCTTTGTCGCTCAATTCACTGTCTCTGCGCTCGACACGTTCCGCAATATTGCGATTACAGCGTCTAATTTAGCCTTTTGCACCTCATCTTAGATTGCGATTGAGATAAATTAAACAATAAAGAACTGGAGAACTATGAATTAAAAAATATTAATTTTCATTGGATACATCAGTTATGTCAACATCAGAGCGTGCATGTCGATCTGACATGCACGTCTAGCCGTATCGATGGCCGCCAGAAAAAAGGCGGCTCGGAATTGAAAAGGCTATTGTCATGTTTTATCTTATCGCTGCACAGCGATAAGATAAGTTTCGTCTGTGAAGTCGACCCTCACTTGTCGAGAGAGCGCATTTATTGTTTAAACTTTGGGCTTAAACTTTTGTGGAAAATGGCAAAGGAAAAATTGGCTTCTAATTTCATGAGTAATCTATATTTCTTGCGTGTCCAGGTAATTTTGGATCATCCTGTATACTTGTTCGATTCAGGAACGAGTGTAGACGTCAGGGTCCTCATGTCCCTTCTGACTAGGTCCCAAGCACCCTTGTCCCTCTCTCTGATGGGTTCATCGCCCACCAAGCCCAGGCCTCACAGCAGTTCTGAGTTCTGTATTACCAAGATTTTCCCTTATTCACCCACTCCATCAACCACCCCCCGATGTATGTCAGAGAGACTTACATGGCGTCATCTAGCTAATCAGGTGGAGCACTTGTTCCCCTTTTCGCCAGCTTGCACGGCATCTCATTTCTCTAGATGCCAGTGACACTTGGGACTTTTAATCAGTGCCAGCTAGCTTTCTTTTCTGGCCATGGATAAAAACCGGTTTTCTCCATTAGCTTCCTGCTATGAGTTCTGCGAAACTAGCCTTGTATCTTTTGAGAGTCACAAAGTCAACTCCGCATTTTGTTCGGGCAAACGAACTTTTTTGCCGGTTGTCAAAACGGGCTCGATAGCTTTTGCGCTGAGCTCAGCATCTATGGATACCACGCGAAGCAAAGATCCTCCACTCGCCTCACCCCCAGTGCCCGGAGACGGTACTTCGTGGCTTATATTACTCCCGATTCCCAACGAGTACCAAGATCGAAATCCTGATCTCACAAAATAGCTAGGAAAAAGAGTGTCGTCCCGAGCAGAGCCTCACAGCCCGGGTAAGGTCTGTATACAATAGAGTTCGGCCTGGTACTCTGAGAGCACCGTCAAAAACAACCCTCCTTAGGTGCCACACATGCGCGGCATGGTTGCACACACCCTGGATTAGGGTACAGGCTCCCGAAGGGGCGGTCACCTAATGTTCCGCAGTGCCCGGGCCCATAGGGAGCCGCTTCTTGGTCGCTTCAGAACCTCTTTACCCTCGTCCGCCCCTTCCTCCAACAGAGAATATTCCTGCCAGACCCGAAGAGGCAGCAGATAGGGTCGGTACTCTGCTTCCATATTCATACCAGTGTCTACCTACTCCCATATACCGCTGTGCTCAAAGAGATTTCAGCTTCGTTTTAGAATCTGAGAGAGAGAAAAGATGCGAATGGAAAGGGACAGAGAGTCGAGTAGGAAAGATGGGAGATGGTGGGGGAGCAGAGGCGGAGAGTTTCTGCCATAGCGCGCGTTCCTTTATTCCTCAGCGTCCCTGAACGCACGTTCTCCCCCTTCATAGGAGGGGGAAGCTGGGTGGAGCGATAACTGCTCTCGGCTGCTCTCGGCGTCTCTGTGATAAAACGAACAACTACATCTCTTCGGAGGATTTAGGGCGAAGTAGGCAGACACTGATTCATACTCCATTCACACGCTCATTTAAAGGTGGGCCTATTTGCAGAGCCTTCCTTCCATTCGTTGGCAAAGCCCGTTTATAGAGATGCCCACTCGCTCACAACCTGACTCAACAGGAACCCAACTCAAGCCTCTGATCACTACAAGGTTCTAGTGCCTTTCGACTCCCTATTCTGCCGTGTCCGAAGAGATTTCTGTTCTGCACCTTAAGTAAGAGAGAGGCAAGATATGGACAGAAAAAGAGAGGTAGAAGGAGGCATGCGCTTTAGCGAAGTAGCAGACAAATGTCAAGTCCCTGTAAATGAAAGTCTGGACACGACGACGGCACCTGGACGGAGCCAGGTGCCGCCATTGTCGAACAGAAAATGGCGGCATATTTGTTTACGTTAGCTGACATATGATTGTATTTATGACGTCACAGCCCCGCCATTTTCTCGTCGAAAAGAGGGGAAAGCTAAGCATAGAACAGGATATAGCATGATGAAGCAGGATAGAGAGTTCTCACTTGCACTCACGGGCATAAATGCTTGTGTCCAGATTTTCATTTATAGGGACTTGAGACGAATGCTACTTACAGCGCTTCCGTGATTAGGTGCATAACTAAATCTCTGCGGAACTTTTTTCGGGAGTCGAAAGGCACTGCAAGGTTTTACGGCCCCTACCAAGGGAAACGTAGAGAGTAAAACCTGAGATGATTCCCGTAAATATGTATAGGTATTTTGCTGCAGTGTCTGCATAGGCGTAAGCGATGCAAAATGCTGCCACCTTTTGTGATTACTGATTTTTCGGAAAAAAAGTTCGTCAATCCTGAGTTTGAAAAAATACAAAATTTGAGTTTAAAATACGATATGAATAGTTTTAAGTGTAGTTTTTGTTTTGTGCATTTTTAAGATTGAATTTTCTATTCCAACGTGTTTTTTTAAATTTTTCTGTGGGTAACTCGAGTGAAAAATTCAACTTTTCAGGCTTTGGAATAGGAACCAGTAATCTCGCAAGGCACACAAGCTTGGCATTGACGCATTTGCTGAATTCCCCTCACTCGCCGAAGTTGCCGCTTCACACGTCTCTTCGACGCGCGGCAATTGATCTCATCGGACGAGGATTCACAGTCTGGGAACCATACTTGGATGTATCTAAGGTTTGCTACAATTTTCATGAACTTTCGTTCAATATAGTATAGAAAATTTTAGCACATGCTTGGACTTTATCTACAGACTGGTGCAATAATTCATTTATTGTACCTATTCAATCACATGAAATAGTCTTTAACGAACATCTTCCCTCCTACTTCTTATATTTCTTTATTTATTCACATTCTGAAAATTCCGTTACAAAGTAATTATCCAAATAGTTTTAGTTTCTATTTGAGTTTCGTGAAATTTACCAGTATGATTTGAAGAAATATTCATGTTCGAATGGAAAATTAGGTAAATTCAACCTTCATTTCAAATTCTATAAAAGGAAGGATTGTTGGTTGTGAATTTGACGAATATTTTAAGAAATTATTAAGAGGAACCTAAAAAAAGTTAAAAATGTGCATCACGTGATTAATGTACAGTTCTGAAGAGAATTTGGTCGTTTTTTAGGTACTTTTAGGGTTGCTGGAGATGTGCTGCGATGCGGACAAACTTGTCCCGAGCATGACGTATGGATTACCTCTGACACCTCAAGCGGATACGTGTCGAACGGCTCGTCACGCCCTGACGCTGATAGCAACCGCGAGGCCCGCGGCTTTCATCACGACGATGGCCCGCGAGGTGGCCAGGTTTAACACAATGCAGCAAAACCCGCAAATAAATGTCAACTTGAACGCCAGTGTCCTTGCTAGGGCCAAGCCAGAAATTCTCAGGATTGTTGAGCAGCTGATCGACAAGATGCAGAGTGAAATGAGCGAGTTGCTTGTAGAAGTGAGTCTTTTTTTTTCATTGCTGTTAATTTCTTGATTTTTACATAAAAGGTTGTATCTACTCAACTCTCAAACAATGAGGATATCACTCATTTTAATACAAGTAGTATAGTTCTATCAAGATTGTATGCACTCAGCCATGAAATAATAGGTGTTTTGGTTATTAATGTCGATTATGCTAAGAAATGACGTTACTCATACATTCTTTGCTGTAGACGAGTGATCTATATATTTTTTGAGGATAAGCATAAGCCATTTCAAGCCAGTTTATTATGAACTGTCATACGTGCCTACTTTTTAAAAGATTTGAATATGTTGAATTTCGTACCAGGAAAAGACGTTTCGCGCGGAAGTTCATTTCTTTTCACATTTAAAGAAAACGGCTCCTAAAAGTAATATATTATTAGTTGAAGCTTATGGTGACAATGCTCTAATTCAAAAAAACTTGTGAATGATGGTTTTAATGCTTCATAAGCGGTGATTTCAATGTGAAAGGCAAGGAGCGTCCAAGTCAACTGGAAAAATTTGAAGATGCAGATTTGCAAGCGATATTAGGTAAAGACTCAACTCAAACGTTAGAACAATTAGCAGAAAGTTTGAATGTTGTCCAATCGACCATTTTCGAATGTCTAAAGGCATCGTGAAAGATCCAGAAGGAAGGAAAATGAGTTCCATATGAATTAAAATAACGGACATTAAAAGGCGAAAGTGGGAATATTGTTTAATGGATAAAAAAGAAAAGATTTTCGAGTCGAATTGTGACAGGTGATGAAGAGTGGATCTATTTTCACAACCCAAAGCACAAAATATCATAGGTAGACGCAGACCAAACTTCAACATCACAACCAGTTCACAGCATAAATGGAAAGAAGGCTTTGCTGTGTACCAGGTGTACTCCTAATTAATTTCCGGTTTTTTTGCAAATAAAACACATAATTCCAAAAAAACCGTAACCTTTATTTTATTCAAAGTATTTTCCATCACTTTCTACACATTTTTCCCACCTTTCTGGTAAATTGTGGATACCACGCCAGTAAAAATCATTGCCTTTGGAGGTGAACCACTCGGTGAGCCATTTTCGTACATTTTCGTACGAGTCGAAGCGCTGCTCAGAAAGGGCATGGCCCAACGAGGCAAAGAGGTGGTAGTCGGATGGCGCCAGGTCTGGTGAATAAGCCGCATGATCAAGCACTTCCCACTTGAGCCTTTCCAGCGTGTCACGAACGACTTTCGACTTATGCGACGACGGCGCATTGTCGTGGAGCAAAATCACCTTCTTCTGTCGTTGTTGATATTCTGGTCGGTTTTCCACAATGGCTCGGCTCAAATCTTTCATTTGCTGTTTGTAGCGAACGGCATTCACAGTTTCACCAGGTTTCAGCAGTTCAAAGTATATAACACCGGACTGGTCCCACCACACACACAGCATGACCTTCCGACCGTAACGATTTGGCCGTGCCGTCGATGTCGATGCTTCACCTGGACTCACCCACGATTTGTTGCGCTTAGGGTTCTCCAGGAAAATCCACTTTTCATCACCAGTAACAATACGATGCAGGAAAGACTTTCTTTTGTATCGTTGAAGCAGCATTTCACAGGTCACTTTTCGATTCTCCATTTGTCTCTCGGTCAGTTCATGGAGCACCCACTTTCCACACTTCTGAATTTTTCCCATGGCTCGCAGACGTTTGGAAATTGCTTGCTGTTGAACTCCCAACGCATCTGCAAGCTGTCGTTGCGTTTGCGTGTTGTCTTCATCTAATAATGCTTGCAATTCGGCGTCATCGAACGATTTTCGCTTGCCGGAGCGTGCGGCGTCGTTCAGGTCGAAATCTCCATTTTTGAACTGTCGAAACCACGTTTCACATGTTCGAAGTGTTAATGCACGATCACCATAAACTTCCACAAGCGCACAGTGGCTCTCGGACACTTTTTTCCCCTGATTAAACATGAAAAGCAATGCATGGCGCATGTGTTCAAAATTCGGTACAAAATTCGACATTTTTGAAGCGCAATAAAAACTTACTGGAAGATTTTTTCGAGAAAATGTCAACGCAGTTCAAGCACTTGATATGACTGAACAAAATGACATATGGTATGTGTTACCAACAGCGGTACAAAACAGAACGCCATCCATTGAAAAAACCGGAAATTACTTAGGAGTACACCTGGTATTTTGTGAAATAGTAAGGAAGCTGTGTATTAGGAACTATTGAAACTTGTTAAAACGATAACTGGCAAAAGGTATCGACAAAAAATAACAAAATTGAACCTAGTAGTGAAGAAAAAACCAAAATATATCTAAAGACTCGATAAATTAATTTTGTAAAAGTTGTTATACTCGGCCCCATGTTTCAAAATGTGTTTAAAACTATCTGAAAAACATTAAATAGTAGGTCCTACTTTACCCGCCGTATTCACCTGATCTGGCTCATTCAGATCACTATTTATTCCTATCAATGCAGCATTGGCTTTGAAAACAACACTTTCATTCTTACGAAGAAGTGAAAATTTGGCCTGATGAATAGTTGGCCTTAGAAACGAACAATTATTTTGGCACAGAATCCATTCTTCGACAGATTGAGAACCAGCGAAAAAAATTTCCAAAAGCTCACGCCAAAGTACGAAAAAGGTGGACTTTGGACCCTGTGAGTTCGCAATGAGCTTACAGGTTTACTAAGATAATAATAAAAATTATAAAAATGCGAATTCCTAAAGTTATATTCTATTCAATCAATAATAAAATCTTATTAGACATTTCTTAAAGATCATATTTTACTTTTAGCATAACAATTCTGTATGATCAGAGTTCAACAAAGTTTCGCTGCCGACGTATTTTATCACTCATGTATATATTTCATTTTTTGTAGGTCATGGACATAATCCTTCACTGCCTTGATCCAGGGCACTTGAAAGCGAAACCCTTGAATGACGTGTTCCCTGCCGTTTGTAGGTTTACCCAGGTAAGATTCTGCAATGACTAGAATAAATCTCATAAAAAAGAATGAAATAATTATCTTTTATATTGCTGATATTCGTAATCGAGTTGTTAGCTCATTAAACTACAGGAAACATGTTCTTATTTCCATACAAAAATATTCAGCTACAATTTAGAAATACAATTGAATATTCATAATGAGAGTTCAAGTCTACCTGATCCTTGTCTGAAACCTGATGTCAATACATAAAAAAAATGTGCTTAAAACTTTAATCATCTTTACAAGTAAAATAACTGTCTGTTCATAAGCCCAAGATTTTGAATCATGCACTTATTAAGGTTCTAAAAAGTCACTGTATCCTCGATAACTTGTGAAAATTGATTGTTGAATTTTTCTATTATTTTAATCTATAGGTCACGCATTGTTCAGCGACTCGCAGGATAGCAGTTGGCGGAAAAAATGGTCAAATGGCCCTTTACGAGCTTCGAGCCAACGTCAAGTGCCAGAACGTTTATGCTCACCAAGCACCAGTCACAGCCTGTTCTTTTTCCCCTGAAGGAAAATACCTGGTCAGTTATTCCTGTCCGGAAAATAAGCTCTGCTTCTGGCAGGTAAGTCTATACAACATGACTATCCAGTTCAATTCACGGACTGTAAAATCATATACAATTTCACAAAGTTTCACGTTTAACAACGTAAAGTTAATTGCTCATTGTCAGGTGATTGCTTAAGTGTGTTCTGACTGAACAAAAAATTTTCGTAAGCCGGTGAGGTAGGAATCTGTGACTCTTTTGAGGACTTCATTTTTATGAATACTTACTACTTTCCTTTTTTCTCATAATATATTTTTTTTTAATTCTGGAAATTATCTTCATTCTGTTTCTATTAGATTTTGAACTTTAATTGCTAGGTTATAAATTTTATCCTTAATATGTAGCGAGGTCTCTCGGAGTGAATAGAAAATTTTAACTCAATCTTAGTGTATAATTGGTTTTTTTTTTTTTTTTTTTTTTTTTTTTTTTTTTTTTTTTTTTTTTTTATTGTTTCTCAAGCTTTCGACCCGATTTCGGGGTCCTCATCAGGAACTATACAAAACGTACAACTTATTCAAACACAAATTTACAAACATGAAAAGCTGGAAATAAATAACAAACACAATAAATTACCTTAGGAGTATAGCACGCAACTGTTAAATATCCATGAAAAGAATTCGATCAAAGATCACTATCGAGAAACTAATGTAGCACACAATAACGAGCGAGTGCTTGTCTTTTTGTACATCATGGACGTTATGACAGAAAGTACAATCGTAATGCTATCGGAAACTAATACGCACACACACACACACACACAAATAAATATACACAAACCCATACAAAGACAGGCAAGGAAGAAACCAAATTACTATATGCCGATGATTTTAGTCATCAATCATCTAATTAGCTTCAAAACCTTGTCATAGATGGCATTGAGGTTTTTTGTGTCGGTTTGCCTATTTATACATTTCTTTGCATTCTTTTTATTATGTAGTATTTCTGCTACTCCTCTCTTATAATAATTTTTTCCCTGTCCAAAATTTTACCGTCCTTCCACTTAAAATCATGGTGAGTCTCAATTCTGTGGTCAGAAACCACAGAATGAGTCCCACCAGCGTGATTGATGTTATTTTTGTGTTCCCTGGTTCTCGTACCCAACTCCCTCTTTGTCTCGCCGATGTATATCGCAGGACAGGAATCACACTGTAACTCATAGACAACCCCCTGTACATCACTCTTACTCATAGCGTCTTTTCCTTTCTTAATAACATTCAAAGTAGATTTATTATTGACTTTATTGACTACAGTAAAACCTCTCTTGCGAGAGATTCGCTGGATTTCATCTGTGTGATTTTCCACATATGGGAAACCAAGCGAATCAGATCGGTCTACCAATAATATACTGCTGTGTAAATTATTACAGTCACTAGACCGAGCTCATGACAGATTTTTAATAACACGTCTCTTTAAATGCTTGTTGATCAAACCGTCCGGATAGTTGTTCTCTGTAAGTAATTCACGGACTTTTTTTAAATTCGAATGAACAAACACCTCATCTGATAATAACATAGCTTTGTCTACCAAACACGTAATAATTCCTATTTTATTAGCAATTGGATGTTTCGAATTAAAATCAATACATCTACGTGATGAGGTAGGTTTCGAGTACCAATTAAAGGAAAAACCTCCCTCTTTTCTCTGAACAGACAGTTCCAAAAAAGAAATGCCCTTATTAACTTCTTCTTCATAAGTAAACTGCAACCTTGGATAGTAAGAGTTGAAAATATTTAAAATGTTTTTCACTTCCATTTTTTGGAACAACGGTTAAAATGTCATCTACGTAACGAAAAAACAATACGGGCCTAAAGGGTAACATTGAAAGACAGTGCGACTCCAAATCCTGCATCACTAGATCAGAACTCTCGCAAGAGAGGTTTTACTGTAGTCAATAAAGTCAATAATAAATCTACTTTGAATGTTATTAAGAAAGGAAAAGACGCTATGAGTAAGAGTGATGTACAGGGGGTTGTCTATGAGTTACAGTGTGATTCCTGTCCTGCGATATACATCGGCGAGACAAAGAGGGAGTTGGGTACGAGAACCAGGGAACACAAAAATAACATCAATCACGCTGGTGGGACTCATTCTGTGGTTTCTGACCACAGAATTGAGACTCACCATGATTTTAAGTGGAAGGACGGTAAAATTTTGGACAGGGAAAAAATTATTATAAGAGAGGAGTAGCAGAAATACTACATAATAAAAAGAATGCAAAGAAATGTATAAATAGGCAAACCGACACAAAAAACCTCAATGCCATCTATGACAAGGTTTTGAAGCTAATTAGATGATTGATGACTAAAATCATCGGCATATAGTAATTTGGTTTCTTCCTTGCCTGTCTTTGTATGGGTTTGTGTATATTTATTTGTGTGTGTGTGTGTGTGTGCGTATTAGTTTCCGATAGCATTACGATTGTACTTTCTGTCATAACGTCCATGATGTACAAAAAGACAAGCACTCGCTCGTTATTGTGTGCTACATTAGTTTCTCGATAGTGATCTTTGATCGAATTCTTTTCATGGATATTTAACAGTTGCGTGCTATACTCCTAAGGTAATTTATTGTGTTTGTTATTTATTTCCAGCTTTTCATGTTTGTAAATTTGTGTTTGAATAAGTTGTACGTTTTGTATAGTTCCTGATGAGGACCCCGAAATCGGGTCGAAAGCTTGAGAAACAATAAAAAAAAAAAAAAAAAAAAAAATCAATCATACACTAAGATTGAGTTAAAATTTTCTATTCACTCCGAGAGACCTTACTACATATTTTAATAATTACACGGAGTTTGAAATTCGACACTATTTTATCCTTAAATGGCCATGTTGAGCATATGAATTCTTACGAAAATTATGATTGTGGAATGGTTTTTAAGGTAGTACTTATCTCAGAAAGGAATAAAGTTAGTCGTTAGAAATCAAGCGAAGTTGTCACTAATGCCCGAATACATTCAATTGTTCGGCAACGTTGCAATACGACAATCGACATACGCAGAACTATCGATATTGTGTATAGTTATGATGTTCACTGTTCAATACCTTCAGTACATATCGCTTTTCTTTTTTAATTTGACCTAACCCATCCATAATATGCATACACATTATGTCGATGGCCAACAGTTCCTAGTAGCAGTCGAGTGTGACGTTGCCAAGGTTTTATATTTTACTATGTGACATTTCACCTCGTGATTTTTTTTTGTGTTTTCTAACAAAATCGAAAGTATAAATCAATTTTTTGGAATTCTTATCGTTTCTTTGGATAGTACCCGTCGATTGTGTAGTTTTTTACAAAAATCCATCGACCCATTTAAATTTCACAGAGGAATATGCAGCAAAAATTTCTAACTCCCATGAGAAACATTGCATTTTCGCAATTTTTTTCTAAAAAACTTAGAAGTCAAATTTAATGAGATTTTGCATGAAGCCTAAGGAGGCTTCAAAGATTTCACTTGCGAATTTCCAACAAAATCTATCTTTATAGTATATTATGCTCCGAGGACTATACGGCCGTCTTTATGGGCCGATCGTGATGTTCGCAGGACAGGTCGAAAGACCATGCGCGCCGTAGGCGCGCATGGTCTGATGACATGTTCTGTAAATATCACGATTGGCACATGAAGACGGACATGTATTGTCCGACGTGCATACGATATTTTATGCAAAACCAATAATAACGAGCGATGAGAGGTCTACTGTGAATATGATTGTAATGGTTTCGCTCACCGACACGGCGAAACAACGAGCCCTATGTTTTGCTATGTTTATATTGTAGATGTAAATAGGATGTGTGAGGATTAATTCGATGGGTGGAAGAGGGGGGAAGGTTCGGTCGACGGAGCACCTGGGCGGGCGCAGGAGGTGAAGCTTACGTCGGGGTCCAGGGGCGGAGCCCCCGCCGGGGGTTCAGGGGGCGGAGCCCCCTGATTATCACAAAACGTAATTTTTAAATGAAAAAAAAAATTTAATTTGACGTCATTAATCATTACAAAATTACATGTATTTCAATATCAAGTCGAATTTCATGTTCTATAGAATATTTTGTTTCAATTTCAAAAATTTTCATTATAAAAAATAATTTATAATTTAAACAAGCGTGTAATGTTAGATTGGATTCGGGTTTTATAGAATTACTTTGTGTGAATCGTAAGAATTTTAATGTTTTCATTATCGACAGGATAATAAAAAGTTTCCGTCACCAGTCTTCAGAATTAACACTTTTATTTTTTCACAATGAAATATCAAATTTACATTAATATGTATTCTTTAACGAATGATTTATGAATTATTTTTCTTCAGCATTGTTTGAATGAATGATAACGTTTTCGATCGAACAATTATTGAATGTCAATCCAAAACTTTGCCCTGGTTGAACAAAAATTTGAGAATTCGATCTTTGAATTGTACTAACGTTTTCTGTATTTTGAATATGAATCTCTTCACTTTTTGATTCAGTGTTTGAAGTGATTGTGCTCGAAATAATTTTTTCAATTTGTTTTTTGTTTTGGATTGACTCTTCAACGTAACCTTCAACAACCGCGGTT
Organism: Platygaster robiniae; assembly: GCA_028476575.1. Lineage (NCBI taxonomy): Eukaryota > Metazoa > Arthropoda > Insecta > Hymenoptera > Platygastridae > Platygaster > Platygaster robiniae. The sequence continues at coordinate 20,768,870 of CM052026.1, forward strand.
GATTTCTATCCACCGTGGCGTTTTAGGTTCGTCATGCTCACACCAGAATCTGCCAGTAGGGTTGCAGAGGAGCGCTTGAAAGCGTGTCCAGAGTGATTTTCAGGGTTCGGTAATTCCAAAAATCGAGCAATGTCCCTTGGCATCTCCGCAATTTTATGCTTGCCAATTGGTTGCGCTGAGCATTTTCCTTTATTGAATTTCAAAAAAAATTTGTCGATTTTCACATAGGATGGTCGTAAAGCCATGTATTTTTTAACGAGTGGGACATGTTCTTCACTGATAACAAATCGCCGTGGTTTCGATGTTTTAGTGTCAGGAATATTTACTGTGAGAAGATTTCCTTGCTCCTTGACATAGGTGATTTTTGTGTCCAAAATTTCTTTTCCGCGGCACGCTCCGTAGATTCCAAAAACCAAAACTACCTGTGAATATTAGTTCAACTTGAGTATAAAATTAAACTTTGAATAATCCTCTTTTTCCGTATATAAATGAACGATTTTGTACTCTTCTTCCCATTTTAAAGTGTTTTAACATTAAAATGAATCTTGTATTTTATCAAATTATTTTTTTTATGATACAATAAATTTTACAAATTCAAAGAAAATAATTTCATACAATTCGAAGTTAAATTTTTAATCTAATTTGAAAATGGTACGGTTAATTATTTTTTTATCAACTAAACGTTTCGTTTTTAACATTTGAATTTTATTAAATTAAAAATTAAATTTTATAATGAAATTGCTTTTTTTCGTATACGACTGAATGATTTCACTCACTTTTGTCAGTAAATAAATGTCGTCAGGTGCACTTTCCAAAAACTTCGTCATCTCTGCCGTAGTGAAAACTTCAGATTTCTTGTTTTCGAATCCTTTACTTTTATTTTTCAAAATGAAAATCAGCTGGGAATATTTCGTAATGTCAACATTATCGTTAAAGAGGAGCGTTGTCTTTAACATAGAATAAAATGTCTAAAGACTTGTGGGAGCATATTTTGTTGACAACTCGTTGAAATAGGCGATCAAAACTGTTTCGTTCACGGATTCGATTTCGTTTTTTTTCTTGCAATTGATAAATTTCTCGTACTCATTTTCGTACAATGTTTTCGATTTTGGAGGCATGTCGAATTGTCGTGCCTCTTCGGCAGCCAGCATTATATGGCGTGGCAAAGATTCGTCCATGATTTTCAGTTTTTTAAACTATTTTTAACGAAAAATGGCGAATTACAAAGCACAACAAAACACAAGTGTATAGGATATTGACAGTTGTCGCGAATAGTTACCTCGCTCACGAACGGGCACAAACGCGCTTGCGTGCGGGAGAACCTATAGTGTATATCTATATATATGACATTCCTCATAATGTCCGATTTTCTGGGCCATAATGGGTGTCTTTATAGCCAGTTTTGACTACTATACGCCGGTCGGTAAGCGAAATCATTATGATAATTTCACAGGGGGCGTTCTTCGCTCGTTATTGCTGGTTTTGCATAAAAGGTTTTAAGTAAGTACTACCTTGAATTTTGGGATACCTAAATTATAAAAATATAAATTATGCTAAGCTTATAGATATTTCTGGTAAGGTTTTAGTTGCTAAGATTTTATTATAAAAACAAAAGGGAATGTCCTTAGGGTTACCAGATTCCATTGGAGCAGAACTGATCACGTTTCCGCCCACCCCCCCCTTCCCGCTCTCTTTCCTTAAAATATATTCTCGTATGTATCAGAAGATTATTTGTCATACATCGCACTTGTGGTAAATTGATGTATGACAAGAAAAAGTTCATTCTGTGTTATCTAATCCGTTGGGAATGGAATTAATGATTTCTGCAAATTAGATTCCCTAGCAACGGCGGTCCGAGACGGTTTCGAAACAGTTCCGAGAGCAACGCTCTCGGTGGTTCTCGGAACTGTCTCGATCCATCTCGGAAATGCCTCGATGGCTCTCGGCCACTCTCGGGATTTCGAGCAATATTTTCTTATGCATATTAAACTTACAAACTTATTTTTTTTATCAAAGTTTACGTTCATTATGATTTGCTTGGGCTATAAATTGGTTTAAATCGTAATTTGCCCTTTAATAATTAATTTTCAATAATATTACATTCGACAATAGTGTATCCGATAGTATCCGATGTCGGTCAGATTATACAGATATTGATTTGACACCTACCTCCGTGGAGTCAGTTTTTTTAATCAAATAGATTTTAAATGCAAAATACTTTCAATCGAATGGTCAAAAATTATTTGATTGAATGTATTGGAGTATTTTAAAAGAGTGAAATACTAAAATACATTTACTTCAGAACTCCCAAAGTATCGAAATAATGTTATTTCGTTATTTCCAAAGTATCTCTTGATACTTGTATTTGAAGTAATCATAAGGCATGATCACTTCAAGTTTCCAATTGGATACTTGAATTACGCTGCATATGTTATACTTTTTGTCTAAATAATCGCTCATTGTTTAAACAATTTAGAGTGAGCGAAAAAAATTTACATGGATTGATTAATAGAATCATACGTCAGAGGGACTTTTTGTTCATAAGAGAGTTTTCGAATTTTTTAAACAACTTTTAAAATTATTTTTTCATCAATGAAATTCTTAATGATATTTCACCAAATTGCTATATTCCTGCAATTCATCACCATTTGCCATTTTATTTACATATTGCAAATGTTTTACGTAATGCTTTACGTGTATATCGTTTTTCATTTTTATTCAAAGAATTACCGAATGTTTAAACAATTTGTATTAAAAAAAATTTCTATGGATTTTTAATTTTCATCAAACGTTATGAGCACTTCGTATAATACAAATGATCTGAAATCCTTTTTAATGCGACAAAAAAATTCTTTAAACAATTGAAAAAAAATTATTATATTTTGGAACCAGTAATAAATTCAAATCAGGACTTTTGTATTAATAGACAGGAATTTTTACATTTTTACAAGAGCAACATTTTTTTTTTTTTTCAAATTACTTGGAACATTTTTATTATAAACGAGACTTGAGGTGCTTTTTACGGCAAACTGCAATTGCGAAATTCGAGCTTAAAAGTAGAGTACTCAATTTATGACATGTCGAGCTTATACATTTCAGTAAGAGTACAAAAATTTTTAAACACCTGTTCTTGTACTCTCGTAGGTAATGTTAGTGAAGAATCCGTAATATTCAAAAGCTTGTCTCGAATTTGATTGATATTTATATAAGTCGTTCCACCTGGCTAATTTGTCGGAAAACCTATTCGGAACAAATGAAAAATGAAATATATGAGTGGTTTGAAATTCAAAAGGAGTCCCCAAAACTGCCTATACGATAGATCTTAAGATATATAGCCTATACCCTAGAGAATAGTAAATAGAGATTATCGAATTTCTGAGAAGTCACGTTGTTTATTCAAAAAAATGTCTGCATTCCCGAAATATCTTTCGAAAGAAAAATGTTGAAAGTATAGTGTAGATAAGCTAATTATTTTAGACATATTATAGATTTTGAAAATGAAAAGCTTCTTGTTTCTAAGACGTTGAGTGAAACGGTTGCAATATGCAGAACAAAGGACAGTCGGTGATAAATTACAGGGTCATTGCAGTTTGCCGTAAAAAGCGAGTTAAATCTTAGGTCTTGTTAATAAAAAAAATATTCCAAGTAATTTGAAAAAAAAAATCTTGCTCTTGTAAAAATGTTTCCTGTCTATCAATACAAAAGTCCTCGTTTGAATTTATTACTATTTTTAAAATAAAAATTTTTTTTAAATTGTTTAAACAATTTTTTAGCCGCATTGAAAATAAATTCAGAACAATTTAATTTTATGAAGTGCTCATTACGTTTTATGGAAACGAAAAAGTCATAGAAATTTTTTTCACTAGAAATTGTTTAAACATTCGGTGATTGTTTCGATAAATATAAAAATACGATCGATTCGATCAATCCGACGAATCCGGCAGTCATCGACAGTGGTGTGTACATCTAATAGCGAACAAGTAGCGACAATTCACTCCGAGGGCGTCCAAGACGTTTCCGAGACAGTTCCGAGAATAAGCTCTCGGACCGCCGTTGCTAGGGTTTCAATTCTTCATTATTATTACTGAGAAAATTACTCAACCAGGCAGAGTGCATTTTGTTTTCATGAAGGTTTGACAACCATGCATGTCACTTTTCTCAAGTTTATTCAATCTTTGTCATGTGATGTTACGCTAATTTTTCCGACATTATATGTATTATCTATTTCCGATCACATCTCAATAACAGTACTATTAATGATTTCTGATAAAATCCTTGAAGTACAAATGGAATTCCAAACTGCTTTTTTCATATTCACCATTACTTTCTTTTTATCTTCTACTATATAATATCTATATATAACGAAGAATGTATGTTCGTATGTCATCGCATCACGCGAAAACGGCTGGACGGATATTCGAAATTTTTTCTTTTTCGTCATGGTATGTAGATGGTTTATAGCTGAAGAAAATTTCAAATTCTGTTAAAACACTGGGAAAAAAAGGCCGTGCCGCCATTGCTTGACAACGTAGCGCGATCCATGCTACTGACGCATTATCGGCAATGTTAAATCGACATTGTCGGTCCGGATCGGTACCACTTTGCACGTTGCTAGCACATCAGCGCTGCTGAGCACTGTGCAGTGTTAACCCACTGTGGGTCTTAGCCATGTTCAACTGAAAAGTCCTTGCATATGACTTTTTTCACTTGATTATAATAGATCGACCTAACACGAATCATTAGAGCCAGAAAACAAAAAAAATACAGCGGGCCCTTTTTGAAAAAAGCTGTTTTTTATGTCTAGCGCAGCTTCTTACGATTAGTATGAATCGAGTTTTTTGTAAAAATTTTCCATTTGTCTTTTTTTTTACTTAATTATTAGTAGTTGGGTTTAAAACAAATCATTTGAGTACAAACAAAAATATTTAGGAGTCGATCCTTTTCGAAAAGTCCTTTTTTTGTCTAGCGCAGCTTTCCATTATGGTTATTGACCAAATTTTTTTTAGAGATGTTTGCATTACAGACGAAATTAAAAAAGAAGACGCCAGTGATTTATTTTTATTAATAATAAAGTTGTATGTTAGGTATTAGCACATTCTTTCATCAAATAAATTAAAAAACCCGGTGCATGTAATACTGCTTGCCGTATATGTAAAAAACAACTTTTTGCGGAAAAGGCTCGTCGAATATTTCAGTTTTCTCTCTAGGATGATTTTTTCTAAATCTAACCATTATTATCAAGTTAAAAAGGTTATGTGACAAGATTTTATCAAAAAATTTAGTTCATACCCATCGTGAGAAGCTGCGCTGGATATAAAAAAAAAAAATAACTTTTTTAAAAAAAGGCCGGCTAGATTTTTTTATTTTTTAGCAAAAAAGATTCGTGTTAGGTCGATCTACTATACTCAAGTGAAAAAAGTCGCATACAAGGACTTTTCAGTTAAACATTGATCAGCCCTACCGTCAACCGTGCTGTACCTGGTTGTACCCGTTGTACTAAGCTGTAAATTTGTTATATACATTTATTTATTATTGTTTTTTATCTTATTATTAAAAGTTTCCTTGCAGTATGATTCTTGGTTCCTTTTTTTTTGACTATATAAATAATGATTTTCGTCTAAGGTATTGAAAGGATTTTAGTTAAAAATGTTTTTTCAATTTTCGCGATTGTTGAAAAAAAAAACTTATTATTCCCATTGCAAACTTATTATCACATAGCATGAAATTCACTTTAGGGTTAATTTAAACACCGAAATAATAGACGTCGTTCGTAAATTATTTGTACATGTGTAAGGAAGGAAAAGTACTTTAACATTTATTATCAGGCAATAAATTTATTTTTAAAATGGCTATAAAAATTAAAAAGTGAAATTATTATTGTGTCTACCTCTACAAATAAGAATATGAATTAAAAAATATACAGTTTTATTATTATTTGTATTTTTACTTTATGATAATTTTATGTATGTATTTACTATATAATTATTATATTTTTTATATATATTTATTTATTGTACAATTGATGACGAGGGTTCAAAAATTGTTATAATTGCAGATTCTTGATAAGGGCCTGGTAATTGAACAATAAGATAATAAAATGGAATGATGGATTTAATCGGTGTTACCTTTTTTTTTTTTTTTTTTTTTTTTTTTTTTTTTTTTTTTTTTTTGAAAAAAAATTTTGACTCATCATACAAACATTACTATATAATTCATCTTTGATGCGCTACTGTAGCTGTCTTTATTATTCTCCAACCATGAATCAAGTATGATTAGATAGATAATTTTATGCAGAACAATTATGTAGCAAAAAAATTATTGCACGAGCAATAGAGATAATGATATTGAACAAGAACTAACTTACCCCTGAATTGACCAGGGGTTAAGTCTTGCCCCACCCCCGAATACGAAAACTCAGTTTTAGACTCAGGAGATTCCTTAAAACGACTCCTCAACATTTTCAGCATTCAAGTATTTTTTAAGTAAACGGTAATGTATGGGCTTATTTACTGTATCATTGGCTAATGAAATCTTTTCTCTCACAGTTAGTACATACACTATTCCCCCGTAACAATTCACACCGAAACAATTCAGTCGTCCCGCCGCGTAATGCACCCCGAAGAAAAATTTAACAGTTTTGAAACTTTCACCTTCTGTGCCATCATTAGCCGGGCGATGAATTGCCGGTTTGATGGAGACTTTTCAGTAACATCTGAAAAATGTGGAGTTTATTCTCCAATATTTTTCAGTCCTTCGTCATCCGGGGCACCAACTGTTTCTAGCAGTTTCTAGATACGGTCATACGGCATGCCCGGGCGAGTCCCAATTATTTCCCAATATTTTCAAAGTGTACGGAGGCACTGAATTGTTATGGGGGAATAGTGTATTTGAATATATTCCTCAAAACTATAGTAATTTTTGTTCCCGAAGGAAAGATTTCAAAGAAACATTTCTAATATTTATTATGTTTTGAGACTCAAGCAGGCCATGCTTCTTTTTACTATAATTATAGTAAAATTTAACCTTCGGAAATGCAGAATCTAAAAGACGTTTATGAATAAGAAATGGCTTATTGGAACTACTGTTTTAACACTTACAATCAGAGAAGTGGGTGCTCGAATCAGCTCATGCACGCTTAAGGTAATTCTTGCCGGTACTGAAAATGTTGTCAGAGGCAGCTCCATCAGCCAGTAGTTACGAATTCAACAGCAACTCACAGCTGTTGCGAGCACTTTATTGTATTGCGGTTCTTCAACCGATATACTAGATGTCGGCATGCGCAATCTATTTATTGCTCAATCAAGCATTACATATTACACTCGAACTCCAATACAACGATCTCCGATACAATAATGTATTCGATACGGCGATGCGCTAACTCCAATATAACGATGCGGATGCCTCTCTCTTTACCCTCACTCTTGATACTCGCAGTGCACGGTAACATTCTACTCTTGCATGTGAGACTCACAGACAGCGTGCACACAGTGAAAATGATGCGGTGGTGGGAATCTCTCCAACCATCGTTGTATCGGAGTAGACTGGGTTCGAACGCATCGTTATATTGGAGTTTGAGTTTATACAGAATTCAGCGCTCAGAGAAAATTAGCTTCAGCTTTGCCTTGTGGTTGATTCGACTGCAAGCCAAAGCTGGATCGGCTAAGTCCTGTTTACAACGTCGCTGAAGTAGAGCCAGCGACCATTTGAAATAAAGCCTGCATCCACCGAATACGTTTTTATTAGTTTGCTGAATCAATCGTAAGATGAGCAGCGTCTGCTATAATAAAGGCCGATTTGAGCACCCATTTTTCTGACAATGAGTGACGGTGTGTGGTAATTTCTCCAAGAGTATTTTTCTGAGTGCGGGAAAAACGCGAAGAGCGGGCAGTTTTTCTCTGAATTCGAATAACGTTCGTAAAACAAAAGATAAAACAAGTAAGAAATGTAGAAGTAGGCGTATTTTTAATGTAATGAATGTTTGTGCAAAAAAAATAGTTTGCAATGGTACCAATCTGTGAGTGATTGATTACAGCGACCGTTTTTTTAAAGGCAGAATTCTCACAGTATATAAAGCTGGTAATATAACTTTAATCAATCGTTTTTACTTCCGAGAATTAAATTTAGTTGGGAGAGCATAGGGCATAGCGGGGTAATTTTTATATTTCAATTTTTTCGCATATAAAAAATGTCAATACTGTGCAATTATCTTTTCAAGAGTCTTTTGTAACTCATTCTAATTAAAGCAACTTCAGAAGTTCAAAAATCATGTGAGTAGTAAATCATGTTTTTTGACGATTTAGGGTAAAAATGTTGAACATCGTTATGCTCCAAGAATGAGGCATAACGGTATACTTCGTTCTCTTTGTCAAAACATTTTTTTGCATTGTAAATAACTGCATGAGAGGTATTTATTATCGATAAGTAACACATTCAGTTGTTGTGGAAAGTATTTTTATTATTCAACCATTTAAAAAAGTGACGTATCATGAAAAATTTCTTGAAGAAAACCTTTCAACTTTTTGAATCTCTTTTGACTTTGTTTTTGAATTTCAATCTTTAACTTTGTGATACGTAACTCCGGAAATAAATATATTAACATTTCAAAACTGGTGAATGAAGTACAGCTTTCATCGTCAATTGCATTTGGAGTTTGCTGACTGCAGTAGGTCATACCCCGTTACGCCCCTCTCGTTATGCCCACGGAAACACTTTTTTTTTATTTACATTCGCCAAAAATGAACTAATGCGTGGAATGAACAACGCATGTATGCAACGTAAAGCTGAAACAACGTGTTATAGCTTGGATAGAACCTAATTTTCATAAAACACTAATAAATATTACTAACTTGTATGTGGAAAACATTGGAAAATGTAATTGACCATGAAACACAGCACACATGTCGCAACTATTATGCCGGATTTACTTGCAAAATGTCGTTTATGATGTACAACTATGTGCATGTGAATTTGAGCAGATGACGCAACATTGTAGGAGAAATATGGATATCACCCCGTTATGCCTACCATATTACCCCATTATGCCCCATACTCCGTTATGCCCCATACTCCCCTATTCCTTTTTTAAAATGATGAACTGAATTTCGTGACATTTATTTCTGAGGACGCGCGAAGTTGGCTGCATGTCGATTTTTTTGTAAACAAACTGAAAAAAATTGCGAACTCGCTGTGAGAATGAGTGGTTAAAAATAATAAATAAAAAAAAATCTTAGCTCACGTCATGATGCTTGGTTTTTTTTCAACTTTTTAAATCAATATCGAAAAATGACATGTTATTGTTTTTGTGAGCATAATGAAATTTAGAGGCTAATGTAAATTCCGTGGTTGACATTTGATGAAATGTCATCTTAAAAAATGTTCCGTGCTTGAAGAAAACACAATATAAAGTGCTTTGAAAAAAAAATTATAAATAATCATTGTTGTTTTTCTCGGAAAAACCAAACTCGCATGTTTGTTTACTTTTTGAATTTTTCAAAGTGATGTCCAGCAATATGTCTTATTTGTTCAGTTTGTCGCATGAAAAATTGTTTTTTCAATTTCATTAATATACATATTTTCATGAAATTATACAAAAAGTGTCTTTTTTTGAAATAATTTTAAAATTTAAATGTTTAAAATTTGTAATCCAAAACTTGAATTTGAAGGATATAAAAAAAACTTGAATTTCGAAATTTTTATATTGACATACAAAATCGATTAGAAATTCCATAAATTGTTTTAATAAAAATTAGTTTTTACTGCTAAACATAATCACACAAAATAATAATAATTAATAACTTCAACAATTCATATTTTATATTTTTTCGAAAAATTGTAAATTATTTTTTTCTATACGAAAATTAAATCATTTAATATTGGATAATTGAGAATAATAAATTAGAAAAGAATCATTCGTTTTATTCATTAAGTTCATTGAAGTTGTAATTTACTATTTTATTTTATTTATTTATTTTCAATGACATAATCTCTAATTTGTTTATTTTAGTTATCATTTATCAAATAACATTCAATTATAATAGTACTATACATCAACTCATTGATATTATATATAGTATTACATCATTCGAATTATGAATCGTGAAAGATTTTCCTCGATATGATAAAATAATATTTCAATTACTTCAAAGATCAATTTAATATTTTAATTATAATTACAAATCATTTCATTTTTTTTTTTATCAAATTTGAGTATGATGTGTATACATATATGTATTAAAAGTAAGAAATGGATATATATTTGTTTTTTACTAATTTGAAAAAATTCTACTTTCAGGGTATCCTTACAAAAATGAATTTTGTCTGTTAAATTTCCAAATGTACGTAAATATTTTTTGAAGGAAATTACTCACAATACATTAAATGTTAATACTTAATACCCATGATCAATCATAGCAGAGCCATATTATTGGAGAGAATAAAAACTTTACTTCACTTTTTCTTGTTCAAAAATTTGTGAATTAAATATTTTTCAAAAGTTTTTTCAAGTGTAAAAAAAATGGTGTTTAAAATTGACCACTGAAAAATACATAACATGTGGACAAACCAAAATTTGAATGATTATAACGAGAAAAAAAAGTATTGATATCACCAGGTAACAAAAATGTAGCAATTTATTTTCAAAATAGCCATTTTTGTTCATAATCCATCAGTATCATTATACAGGCAGAATAACAAAAAGACGTATCTATATAATAAAATATCAGAAAGATAGAAAAGCGGTTTCTTTTTTTTTTATTCATCTCATTCATATTTCAGGTTCAGGTAAGGTAAAAAATTGTTAATGAAATTTTTCAAGGGCATCTTATTTGTTGCTTCACTGTGAAAGTTTGGTGAATTTTTCATGAAAGCATATTGATGTTTTTAACGTGTACCCTAAATGGAATTTTTCCCAATGATTGCTCTTGAAATTTTATATACGTGATAGAAATTATTCCACAAATCTTGGTAAAATTATAATAATTTGTTGTTTGTTCTGTGTATATTGGAATAATATAAAATCATTCACCATGATGAAATACGTGCTATATTAATTCCCAACAAAACAGCTTTGACAGATCTTATTTATTTTAAATTTTGTGGAAATAACAAATTATTGATTGATCATTAAATATTTATTTGGCTAACACTTATTTGCGAAATCAATTTCAGACTCTGTAATGCAATTTTTCCATATTTTAAATGTAATCATCAGATTTTATTGTATGATTCGATCCCTAATAAATTTAATGGTGCTTCCAAGCAAATCGACAACCTCTCGAGCAAAACCCAAGCGCGCTCTACGCAAATGATATCAAATCAAATATTCTAATTGTTTGCAGCAACATTTGCTCACTAACAAAACCAGATCGGCCTGCTCGAAACCGCTATTCAACAGTCAGTTATTTTGAAAGTTTATATACTTTTTTAAAATTTTGCCCAAATGATGGTACTTGTATCGTGCACCCTACGGGCGCGCACATTTGATCTGGTAGAAAAAATTGTAGAAACTTACGAAATTTATTATAAATTCGGAGATTTTTATTCTAGGGAATCAATGTGAATAAAAAGAACTACATGATCTTGGACACAAGACAGAGCATTAGACTAAGTTCTTAAAACGTGTACACATTTGTTTTCCAACAATAACTATTCCCTGTTAAACTTGTTTTAGCTATGACTCAACAGGTTTCAAAGCAAACTTTTGAAGAAATCGGCATTGAACCATTGTAAAGGAGTTTCCGATTATAGCCAAGTTCATTTAGCTTTATTCCAAGTTTGATTTTGGGATTCTTTAAAAATATACGATGTAAACGAAGCGAATAAAATCACGAAAAATTATGTTTACAAAAAGTCATACCCTCAACCCAGTAATAGATATTGTACTAGTTCTTGAAAAGAAAAGGCGAGGCAAACCAAAAACGAGAAGACCGTCAACTTTTTATAATAAATTCGCGAAGTCACTATCAAAATGTATGTGCCGTTTCATGTGTATTATGAATATTATGATTCTTATGTCGAAATTTACCTATCAATAATTTTTTGAGTGGCATGCCTCACCGGGCGTGCAAAATAACTGAAGTACGAACATAGAAAACAACATGAAACATAGTGTTTGAAAATTGCTATTCAATCAAAACTCTCATTTCGCATGAATAAAGGTATGCTATGTCCAAGATCATGCAGTTCTTTTTTCTTAACTTTCTTCAACAGAAAACAACTTTTTTTCATAAATGGAGTTGATTCTTGAAAAATCCTGAAAACTTAAAGAATATCAACATGAAAATACATCCAAACCATTATTTCAGAGATTTATTTCTCGACAAAGATTAATAAATATCTAGCTCATACATGAATGTGGTGACTGTTTTTTTTTTTTTTTTAATTGTTTTCTCCAACAAAACTCAGAATTAAATAAAAGTTTCAACTTTCTTTGATCGCCTGTAACTAGATCTACATAGAAAGTTAAATTCTCAGCCCTGAAAATCATGGAAAACTTGAAGATTGCCAACATAAAAAAATAACCCTAAAACCTTTAGATTTTATTATTCAAAAATAGAAGATCTTGCTTAAAAAAAGGCATATTATCTCTAAAATTGAAGGCACCAATCGAATAAGGGGTTTTGCGCTCGACCTTGGCTTGGAGCGGCAAGCAAAGGTTCGAGCGCGAAACCCCTTATTCGATCGGTGCCTTTAATTGCCCTTTTAAATGTAGCTCCTTTTCTTCATTATAGTACAAAGCTTTCAGAATCTGCGAAAAACTGTAGTATTTGAGAGCTAATGAGTATTTCCTGAATACCAAAATCAAATCTTTATAAGTCTTGGGGAACTCAAACGATATAAACATTTAAAAACGCACGAACCATGATGCCAGAGAGTTTACAATCTACCAAAATTTTCAAGTTCTTTCTCAATAAAAGGCATAATTTTTTTATTCGATGAAATTATTATACTAATAAACAATATCGTCTTTTCACACTTTTTTCTCGAATTCAATTCCTTGGAAAATTTCCCATTCACTTCAATGGTCGCAAGTCCACTGCATATTCAAATGACTAAGCGTTTCTGGTAACCCTAAGCGCACGTAGAAAATTCTGCGAAACAAAATAGATAAAATGGATCTAACTTAAGTGTTAAATAAATCAATTGCAGCAAATAAGTAGCGGGATGTTCGGCCTCGGGAACTCACAAACCCGTTGTGTGAAATCGTACAGCACGGCGCCGGTCAACGACGTCGCAAGATTGAACCCTATGCGATTGGCCCGTTTGATCTGGATTAACAATCGTGTCGCCTCGCTTATGCTAGCCGATGGTTCCGAAACGCGTTTTAACGTTTAAAGTAAAACCAAAAAATCTTAAATTAAAACAACGCCTGAAAATAGAGTTGCACATGCTGCGCTTGTAATATTTTTATAGCTTCTTTGGGAACGAAATTCATTGCGACGACATTTGGTAGCGACTTATTTCTAACGACGTGAATTTCTAAAAGTAAAAGTTCAAAAAGGGCCGAGATACTTTTTGACAAGGCCAATTTTTTTCTAACTACGTGAAGAAATGAACGTTACAGTAACTAAATACGTTAAGTTTTCTGTAGTTTTCTTCGATAATTTGACATTTTTGGAAAAAGAGAAAATTTACACAAATTTTTTGATTTCTGAAACAGAAATATTTAGGAATCCTTGATACGTTTGAGAAATATTTGAAGGTTTAAACTGAAAAATAAATAGTTTTTTGGAAATATTAACTGTATTTAAAATTTTCTATAATTTCAGTTTCAAGAAAAATTGAAATCATACCACACACATTTCTCAATTTCTTGGATTTTTTGATATTGAGTTTAGTAGTGTTTGAATTTAAGTGAAAACATGTCAAAGTAGTAAGCTTAGAACTAAAACTCACCGATCAAAGTATGTGCAATTCGCAATTTGAATAAAAAAAAAAAAAATTAATTAAGTTCAGAAATTTTATAATTATCTTGAGTATGTTAAATATGTAGGATACAAATTTTAGAGCCATCAAAATTTTTAAATTCATGCAACAATAAAAAAAATAAGAAAAATCAGTGAACTTCACGTCGTTGAGGTCGTTTTTTTTCTTCGTGAGGTATTGCTTTTTGTGTCCAAAAAATTTCATCGTTAGGTTAACCTCTTCTATAGAACTGTTTTCATTATGAGAAATATATTTGTAAAAGCCCGAACAATAACTCGCACACAGAACATTTAGCTACCTTATATGTTATATGATATCAAATATTGAGAATCGCCATAATGGTATTTTTACCAAGTTCATGAACTACCAAACTTGTTGTTATTGTAAAAAAAAAAAAAAAAAAAAAAAAAAAACATTTTTGATCACGTAAACTACAGCATGATATTTTCTTAACCAACTTTGGCAATTTTATTGGCCTATACATTGAACACGTGTCTATTTCCTTATTTATTCTTCCCGGTCCATTCTCTTCAATTTTCTTGTATGCAAAGCATGTACAAATTTACGCTTTTGTAACTTATCATGGCTGGAATTTTTTTACATTTATTCATTGCGAAGGTTGATTCAATGTCAGTCAATAATTTTCGAATTTGTTCTATCAAAGAATTGTTATTATTTCGTAATATTTAAAGTAAGCGTTTTGCTATTGTAGTACTTCTGCGAACGATGAAGTGAAACATCTTTCAAGATTATTGTAGTCGATGTTGAGATGGCCATTTTTTGTTGTGATCTTTTTCAAAGTTTATCCATCAAAAGCGATGAATTTGTAATGTATAAAATGCATAATGCTGGACGTATCTCGTACGTGAATAGAGAGTGTTCACTGTAAATATTCAGCTGAAATCGAATTGTATTATTACTATAAAAATATGTACAACGTTAACTGTGTTATGCAAATGAATAGAAAAAGTGAAATGCGGTGTTATGTGTTATGATTTTGACCTACAAATTATGCCACTGTCTTCTTTGTTTATTCCAATCATAATATTTCTTCTACAATTTTTCGACGTAATATTTCTCATTATCAAAAAAATGGATGTATTTCAAAAATATACATGTTGTAACTGATTAGACGGAGTTCCATCTGGCATCACGTATCATGAAAGGTACTTACGGAAATCTTAAAAATTAATAAATTTTTAAACTTTTAAAATTGTATATTGAGATTAATGTATTAATTTTTATTTAATTATTTAATTAATAATGATGAATGTTAATAATATTGTATGTATTGTACAAATTTTTTATTACAATGTATGATAGAGTTTTTTAATTCTTGAAACGCAGTCGCGTTTCATACGTCGTTAAAACAGAAAACTGCACAAAACCGGTCGCGTGTATATTTACAGAAATAATCTAGTCTCGTCTTTTTTTAACGCGAACGTACTTACGTAGCGCGAGAGAGAGAAGCATAGACGTTTGGGAAAATCTGCTACGATCAATGATCAGCTGTTTTTCCCAGACTCAATTTCTCCACCCTTCAATTTTCATACAAATAGCTGATGGGAATCTTTGATAATCATGTATTAGTATAATATAATACATGTATAGCCTTTTTCGTTATGTATCGATTGGTGTCGATTGTCATTTGATGTTTGACTTTGATTCGATTTTTTTCAAACATTCTATTTACGTTCAATCTGAAAAAATGTATCAGAAATACCAAGAAACTTTGAAAACATAAAAAAAAACATAAAGTTTCAACTGATTTTTTGCAAAGCAGTTGAAAAAATAATTATAATAAAAATTTGATTCATATGAAGTCTGTGTTTCTCTTGGTCTTGGTAGGAAATATGAATCAAAATTTAAAATTTTTCGGGAGTGAATACAATAATAAAATATTAAGTATTCTCTTTCGGAAAAAAATGAATTTCATAAAAGAATAATGATACTGTTTTCGAGTTTTTTCGTTTTCGTGATAGATTTTTTTCCTAAGAATCTTTCTTTCTTTTATTTTTTCTTGAAACGTAACAAAAGTTTTGCATCGTCAATTTTTTTTCAGTCAAAATTATTTATCGTGTACAGTAGAAAACTAGAAAATTAGTGGTTTATTTGTCCTCCAAAAAATTAGTCCATCACTACACAAGTAGAACAAATATAAAATTATGTATGACGTTTTCATGGACTTGCTTTTCTACAATCAAGCTAATGCTTCAGTGCAAACAATGGTTCCCCGAAAAAACACGTTTTATTTTTTAATAAGTAATTAGAAAGGCTATACCAAAAAAATCTGGCACTTATTTGAATGAGACGTCGAATAAAATCTGATGTTACTTTGCAGTGAAGAACACCATTATGGCCAGCTCCTGTACTTTTTGTTTTTGTGCAAAGATCTACTAGTGTAGAAAAAGAGCTGGATCGGCGACATAGTCTTAAAATGACGATGAGTGGTCCGTCTCTACCCCACGTACTCTAAAAATTGAAAAATTGCCCTCCTGACTACAAGTCAGCCAGTTTCAGTTGCAACGTTCTCATTCTTAGCCCTTGCTTTTACCCTTAAAAGCGCTGTACCTCATCTTCTTTTAGAATGTGAGCTAGGTTTCGCAATCGGAATTCTGAACTCGTCATCGAAATTCATGTTGATTCTTTGAGGAAAAAACTTTGGAGATCGTTATGAAGTGAAGAATATTTTAAGAAAATAAATTTTTGAAATATTCACATAGGGGGACGTTCTTAAGCAGCGCGGTAACGACAGTCAGCGGGCCCCGAGGCAAAGAATAAAATGGGACCCCAAAAGTTGTTTCGAAAAAAAAAAGGAAATAAGGTTCTCGAAATTTGTTTATAAAAAAAAGGGTAATGAGGCCTCCGAAATTAAAAGTAATTAGTTTTTAGAGGTAACTTCAGAAACCTCATTACCTTTTTTTGGAGTGGGTATCCGGGCCCTCTACGGCCGGGGGGCGTGGGGCACCGTCCCGACTGTCCCTGGCTCATTACGACCATTCTCAAGAGATTTTTCCATTATTTCTTGAACAAAAACGAACTGTTAAAAAAAGTTGGAAAATGTCACGCGGAATTCTCAATACAGGAATCGTGTCATTCTCGCACATACTTGACGCAAAATATTTTACTGTAGAGATTTCTCTCGTCTTCAAAACATTTATCGGCTACGTGAAAAACTAAGTGATTTTGTCAGTGCATTGATGAATATTTGACGTTCAAATGGTTCCAAAAGAAACGACTAAGTCATTTATTAGGCATGTATTAGAGGACTCATTTAACACACTATTAAATATCTTAGAGCCTTAATGAATCTAACTGTAAGCCAGATTTCTTCAATAGACTTCTATCATTTCAAAAAAGATCTGCATGTAGTGGATGTCTCTATCGCTAAAAGTGCCTTCTTTTAGCTTCTTTCCTGCTTATATGTATGAAGGACTATATGTGATAATTTACACATTGTCGAAATTCAACTGCGAAACTTGTCCAACTCCGCAAATTCCCAAAAATTATGAGCAGAAAATCGTCTCAGAATCATGTAAGAACTACATGGTTTTCAGTTGGTACAGTCATTCCCATTCACCCTGTACGTGTACAGGGTGAATGGACACTGTATATACACATGCGTGCGCGGGCGTGTGTACGTATCCGAGGCAATATGTACATCAAAAGCTTCGCCGTGGCGGGTCCTGATTAGTCCCTCTCGCAGTAGAAAGTAAAATGACTGTTCATAGCTCATCTGTCGAAAGTTCGATTTTCGACACATCCGAAGACTCGCGAAAATGGCCGATTCCCTAGTTGATTTCGACTCAACTTCTTTCGGCTCTGCTTGGCTTGCTTTCGGATCGCTTCGGCTCACACTATCATCACTAGTGGCGAACGCAACCCAATGAGCGCGACGAAAATTAGCTCCACCCATCTCATTCTCTCTCTCCCTGTAATCCAGTTGGTACGACTGGGTACGACTGACGCGCTCTAAAGATGCGATGACGCGCGCTGTCGCGGTGTCTTCGGAGTTGTCGAAAATCGAATTCGATAGACTCCCTACACAGAGAAACTCAGACTCGAGCAGCTAGTGTTAGAATTAAAATTTTTTAGATTCCACGAGTTACAGTTGTCAACGCACTCACCTCTCGTAAATTTAAACGATTTCACGCGCACGCAATGCTGACAAGGGGAGAGTCTCACCTTGTCATTGCCGATTTCGATGAAAGTTGGCAATTACGTTCCTTTTGTTACCCTTAATGAAATCCCAAAAACCATTCGTGCCAACGCTCGATAGTTTATTTGAATAATTTTTTGTACCACGGTGATCGGAGTTATGATCTTCACTTGTACGTAGTAGCGTAGTCAGTGATTATGGCTTAATTGGTAAGGTGAAAAAATTGGAAGCGTTGCGTTAACGGTTCGATCCCAACAGTGGACAATTTTTTTTTTTTGTGTGTGTTCGGCTACTTTCATTATTTCTGGTCATCTTTACAACTTAAGTGAAATGAATAGTGAAATGAACACAAAAAAAATTGAATAGCATTTAGAATTTTTGAGGATTCTCAGAAAATAATCTTGCTGTCATTTTTGTAGAATACCTGTTTTTTTCTATAATTTATTTATCGTTTTTTTTTATATTCATTTCACTTTTCATTTCATTTTAGTTGTGAAAATGACCAGAAATAATAGTAGCAGTGGAACGGAAAAAAAGTGATCTGCTAGGATCGAACCGTGCAAGCTACATTTCCTGTTCTTTCACTTTAACACTTGAGCCATGATCACTGACTATGCTACTACGTACAAGTGAAGACCATAACCCTGATCACAGTGGTACAAAAAATTTTTTAAATAAACTATCGAGCGTTGGCACGATGGTTTTTGGGATTTCATTAAGGGTACCTAAAGGAACACAATTGCCAACTTTCATCGAAATCGGTGATGACAATGTGAGACTCTCCCCTTGTGAGAGAAAGGAACGCGCTGGTCTTGCGTCTATGCGTTTCGTGTCAAAAAACACTGCGACAAAAAAAATAGTATATTTTGTAGCTAGAGGCAAAAACAGCCGATTTAGAACGAGTGTTATTGCTCCGAGGTACAAACGATACTTTGTGCCTCGAAAACAGTAAAAATGAGCTTAATAAAACAGTTTCGACATGGCAAATGAAGTATTGAAGGTTAACACGGAGGCTGGAGAAAAAGACAGTCGGTAGAGTAAGGGGGGGCCCCTTTAGTCCGCCGGGTTCAACTCGGCGGGTTAAAAGGACCCCCCTTTCCCTGCCGACAGTCATTTGTCGACAGCTTGCGTGTTGGCCTGAAATACTTCATTTGTGTATGTCGAAACGTGTTTATATACGCTCATTTTTAATGTGTGAGAGGCAAAAAATTTTTTTTGCTATAGATCTAAATGCATAAAATCGATTCCTAATGACCCCATAAACAAGCCTGTAAAAGCTTTTCGCGAAGTTAACGCAAGTTTCCGAGAAATTATTTATGCAAAATTTCGAAAATATAACTTTGTAATTCTTACAATTATGGCTCGATTTTTACCGTATAAAAGCGGATGTTCATGTATTTGAGGTCGGAAATTCTATTTTCATCATAAAAACGTTGAAAATGAAAATTAAAAAAGTGCATTTTTCGCATAGTTGAAACTTTGAATAAAATCACCTAATGCAAATGACTAACGGTTGTGGTTGGGGGTCTCGCTCGCGTTCGATCTTCTTGAATAGGCAGGCATTCATGACGATCGAGCGCTAGCGAGACCCCCAACTGCAACCGTTATTCATTTGCATTAAGTGATTTTCTTCAAATTTTCAACTATGTAAAAAATGCAGTTTTTCAACGTTTTTATGATGAAAATAGAATTTTCGACCTCAAATACATAGACATGCGCTTTTATACGGTAAAAATTGAGCTATAATTGTAAGAATTACAAAGTCATATTTTCGAAATTTTTCATAAATAATTTCTCGGAAACTTGCGCTAACTTCGCAAAAAGCTCTTGGAGACTTGTTTATGGGGTCATTAGGAATCGATTTTATGCATTTAGACCTATAGCAAAAAAAAAATTTTTTTTTGTCGCACAGTGTAATAGACGCATAGACGCAAGACCAGCGCGTCTCTTTCTCTCAGCATTGCGTGTGCGTGAAATTGAAGCTGTAAATTCAGCCTCACACTCTTCGGAAATCGCCTACTTTTACGACTTGTCAAATAAATAGCTATTTTTTGAAACGGAGCCTGATTTTGCTTCCGGCCATGAGGCCTTCGAAGGTCTATTTACGGGCCTGATCAATCATATTTGAAAAAGCGAATAACGATTAATGGAGCAAACCGTCTTCCCATGCCCCGATGACACCGTCCTGTTGTGAATGCCTTCGGAAAATGATGCAAATGGTTTCGTAATTGATATATACTTTAGAGAAAGTTATTTGGCGCAAAGGAATAATGAAATTTTCATGTGAAGATAAGTAGGCAGCGTGTCAAGATGGGAGAAAGCGCTCGCTTAAATCACACGTGAATTATAAATGAGATGATAATTTGTACGAGGAGAATGAGCAGAACCACGCGCTCCCTCGAGCTTCTTGCCCCCTGAGTACGTCTCTTTCGTGCCGTTAGGCAATAATAATCTACTTTTCATGTACACAGAGAGTTAACTTTATGACACATCACGTCGGTAATACCATTATCGTGTCGAATTTTTTCAATCTCAGGACTCCCTAGAGCTCTTTATTGTGAAATCAGTGTACAATGAAAATTCATATTGCAGAACTGATATGAATTTTTGATAGCGTTTTGAGAGTTGATGAGTATTATAATAGTTTTCATCAGTTTTCACGAGAGATTCTTACTTGAATGTTCGAGATTGACATTGTAAGAGTTTGAAAATTTAAAAAAAAGAATATAAAAATTCAAAAAAGTAAAAAACCGTTTGGCGTGCTTACAAGACGAAACAGTATATTTCGTATCAAGGAGTAGAAAGGAGCATTTACGAGTGCGGAGTTTTGCGAGCGAGCGTTAACGAGTGAGAATATATTATATGTAAATATAAATGTTATGAAGAGCAACTGTTCGATAAATAAGTGAACATTCGGTATTGTCAAATTTGTAATTTCTCTATCCTAGAGGGTGCATATGTTGTGTTGCTGTGAGCAAAAATGGTTTTTCCACAAGTACAGGATAAGAGATAAGACGATGATTTCTCGCTACAATTGAGGGCAGGTAATTTTCCCGACTGTCCGCCTCAGGACAGTATCTTGGCGCTATTGGACCACGCCCCGCTGACTGGACTTTTTTTTATAGCCTAAAACCGACTGAACCGCTCGCGTAAGTATTAAGGCACTCGCAGTGAAAGTGCCCCGTTCTGCTCGTGGGGATGACAATAATTTCGCCCTTATTCAAAAAGCATGGACAGTTGCTTGAATCAGCACCACTTCTACCCTCTCGAATATTGACTAGGTCTTGTTTCGCAGAAAAATAAACAGTGCAATTTATAAGGAGGTTCTGTTCTGAGACGATATCCCATGTTATATATTCGAAAATAAGGGCTATTTTCGCATCTATAACTTAATAAAATTAGCACGAAAATTAACGCATCAGAAAAATGCGCGAAGGAAGTTTTGACTACGCGCTGATAAGATAAATACTCCGATCAAACAATTCATAAAGAATGCAATTCTCAAATTCAGGTAGGATCTTACCTGATGAAACGAAACCACAGACAATACAAGTTTTATAATCAAGTTCTGGGAAATGATAAAATACGATATCTCCCATGAGGAAAGGGATGATATAAAAATGCTAGTTACTAGCAAATTCAGTCAGTCGTCCAATACGCTTTGCGGAAAAAAAATTCCATACTCAAAAAGTAAAGTAATTAGTGCAACCAGTCTTCCCCCCCCCTGACCCCTGCAACTTGAATTCAGCAATTGTCTGTTTCAGCGAAAAATCATTATTAGTAAGACTTGTAACATTCCCCTTTTCTTTTTCATTCCATTTCAATTGTGTTTCATTTTTTCTGGTTTCTTTTAAATTCAATTTGGTTGTTAAACCGAATTGGATTTGATTTTACTAATTTCTTTTTGGAATAACTGAATGTTTATTTTTATTGTGTTTCATTTTTTTTGGTTTCTTTTGAATTAAATTTGGTTCTTAAACTGAATTGGATTTCATTTTACTTATTTCTTTTTGTAATAATTGAATTTTTATTTTTATTTTGTTTTATTTTTTCTGGTTTTTTTTTTTTCAATTTGGTTGTTAAACCGAATTGGATTTCATTTTACTGGTTTCTTTTTGTAATAACTGAATTTTCATTCTAATTGTGATTCATTTTTTCTTGTTTCTTTTGAATTCAACTTCGTTGTTAAACCAAATTACTTCATTTTCCTGATTTCTGTTTGTAGTAACTGAATTTTTATTTTTATTTTGTTTCATTTTTTCTGGTTTCTTTTGAATTCAATTTGGTTATTAAACAGAATTGAAAAATTTTTTATCGTAACCAGTACGGTTAAAGTCAGCAATCATCGAGGGACATTTTTCTCAGTGTGGCTCCATCCAAGTTTCATGCTCAATTATTCACAGTGTATACAGGGTGTATCAAAAACCGCGGACCAAAATTTTCCTGATTTTTTTCGGATTTTTCTAAGCCAAAAATTCCTTTACAACTTTTCGCGAAACTCAAAATTTCCGGAGAAAAACGCGTATCAAGTTGACCAATCAGCGCGCAGCTTTGACTAGAGGGGAAGTGTGCTCAACCTCAAGCATAGCGAACGGAGCGCCGTTGTTGCTTTTTTCCATCATCTGTCATTATCAATCAGCTGATCGCTGTTTACTATAAATGACAGACCCAAAACGCGTTGTTTGGTTAACGACAAATTGTAACACGAATCGCGAAAATCAATAATTCGTGCCGGACTCGTCGACCGCGATAATAAGTGCCCGCGAGTGCCAGTGATTTTTTCTAATTTTTCAAAGAGAATTGCGCGAGTGCGTGTCATGGAAGTTTATTTATTATCCCCAAACTTCCAACCAAAAACTTACGTTCTTACTTTTAACAAAAAGGACGGTCTCCGAAATCGCCCTAAACATGGATAAAACGATTAAATCGTAAGTAGATTTTACAGTTATCTCATAATGTAAATGTTTCTGACATGACTTGACAATTTCGAAATTAGAATCAAAAGTGTTCAAATTTTCATAAACAGTTGTTTTTTTTTCATTATTATTTGAAAAGGCGAATTGAATTTTCTTTCTAGCTCTTTTAATAAACGCAACGAGATTGTCAAAGTAATGTAAATTTTTTATTATTTATTACTAACAGTTCATTTATCCTTCTTTCTAAACAATGTGTAAACATCGATTTCAACAGAAATAAATTTCACACACTTCGCTTTGGGCTAACAATAATATTATTGGTCAATTTATCATACAACGTTGTACCCTTTTTTAATACCATTTCATTGATACATACTGGAAATTAGAAAAAAAATGTGAAATGTGTTATTTGTTCATACAATTTCAGAGAAAACACAAGGAATTTTGACATTTCACTTTTTATTTTTTACAATAAATCAAATATCAATTATGAGTATCAAGGCTAAATATGAAATGTTGTACTTGGTAAATTGAAAATCTTGTGACATTTATTTCTGTTGAAATCGATGTTTACACATTGTTTAGAAAGAAGGATAAATGAACTGTTAGTAATAAATAATAAAAAATTTACATTACTTTGACAATCTCGTTGCGTTTATTAAAAGAGCTAGAAAGAAAATTCAATTCGCCTTTTCAAATAATAATGAAAAAAAACAACTGTTTATGAAAATTTGAACACTTTTGATTCTAATTTCGCAATTGTCAAGTCATGTCAGAAACATTTACATTATGAGATAACTGTAAAATCTACTTACGATTTAATCGTTTTATCCATGTTTAGGGCGATTTCGGAGACCGTCCTTTTTGTTAAAAGTAAGAACGTAAGTTTTTGGTTGGAAGTTTGGGGATAATAAATAAACTTCCATGACACGCACTCGCGCAATTCTCTTTGAAAAATTAGAAAAAATCACTGGCACTCGCGGGCACTTATTATCGCGGTCGACGAGTCCGGCACGAATTATTGATTTTCGCGATTCGTGTTACAATTTGTCGTTAACCAAACAACGCGTTTTGGGTCTGTCATTTATAGTAAACAGCGATCAGCTGATTGATAATGACAGATGATGGAAAAAAGCAACAACGGCGCTCCGTTCGCTATGCTTGAGGTTGAGCACACTTCCCCTCTAGTCAAAGCTGCGCGCTGATTGGTCAACTTGATACGCGTTTTTCTCCGGAAATTTTGAGTTTCGCGAAAAGTTGTAAAGGAATTTTTGGCTTAGAAAAATCCGAAAAAAAATCCGGAAAATTTTGGTCCGCGGTTTTTGATACACCCTGTATATAAAGTCTCAATATCTGACATTCTGTTTTGGAAAAATTTCTGATTTTCGATCGTCATTCTGTTTTCTTTGGAGCTGCCATTTTTTGTATTAACAATAAAAATAAGTGCAAAAACTGGAAATCGACATTGATGAGATTACTGTGCCACACAGGGACATTTTAATATATCACACGACTGATTTATATCAAAACAGTTATAAATAAATAAAGTATTAGTCAAAATGTACGTGGCTCGTAAAGTGAGTCACTGTAATGGCAGTTACAGTGAGACATACAAATGGCTATGCAAGTAGAAATCAGGGGTTGGAAATTTGATCGGAAACTGTGGCAAACGAGAAAAGTGAAAACGAAACTAATCTCACCGTAGAAGTCGGATTGTGGTTGGATCGCGGTCGGGTCTTGTCCATTTTTTGCCATCAACTAACAACGACCATTGAATTTTCAAGCAGGAATTGTTTAAGACTTGTTGCCTAACACGTACATCATCAAAATAATGCCGAGTTGTTGAAAATAAAGAATAAAATAGCTATAACATATGTACTATGAAATATTTTCATACGGAATACCGTACGAATTCGAAAGATTTTTTCCATGAAACAATTTCTAATGCAAAATTATTGTATAACTCTTATTTCCTACTTAGAATTTGTTGAATGCAAAAGATTATGTTTTTATTAAATACTTTTTTTTTCAAGTTTTTGACGAAAAAATGATGTTTTTTACTTGACGATACCAATGACGAACTCAAATGGAGAACGTATTTCTTCAAGATAAAGCTCAAGTTACGGACATTTCTCATCGAGGACTCGAAAAATAGTAGTTTTTTCGAGTTCGATTAATAAATAACGTTATTCGATGCTTACGGAGAAGGAACAAGGATGATCCGATAAGCGGTGAAGCGTAATCATTATTACAAAGACCCTTTTCATTTTAAAAAAAAATTATTCATTACCTTATTATTTTTCAATCAGTTAAAAAACCAAATACATCATTCACTGCACGCTCAAGACGTAATAAAATCAATAGAGGTTACTTCGTTTTATAATTTTTATTCATCGTGCAAATGCCTCTTCTTATTTATCTCTGAGCAGTAAAATACATCGCATAGCAAATTTTTCTTTGTCTTCTTTGGATTTGAAATTCGTCCATGTTATGTAACACTTAAAGTGCACACGTCCGAAAAATAACATAAAGTGCACACTGGGTGTTGGATACCCAGCTCTTTTCATGCATCTTGTAACCACACTGAAAAAACAGTATGTTTAATACAAATATACGCGTATACCTGTATCATTTTTTAAAATATTTACTAGTTATTAATATATATCTT
Organism: Platygaster robiniae; assembly: GCA_028476575.1. Taxonomy (NCBI): domain Eukaryota; kingdom Metazoa; phylum Arthropoda; class Insecta; order Hymenoptera; family Platygastridae; genus Platygaster; species Platygaster robiniae. Next base: position 20,794,536 of record CM052026.1, read on the forward strand.
AGTTCTAAAAATAGCGTGTGTTTCATGCTAATTTCTTTGGATTCTGCAATATTTGCGACAAATATATCATTTATTTGACTGCATTTATTTTAACCAATTTTTCGTTCATTAATATTAAATAAGTAATACACTTGAACAACATAAGAAATCAACGTTAGCTTCAAATATAAAATTTATAGCAAATAAGCAGTCTATCATTGATGCAACTGTTTAATATAGTAACAGTTAATATACCGATACTTGACTTACGTAATTGATGCAGCTGATTCACACATAGTAATAGTTAATATACCGATACTTGACGAACATTGTCGAATATTTTCGATAATTTCGACAAGCTGGTCGCAGTCGCTGCAGCGGGTCTAGCATATCGCGAATGTGTCACAGTTTATTATTATAAATAAAATTTAATGCGGTTGATAAACATTCCTTGGTTATGTATACAACAACACGACAGTTTTTTTTTGCCTTCACTGTTTTATGGTGTACAATCGTGGAATTAGATCATTGATAATTAATGGAATAATCTTTCATTTTATAGATAATAAAGGTTTGGTTCTTGGAATAAAAATCAAAGTTGTCAAACCCTGGCAAAAAATTACCAAAATACTGTCAAAGACTGTGCTTATGCAATACGTGGATGGTCCTATATGAAATTAACAGTGAATCTCTTCGTGTTTTTATATCTATTACATTTAGTTATAACTTTAAGTCATGTATACGTGTGCAAGTTTTTATGCAGAATTAATCTGAATAAATTATCGTATAATTTTGCAAAGAAATATGTCCATATTTATTTCATTATTCCACTGTATCATGTATTTTGACACTTGCATTAAATTTTGGCTTGAGTTAAATTATATTTCTTCATATTTCCATATAACTGACAAATAGTTGCATCAAATAAGTTAAAGTATAAAACCTAGGTCGATAAGTTCCCAGCAACTAACTTCGAACTTGAGCCAAGTTACTTTGATATTTCTTCCAAATAGCCATATGGTAAATATTAATATATCAAGTTTTGTCCATACATTATTCGAAGAGTTCACACGAACATGGTATTTACCTGATGCAAGATGACTACGTTGATAGTCATAGTAAATACACATATTGTGACTGTTAATATACAGTAGTTTGCTTTAACATTATTAGACGGTTGATATAAATCTATCGTTAGTTGGAGACAAATAAATATTTATTTCGCCATATCCAAGTATGCGATTTATTAATAGTTACCATATTATATTAAATACAACTTATTCTTTTTTTCAGTGCATTGTGTCCAATATTTTTCGACGATACAATCATATTTTATAGTTCAATACGTCTTCTTTCGAATAAAAAAGTTTTACATAAATTTCATGTTTGGAAATAGTTTTGAAAATTCCTGTTTGGAGAAAAATGAAAAGTTTAGTTTATCGATTTCAAAATTAAAACAAGCTTAATTTCGTAAATTTTTCGACAAAAATTATTCAATAACTCTTGAGGTATTACTGTTGAGGATAAAAGTTATTTTACTTGTGATCCTTTGGAATAAAATGTTTTGTTGACGAATTAAAAATCTGATAATTTTGAGGAGTCCACTTTGATCAGCTGTCAAACACATACTTATGGTTGGATCCTGATAGTAACTTACTGTACCTACATTCAAGAGCTTCAAGTACCGCTACATGATAGTACATGTTCAATTTTTTCGAATCTAACAATTCTTATGAGGGCGTTAAATTAAATCTGCAAGGAAACAAGTAAAAGCGTTTTTTTTTCTTTCACACGAAAGGATTACTTTTCGAACAATAAAATTTTTCCAAAAAACTACATTTTACTAGACGTAGAAATTAAATTGAAAAATTAATTTAAAGCAATAATTACACACCAAGTTGCTATTACACTAAAAAACCCTTGAATACTGTCGAACGTTCTATTCATATAACACATTCGGTTTTATGCGTCATTGCAGTAAAAAATGATAAAAAATACATTCTCGTCAAGAAAAAATGATGATAATCAATTTGCAAGGCCGTTATAAAGCAGTATTCGAAGTGGTCCGTCGCTTGCCTTTGAACATCAAATAATCAGTTGCTGGTATAATACTAATATTTCGCTCATCTTTTTGTTGCAAGGTAAATTTTTTTGAAGGAAAGAAATTAATATTGCAAATGTAGATCGACGTGACGTTGTAGATATCATAGCTTCCGTTTGTGTAATGTTCATTTGATAATCGACGAATTGTTAGATATCACAACTTTCATATACTGTAGAACGTGGATCTCAAAAACGCGGATCAAGAGTGGCCTATAGCAACCGTGAACGAATTTCCTCAAATTTCCTGGCTTTTCGCCCCATGGGGCTAGGGTAACTGAATTCATGGGGCGCCGAAAATTACATAATCGGGCTATTACGGTAGGCTTGCTGCTTCGCGCACAATAGTCATAATGGGACGTGGATCACGAGCGGTGTGTCCTTCAGGGCCTAAAAGATCGCTCGGGATCCACGTTCTACAGTAGGTGATTTTAAATAAAAGTTTTATAAGAGAAGAAACAAACGGTTTCTTAAAAGAAAAAATGGCTTTGTAGGCACATAAAAGCGACGGCCCGCCTTTACATTGGCAAGGTGTGTGATGAGTGGAGGGAGGTGGCAGGGGATATCACTTCTTTTGCTGTGTCAATGAAGGAGATTTTTCAGACTGCGAAAAGGTTAAAATCGTTAAAAAAAAAGGATGAAAAGCAGATTTCAAGTTCTTTTAACGCGAACGAAAAAATCAGTTAAAAATTTTGAAAACTCAGATCGGTTTTCAATGGATTTGATTTCATCATTCGAAATTATTTTCGCTGGGGCTGCAGAATATCAATGTTAAATATACTTTTGGAAATTCAGATAAATATTTACAATAATGTATTAAAACATACAACTTACCGCGTTTATATAAGATTGTCGAAGTTATTGTACATGATAATTTAAATCATTCCCAAATTTCGTTTTATTACTTGATAGTTTAAAAAATTTTTATACATGAGTACAGGTGCACACACACAAATTTTCCTTTTTCTAAAGTTTAAATGTAATAAATGTAAAGATTAAAAATCAAAATTTCGAAACGAAAATATAAATTTGACGGTAAGTAAAAAATTTTAAAACCAAAACAAGTCGGCTGCCAATATTTTTTCCTCTTGAAAAAAATAACGAATGAGAAACCCGTATTTTTAAAGTTTTATATTTCAAAGAAATGAACAATTTGTTAATTAATTGATTAAATTGATTTATTGTAATACTTAATCCAATTCCTTCAAGTCGATTAATTTATTCAGTAAAATTTATTTACATATTTATCTGTTTGAATCATTTGTTTCTTAAATTTGAATCATTTAAATACAATCATAGATTTTAATAAAATGAAATAATCAACAGGGAGGGAGAAATAGCGAAAACTATAATCAGTTATCATGTATTCGATCGAATTTATTTTCGCAATGTAATTTTTTTATGAACTCGAACACATTAATTTATTCAATCAAATTTTTTTATTCATTCCGGTACACGTTAATTTGACGTATTTTTTTCCTTTACTTTGATCATGGTTATCGATTGAAACAAAACAAAAAAATCAATAAGGAGCGGGAAAAAGAGAAAATAATTATCAAATATTTATTAATTTCTACACCAAATTAAATTTGAATGTATTATTCATCGATAAATACGTATGCTTATAGATTTCAATGAAACGAAAAACACAAAATAAACAGCGAGAGAGAAATTGTGACGAGCGAACTCAGACAACCCAACGACGATAGTCCTAATCCAGTAACGTTGCTCCTTATTTATGCTATCCTCCGCTCACTCGTACAGAAAGGACCCCAATAAAATCTCTGCTTAAAGTGGGCCCCTCAGGTTGTCTTAGGAAATCAGGGGTATAAATTGAAAACAACAACTTCTATAGATTTCTATCCAGCAGAACTGGAATTATTATTATCAGTATTTCTTTACAATTTCAATGTTCATACTTCTTATCAAAATCTTATACAAATCCAATAAACCTCATTACACCTGAAATACAACTTCTTATTTTAAATGTTCAAATCCCTCAGCATCTCAGAACCAAAGTTCTCCCATCCCAGCCATTTCTCTCATTAGTGCAGTATGGTTTTCAACTTCTGCATTTCTTTGTTCTAATTTCCTAACTTCAATACTTGAGGGTTCTTGCGGCTCTTTATCCAATTTAAAATTCTAACCTCTTTTGCAATACTTGCATGTTACGTGGATCTGTTTATCTAAAGTTATTAAAGGTATACCGAACAGTTGCGACGCTTCTTTTGCTATCTTTTTATCGATCTCCTCCCACGAAGTCTCCTCTTTTGGATCTAATTTCCTCAAAATTCGGAGTCGATTATACAAATTCAGAGCTCCCTTTTTCTTAAAAATGGATCGATGGGCACTGGGCTTTATTCCCTTCCTCCTAGCAGCACTTTTAACGATCCAGAGCAAATCTTCTACTGTCCCCACTGTAATATATTGACCGATCCAACATCACTATAATTATTTACGTAACCCCTTTTAAACTATTGAAATACTCGAGTTATTGTATTGTTTCATAAATCTAATTAGTTATATTTAAGGAATATCTTAACAGAACTTTAATTTTATTATTTAGTTTGATAGAAAAATTATTAGTGATTATTTGTCCAATTTCCAGAATAATCCGTCATTATGGTAATCGAAAGTTTAATCATAACGATGGAGTACCAAACAAACTCAACTCCCGAGGTACCCTTCTAGGCTAGTATGGAAACAACCTGGGTAGAGATAAATCTCTACACCTAGATGGCGGTCCGGGTAATTAAGAGTGTTTAGTTTTTATACTGGAACATGGTTAATTTTGAATATTCTTGAATAGTTTTACTTTTATTTATGCCGCGTGGAAATAGAACTTGGATTTGAAACACAGTTCCAATCTTCTTCTTGATTTCTACTTAGCGCTGATGGAGTCGGAGAAGTCGTCGTCAGGTCGGACTTCTTTACGGACTCGTCGGGGATGGTTCTGTTGTCTGGGACGTTTTTCGAACTCTTAGAGAGTTTTTCGAACGTTTGACTTTAGAACTTCTCCGACGTTATGCCAAAAAACGCGAGCTTATATACTACCGAAACTTGAAAAATAATAGTGGAAGGGAAAATAGCGGTCTTCCGATTTTTCCGTTTCGGCACTTTTTCTGCCGTTTTTATCCGCTATAGATTTAGATTGTAAGTTTTGCGAAATGTTTAATCGTTATTGAATGTTCTCTAAATGCTGATTGTTAATTATTATTGCGCGTCGTTATGCTATCGCCGCCTGATAAAGTCCCGAGTATTATTCTATTTTCAACAAATCTAGAAAAATTGTAAGTTTCCTTTTCCCTTTATATTTTAGCAAGAAGGGCATAATTTATAGACGAGCTGAAAAAGCCCGCTCGTCACAAAAAAAAGAAAAAATTAAGAAAAAAAGAAAAAAAATGAATGCACACAAAGTACTCATTGCACAAAAAATCTTTTTATTATCATTATCATCATCTTCTATTCTTCTATATATATATATATATATATATATATATATATTACACTAAGGAAATTTCGTGTAAACACTACTCCTCTGAAACTATTGCTCCGATTTCAAAGATTTTATATCTGTTGGAAAGGGCATGACTCAGAGATTACATTCTCGAAATTTCAGATCAAACAAACAAACACTCCCACGCCCACCCACGCTGAAAGACTAAACACTACTCCTCCAAAACTATTTGTCGGATTTCGGAAATTTTATATCCGTTGGAAAGGGCTTTCCACATATATTATATTAACAAAATTTCAGATCAAACAATCAAACACTCACGCCCACCCACAATTAACCACTCTTAAAGACTAAGCTTTACTCCTCTGAAACTATTCGTTCGATTTCAAAGATTTTATATTCATTTTAAAAGTTTTGACTAAGGGATTATATTTTCAAAATTTCATATCAATCAAACAAGCATTCTTAGCCTTACCCACGCTGAAACACATTAACTACTCCTCTAAAACTACACGGAAAAAAATTTTCGGGTCCAATTTCCATAAAAAACTGGAATGGCAGGACGAGAGTCGAATTTCTTTTTTTTCCTGAGCCCACTGTAGGTAATACGAAACTTTATTCCTTCATGCTACTAGGAAATGCTATAAGTCCCATATTTTTGGGAAAAAAGTGATGTAGCACCATTTTATATTAAAATGCCTACCATTTGCTGTAAGTGCACGATATGTTCCCAAACGTTTGGGAAAAATTAACGAGCTAAAAGTCACGTGGTACGTGGGTGTTTTAAGTAGCACAAAAACTCTCTCGTTTTGTAAAGGATCTCGTGGAGTTGTTGCATCGCCAGCCGCCAATCAGTCGCAAAAGTCAAAGCGCCAGTGACTTGGGGCCGTTACTGCTGCGAGGAGCGCCTGTCTCCGGGATGAAGGAAAAAAAATTCTAACCATTCAGGAATAAATTGACAAAAATACCCCAAGGCCACCAATGACGATACAACAGGGGGAGGAAGGAGAGGAAAGAGAGCGGCGGGTGGGGGGGGGGGGAGGGTGATGAATCTTTTTGATTTTTTTTCAATTTCCCAGGTTCGTTTGGTAATTTTGAAGATATCGCGTAGGTAAAACAGCAAATCTTTGGTAACAGTTTGTAAAAACACCGTAAATATTCCCGATTCCCACAAGCGATTTTGACCATATGTTTGGAAATATATAATGTGAGTTGACGTTGTCCACCCATTCCAGCAAATCATGGTAATTTTAGAGGCACTTTCTAGCACATGATCCCATAAATTTTTCTCCATTTATTTGACGGATTTAAAGATTTTAGATCGGTTCGAAAGAACCTACCTCATAGATTATATTTCCGAAATTTCAAATAATAAAAAAAAATCCCAACGCCAACTCTGAAAGACTAAAAATTACTTATCAAAAACTATTTTTTCGATTTCCAAGATAAATGTATTATACATTATATTGAATAAAAATTTATTTTGTCTAATCCACGATATCATATAATTATAATTTTTTATAAATTTTGTTGAATACAAAGGAATCTTTCTACGAATATTAGCGTATAAAATAATATAATTATCTAAGATTCAAACGAGTAATAACGGACAAAAGGGTCGCTGTACTTTGCATATCCACTTTCTACTAGAGTCTCATCAATTTTTTCTACTAAACCGCAGTCTTCCAATTCAACAAATAATATGTCATTCATTTCTCTTTTGACGTTTGATGTAAGGGAATAATTAAAAACTCTGTCTTGAAAAACTTCTCTAGCTTCTTTTGTCCAAAATTTCACATATGCTGGAATAACATTGGACAGTCTACAATTTCTACATTCTTGGGAACGCCCAAAAAATTTTTTCGTTAATAAATATATATTTTTATCCATTGATTTGAGATGAAGTTCCATAATCGATATGATTTACTGTTGCTGTATGATCCGAATAAGATTGTATTTTTCCCCTTTTCCATTTTCTTGATAAGTCACAAAAAATGCACGTCTAATGTTTTGATTCAATTATTTGGTAATTATTTTAATGTTTGGCTCAAAATTTTCGTAAAAATCTCTCATTTCGTATTGAAAATTCTTGAAATCTTTTTTTTCAGATTCTAACGTCATAAAAAATAATGATGGACTTTCCACTGACTTCACAATACAGGTTTTGTCATTGATGAAGTCCGAACTTAGAGTTCCAATCTTGCCGAATATTTTATTCATATTTTTATTTTTTACGTCCGTAAATTTTCCTATTCAACATATCAAACATTACATAAAATTTCTTTTTAAAATAAATCTAAATATATTACGTTATTTTTCGTCATATAAATTTGATTTCTCCTTTTCGAGAAATTTTTTGAACAGAATCTTCTTAAATGATATTGAAGAATATACTTCTGTTCAATAATTATGTTACGTATTATTATTTTCACTGTTATTTCAATGTAGTGGTTATATTTTTATAATCAGTTGTTTTGACGTTAATGAACTTCCATCTTTTAGTATTTTATTATCTGATCGTGTTGCTACGCAACAATTTTGGTTGTTTACATTTTTCATTTTATTTATATAAACATTAACTATCACGATCGCCTAATTACATTTCGTTTCGTACGCTATTGTAGATATTGGGCAATATAATCATATTAGTTAAATCATTTAAAAAAAAAAAAAAAAAAACATTTATCAATGGAACCATAACAAAATCGTGAGTATTATCACTTTTCTCCTAAAAGAGACGTCAACTAACCAATAATATTCTATTTCCTTGTGCTTTTCCATACTCAGTTGATTGAGGTGATATTCTGGATTCTGACTTGGAACAAGCATTTGAGCAAGTATGTACATGCAACACTTATGTGTTGCATGTACTTATTTATACAAGTGTACTTGTGTACTTGTGTAATTGTTGTACACAATATTACATACATAATATGTATTCTGTAAGAGGCTCGGAAGAATAAAAAGTTTTTTTTTTAATCCATTGTATATCATAAGAACAAGAATAGTACAAATACAAGTACAAGTTCCATACAACAAGAATGGATTTAAAAAAAAAACTTTTATTTCTTCCGAGCCTCTTACAAAATATGATCAACCTCTACCATCGTTTTCGAAAAATCCGAAAGAGAATTATCAACCCCAACCATCATGTTCGAAAAATCCAAAAAAATCAACCCCAACCATCATGTCCGAAAAATCCAAAAAAATCAACCCCAACCATCATGTTCGACAAATCCAAAAAATAAGACAAATTTCAAGAAACGCCAGTCTTCTCACGATTTCGCAATAGAATCCTCGACAAAATGTAAAAAATGAATTTCTAAAGAAATTAGTATAATAATAAACATGTTATAAACGACTGACGATTTATATTTTTGAACGATATAAGACTCTGTAATATCCTTAATTATTATTGAATTTATTGCCTTTCAATGCAGAAACTATTGTTTATAAAATCCATTAATTATTCAATACCGATTTTTACCATATATCTTACATGTATGTATAGTCAATTTTTTCGAGAACATTTGTTTATATGGCAAACTTCACCATACACACAAACTTCGTTAATCAAACTAACTGTCAAATGAACATGACCTTTCGTATTTTCTTATTTTGATTTTTACATCTGAGAAGCTGAATCGTTCGGTAGTGGAAACGGTACGTCGAAAAGTTTGTTTAGTTCAAAATTTTTCTCTATACTTTTTATTTTTTCATGTCGTTTGATTCATTTCCGATCAAAAACGACATAAAATTTTACGTAATCATAATGAATTTTTTCAATCCCTTTTTTTATCATTTTAAAGAACGTGAATATTATTAACTGTAAAACTAAATTGTTTGATAGTAGGAACTGGGATTTTAACAAGGTCTTTTACGTTCGCTATGGAAAAGTTTTCCATGATTATAATTTTCTCATGTAATTGTTATCTTTGTCTTATCAAAAATACTGTGCAAATTTTACATTCTCATCGTTCATTTTTTTTAATCTTTGTTTTATAATTCAAAAGCAAAATGCCTAGAAAAAGAAGATCTGATGTCAATTGAAATCGTCGTAGAATCAAAATTCGCAATTGCGTAAGAGATTTGCGTGACCAGCTTACCCACAGTGATGATGAATATCCCCAGTCATTTTTTGACACCCCGCAAGCGTTGAACGAGAAAAATCGACATCAACATTTTTTAGGAAACATGAAAAAGCTTTACAAATTCCTAGTACTTTTTTTCTGGAACGATTTCATTTTGCTGTCACCGAGGAAAAGTCAAATTGCCAATCTTGAAGACTCCACAACTTTTTGAAGAAGTTTTCACTTTATCAACACCTCGCTCACGCAATTTTCGTAATAACATTCGCCATTTTAACAATGCCTTTGTCATGGTCAGTTTAAGTGCTAAAATTGTAGCTAATTCCAATCATGGACCCTACATGCATAAGGTCAATGGCCAAGTTCATCATCAAATTGGAATTGCTGAGCTTGTTGACAACAATTCCGCAGTTTTCTTGCAAATATATTTCTACGATACTGAAGAGGCAGCAAAAATTAGAACGAACAATTCTGAAAATGTCAATTGCAGTTCTAGACTCATGTTAGAAATTTCGATTTTACTCAATCAAATCAATCCCTACGCGAGAGCCTTCAACAGTGTTGGATACGTACTCAAAGTAATTACATTCTAATCTTTTTTTACCACCTTATATAATTTTATATTTATATCTCAGTCAGAAAAATTCGACTTTTTATCAGTGAGAAATCACTGATAACAGCATTTTCTACAAAACTTTCTTTAAATCTTAATTATTCGAATTTTTATTATTTATTACCTAAAAAATGAAACTTAACTATTAAATAACTACCATAAATCCAATTCGCTCCTGTCATCATTCAAGGGTCACTTCAAATATTTCATAATTTTTTTCTTTATTCTGACGTATATCCACGTCTTTCACCGCCGTTTTTCTAAGGTAGTAGAGCTTGCGAATTTCACGAAAATATATCACCTTACATAAATACGTCGTGTTAGATTAGGTTAGTTTATTTTATTGTTTATGATTCTTTAAATTCCATGATTCTAAACTTTTTATTGATTTTTTATCCTTTTTTCATAATGAAAAATTATTAATTCATACAAAAAATCCCCGGGCATCTGAAAAAATCTATCAAAATGATTATTTATTCCGATCGAAATCGAGACCAACGGCGTTATAACACTACCACCGCAAACGATGTTGCTGCAGTTTTTCAAGCTGACGATGGATGTCCATTAGGCAGCCCTGAGTTCGTTGTTCATCCAAAGAATAGTAATCTTACAACCTTGCCATCGCACTGCTCAGGTTTATATTTACATTTACAAGAATTATTGTAATTTTATTTTCTATCCTTAATGATTATTCTTAGCATTGGATCTGATGGCCTATCCCCCTTTTTTCCTTCACGGAGAACAAGGGTGGTTTCGGGGAATGCCTCATGTTACCGAACATTCAACGGAACGTCGCAAAACTGTGACTCAACTCCAATTTGCATCTTATCGTTTTTCTTTTCGTCAAATATTTTCCCCCGTTCTTCATGGAGGCAAATTAACTCTTCAATACGTCGTCGATATGTACACCCGCATTGAAGGCGAGAGGTTAGCTTTCATCAGGCATCAACAATCGCTACTAAGAGCTGAGTTGTATATGAATCTGCATGATGCGATTCGTACACATGCTGAAAACGAAGGCTTACGAATTGGACGTCAAATTATACTACCAAAATCTTTTCAAGAAAGTTTTCGAAATCTGCATTCAAACTATCTTGATGCAATGGCTGTAGTTCGTCAGTATGGAAAACCAGATTTATTCATAACTTTTACGTGTAATCCAAACTGGGACGAGATCAAATCGAATCTACGTTATGGAGAACCAGCAAATATGAGACCGGATTTGCTTTCCCGTTTTTTTTATCTTAAACTTAAATCTCTATTGCATGATATTCGAGTTGATGAAATATTTGGCAAAGTAACATGTATCATTCATACTATAGAATTCCAAAAAAGAGGTCTCCCACATGCACATATTTTAGTCTCACTTTCAAGTGAGTATAAAATTAGAGACGCAGATTAAATTGATTCTATTGTTTGTGCAGAGATTCCTGATCTTACACAGTATCCTGATTTATACTCCTTTGTCTCTCGTCATATGATACATGGACCTTGTGGTTCTTTAAATCCAAATTCTCCATGTATAGTAAACACAATCTGCTCAAAATCTTTTCCAAAATCTTTTTCACAATATACTCTTCATAATGTCAATGGTTATCCTATCTACAAACGTAGGGAAAATGGAGAAACTGTACAAATCAGAGGCAGAACGATCGATAATCGTTACGTTGTACCTTATAACTCATATTTATTGAAAAAATATGCTTCTCATATCAATGTGGAGGTGTGTGCTACGGTTAAATCTGTTGAATACATGTAAAAATATGTCTATAATGGATTCGATTCAGCATCGATTCAATTTCGCGATTCTGGCACTCTTGATTACGACGAAATACAAGGATTCCTCAATGCAAGATGGCTTGGCTCTGCCGAAGCTATGTGGCGTATTTTTGAATTCCCGATGCACAATCAATCACACACTGTTATTAATTTGGAATGTCATCTTGAAAATTAACAGCGGGTAACAGTTTTTGACGTTGAAGAAGAACGTGCTTTACGCCCGAGGGACACAAAACTTATGGCTTGGTTCCGTTTAAACCAAAATGATCGCACCTCAAAAAAATACGCATACACACACATTCTAAAGTTTTATGTCTGGCATGATGGTTCAAAATCGTGGAAAAAACGCAAACGTGGTAGGAATAATATCGTTGTGAGACTCAATGCAGTTTCATGCAAAAATGTTGAGTTATTCCATTTACGATTATTGCTGTTGCATGTAAAAGATGCGACTGATTTTCTCGATATTCGTACTATCTCTAACAGGTTGTACAATACCTATCGAGAAGCTGCAGTTGCTGCAAATATCGCAGAGAGCACTGAACACTGTAGGCAAACTATTGAAGGAGCCGTTTCCTATGCCTTTCCGCAACAGATACGTCAACTTTACTCCTGGCTGATTAGTATAGATTCTTCTTCTATTAGTCTCGAACTTTGAAATGAGTTCAAAGATTACACGATAGAAGACTTTTTACATCAAGGTTGCTCTGTAGAGTATTCTATCAATTGTGCTCTGACAGAAATCGATGAAATTCTTTTAACTCACAATACGTCCTGTTCTAGCGCTGGCGTAACAATCCCTTCAAAAGAATTCCACACTGTAACTGGAATAGATACCACTGAGAGGTTAATAGACTCCAATAATTTCTATTCTAAAGTAATGACGAACAGAAGTATGTTTATATCACTCTACGAGCTGTTGAATCAGAACAAACCGAGAATAATATATTTTATCTTGATGCCTCAGCAGGTTGTCTTCCAAGACATGTTTTAAAACTGTAAGTAGGAGCTTTGGTCAGTCTAATGCGAAATTTGAACACCTCTAAAGGATTGATTAACGGTACACGCCTCCAAATTGTTCGTTTAAACACTAATTCAGTAGATTGTAAAGTCTTGACCGGGAACAGTGCTGATGAACGAATGTTAATACCATGTATAAAACTTTCTCCCTCTGAAACTACCATTCCTTTCAAAATGACACGATTACAGTTTCCTTTATCTTTGGCATTTGCAATTACTATTAATAAATCTCAAGGTCAATCTCTTTCAAAACTTGCTGTTTATTTGCCTTTTCCAATTTTTTTGCATGGCCATTTATATGTAGCATTAAGTCGTTCAAAATCATCTGAAGGTGTACGTGTTCTTATAAATGAGAACGCTTATCAAAAAAAATTATCCGATGGAAGTTTTACAACTCGGAATCTTGTATTTGATGAAATTTTATAGTGTTTATGCAACTTCACTTTTTATAGGTCTTTTATTTTAATATTGTAATTTTTGACTTTATATTCGTGCGAAACCTTTCGATATCAATAAACGTTTACATCATCATCATCATCATCATCATCATCATCATCATTTATTTTGAAAAAGAAATTTTTTGAAGAAGATTTTACATGACAGGCCATAAATTACAATTCGAATACACCGTAAATTTTAAAAACTACGAATAGAACATAAAATTAATAAAAAACTCGGAATTAAAATGATAAACAAATTTTCATAATATAAGAAATCAAATTCAAATATTTGTTTCTCATCTAAAAAATTGTGCGTTTATAACATATGTTTTAAAACTTCAAATAAATTAACAATTTTTCATGATTCAAAATATGAAAAATTTACACTTTAAACTACACTCATACCTGTTTAGAGGGGAAATGAGATAAATACTGGTACTCGAGTCTTGGCCTAATGTACCACAAAGCGATAGCTCAGCAGTTGCCAGCATTTCGTGTGACGAAACCTATCGTTTGGCTCGCTACGGAATTTTAATAGCCGTTTTATTCGTGGTATTTAAGTACCCCAGGGTCTCAGTTATCTCGACGGGGCGCGAAAAAAACGTCCCATGGTTAGAAGAGACTCGAGCCCCGAGCAGTCCTCGCTAAGCAGGTACGAGTGTATAGGAATCCAAATTACAACACCCGAATATTAAGTTGACGGGAAATTTGTCTGTACTCTCGAGTTTCAAAAATATTCCTTGGCTACAGATACAGACATAAAATTTTTTTTTTTTTTTTATCGGAATTGAATAGATTTATAAAAAATTAAAATTTTAAAACATGATATGAATTTGACGCCAAAAAAATTTTTTTGAATAGAACAAGTCGGATTTTAATTAGGGGTGTGCGGGATCCCTACTTTTCGGGAATCCCGACGCCGGGATAGATCGGGAAAGGCTTCAGGACGGGAAAGGCGTTTTCCCGAACTTTTCAGGATTCTCGAATATTGCAGGATACGGCAATCCTAAAAAGTTCCCTGATGCCGAAATTCATAGGAAAATGTATTTCGTATTATTTTTAATCTTTTCAGACAGTTTGTTTCCCTGACCCTGAAAAGTATGGATCTAATGAAACTGAAGCATGATCTTGTTCTATTTTTTCAACTAGATATATTTCATCAAATACTTAAGTCAAAAAGTGAATTATTCTAAGGAAATGACCATTTTTGCGAATAAGAAATTTTGAAATTCCTTCGTTCATCAATATAAATTCATAAGATTGCAGTAAATTCGGTTGTCGGACGCAAACAATTTATATTTTGGACAATATTTAGCCAAAATATTAAAAATGCTAATTGCTTTAATTTTAAAACTTTCATTTCTGATTAATCGAAAATTTTAAGACTAGAACACTTGTATAATTTTGTTATTTTCTGCCTTTGTTTTTAGTTCTTTTTTAGTAGTGAACCCAATGAAAAAATTCTCATGAACAATTGATGAACTTTCAAAACCTAGAGATTTAATCTCGATCTAGTCGAAATCAGTGAGGTGTATTTTTTTCATTTAAAATAACTCTGAGTCACGAATTTATCAATTTAACATGCATTCTTAATGTTCAATTGTTTAGTTATTTAATCAAAATTTGAAATGTTCCATCTATTCACAAACTTTTCTATCCAGATTTGAATTCAAAAATCGTATAATTTGAAATTCTCTCTATTGAAATGATAGCATTTTGAATACAAATTTGCGAATCAATACGTTTTGAAGAGAATCAAATTGAAAAAAAAAAAAAAACTTACAAGCAATTCTACAATTTAAATGTCTGAACACAGTTCATTTTGTTTTCGATTATTTACAACAATGACCGATTCCCGTAGATTACGGAAAATCTTAGAAGTAACAACATTTCTCTGTTGTTCGAAACTCTGTGATTCAATAGCGTGTCGCTACTCACTATGTACTCGTATTTCAGAGCAGAAATGTGTATACTTCGCATAATCCTGAAGTTTCGATATTTTAGGACTTTTGAAAATAGCCAGATTTTTCAAAAGTCCTGCAATTTTCTGAATGCCCGAATTTTTTGGGATTCCCGAAAAACTCGGGATGCCGTCCCGACCCGATGCAAAATTTCCCGAATCATCCCGACCCCCGAAATTTTCAATCCCGCACACCACTAATGTAAATACTTCAACCTTTAAAAGAATAACAAATAAGTGACCGACATTTCGAAAATTTCAATTTTAAAATGAATGAACAAGTGTAAATGTTGAGGTGACAATAACGTTTTACTCAAAAGTTTTGAAAAAATTTCGAAATCGAAATTCAAAGCTGAAGTTATATTTAAACTCAACAATTTTGAAATTGGAAGGAAATGATTTAAATACTTCAATTATTGTTTATATGAAAAATCATAAATAAACAAACGCGTTTTCAAAATCTCAAATTTTATATGAATAATGAGTATATAAAGAAATCACTAAAAATATGTAAGTAGGTGGGCTAGGCGGGTCCGAGCGCACCTCACTCCTACTCCCATCACGTGACCCCCTCCCTGTCCCCTCTCCGTGTCGGTAAGGTAGAACGCCAAGATGCCAGGGGCGGCAAAACAGGGACTCAATCGGTATGCGTAAGGTCGGTAAAACAGGGGGCATACCTGTGGATGGTAATACCTGTGATCGGTAAAACAGGGGCGTACCTGCGGTCGGTATTGTCATAGTGTTTTATTTTTTTTTGGTTTTTTGTTTTTGTTTGCTTTTGTTTTTTTGATTTTTTTTGTTTTTGTTTTTTATTATTTTTTTCTGTTTCGTAAATCCGTTTTTTTATTTTTTTCATTTTTAAATTCGAAGTTACAATGGTTGCACCAACAATACATTTATTTTTAAGATGAAAACTCGCAGACGTTGAATTTCCCTCCGAGATGTCGAAACTTCACTGGATTCTTCGTGTTTGCAGTATCTTTTAGTTTTCGTAGTTCGTTGGGGTCTTCTCGTAGCATCTTACAGATCCTCTCTGGTAGGAAAATCTCAAATTCCGAATCCAGTGTGATGATGAATTTGGGTCCAAATCTGGTGGTGACGGAGCGAATCTCAGTGATATCATAGCTCTTGTTGATTTCCAATTTTTCAACCTTGCGCGTTGGCAGAAAACACTCCGCACGAGCAACTTTGTTGAGTTTCGAGAAGTCCATGTTGCTTGTTCAAGAATTTGCTTCGGGCTGACGCTCCCGCTCGGGAACGACGTATTGATAGGTAGTGATGGCGCTGCGGTCGCTCGCTGTTACCATGGTAACGCAGTTACGTAAGCGATGGCGTCATAACGACAAGTTTAAACACGTCGCCGGAAACGATGACGTCATTCTAAACAGGCTCAAACCTGCACGAAAATTCTTGGAAAAATGATGAGTCATCACATTCCAAAGCGATGAGATCATAACGTTCAAACACGCTTTTCGTTGACCTTGTATCAAAACTGCGTAAAAGTAATTTGATACTCTGATAACTGCGTAGACTAAACAATGATGTCATCACAGCAGGCTTCGACACGTCGCCGGAAACGATTATGTCATCACCTCGAGTCTTATCTAATGTAAACAATTCTCGACAAGTTTCAACACGTTTATTCTCAGAAACGATGACGTTATCAAGTCATATCTAATGTAAACAATTCTTGGAAGCGATTACATCATCATCACATTCATTAGCGATGACGTCACCATCTATTAATATACTTTATCGATATACTTTTTTTCACTTGGGAATACATTCTAAAATAAATTTAACAATAATTTTTTCTGTGCAAGAGGCCCCACCCCGCCCCTTGCTGTAAGACTCATCCATTATGTTAGTCTCTCCATTCTTTATTTTCAAAAAAATTACAATTTTTCCTGCTTACATCTACTACAATCTTTTATCATCGGAGCGATTCCAATACAATCATCAGACGCTGAATTCCAATGTTTTTCACACCGCGTACAACCAACAAACTCGGGATCTTTTTGTAATTTCAACGGGAGCTTTTCCCAAGCTCTGACAATACATTTTTGTCGAAAGTATAGTAAAAATTCACGAGGGAGTTCGGCGATATCCTCAGAATCCAACTCGTAAAGAAAGTCAGTGTATGATAGTAGGGTAAAAGATCTCTTCATTGACGGTGTATCGCCAAATTTTTCCACCAAACACATCCTGAGGCGGTGAACGTTTTCCGTGGCGCAGTGATGAGTAGGCACAGGTCGATGAAAATTGTTGTAGGGGCATGCAGAGACTCGCAAATCATCCAGGGACGGACAACCCATATCCATCAAATCGATGACGATAGCATTTGTGTAGCGCTTCAGCCAACGCTTTTTGTCCAATCCTTTGACGAATATAAATGTACCATCCTTCAACTGGTTGCTCAATTCTTGATCAAGTTCCTCGTATGGCACATCTCCAGAGTTCCAAGGCACACCATG